>JBBGZY010001225.1:1972500-3339392 GCA_037952925.1 Lithobates clamitans
CAGGCAGGAGGTGGCTGCTCCCAGTGAGGTGGCTGGGCCAAGTGAGGTGGCTGGGCCCAGTAGGAGCCTGACCGAATCCCAAGTGCCTCCCCTCCACCTTCACAAAAAAAGGGCCAGGAAGGGGACGGTCACACAGGAGGCATCCCTGCGCCTCATGCAAGAGGCCACCCCTTTTTTAAGGAGCCCCCCCCGAAGCGGAAGAGTCCTATGGCTGCTACTTAGCCAGCAGGCTTCTTCAAATGGATTGGGAGCAGCGCCTCATTTGTGAGCGACTATTTGGGGAAACAATCCAGAAGGGGCTGCAGGGCACGCTAACACGAAACACCCAACTACATGAGGCAGCCCCCCCTCCTCCTCCTCCTCCTCCTCCTGCCACAACTGAAACACCAGAGCCACAGCCTCCAAAGAAGGCTACAGGGAAGGCTGCAGGGCAGCGTGGAGGAAAGGCTGCAGGGAAGAGAAGAAAGTGATGACTTGGGTTCAGTCTGGTCTGACAGAAGACGCAGGCTGTTGTAGTACCACAGTCTGGGGACATCTATATCATCTGCTGGTGCTGTTGATCTCTGGGATTCTTGGACCAGATTGTGCTCCCTCTTATATGGACTCCTCAAGATCCCCATTTTCTTGTACACATACTTTTTCCAGCGTTGACTTCCTCTTTATTTTATTTAGACCATAAACAAATGGATCTTTTTTGAGTTTAGGTTTTTTATTTTAAATCATAGATTTTAGACACAATGTTTTAAATTAACAAGGGACAACAATCTCATTGATTTTGCAAAAACACACCAAAAATAGATTAAAATAATGTTAATAATGTTCGAGTGGTAAGTATTTAAAAAAAAAAAGATACATAACCAAAAACGGTGCTTTGGGTTAACTTTATATAAAAACAAAAAAAAAATCACTATAAAAACAAAAAATATAAAGGGTTCTTTGTGGTAACTTTCCAAACATTAAAAAAAAATTAACAAATATATATAAAAATGGGTTCCCTGTGGTAACTTTACAAAAAAAAATTAGAGATAAACAGAAAAAAAGTTCCACAACAATCATAAAATAAATATCTGGATAAAAATTACAAGAAAAGATGACTCCACCAAAAAAAAAAAAATGAAAAGTATTATTACTATGGAAACATTGTTTTAAAAAAGCATACCATGTCATTCATGAGATCAAACAGAAAAAGAATCCAGAAATCTGTTTGGGAGAACTCTGTTTGAATATGAACAGCAAAACATCTTCGTTCTTTATAGCATACGTAAAGAAGACATTAAATGCGCTGCATTCAACGATCACAGATTTTGCAGCGTGAGGAATGTGCTACCTACAATACGAACACTAGTTTTACTAGACCGAGTGCTTCCGTTTAGTTTTTGCTTATGAGCATGCGTCGTTTTTTTGTCCGTCGGACTAGCATACAGATGAGCGGACTTCGGGGTCCGTCGTAGTTACAACGTAAAGATTTGAAGCATGTTTCAAATCTAAAGTCCGTCGGATTTGAGGCTGAAAAAGTCCGCTGAAAGTCCGAAGAAGCCCACACACGATCGGATTACCAACCAGCTTTAGTCCGTCGGCGTCCGTTGGACTTTTGTAGACGTAAAGTCCGACCGTGTGTACGCCCCATCACTTTCCCGCAACTTGTGTCAAAATATAAAATATTCCATGGACTCAACATGCCTCTCAGCAAATAGATTGGGGTGTCTACTTTCCAAAATGGGGTCACTTGGGGGGGGGGGGGGTTGTGACATCTGGGCATTTTATGGCCTTCAAAACTGTTATAGGTAGTGAGGAGTGAAATCAAAAATTTACGCCCTTTAGAAACCCTGAAGGCGGTGATTGGTTTTCGCGGCTAGGCTCCCAAAAAGTCCCACACATGTGGTATCCCCATACCCAGGAGAAGCAGCTGAATGTATTTTGGGGTGCAATTCCACATATGTCCATGGTCTGTGTGAGCAATATATCATTTAGTGACAACTTTTTGTAAATTTTTTTTTTTTGTCATTATTCAATCACTTGGGACAAAAAAAAATTAATATTCAATGGGCTCAAAATGCCTCTCAGCAATTTCCTTGGGGTGTCTGCTTTCCAAAATGGGGTCATTTGGGGGGTTTTGTACTGCCCTGCCATTTTAGACCCTTAAGAAATGACATAGGCAGTCATAAACTAAAAGCTGTGTAAATTCCAGAAAATGTACCCTAGTTTGTAGACGCTATAACTTTTGAGCAAACCAATAAATATACGCTTATTGACATTTTTTTTACCAAAGACATGTGGCCGAATACATTTTGGCCTAAATGTATGAATAAAATTGAGTTTATTCGATTTTTTTTATAACAAAAATTAGAACATATTATTTTTTTTCAAAATATTCGGTATTTTTCCATTTATAGCACAAAAAATAAAAACCGCAGAGGTAACCAAATACCATCAAAAGAAAGCTCTACTTGTGGGAAGAAAAGGACGCAAATTTTGTTTGGGTACAGCATTGCATGACCGCACAATTAGCAGTTAAAGCGATGCAGTGCCAAACTGTAAAAAGTGCTCTGGTCAGGAAGGGGGTAAATCCTTTCCGGGGCTGAAGTGGTTAAGACCCCTTTCACACTGGAGGCGTTTTTCAGGTGCTAAAAATAGCGCTTGTAAAGCGCCTGAAAAAAGCCTCAGCTGCAATCCCAGTGTGAAAGCCCGAGTGCTTTTACAATGGGGCGCTGCGCTGGCAGGGCATCACAAAAAGTCGTGCCAGCAGCTTCTTTGCAGCGCTGTAGGAGCGGTGAATACACCGCTCCTCCACCGCTCCTGCCTATTGAACCACCAGCAAAGCACCGAGCACCGCTGCAGCAGGGTTTTTAACCCTTTAACCCCGAATAGTGGCAAAGCGACGCTAAAAATACAGGATCAAACAGCCTTTTTACACAATGGCGGATTAACCCCTTAGGCTCCATTGTGAGTATAACAAGCATGCATTACTGCATATACAGACTGATTTTACTGTTGTCGGTTTAGTCACTTTAACCACTTGCCGACCGCCCACTGTCATTATATGTCAACTGTTTGAAGAGGAATACCGTTGTAATGGCAGCAGCTAGCTACCATAACCCTGGTATCCTCTTCTTCAGCAAGCAGTCGGCTTTCAGATAAAAGTGGTCTAAGTGGCGGATTCGCCACTTTTTTGTGTACAATTTTTGTGTAAATATGAGATCCGAGGTCTTTTTGTCCCCAGATCTCACATTAAGAGGTCCTGTCATGCTTTTTTTCTATTCCAATGATGTTTACAAAGACAGTGTAAAAAAATTGAAAGCACCCCGTCGTATAAAAACGGTGTTCAAACCACACATGTGAGGTATCGCCGCGATCGTTAGAGCGAGAGCAATAATTCTAGCACTAGAACTCCTCTGTAACTCAAAACCTGTAGAAATTTTTAAACGTAGCCCATGGAGATTTCGAAGGGTCAAAGTTTGTCGCCGGGGGGGCGTAGCCTAGCGCGGCATGTGAACAGACCTGTTCACCGGAGCTCCCGCTGTTGATCCTGAGACCGATCCTTTCCTCGCTTGTCCAGACGCCCAAAAGTCACGGTACCGGTACCTACAGCCTCCCTGACATACCAGGCCACAGTAACAGCACCAGACTGGGGCATGATGACCCGAGGGAACCGCGGAGAACAAGCGGCCTCGGCCGCGGCTGACTTCCAAGATGGCGCCTGGTCGTCTCAGCCTCAGAGAACACCACGAGGCCAGGAGAAGAAAACGGAGCAGGGGGGTAAGTCACAGAAACCCCCTAAGACTAGAGATCAGCCATGGGACATGCTCTACTATGCCCAGAAGTTAGCAGGCTCAGCAGAGTCCATACAGAGCAGCACACAGCTTCCTGCAGCTTCTATGGGACAGGCAGGCAGGGGGGACACAGACAGGCCAGAAGACACTGACACCATGGAGTCTGTACCTGACCCTATGCCAGGCCTGTTTGATATGCAGGTGGAGGACACCCCCCAGCCCACGTTGAGTGAAATACTCCATGCAGTCCACAGATGTACTGCTTCCGTGGATGACCTTAAGGAGAAGTTTGGAGGGCTGAAGGAGACTGTCTCCCTCCTCCATCAGGACATTCAGAAAATCAGAGAGAGAACCACGGCAGTGGAGGGGAGGGTCAGTGATATAGAAGACCAGATGCCCCACTTGAACAGGGATGTGAGGGGAGCCGCACAGCATGCACGCCAGGCCTTTGAAAAGACCGACGACATCGAGAACCGCCTGCGACGTAACAACGTTCGTATAGTTGGGCTACCAGAGAAAGTTGAGGGCAGAGACCCCACGGTGTTCGTTGAGGAATGGCTGCAGAATATATTTGGCAAAGAGGCATTTTCGCCACTGTATGCGGTAGAACGGGCACATCGAGTACCACCAAGACCTCTCCCGCCTGGCAATCCCCCCAGAGCGATGCTGGCCAGGCTCCTCAACTATAGGGACCGTGAAGTGGTTCTAAGGTTAGCCAGAGAAAAGGGGACTGTGCAGTTTAACGGTACCAAAATATCCTTTTATCCTGACTTCTCAGCCGAAGTGCAGCGCAGAAGATCTAAGTTTGCTGACGTCAAAAAAAGGTTACAACGACTGCAACTCAAATATGCAATGCTGTTCCCCGCTAAGCTGAGAGTCACGGCCGGAGACCAGAATCACTTTTTTGAAACTGCACAGGATGCAGCAGAATGGCTGGACCATAACGAACAAGATCTACAACGCCGCAGACGTGAAAATGAGGAAGGCTGATTCCAACTTACCCCATGCATAAAAGGGCGCATACATTCCACTTCTTATATTGCTCCTTACACAGAGGACGTTTCCTTATCATCCAGTGACAGCGATTGAACACCAAATCCTACAGAGCTCGGCACATTTCTTGTCTAACCAACCGGGTGGGCTGTGAATGTGCCTCACCTCCGCACAATACAAGTTGCCATTGTTGATATGGCTTGAGTTTGTGTGCCCTGTTGGCACGGTTTGGGCCCACGGCGCCCCACAGTTTTTGATGCCTTTCCGCTGGGCACTGCCAGCGGGACATGTTTTACAAGTTCTATTTCATTTATGGATCCACCACGTGCTCTGTGTCACCATACAACTGAGCTGGTTTACTTTCTGCAAGGATTTGTTGCTTCTCCACTGCATACTATGCCTGGTCGACCTGCCCCACGCCCCACACATTAGGATGGTCACTTTGCCTGCACGTGGACTGCGTCTTGGAAGACATCGGGTGCAAAGCCAAATGATACAGGACAGGGACATGCCTATTAGAAATGGTTCAAACCCTCGCTATGTCTGATACACCTATAGTGTCCTGGAACGTGCGAGGCGTAAATGACCCATTAAAAAGATCCATGGTTTCTGCTGGGTTGCGGAAGTTTCACCCGGCCATAATAGGTTTGCAGGAAATCCACTTGAAGAGCGACACAGTCAATTTTTTGCAATATGCCTGGGTAGGTAAAGCCTATCACTCCACTTACTCTGCCTTTTCGCGTGGAGTAAGTGTTTTGATACACAAAACCCTAGTGTACCAGGAACTGGACTCATTGATAGATATATCTGGAAGGTTTGTGTTTTTGCACTGTAAATTGTACACATTCACATTGATATTAGCCTTTGTATATGTGCCTCCTCCGTTCTCCAGAGAGGTTCTGCAGCTATTAATCTCATACTTAGTTAACAAACCGGATATTCCGGTATTGATCATGGGTGACTTTAATTGTTACCTGGATCCAAAACTAGACAGACACCCTCCTGTACGGCCTCCTGGGGGCGGACGAGGCACAGCTCTGAGTTGCTTACTTACAGAGATAGGATGGATGGAAATGTGGCGTAATAGAAATCCAAATAACAAGCAATTTTCTTGTTTCTCTAAGACCCATGGGTCACTATCTCGCATTGATTTGTGCATAGGCACCCCAAACCTGGTTGGTAGTATATCTAAAATAGAATATTTCCCGCAAGGTGTCTCGAACCACTCCCCATTAGCTGTATGGCTAACTACTAGGCCCCCTAGTAACCTACCTAGAGCCCCTTGGAAGTTAAATGCTTTCTGGTTGAAACTCTTCACTTCACAAGATAGAATAGCTGCCCAGATCCAGGCTTTCTTTAAAATGCATCCACATCTAACTAATGCTCATCTGAAATGGGAAACCTTTAAAGCACACTTAAGAGGGACATTTATCCAGGAAATACAGAAGGTCAAACACAATTCCTCGGTCCTGTTAGAACAGGCTGGGGACTTGGTGCGACAACTGGAATTAACATATGTTACCAGCCCCACCGACTCCGCCAGGGAGGCATGGATGTCGGCCCAGGACTCCCTGGACCGGCTGAGATCCTCCACAGCGGAGAGAAAGAGATTTTTCTCGAAACTGGCGTTCTATGAAGAGGGGGAAAAGACAGGCCGTCTACTTGCAAAAATCGCACGATCCCAACAGCAGTCACCGGCCATTGGGGCTATTAGAGCAGCCAATGGGAAAATAGTTAATTCTCCGGAGGTTGTTATCTCCGAGCTGGCATCTTTCTATGGTGACTTGTATAAATCGAGGGATGCCTACTCGGATGCAGACCTAACCGTGTACATAACAAAAATAGACTTACCCTCGCTGTCGGTGGCAGCTCGAAATCAGTTAGATGCTCCTATAACCTTGGAGGAGCTACAGACCGCGGCCTGCTCTTTTCCCACATGTAAGGCGCCAGGAGAGGATGGCCTCCCCATGGAGGTGTTTAATGAATATGGTAAACAGATACTCCCTGAACTGTTAAAGGTTTTTGATGCTTGCCTAGATGCGGGTAGACTTCCTGAATCCATGACGAGAGCCAACGTAATCCTACTACTCAAACAGGGGAAGGACCCGGTTGACCCCGGCTCCTACAGACCTATATCGTTACTCCAGAGTGACGTGAAGATCCTAGCAAAGGTCCTGGCGCTCCGGGTCAATGGGGTCATGTCCTCCATTATACACCAGGATCAGGCAGGTTTTATGCCGCAAAAGTCAACGGCTACAAATCTTAGGAGACTGTTCCTGAATATGCAGATGCAAGCGGATAACGGGGGTCAAAGGGCGCTGTTGTCTCTAGACGCCAACAAGGCCTTTGACAGTGTTAGCTGGAGATATCTATGGGCAGTGTTGGAAAAGTTTGGTTTTGGTGCACGGTTTATAGCTTGGGTTAAGCTGCTGTATGCGTCCCCTCAGGCCAATATTAGAGTGACAGACAGGGTTTCGCACGCCTTCGCTTTGGGCAGGGGGACAAGGCAGGTTTGCCCTCTGTCCCCTCTGCTCTTTGCGATCGCGATAGAGCCCCTAGCAGCCCTGATAAGAGATAATGCCCAAATACAGGTATTCCAATATGGAAATCTACATGAAAAAATAATGTTGTATGCTGACGACATGCTACTCTTCTTAGGGGACACTAGTCACTCGTTAGTGGAGGTGATGTCCATAATAAAAACGTTCGGTCACTATTCCGGGCTAACCATCAATTGGTCCAAGTCGGCTCTGATGTTGTTGGAAGGAGATCACGGGGTTGCACTCCCTGATAGCTGCCCCATTCCTCTGGTCACTGGTTTCAAATACCTGGGCATACAGGTGGTGCCCAGGATTGGAGACTACTGCGCCCTAAACATCTACCCCTTGCTTTCTCGTTTTCGAGACAAAATAAATACCTGGAACAACCTGAAAATGTCCCTGGCGGGCAAAGCCAACTTAATTAAAATGATCCTAATGCCACAGTTGCTATACTTCCTACATAACACTCCTGTAGTGGTCCCACTAAAAATTTTCAGAATAGTGAATACACTCTTCCGTCGGTTACTATGGAACAACAAAAACCCCAGAATTAAGCTGGAGCAGCTGCAGCAATCAAAGGACAGTGGGGGATTGGCAGTTCCCAACCCCTGGTTGTACTATATAGCGTCCCAATTGCAGCAGCTGGTCGGCTCTATGACACCAGAACCAAAAGGCTCGTCGGCACGGCTGATGTTAATGGCGACGGGGGCAGAGACCATTCCCATGGGCCTTGAGGCACAGCTATTTGCAAAGTCCAACAAACAGACCCCAACATTATCACTAGTACAAAAAGTCTGGAATAAGGTTAGACAGCTTCAGGGGGTGCAAGGCTTCACTGATTTCAGCCCTATATGGGGCAATCGCTCTTATACGGAGCTGGATAAATTATTACAAGGGCCAAGATGGCGCAAATATGGGATTACACTGCTACCACAAATATTCGCAAACGGTAAACTACTCTCCTTTACAGAACTGCAGGATAAATTTAACCTTCCAGATAACATGTTCTATTCTTACCTTCAGCTGCGACATGCAATTTTTACACAGGGGGACGCGGGGGGTTGGACACTGTCACCCACGCCGGTGTTTCATGTGCTGCAATCCAGTAGTGAGACCAAGGGAATTATATCTCAATGCTACCAGATGTTATTAGTGAGGCACTTGAGAGCATACCCGTGCAATGCAATGCTGGCTTGGGAAAGGGACCTTGGTCAGATTACAGAAGAGCAATGGGAGGAGGCCTTGCAGTCTATATCCACGTGCTCCATTAACGTTGCACAAGGTTTCCCAATTGTTTATAGCGTTAAGAGTGCACTATACCCCAAAAAAGCTATTTAAAATGGACAGGACGATAGACCCTCTATGTTCCCGCTGTCGTCAGCATGATGGGGACCTCATCCACCTCCTGTGGAGATGCCCGAAGCTCCACCGATATTGGAGGGAGGTGATGGGTACGCTCAATGAGGTATTTCAAACGAAAGTCCCCATGGACCCCATGTGCTGTATACTGGGGGTCCTGGAGGATGAGATCCCTGAAGAATTGGTCAGGGTCGCGTTCTCCAGAGCGTTATTTCAGGCCAGAAAACGTATACTTATGGGTTGGAAGTCTGTGGAGCCACCTACTAGTCGCACATGGGTGGAACACATGAGACAAACCCTCGTAAGGGAGAAGTATATATATCAACACAGAGGGTGCCCTACCAGGTTTGAACGAATTTGGTCCAAATGGCTGGACACACCGGGGCTAAGCCCGAGAGAGCTAGTGATGTGCAGACTCTTACAATCTCTGTAACCAAAACGAGGAGATGCAGGATAGTGTATATATTATAAGATGTGCGGGTGGGGGGTGATGGGGAAAAGGTCAACTTTGGTTTGCAGGAGTGACGCAGTGAGATGAAGAGCAAAGTTGTAATAAACACTGTATGTATGTACATGAAGGATATCTGCTATAACAAATCCTATGTAATTGCAAAATTGGTGACGTTGATGGATGGATAATGTGTGAATGTTCAATAAAACCTTTTTTGATTTAAAAAAAAAAAGTTTGTCGCCATTCGAGCGGGCCCAATTTTAAAGCATGGCATGGCATGTTGGGTATCAACTTACTTGGCGTTATCTTTCACAATAAAAAAAATTGGGCTATGTCATGAACCTTGGAATACTGAAGTGTTGCTCCTTTGATTCTGTTGCACAGTGGTGGGTCTTCTGCCCTGTCTTGGGGATGGCCCCCTCCAGATGGCTCCGTGGTCTGGAAGGAATGCATTGTTCTGTGTTTGACCGTTTGTTTATGTACTTTAATTAGCCCCTGGGTCTTCTCTGTGTCATTACACATATCAGTCCTCCTATTCAAGCTATCGGACCAATCCCTGCTGACCCTGTTTCAAGTCCTCATTTGCATGGCCAAGAGGACCTGAGTGAGGACTAGTGTACTTTACAATTGACCAATAGGAAAGTGATTGTTGGGGGCGGGGTGTTCAAACTGCTATGTATAAAAGTGTGTTGTGTGCATCCAATAAAAGTGAGATTCCTGTTTAAACTTACATACAGCCTGCCTGGTGTTTGTTCTGAGCTATCACAACTGGATTCGAATGGCACATACAATAGCTGTAGTTTGAATGATGGAGCATCGGATGACCGAACCATCAGACGTTGCGATTTGCAATCTGATTCAATAGCTGCAGAGGAGTGTCAGGAGAGTGGAACTGAGCGAGCAGGGGCTCGTTACAGGCTAACTTTACTGTTGTCTTATTTTTTTTTAAACAAAGGTTTTATTAAGTAAAAAAAAAATGGTACATATAAATACAGAGTTGTACCAATATACATGTACATAAAATGCATGTTGAACAAGGGAGGTATACACTGTTTATAGGAGTAACATGCACTAACGCATAAATAGGTGTATACAACTATGAAATATTATCAATATAATTAATAATATTATCTCCCTCCCTCCCCCCCACCCTCGTTGAACATTTATTGTTTTTCTTATTTTAGTATACGTGTTGTATATATATATATGTCCTGGTATTCTCATGTATGTTACATACATTTAAGTCTGTATGGGATATATTGTGCACTGCGCAGACATGACCATTATGGGAGAACAACATTGACCATGATATCTTTTGATTTAAACTTTCTCTTATTTGTAACTGGAATAAAGTCTTAGTTATAGAGATCTAAGTGTTGTATTGCTAAACAAACTTATAATTAAGTACAGGTTTCAGGTTCTTGCAGCCATCGATCCCAAATTTTGTTGTATTTTGTCGGACAACCTCTATTAATGTAAATATGCTTTTTGTATGGCAGGGTTGCGTTGACTTCTGTTTTCCATTCCGCCACACTGGGAGGGGTAGGCCTCATCCTCTTTCTTGCAATTGTTTTCCTGACAGAGCATAGGGTTTTATGTAAAAATATCTTGGTAAATTTGTCTACTGTGTCTGGAAATATCCCTAGGAGACATTGTTTTGGTTCTAGCGCTATTGGGGAGCCCATGGTATCGTGCAGAAATGTTATAACCTGTTTCCAAAGTTGTTGAATCTTGGGATATGTCCATATTAAATGAAAGAACGTGCCTGTTTCTTGTCCACACATCGGACATAGGGTAGACTGATTACGTTTGTATCTGGCTACTCGAATTGGGGTATGGTATGTTCTATGTGTTATGTAAATCTGAGAGAGTCTATCTGAAAGTTTTGGTGATACTGCTTTGCATGTCTCGAGGGCTTCCCCCCACTCCTCATTTTCCATCAGTCCCACCTCTCTTTCCCAGCGAGGCTTCAAATCAAACGCTATTTTTGACGAAGTGGGAGTTAGGAGCATATTGTAAAATGTGGATATTAATCCACGTGGGTCTGTACTTTTAACAATAGCCATAATGGGATGAAGAGTGGGCGGAGCCTCAGCCCGCAAGAATTGCGCTTGGGTCGCATGTCTTACTTGTAGGTATCTGAAGAACATGAAATTTGGAAGAGAAAATTCCTCTTTGAGTATGTTGTAGGTTTTGAGGGTTCCATTGAGTAGCAGATGATGTATATAGTAAATTCCCCTAGATTCCCACAACTCCGATTCCGGTATGTTTATAAATTCTGTCATATCCCTGTTGTGCCATATCGGTGTATGGTCGTGTAGTCTAGGTATTCCTAATTTAGTGGAAGCAAGGTCCCAAATACATCTGTAGTGGTATATCAAAGACTTCTTGTCTCCCCCCATCTCAGTATTCTTGGATCCTGCCGATATTGCATAAAGGGAATTCCCGGTAAGCTGCACTCTTTTAGAACAAAGAAGGGTCAGAAAGCACACGTTATCCGTCTTGTCTATGTGAAATAGTTGTGATAATTGTGATGCAATGTAATAAAAATTTAGATCTGGTAAGGCCATTCCCCCCATGTCCGTCGGATTTTTAAGCGCTGGCCATGCGATTTTATGTCTGTTAGTCCCCCACACAAAGGGTTTGAGTAAAGCCTCAAGGGATTTAAAGTATTTTAATGAGAGATAGATTGGGGTATGCCACAGTATGTAGAGGATTTTCGGGAGAAGGACCATTTTTATCAGATTTATGCGACCCCATACTCCTAGTGGTAAACGGGCTCAAGTGCGTATTTTGGTTTTAACTAGTGTAAAGAAGGGTTCTATATTGAGGGAAATGTAATCAGCCGGATCTTTGGATATATGAATTCCTAGGTACTTGATTGTATCTGCTCTTTTTAGTGGAGTCTCTGTCCATGATTCAGGTGGTGGGAAACTGTCTATAGGTAGTATCTGGGACTTTTCCCAGTTTATCTTTAAACTGGAAAACGTTCCGAAGTGTTCGATCAGCTGTAATGCTTTTTGAAGGGAAGGACCTGAGTCAGCTAGATATAGTAGGGTATCATCCGCGTATAAGCTAATTTTTTTGGTTAAGGTTCCCATTTGTAGACCTACAATTTCGGGGTTTGCACGAATAGACACGACCAAGGGCTCTGCAGCTAGGGCTTAGAGAAGTGGGGAAAGAGGGCAGCCCTGTCTCGTGCCTCGGCTGAGGTCAAACTCCTGAGACGGCCACCCGTTCGCCACCACTCTAGCTGTTGGATTTTGATAAAGTAGTTTGATCCACTTAAGAAACCTGGGGCCAAAACCATACCTCCCCAAGTATTGCCACAGGTAGTCCCACTCCACAGAGTCAAACGCCTTGGCCGTGTCCAGCGTCACAATCACCCGGGATCCTACATTTTCATGTGTGGCCTGTAGATTTATAAACAATTTCCGTAAGTTGAACGAGGTATTACGACCAGGCATGAATCCCGCCTGATCTGTCTGAAACAGAGAGAGAATAACTTGATTGAGTCGGAGGGAAAGTACCTTGGCTAATATTTTGATATCTACCTGTAATAAGGAAATTGGGCGGTAGGATTCGGGGTATCCAGGATCTTTTCCCGGTTTAGGTATGAGGACTATTGTTGCTTCTCTCATAGAATCGGGAAGTGAAAATGTCTCAAATAAGTGGTTGTATAAGGTTAAAAGTTTTGGGATCAAAAAATCGCTGAATTGAGAGTAGAATTCTATAGGTAGGCCGTCCGAGCCCGGGGATTTGGACCTGGCAAATCCAGCTATAGCCACCGCTATTTCTTCCTCGGTGAGAGGTGCCTCGAGGAGGTTAACCTGGTCTTCTGTTAACTGAGGAAGTGCCGTCTCTTCCAAAAAGGAGTTCATTGGGCCCTTGTCCTCAGAACTTTTTGAGGTGTAAAGGTCAATAAAGAACCCCCTAAACATAGAGGTCACTGTGAGGGGATCAGTAATGGGTTGACCGTTAGGATCGTATAGGGATATTACCACCGGAGGTCTATCTTCATTGTGTACCAGGTATGCTAGGAGCTTACCAGCCTTTTCCCGTGCTCAAACAGCTTTTGTTTAGCAAAGAACATTTTGTGTCGTTCCTTCCCATATTGAAGTTGGGCTACTACTCTGGCCTGAAGTTTAAGTATGTCTGCATTTGCGGAAGAGGGGCCACTCGTATAATTTTGTTCAGATTGAGATAGAGCCGTTACCGCTCTGTCTAGCTCCCTAGAAGAATCTAATTTGATTCTATTGATGCGAGCTGAGAGTATCATGCGAACATGAGATTTAAAAGATTCCCAGATTGTTGTCATGGAGGCTGAACGGTCATTGTTCCTAAAGTACAACTTCCATTCATTCGTGAGTTCATCATCCTCCGGGAGTAGTGAGAGCCAAAATGGGTTTAATCGTCAGTTCCGTTTCTGTTTGTCAATGGGCACGCTTCGTGTAATCCAGTATGGGCTATGGTCAGATAACAATCTGGGAGAGAAATCTGTCTCTAGTAGTCGAGGTGTGAGACTTTGTGATAGCAATATCATGTCAATTCTAGACATAGAGTTGTGGGAAGAAGAGAAACAGGATAATGATTGTTTGTGTGGGTGTTTATATCTCCAAGAATCCACAAGGTGAAAAGGGGAAATTAGCTTGGCAAATTTGGTTTCTCTGTTGGTTATTGGATGTGGATTCAAGGGTTGAAGTCTATCAATCGAGGGGTTTAACGTGGTGTTAAAATCCCCTAGCCAGACCGCCTGGACTGTGGGGTGTTTGGTCATGAATGTAAATCCCTCTAAGATAATGGGTATAGAGAATGGGGGAGGAACATAGAAAGCCAAGATGAGAAAAGGTTCTTCATATATTTTAACAGAGAAAAAAACGTATCGTCCCTGCGGGTCTGTGGAAACCTCTATGAGTTCAAATTGTACCGATTTGGGCACCAAGACTGATACCCCACGCACGTGCGATGTGTAGGTCGAATGAAATGCCCATCCAACCCATGGTCGGCGTAGGGCCATTTGCAATCTCCCCTCCACGTGAGTCTCTACTAAGACTAGTATGTCAGCGTGTTGTTTTTTAAGGAACGTGAGGACCGCCGAGCGTTTTACCTGCTCGCGCAAACCCCGCACGTTCCAGGTAAGAAACTTTAAAGTCCCCATGTGTTCCCTTCTATACAGCTACGTGTGTCAGCTAACATGTGTTTGTCTAGTTTTTGGGTTAGTCTTCTCATATGCTCGTATTGTATATTTAGTATACACTTTACTAGATATAGCATAGCGTTTAATATCTGCAGCAACAGTGCCAAACTTTGGTTGATGTACAATCTGATTACAACACATACAAATCTGTTCAACGGTTGAACTATCCCCCCTACCATCCCCCTCCCTGCCTTACAACCTTCCCAGCTGTTGCAGGCATCATCCCCAAACCAATTGAAATTCCCCAACAAGAAAAAAATAAAGAACTTTGCATGGTAAAGCCATAAACACGTGAGTAATTGGGGCCACCGCACTAGATAATAATGACGGAATGTACTCCGTATTGGAAGAATGGCATATAGTTGTTCGTTGCAGTGGCACCCAATCTCACAATCATATCCTCTGGTGTTGAGTGGGGTAGAGTCTCGCTGCACTTTGCAATAAAGGGGCAGGACTATGCCCTCTCCGAGCTCCATCCTTTCAAAAAGCATAACGAGCCACATAATATGACAGAGGGAAACAAGTCAAAATAATAAAAAAAAAAAAAATTATGGACAAGGGGAAAAAGTGAAAAGGATAACTGTTTAGTCTAGACTTGACTCTCGTAGCAAGTATACAACTCACAGTTCTTTGGCAGGTCTTCCATCCGGCTCACTAAGCAAATAGGTGGGCTAGCGTGAAGAGCATTTAATTCTAGCAGTTCGATCTGTGGATTTCCACTTCAGTGCCCAGCGCATAGTTGTTAAATTCTAGTCAGGTAACAGTATCAGTCTGCTCTCTCCGGTGCCCCTTGGCATTCCAGCCAGGTTATTACCTCCTCGGGGTCCTCAAAAAAGTGAACCCTGCCATCTTGCTCTACCCGGAGTCGGGCTGGAAACAGCATAGCATACTTGATTTGCTTTACTCTCAGCCTACGTTTGGCCTCTGTGAACCCCTGTCTGCGGCTCTGTACTTCTGTCGAAAAGTCAGGAAATATGGCGATTTTACTGTTCCCTAGTTGAATGTTGCCTTTTTCTCACGCCATTCTCAGGGCCGCATCCCGATCCTTATAGTTAAGGAGCTTGGCTATGAAGGTGCACGGGGGTGCTCCCTGTGGAGGTGGTCTGGCAGGCATTTGGTGGGCCCTTTCTACAGTTAGCAGTGGGGAGAAGGCCTCTCTGCCATAGTGTGTGATCAGCAGCTGCTCCAGAAATGTGGTGGGGTCCTTACCTTCAGCACCCTCAGGAAGGCCGATTAATCGTAGGTTGCACCTCCTCAGTCTGTTCTCCATTTCATCCTGCTTGGAGAACAGTTGCTGAATTTGGCACTGCATACGTTCTGTCCCCTCTTGCAGGGGTGGGATAGCATCTTCCACATTGCTGATTCGGTTTTCGGTAGTTTTAACTCGGTCCCGTAGTTTATGTAAATCTTCCCGGATGAGAGATATGTCTACCTTTACCTCCTCTATCTGGGCTGTTAATGAGGTTCTGCAGAATGTGATTGCCTCGAGAAGTCGCTCTGTATCTCCCGTCGCCCGTTCCTCCTCAGGCTTCTCCGCAACGCCGTTTTCCTCCATCTCCTCTCCCTCTTGTCGGCGGTATTGAGCCAGTTTCGCCACCGTCGCTGCCTTCTGAGCCTTTGTGAGGGACATTGTGACTGAATGTTTCAGCGGTCACAGGGGGAAGGTTATTAAGCTTGTTTAAAGGGGTCTGGAGGCTATTGAGCTTGTTTAAAGGGGTCTGAGAGCACAGGATAATGTGGAAGCAGGCAGCATATGCAGGCCTAGGCCACAATCTAGGCCGGTTTTAAGTGTTAGTCTCTCTGGGTCCCAAGGGAGCACACAGGTCAGAAGCAGGGGGATGGGAAAAGTCCAGCTCCTCTAGGGGGTTGTCTGATGGCTGGGTACCTGTAATGTGAGGCTGGCTTCATGCAGGGCCGGATCCGAGGAGTACCAAGATGGCCGTGGCCTCCGGTTGTAGGCCGAAGCCGCGGTCTCAATGTTTGCCGCCGAGCGGGAGATCGCCGCTCCGTTCGGGCCGCCGTACGTCCTATTCCTCCGGGAGCAAGACCCAGCTGTCCCAGGTGCCACAGGGAGTCAATCTAGCAAGCTAAATAGCGTTATTTGTCCAGGATTAATGGCTTTTCAGGAGTATTGGACGGAGCTCTGAGTCCTCACGTCCTACTCCATGCTGTGTCAGGCCACGCCCCCGTTGTCTTATTTTTTAATGAAAAAAATTTGTTTATTTTTTCCCAAAAAGTTGCGCTTGTAAAGCCGCTGTGCAGATACGGTGTGATATAAAGTATTGCAACGACTGCCATTTTATTCTCTAGGGTGTTTAACAAAAAAAAAAAAAAAATATATATATATAATGTTTGGGGGTTTTAAGTACCGTAATTCACTGCCAAAAAAAACGGATTTTAGCTTGTAAACTTTAAAGCTCAAAACGAGGCTCTGTCCTTAAGTGGTTAAATGTGATTTTTAATTATAGCAAATAACATACACCAGATAGATTATATACATATAAAATTAAAAAAAAATTAAATGATCAATTTATTCCACCAGTGACTGAAGTCAAGTGAAAAGTGAAGTCCATTGCTAGATCTGCTAGGGGAATGGCACTGGTAACAACTAGTCCAAGGGACTATTATCAGTACACTAAATACAGATGGAAGCACAGCCCCTGTCATAGAGGAAGTCCTGCACTTAAAGCAAACACTGATTTCATTCCACTGTAAAACTCCTGGTATCCCACTTTTGTATACTTGGAGTGATTTTCATCTGAGTTCTGACTCATGTAAACCTGTTTGATAATCTGGAGTACCTTTATTTACACTGTATGGCCAAAGGATTGTGAACACCTGAACATCACACCTACTTTATCTTGTTAAACATTCCAAACTCATGGCCATTAACCACTTCAGCCCCAGAAGGATTTACCCCCCCCTTTAATGACCAGGCCATTTTTTTGCGATATGACACTGCGTTATTTTAACTGACAATTGCGCGGTCGTGTGACGCTGTACCCAAATAAATTTGATGTTCTTTTTTTTCCCACAAATAGAGCTTTCTTTTGGTGATTTGATCACCTCCTGAGGAGCGCCAATTTTGAAAAAAAAATATTTGTTACTTTCTGCTATAATACATATCCAAAAGAAACAAAAACAAATTTCTTCATCAATTTAGACCAATTTGTATTCTGCTACATATTTTTGGTATAAAAAAATCACAATAAGCAAATATTGATTGGTTTGCACAAAAGTTATAACATCTAGAAACTACGGGATAGATTTATGGACTTTTAAATTTTTTTTATGGCTTTTACTAGTAATGGCAGTGATCAGCGATTTTTAGCGGAACTGCGACGGACAAATTTGACCCTAAGTGACACTGTTTGGGGACCAGTGACACCAATACAGTGATCAGTGCTAAAAAAATGCACTGATTACTGCATAAATGACACTGGCAGAGAAGGGGTTAACATCAGGGCGATCAAAAAGTTAAATGTGTTCCCTCAGTGTGTTTTCTTACTGTGTGGGGGATGGGCTCACTGGGACAACACAGAGATCGCTGTTCCTGATCACTAGGAACAGAAGATCTCCATGTTGTGTCCCCTGTCAGAATGGAGATCTGCCTTGTTTACATTGGCAGATCCCCGTTCTGCCTCTCTGTACCACGATCGCGGGTGGCCAGTGGACATCGGGTTCCCCGGGCACGTGCATCGGCTCCTCCTCCATGAAGCGGGCATGCACATGTGTGTCTCGGGTGGCGCGCGCCCACAGTATCTATTACAGGAAACAATGTATAGGTATGTTGTCGTTGTTTCGCGCAATAGAGCCACCCCGCCACAGTTTATATGCGGTGGCCGGTCTTTAAGTGGTTAATATGGAGTTGACCTACCTTTGCAGCTTTAACCACTTTTAACACATCCAAACCATCACCTGGATCCAAGGTCCAGATAGCAGGAGAGGAGAGGTACAGATACCAACCACCATGGAAGAGGAATTCAGAAGGAGGTTGCAAGAGATGCAGATACAGCACAGAGGACCAGTATCAGAGCAGGTCCTGCTAGGATGGTTTGATTCTATCCACTGCAAACTCTGTAAGGTAGCGCTAGCCCGTGAGCAGCGAAACCAGGGAAAAGTTCTCCCCTCCATCCATGTAAGGTACTGGTCGCAGTATGAAGTGCGAATGCTGTTATTGGGGGAACAGCTGAACCAGGAGTGGACAGCTGAGTTAAGCAGGCTGATCCGGGCAGAAATGCGGTTGACAAGAGCTACAGAGCCCTCCAGTGATATGTGGCCCAAGTGTGCCCTTGGACAGCGGTAGACAGCCCCACGGAAGGCTTTGACTACGATGGCCTGGGATTGTTGTACTGGAGGCTGTCCGAGGACCCTGACTTTGGGAGTGATCGGGAGTGGCATTTGGAGGAAATAATGGAACACAGAGAGCGAAGACTGAATGTCTCAGAAGTGCACTGGGCACAGGAAGATTTGGAGTTTCTGGCCGTTCAGGAATGGGAGCTTGAGATGGCCTACAGACAGCTGCTAGACTCCGCTCAGCAGCAGGGTGGAGCTCCCTTTGCCTGGGACTATCAGGAAATACCAGTTGACAACTCTAAAATCCTGGCTGACGAGTTGACAATGTGGCAGAGTAACAGTGTGCTTTGCCAACCTGTCCCCACAGCTATGGAGGCGGAGGTCTTATGGCGGATGCAGTAAATGCTGACTGACCATGATGAACCTGTTTCTGCATTGGATGATCTTGGATGGAGGAATGTGCTTGTCCAGCAGAATGCCAGAGAATCGGCAGTGGAAAATCTGGAGATCGCTATCCCCAAAGCTGAAGTGCTGACAACGGGGCAGAGCTCTGCTAACCTCTGCCCAGCACTGATAGCATCTTCTGGGTTCCACGGAGAGGAGATGGTGAACCTTTATCCCCAGACACCAGTTGCAGAGATAGGGGATTTGATAGACTTTTCTGCTGAGGAAGAACAACCTTGTGAACCTCCAGCAGAAGAAGAGCTGTTATTAGGGCCAAAATTCACTGTGCTCTGCCCAGCACCAACAGAAGTATCTGTGAAGTTACAAGGAACTTCCCCAGCTGAAGCGCTGGCAACCGGACAGAGGGTCCAAGATCTCTGCCCTACACCTGCGGCGGTTCCAGAGGCTCAGGGGGAGAAGGAGGTGGTCACTTCCCAGCAGCAGATCAGGATACAGGGGGACTCACGATGTGGACGTGAGACGTAGGAGCGGGGGGAGGGGCCTGTCGGCAGCACAGGTGTGAGGGAGAGGAGGCAGGCTGGACGCCCGGGAAACCGAGGAGCGGTGTACGGCGCGAGCCCAATGCCGCCCCAGTGTTAGAGGCTTGAAGGACGCCCAGGGTTCCCCCTGTCGTACCCAGCTGTAACCGAGCGGGAGCCCCCCCTCCTCCTAAGGTGGTGACGTGTGCCAGCTGAGCAGACTGAAGTCCGGGAGAGAGCGAAGGAGGAGAGAAACCCCACTGCATACTGACACGCCGGCTCCTGGCTAGAGGCACGGAGCGATAATCCGAGATCCTTGGGACACAGGGTGAGCATTTGTTACACCCCCCTTCCCTCCGGTGTCCGGTGCCTTCCCCCCAGCGAATCCCCCTATTCAACAACAGATCTCAGCAGGAGAACGGAGCCCAGAGAAACAGGAAAGCAACGGCTTAGGACTGCGGGTGACCTGTTGAGTTTATCACAGAGCAATAAGAAGACGCTCTTAACAGGTATGAGCAATCTCCATACTCTTGTTATCTCTTTCTGTTTGCATGAGAAGATTTGCATGAGGATGTTGTAAGGACTATAACATTGAGAAGGTGGTTAAGAGAGTAAGGAAGGAGGGGATGGGGGAAGGAAAGAAGAGAAGGAACAGCTGAAGGGGCTGTGAATCCGAGGAAGAGTTTGTATGACCCCTTTTTTTTGGAGCATAGCCTGAGGGCCCTAAAGTACGGCCTGCAGCATGAGGTCCAGGAGCATCGGTGACAGGAAAGGGACAGGATAGTCACGCCAAGGCCCTGGATACCCTCTTAGGTGGGACTGATGAAAACAGGACTATAAGCTAACCATAATATATTTAAATATAAAATTAAAAAACGCAGAAGTTATCAGGCCCTTGGAGCCATCTTAGAAGGCAACAGGAATCAGGCGTTCTGCAAGTTGCAGGAAATAAGATACTGGGATAAGTATGAGAAGTCGCACCCAAAAATCTTCGGAACCCCAGACCCCAAGGGAGAGCCTAAACTCAAGTTCGATTCAAAAATATCTCAAGGAGACGAGTGTAAAAAGCCCCAGTACAGATACGAAACAAGGGGGAACGAAGGACAAAAAGAAAGTTCAATCGAAGCAAAAGGGGGTACAGGGGGAGAGGCCTAGAGAAGATCTGGAGTGTGAAGGTGGTCCAAGTACCAGTAGGATGGAGGGTCAAAGAAATACGGACCCACTGCCCACCAAGGTAGAAATGATGGAGATGTTTTCAAATCTTGAAACCGCCATTAAGTCAGAGATATCAAATGTGAGGACGGATTTGGGTCATCTGTTGCGAAGAGTAGAGGAGGTGGAGGAGTCAACGGGTAATCACGCTAAAGAGATCTTGGAGCTTAAATCGCAGCTATGTATAGTGAAAAGTGATTATCGCATACTGGCATATAAGCTGGAAGAACTGGAGAACCAAAGCCGCCGTCAGAATTTGCGTATTAGGTCGCTTCCTGAACAACAAAATGAGGACTTGCTGTCTAAGATGAAAAAAATTTTCAACCCTATATTGGGCCTGGATGTGGAAATGATTCTAAGGATTGATAGGGTGCATAGGATCAGAAAACCTCCTAACTTAAGGGCAGATATTCCCCCTGATGTGATTGTAAAATTCCACTCATTTGAAGTCAAAGAGAAGATTTGGAATAACTTCCAATAATAACTCAGTGCGATTCGAAGACAAAGATCTCCAGATCTTCACAGATCTCTCGGCGGGTACTTTGGCACGGAGAAAGCAACTTAGACCGCTGCTCAAACAACTTAGAAGGGCCAATATCAAATACAGCTGGGGGTTCCCAACAGGGCCGATCCTAGGGTCACAGACGCCTGGGTGCAGAAATATTTCTGGCGCCCCCACATGGGTGTGGTCATCTTACCAACTTCTCCCCTTTACAAATGATTCTATGGCAACGACTCAAATACAGAGCTGCTCCCCTAAGAAGTCTTTGTTACCCTGAAATCCTCCCATGATCTCTTAACAATAAAGAAAATACAGGAAGAGAGAACACTAATGAGACCTGAAGGGGAACCTCTCTGATGCACACAGAGAGGGCTTCTGTTAGAGTCCCCAGACATAATACAGGATACGGTCAAAGACTGCAGACATGATACAAGAGATGGTCAGAGACTGCAGACATGATACAGGAGATGATCAGAGACTGCAGACTTGGTACAGGAGATGATCAGAGACTGGAGACATGATACAAGAGATGGTCAGAGACTGCAGACATGATACAGGAGATGATCAGAGACTGCAGACATGATACAGGAGATGATCAGAGACTGCAGACATGGTACAGGAGATGATCAGAGACTGCAGACATAGTACAGGAGATGATCAGAGACTGCAGACATCGTACAGGAGATGGTCAGAGACTGCAGACATAGTACAGGAGATGGTCAGAGACTGCAGACATAATACAGGAGATGATCAGAGACTGCAGACATGGTACAGGAGATGATCAGAGACTGTAGACATAGTACAGGAGATTATCAGAGACTGCAGACATGGTACAGGAGATGATCAGAGACTGCAGACATGGTACAGGAGATGATCAGAGACTGTAGACATAGTACAGGAGATGATCGGAGACTGTAGACATAGTACAGGAGATGATCAGAGACTGCAGACATGGTACAGGAGATGATCAGAGACTGTAGACATAGTACAGGAGATGATCAGAGACTGTAGACATAGTACAGGAGATGATCAGAGACTGCAGACATGGTACAGGAGATGATCAGAGACTGCATACATAGTACAGGAGATGGTCAGTGACTGTAGACATGATACAAGAGACAGTCAGAGACTGCAGACATAGTACAGGAGATGATCAGAGACTGCAGACATTATACAAGAGATGGTCAGAGACTGCAGACATAGTACAGGAGATGGTCAGAGACTGCAGACATGATACAAGAGATGGTCAGAAACTGCAGACATAATACAGGGGATGGTCGGAGACTACAGACAAGATAGAATAGATGGTCAGAGACTGCAGACATGATACAAGAGATGGTCGGAGACTGTAGACATGATACAAGAGACAGTCAGAGACTGCAGACATAGTACAGGAGATGGTCAGAGACAGCAGACATGGTACAGGAGATGGCCAGAGACTGCAGACATGGTACAGGAGTTGGTCAGAGACTGCAGACATAATACAGGAGATGATCAGAGACTGCAGACATAGTACAGGAGATGATCAGAGACTGCAGACATAGTACAGGAGATGATTAGAGACTGCAGACATAATACAGGAGATGATCAGAGACTGCAGACATAGTACAGGAGATGATCAGAGACTGCGGACATGGTACAGGAGATGATCAGACACTGTAGACATAGTACAGGAGATAGTCAGAGACTGCAGACATGATACAAGAGATGGTCAGAGACTGCAGACATAGTACAGGAGATGATCAGAGACTACAGACATGGTACAGGAGATGATCAGAGACTGCAGACATGGTACAGGAGATGATCAGAGACTGTAGAAATAATACAAGAGACAGTCAGAGACTGCAGACATAGTACAGGAGATGGTCAGAGACTGCAGACATGGTACAGGAGATGATCAGAGACTGCAGAGATAGTACAGGAGATGATCAGAGACTGTAGACATGATAGAAGAGACAGTCAGAGACTGCAGACATAGTACAGGAGATGGTCAGAGACTGCAGACATGGTACAGGAGATGATCAGAGACTGCAGACATGGTACAGGAGATGATCAGAGACTGTAGACATAGTACAGGAGATAGTCAGAGACTGCAGACATGATACAAGAGATGGTCAGAGACTGCAGACATAGTACAGGAGATGATCAGAGACTACAGACATGGTACAGGAGATGATCAGAGACTGCAGACATGGTACAGGAGATGATCAGAGACTGTAGAAATAATACAAGAGACGGTCAGAGACTGCAGACATAGTACAGGAGATGGTCAGAGACTGCAGACATGGTACAGGAGATGATCAGAGACTGCAGAGATAGTACAGGAGATGATCAGAGACTGTAGACATGATAGAAGAGACAGTCAGAGACTGCAGACATAGTACAGGAGATGGTCAGAGACTGCAGACATGGTACAGGAGATGATCAGAGACTGCAGACATGGTACAGGAGATGGTCAGAGACTGTAGACACGATACAAGAAACAGTCAGAGACTGCAGACATAGTACAGGAGACGGTCAGAGACTGAAGACATGATACAAGAGATGGTCAGAGACTGCAGACATAATACAGGAGATGGTCAGAGACTACAGACAAGATAGAATAGATGGTCAGAGACTGTAGACATGATACAAGAGACAGTCAGACACTGCAGATATGGTACAGAAGCTGGTCAGAGATTGCAGACATGATACAAGAGATGGTCAGAGACAGCAGACATGATACAAGAGATGGTGAGAGACTGCAGACATGATACAGGAGATGGTCAGAGACTGCAGACATGATGCAAGAGATGGTCAGAGACTGCAGACATGATACAAGAGATGGTCAGAGACTGCAGACATGATACAAGAGATGGTCAGAGACTGCAGACATGATGCAAGAGATGGTCAGAGACTGCAGACATGATACAAGAGATGGTCAGAGACTGCAGACATGATACAAGAGAAGGTCAGAGACTGAAGACATGATACAAGAGAAGGTCAGAGACTGCAGACATGATACAGGAGATGGTCAGAGACTGCAGACATGATACAACAGAAGGTCAAAGACTGAAGACATGATACAAGAGAAGGTCAGAGACTGCAGACATTATACAAGAGATGGTCAGAGACTGCAGATATAATACAGGAGAAGGTCAGAGACTGCAGTTCCTATGGACGTTAGTAGATAATGGCCGATCGGCCCTCTCACCTGACCCAGCGATGGTTCCTCTGATCAGGAGTCAGCTCACTCTGAATTGCCCGTGGCGACTCTGCTGGGTAGCACCCAGATCTGTATTCTGGCAGTGACTCCATTCCTTTCTCTGCCAGGGATGGAGCTAGGCTGTGTGTCTTTCCCTCTGGTGGCGCAGGGCAGTGGGGTTTCCTCTCTGATGGTGTTCCCTCAGCACTGTCCTCTCCCTCTGGAGTCCTGGGTGTACTTCCCTGAAAGCTTTCCCAGGCTCCTGTAAGTCTCTCTCTCCCATTCAGCTGAGCATGCTGTGTGGGCTGCAGTTTCCATGTTACAGTGGGGCTGCCAGTCCTCGGGACTACATGTCCCACAATCCTCTTCTCTGCTCCTTTTTCTATTCTATTTTTTCACTGGCTGATATGAAGGCGGGGGAAGAAACATAGTGGGAGGCTGTGCTGGCCAGCGCCGCTCACTAGTATAGCAGTGCACGTGCGGAGGAGAGGGAGGGGAAGGGGCGAAAGAAGAGCCCGCAGCTGCAGTGACGTCACTAGGGTTGGTGTCACCAGGTGCGGTATAACATGGTGTCACCCCCCTTCCATCAACTTTAGTCGCCCCTCAGTACAGACCCCCCTCCACTAAGTATAGACCCCCCTTCGTCAGTGCAGGCCCCCCACTAAGTATAAAACCCTCTCTCAGTACAGACCCCCCCTTCATCAGTATAGACCCCCCAGGACAAACCACCCCCCCTCCATTAGTAGACCCCCACCAGGACAACCCCCCTCCATTAGTACAGATCCCCCCAGGACAAAGCCCCCTCCATTAGTACAGACCCCCCACAGGACAAACCCCCCCTTCATTAGTACAGACCCCCCAGGACAACCCCCCTCCATTAGTACAGACCCCCAGGACAAACCCCCCTCCATAAGTACAGACCCCCCACCAGGATAAACCCCCCTCCATTAGTACACCCCCCCAGGACACCCCCCCTTCATTAGTACAGACCCCCCCAGACAAACACCCCCCCTCCATTAGTACAGACCCCCCAGGACAAATCCCCCCTCCATTAGTACAGACCCACCAGGACAAATCCCCCCTCCATTAGTACAGACCCCCCAGGACAAATCCCCTCTCCATTAGTACAGACCCCCCAGGAGAAACCCCCCTCCCCCTCCATTAGTACAGACCCCCCAAGACAAATCCCCCCTCCATTAGTACAGACCCCCCCAGGACAAATCCCCCTCCATTAGTACAGACCCCCCAGGACAAATTCCCTCTCCATTAGTACAGACCCCCCTAGAGAAACCCCTCTCCATTAGTACAGACCCCCCCCCCCAAGACAAATCCCCCCTCCATTAGTACAGACCCCCCAGGACAAATCCCCCCTCCATTAGTACAGACCCCCCCAGGACAAATCCCCTCTCCATTAGTACAGACCCCCCCAGGAGAAACCCCTGTCCATTAGTACAGACCCCCAGGATAAATTCCCCATTCATTAGTACAGACCCCCCAGGACAAGCCCCCTTCATTAGTACAGACCCCCCCTGGACAACCCCCCTCCATTAGTACAGACCCCCAGGACAAATCTCTCCATTAGTACAGACCCCCCAGGACAAACCCCTCCCCTCCATTGGTACAGACCCCCCAGGACAACTCCCCCTCCATTAGTACAGAACCCCCAGGACAACCCCCCCATTAGTACAGACCCCCCCAGGACAACCCCCCCATTAGTACAGACGCCCCAGGACAAACCCCTCCCCTCCATTAGTACAGATCCCCCAGGACAAACCCCTTCCCTCCATTAGTACAGACCCCCCAGGACAACTCCCCCTCCATTAGTACAGACCCCCCCAGGACAACCCCCCTCCATTAGTACAGACCCCCCCATTAGTAAAGACCCCCCCAGGACAAACCCCTCCCCTCCATTAGTACAGACCCCCAGGGACAAACCTCCTTCTATCAGTACAGACCACCCAGGACAACCCCCCATTAGTACAGACCCCCCCAGGACAACCCCCCCATTAGTACAGACCCCCCCAGGACAACCCCCCCCCCATTAGTACAGACCCCCCCAGGACAACCCCCCCATTAGTACAGACCCCCCATGACAACCCCCCCCATTATTACAGACCCCCAGGGACAAACCTCCCTCTATCAGTACAGACACATTATTAACACCCGGGCGGCAGCTAGAGAGGACAGTGTGCAGCCGCGCCGCCCAGGTGAAGAGCAGATCGAGACAGCCAGGCAGCAGCTTAGGGAGTGAGAGACAGAGCGGAGGAGAGTGGAGAGAACCTGTGTCAGGCTGCAGGCACGGGCCACCCCCCCCTCCCCAGCGAAGTCACTGCGCGGCTGGTCTCTCTCAACACAGAGACCAGCCGCTCCGATCTCCGGCGGCTGCTCTTCTCTGACAGGAGGAGGAGGGAGAGGAGACAGGCCCTAGCAATGTAAAGCAAAGCGGCGCGGCCGCTCCGCAGCGGTGACCTGCTGCGGACAGACCTACTTCTGCACACGGAGGGGAGGAGGAGGAGGGAGGGGAGCACTCTGGCTCTTCAGCGCCCCCACCTCTCTGGCGCCTGGGTGCACTGCACCCCGTGCACCCGCCTGGGACCGGCCCTGGTTCCCAACATCCCTACTAGTGATGAAGGAGGGCAGATCCCTGAGGATGAGGTTCCCAGAGGAGACAAAGGACTTTTGCGATAAGCTGGGTATCCCCACACCGGACATTGCATTAGATTAGGAACCTTCCAAGGACTGTGTTCAATAAATGAGATGAGGGACTGGGGGGGGGGTTGCTGTGTTTTTTTTTCCTTCCCTCTCCTCCTTCCTGTCTCTCAGGAATGAAGAGTTCTTGTTGGAAGGTGTATTTGCTTTTGATAAAAAGGGGGTAAGGGGGGTGCTGATAGGTATAATGCAAGGGGGCTTTGCCCCCTGAACTGGGGGAGCAGGGGGGGTGTAACATAGGGTGGGGAGGTCAGCCTCCGGTGCTCCCGTCCCTGCTGCCTCCGTTTTTGGAGGTAAGCGGGACATTTGTGGCTGCCTTCGGAGCCTCACCCCCATAAAATAAACTAAAAGTTTGCAGTCGGGAATCGTTATGTCCCAGATTTGCAGGCTTAAGGCCGTAGTATGACCGGGGGGGAGGGAGTGACAAGGGGGGGAGTTAAACCTGCAGGGGAAGTAACAGCTGCTGACTGGCTGACCGATGAATATGGTTAACTGTTAGTAGAATTATAATGTTAGATCTAAAGTTCATATCTTATAATGTGAAGGGCCTGAACTCGCCGAGCAAAAGGCACAAAATCTTGAAAGAACTACAAGATTATCAAGCAGATATAGTATTTCTTCAGGAGACCCACTTGACCCAAGACTCAAATGTTAGGCTTTACTCCCCAAATTTGCCTCTTTGGTTTTATAGCGATACTCCTATTAGGAGAGCCAAGGGAGTAGCAATTGGCTTCTCCAAAACTTCTAAATTTTCCTTGGTTGACAGGGTAATGGACCCAGAAGGGCGTTTTCTCTTCCTTAAGGGCAACTTGGGGAATAAAAAACTTACGGTAGCAAATGTGTACTGCCCGAACAGAAACCCGACTGTCTTTTTGGAACAGGTCCTGGTGAAACTGATGGAATTTGAGGAGGGGGAGGTGGTGCTGGCGGGAGACTTTAATTTTTGCCTAGAACCCTCAGTAGATAGTACATCCCGGGCACAGGGGACAAGGAAGGTTCAGTTAAGAAGGATTTGAAAAAGGCTGCACCAATGTCATCTTATGGATGTATGGCGGTTACAGCATCCAAAAGTAAAAGATTATACCTTCTTCTCCCCTGTGCATGGGACGTACACAAGACTGGACTACATTATGATAGATCACAGTTTACTGGACCAGGTAGTGGAGTCTAGAATTGAGATTATATCGATGTCTGACCACTCCCCTGTCACGATGGAGATCAGGTTTCCTTTTTCTTGGAAACTAAACGAAAATCTTCTTAAAGTTCCCCATGTTTTCGATAAGCTGCAGGAGGAAATTTATTTCTTCTTTAACCACCTCAATACTGGGCACTTTCACCCCCTTCCTTCCCAGACCAATTTTCAGCTTTCAGTGCTCTCTCACTTTGAATGACAATTACTCAGTCATGCTACACTGTACCCTAATGAAATTTTTATCATTTTGTTCACACAAATAGAGCTTTCTTTTGATGGTATTTATTCACCACTTCATTTTTTATTTTTTGTGATATAAGCGAAAAAAGAGCGAATATTTGAAAAAAAAACAACATTTTCTACTTTCTCTTTTAAAAGAAACCAAAAAAATTAAATTTTGTCGAAAATTTAGGCAAAAATGTATTCTACCTCATATCTTTGGTAAAAAAAATCGTGATAATTGTATGATCATTGGTTTGTGTGAAAGTTATAGAGTCTACAAGCCATGCTACGCATTATTGAAAATGTATCAATCCTAATGCACTGATGGCCTAATGCACTGATCTCATTTCTTGAGGCCCTAAAATGTCAGGACAGTACAATAACCTCCCAAAAGACCCCTTTTTGGAAAGAAGACAGTCTGAGGTATTTAGTAAGAGGCATAGTGATTTTTTTGAAGTTGAAATTTTTTCCCCACAATGCTTTGGAAAATTAAGAAATATAGATTTTTTTTCTTCACTAAATTGTCATATTTACAAGTTATTTCTCACACACGGTGCAGGCATAATTGCAATTACACCCCAAAATACATTCTGCTATTCGTCCTGAGTATGGCGATACCCCATGTGTGAGACTTTTCCACAGCCTGGCCACATACAGGGTCCCAACATCCATATAGCACCATCAGGCGTTCTAAAGACATAAATTACACATTTCGTTTTCTGAGTACCTATCACATTTTTGAAAGCCCTGGAGCACCAGGACAATGGAATTACCCACAAAATGACCCCATTTTGGAAAGAAAACAACCCAATGTATATTCTATGAGGCATACTGAGTCTTTTGAACATGTCATTTCTTCCCACAAGTTTTTGGAAAATGTGGAAAGAAAATGAAAACCTATTTTTTTCTCACAAAGTTGTCAATTTAGAAGATCTTTCTAACACATAGCATGTACATAGCCAAAATGACACCCCAAAATACATTCTGCTATTCGTCCTGAGGATGGTGATACCCCATGGGTGAGACTTTTCCGCAGCCTGGCCACATACAGAGGCCCAACATCCATATAGCACCATCAGGCGTTCTAAAGGCATAAATTACACATTTCATTTCCTGAGTACCTATCACATTTTTGAAGGCCCTAGAGCACCAGGACAAACCTAATTCACAAAGACCAAGCGGGCTTTGTCCCCCAACGGGAACCACGTGACAACACCATTAGGGTGCTGAACCTCATACATGCCGCCAGGACCACGCGACGACCCCTTCTCCTGCTGTCAACTGACGCGGAGAAGGCTTTCGACCGTGTAGACTGGACATTTGTTAGAGCTACTCTCGAACACATTGGCCTCCGGACGTCGATGCTCAGCTGGATCTTATCTCTCTACTCCAGCCCCACAGCGGCGGTTAGGGTCAACGAAACCAGGTCGGGTTATTTTAACATTCGAAATGGTACCAGACAGGGTTGTCCCCTGTCTCCTCTAATCTTTATTCTTTCTTTGGAACCTCTGCTCTGTAAGATACGGGCCAACCCCCAAATAGAGGGCTTTCGTAAAACATCTGGAGCCCACAAGGTCGCCGCTTTCGCGGATGACCTTATCTTCTTCTTGGCTGACCCCATTGCCTCACTCCCCGCCTTGCTTCATTCCCTGAGGGAGTACGGAGCTCTGTCCCTATTTAAAATAAACATGTCTAAATCCTCCATGCTTAATATCACACTGAGCTCACTAAATATCCGACAATTGCGCCTGAACTACAAGTTCCACTGGGCAACCGATACCATTCCGTACCTAGGAGTGGCCATCACCGCGGACCCCGCCCACCTTTACCAAGCAAACTTTGCCACTCTTCTACACAGACTTAAAACAGACCTACAACATTGGCACTCCCTCACTCTAACGTGGTTTGGACGCTGTAATGCCATCAAGATGACAGCTCTCCCGAGGATACTCTATCTCCTGCAGGCCCTCCATACATCTCCCGCCCTCCTTCTTCAAGCGACTCGACGCACTTTTCCGAGATTTTGTCTGGTCGCGCGGACAGCCTCGCATCAAATTACAACTACTCTATATGACAAAACGTAGGGGTGGGGTGGGACTACCAGACGTAAAAGCCTACTACAGGGCAACACATCTTACCAGACTGATAGACTGGTATTGCCACTCAGAAGCCAAACAATGGGTCCATATGGAGATAGAGAATTCCGATGGTACGGCTAGGAGTTGGCCGTGGCTTTCCACCCCGATCCCGAAGATCATCGCCGAACACCCGACTCTGGGAAACACATTAAGAGTGGCCAGAGAAACCTTTCGTAAAACCCTGATATCACCTATTCCTTCCCCTATGGTGCCGATACTGGGCAACCCTGATTTCTTGCCGGGCTGCCAGGGCCCGATCTATAGAGCCCTATCGGAGGGAGATAGATGGCCACACCTCCACGACTTCCTGGATGCCGGTGGCCGGCTCCGGTCGGCCGCGGGAATTGAGGACCTGGACACGCCATTGGATTTCCTGAGTGGTCTCCAACTGCGTAATTTTTTACGCCGAAGTGCTCAGACTTTAGGTCCCCCACGCCCACTCACAGAATTAGAACGTGTCTGCCACCGCAGAGAGCCCGTACGCCACTCCCTGTCCTCGATCTACCTCTCCCTGATTGCCCCGACTGAAGGCTTTGTGCCCCCCTTCCTCACTAAATGGGAGATAGAATTAGGAGTGCATTTTAATGAAGCACAAAGGGAAAAGATCTTACATTTTGCCCAAAAATCTTCTCTAGCCACAAGGGTCCAAGAGACATGCTACAAGATTGTGACCAGATGGTACAAGGTACCATCCACTCTCCACAGGTTCCTCCCGCAGGTACCAAGTATATGTTGGCGCTGTGGAACAGGAGAAGGAACGATGTTGCACATTTTCTGGGACTGTCCCAAGATTAAACCTTTTTGGAAAGAGGTGACAGACACGATCGAACGTTTAACGGGCGTCGCACTGGGGGGAGATCCCGGGGCCTGTTTGCTGCACCTATCTAGCAGACCAATTAAGAAATATAAAGCCTCACTCACTATACAACTACTTAATGCGGCCAAGGCCTGTATCCCTCTATTTTGGAGATCGGAAACCCCACCAACTAAGATCCAGTGGTATGCCAGGGTTAACGAACTGCGCGACATGGAAGATCTTACGGCCACGCTGCATGACAGGGAGGAAGCCTTTCGGGAGACCTGGCGCCCTTGGCAACACTTCATCTACTCCGAGGCTTACCTCCGGGAGATGTCTTAGCGTGGACACCCCCCGTTATGAGGGCTCCGCCTGGCTGGAGGGTGGCACCACCACCCTCCCCTCTTTACCTCTCTTTACCCCCTTCCTTACCTTCTTCACCTCCCTCTCCATCTCTCCTCTCTATTATCCTTACCCCTCCCCCCCTACTGTCTCCCGATTTTTTACCTCTTCCCTCCCCCCCCCCCACCCTTCCCAGTCCTCACACAATCCCCTATACTCTTCCGGCTTAGGGAAGATCTGATCAGATATAATGAATATCATGGTCTACATTACTTTATGTTAGTTGCCCTTTGCCGGACTTTACTGGTCGACAAGGAATATCTCCACCCCCGATCAGTGGAGAGTTTCTCTTTTTGTTATTTTAGTTCACCCTTTTACCTATCGATAAAGGATAATTACACGAGTTACCTGTTTACACAAGGCATGTCTCAGGGAAATGCTTGCAAATGGACACTAAGATAATCATTACATTAGACCCTCCCATGCACACAGGCTCCGCCTTCACCATACAGATTGTGTAAACGAGAGGATTGTTTATGTGTTACATCTCTAGTCGACGACAGTTCCTGTTAAAATCTTCTTCCTAGAGCACCAGGACAATGGAATTACCCACAAAATGACCCCGTTTTGGAAAGAAAACAACCAAATGTATATTCTATGAGGCATACTGAGTCTTTTGAACATGTCATTTCTTTCCACAAGTTTTTGGAAAATGTGGAAAGAAAATGAAAACCTATTTTTTTCTCACAAAGTTGTCAATTTAGAAGATCTTTCTAGCACATAGCATGTACATAGCCAAAATGACACCCCAAAATACATTCTGCTATTTGTTCTGAGTATGGCGATACCCCATGTGTGAGACTTTTCCACAGCCTGGCCACATACAGAGGCCCAACATCCATATAGCACCATCAGGCGTTCTAAAGGCATAAATGACACATTTCATTTCCTGAGTACCTATCACATTTTTGAAGGCCCTGGAGCACCAGGACAATGGAATTACCCTCAAAATGACCCCATTTTGGAAAGAAAACAACCCAATGTATATTCTATGAGGCATACTGAGTCTTTTGAACATGTCATTTCTTTCCACAAGTTTTTGGAAAATGTGGAAAGAAAATGAAAACCTATTTTTTTCTCACAACGTTGTCAATTTAGAAGATCTTTCTAACACATAGCATGTACATAGCCAAAATGACACCCCAAGATACATTCTGCTACTCGTCCTGAGTGTGGCGATATCCCATGTGTGAGACTTTTCCACAGCCTGGCCACATACAGAGGCCCAACATCCATATAGCACCATCAGGCGTTCTAAAGGCATAAATTACACATTTCATTTCCTGAGTACTTATCACATTTTTGAAGGCCCTGGAGCACCAGGACAATGGAATTACCCACAAAATAACCCCATTTTGGAAAGAAAACAACCCAATGTATATTCTATAAGGCATAATGAGTCTTTTGAACATGTCATTTCTTTCCACAAGTTTTTGAAAAATGTGGAAAGAAAATGAAAACCTATTATTTTCTCACAAAGTTGTCAATTTAGAAGATCTTTCTAACACATAGCATGCACATAGCCAAAATGACACCCCAAAATACATTCTGCTACTCGTCCTGAGGATGGTGATACCCCATGTGTGAGACTTTTCCACAGCCTGGCCACATACAGAGGCCCAACATCCATATAGCACCATCAGGCGTTCTAAAGGCATAAATTACACATTTCATTTCCTGAGTACCTATCACATTTTTGAAGGCCCTGGAGCACCAGGACAATGGAATTACCCACAAAATGACCCCATTTTGGAAAGAAAACAACCCAATGTACATTCTATGAGGCATACTGAGTCTTTTGAACATGTCATTTCTTTCCACAAGTTTTTGGAAAATGTGGAAAGAAAATGAAAACCTATTTTTTTCTCACAAAGTTGTCAATTTAGAAGATCTTTCTAACACATAGCATGTACATAGCCAAAATGACACCCCAAAATACATTCTGCTATTTGTCCTGAGTATGGCGATACCCCATGTGTGAGACTTTTCCACTACCTGGCCACATACAGAGGCCCAACATGCAAGTAGCACCTCCAGGCTTCTAACACATAGCATGTACACACCAAGAATTACACCCCAAAATACATTCTGCTGAGCAAAAGGTAAAAAAAAAAAGCTCACCTGTGGTTTTAGCAGGCAGGAATACCGTTCCAGAGCAGCCAAAGCATTTGTCCAGACAGCCAAAGGAAATGTCCTGGAATTGTCCAGGCAGCAGACAGATATGGAAAAGTATGAACATGGTTCAGTACAGTCCAAGGTTTAGCAGGCAGTTCAGGTAACAGGCATAGGCATGGCCAGTCCAGGTGGCAGGCAAAGGCATGGCAAGGTCATGTGGCAGGCAAATGCATGGCAAGGTCATGTGGCAGGCAAAGACATGGCCAGTTCAGGTGGCAGCAGGCAGCACTTTGTACATTGGCCCTTGGTCAGGTAAGACCTGAGGACAGGGGTAGAGGCTTCTTCCCACCCAAATCTCTACGAAGCCTCCGAGTCTCCAGACCCTAATCCGAGAAAACTAAAAACCCGGAGAAAAATGTTTTCTCCACTCGGAAAACCTTTTCTGGAGCCCCTCACATATGTGAGACCCCTGTGCTGTACAGTGGCAGGGCAAATGATCAGTTCAGGAGGCAGGCAAAAATCATGGTCATTTAACAGTCCGGGTCAATTCACGTTGAAGGCAGAAAGATGTTTGGCAGAGGCATAGTCGTTAACAGTCCGGGTCAATTTACGTTGAAGGCAGAAACATGTTTGGCAGAGGCATAGTCGTTAACAGTCCGGGTCATTCACAGAAATGGCAGATAGTGGAAAAAAATCATCTTCACTGTACTAATAGTGTAGTGAAGTATGATAGCTCCGATAGCACGTTCCAATACAGAGCCCTGGCTCGGAGGGACATTGGGGACAGTAGTACCGGGTGTCACGGCGAATTCCTCTACTTGCACATTTTACACGAAATTTTTTTGGGGGTTTGCGACCTGTTTGGGTAAGAGGGAGGATTTCGGGAAAGTGCCTTTCATGGAGTCTGGCTAACGCATCGGAGCGAATTAGTTGAGGGGCTTGGCCTTGGGGATAGAGAAGGGCTGTGAAAACTTCTTCTTGGAATTTTAGATAGGGTAGCCAACTTTGGGTGCACTTAGAAAAAATGATATAGGAATTAAATAGGGCAAGTTGCATCAAATAAATGGCGACTTTCTTGTACCAAAATAGTGATCTCCTGGTGGCCAAGTAGGGCTGCATCATCTGGTCATTCATATCCACCCCCCCCATGTATAGGTTGTACTCATGCACACATTTTGGCTTCTGTATGGGGCCTCCTCTTCTCTGAAGTTCCACCAAGGTGTCGTCATGTATTGTTGAAAGAATGTAGACATCTCTTTTTTTATCTCTCCACTTCACCGCTAGTACTTCTTCAGTTCGCATTCTGGCCATTTCACCCTGCTTCAATTTCTTGGCGACCAATCTTTGTGGGAAGCCTTTGCGGTTGGTCCGTGCTGTCCCACAGGCCACAGTGTTCTTTAGGTACAAATGGCGGAAAAGTGGGAGACTAGTGTAGAAATTGTCTACGTAAAGGTGGTAACCTTTCCCAAGTAATGGTTGGATCAGCTGCCAGACAATTTTGCCACTTGTTCCCATGTAGGTAGGGCATCCAGGGGGGTTTAGCTGTCTGTCTTTTCCCTCATAAATGATAAAATCATATGTATAACCCGTGACCCTGTCACACACCTTATAAAATTTTCCCCCACGTCTGGCTCTTTTACTGGGGAGGTATTGTTTTATTCCCAGTCTTCTGGTGAAGTGCACCAGGGATTCATCCACACATATGTTTCTATCAGGGGTAAACATCTCCTTGAAGCTGGCGCAAAAAAAATTGATTAGGGGCCGAATTTTGAATAACTTATCGTAACTGGGATGATTTCGAGGGAGGCATTGTTATTGAAGTGTAAAAATCTCATGATCATCTCATAACGGGTTCTGGGCATAAATGACGAATAGATCGGCATGTGGTGGATAGGTTGGGTAGATCAGTAGGAATGGAGTTAATTTTTTTTTGTCAGCCCCATGTTGAGGGTTAGGCCAAGGAAATTTTTTAATTCTTCTACGGTGAGGGGTTTCCAAACAAAAGGACGGGCATATGAGGAACTGGGATTGTTGGCTATATGTTGGCTGGCATATAGATTACATTGCTCCACAATGTAGGTTAGGAGATCATTGGTAAAAAATAAATGAAAATAATAAAGTGGGGTTACATTTTCCGTCTGCATCTGAGGGCCTGGCTGGGCTGTGAAAAGGGGTATTACAGGTTCTACTGATGTATCGGGCAGCCATGTTGGATACAGTAGAACATCTGGGAGGCTAGTATGGGCACTGCCTCGTTGATGGGATCCGTTGCTAGCATCTGGCCTATCTTCTAGGAAGGTTGCAGAAGTGCTGGTGGATGCCCGCCTATCCCAGAGTGCTGCGCTGCTGGTGGATGCCTGCTGGTGGATGCCCTGGAGTGCTGCGCTACTGGTGGATGCCTGCATATCATCCTGGAGTGCTGGGCTGCTGGTGGATGCCTGCATATCATCCTGGAGTGCTGATAGCAGGCGGGCAGATGTGCCTGATGGCAGACGGGCAGATGTGCCTGATGGCGGGCAGATGTGCCTGATGGCAGGCGGGCAGATGTGCCTGATGATGACGGGCTGATGTGCCGGCTGTTGGCGGACAGATGTGTCCGCTGTTGGCAGAAAGACCCGGCCACTGCACATATGCCAGTTGTTGACGGGCAGATGTTCACTGACAGGTGTTTTCACTGTTTGGGGACACTGTGTTTTGGGGACACTGTGTTTTGGGGACACTAGCTGGGTAATCAGTGGGTAAACAGCAGACAAACAGCTTTATTACTCACTGATCTCCTGGCTGATGCACAGATCTCTCTTCCTCTCCTCACTGACAGGCTCTGTGTGAGGAGAGGAAGAGATGAGAGCAGTTACTACGCTCTCTATTTACATTACATGATGACTGTGATTGGACACAGTCGTCATGTGATCAGGAGGGCCAATCACAGGGCCCTCCTGTGTTGTGCTGTCTCTGGGGGACACAGGCAGATTGGGATCGTGCCGCTGCGCGGGCACGTGGCGGCGCGATCTCCTGTCATCTGCCACCCCCTCCACCTTGTTTACTATACGATGGCTGTGATTACACACAGCCATCGTGCGGATCAGGAGGGCAAATCACATTGCCCTCCTGCCGCTCTGAGATGCGGTGTGTCCGAGTGACACGCGCGCATCGGGATCGCGCGGCTGCGCGGGAGCGCGCCCGCGTGATCCCGCTCCTTCTGAAGGACGTTCGGGAACGTCCAGTCAGAAGGAGGGAGCTCCCACCCGGCCGTATATGTGCAGTGGCCGGGTGGGAAGTGGTTAAGGTCAATGACACAGGTGATATTTCCCCATCTACTTTATTGGAAACGCATAAAGCATATGTAAGGGAACTACTTATCCCCATCGGGGCAGGGGACAAAAAAAAGAGAAAAGAAAAAAGGGTAAAATTATTGGAGGAAATTGCAGCGTTAGAACTGACCCATAAAGAATCTAAGGGACAAGCGCAGGACAGCTACCGCCTCTTAGTGGCTAAAAGGGAGGAGTTAAAAGACAGCATGGAGCAGGACGCTGGGAGGGTATTTACTAAAATAACAAGAGAGAGATATTATAGTGGAAATAAATCAAGCAAACATCTAGCAAGGATTTTGAGGAAGAAAAGAGACCGGAATTTCATTGAGAAAATACAAAATAAAAAAGGAGAAACAGTGGCGCCCACTAAAGAGATAGCAGAAGAGTTCAGGAAGTTCTATGAAGCCCTGTACACCATTGGACAAAGGGGAAGGGGTGACCATCTAAATAGTTTGAAGACAGAGGAATTTTTGAAGGGAGCTGGGTTGAAAGGGCTCTCAGAGGAGGAAAAATCAGTTTTAGATGGCCCTATAACTGAAGAGGAAATATATTCTGCTTTGAACAACTTACCGTTGGGGAAGAGCCCCGGTCCCGACGGTTTCACCAATATGTACCTGAAAAAATTTAAACACATCTTGGTACCTAAACTCTGCTATTTTTGGAATAAACTAGGTCCTGATTGTCTAATGGGGGATGAGGCCCTCTTAGCTACCATATCATTAATTGCAAAAGAGGGGAAAAATAATATGCTCTGTTCAAGCTATAGACCTATTGCCTTGTTAAATGCTGACGTGAAACTTTACGCAAAGGTACTGGCTAACAGACTTAGGGACAAAATTAGTTTCTTGGTACACCCAGATCAAGTCGGTTTTGTCCCGGGTCGACAGGGTAGGGACAACGGAGTACGAGCTTTGCTCTTATTGGAATCCATCAAATTAGAGGGACCCCCAGCTCTATTTCTGTCAATGGATGATGAAAAAGCGCTTGACAGGGTAGACTGGGGGTTCATGGTTAAAACTATGGAAGCAATGGGGATAGGTCCCAGGTTCAGAGCCTGGGTGAAAATCTTATATAACCATCCATCAGCCACCATGATGGTAAATGGGGTTCTCTCCAGTTCATTTAGGATGGAGAACGGAACGAGGCAGGGGTGTACCCTGTCCCCATTACTGTTTGTTCTGTCCCTAGAACCACTTTTGGCAACCATACGAAAGAACATAGACTGCAGAGGGGTGATGGTAAGACAAGATGAACACAAATTAGAGGCATTTGCCGACGATGTAATTTTTTTTATAACGAACCCCATGATTACGATCCCTAATTTGCTTGGGATATTGAAGAGATATGGCGATGTCTCTGGCTTCAAAATTAATCCAAGCAAATCAGAGGTTCCTAATATTAATGTGGGTAAAAAAGAAGCAGAGAGTTTGTCAAATTCCTTTTCATTCCCGTGGAGGAAGGAAATTAATTACTTAGGAATTAAACTGGCTAACTCATTGAAAAGTTGTATCGGATCAACTATATCCCCATGCTAGACGAAATTAGACAGGAAATAAGCAGGTTGTCGCCACTACCCCTCCCGTGGTTTGGTCGCATAAATGCAATAAAAATGCAGTTAATCCCCAAAATAACATAAATTTCAAATGTTGCCAATTCCCCTCCCACATTATTTTTTTAGAGCTTTACGAGGATTGTTGTCGAGGTTTGTCTGGCGTGGCAAAAAGCCACGAATAGCTCACTCAGTTTTGATTAGGGGGAAAAAAAAGGAGGCCTGGCTTTTCCAGACCTAAATAGATATTACACCACAGTAGTATTGACACGGGTGGTTGAATGGACAAAGGAGGTTTCAGATAGGAGGAGGGTGAATATTGAACATAGTTTAAGTCGCACTGATCTGGGCCATGTAATTTGGAACCCGTCAAAATTTAGGACACTCAGTATTTATACAGCATCACTTACATGAAACATGCTTAAATTATGGGACCAGGTACATAAACGTAATAATTGGAGCTATAACTCACCTTTGATTTATATCAAAGATAATAATTATTTTGAACCAGGGATGCGGGAGGTGGGAGGGAATTGGATTAAGAAAAATGGCGCACAACTGAAAGATATTATTAAAGAGGGGAAGTTGCACCCCTATTGGGAATTGAAAGCAGAGACAGACCTGATGGTGGTCAATGCTTGGAGGTACATGCAGTTGTCGCTCTTCATTGAGAAACTATCAAAACCAATCAGAGGAGAAGACAAATACAGGCCATTGGAGCTGTTATGTGGGAGTGGAGATCCGGCAATGTTATTTCTCGCCTTTATAAAATTCTTTCTGCAGAGGGAGAACTGGATGTGCCTCCATATATTAAAAGATGGGAAAAGGAGTTGGGGTCACATTGTAGCTTATTCACAGTGGAAAGGATTTTGAAAATGGTACATGGTTCCTCGGCCGATATTATGCGGTCGGAGACCAATTTTAAATGTTTAGCACGATGGTACGCCACGCCAGACAGACTCAGTAAACTATATCCAGATGCTCTGGACAGATGTTGGAGGGGGTGCTCAAATTTGGGAACAATGGCACACATATGGTGGGATTGTCCGATTATTAAAGGATACTGGAAGAAAATTATACTATTAATTAATAAAATAACTAAAGAATCGTTAGTAGAAGATCCGTGGATTTGTTTATTCCATGGAACTACGAAACTGAATAAGCAGTATCAATCATTACTTGTTCCAATACTATTAGATGTAGCAAAGAAACAGATAACAAGATCATGGTTGCAGCCGGAGTGCCCAAGCCCACGGGATTGGCTATTTCGTATTAATGAAATATATAACATTGAATACAAGGATTATTCAGGAGATGAGACAGAGGGAGGTACAGATGTTGGAGATAAATGGGCAGGGTGGAGGAATTTCAAGAGATCATGGTCTTATCTAGAGGAGATCACCAGGTAAATCCTCGAGTTCAGGGGTTGGGAAAATATGGGAGGAGATATGGAACCTGGTCAGTTCAGTTGTAATCACCTGCAGGTGGGGGGGGGAAGAGGAGGCAGGAGGGTAATAAAAATGTTGGGAGATTTTTTGTATCTTTTCTTATGATAATGTTTTGTAATTCATGGGTTGGTAATAATCTTTAAATTACTTTCTTTTGTATGGAAAAAATGTATAAATAGAGAATTAAAAAAAAAAAAAAAAGGATACAGGGGAGAAGGGAGAGGAAGTGTCCCTCCCCAACAGTTGACCAGGGTGGAGGAAGTGGTCTTTCCTCCCCAGCAAAGATCCGTGCACCTGGGAGACAGTACCACAGACATATTGTCCCAACATCCAGATGAGGGAATGGAAAAGGAAGCAGCTGCCTCACCTCCCCAATGGCAGCTACACAGTTTGGGAGTGGAGGAAGCCAGCCTCCTGCCCCAACAGTTAGCCGGAGCAGATGGTGTGGGGTTTCCAGCAGGAGGGCTGGCAACAGGGCCGAATACTGCTGGACTCTGCCCTCAACTAACGGAGGATGGATTTCCTGTGAAGGTGGATGGGACTTCATTCTCCACCTGTATATCCCAGGGGTGCTGGGCAGTCAGCCCAGATCCCCAACAGCATGTTGGAGTGAGTCCAGACACCCTGTCTTCTCTCCAGCGGCAGAAAGGACTCCAGGGAGAAGGGCCAGTCCAGGCCTCTCCCCAGCAGCAGATATGTTCTCTGAGAGAGGCAGAGGTTGGCTGGGTGAGTAATGCTTTGTTTGGAACAATTTGTTTGGGGCACTGTGTGGGTACAGGCTTAAGAGGACTGGAACTACTGACTAATTTCGGAGTCAACCCGTCTGGGGTCTCCTCCTGTGTTAGTCTCCTGCCGAAAGGGGAGAAATCTGACAGACCTAGCCGGGAGAGAGACTTTTGGAGGGGACTGAATGCTAGCCTTTTGCCGATCGATCGTGGGCCCTGGCATTTGGGGGAACGGTGCTCTTTGTGAGCTGTATGCCTGGGGATCCTTGAGGTGGTGTTACTGTGGATTTGGGTCCTGGTCCCCCAGGACACACAGACTCTGGGGACCCTGGATTTGCCATATTAGAAATAGTGGCTGATTCATAATGCTGGGACAGATACTGTTAGGAAATGCTGATGTAAATTCCAGCCACCTGTCTGTCTGTTGCCTGCTAGAATGTGTATTATAAATAAGTCTCTAGTATGGGATCTAAGAGTCATTAGATCCCCATGGTTGTTTGTGTTAATTAACTCTGCTATTGTGATAATGTTGATTGGGTTTTCTGAGCTACAAGACGGCCAGTCTGGCCTAAAGGTCATGTCTGAGTCATCTAGGCTGTCTAAAGGGATTAGTTAATTAGCCCATGTTAATTAGGTTAATTAGGTTACAGGTGTATTGTTAGAGTAATATGAGCAGAAGGTCTGCACCTCCTCTTTTACTATATAAAAGAGACTGTATTCCTGTCAATAAAGAGAGATTCCTGGTTGAACTTACATACAGCCTGCCTGGTGTTTGTTCTTAGCTACACAACTGGATTAGAACGGCACATAGCTGTAGTTCTAGTCCCGGAGCATCGGATGACCGAACCATCAGATGTTGCGATCTGCAATCTGATTCTATAGCTGCAGAGGAGTGTCGGGAGAGTGGAACCGAGCGAGCAGGGGCTCGTTACATTACCTAATAAAGGTTTAGCCCCCTGATCGCTCGGCGGTGATATAACTTAGGTTTTAGGGTCAGATAGGGTCTGCGTCGCCCCAGGCAGCGTCAGGTTAGCGCCAGTACCGCTAACACCCACGCACGCAGCATACACCTCCCTTAGTGGTATAGTATATGAACGGATCAATATCTGATCCAATCAGATCTATACTAGCGTCCCCAGCAGTTTAGGGTTCCCAAAAACGCAGTGTTAGCGGGATCAGCCCAGATACCTGCTAGCAACTGCGTTTTACCCCTACGCCCAGCCCAGCCCACCCAATTGCAGTATCGATCGATCACTGTCATTTACAAAATCACATAACTGCAGCGTTCGCAGAGTCAGGCCTGATCCCTGCGGTCGCTAACAGTTTTTTTGGTAGCGTTTTGGTGAACTGGCAAGCACCAGCGGCCTAGTACACCCCGGTCTTAGTCAAACCAGCACTGCAGTAATACTTGGTGACGTGGCGAGTCCCATAAGTGCAGTTCAAGCTGGTGAGGTGGCAAGCACAAGTAGTGTCCCACTGCCACCAAGAAGAAGACAAACACAGGCCTGTCGTGCCAATAATGCCCTTCCTGCTGCATTCACCAATCCTAATTGGGAACCCACCACTTCTGCAGCACCCGTAATTCCCCCATTCACATCCCAAACCAAATGCAGTCGGCTGCATGAGAGGCATGTCCTCCCAAGTACCCATAACCAACGAACCCCCCCCCCAAAAAGATGTTGTGTCTGCAGCAAGCGCGGATATAGGCGTGACACCCGCTATTATTGTCCCTCCTGTCCTGACAATCTTGGTCTTTGCATTGGTGAATGTTTTGAACGCTACCATACACTAGTTGAGTATTAGCGTAGGGTACAGCATTGCACAGACTAGACACACTTTCACAAGGTCTCCCAAGATGCCATTGCATTTTGGGAGACCTGAACCTGGAACCGGTTACAGTTACAAAAGTTACAGTTACCAAAAAAAGTGTAAAAAAAACAAAAAAAAAACGAAAAAATATATAATAAAAAAAAAATAGTTGTCGTTTTATTGTTTTCTCTCTCTCTCTATTGTTCTGCTCTTTTTTACTGTATTCTATTCTGCAATGTTTTATTGTTATTATGTTTTATCATGTTTGCTTTTCAGGTATGCAATTTTTTATACTTTACCGTTTACTGTGTTTTATTGTTAACTACTTTTTTGTCTTCAGGTACGCCATTCAGCTGCAGCGTGAATTTATTTATCTTGACAGCAATAGCGTTTGCTCCCACGATAGTTAAAGCCATGACTCCAGTGGAGGTGATATATGCCGAAGCATTGGGGCAGCAAGGGGCGGAGGAACGATTTGCTCCTACCTTTTGCAGGAGGATGCCCCCATGCTTCGGCATATATAAACGGTGCATGTATGCCCATCATTAGAAGTGGGTGGATGAAGGTAGGTATTCTAATGGTGGGCATACCCACCGATCAATCTCTTTTTTTCGTTCAGCCCACAGGCTGCATGAAAAAAAAAGATTACAATATATGCCCAACAAGGACCAGCAACGTACTGGTATGTTGCTGGACTTTGAGTGGTTATACCAGAATGATGTCTTGGTATCATTCTTTTCAGCCAGCGGTCGGCTTTCATGTAAAAGCAATCCTAGCGGCTAATTAGCCTCTAGACTGCTTTTACAAGCAGCAATTCTTCCATGTTTTTCTCTGGCTCTCCTGTCCAAACAGGGAACCTGAGAATGCAGCCGGTGATTCAGCCAGCTGGCCATAAAGCTGATCAGAGACCAGAGTAACATCTCTATGGCCTAAGAAACCGGAAGCTATGAGCATTTCATGACTTAGATATTGCCGGATGTAAACAGCGCCATTGGGAAATTGGGAAAGCATTTTATCACACCGATCTTGGTGTGGTCAGATGCTTTGAGGGCAGAGGAGAGATTTAGGGTCTAATAGACCCCAATCTTTTCAAAAAAGAGTACCTGTTACTACCTATTGCTATCATAGGGGGTATTTACATTCCAATAAAAATGATTAAAAAAAATGAAAGGAACAGTTTAAAAATAAGATAAAAAAGCAAAACAATAATAAAGAAAAAAAAAAAAAAGCACCCCTGCCCCCCCCCCCCTGCTTTCGCGCAAAGGCGAATGCAAGCGTCAGTCTGGCGTCAAATGTAAACAGCAATTGCACCATGCATGTGAGGTATCACCTCGAAGGTCAGATCGAGGGCAGTAATTTTAGCAGTAGACCTCCTCTGTAAATCTAAAGTGGTAACCTGTAAAGGCTTTTAAAGGCTTTTAAAAATGTATTTAGTTTGTCGCCACTGCACGTTTGTGCGCAATTTTAAAGCATGTCATGTTTGGTATCCATGTACTCGGCCTAAGATCATCTTTTTTATTTCATCAAACATCTGGGCAATATAGTGTGTTTTAGTGCAATAAAATTTTAAAAAGTGTGTGTTTTTCCCCAAAAAATGCGTTTGGAAAATCGTTGCGCAAATACTGTGTGAATAAAAAAAATGAAACACCCACCATTTTAATCTGTAGGGCATTTGCTTTAAAAAATATATATAATGTTTGGGGGTTCAAAGTAATTATCTTGCAAAAAAAATAATTTTTTCATGTTAACAAAAAGTGTCAGAAGCGCTTTGTCTTCAAGTGGTTAGAAGAGTGGGTATGTGTGACATAAGCTTCTAAACGTTGTGCATAAAATGCCAGGACAGTTCAAACCCCTCCCCCAAATGACCCCATTTTGAAAAGTAGACACCCCAAGCTGTTTGCTGAGAGGCATGTCGAGTCCATGGAATATTTTATATTGTGACACAAGTTGCGGGAAAGAGACAATTTTTTTTTTTTTGCGCAAAGTTGTCACTAAATTATATATTGCTCACACAGGCCATGGGCATAAGTGGAATTGCACCCCAAAATACATTTAGCTGCTTCTCCTGAGTATGGGGATACCACATGTGTGAGACTTTTTGGGAGCCTAGCTGCATACGGGACCCCGAAAACCAAGCACCGCCTTCAGGATTTCTAAAGGTGTAAATTTTTTATTTCACCCCTCACTACCTATCACAGTTTTGAAGGCCATAAAATGCCCAAATGGCACAAAACCCACCCAAATGACCCAATTGTGGAAAGTAGACACCCCAAGCTATTTGCTGAGAGGTATAGTGAGTATTTTGCAGACCTCACTTTTTGTCACAAAGTTTTGAAAATTGAAAAAAGAAAAAAAAAAATTTTTTTCTTGTCTTTCTTCATTTTCAAAAACAAAGAGCTGCAAAATACTCACCATGCCTCTCAGCAAATAGCTTGGGGTGTCTACTTTCCAAAATGGGGTCATTTTGGGGGGTTTGTGCCATCTGGGCATTCCATGGCCTCTGAAATTGTGATAGGCAGTGAAGAGTGAAATCAAAAATGTATGCCCTTAGAAATCCTGAAGGCAGTGATTGGTTTTCGGAGCCCCATACGCAGCTAGGCTCCCAAAAAGTCCCACACATGTGGTATCCCCGTACTCAGGAGAAGCAGCTAAATGTATTTTGGGGTGCAATTCCACATATGCCCATGGCCTGTGTGAGCAATATATCATTTAGTGACAACTTTGTGCAAAAAAAAAATTTGTCACTTCCCCCCAACTTGTGTCAAAATATAAAATATTCCATGGACTCAACATGCCTCTCAGCAAATAGCTTGGGGTGTCTACTTTCCAAAATGGGGTCATTTGGGGGGGGGGGGTTTGTGCCATCTGGGCATTTTATGGCCTTCAAAACTGTGATAGGTAGTGAGGAGTGAAATCAAAACTTTACGCCCTTAGAAATCCTGAAGGCGGTGATTGGTTTTCGGGGCCCGTACGCGGCTAGGCTCCCAAAAAGTCCCACACATGTGGTATCTTCATACTCAGGAGAAGAAGCTGAATGTATTTTGGTATTTTGGGGTGCAATTCCACATATGCCCATGGCCTGTGTGAGCAATATATCATTTAGTGACAATTTTTTGTAATTTTTTTTTTTTTTGTCATTATTCAATCACTTGGGACAAAAAAAAATAATATTCAATGGGCTCAACATGCCTCTCAGCAATTTCCTTGGGGTGTCTACTTTCCAAAATGGGGTCATTTGGGGGGGGTTTGTACTGCCCTGTCATTTTAGCACCTCAAGAAAGGACATAGGCAGTCATAAATTAAAGGTTGTGTAAATTCCAGAAAATGTACCCTAGTTTGTAGGCGCTGTAACTTTTGCGCAAACCAATAAATATACACTTATTGACATTTTTTTTACCAAAGACAAAGGCCGAATACATTTAGGCCTAAATGTATGACTAAAATTGAGTTTATTGGATTTTTTTTATAACAAAAAGTAGAAAATTTCATTTTTTTTCAAAATTTTCGGTCATTTTCCATTTATAGCGCAAAAAATTAAAATGGCAGAGGTGATCAAATACCATCAAAAGAAAGCTCTATTTGTGGGAAGAAAAGGACGCAAATTTTGTTTGGGTACAGCATTGCATGACCGCGCAAATAGCAGTTAAAGCAACGCAGTGCCAAATTGTAAAAAGTGCTCTGGTCAGGAAGGGGGTAAATCTTTCCAGGGCTGAAGTGGTTAACAGACCCCACTCCTCTGGGAAGGTATTTTACAAGATTTTGGAGTGTTTCTAGGGAAATTGTTGCCCATTCAGCCAAAAGAGCAGGTGTTGATGTTGAATAGGAAGGTAGGGTTGAGGTCAGGGCTCTGTGCAGGACACTCCATTTCCTCCACACCAAACTCATCAATCTATGTCATCAGAGAGCGGCTTTCTACACAGGGGCACAGTCATGCTGGAAAAGAAAATGGTCTTCACGAACCTGTTACCACAAGGTTGCAAGTACACCATTGTTGAAAATACCTTTTTATGCTCTATTATTAACAATACACTTCACTGGAAATATCTAAAAATTAATGCTCTTACTTTTGTCCATATAGTGTATATACAGCTACTGGTTGTTTTCCCACCTTTCCCCAGATGTTCCTGTTCTGTGTATAAGCTAGTAATGGTTTTAGGTATATTTCTTGCTCAACATCTAGCATGTTAACAGGTGCAGCAATCAAATAATGTATAGTTCATTTAGATTCTCTTGTTGTTTTCTTGTATCATTTCTTTATTTCTTAAAAAAAAAATGGATTTGTATTATGAGATACAAAGCAGATTTTCTAATAAAATATATACTTGTAGATGTTTATAGTCTATAGTACATTGTGATGTGTCAAGTTCCTGCAGATGAGTAGCATTGAGTTTTGGTATTTATGTCTTCTTTTGGCAGGTCAGCTGAGATTCATTGTTGGGAAGATTCAGGGACCTCCTCGGTGGATTCATGGGGAGAAGGTTGCTCTGAATATTTCACTGTCTTATGGCTCTAAAGAAACTCAGGTGATGTGGATGGTGGAAAATACAGATGGAAAAATAGAGAAAATATCCAACAATGGAGGGGATCCCCTGACAGACTCTGGTTATACAATATCCAAGGAGTCAGAAGAGTCTGATAAAGAAGGACTGTTCAATATAACATCATCACTGACATTTGTATCATCCGTGTCCAGACACCCTCAAGTCACTTTTGCCTGCAAAATCACCTCTGTTGGACAAACCAAGACCATGAAATTCCAGCCTGATTCTATATATGGTGAGATAATTTCTAATTTTAATTTACCTGCAAGTGCTTGTGTGATACGTGCTGAATGAGTTGTATTATTAGAATACAACAAATACTGCTTGTTTTATAACAGTCTTAAGCCAGAATTTTCCAACTAAGAAAATGTTTATTACATAAGTGTAGCAATAACTCTCGGTGGAGCTGCTGGTTTATTATTGGGCCTGTCCTCTACTCTCTTCACCCCTCTTAAGTTGTTCAATCCCCTTGATACAGCTGTAGTGCAGTGTTGTAATGATATTAGTACCAATTTTAACCCACAATATACACTTATATTTATATTTACCTATACCTGGGTGCTTGTAGCTCCACCTGCAGGAGAAATAACAACACTGCACACAAACTTCTGTAATAACCAAAATAACTTCTTTTTTGGGTAGATGATATATTTATATAAAGAGTTATTACAGAGACTACACTATCACACCAACGTAGTGCAACAGTTTAGTAAATAGTTATGACAATCTTGGTAACATACACAAATACTCCTAAATATATATATTTATACCAGGGAGCTCCCCCTGCTCTAAACCGTAAAGTCACTACTCTTTGTAACAAGATGCAGGGCCCTGCAATAAAAGAGATAGTCTTGACTTCTTCAATCTTTGCTAGCTATGAAATGGTATTTGTAATCCACAGAGAGTTCTTCGGAGGTGTTGCGCAGTGCAAGGTAATACACAAAAGCAATTGTAATCCAGCAAACTTAAGTGTTCTTATACGAAGAAGACAGACATCTAGTGTCAGCTCTTGAATATTGTAGTTGTTAGGTACCTGGTAGGAGAGCCTGACTGTAGGAGAAGACCTCTCATACAACGCTGGTTCAGGAGCCACTGGAATGGGAACAGTGGTCTCCTGAGCGCAGTGGGGTAGGAGTGCCTGTTGGAGTGTAGTCTCTGATGTGGAAGTAGAGATCCCTCCTGGGATGGCAGGACTGCAGGTGAGAGGAGACTGGAACAGCAGCAGCTGATAACTGGATTGCAGGTGAGAGGAGACTGGAACAGCAGCAGCTGACACTCTGGACTGCAGGTGAGAGGAGACTGGAACAGCAGCAGCTGACACTCTGGACTGCAGGTGAGAGGAGACTGGAACAGCAGCAGGCCAACACACTGGAGGTGAGAGAACCACTAGGCTGAAGCTGAAGGTGCAACAGCAAGTAGGTTTGGCAGGCACAAGCAGAGTCAACGGTCCGGGTTGGCAGGTAACTGGCACAGATAATCACAGCAGGCAAGGCAGAGTCGGTGAGGCAGGCAGAAGTTGGCAACGGTAGCAGTATCAATAGTAGAGAGGTCAGGCAAGCCGGGTCGGGACAGGAGCAGGTCGGATGGTCAAACAAGCCGGGTCAATCAGGTAGTAAGCAATCAGGATACAGGTTACAAGCAGAGTCACAGAGCTGAGACGAAGCAGCAATGTTCCCATGGAACAGGGGAACTTTTATATGCTAATTGGCGCCAAACCGGCGCTAACGCGAACGCGTGCGCGCCCGAGCGCCGCGCTGATGCACGGCTACAGTGGCAGCTTGGCGCTGTGTCTGCACAGGGGCACGCCGGCGCCTAGGCGCATGCAAGCGCCCTGCTCTGGTGCTGGTGGATCCCTGACATTGCCCCCCCCCAAGGGGCAGCCTCCGGATGCCCAACAACCTCTTCTTCTCAGGGTGAGTAGAGAAATAGGCGCGTACTAAACGCCTAGCATGCACATTACTGTCCGGTTCCCACGAGTTACTTTCTGGGCCGTAGCCCTTCCACTTGATTAAGAATTGGTTTTGCCCTTGCCTTCTTCTACAATCAAGGATAGCCTCAACCTCAAATTCCTCGCTGCCATTAACTACCACAGGTTCAGGAGGTCTTGTCCCTCTAGCAGGAAAGGGATCAGGTACAGCAGGTTTGAGCAGAGATACATGGAAAACTGGATGAATTTTCAATGAATCAGGTAAAGTCAGTTCATAAGACACTTCATTGATCTTTCTTCTAACTGGAAAGGGTCCCATGAATCTGGGTGCCAATTTCTTAGAAGGACATGCTAATTTGATATTAATGGTAGAAAGCCATACCTGATCTCCAATTTGTAAGTTCAGTTCCCCCCTTCTTTTCCGGTCGAAGATTTTCTTACCATCTGCCTGGGCCTTGGACACTGTTTCCAGCAACAACCGGCTGTTGTGACTGAGGAACTCCACTGTATTTTGTACTGCTGGGACCGAAGACTCTGAAAAGAAATCAGGTAAAAAGGTTAGGTGAAAGCCATAATTGGCGAAGAAGGGAGACTGACCGGTAGCAGAATGTTTGGCATTATTGTAAGCAAATTAAGGGTAGTAGGGATACCCAATCATCTTGTGTGAATGATGTGAAACATCTGATGTATTGTTCCAAGGTCTGATTAGTCCTTTCTGTCTGACCGTTTGTTTGAGGGTGATAGGCCGAGGACAAGGCTAATTCAATTTTTAGGGTTTCACACAGGGATCTCCAGAAACGTGAGGTGAATTGAACCCCTCTATCCGAAACTATGTTTACAGGTACTCCATGAAGTCTGATGATTTCCTTGACAAATATGCGAGCAGTTTCGGTGGCAGACGGGGTTCCCCTTAAAGGTAGAAAATGAGCCATTTTGGTTAGACGGTCCACTACTACAAAGATGGCTGAGCACCCTTCAGAACATGGAAGCTCCACAATAAAATCCATAGAAATCATTTTCCATGGTCTGTCGGGTACAGGCAATGGTTTCAATAGGCCCCAAGCTCGATTTCTGGATGACTTATTCTGAATACAGATGGGACAGGAACTGACATACTTTTCACAAAAGTCTTTCAGATTGGGCCACCAGAATGTACGCTGCACTAGTTCCAGGGTTTTGCGAACTCCAAAGTGACCTGCCAATGGATGATCGTGGAGCAATGTCAAGACCTTGACCCGGACATTTTCAGGAACGAAGATTTGGCTTCCCTTCCAGAACAGACCATCTCTACTTACTAAGGAAATCCCGGTAGGCCTGGCTGACTCAGAGGATGCTTCTTTAATCAGGGAAAGTAAGTCTGTTTGTAGCAGTAAGAAATTGTTTGCGGGTAAGATGGTGTCAGGAGTAGATAAGTCCTTAGGATTGTCGTGCATGCGTGACAATGCATCCGGTTTAATATTCTTTGAGCCTGGCCGGTAAGTGATATGGAAGGAAAAACGTGAGAAAAACAGAGCCCAGCGGGCTTGTCGAGGCTTCAGCCGTTTGGCAGATCGTAAGTATTCCAGGTTTTTATGGTCGGTATAAATTAGTACTGGATGCATAGCCCCCTCCAACAGGTACCTCCACTCTTCCAGTGCAGTTTTAATGGCGAGAAGCTCTCGGTCACCAACGTCATAATTCTTCTCTGCAGGGGAGAGTTTATGGGAGAAGAATCCCACAGGGTGCATTACCTCTTTGTTGCCTTTGCGTTGTGACAGAATCGCACCTACCGCAATCTTGGAGGCGTCAACCTCTAGAATAAATGGTAAAGAAGGTTCAGGGTGACTGAGGATAGGTGCTGAAGTGAATAATCTTTTGAGATTTTCGAAGGCATCTTGGGCAGGTTGGTTCCAGGAGAAACGGATATTCTGTTTGGTTAACTGCGTGATGGGGGCAATTATGGCTGAAAATCCTCTGATAAACTTCCTGTAGAAGTTTGCAAACCCCACGAACCGCTGAATTCCCTTCTTGTCTAAGGGTACCGGCCAGTCCAAAATAGCGGAAATCTTTTGTGGATCCATCTTGATGCCTGTTGCTGAGATTATTAACCCCAGAAATTGAATGCTCTGTTGTTCGAACTCACATTTCTCTGCTTTCGCATACAGACTGTGTAAGCGGAGACGGCCCAATACTCTGCGGACATGTTCCTGGTGCAACTCACGGGATTCTGAAAAAATCAAAATATCGTCCAAGTATGCGATTACAAACACATCTAGAAAGTCCCTGAGGACATCGTTAATCAGGTGTTGAAAGGTTGCGGGGGCGTTGCAGAGTCCAAATGGCATGACCAGGTATTCATAATGCCCGAATCGAGTTCGGAATGCTGTTTTCCATTCATGCCCAGCCCAGATACGGATCAGATTATATGCCCCTCTCAGGTCAAGTTTAGTGAAAATAACGGCAGTCTTAATTTTTGAAAGAGTTCAGGTATCAAGGGTAGAGGATACCGATTTTTAACCGTGATCTTGTTTAATTCACGATAATCTATACATGGACGGAGAGACTTGTCCTTCTTGGTGACAAAAAATATTCCGGCACCAGCTGGAGAGGTAGAGTGGCGTATAAAACCCTTGGCCAGGTTCTCATCTATATATGTCTTTAGTACCTCCTGTTCTTTCTCTGATAGTGGAAAAATGCGTCCGAATGGTATTTCGGATCCCGGCAGTAATTCAATGGGGCAATCGTAGGGGCGATGAGGTGGAAGAGAGTCTGCCCCTTTTTTGCTGAAAACATCAATGAATTCATGATATTGTCTAGGTATGACCTGATAAAGCTTCTGGTCGGAGTCCAAACAAAGTAGGGTGGATGGAGAATCCAAATCTTTCTTAGAACAGTCTGCATGACAGTAAGAAGATGAGAATTTCACCTCTCCAGATGTCCAATGAATGTATGGATTGTGGGCCTGCAGCCAGGGAATCCCCAGGATGATGGGAAACATGGGAGAGGAGATGACATCAAGAACCAGCAGTTCCTTGTGTTGGGAGGAAGTAGAAGCAGGCAGAGGCAGGGTTTCCTGGGTTACTTGTCCCGATCTGATGCGGGATCCATCAGCTAGGAATACAGCAAGTCCATGGGTCTTGGTTCGTAGTGGAATGTTATGCTGGCTGGCAAAGTTTGAATCAATAAAGCAACTGCATGCTCCAGAATCAATGATGGCGTTGACCGTTATTGTCCCTTCTTGCAGCTGTAAAGACAGGGGAATGGCAATGTGGGTAGAGTTCGCAGACAGAGCAGAGAGACTGGTAAACACGACAGACGGGCACTTACTTATCTTGACAGGACAGTTCAGTACATAGTGTCCAGTCCCACCGCAGTAGAGACACAGATTGAGTTGTCGACGTCGGGCCCGTTCTTCAGGCGATAAGGCAGATCGCATCAGGCCCAATTGCATCGGTTCCCCAGGGTCAGATAAGACATTAGCTGGATTTGAACTGGATGGAGGTACATAGCGTGTTGCTGGAAGTGGTGCTCTGGTTGTCATCCAAACCGGGCGGGATTGAAGAGCAGATCTTTCAGAATGGCGTTCCCGGATACGCCGGTCGATTTGAATAGTCAAGTTAATCAAGGCCTCAAGAGTATTTGGTACACCCACTCGGGCAAGTTCATCTTTTAATCCCTCAGATAGGCCCAAGCGGAACTGGTGACGCAGGGCCGCATCATTCCACTGAGTGTCCGCACTCCAACGTCTAAAGTCCATGATATAGTCTTCCGCAGGTCTGCGGCCCTGCTGGAGTGTGAACAGCTGTAGCAGTTTGTTGGGGGTCTTCATATATCTGTGCCATGGCCTCGAAGAAGGAAGATAAGAACTGGGTCAGTGCTGAGTCCCCCTCAAGTAGCCGATGAGCCCAGGTCTGAGGTTCCCCTTGTAGGAGGGAGATCACGAATCCCACCTTGGTGGCCTCCAATGAGAAAGTTCGGGGCTGTAAAGCGAAAAAGAGCTTGCAGGCGTTGCGAAAGGCCCGGAACTTGACCCTGTCTCCAGAGAATCTGTCGGGAGTGGGAACCTTTGGTTCAGGTGGGAGCATTACTACAGAAGGACCAGGAGCCGTCTGCACCGGGGTTGCGGCTGAGGAGGAGGCCTGGAGGTTAGGCCCTGCAAGATTCTGAACTTGTCCTTCCAATCTATTGTAGTTATCCTGGAGGGATTGTACGGCTTGGGTGAGGGCCGCAAGGTGGGTGCATATTTCTTTTAATGGAGAGGAATCTCCTGCAGGCTCAGTCATGGCTGTTTCGTACTGTTAGGTACCTGGTAGGAGAGCCTGACTGTAGGAGAAGACCTCTCATACAACGCTGGTTCAGGAGCCACTGGAATGGGAACAGTGGTCTCCTGAGCGCAGTGGGGTAGGAGTGCCTGTTGGAGTGTAGTCTCTGATGTGGAAGTAGAGATCCCTCCTGGGATGGCAGGACTGCAGGTGAGAGGAGACTGGAACAGCAGCAGCTGATAACTGGATTGCAGGTGAGAGGAGACTGGAACAGCAGCAGCTGACACTCTGGACTGCAGGTGAGAGGAGACTGGAACAGCAGCAGCTGACACTCTGGACTGCAGGTGAGAGGAGACTGGAACAGCAGCTGGCCAACACACTGGAGGTGAGAGAACCACTAGGCTGAAGCTGAAGGTGCAACAGCAAGTAGGTTTGGCAGGCACAAGCAGAGTCAACGGTCCGGGTCGGCAGGTAACTGGCACAGATAATCACAGCAGGCAAGGCAGAGTCGGTGAGGCAGGCAGAAGTTGGCAACGGTAGCAGTATCAATAGTAGAGAGGTCAGGCAAGCCGGGTCGGGACAGGAGCAGGTCGGATGGTCAAACAAGCCGGGCCAATCAGGTAGTAAGCAATCAGGATACAGGTTACAAGCAGAGTCACAGAACTGAGACGAAGCAGCAATGTTCCCATGGAACAGGGGAACTTTTATATGGCAATTGGCGCCAAACCGGCGCGAAAGCGCGCACGCCCGAGCGCCGCGCTGATGCACGGCTACAGTGGCAGCTTGGCGCTGTGTCTGCACAGGGGCGCGCCGGCGCCTAGGCGCATGCAAGCGCCCTGCTCTGGTGCTGGTGGATCCCTGACAGTAGTCTATGCAAATGCAACACTCTCCAACTCAACTTGTTCCATGGGACTATCTGTCTCAGCAACAATCTGTAAAAGTTCTAAGTGTGTGTGTAGTATTAAACAAACTTCCGGGTATTAACCCTCTCACCACACTGGATCCGGGCAGATGGATGTCTCCGCTTCAACAGTTCTCAGTCCGTATGGAGTCACCACCACGCCGTCACACTGTTCAGTTTGCTAACGACCAGGAGTCCTCGGTTACCTCCCCTACGGGTCTCCGAAACAATTACTTCTGCTGCTTCAGCACACTGTGATACGATGGCAGGATCCTTGCTGCTGCTCCGTTCCTTCACAAGGTAGGCCGCAACCCTGTGGGACACACACACCCACAGAGTTCCTCTGGCAGGCCACGCGTCCCAGGAACAAGAGACTTAAGATAGCCGCTCCCAGCCCTTTTATATCCTCCCACAATGCAGTTCAGTTCTCCTCTTGTCCAGGAGCATTGTGGGTAGGTCATAGTTAATGTTCAGAAGTAAACAATCAATCACTTCCATGTCACTTCTCTTAATCATGAAACATAAAAGTGTTGTACCTTTTCAATTGTCCACTAGATGGCACTAGATCAACTTATACCCTTTTAACACACTTATGACTAAAAACAAAAGTTGTCAGCGCTACATAAGGTTAAATTAATGAATGGACAAAAGGTTTGATGCAAAAAAAACTGATAGGTGGAGTAGTTCCAGGCGATATATTTTTGGCATGAATGGCTTCCTTATTTTCCCCTGAATCATCATTATGATGCAATTATTTCACTCGAAAGATGGGCAATACATCAAATTTTGAGTTGATTTGATTTTTTTTATACTATGAACACTTAGAGGGTTATTAAGTACAGTATATTTCCACGCTTGGGAAAATATCACCATGGTAAGGGGGCAGCAAGCCTCCAGCCTCAAGTCATAGATAACAGCCTTCATACTCTTTGGTGGAGTGTATGTGTGCAGGGTGCTTTTCTACTGTATGAAAAGTGCAACCCTACCAAAGGGGCATCCTAGCCTGTGAGTGATTTTAAGACTTAGGGGACACAGAGCAGGGGACTCCGAATGTTCTTACTGACCTCAGTGACTACAAAACGTATTAAGTAATACGCTGCAATACATTACATCAATGACTATGTTAGATGATATTTTTAGTATGTTGTTGCATCTAGATATGTAACAAGTAACCCAAGAAAAGATACCTGCTTCTGTGTCTGGTGTGCTGGATTGGTAGTGTCATAAAGAGGAGTGATAATTCCCTTTCAATTTTGTTTTTTTCATGCAAAAATAATTTTTGAACTCTAGCAATACTAGAAGCCCTATCAGATAGTACAGCTCCAGCCCCAGCCCCAGCTTTTTATATATTTACCACTAGAAATTTTGTGCATAAGGTGTTAAAACTGCAGAGGACAAATTTAAGGTTTTAGTATTACAATACTATAATTTTTCAACCAGTGGTATGTGAGCCAGATGGGGTGTTTTAAGAGGATTTAGAAGTGAATTTGTATTAATGAGAATTTGTCACTAAACTCCAACTGGCAATAGAGCTGCAAATTGTAAATTTAGTAGCGGTGTAGAATGCTTCTTCATACCCTGAAGCCCCATCTCATTAGAGCAAGGAAGTGAGCATTGCAGTGAAGCCGGGAGGCAGCGAGGGAGCATGGATAGGTGAGTATACCTTGTGTTTATGCTGAATATACTACTAAAAACCTATGCAAACAGACAGCTACACTTTAATGTGCACTTTTGACCAAAGTATTTTAAATATCAATTTTAGCAAAGCTGCAAGCCCTGGGACCTGTGAAGACAAGTCTGTGTGACAATGGAGATGTCCTCTGTTCTCTGAACCTGCAGAAATTTTACCCCAGAGATGTGGAGCTCAGCTGGAGATCAGGAGAAGATAAGCTGGAGTCCAAGGAGAAGTATGAAGAGAATATTGATGGAACATTTAATGCTAACAGTCATTGTACTGTCCCAGGAAAACTCTTATTAAATCCCAACTTCACTCTCCATGTGACCTGGAACCACAAATCTCTGGATGAACAGCAATCCCAAGTCCTGTCCTGGAGGGATCCGGGTAAGTGTGAGAAAAACAAATTTCTAACCACTAACTTAGAGCCCATTCCCTCTGCACGGCAATTTGTGTTACATGCGTTGGTGGCTGTAACTCTAAACGACACCCCAATGCACAATGAGTAATAACGTACTAAAGCAGAGTTCCACACAAAAATGGAACTTCCGCTTTTTGGAACCCTCCCCCCCTCCGGTGTCACATTTTGCACCTTTCAGGTGAGAGGGGGGGTGCAGATACCTGTCTAATACAGGTATTTGGACCCACCTCCGGGTGTAGACTCCTACGGGAGTCTACGCCACTTCCCATCCCCCCGCGCTGTCTGCTGGGACACACACGGGTCCCAGAGACAGCAGGGACCATTCTGATTGCGCAGAGCGACTCGCGCATGCGCAGTAGGGAACCGGGAAGTGAAGCCGCAAGGCTTCATTTCCTGATTTCCTTACAGAAGACGGCGGCGGCAGCACCCGAGAGCCGACAGTTCGGACTTGGGTGCCGACATCGCTGGACCCTGAGACAGGTAAGTGTCCTTATTTTAAAAGTCAGCAGCTGAAGTAATTGTAGCTGCTGACATTTAAATTTTTTTTTTTCGTGGGACTCCCTCTTAACTTGTGTTACAATCCCAAACAATGGTACATGCACCCATTTTTGGCAGCACACCGCACCACAAAGTTGCAAAAAACATCTGTTGTAAGCTGCATTGGTGTGCTATTCAGAATGAATGGCAATGCATCACAGCAACGCATATAACATATGAATGGGCCCTTGCTGTTTACCTACACAAAGCCTGAATAGACACTTGTACATCAAATTGGAATGCAAAAAAGAATCCTATTTTTTCACCACCATACAACAGTTTAATAAAAGAACGTCCAAACACCATCCCATCAAACCATCACAATCCAATATCAAAAGTGCAGTTGTAATTGTATTGAATTTAACTGGAATGAATATGGGTTTAGAGCAGGGATCTCCAAACTACGGCCCTCCAGCTGTTGCGGAATTACACATCCCATGAGGCATTGTAAAACTCTGACATTCACAGACATGACTAGGCATGATGGGAATTGTAGTTCCTGAACAACTGGAGGGCTGTAGTTTGGAGACTCCTGGTTTAGAGAAGGGGAGAACAAAAAAACCTAGTGTTACCGAACCAGCGTTTTTTGATCTGTGTTTTCCTTTCTGCTTTCTCATCCTCTGAATACATATGACCATTGAATATTGTTGGTAAATGTGAATGTGGCCATTGGGAGGGACATATTCAGTGTTCTTCTCAGAAACCTTTGATGATATAATCAGAATTCCAGAACTTCATTATTTTCTGTGAATTTTCACATTCAACCAACTTTACAATTAATGTCATATAATAACAGCTTTGCTTGCATACTTCCTTTGTTAACAGCGAAAAACCTAACTACAAAATGCAGACCTAGACTCTTTTTAGTAGCTTACAAGTAGGGATGAGCCGAACACCCCCCTGTTCGGTTCGCACCAGAACATGCGAACAGGAAAAAAATTCGTTCGAACACGCGAACGCCGTTAAAGTCTATGGGACACGAACATGAATAATCAAAAGTGCTAATTTTAAAGGCTAATATGCAAGTTATTGTCATAAAAAGTGTTTGGGGACCCGGGTCCTCCCCCAGGGGACATGAATCAATGCAAAAAAAAGTTTTAAAAACGGCCGTTTTTTCAGGAGCAGTGATTTTAATAATGCTTAAAGTCAAACAATAAAAGTGTAATATCCCTTTAAATTTCATACCTGGGGGGTGTCTATAGTATGCCTGTAAAGGGGCGCATGTTTCCCGTGTTTAGAACAGTCTGACAGCAAAGTGACATTTTGAAGGAAAAAACACATTTAAAACTACCGCGGCTATTGCATTGCCGACAATACACATAGAAGTTCATTGATAAAAACGGCATGGGAATTCCCCACAGGGCAACCCCGAACCAAAATTTAAAAAAAAAAATGATGTGGGAGTCCCCCTAAATTCCATACAAGGCCCTTCAGGTCTGGTATGGATATTAAGGGGAACCCCAGCCAAAATTTAAAAAAAAAATTGACGTGGGGTTCCCCCTAAATTCCATACCAGACCCTTCAGGTCTGGTATGGATTTTAAGGGGAACCCCGCGCCAAAAAAAAAAAAAAAAACGGCGTGGGGTCCCCCTAAAAATCCATACCAGACCCTTATCCGAGCACGCAACCTGGCAGGCCGCAGGAAAAGAGGGGGGGACGAGAGTGCGGCCCCCCCCCCTCCTGAACCGTACCAGGCCACATGCCCTCAACATTGGGAGGGTGCTTTGGGGTAGCCCCCCAAAACACCTTGTCCCCATGTTGATGAGGACAAGGGCCTCATCCTCACAACCGTGGCCGGTGGTTGTGAGGGTCTGCGGGCGGGGGGCTTATCGGAATCTGGAAGCCCCCTTTAACAAGGGGACCCCCAGATCCCGGCCCCCCCCCTGTGTGAAATGGTAAGGGGGTACTTACCCCTACCATTTCACTAAAAAACTGTCAAAAATGTTAAAAATGACAAGAGACAGTTTTTGACAATTCCTTTATTTAAATGCTTCTTCTTTCTTCCTTCATCTTCTTCTGGTTCTTCTGGTTCTTCCTCCGGCGTTCTCGTCCAGCATCTTCTCCGCGGCGTCTTCTATCTTCTTCTCCTCGGGCCGCTCCGCACCCATGGCATGAGGGGGGAGGCTCCCGCTCTTCATCTTCTTCTCTTCTTCATCTTCTTCTTCATCTTCATCTTCTTCTTCTTCTTCCTTCTTCTCTTCTTCCTGTCTTCTCCGGGCCGCTCCGCAGCCATGCTGGCATGGTGGGAGGCTCCCGCTGTGTGACGGCGTCTGTTCGTCTGACGGTTCTTAAATAACGGGGGGCGGGGCCATCCGGTGACCCCGCCCCCCTCTGACGCACGGTGACTTGAGGGACTTCCCTGTGACGTCACGGGGAATGCCACAGGGAAGTCCCGTCATGTGTGCGTCAGAGGGGGGCGGGGTCACCGGGTGGCCCCGCCCCCCATTATTTAAGAACCGTCAGACGAAGAGACGCCGTCACACAGCGGGAGCCTCCCTCCATGCCACAGCATGGATTGCGGAGCGGCCCGGAGAAGACAGGAAGAAGAGAAGAAGAGAAGAAGGAAGAAGAAGAAGAAGAAAAAGAAGAAGAAGAAGATGAAGAAGAGAAGAAGATGAAGAGAAGAGCGGGAGCCTCCCCCCTCATGCCATGGGTGCGGAGCGGCCCGAGGAGAAGAAGATAGAAGACGCCGCGGAGAAGATGCTGGACGAGAACGCCGGAGGAAGAACCAGAAGAGCCAGAAGAACCAGAAGAAGAAGAAGATGAAGGAAGAAAGAAGAAGCATTTAAATAAAGGAATTGTCAAAAACTGTCTCTTGTCATTTTTAACATTTTTGACAGTTTTTTAGTGAAATGGTAGGGGTAAGTACCCCCTTACCATTTCACACAGGGGGGGGGCCGGGATCTGGGGGTCCCCTTGTTAAAGGGGGCTTCCAGATTCCGATAAGCCCCCCGCCCGCAGACCCTCACAACCACCGGCCACGGTTGTGAGGATGAGGCCCTTGTCCTCATCAACATGGGGACAAGGTGTTTTGGGGGGCTACCCCAAAGCACCCTCCCAATGTTGAGGGCATGTGGCCTGGTACGGTTCAGGAGGGGGGGGGCCGCACTCTCGTCCCCCCCTCTTTTCCTGCGGCCTGCCAGGTTGCGTGCTCGGATAAGGGTCTGGTATGGATTTTTAGGGGGACCCCACGCCGTTTTTTTTTTTTTTTTTGGCGCGGGGTTCCCCTTAAAATCCATACCAGACCTGAAGGGTCTGGTATGGAATTTAGGGGGAACCCCACGTCAATTTTTTTTTTAAATTTTGGCTGGAGTTCCCCTTAATATCCATACCAGACCTGAAGGGCCTTGTATGGAATTTAGGGGGACCCCCACATCATTTTTTTTTTTTTTTTTTTGGTTCGGGGTTCCCCTGTGGGGAATTCCCATGCCGTTTTTATCAATGAACTTCTATGTGTATTGTCGGCAATGCAATAGCCGCGGGTAGTTTTAAATGAGTTTTTTCCTTCCAAATGTCATTTTGCTGTCAGACTGTTCTAAACACGGGAAACATGCGCCCCTTTACAGGCATACTATAGACACCCCCCAGGTACGAAATTTAAAGGGATATTACACTTTTATTGTTTGACTTTAAGCATTAATAAAATCACTGCTCCTGAAAAAACGTCCGTTTTTAAAACTTTTTTTTGCATTGATCCATGTCCCCTGGGGCAGGACCCGGGTCCCCAAACACTTTTTATGACAATAACTTGCATATAAGCCTTTAAAATTAGCACTTTTGATTTCTCCCATAGACTTTTAAAGGGTGTTCCGCGGCATTCGAATTTGCCGCGAACACCCCAAATTGTTCGCTGTTCGGCGAACTTGCGAACAGCCAATGTTCGAGTAGAACATGAGTTCGACTCGAACTCGAAGCTCATCCCTACTTACAAGTATGCATTTAAATGTAGTTATCTCAAGAGCTTAATCGCATTATGCAATGGGGCACATAAATCACAACCTCACAGTTGTGTGATGCAAGGCAGGTGTCAGATTGCAATGGACAAAACCAACAATGAATACAAATCAACATCTGCACATAATTCACCTTCATTCACCTTGAAAGAAATAGTCATTACTCTCAAAACAGTAATTCAGACAACTGCTGAACGTGGCAAATGTGAAAACAATCTCCAGGTAACAGAATCCTGAAGATGGTTGAAAAAAGACACAAAGTCTATCTAGTTCAACAGATATTAGCCGGAAATTCGGTGGACTCAAACGTTTAAAATCATTGTTGGCTACACAAGTACATCCAGAAAAACAATTATTAATGTGTTTCAGCTGCTGTGGCCTTACTCATAGCATGCTATGAGTAAGGCCATAGTGGCCGAAACAAGTTAGCATTGTTTTACTGGATGTACTTGTGTAGCCAATAAAGATTTTCAATGTTTGAGTCCACCGAGTTGCTGGCTTATATCTATCAATGTTAGTATTGAGGGGCTTCACATCCCAGCCGCGAGCACCAGTCTTCAGCCTTGGTTAGCATCACCAACAGTAGTGCTTGGGTATTTTAATCAGTGATTCCATCTAGTTAAACCAATAGAAAAAAAATATAAAGGATTTTTTTTTTTAAAAACCTCCATATACGGAACCCTATACCCACAGTTGATTTAGAGCAGGGTCTCCAAACTCCAGCCCTCCAGTTGTTTAGGAACTACAATTCCCATCATGCCTAGTCATGTCTGTGAATGTGGGAGTTTTACAATGTCTCATGGGACATGTAGTTCCACAACAGTTTGAGGGCCGTAGTTTGAAGATCCCTGATCTAGAGGAAGGCAAATAAACCTCTGTTAACCACTTACAGACCGCCCGCCGTTGTTATACGTTGGTACTTTGAAGAGGGATATTTTTGTATGGCAGCAGCTAGCTGCCATAACCCCAGTATCCTCTTCTTCAGCGGGTGGTCCACTTTCAGATAAAAGTGGGCTCTGTGGTAGATTTTCCTGCAAGATCACGTTTATCTGTGGTGGGAGAGGGCCCCCTCCCGCTGCTCTCCAGTGCCCTCCACCGCCAATGGCGATTGCGTCTGCTCCCTGGCTTGGTATGGAGATGAGTGAGGGGAAGATGGCCCCCACCCGTCTCTATATCATTACAGGGTGGAAGTGACATCAAAATGTCACTTCCACCCATAGCTCTTAACCACTAAGCTACCAACCACCATCATATGACGGCGGGACAAGGCAGCTCTTGTTCTGGGCGGACATCATATGACGTGATCGCCCTCCTGAGCCACTAGGGGGCGCGCGCACGCCGCCAGGGGCGTGTGCGCGCGCCCGCTGTATCGCTCGGGACCCGGTTGTCCGCCGGGCACCCGCGATTGCTAGGTAACAGAGCAGGACCGTGGATCTGTGTGTGTAAACACACAGATCCACATCCTGTCAGAGGAGAGGAGACTGATGGTGTGTCCCTTGTACATAGGGACACCAATCGGTCTCCTCCCCTAGTGAGTCCCCTCCCCCCACAGTTAGAATCACCTCCCTAGGACACATATTAACCCCTCGATCGTCCCCTAGTGTTAACCCCTTCCCTGCCAGGCACATTTACACAGTAATCAATGCATTTTTATAGCACGGATCGCTGTATAAATGTGAATGGTCCCAAAAATGTGTCAAAAGTGTCCGATATGTCCGCTGCAATATCACAGTCACAATAAAAATTGCAGATCACCGCCATTACTAGTAAAAAATAAATAAATAAATAAAAATGCTATAAATCTATCCCCTATTTTGTAGACGCTATAACTTTTGCGCAAACCAATCAATATATGCTTATCGCGATTTTTTTTTACCAAAAATATGTAGAAGAATACATATCGGCCTAAACTGAGGAAAAAATTTGTTTAACTGCTTCAATACAGGGCATTTTCACCCCCTTCCTTCCCAGACCAATTTTTAGTTTTCAGCACTGTCGCAATTTAAACAACAATTGCGCGGTCGTGCGACGTTGTACCCAAACAAAATTGACGTCCTTTTTTCCCCACAAATAGAGCTTTCTTTTGGTGGTATTTGGTCACCTCTGCGGTTTTTATTTTTTGCGCTATAAACAAAAGAAGAGCGACAATTTTGAAAAAACACAATATTTTTTACTTTTTGCTATAATAAATATCCCAATTTTTTTTAAAAAAAAACACATTTTTTCCTCAGTTTTGGCCGATACGTATTCTTCTACATATATTTGGTAAAAAAAATCGCAATAAGTGTATATTGATTGGTTTACGCAAAAGTTATAGCATCTACAAAATACGGGATAGATTTATGGCATTTTTAAAAAAAATGTATTTATTTTTTTTTTTTACTAGTAACAGCGGCGATCTGCAATTTTTTTTTTCGTGACTGCGACATTATGGCAGACAAATCGGACACTTTTGACACATTTTTGGGACCATTCACATTTATACAGCGATCAATGCTATAAAATTCCAAATCAAAAAAAAATTATACTGCGCTATCCCTCTAATATATCTTCAAACTCTGTGTCTGTGAAAAACAAATAGTAAAATTGTGCTGCTGCAACCACAAATGAGATACAACCCCCACTTCAAATAGCTAAATGGAATAGGCTGCGCTGCTTAATATGTGAACGTGATTATAACAGGTGAGTATAACCATGCCAAGCACATTCCTGGTGATAAACAACACTCAAAATGGATGACAAATGTGTACAAAAAAACAAATAAAGTGAATATTATTAAAACAATGTAGACTAAACTCCACAAACTGCACGATTCATGGTGAATGCAAAAAACAGTGAAAACTCAGAATCGAGGACCATATTATGCTGCAAAGTCCATACTTTCAAATAACAGTCCTTATAAGAGAATAACTTTTTGGTAAGAGAAGAAAACACCAATCTTGATGCAGAGTGAGGCATGCACAAACATATCTCCCTGGGGAGCGTGGTGATATAAGAAGTTCCTCCACCTCTGACAAAAACGCCCCTTACCAGATGGTTAGATCTCCTGTCACAGAGATCGTGTAAGCGAGTGGCTGTGTCTCCCAGCCACTGGGTCTCTGCAAGGTTCACACTCTCAAGTTCACAGGATTGGGGTATTAGTGCTCAAATCCCAAAAATAGAAAGAGAGATGCTCCATAGCGTAATACAGTTATGCTTTATTACAATAAAGAATAAAAAAATGCACTTACAGTGTAAAATCGTCTTAAAAACAATGCAAGCCGGCCGGCTCTCAGATGCTGCCCGTGTCTTCCGGGATCAACGTGGTATAGTGGTGACGTCAGCACGCCGCTCCTCCCTACGCCGTTTCGACAAAGCTGTCGTCTTCCTGGGGTACCCCAGTATTTTGCAGACCTCACTTTTTGTCACAAAGTTTTGAAAATTAAAAAAAGAAAAAAAAAATTTTTTTTTTTGTCTTTCTTCATTTTCAAAAACAAATGAGAGCTGCAAAATACTCACCATGTCTCTCAGCAAATAGCTTGGGGTGTCTACTTTCCAAAATGGGGTCATTTGGGAGGGGTTTGTGCCACCTGGGCATTCCATGACCTCCGAAACTGTGATAGGCAGTGAAGAGTGAAATCAAAAATGTACACCCTTAGAAAGCCTGAAGGCGGTGATTGGTTTTCGGGGCCCGGTACGCGGCTAGGCTCCTAAAAAGTCCCACACATGAGAAGCAGCAGAATGTATTTTGGGGTGCAATTCCACATGTGCCCATGGCCTGTGTGAGCAATATATCATTTAGTGACAACTTTGTGCAAAAAAAAAAAAAAAATTGTCACTTTCCCGCAACTTGTGTCAAAATATAAAATATTCCATGGACTCAACATGCCTCTCAGCAAATAGCTTGGGGTGTCTACTTTCCAAAATGGGGTCATTTAGGGGGGGGAGGTTGTGCCATCTGGGCATTTTATGGCCTTCAAAACTGTGATAGGTAGTGAGGAGTAAAATCAAAAATGTACGCCCTTAGAAATCCTGAAGGCAGTGATTGGTTTTCGGGGTATAAAACAGAGAGGTGATAAGGGCGCTCTGGTGGAGGTGGGTAGCTGGTCAGAGGGATGATAGTGATGAACTGGCACTTCTGGCAGCACTTTGGTTAGAGGAGAAGCAACTCTGAAGATATAAAAAAGGAAAAGAAAGGCGCCTCTAAGTGCAGTATGTCAAATTTAATAAAGTGCACAAAGGGTTAAAAGCACTTACAAGATTGTTGAGTGTTAAAAGACATGATAAAATCAGGAGTCCTCATCTGTGGCATGTGTCCATCCTCAGCACGGTGGTAGAGAGCAGTGTAGAGCCGTCCAGCAGCTGTAAAGCGTTCTCATGCGTGTTGGAAAGAGGAGGCAGCAGGGAAGCCTGTATTCACTGCGGAACACACAAGGCGGTCACATTGTATTTGGTGGTTTCAATTAGCCTTGGTGTAGAAAAAATTCCTTCTTGGTCTATCCTAGAGTCACTGCTGGGAGACTCTAGGATAGACCAAGAAGGAATTTTTTCTACACCAAGGCTAATTGAAACCACCAAATACAATGTGACCGCCTTGTGTGTCCCGCAGTGAATACAGGCTTCCCTGCTGCCTCCTCTTTCCAACACGCATGAGAACGCTTTACAGCTGCTGGACGGCTCTACACTGCTCTCTACCACCGTGCTGAGGATGGACACATGCTACAGATGAGGACTCCTGATTTTATCATGTCTTTTAACACTCAACAATCTTGTAAGTGCTTTTAACCCTTTGTGCACTTTATTAAATTTGACATACTGCACTTAGAGGCGACTTTCTTTTCCTTCTTTATTGGTTTTCGGGGCCCCGTACGCGGTTAGGCTCCCAAAAAGTCCCACACATGTGGTATCCCCATACTCAGGAGAAGCAGCTAAATGTATTTTGGGGTGCAATTCCACATATGCCCATGGCCTGTGTGAACAATATATCATTTAGTGACAACTTTTTGTAATTTTTTTTTTTTTTGTCATTATTCAATCACTTGGGACAAAAAAAATGAATATTCAATGGGCTCAACATGCCTCTCAGCAATTTCCTTGGGGTGTCTACTTTCCAAAATGGGGTAATTTGTGGGGGTTTTGTACTGCCCTGCCATTTAAGCACCTCAAGAAACGACATAGGCAGTCATAAATTAAAGGCTGTGTAAATTCCAGAAAATGTACCCTAGTTTGTAGGCGCTATAACTTTTGCGCAAACCAATAAATATACACTTATTGACATTTTTTTTACCAAAGACATGTGGCCGAATACATTTTGGCCTAAATGTATGACTAAAATTGAGTTTATTGGATTTTTTTTAGAACAAAAAGTAGAAAATATCATTTTTTTTCAAAATTTTCGGTCTTTTTCCGTGTATAGCGCAAAAAATAAAAACGGCAGAGGTGATCAAATACCATCAAAAGAAAGCTCTATTTGTGGTAAGAAAAGGACGCAAATTTCGTTTGGGTACAGCATTGCATGACCGCGCAATTAGCAGTTAAAGCGACGCAGTGCCAAATATTAAAAAGTGCTCTGGTCAGGAAGGGGGTAAATCCTTCCGGGGCTGAAGTGGTTAAAACAATCTACTGAGCTGGCCAGAACTAGTTACTGAGAGAGTCTATTTCACAAAAATATTATAACTCTTTCATTTTCATATTCATAGCTGCCCACAAATTGCTCAGAAATCTTAATAGATTGTGATAAGATAGAGTGTTTATTATATTGTTGAAAATAATGCAATATTGCTATAGAAGATCACAATGAAACCTCTATGATCCTGATTGGCTAATGGTTTAACAGAAATTGAACTTTCTGATTGGCTGCAGTTATTGATGATAGCAAAAATTAGAAAATGTCCTTTTTTTTTTTTTAACATAAAGTTTATTCAAGTTTTCAGACAGACAGAGTATAAATCACATTACATTATCAGTTAGCATAGTCGTTAAACAATGGAACAATCTGTTGTGCACACACATCGTTATAGCAAGTGTAGTTGTTATTGCAACAGTAATTGACAGCTTGACATTTGCCGTATTACTCAAGTGGCACCTGAGAGCTCGAGGGCGAGGGAGAGGGGAGGGGGGGGGCCCCAAGGAAGGAGTAAAGGGTAAATAAGGAAGAAAATGTCCTTAATATCAGGTTATGTTCCGTGCAAATTTCTTAGGTTTGAAATTTTGACACCAGAAATTCTTTGCTCAAATATTTCGAATTCCAACACTTCACATTCCCATCTGCTCTTCTGATTACCTTTACTAAATTATGTTAAGCATACTTTTGGCCATTATTAACTAGTCTACAATGGCTAGTCTGGTACCCTGTTATTGCAAACAGGCTTGTATGGTTATAATACATTTAAACCAGATGTGGACCTTCACAGCTTTTTGCCAACATTACAGCCAAAAACAAAATGCAAACATAAGTAAAAAGCTGTTTTGTCTTAGTTTATTTCTTTTTTATGGAGTTTTGTATTCTTTCATAGCTCTTTATGAACTAGGCGGTGTTGTGATGTCTAATATATAGTAATTCTACAAAGCTGCATTGTAACAGGAAGTGGGCAGGTGGTGTTTTCTCTTTGGAAAGCATTTTATTAAATAAAATAACAGATTTATATATTATAATCTCACTAATCTCAATGTATAAAGGTCTGTCCTGGTGCCCGGTGATTGAGGAGGTCCCCATACCCCATGTACTAATAGAGAGACAGAACACTCTACAATACAACATCTCCGGATACTTCCCTGATGATGTGACTGTGATCTGGTACAGGAAGGAGAAAGGAGCCAATAAATATATTCCTCTATCACAAGATAAGAAGTACCAGATACCAGACATTCAGTCCCAGAGACAGTCCGATCTCACCTATTCCTGTACAGCCAGACTGCTCTTCACACCATACGTGGCAGATGGAGAATCGGAGATCATGTGTAGTGTGTCCCATCCAAGCCTGGAGAGACCCATAGAGAGAAGATCAGGACCTCTACAGGTGCAGGGTGAGTACAGAAGAAATGTACAAAGCAGAAACATGTGTGATATTGTACAAAATGAAAGTCTTAAACCCTTACACAAATATATTGTTCTACCAGCTAAACCGAAAATCAGGAAATCACTAAAACCTTCTCGGAGCATCGGGAAAGTGACGTTCTATCATTTACTGGAGAACCTCTATCCAAAACACATTGAGATTGAGTGGCATTACTGGTCAGGAGAGAAGCTGAAACAACGCTGCCAATCCCGGGAGAAATATACATCTATTCTAAGAAAAACTCTCACTGTTGTGAGCGAATGTGGGGTTTCTGAGGATCTTTTACAGAGTCCAGATTTCAGAGTACGAGTCACCTGGAGACACGAGTCCATGGATGAGGAGGAATACAAGGAATTTTCTATAAAAGACAAAGGTAAGAGATGTACCAGCCTTTAGGAATTCTACAAAAGTTAATAAGAAAAAAAGTACTTGCATGCTTTCAGTACACTTTGAGACATGAAATCTGATGTATGTAGTGGTACAGGGTTATGTCCGAAGCTCTGCCTCTGCACCATTAGGTAAAACCCTACTCTCTCTACTTCTCTCTGTTCACCTGAATACTTTCATCATTTAGGGTATTTGTCAGGCAGCTCCATGAAATTAAATGTGTGTTTGGAAGGCATGTGTGAAAGTACTTTAGGTTGAAGATATGCATAGGTTGAGATAATTTCTGGAACTAATTTTTAAAGCAGAGGTCTGCCCCCCCCCCCCCCCCCACAAAAAAATAAAAGTCATCAGTTACAAATACTGCAGCTGCTGACTTTTAATATATGGACACTTACCTGTCCAGGGAGGCCGCAATATCAGCACCTCAGCCGATCTTCGAGTCGGCTGTCGGTTGCATCCATTGCCATTGCCAGTAAGGGAACCCGGCAGTGAAGTCTTTCTGCTTCACAGCTGGTTCCCCACTGTACATGCGCAAAGTGCGCTGCTCTTTCTAATTGGCCTTGCGGCGGAGGAAGGAGGAGGGGGGCCAAGCTTCTGAGAGACTGCGTCGCCTCCGGAAGTGAGGGAGGGGACCTGTCAGAAACAGGTTCCCCCTCCCCCTGAAAGGTGCCAAATGTGATGCCAGTGGGGGGAGGAGACAAATACTTTTGGGTAGAACTCCGCTTAAAGTAACTGGAAATCTTCAGGTGCTTATCAGAGAGAAGAAAAAAAGACAAAGTAGCAGAAGGACATCTGAGAGTGCACCTGTCTTGGGAGCTTCATTGGCATTGCAAAACTTTTTTATGTTATATCGTATAGTGTTTTTGGCCTTAGGTTGCATGACACCCTGCATGAAACTGTTTTAGGAAGGAGCTTAGGGCCTTTCTATACTCCCCTGCTCTATTTAATGGTTTTCTATACTTCCCTGCTCTGTGTAATGGTTTTCTATACTCCCCTGCTCTATGTAATGGTTTTCTTTACTCCCCTGCTCTGTGTAATGGTTTGATATACTTCCCTGCTCTATGTAATGGTTTTATATACTTCCCTGCTCTGTGTAATGGTTTGTTATACTCCCCTGCTCTGCGTAATGGTTTTCTATACTCCCTTGCTCTATGTAATGGTTTTCTATGCTCCCCTGCTCTGTGTAATGGTTTGATATACTTCCCTGCTCTATGTAATGGTTTTCTATACTTTCCTGTTCTGTGTAATGGTTTTCTATACTCCCCTGCTCTGTGTAATGGTTTACAAATGTACGGCAACCCACTAGAAAATGTACACCATGCCATGCTTCTCAAAAACACGTGGCAATGCGCGTTGTGCTTGTGTTATCATTCGTTCGCATCTGCGCATTTCCAAATGCACAGCAACCCACAAGAAAATGTATGCTTTTCCGTGCGCTTAGAAAACAAGCAGCAATGTGCAGTGTGCTTGCATTACCCTTCGTTCGCATTTGCGCGTTTCCAAATTGATAGCAAGCCACAAGAAAACACATGCTTTGCCATGTGTATGAAAATGCTTAGCAATGTGTTACCATTTAGGCTGCATTTGCATCTGCGCATTTCCAAATGAGTGGCAACCTGCACAGAAAACGTGTGCTTTGCTGTGCAGTTTGAAAACCTGTGGAAACGCATGTTGTGCTTGGGTTACCATTCGTTTACATCTGCGCATTTCCAAAATCAGGGCAATCTGCAAGAAAAAGCATGCATTTTCTGTGTGATAGTGAGTCTGTGATAGTGGTGATGGAAGTCACGTGACTTTCATGTGGTGCTGTGTGTACCAGGGCTGTCTAGTCATCCCATCCAGCATCAGCATAGCGAGCTTTCAGAACAGGCTGTGTATGAAGGTGTGTACTAGGTGATCTTGAATAATGCTGGGATCCGTGAGGCGGGGCTTGGGGGGTTCGGACTCTTGCTGTAGGTGTGACTGGGCGGGACTGAATGCTAATCCGAATGTATTTCATCCCACCCACCACCAGAGCTGTGAAGGAAGTAACATCATTTACAGAGTCTAATAGGCTACAGAGTCTCACCGGTGCCCATCTATGCAGCCTCACCGATGCCCATCTATGCAGCCTCATCGGTGCCCACCAATTCAGCCTCACTGGTGCCCATCAATGCAGCCTCACCGGTGCCCATCAATGCAGCCTCACCGGTGCCCATAAATGCAGCCTCACCGGTGCCCATCAATGTAGCCTCACCAGTGCATGGTGGAAGAAGGACGAGCGCCGCCAGGTAACACAGAGCAGGGATCTCCCACTTACCCGATGGCCGCTGTCATACGAAGTACCGCCCCCTGGATGGGCTCCTATGATAGACTGCACACAATGGTCATGACGTGTTAGCCGGAGATATTTGTAATCCGGCGGTGCTGGGGACTTATGGTCACCCTAGGCTAGTGGCCAGCAGGACCCACAGGTCAGTGGCCAGCTTCCAGCATTACCCACAAGCTGCGGACCTGTGGGTCCTGCTGGGTGCTGGCTGCGGACCTGTGGGTCCTGCTGACCACTGACCTGTGGGTCCTGCTGGGAGCTGGCTGTGGACCTGTGGGTCCTGCTAGCCACTGACCTGTGTGTACTGCGTGGAGCTGGCTGAGGACCTGTGGGTCCTGCTGGCCACTGACCTGTGGGTCCTGCTTAGAGCCGACCATGGCATGTGGATCTGAGGTCCTGCTGGCCTGTAGGCCATGGGCAGCTCCCAGCAGGAATCACAGGCCATGGGCAGCTCCCAGCAGGAATCACAGGCCATGGGCAGCTCCCAGCAGGAATCACAGGCCATTAAGGGCAAGGTAGATGAGGTGTTTGGGGGGGAGAATGATCCTGTGGGGGTGTCAGGGTCTCTCACCTTGCTCCGCAGGACAGGATGGGTCCTCTCTCTTCCACCTTCTCCTTCCTTGCACTGCTGCTTCCTCTAGTCGTGGGGGTCAGTCAGTGATGTTGCTCCTGGGGTCTTCACTCCACAGTACTCTGTACTGCAGTCACCAGGTGCGCCCAGGCCAGCCATGTGATGTGTCCAGGCAGGCCAGGCAATATTCGACCGCGGCGATGGGAGTTGTAGCACGCAGGCTCAGGCTGGCTGTGCTGCTCTCCCCAGACTGACTACACCCCCTGTTACTAAGGAGCTTGAGCACACAGCCGCCGCCGCGGACTACAACTCCCATTATCAACAGCAGCAGCCGGCGGCTGTCGTTCGACGTCACCTGGGCTAGCCCCGCTTACTGACAGTCATAGTGAGTCATTCAAGCGGGCCGACACTCGGACAGCCGCGGCGCCGGCCAACGGCCATTATTCGGTTATTACTACAGTGACATTCAGACAGCCCGGCTAGCCCCGCTTACAGGCTCAGAGACTGAGAGTCATAGTGAGTCATTCAAGCGGCCGGACATTCGGAAAGCCACGGCACCGGCCGGCGGCCATTATTCGGTTATTACAGTGACATTCAGACAGTGCTTGGAGGGGCACACAGTAAAATTGGGGAGGTCGCGGCCCCCTCAGGCCCCACCCTGGTGACGCTATTGCCCCCCTGTCGCAATACAGGGCGGCCGTCTCCCGCAAGCGCTGGGCAATCTCCTGTCACTCACAGGAGACAGAGAAGCCCCAGCGGCCGAATGGAGTACTGCCTCTGCTCGGGCTGCTCTGTCTTCTGAGTGACAGGCAGACAGGCAAATGTCATGACGTCCTCGCCAGTCGCAACGTACAGGTCAGGCAGCATGTAATGTACACAGGTCAGGCTGAATATAAAGTGGAGTTCCACCCATTTAAAAGTCAGCAGCTACAAAAACTGTAACTGCTGACTTTTAATAATCAGGCACTCACCTGTCCCATGGTCCACGATGTTGGCGCCAGAAGCCCTGCCCCTCTCCCCCTCCTCTCTGCGGCGCTGGCATTCTAACTGTGGGCATCTGGCTGCGCATGCGTGAGCCACGCTGTGAATGGCCGGGCAATCTTCTGGGACCTGTGACATGTCCCAGAAGATTGCAGGGAGGGAAGGGAGAGAGGTGATCTTCCTTCCAGCGCCAGAGGAGGGAGTGGGAACTGGGTGTCTATAAAAACAGGCTACCCAGTTGCCCCCCCCAAAAAAAAATGACATGCCAAATGTTGCATGTCAGGGGGTCACCAGCACTTAAAGCGTAAGTTCCATCTTTGGGTGGAACTCCGCTTTAATGGACACAGGTCAGGCTGCATTTCATGGGCACTGGTAAGTATTGTACTACACCATTTGTTTAAGAATGTTTTTTTTTATGTTTTCCTATTCTAAAACCTAGGTGCGTACTATGGAGCGAAAAATACAGTATTTTAGGCTGTTTAGACTGTGTTAGCTTAGCAAAAAAGATTCAGACTTACAAATTCATTTTTCTAATGGGTTTTCTTTAAGTAAGGTCCCTCAAGACATTTATATACTGTAGAATGTCCACAAGTGGTTAAACCCTACAACCTATCAGAACTACTCAACACAAGAGCATGGATAATCTCTGGATCAGATGACTTCTGGAGACTTGGATAACCTCATGAACATTTAATATACTTGTGAAAATGTTCCAATACCCAAAACAGATGCATTTATGGTGCGATTCGAGACCATACAAAATTAATAGGCTCAAATCACACTGCAAGGAATCGAATGTGAAATCACATGCGGTTTCCCACACCACTCCTGTGTGAATCCAGGCTTGTCATAGTGGTTTCAGCCGGGGTTCACACAGGAGCGGTGCGGGAAACCGCATGTGATTTCGCATTCGATTCCTTGCAGTGCGATTTGAGCCCATTCATTTTGTATGGCCTCGAATCACACCACAATAGTATCAGTACTCGGCAGCGGTGAGTACTTGACCGGTGTCTTGCCGAGAAAGTTCCCCCAGCGAATAAGGACCCCCCTGTACTGCGCAGGCGCATCGCTTGCGCAGTATGAATGACTAGGAGCCGCCGAAAATAGCCGAAGCTGAAAAACTTCAATTAGCTGTACACGGCGCCTGCGCCCTAGGTCCAAGTTCAAGCCTCACCATCCAAGTGGACCTTGAGGGAGAATAAAAAGTGCAGAGCTAAGCGAGGCCGTGCACGAAGCGTGGCGAGTGAAGCGAGCCCGCGAGGGGCCCTCTTACAGGCGCCGTGTACAGCTGATTTCTATTCTATTCGGCTTCGGATATTTCCGCCAGCTCCTACTGCGCAAGCGCTGCACCTGCGCAGTAAAGGGGGGTCCTTATCCGCCGAGGGGAACTTTCTCGACAGAACACCGGCATTGGTGCAACCCTAATTTGTATTATGATCCCCGTGCTGAAACTACAGCTACACTTCTACAGTAACGACTTCTCAGAAGTGTCAGTTTACGTTCCATAGTAACGTAAACTGAACTAAAGAACTAAAATCTATGCATTTATGTTTAAAGTGTATCTAAACCCAAAACCAAAAATGTAATATTTTGCAGATTACTAGTCCTTAGTTTGGTGTCTGCACTTGTTTCCTTTTTTAAGCTTCTTTTGCTTTATTTTCAACTGGTAATTCTGCAAATAACACTTCCTCCCCCATTGTATTTATGGAGAGAGCCATGGTTGTCAGCCTATACTGCTCTCCAGATATGAACTACAAACATGTCCGCATCTCTTCATCTCCATTACACAGGAGGCAGGACAATTGGTGGTTTACATAAGATAGCTAGGAAGGAAGGTATTCAATGCAGCTCACAGGAAGTGACAAGGACTCTGTATTTTTAGCAAGATCAACAGGTATTTGCTGTATTTCCTGAAAATGTTCCTAGCTTACCGCTTGCCGACCAGCCGCTGCAGATATACTGTGGCAGGTTGGCACGGCTGCGCAAATTTCCGTAGCTGTACGTCGGCTCTTTAAGATGCTATAGCAGGCGCGCACGCCCCCAGCGTGTCTGCAGAGCTGATGCGCTTGCCCGGCGGGCGCGATGTCCGCCGGACACCTGTGATCACTCCTGACAGAATGAGAACGGGGATGTGTGTGTGTGTAAACAAAAAAGTGTCAAAAGTGTCCGATCTGTTGGCCGCATTGTCGCAGTCCCGATAAAAAATCGCAGATTGCCGCCATTACTAGTATAAAAAAAAATAAAATAAAAATTACGTAAATTTATCCCCTATTTTGTAGACACTATAACTTTTGCGCAAACCAATCAATATACGTTTATTGTGATTTTTTTTTTTTTACCAAAAATATGTAGACTATATATCGGCCTGATAAACTGATGAAGAAATTCTTTTTTTTTTTTTTAAATGTTGGGGATATTTATTATAGCAAAAAGTAAAAATTATTGTGTTTTTTTTTCAAAATTGTCGCTCTTTTTTTTGTTTATATCGTAAAAAATAAAAACCGCAGAGGTGATCAAATACCACCAAAAGAGAGCTGTATTTGTGGGGAAAACAGGACATAAAGCAACGCAGTGCCGTATCGCAAAAAATGGCCTGGTCAGGAAGGGGACAAATTCTTCTGGAGCTGAAGTGGTTAAAAAAGAAAACTAATGCAGCCACCATACCTGGGTTGTAACATATTGCTTTTTGTTCCTGGGTTTAGTTATCCTTTAATTTTCAGCTGTTAGGGAATACAAAATATGTTTCAAGGCTTTACTTTTTGGTTCTATGTGTAGTGTGCTATATACATTGTGTACAATTACCTTTATTCCATTCATTTGTGTAGATTTTCCCTGGAGGCCACAGGTGGAGATGTCAGTCCCGCCCCTGAGGATCGGTGAAGAAGCCACCATACAGTGTGCAGTAACAAAATACTTCCCAGATGCTGTAAATGTGATGTGGTTCAAAAAAGACAAGCAATCCAGAGAAATGTATCCTGTGACCTCAGATGGGATGTACAGAATATTGAATATTCCACTAGAGAGACAGAATGATGAGCCCTATGGATGTATATCAAGTGTGACCTTCTCCCCCTCTCTGGAGAGAGATCAGGGTGTGGAATATATCTGCAGGGTGGAACATCCCAGCCTGGAGCAACCAATAGAGACGAGTACAGGAGCTCTGCAAGTCACCGGTGAGTACCACATACACTGCAATAAGAGGGAAAGGAAGTTATATCACTAACCACTTACCACTGAACATTCATAAACCTCCTGGCAGCAAGTGGTTATAACAAGCTGCAGCCATGAGCTTGGTATCATTTTTTACAGCCGGAGATCAGCTGTAATGGGAAAGACCATCACTTTCTGTTTCAGAGCTGTGATCCCTGGCTGCTACTGCCAGGGAAGCAGCTAATCAAGCACCATCTGTACTTGAACAGCCTGGAACAGCTTGGTGCCGGCTCATGGGCACATTCACATGTGAGTGCAATAACCCTTTTTTATAGTTTTAAAATAAACGAGTTTTATATACTACACCATGATGGCCATTTATTTTCTATGAGAGCTGGAGATCGCTAACACACAGTCTGACGAGGTTGTTGAGTGATCCATGGTTTGGAGTGGTTATCCGTCTAATAAACCAAAGGCGTGTATTTACCAGTTTTTGGTGAGTGGCCAATTTATAAGCGGTGGTGGATGCACATAAGGGTGATATTTAACTGCACAACTAAGAAATGAAACAATAGGAGGAAGTTGTTCACTCACAGTGGTTGTTCAGATTGTGTCTATATAAACTGGAACCCATTAACCACTTGGATACGTTTATTGCACTGAGTGTATTGGACTTTTTCACCTAGGACATATATTGATATTTTTTTCTTTTGTTTAGGAGTGTCATATATAATTTTTAAAAGGTTTAGTTTCAATATGTCCTCACTGTAAAATTAGGTATAAGGTTTGGTATCTCATTTTTGGGGTACGTGATTATTCACACTTATTTCACATTATTTGGATATAGGAACACATACACAGAATATTTATGTATTTCTTATTTTCTGGAGGGTATAGATACTAGTGCCTGAGGGCACATTAAACCACTAGATTTTAAGTTTTTTACACAGGCACTGTGGCACTAGTACACAGCATCACAGTTCATGGTCTTAAATAAAAAGTGGTGGTACACATAATTAGGATAAATTACCGATATTTTTCGGCGTATAACACAAGCACCGGCGTTTAACACGCGCCTCAAGTTTAGGAGGGAATTTTAAGTAGAAAACTTTTAGGAGGGAAGTTTAAGGAAAAAAACTTACATTTAAATGCCCATCAATGCAGCCTTGTCAGTGTCCATCTGTAGCCTTGTCCATCATTGCAGCCTTGTCAGTGTCAGTGTAGCATTGTCAGTGTCCATCTGTAACCTTGTCCATCATTGCAGCCTTGTCAGTGTCAGTATAGCATTGTCAGTGTCCATCTGTAGCCTTGTCCATCATTGCAGCCTTGTCAGTGTCAGTATAGCATTGTCAGTGTCCATCTGTAGCCTTGTCCATCATTGCAGCCTTGTCAGTGTCAGTATAGCATTGTCAGTGTCCATCTGTAGCCTTGTCCATCATTGCAGCCTTGTCAGTGTCAGTGTAGCATTGTCAGTGTCCATCTGTAGCCTTGTCCATCATTGCTGCTTTGTCAGTGTCAGTGTAGCATTGTCAGTATCCATCTGTAGCCTTGTCCATCATTGCAGCCTTGTCAGTGTCAGTGTAGCCTTGAGAGTGTCAATCTGCAGCCTTGCCCCTGTGTCATTTGCAGAGCTGCCATTTAAAAATGGCGCCGCCGCTCTCGGCGGCTCTCGGCCATTCTCGCCCGCTCTCAGCGGCTTTCAGTGTGTCTCGGCCGCTCTCGGCCATTCTCGGCGTGTCTCGGCCGCTCTCGGCGGCCTTCGCCCATCCCGCGTCCCGCAGTCCCGCGTGAGCCGCTGAATGCCGCAGAGTATGTCCGAAACCGTCCGAAAGCCACCGAGAGTGGCTGAAAGTGGCGAAAAGGCTCACAATCAGCGGGGGATCGGCGTATAACACGCACCCACGATTTTCCCCTGATTTTAAGGGGAAAAAGGTGCGTTATACTCCAATAAATACTGTATTAATTTATTTAACAGTTGGCGCAGTCCACTTATTTATATTTGTTTTTTACAACCAACTCATAAGCAGAGTGGGTTTGTTTTGACTGCAGCAGACATACACAATTGGCACAACTTATATTTGTTTGATTTTTTAACTTTTTGCCCCGGTACCCTGCATATACATATTTACCATCTGTACTTGTTTTGGAGAGCAGGGGAGATATTGGAAGTCTAATAGACCACTAATGTCTCCATAAAGAGGACCTGTCACCTGCCCAAATCTATCATATAGGAGGCCTGTTATCCCCATTGTGATAGTAATAAAGTTGAATGAAAAAAATAAATAAAATAAAACATGTAAAAAAAATACACTAAAATAAAATAAATAAAAGTACATCAAAAAAATGTAAAAGCATCCCTGTTACCAACCCCCAACCCCGGGCATACACATAAATGCAAATGTTCTCATAGGTGACGCACATGTATGTAAAAAAAGTGATTACATCACACATGTGAGGTATCGCCATGAACATTAGAGTGAGGGCAATAATTCTAAGATCAATATTCATGATTAACTGTATATACCTTAAATTCGGTTTTACATTTTTTTGTAGTATTTCCCTTAACTTCAGTCCTAGTGGTAGTGGCCACCAGGACAGCTAGTGGTTCGTAGGTGTGTCCTTCTTTTTGCATTAGGGTGTGAACCCCAAAGCTTAAACACACGCAAGGTTAAAATAATGTATGTAGTTCAGCTCACCATTCCTGGCAGGCGACTAATTTGGTCCCCCTGGCTTACTGGTCAGCTCTGTAGGTTCTGCAATTCCTGGTCCTCGTGATCTTTTCCTCACTGGCTCACCCAGGCAATAGGCCCACACGGCAACAGGTCCCTCCAGCTTTGGTTTCCGATGTGGCCAAACAACACTCAGTGATCCAGTTCTGTGGGCCCTGGTGTGGCACAGATACCCAGCATTGGGTAAGCACTGCTCCAGGTCACCACACACATGAAACATCCACAGCAGCTCAGCCTCTCAACCCCTGGTATCAGGTCCTCACCCGCTGGCTCCAACGTTATGCTCCATTCCCAATTTGCAATCGTGGGCAGAATTGCAGTGGCCATTAGAGTCTGCAGCTCCATGAATTTTCACGGCACTCCTGCCCCTCTGGACTACTACTACTTTTCCCTAATCCTTTGCCATACATCATACAGGAGAGGGAAGGAGGTGGAGGGAGATGCTCTGTGCTCTCCCCTGTGTTACACTGCTGCTGCCGGTAGAGAGATGGGAGGAGGGAGCAGACATCCAGGCTGTCCTGTTTGTCTCCTGTGCAGATGTAGCAGCAAGAGGGAGCAGGCCGCGGAGCTCAGCTTACCCTCCAGCAACAAAGCTGTGCGGGAGGAAACAAAACCCGCCCTGTCACTACCAAGAACAGCCACGCCATACAGCAACAGCTCCAGCGGCATGGGGGAGCGAGAAAGGTAAACACATAGAAGGTGGCAGCTGGCACGGCTACACTAATGCCTTTGGGGTGATTGAGGTGTGCCCAGGTGCCTCCAGCACACCTCCATGCACATGTCTATGTAGGGGTTGATCTTTTTAAAGGCAAATTCATTGTTCACTTTGCAAGGAAATTTACCCCAGAGCTTAGTGAATGTGGCAAAGTTTCAATTTGGAAAGATTAACCAATCACGTGCTGGAAAAAAAATTTTTTTTGCTTGCACATGATTAAATGATGGAAGTCAGCAGAGCTTCACCTCATTTACTCTACTCTGGGGCAAATTTGCTTGCAGAGTGACCAGCAGACATGTGCAGAATTGATTTGTTAAAGTATAACTAAAGGAAATTTTTTTTTTGTTTTGAATAGAGTGGAAAGGCATTAGAACCCCTGTCAGTGTTTATTGCTGTCTGTGTCCCCATTAAGGATACCCTCTCTATTGGTTCTGTTTACCATAATTATTGAAAGTAAAAGTAAAAGAAAATCCCCAAATTTGGGTTGTCCCCAGAAAAGTAATAGAGGGGAAATCTTCCAATGGTGACACTAGTTCTGGTGAACAACCGTGAAGGGACCTCTGCGCTACTAAAAAAAGTGACACATAAATAACGTGCAAAATAAATAAACTATAGTGTAATGCTGCAAAATCTATAGTGTACACATGACCACCACAAAATAAATATATGAATAAACAAATGATTTCGCGCAGAACACATCTATACAAATGAGACTTAATCCCATAAATATCTTGTGTCAAATGGTGCACTGAGTGACTGTGTGGAATGATCATCAAATGATCCCATCCGGGAAATGGTGTGCAACCAGAGAAAATTGCCCAATGATGGGAAATAATCAATGGTGGGATATAGTAAATAAATAGATACCCAATAGGGATAACAAATATATGTAGCAAGTGCTGATCAAAACATAAATGAAAATCAATGTGCTGATGGTGACCAATAAAAGTTCATTGGTAGAGATGAATCATCAGTAAATATACGTCAGTGGTGTTTAAATTTCATAAATTTTTCTTCCATGGTTAGAGTGAGAAATATAAACATGGATGCTCTTGGTGCATACGTGCTCACAGTGCCCTTACCTTAGAGGGCTTTGATAAAAGCCTTAATTGTAGGGAATCCTAGATGACAATGAGGATGGTTGTGATGAGTGTTGCCAACCTACCAGTTTGAAATTTACTGACATGACACCTAAAATTTACTGGCACAGTCAAGTTTTTACTGACATATTTAAAAGTTACAAAATGACAGTTTTAAGTGCAAATTTCAGTATTTAGCCTACAAACAAGTACAATATGCAATTAGCAAAGTGATTTAAGGTAGATTTTAAGGCAAAAACATATTACTTATTTTATTTTCGATATAGTAAATAAGTAGCTCAGGGACAAGAATCGAGAGGACAAGAAATTAGAATGGGCGGCACACACACATGCAATTGACTCTCACGGTGACACTGACAGCAGTGTGCAGCAGCACAGATGATGATGGCACCTCAACAACATGATACATGACTCCTGAGTCACAGTGACCCTCTCTCTCCAAGCCAGGTGGTCCCTTCAGTCCACTCCCGGCTTGCCTTGCTCCTGTTCCACAGGCCTACACATGAGGCTCCGGCTGCTCCGTTCCCTTGCACTATGACTTCACACGACACACTGCCGGCACAGTCCGAACACACTGTAGCAGGCACTCAGATGGTCTCAGCCAAACGTCACAGTCATATTTTTTACTGGCAACCTTTTTCTTTTACTGGCATTTACTGGCAGGAGAAAAGTGCCCATTTTTTACTGGCTGCCAGTAAATATACTGGCGGTTGGCAACACTGGTTGTGATGGATGCTGCTGGATGGTGGATGACTGGATGGCATCAGATGGATAGACGTCCTTGGTAGATACTCATCAGGCTTGCCTCAAGATCCCAGGAATCATGCCAAAAAGAAAAAAGGAAACATAGGGGGGCCTCCAATGGTGTAGTATAAAAACAAAAATAAATTTTATTGGAGTAAAAAGCACTATACATGAAGTGCATACAGTGACACAATGTTTGGCGGCGAGCCACCGTCACCAAGTTCGATACTTCCGGTCCGCGGTAAAAGCAACCGGGTCAGAGGGTACTGACAACCGGATGTGTCGGCTAGCAAAAGTTCCTACATGTTACGTCACGTGACCTCGTGACTTCCTCAGGGAATCTGATTGGTTGGAATCACAGTTTCTTTATAGTGAGAAATAGGAAGTGACTCTGACACCATATTTGCGTAGTCCGGGTTGGATGAATAATTATGCATCGGTGCAGTGGGTAAAACGGTCGGACATTACATTTATATATGTTCCACACATTGAGTAAAATCATTAACATAATGACTTAAACTAAAGGTTTAATTAAAATATATAGGGACTCATTATTACACTGATATGACAATAGTGTGAAACGATGCCTACCTCGGCTGTGCCCTACACTGCCATCATGTGGTAATAATGGTAATTGCACATAGATTAACTACCATATCTGGGTCAGTGCAGTAACCACACAGCTAAGTGTTGGTAAAAGGCCAAAAACCTTCTAAAAATAATAAGGTTGGCCAAAGGGTATTATGGAGATACCACACAGCGAAGTGTTGGTAAAAGGCCAAAAACCTTCTAAAAATAATAAGGTTGGCCAAAGGTTATTATGGAGATATAAAAATATATAAAACTGAAAATTAATAAAAAATTAAATAAAAATCCAAAGGCCAGAAGATGGGCACACCGGAAATATAGCACTATAGCTGTGTGGTTACTGCACTGACCCAGCTATGGTAGTTAATCTATCTGCAATTACCATTATTACCACATGATGGCAGTGTAGGGCACAGCCGAGGTAGGCATCGTTTCACACTATTGTCATATCAGTGTAATAATGAGTCCCTATATATTTTAATTAAACCTTTAGTTTAAGTCATTATGTTAATGATTTTACTCAATCTGTTGAACATAGATAAATGTAATGTCCGACCGTTTTACCCACTGCACCGATGCATAATTATTCATCCATCCCGGACTACGCAAATATGGCGTCAGAGTCATTTCCTATTTCTCACTATAAAGGATCTGTGATTCCAACCAATCAGATTCCCTGAGGAAGTCACGAGATCACGTGACGTAATGCGTAGGAACTTTTGCTAGCCGACGCATCCGGTTGTCAGTACCCTCTGACCCGGTTGCTTTTACCGCGGACCGGAAGTATCGTACTTGGTGACAGCGGCTCGCCGCCAAACATTGTGTCACTGTATGCACTTCATGTATAGTGCTTTTTACTCCAATAAAATTTTTGTTTTTATACTACACCATTGGAGGCCCCCCTTTGTTTCCTTTTTTCTTTTTGGCATGATTCCTGGGATCTTGAGGCAAGCCTGATGAGTATCTACCAAGGACGTCTATCCATCTGATGCCATCCAGTCATCCACCATCCAGCAGCATCCATCACAACCATCCTCATTGTCATCTAGGATTCCCTACAATTAAGGCTTTTATCAAAGCCCTCTAAGGTAAGGGCACTGTGAGCACGTATGCACCAAGAGCATCCATGTTTATATTTCTCACAGCAACCATGGAAGAAAAATGTATGAACTTTAAACACCACTTATGTATATTTACTGATGATTCATCTCTACCAATGAACTTTTATTGGTCACCATCAGCACATTGATTTTCATTTATGTTTTGATCAGCACTTGCTACATATATTTGTTATCCCTATTGGGTATTTATTTATTTACTATATCCCACCATTGATTATTTCCCATCATTGGGCAATTTTCTCTGGTTGCACACCATTTCCCGGATGGGATCATTTGATGATCATTCCGCACAGTCACTCAGTGCACCATTTGACACAAGATATTTATGGGATTAAGTCTCATTTGTATAGATGTGTTCTGCGCGAAATCATTTGTTTATTCAAATAACTAGTTCTGGTGACCTGGGGGTCCCCAAGGAATTTCCTTTAATTTGCAGGGATATTCTCTCACTTCCTGTTTGGCTATGGGACAGGAAGTGAAGGGATAACTCCCCAACCGGGCACAGGTGGCGAAAAAAAATCTGACATGGGGCCTTGCTCTATCCAAAATAAAATACAAGTTTTGCCTATAGTTGTACTTTAAGTTCCTAGTTTTATTTTGTTGCATTCATAACGAAATTTGTTTAGTTTATTTATCAAATCAATACAAAATCATTGTGAAGAATATCTGGTTCCATTTATTTTGAAATTTTAAATGTGAATTTCAGAAGATGGATAAATTCATTCTGTTTTGTTCTATTCTATTCAAATTTCAGAAGATGGTTATATTCTATTTTATTCTATTCTATTTAATTTAATTCTATTTTTTTTCTATTCTTTTCTTTTCTCTTCTATTTTCTATTAAATTATTTTCTTTTCTATTCTATTCTTTTCTTTTTGTTTCTATTCCTTTTATTTATATTCTTTTATATTCTATTCTTTTCTTTTTGAAGTTTGAATTTTATAAGACGGCTATATTTTAATACACAGTTTTATTATATTCTTTTCTATTCTATTCTATTCTATTCTATTCCTTTTGAAGTTTGAATTTTATAAGATGGCTATATTCTAATACACAGTTTTTGAAGGAAATTCATTTCCAATTCCATCTGAATGTCTAATTAATTTGTTGTTTCGGACTAAATTTTGGTTTCGTTATTTCGGATTTATTCAAATTCATTACCATTGTAATTCGGAAAATCCAGATACATCCGAATCCCAGAATAATGAACATGTTGTCTGAATTCTGATTAGAAACAAAACAAACACATGCACATGTCTAGTGTGCAACCTATTTGCCTTTAGTACATCAACCCCTTAGAGAGAGTGATCCTCCATAATGGGGACACAGTCCAGAGCACATATACATGACAGGTATTCTATTCCTTCCCCACTCCCTTCAAAACTAAAAATTAAATTTTTGTATTAGGTTGCTTTAAAAATGAAAAACAAGTTTACTGCCATCTTTGTAACAAATGTAAATCCAATATAAATTATCTCTGTAATGGTACAAACATCCGAAGTACCAATTTCAAAACAACTCTTTTACATCAAGTTTCTGAATCATCAGGTTGAACTTTTGTGGCTTTTTGTTGCAGAACCAGAGCAGCAAAAACAACTTCCACACTATGAAGATAACCAGGAGGCCTACCAAGATCACAATTCAGATACTACTATGGTAAAGATGGGCAAGGATGATGGTGAGATGTCCTCAAATCCAGAGGAGACCAACCTAGATACACCCGGAGCGACTTATGTAAAGAATAAACATAAGTCTTCTTCCAAGCTGTATGGGTCACACCATACTAAGTATGATGAAAAAGACCAAGAGAAAAAACGCAGAATTCCAGAATCCAAGAAGCACGCCTCAGATAAAACTATGCTTAAACTCCGGAATTTATCCCTTAATTCCTCTGATGATGAAAAGCTTTAGTTTGGGTATTACCTGTAAGTCTTGCAGCTGACCTTTGTTCTGGATGATTATCCTTACTAGGGCTGCAACTAACAATTATTTTCATAATCGATTAGTTGGCCGATTGTTGTTTTGATTAATTGATTAATCAGATAATAACCTTAAAAATAGTGTGGTGTACAATTTAGTTAATATGTAAAGTTTAAAAAAAAGGCAATTTATTCTTAAAAATCTATATGCAGTGGTAAATATAAATAACCAACTATATGGTTAGAGAGAAAAAATCTCTAATCCGCTCTGAGAATAACAGACAGAAGAGATATACTGTATATACTATTAGAGGTTGAATCTGGTAAATGTCATCAGACTCAGATTGTGAAACAGTGACAGTAATAATATATATTACTTATATCATATATAATAATAAATACACCCAGAAGTAGGATATATGGGCATTATAACTAGGAGTCAGACGTGAAGCTATATGAAGGGGGGGAGGGAGATATAAATCTTTTATATTAAAGTAGTACTAAAAGCTGAGACTTTTTTTATATTTTCATGGATATGATCATTTTAAATAAAATGCACAATACTGGTAAAAGTTTACTTTAAATGTAATTTGTAATGCCTTCTATTACCTCCAGTCTATCAGCCTCCACCTTCTCTGGGTACAGAGGCTGATCTTCCCTGCCCAGAGTCTTTAAAGTGATTTTTTTTTAAAACAACAAACATGTTATACTTACCTGTGCTGTGTAATGGTTTTGCACAGAGCAGCCCCGATTCTCCTCTTTTAGGGTTCCCCACTGACGCTTCTGACTTCTCCTGCCTTCAGAGTGCCCCAATAGCAAGCTGAAAAGTGTAGTATAGTGCGCCCCCATAGCAAGGTAAATAAAACTTCTGCCTTTAGAACCACTCACTTCTTGCCCAGGACTACATGTCCCATGAGGCATTGCGCCTCACACATTCACAAGTTCTCAGGCACTTATTGACATGTATGGATGGCGTACTGAGCTGTATGTGTGCTGCACTGTGTCTTCTGACATGTATGGATGGTGTACTGAGCTGTATGTGTGCTGCACTGTGTCTTATGACATGTGTGGATGACGTACTGAGCTGTATGTGTGCTGCACTGTGTCTTATGACATGTGTGGATGGCGTACTGAGCTGTATGTGTGCTGCACTGTGTCTTATGACATGTGTGGATGGCGTACTGAGCTGTATGTGTGCTGCACTGTATTTCCTGCTATGTAAACTAATAATGCATTCTGTATGCAGGCCAAATAATCGGCTGGCCGATTAATCGATTATGAAAACAGTTAACAACTATTTTCATAATCGATTAGTTGTCGATTAATCGATTAGTTGTTTCGGCCCTAATCCTTACTGCTAGTCCTTATTGGATAATAAATTTCATCACCACTAAAATCAAACCTAAATAAGAAGGCATTGTAAAAAAGTAATGCCCCGTACACACGATCGAACATTGATCGGACATTCCGACAACAAAATCCATGGATTTTTTCCGACGGATGTTGGCTCAAACTTGTCTTGCATACACACAGTCACACAAAGTTATCGGAAAATCCGATCGTTCTGAACGCGGTGACGTAAAACACGTACGTCGGGACTATAAACGGGGCAGTAGCCAATAGCTTTCATCTCTTTATTTATACTGAGCATGCGTGGCACTTTGTGCATCGGATTTGTGTACACACGATTGGAATTTCCGACAACGGATTTTGTTGTCGGAAAATTTTATAGCCTGCTCTCAAACTTTGTGTGTCGGAAAATCCGATGGAAAATGTCCGATGGAGCCCACACACGGTCGGAATTTCCGACAGCAAGCTCCGATTGCACATTTTCCGTCTGAAAATCCGACCGTGTGTACGGGGCATAAGACTGGAGTACTGATGAAGAACGCTCTTCTGCAATGGAACAGAAGAGAAAGAAAATTCCATTGCAAATTTACCACGTGCTTGTGGCAGTTGTGAACTTCTCCTATGAGGGTATAAAAGTGACCTGGTTACAATTTCCTCTGACCAGGGAGCGTACCAAGCTTTTTTTCTATCTTAAAGTAGAACAGTATATGTTTTTTAAACCAGAACTTAACCCTCCTATCCTGTGCAGCCAAGGAATCTACCACCTCTGGCAGTTGACATAGTTCTGCGCTTGTGATCAGACACTAGCCATTTGTTGGCTTTTCAGTTTGGTTGAGAATACAAGTAACTGTGACATTTGTTATTCATGGGATGCCTTAATTGTAACAGTTTTGGGAAAAAGTTTAATTGATGGGTTGAGCTGTGAACAGGAAGGTCTTTTTGTTAGGCTGCTTTCACACTGGGGCGGTGGGGGCGTCGGCGGTAAAACAGTGCTATTTTTAGCGCTGCTTTACCTGTCGTTTTTGCGGCGGTATTCGGCCGCTAGCGGTGCGGTTTTAACCCCCGCTGGCGGCCGAAAAAGGGTTAAAACCGCTCGCATAGCGCGGCTATAGCCGCGGTATAGCCGCGCTGCCCCATTGATTTCAATGGGCAGGAGCGGTTTAGGAGCGGTGAATACACCGCTCCTTCACCGCTCCAAAGATGCGGCTTGCAGGAGTTTTTTTTCTTCTCCTGCCAGCGCACCGCTTCAGTGTGAAAGCCCTCGGGCTTTCACACTGAACAAACAGCAGCCTCCCCTTCTTTCCTCTCCCTCACCCCCCTTCCTCCACCCTTTTCCTCACTTTTTGCTATCCCTTATGTCTTCCCTCTTGTATGGACTCGTTCTCCTATCACTTCCGCCATTCAGTTTTAACCCTTAAAATTTAAACAGCCACATAGATATATTTTCCCTTTTGTCTCTTTTGCCTTTATAAACCCTATCTTGGAATCCGTTACTCAATATACATTGTGATTTTATCGCAGGTGCAGTGTACACCCCCTCCTCTCCCCCTACCCTTTGGGGATAGCTAGTGTGTGATTCCCTGTAAGACATGTGTGGGTGGCACTCGCTCCCCTTGTGACTGGCCCACCCGCTAGGAGATCGGGGATACAATAAGAGGGAAACTCCTTCACACTATGGCCACCTGTAACCATCGAGTACATCGTGACTGGTAAAGATGCACCATATGGAACTGTTTATATATTCTTTTTCTCTTGGCTTTAAATCGTTTGACACATGTTTACATCTTTACAGTTTTTCTATATATTTATCCTCTGAAGAAGACCCATTGGGGTCGAAACGCGTCAGTTCTCACACAATCAACATCTCTGTGTTATTGTATTACTGTTGCCTATGATGTAACCCTATCACACACTGCCCTCTGTTATTGGCATTGTTTTCTCATTTTGTTCATCTTTGGATTTTAGCTTATGTCCCAACTTTTGTTGTCAGTACTTGCTCTATTAATAAAATAGCCATTACTACTCCTTTTGTATTTTGCTTATCATATACCACTGGCTGCATTAAAGCCCCATTAGGGGGATTTTCTGTTTTCTAATTCAGCAGTGGCTGTTTTGGGTCGGTTTGCAGGCGGTATTTTTAGCGCAATAATGCCTGCAAACCGCCCCAGTGTGAAAGGGCTCTTATGGAAGAGACATGCTATCTCTCTTCTGTAATAAAGGTTTTTTATCTTCCTGTTTGTATTCTTCTTTTACATACAAACTGAGCTACATATGTGCTGGTCTCTGCTGGGTGCCGGGATGAATAAACTTCTGTGTATATGCAGGGGAAGTTACATCCATCAGGGTCGGTAATGAAGATGACCAGCAAGAAGCTGGATAGAAGATGTGGGCATTGGCGCTGAAGGTCATCACAGACCATGCATCACTGGAATAGAGGCGATTAAAGTTCCACTTTAAAGTTGACCTTGCAGTGTCTATTTTATATCATTGTTATGTGGCACACATATTTTCAGCAAAATAGTTTTTTTTAAAGTTCATGCTATATTATTATCCTCCTCTTGGGTGGCTACATTACCTTGCAGAGTCTCTCTGGTGTACCAGCGTAGCCATCCTGCTGGGCACACACACTAAAACTATATTTATATTAGATAGGGACCAAAAGTCCCCTATGTGATATAATATTGTTTTGACAGGTCCTTTGTAATAATACACCTGGGGTGTATTTAATCCCTGATGTCTCACTTGCCCTACATTGAAGCTAATGAAGCACAGATGACACTCCATCAGCTTCTTCCCTGGCTACAGCAGAAACCAAAAGTGATGTTATACACATCGCTGGGATCGTCACTGTGGCAGGTTGGGATCATCACTGTGGCAGATTGGCTCCCCTTGGCAAATCGCCGTAGTTGTACATTAGCCACTTTAAGACCACTAGGAGGCACAACAACGGAGCCGATGCACGTGCCCAGCGGCCTCGATGTCCGCCGGGTACCCGCGATCGCTCCTGAGAGAGACAGAACAGAGATCTGTCAATTAAACAGACAGATCTTCGTTCTGTCAGGAGAGAGGAGACAGATCTTCTGTTCATACTGATTATGAACAGCGATATGTCTCCTCAGGGGCGTAACGAGAAATAGCAGGGCCCCATAGCAAAATGTTGTATTCGGCCCCCCTGCAAACAGCCCCCAACAGCTGCCCTAGTGTCAATGCAGCATGACCTGTGCCCAATGCAGCGTGACCTGTGCCCAATAAAGTGTGACCTGTGCCCCATACAGCGTGACCTGTGCCCCTTACAGCCCCACCTATGCAGAGGAAGAGGCAAGCCACCCGGATCAGCAGAGAGCGGGATTGCCCGCTGTAATAGCTTTCATTTGAATTTCCTGTCTTCCCGGGGCTCATCGTCACATAGCCCCACCTCTTGGCCCGACGCCTTTGATGACGTCACATGTCCTGCATTGGATCGGCGTTCAGTCTATCAAAGGCACCGGGCCAAAAGGTGGAGCTATGTGACGTGAGCCCCGGGAACACTGGAAGTTCTAATGAAAGCTCTTACATCGGGCAATTCAGCTCTCTGCTGATATGGACAGCTCGCCTCTTCCTTTCCTCTCTCTTCCCCTGGCTGGGAGACTGTGCCGGCGGTGCTCTTATCCTCACTGGGCCCCACTCGGCTGCGGGCCCCATAGCGCCCGCATGGGTCGCTATGGTGATAGTTACGCCCCTGTGTCTCCTCCTCCAGGCAGTCCCATCCCCCCCACAGTTAGAAACACTCAATAGGACACACAGTTAACCCCTTGATCACCCCCTAGTGTTAACGCCTTCCCTGCCAGTGACATTTATACAGTAATTAGTGGCTATTTTTAGCTCTGATCACTGTATAAATGTCACTGGTCCCAAAAAAGTGTCCGATCTGTCCGCCGCAATATCGCAGTACCGCTAAAAAATCACAGATCACCACCATTACTAGTAAAAAAAAAAGAATAATTAAAATGTAAATAAAAGTATAGCGCTAAAAAAACAGTTAACCTAACACACTCTATATAAGGGGTTAGTGTGAATTGAAAATATCTATATATAATGATCCGTTTCTCATGGTGGAGAATATAGGATAAGTAGAAAAGACCTCATGTGATGATAAGTCGTATAAAAGTCGCAACACATGTAGTAAAAATAACTATTAACCACTTCAATACAGGGCACTTAGACACCTTCCTGCCCAGACCAATTTTCAGCTTTCAGTGCTGTCGCAGTTTGAATGACAATTGCGCGGTCATGCTACACTGTACCCAAACAAAATTTTTATCATTTTGTTCCCATAAATAGAGCTTTCTTTTGGTGGTATTTGATCACCTCTGCGGTTTTTATTTTTTGCTAAACAAATAAAAAAAGACCGAAAATTTTGAAAAAAATAAAAGTTTTGCTTTTGTTTCTGTTAAAAAAAATTTGTAAATAAGTTTTCTCATTCACTGATGGGCACTGATAAGGCGGCACTGACAGGCACTGATACGACGGCACCGATGAGGTGGCACCAATGAGCGGGCACTGATGGGCACTGACGATGGGCACTGATATGCGGCACTGATGGGCACTGGTAGGCGGCATTGATGGGTGGCACTGATATGCAGCACTGATGGGCATTGATAGGCGGCACTGATGGGCACTTATGGGTGGCACTGGTTGGCACTGATAGGCGACACTGATGGGCACTGATAGAGTGGCACTGATAGGCGGCACTGCTGGGCACTGATACGTGGCACTGCTGGGCACTGATACGTGGCACTGATGGGCACTGATACGCGGCACTGATATGAGGCACTGCTGGGCATCCCTGGTGGCACTGGCAGTGGTAGGCATTGGCGTGGACACTGCTTGGCAGCTGCCTGGGCACAGATTGGCGGCTGCCTGGGCACATGGTGGCATTTCCCTGGGGGTCTAGGGGGCATACCTGGTGGTCCAGTGTGGATGGCTTCCCTGGTGGTCCTGGGCGGCTTCCCTGGTGGTCCTGGGTAGGATCCGAGGGGGGGGCTGTGCTGACAAACAATCAGCACAGATCCCCCCTGTCAGGAGAGCAGCCGATCGGCTCTCCTCTACTCGCGTCTGTCAGACGCGAGTGAGGAAAAGTCGATCACCGGCTCTTTCTATTTACATCGTGATCAGCCGTGATTGGACATGGCTGATCATGTGGTAAAGAACCTCCGTCAGAGGCTCTTTACCTAGATCGGTGTTGCAGGGTGTCAGACTGACACCCCGCAACAACGATCGCCGCGATGCGTGCCCCCGGGGGCGCGCAGCGGCTCGATATTCCTGATCACGTCATATGATGTCCGGTCAGGAATATCAAACCACTTTGCCGCTGTCATTTGGAAATAGGGCGGGCGGCAAGTGGTTAAACACAAGTGATGTGATATTATGACTGAATTTAAAGAGGGAGACCACCTGAAAAAAAAATATTAAAAGCCAGCAGCTACAAATACTGCAGCTGCTGACTTTTAATAAACGGACACTTACCTGTCCAGGAGTCCAGCGATGTCGGCAGCCGAAGCCGAGCAATAGCTCAGCTCTAGGCTGCTGCCACCACCATTCTCGGTGAGGGAATAAGGAAGTGAAGCATTGTGGCTTCACTTCCCAGTTCCCTACTGTGCATGCGTGAGTCGCGCTGCGCGTCCTAAATGGTCCCCGCTATCTCCTGGGACCTGTGCGTTTCCCAGGAGACAGCAGGGGGGGTGCGGAAGGGGGCGTGACTCCCGCGGGAGTCTATTCCCGGAAGTGGGTGCAGATACCTGTCTAATACAGGTATCTGCACCCCCTCCCCCCTGAAAGGTGCCAATTGTGGCACCGGAGGGGGGGAGGAATCAGATGAGCGGAAGTTCCACTTTTGGGTGGAACTCCGCTTTAATCTCAGTGTAGCGCTGACAACTGTTGTTTCTAGCTTTATGTATATTATTCAGTACAATAGTTGTGTTAGTGCCATCTTGTGGACAATTGATATAGTGCAGTAAGTTTACGTCTCAGGCCTCAGTGACATGGAAGTGATTCATTGTTTACCTCTGAAATGTTGCTCTGACCCACCCCTAATGCTCCTGGACAAAGTCAGAACTGAACTGCATTGTGGGAGGATATAAAAGGGTAAGCAGTGGCCATTTTAGGTCTCTTGTTCCTGGGATGCGTGGCCTGCCAGCAGGACTCTGTGGGTGTGTGTGTGTGTCCCACAGGGTTGCGGCCTACCTTGCGGAGGAGCGGAGCAGCTGCAGTATCCTACCATTGCATCGCAGTGAGCTGGACAAGAGACGTGATTGTTCCGGAGGACCCATGGGGAGTTAACCGAGGACTCCTGGTCGTTTGTGGACGGAACAGTGTGACGGCGTGGTGGTGCCTCCATGCGGAACTGAGAACTGCTGAACCGGAGACATCCACCTGCCTGGATTTTGTGTGGTGAGAGGGTTGACACCCGGAAGTTTAATTGAGTATTACACACACATCTTTAGAACTGTACAGAGTGTTGCTGGGACTGATAGTCCCACGGAACAAGTTAAGTCTGGGAGTATCACATCCAAATAGACTTCAGCGTTAAGGAGCGGATGTTAGATGTTTGTTTCTTCATATAAAGACACCTAGTCACTCATTTGGATTATAATTGTTTAGTGTGTTATACTACACTGTGAAACCCCCAGGAGGAACCCTTTGCGGATTACAATCATAAGAGCTAGCGAAGACTGAAGACGTCTGGACTACCTCTTTCATTGCAGGGCTCTGCATTTTTAGTATAGTGACTTTAAGGTCTAGAGCAGGGCGAGCTCCCGGGTATAGGCTTATACCACTGTGTATATATATATATATATATATATATATATATATATATATATATATATATATATATATATATATATATTTCTGTGATTGTTATTGACTGTCATTATCATTCTTTATACTATTACACTACGTTGGTGTGATAGTATATTCATTGAAATAACTCTTTATATAAATATATTACTTACTCAAAGAAAGAAGTTATTTTTGGTCATTATTGAAGTTTGTGTGCATTGTTGTCATTTCTCCTACAGGTGGAGTTACCAGCACCCAGGCAAAGGTAACCATAATTATAAGTGTATATTGTGGGTTAAAGTTAATGTTCATACTGTTACAACACTGCACTACAGTTGTGTCAAGGGGAGTGAACAATTTAAGAAGGGTGTAGAGCAAAGAGGACAGGCCCGCTTAAACCAGCAGCTCCACCGTGAGTTATTGCTACATCAGTATTATATAAATGCTCAAAAGGTAAACTTATGTGTGATTGAAAACATAAATGTGATTACATAAAAAAATAACAGGATTAGTGACCTGCTGGGGGGAAAAAAATGCAGTATCATGTGAAAAATAAATTCTAAAAAATAAACCTGTGTATATTCATAGGCATGTGATAAAAAGACAAACACAATACTGATTTTCAAATGTAGGTGAAAGTAGACATGTAATAGTCCATAAAACATCCACAGTAAGCAGCAACAGCTGGGAACCCACTGTTATAGATATCAGACAATCTCTTATATAGACAGATGGACATGGGATTGATACACCAGGGAGTGTCTTCACCTTCTCAGGGAAAGCAACTGAGAACCCACTGCTGTTATTGATATCAGAAAGTCTCTTATATGGACAGATGGGCAATGGCTGGATGCACCTGGAAGTGTCTTCTCCTTCCAGAGAACAGAAGAAAAAAGAGATGGTGGACCCAACTCACGGTACGGTGGTGGGTCTGTCAGGCATAAGACTGGAGAAGTAGAGTTGGGCTGCTGGGATGAGCCATGCGATCACCTTGTCTGTAGTCTGATGGAAATTTGGGGCGGCACAGTGGTGTAGTGGTTAGCACTCTCGCCTAGCAGTAAAAAGGGTCGCTGGTTCAAATCCCAACCACGACACTACCTGCCTGGAGTTTGCATGTTCTCCCTGTGCCTGTGTGGGTTTCCTCCGGGTGCTCCGGTTTCCTCCCACACTCCAAAGACATGCTGGTAGGTTAATTGGCTTCTGTCCAAAATTGGCCCTAGTGTATAAATGGGGACCATGGATTGAGGGTAGGGACTGATGTGAGTGTGCGATGTACAGGGTTAGGGACAAGGGTCAGGGTTGTAGACACACACACTCACTCAGGTTGAACTGGATGGACTGGTGTCTTTATTCAACCTTACTAACTATGTAAATCCAGAAAGGCCACGGTGATGCAGTTTATATCTTTGGAGAGCTGCATTTGCCATTGCCTGCTGCTGGTGAGTTCCATCCATCCTCACAACCGGTGGCCTTTCTGGATTTCCATCAGACTACAGACAAGGTGATCGCATTTATGTTTCCAATCACACATAAGTTTACCTTTAGAGCATTTATATAATACTGAGATTAAATTCAGTCATAATATCACATCACTTGTGTTTAATAGTTATTTTTACTACATGTGTTGCGACTTCTGTACGACTTATCATCACATGAGGTCTTTTCTACTTATCCTATATTCTCCACCATGAGAAACAGATCATTATATATAGATACTTTCACTTCACACTAACCCCTTCTATAGGGTGTGTTAGGTTCACTGTTTTTTTAGCACTACACTTTTATTTACATATTTGCTCACAATCAGTCTTATTGTTGTGTTGGCTGCTCACATTTGGGGTTGGTGCAGTATTTCATTACATCTTTCAATAATAAAAATGCCATACATATATCCCCTATTTTGTAGACGGTATAACTTTTGCGCAAACCAATTTACGCCTATTACAATTTTTTTTTAGCAAAAAATATGTAGAAGAATAAATATCGGCTTAAACTGAAGAAATTTGGTTTTGTTTTTTTTTTTTGTTTTTTGTATATTTATTATAACAAAAAGTAAAAAATATTGTTTTTTTTTTCCAAAATTGTCTGTCTTTTTTTGTTTATAGCGCAAAAAATAAAAACCCCAGAGATGATCAAATACCACCAAAAGAAAGCTCTATTTGTGGGAAAAAAAGGACATACATTTTGTTTGGGTACAACGTCGAGCGACCACGCAGTTGTCAGTTAAAACGACACAGTGCCGTATCGCAAAAAATGGCCTGGTTATTAAGGAGGCAAATCCTTCCCGTCCTTAAGTGGTTAATAGGAAAGGGAGATTAACAATGCATGTGCATTGGTGTACCTCCCCTCTACCCAGCAGCACTCCTCATGCAGATCTTGGGCATGCAGGGGACATCCTTAGTTTTTGCCTTGGTTCCACACATTATACTTTTGCATTTGTAGTCTACCCTATTGTACTATATTACACCTCAAGCCCTGTTTTGTTTTTTGTTGGGAATAAATGTATAATATTTATAAAAACTGCATTTTCCCAATGCAATGTTTATGTAATTTTCTCCCCATCAAATAATTACCCCAATAAGTATTTTTTTGTAATGTAATGATTTTAAATAGTATATTGCATGCTGTGTATTTGTTTGTTTATTTAAGTCTACATGCGTTTGTAAACACACTTTTACCATTTCCATTATTAAAGATGATTCATGTGATTTTTATTAAAAATATAATTTTGTAAACTTTTGTAAAAAGTGTTCTGAAACTTTTGAGAAATGAGCATCCCATTGTAATTATTTTCTTTAAGTAAATAAGATTTTTTGTTCTTTAATTAATTTTTAACTAGCCCAGCAATGAGGAGTATAAAAAAAGCAGAAGGCCAGTGTACTATGTAATGATATGTGGGCATTATCTGAATTATTTTCTTTACTAACACAATACTTTTCAGCTGTATTATGTATTTTCTATATTTACCAAATCTTTCATGTGTCATTTTATGAAGTCATCCCTGAAGAAGTTACTGTTATTAATAGCTCCACCTTTTATGGCAACAATTTACAAAGTGAATGGTAAGGTGTAGAAATGGCGTTATTCTCCTCTTAATAAAGTGCCTAATAATTTAACTGTGCCTTTGGCTTAACACTAATCCTATGAAGAGATATTAGGATGTCAAATATAAGATAAAAATAAGGATGGAACAGAATTTTCCAATGAAAGGAAAAGTGAAGCTGTGAAACCCGGTGTTATACCCTCTGCCTTATAGGGTCAGGCCCTAGGCCAGAAAGATTTATGTAGTGGTGTTACCCTCCTTGGAGAATGTGATAAACTCGGATTTCAAACCAGCTTTAAAATCAGAAGATTTGGTGTAAGGTATGTTGCACCCCCTGCCTATCACAAAGCTAGTAGATGTGTGCAGATGGTGCAATTTAATGTTCCGAGTAATATAAAGTGGTGTGATAAACTAAAAAATAAAAATGTACGCCAAAACCACAAATTGAATAGGTGTGTTACACCCTCTGGTGGGTGTCAAAGTGATGAATTGCAATAATAATCATGTAGCAAACAATTTATTGTTCCTAGTAATATAAAGTGGTGTGATAAACTAAAAAATAAAAATGTACGCCAAAAACCACAAATTGAATAGGTGTGTTACACCCTCTGGTGGGTTTCAAAGTGATAAATTGCACCCATACAATAATCATGCAGCAAACATATAATGAAACAAAAAATAATAATAAACTGGGAGTGTTACACCCTCTGGGAATAGAGTATGTTTAAAGAAGAAAACACGTTTTGCAAGCAAAACAATAAGTGTGTTTGATCCTCTGTATCAGAATTCAAACCATAAACATATAACCACAGATGTAAATAGTGAATATTCCATAATAAACAGTTAGATATTGAATATAACATATTTAATATAAAAAAATGTGGAAAAATAGTCCAACTGTTTTAAAAGTGACTTTGTGCTTCAAACTGTGTTCAGTGACTGTTCAGGTTTAGAGCTGATTATTTTCTCTCAGGTGACAATAGTGCCAAGTGACTTTTCGGTGCTGGTAATATATTGCACTCACCAGATAGCATTACCCTCCAGGGGTATTAGACATTCACAGTTTTAGCCACTGTGTAGCTCTCTGGCGCTTGCTGGATGGTCTGCACATCAAAAGCTGGCTTTCTCCCAAGTTGTCACATGCAGGAGAGAGGAATGACCATAGTGTGATATTGTTTTATAAAAACCTTTATTTTTAATATAGATATATAGATCTATACTCACATTGAGTCAGAAATTTACATGCAGCAATGAAATAGAATAAAAATGGAGCCGGCGGTGTATACAAACGATCGCCGCTCCGACCGGAAGTGATGCAAAGACGTACGGTACCGCCCTACGCGTTTCTTCATCAAGATATCATCTGGAGCGTCCATCTTGCTACACCTCTAGTCTATTTATAGGGTGTAGTGTCCCTATGACGCTCGCGCTAGAAAAAAAACCCTGCGGCTATTTTGGGATAGATTTTGTAGACCTAAGCCCGCTAGAACCTAAATAATGTATCTTTACATAGAAAAGAATACAGCTGCCATTTTGGGGTAGATTTTACAGACCGAAGTCCTTTGAAAAATGATATGTTATTGCAGATTAAAATAATTCATGTAGTACTTTGTTGGAATGTGTATAATATACGCTGACACCTTATCTGGCATACGAAAATTGGCTATAAATAGCCCTGGATTGCAAGCCAGAAATAAAATGTGATGTCAGTGTCAGTAAATTAATATAATTGCGCCATGGTATACGGGACACTACATGCTATAACCAAATATATCTGTACCAAACAATGTAAATTTATCCATAAAAACTAAAAAAACTTATAATAGAAATAACCCTGTACATCTGTACTAACCAGATATTTGTGTAACCATAAAGAATATCATTTTTGATAAATATATCATTTACATTAACAAACTCACATTGACAACCTACCAACATAAAAGAGCATATATGTGTACGTAGGTGTGTGTATGGGAAAAAGCAATTGGAATTGCATTATCAGCAAGGTTGATAATAATTGATCTTTTATGTTGGTAGGTTGTCAATTTGAGTTTGGTAATGTAAATGATATATTTATCAAAAATATAAAAAAATATAAAAAAATAGCCAATTTTCGTATGCCAGATAAGGTGTCAGCGTATATTATATACATTCCAACAGAGTACTACATGAATTATTTTAATCTGCAATAACATATAATTTTTCAATGGACTTCGGTCTGTAAAATTTACCCCAAAATGGCCACTGTATTCTTTTCTATGTAAAGATACATTATTTAGGTTCTAGCAGGCTTCGGTCTACAAAATCTATCCCAAAATGGCCGCCGGGGTTTTTTACTTAGCGCAAGCATCATAGAGACACTACACCCTATAAATAGACTGGAGGTGTAGCAAGATGGACGCTCCAGATGACGTCTTGATGATGAAATGCGTAGGGCGGTACCGTACGTCTTTGCATCACTTCCGGTCGGAGTGGCGATCGTTTGTATACACTGCCGGCTCCATTTTTATTCTATTTCAATGCTGCATGTAAATTTCTGACTCAATGTGAGTATATATCTATATATCTATATTAAAAATAAAGGTTTTTATAAAACAATATCGCACTATGGTCATTTCTCTCTCCTGCATGTGACAACTTGGGAGAAAGCCAGTTTTTGATGTGCAGACCATCCAACAAGCTCCAGAGAGCTACACAGTGGCTAAAACTGTGAATGTCTAATACCCCTGGAGGGTAATGCTATCTGGTGAGTGCAATATATTACCAGCACCGAAAAGTCACTTGGCACTATTGTAACCTGAGAGAAAATAATCAGCACTAAACTTGAACAGTCACTGAACACATTTTGAAGCACAAAGTCACTTTTAAAACAGTTGGACAATTTTTCCACATTTTTTATATTCAATATTTTATATTCAATATCTAACTGTTTATTATGGAATATTCACTATTTACATCTGTGGTTATATGTTTATGGTTTGAATTCTGATACAGAGGATCAAACACACTTATTATTTTGCTTGCAAAAAGTGTTTTCTTCTTTAAACATCCTCTATTCCCAGAGGGTGTAACACTCCAGTTTATTATTATTTTTTGTTTCATTATATATTTGCTGCATGATTATTGTATGGGTGCAATTTATCACTTTGACACCCACCAGAGGGTGTAACACACCTATTCAATTTGTGTTTTTTATTTTTTAGTTTATCACACCACTTTATATTACTAGGAACATTAAATTGCACCATCTGCACACATCTACTAGCCTTTGTGACAGGCAGGGGGTGCAACATACCTTACACCAAATCTTCTGATTTTAAAGCTGGTTTGAAATCCGAGTTTATCACATTCTCCAAGGAGAGTAACACCACTACATAAATCTTTCTGGCCTAGGGCCTGACCCTATAAGGCATAGGGTCTAACACCGGGTTTCACAGCTTCACTTTTCCTTTCATTGGAAAATTCTGTTCCATCACTATTTTTATCTTATATTTTGACATCTTAATATCTCTGCACCGGAAGCCGACCCTGATGGCAGCCTAATCCCTCAGCTCTCTCAGCCCACAGCGAAAACGGCGTATTTTGGGTGACTTTGACCGCAAATACATGGGCAAATCCAGGACCACCAGATCCTCCAAGCCTAGAGGATCGTCCCTGCCACCTCCAGGGGCTTCCACGGACCTCCGTTCTTACTTCACACAGCCCGGAATGTCCCAGGGAGACGAGGCCAATATGGCGCCGGACACTCCAGCCCGCACATCAAGGAGTCCCGCCCAGTCCCCACGATCGGACCATCCTGAGCGGCAGCTCTCGGAGGGACTACAGCAGACCAGAGAGTATCCCCGGGCACCCATCACGGACATGGGAACGGTGAGTCCCCACCGCCAACCACACTCCCCCACTGAACAGACTCGGTCCGCCATGCCGCCCGCCTCCCCCCCGCACTACACACAGTGCTCGGCGGCGTTCCCGAGACTCCTGAGAACGGCTCCGGAGCCGCTCTCTCAGACCCTGGAGCCAGTCTTTACGGATTCCTCAGACATCTCCCAGGACTTCCCCCCTCTGCCAACTCCTGCAGGTCTGCAGGCCGGCTCACACCGATCCCCTGATGACCCCAATGAGAGATCATGGGCAGTGGATGCCGCTTCCCCACCTCCCAAATCGCAAAGAATGTCTCGCTCCAGAGACCTTAGTGCATCCAGGCGGCCATCCCCCTCAATACCATCCTACGCACAGAAAGCAAGTGCCGCTCTCCCCTACCCAGCAGAGGACTCTAGTTCTAGACCCCCAATGCAGCAGCAACAGAGAGGGGCATACATAGACCCATGGGACCCTCCAGCAACTGGAGTGCAAATCAACCATGCAGCAGATGCTTTAATCCTACACTCCCCACCACGAGTATCATCCCCCCCTCGCCACGGCTGCAGCCCTGCAAGAGACTCGTATGTACCCCCACATATGCCTCAACCATGGCACACTTATCTGCAAGCCATGCCTACAAAAGAGGATTTCAGACAACTAATTGAGGATGTGAAATCCACATGTCGCACGGAAATTCAAGTACTCCAAACAGGCCTTAAACATCTGACAGACAGAATGGAAATGGCCGAAGAAGAAATACAAGAAACGAAACTAGCGGTCCATAGAACACAGCTACAGGGAGCAGACCACAGAGCAATGCTACGAGACATGCAGAGACACATAGAAGACCTGGACAACAGGGGGCGCCGTAACAATATACGGGTGAGAGGCATCCCGGAACCAGAAAACGCAGAAGACCTGCAGACCATTTTGCAATCCATTTTCAACAATCTTATTGGGGAACCCCCCTCCAAACACATAGATATGGACAGAGCCCATCGGGCACTCAGACCCAAGGGAGCCACCCCCAAACCCAGAGATGTTATCTGCAGAATCACCTCCTATCCCCTCAAAGAGGAAATCATGAGACAAGCACGTCTGGCACGCAAAATAACTTATATGGAAGCTCAGATTCAAATCTACCCGGACCTGTCCTGGATAACACTGCAAAAACGGAGGCTTCTTCAACCTCTACTACAGCAACTACAGAAAGAAGCCATTATCTACAGATGGGGCTTTCCTTTTAGCCTCACAGCGAAACATCAGGGTAAATCCGCTGTCCTACGATACCCAGAAGACCTTCGTACATTCTGCGACATTCTTGAAATACCAATCCCACAACTACCAGAATGGGACATAGTTGCTACACCCCCACCGCCACCTGCAACCTGGCAAAAGGTCCCTGCTCCTAACCGACCCAGACATCCAGATTCCCAACGCAAGTCCGCAAAGTACAAAGATCGCAGATCCACTGCTACCACAACAGCAAACAACACGGGAACATAAGCATTTAGGCTCAGCGAATAGAACTGTCCTAACAATACCCTGTTTGAAAAGATCCTGGACTGTCCCATCTGAATAATCCCAAACGCCTAACCTTAGTTAACCAGTGAGGGCTAAACTCAGACGAGCTTTGAGTAGATAGGCATAGCAGCCATCGATTATCACCCCCCTCCCCTTATTTTTTGTTCCATCTTATTTTAATTTTATTTTAGCTTGTTACTGGTACACAGTATTAGACTGTGTACGGTCTGGAAAATATTGTTGACGGGATGCGGGCTCCTGGGTGGACCTCTTCAACCGCCCCTACGGGGGTGGGGGGGGAGGCTCGCGCGGAGGTCCGCTCTAGTCTAGGCCTGTTGGCCTATCAAAGATGTTTGACGAGGTTGATGTTCTCTTATTTTTGTGTATTAACTGTTCGCCTCTTCTCTCCCCAGTCTTCTCTCTTTCTCTCTCTTTCTAACCACCTTCTTTGGTACATGACCAAGTCCACGAAATTTCCTGGTCTCCTCCCGGAGAGTGCATTTCCTGACCCTGGGATCTCGAACCATGACAAGCCGCCATTAGGTAAGCGTACACCTGCACACACTGAACCGCCACCATGACTAAGGTACTTTCACTAAATGTACACGGATTGAACTCCAATAGGAAAAGACATCTGGCACTGAGGGAGTTTAGACAATCAGGAGCTGATATTATTATGGTCCAGGAGACCCATTTTGACAGGGAAGGCTCATTCGCGTTTGCATCCAAATATTACCCCCAAATATATATAGCTTCGGGTAGTCGTAAAAAGGCCGGGGTGGCCATACTTTTCAAGAAGGGAACCCCCTTCACATGCGTGTCTCAATACTGTGACCCTAACGGCCACTTCATTATTTTAAGAGGAACGTGGCAAACACAAGAAATAACGCTATGTGCACTATATACCCCTAATACTAAACAACACAGCTTTCTATCCAAGGTAATATCCCGAATATTTAGGTCTACTCCTGAGGTGCTTGTTTTGGGAGGTGACTTTAATCTTGTACAGTCACCCACGGCGGACCGCCAGACATTAGCCTCTCACGCTCCAACGCCTAGGGTCCACAGAGACTCGAGACTATTTAGACAAATCACCAGACGATATGCGCTCTTTGATGCGTGGAGGGCTCTATGTCCTGGAGGCCGACAATACACATTTTACTCAGCTCCCCACTGTACACATACACGCATAGATTACTTTTTCCTTAATAATCTTACTTTAAAAATGACACGTAAAGCCCAAATCCGACCTATCTCCTGGTCAGACCATGCCCCTATTTTACTAACGCTAGACCTAGGCACCCCCGTCCGCAGACCCTACAACTGGAGACTAAATACATTCCTTCTCCAACACCAACCGGCCCTAGACGAACTAAACTCTACACTTAAACTTTATTTCCTAGAAAACTCCAATCAGGAAGTTTCACTCCCTACTCTTTGGGAAGCCCACAAGGCGGTTCTTAGGGGTAAATGTATAGCGATCTCCTCAAAACTTAAAAAAGACGCATCAGCTGCCAAAATAGAAGCAGAGAGCCAACTTAAAACACTTGAACATAGGCTCCAGACCAACCCCACGATAGAAAATCTAAGGAAAATAATTAAACTTCGTGCCACTCTTCGTGACCTAGCTATGGGACAAGTGGAAAAAGCCCTAACCAGATTGAAACAATTGTTTTATGACAAGGGGAATAAAGCACACTCTCTGTTGGCTAACAAATTGAGGGAGAGATCCCATATGCAAACCCCGAATCAGATTAAAAACAAATCAGGTCAGTTACTATCGCACCCTGAAGAAATTGCAAACACATTTGCGGACTTTTATAAAGACCTCTACAACAGCCCGGACATACCTAGCAATCCCCCCTCTTCTGACCTGTCCCACTCGATGAAACAATACCTAGAGCAGAGTGGAATTCCCCATATACAAACATCAGATCTACTAACACTTAATGCACAGATCACTGATGAGGAAATAGAACTCACTATTAAATCCCTACCGTCCCATAAAGCCCCGGGCCCAGATGGGTTCCCATACGAATACTATAAAGCATTTCTCCCTCTTATACTACCCCATCTTCGTAAATTGTTTAATGCTTTCCTCCAGAACACTCAAATTCCCTTAGAAATGCAGAAATCCTTCATCACCCTGATTCCCAAAGCAGATAAAGACCCCTCCATTTGTGCAAATTATAGGCCCATTGCACTGTTGAATTCTGATTTGAAAATCTTCACCAAACTTCTGTCCAATCGCCTGAATGCGATCCTGCCATCATTGATCCATAAGGATCAGGTAGGGTTTGTCCCAATGCGACAAGCAAGCGATAACACTAGAAAAGTGATAGATTTGGTGGAGGTGGCGAGCAGGGACGGCGCCCCATCTATGTTGCTCAGCTTAGACGCTGAAAAAGCTTTTGATCGGCTGGGGTGGCCGTTCCTGTTTGCCACGTTGAGCCACATGGGCTTCCGGGGCCCCTTTTTGCGGGCAATACAACACTTATATTCAAACCCTTCCTCACAGGTCAGAACCCCTTTTGCACTTTCAACAACATTCTCAGTCTCGAACGGTACAAGACAGGGGTGCCCCCTGTCGCCCCTGTTGTTTGCACTATGTGTAGAACCCCTAGCGGCTTCCATCAGGAATAATTTAAACATACGAGGAGTCATGGTCAGAGATAGAGAGTTTAAGATTTCCCTCTTTGCGGATGACATAATTCTCACCCTGACCCAACCCCACATCTCCCTCCCAAATTTACACGCTGAGTTGGACCAATTTCGGGCCATCTCGGGATATAAAATTAATGCCTCAAAGTCAGAAGCTCTGCCCATTAACATCCCGGACGCTGACATCACACTCTTAAAATCTAACTATAATTACAAATGGAAAATAACTGCCCTGAAATACCTAGGGATTTATATCACCCCTAAATTTAATACCCTGTACCAAGAAAACTTTCCCCCCCTTTTTGGCACCATTAGATCCCTATTAAATCAATGGAAAAAACACCATATATCCCTACTAGGACGAATTGCATCTATTAAAATGACTATTCTCCCGAAGCTACTGTACCTTTTCCAAACACTCCCCATACCTATACCACTTAAGCAATTGAAAAAGCTCCAATCAGACTTACTTCACTTCGTTTGGAACTATAAAAAGCACAGGATCTCCAAAACAGTGTTGATGGCATCACGCAGTGAGGGGGGTCTAGCCTTCCCCAATATCGTTAGATACTACCAAGCCACACAGCTGAGAGCACTGGCATCATGGTTTACCCAAAAATCATATAATAAGTGGACAGAGATCGAGAAACTATGGCTAGCCCCGATACACCCAAACAACTTATTATGGAATGCAAACGCGGAAGTAGCTCCAGAACGTCTTCTGGGTCCCATGTCCATGTTAAAGAGGATTTGGCGCAAATTAGCCCAACCTCACAAATTAACCTCAGAAAAATCGACCCTGACATCTTTTGTCTGCAACCCCAAGGTGCCAGATAGCCTCACGCATCAGATGTCATACCCTTGGTCCTCTAGGAACCTGTTCCACTTTGGAAGCATAATAGATCCCAGAACTCGTAGGCTCCTATCTTTTTCGGACCTGCAGGCCAAGCACAAACTCCCAAAACAAGCTTTTTACGGATACCTACAAATACGACATTACGCACTAACTATAGCCCCAAATCTACAATTCTCACCTCCATCCCCGTTTGAAACTACCATCATGGCAGGTAGCTCGCAGAAAGGGCTAATATCAGAAATATACAAGATTTTGAATACCATCGATCTGGAAGAGCAGGGTAAACATCAGTACATGCTCAGATGGGAGAAGATCCTTGGGGAAGAACTTCCATTAGCGCAGTGGCAGGCAATATGGAATCAGACAGCGAAAAGTTCAATGTGTACACTATATAAGGAAAACTCATATAAGATTCTCTACTTCTGGTACATGACCCCAGATGTACTTCATACAATTTTCCCAGATAGCTCAGATAAATGCTGGCGATGTCAGGACTCTAAAGGTACTCTCATACATATATATTGGACTTGTCCGATATTAGCTCAGTACTGGGAGATGGTTCGCCATCTCCTCTCTCGCCTCTTAGAAGTAGAGGTCCAAGCGACTCCAAAATTCTTTCTATTAGGTCTATCACCACTAAAAATTTGCAGACCATATAAGAAATTAGTAAGACATATACTCACAGCAGCACGCTGTCTTATAGCCTTAAACTGGAAACGTACCTCTCCACCCTCAGCTGAAGATCTTTACTCTAGAATTAAAGATATAGAGCTGATGGAGAAAATGACAGCTAGAATTCAGGACAAGCTGGAGGCGCATAACAGGGTCTGGGAGCTGTGGCACCTCCGGGAGGACCCACCATGACCAGGTAACAACGCCAATTAGAAGGCTTACTTTCTTCTTTTCCTTCTTTCCTTTCTTTCCTCCTATCCTATTCAGTAACTGAATGAGAGTTCATATAAGCATACCTGCATTACCATAGGAACCAACATTAGACAAGCCATGGAAAAAACAAAAAAAAAAAAAACAAAACACATGTGTAATACCGCAAATGGATATACTGTACAATGTTTGTGAATGTCTATGTTCCTCGATATTGTATTACTATAATCTTCAATAAAATCTGATATTTGAAAAAAAAAAAAAAAAAAACAGGATTAATATCTCTGCACAGGACTAGTGTTAAGCCAAAGGTACAGTTAAATTATTAGGCACTTTATTAAGAGGAGAATAGCGCCATTTCTACACCCTACCATTCATTTTGTATACTCCACCAAGGTGGTAGTATTATGTAGAGGCAGCAATTCTCCTTTTTCTTTCCTACACACTTTATATATCTCCTAATATTTTTTTATAATATTTTCTTATGACTGTGGCATCCATTTACTGGACCTTACTACTAGGATCACTTCCTTTTGCTTGATAGATACCATAGCGCAGGGTCAACTACCACTTCTTAACAATTTACAAAGTCCCTTGCTAATAATATACCCTTATTTTACCAAGTGAACATAATGTGTACGCTTACACTAAGGTAAAGTATATATACATTAAAGGGGAATTTGGGACTTTAAATGAAGCAGTTGAAATGCGGAGGTGGTAATAGAAAAGTGGTTTTATTCATATCAAAATGAGTAATAGAGTAATTTCATATATATACATATAGGCACAAGGTATAGACATGATAGTACAAAAGGTATATATAAATAAACATGTAAATCAAGATAAATACATATAATCAATTGATGGTATGTACAACAGCAATATGGCCTACAAGTGCCAAAAACAGCATGCCCGGCACCTGTGTTGATAATTGCATGGTATAAATATAAAGGTACTAAGTTCATATTGATGACATCATCAGGACGTAATGAATATCTCTGTAGCATCAAGTATAGCTCTACGCGTTTCGTGGATGTGTCTCCACTCATCAGGAGCAGATGCGACAGATTCCTGTGAATTATACAAATATAATAAACCGCACTCTGAGTAGAGGGGAATAGAAAAATGGTACTTGGAAAAGTTGACCAAGCACACTCACCAACCCTGGCAGTGAGTGCGACATGAGGTGAGCGTAACACGGTGAACCAGAGGCATGGACCACATCACGAGAGCAGAGGCGGCGTGATATACATAAGCAGCATCGGGTGTTGTTAAGGTGCCTGGGTGTAGGGGTAGTCTCCATAAAACAAAAGGATTTTGTTGTTGGAATGTCCGATCAATGTCCGACTGTGTGTACGGGGCATAAGCCTCTTTTGACCCCCCTGAGAAGGGCGGTCGCAGGCTTTCTGGTAAGCCTCCATTATCTATTGTAAGGTGACGGGCAGCACAAGCGGTGGAGAACATAGACCCAGGGTCCTATATTGGAATTCTTTCATTGGGACACCTTCACTTATGAACTTTTTTGTTGTCACATTATGTGTTTTATTATGCACATATTTTCTTTAACACATTAATTATATATGGACTATTTTTTCACTGGATATTTTTGATTATGATTAATTACATATACTTTACCTTAGTGTAAACATACAAATTATGATCACTTGGTAAAATATTGGTTTATTATCCAGCGCTGCACTTTTATTTATACATTTATTTTTCTGTGCCCTTATAGTGCTTAGCAGCAGGATATCCTTCACGGTTTAATTTCAGTAATTTATATGTTTTTTATTTATCACACACCTAGCGCAATTTCTTCCTTTATAATAATATACCCTTGTTATGTACATACTATATATACTGTAAGTGTGTGTGTTTCCAGCGGTGAGAAATCCTAAGTAGGGCATTTACATGTTCAACAAGGAGAGGCCGTTTTAGAGCAGCTTAAAGGGCAACATAAGAAATATGGAATTCCTTTAAATATGCTTAGGGGATGTTTGTTTGTTTTTTTTAAAAAAAGGCTTTTGCAATCATGGCAAGTGTAATCGGGGAACAAGCAACCCGAACATTGTTCAGCATTTTTCTGTTATCAGGATGCGATTGGAGAGGCGTATAGAGTCTATGGGGTATGGCGTGGCTGAGGTACGACGAACAGTTCCGTCAACTGAGAGCGGTGTGTCCGGCCCTGCGTTGGGACCACAAGGACATCAGCTTGTGGATGAGATTGATGACGACTGTGCGGGCCCCTAATCAGTTTTTTCAGGGGGGGGGGCGGTGGACCTTCCGCCCAGGGACATCTGGTCGGAAACAAGAAAGGGGTTTGTTGGCAATACAACACCGTGACCTGCAAGTTTGGTGCTACATGTAAGTACAAGCATGAGTGTTCAGGATGCGGGGGATCTCACCCAGGCTCCTGATGTTTTAAGCAAGGAAAGGGCCGTCCTGGGGAGGCTGCAAACAAAAGGGAGGACCCCAGTGATGGTGGAAAGGATGCGACGGTTTCTAGGTAGGTATCCAGACAAGAAGGCAGCCCAATTGTTGGAGGAGGGTTTCTCGGTAGGTTTTAGGATCCCATGCGCATTGGCTGTTATTCCCCCTGTGTCGCCCAATTTACGGTCCGCGTTGCAGCACCCGGAAGTAGTTTCAGAGAAACTAAAGGAGGTTGCATTGAGGAGAATGGGTGGTCCATTTCCAGCGGCGCCGTTTGATGATTTGGTTGTATCACCGCTAGGGGTGGTGCCAAAAAAGGAGCCTGGAAAATTCAGGCTAATTCATCATTTATCATTCCCGAAAGGGGGGTCGGTGAGTGATGCCATAGATCAGGGGGCGTGCTCCGTGACCTATACCTCATTTGATGCTGCAGTGGGATGGGTACGTCGCTACGGGACAGGTGCCTTGATGGCGAAGGCGGATGGGGAATCCGCTTTCCGGCTACTGCCTGTGCACCCGGACAGTTTTCGGTTATTGGAGTGTCATTGGAACAATAAATTTTACGTTGACCAATGCCTACCGATGGGCTGCTCAATATCGTGCGCGATATTTGAGCAATTCAGCTCGTTTGTGGAATGGGTAGTGCGGGATGTGTCGGGTGTGAATTCAATAATTTATTACCTAGATGATTTTCTTTGTATAGGTCCGGCTTCTTCCAGAATCTACGCTGTGCTTTTAGCCATGCTGGAGCACATCGCGGACAAATTTGGCATTCCATTGGCTGCTGACAAGACGGAGGGACCTCACGTTCTTGGGCATTGTCCTGGATTCGGATGCAATGGAATGCAGGTTGCCGAAAGATAAGTTAGAGGACTTGAAGAAGGAAATCGCGGGGCTGCTTGGATTGCGGAAAATGCAGCTGCGGACATTGCAATCGGTGTTGGGCAAGCTTAATTTTGCGTGCCGCATCTTACCAATGGGGAGGGTGTTCAGTCGCAGGCTAGCGCCCAGCACGAGTGGGATCAAATCACCGAGACATTTCGTGCGATTAGGAGAAACACACAGGGCAGATTTGAGGGTGTGGCATACATTTTTGGTATCGTTTAACCACTTCAGCCCCGGAAGGATTTACCCCCTTCCTGACCAGAGCGTTTTTTGCGATTCGGCACTGCGTCGCTTTAACTGACAATTGCGCGTTCGTGCGACGGGGCTCCCAAACAAAATTGACGTCCTTTTTTTCCCACAAATAGAGCTTTCTTTTGGTGGTATTTGATTGCCTCTGCGATTTTTATTTTTTGCGCTATAAACAAAATAAGAGCGACAATTTTGAAAAAAACGCATTATTTTTTACATTTTGCTCTAATAAATATCCCCCAAAAATATATAAAAAAAACATTTTTTTTCTTCAGTTTAGGCCGATCGTATTCTTCTACATATTTTTGGTAAAAAAATCGCAATAAGCGTTTATTAATTGGTTTGCGCAAACGTTATAGTGTTTACTAAATAGGGGATAGTTTTATGGCATTTTTATTAATAATTTTTTATTAACTAGTAATGGCGGCGATCAGCGATTTTTATTGTGACTGCGACGTTATGGCGGACATGTCGGACATTTTTGACACATTTTTGGGACCATTGTCATTTATACAGCGATCAGTGCGATTAAAAATGCACTGATTACTGTGTAAATGACACTGGCAGTGAAGGGGTTGACCACTAGGGGGCGGGGAGAGGTTAAGTGTGTCCTAGGGAGTGATTACTAACTGTAGGGGGATGGGCTGTGTGGGTGACGTCACTGATCTCTGCTCCAATGACAGGGAGCAGAGATTGAGTGACACTTGTCACTAGGCAGAACGGGGAGATGCTGTTTACAACGGCATCTCCCCGTTCATCTGCTCCGTGAGGCGATCGCGGGTATCCCCGCGGCGATCGAGTCCACGGGACCCGCGACCCGACTGACGGAGCTCCCGGCCGGCGAGCGCCGGCGCGCACGCACTTGGACGGCGGGAAATTCAAATGGACGTACAGGTACGCCCATTTGCCCAGCCGTGCCGCTCTGCCGACGTACATCGGCGTGCGCCGGTCGGGAAGCGGTTAACGGGAGGTTGTTTTGGATGTCAGGTCCAGTCAGCAATTTTGACTTGGAACTATTCACTGATGTTGCAGGATCCACCGGTTTTGGGGCGTTTTTTCAGGGACAATGGAGCGCAGGTCCTTGGCCCCAGTCATGGGTGGAGGCGGGATTCACAAAGAATCTAGTGCTGTTGGAATTGTTTCCTGTGGTGCTAGCGGTGGAACTGTGGGGAGCATCGTTCAGGGATCTGAAGGTGCGTTTCCATGGGGACAACATGGGGGTAATGCAAGTTATCAATAGGATTACGGCGTCATCTCCGCCAGTTATCAGGTTGCTGCAGCATCTAGTCTTGCGCTGAATGTTTTCATTAATGCTGTCCATTTACTAGGCGTTGAAAATGTTATAGCTGATGCGTTGTCTCGCTTCCAGTAGGACAGGTTCTGAGATTTGGTGCCGGAGGCTGAGCAACAAGGGGTACCTTGTCCCGGGTGGCTGTGGGGGATAGCATTGGCCTCGTCGCTGGATGGATAAAGAAGTCGGTAAGTGGGGCTACATGGGCAGCATATACAAAGGTATGGAGGGAGTGGATGGAGTTTGTGCAAGGGATTTGTGAGGAACCAGCCGGTCAGGAGTTGAGGTTGCTTTTGCTGTACTATATTGCCAGAAAAATGGAGGAGGGCGTGTCTGCGTCTGTGGTGAATAGGAAGGTAGCTGGTTTGGCCTTTCTTATTAAGTTGCAAGGGCAGCCAGATTTCACTAAAGATTTCTGGGTTTGGCAGGCGATAAAGGGTTATAGGAAGTCGGTGGTCCGGCGGGACTCCAGAAGACCGGTAACGTTTGAGATCCTGCAGGGTATTATAGCACAGGTGGGAGGCGTGTGCTCATCTGGTTACGAAGTTCTTTTGTTTAAAGTGGCCTTTTTGTTGGCGTTTTTTGGGGCGTGTGGAGACGAGGGGTTAACGTTGTTTTTACGGAAGTCCAAGACGGATCAAGTGGGAAAAGGTAGTCTTGTACAGTAGTATCCAGTTACGGGATCGCATCTGTGCTCGGTAGGGGCTGTCAGGGAATTTTTGAGGGTTCGTCCAGTGGTTCAGGGCCCTGTTTTGATACATTTGGAGGGCAAATTTTTATCTAGATTCCAGTTTGTGTCAGTCTTTACGAAATGCATACGGTGGATGGGGCTGGAGGAGAAGGAATTCTCGTCCCATTCATTTCGGATAGGGGCTGCTACGGAAGCAGCCAGAAATGGGATGGATGTGGAAGCAGTAAAACGAATTGGGCGGTGGGAATCTAGCAGGTTCCAATCTTATGTTCGGCCCCATTTGGTTGTAGGGTTGTAGTGAAATATGTGGGGATGTATTTTTCAGTATTTTTCAGTTATTTAGGGGGTGTTGAATAACAGTGGTTATAGTATGGTTTTTTCTTTTGTTTTCTTCTATTTTCAGGTTCGGTGCCAGGAATGGTCTGGATAATGGGCCATTCCTACGTGTGTTGGGGGGCATGGAGAGGGGACGCCCCATATGAGGGTAGGCAGTTGAGTTTTAATAAGCGGGAGGCATATATCAAGTGGTTGGGGATACCAGGTATGTTGTGGGGTAGATTGGTTTCGGAAGTGCATCATTATGTGCAACGAGACAGGCCACCTGACGTATTAGTCATTCACGTAGGCGGCAATGACTTGGGCATAAGAGCTATGGTGGACATCAAGTTCGATGTGTGGCGCTTAAGGGAAGCTTTCCCTAAGATGGTCATTGTCTGGTCGGACATGGTGGCTCGGACGTCATGGAGAATGGCCAGGTTGGTGAAAGAGGTTAACAGGGCCCGGAGAAAAATAAATAGGGAGGTGAGCAAGTTTGTGGTGAATAATGGAGGTTTGGCGATTAGACACCTTGAACTTGAGTTTGAGACATGGAGGTATTTGAGGGCTGATGGGGTTCATCTGAATGAGGTCGGTATAGATTTGTGGGCCTTAGGTTTACAAGATGGAATCCAGAGAGCACTTTGGGTGTGGAGGGGCACCCAAGATTAAGGTGATTATTCTTGGGTGCGGTGTCGGTTGTTGGTCTGTGCAAAGGAAGGAAGATGGCAAAAAGTAAGAGTTTTGGGAGCTAGCGTTGGTATGGGTCCTGATGGTGGGTCCCGGTTAACGGAGGTTAGCCAGGAAGTGATAATGGGGGCACTGCGGTCATTGGTAGTCTCTGAGCCAGCTTGTCGGCTTGAGGCCTATTTTATAAATTTGATGGGACCGCAGTGCAAGATTGTTATGGACACAGATTTTTATTAAGTTATTGCCCAGACCAACGCTAGAGAGATTTAGGGGGTTGTATAACAGATGTTTTTCCTGGTTATGGTTGATATGTTTTATATGTTCTATCTTAAAATATATATATTTGTTAAATAACGTAGGCTGCTACAGCCTTTTATTACTCCAATTTTGGTGTGGTCTTAATTATTGGGGTAAGGGTATAAAGTTGGGTAGGTAAGGGTATTGTTAAGCACATCTGTTATCCAACACTCATGAGCAACCCAGGGACATTTATGAGATCAGGAATGCCACTTGAGCCATTCTCTGTACTTAATAGAGCATTACTAATCATCCATCGAGTTTGCATTAGTGGATAGGGATTCCGTCCAAATATCCCATATTTTGTGGAATTTTTTGCCACAGCTGCATGACAGGTAAGTAGCCTTGTACAGTGGTAGGGTTGTGTTCACTAACCTCTTCCAGAAATTTATTGAGGGTGCTGATGAGGCCTTCCATATGAGTACTGCAGACTACTATGGGCATAGTATAGTAATAATCCTAGCAGGGTTCTGATTGTCCGGCGTGGGGCCAGTGGTTCTACATATCTCAGCAGATATACCTCTACAGACAATGGCACAGGAACAGTGGTGACAGTCAAAATAAAATTGGTTACCTCAACCCAAAAAAATTTCAATCTGAGGACAGCTCCAAAAATATGGATGAAATCTGCTGAGGGTGAGTTGCATCCCCAGCAAGAGGCAGAAATAGATGATAGATTTTGTGTAGGTGCACGGGCGTGTAATACACCTTATGTACTATTTTAAATTGCACTAATTTATCTCTGACTTATACTAGCTGTGAAAAGGGACACTCCCACATTTCCTCCCAATCTTCTGTGTCTAGTGTAGGAAAAACGACCACCCAGTTTGCCGTAAGGTTTTCTAGTCCCGCGTGGACTTTAGGGAGTAACGCTTTATATATGGTAATTGGATGGTGGGTGGTGTGTCCTACCAGATACGGCACCTCATCCCGAGTAGAAGATCTCAAAAAATGGGGGAAAAGGGGATGATGGGATTATTGCGGTGCCACCAAAATTCAAAATTACTAGAATGATATTTTATATATATCAAAAACATTTAAAATGTTTACATGAAAGAGTACAAAAAATATACAAAGCAAAAACAAAAACAGAAATACAGTTCAAATAAATGACCGTCACCAAAGATGTTGAGGGGTGATCATAGTCTTATGTTCCCAACTAGTTTCGCCAAAACATTGGCCTTATCAGGGGAATGTAGAGATGTACTGCAGAGAGTAAAACCACTATAATAAAGAAAAAATGCATTATTGGATCAACATAATCTTGTAATGCTGGAGGCAAGCCAGTCGCAACGCATAGTGGTCAAGTTGCCGACCTCCCATATCCCACGGTCTTCCCACCCCCCACACACCTAAAACATACCATGCGGGCTCCAAAACGCAAGGGGGACACCACCAAGACACTGAGAATGGAAGTTGCACTCAGCCCAGTATTTGGCTACAGGGGAATTAAAGGGCGCCTAAAAAAAGAAGTATAGCATATAAGTATTGAAAATTCTTTTAATTTTATTTAACAAAAGGGACCTAAGCCTCAATTACATACCCTAATTATATGCAAAACCAAGAATCTCAATGTTGCACAAGGGAGATTCACAGCGCAGTCAGTTCATGTAAAAAAATCACATGAATGCGATCAAAAGGACTGTAAAATAGATTCAAAAGAGGGGAAAAAAAGAGAGTATGGGAAAAATGATATTGATACACATAAATATATCAGTGAATTTCAGATTTGAAGGACATAGTGAAATATGTTGGATATAGTGAGTAGGGCTTACCGAATACGCATTAAGTTAGAAAAAATGCATCCTATGAATAAGGTTCCGCCAATATCTTGGCTAAACGTTGGAACCTCCACAATGAGTCTTTCTGGTAACACCGGTTATTGTAGATGGTCTAAAAGTCAATGCATAAAACAAAGGGACTGTTAGCAAGAAAGTTCAGCCAGTATAGCCATATGTGGCAATATAATGACAGATGCTTGCTGTGATGAAAAAAAGTTTGTTGGATCTATTACCTTTTACATATGTAGCCAGCTCCCCAGGATGGTCCCACAGCAAGGAGATAAAAAACACACTGAGAGCAAGGCTGCCTTTTAAAACCCCCACCTGATCAGCATGATATAAATCAGCTGATCAGGAGCGGATGGCAGGCGGGCGGGGCACATGCACAGTAGCCAGTATCATTTGCCTACATATCCCATAAGTCCGAGCGTCGGTCCGGTCACATGGCGGCCACTGCCTGCAACATGATCGACAGATGGAAAAGTGCAACGGAAGGCTCCAGAGGAAGAAGGGGGAGAACCCCACATCATCCAAGGGAGACAGAGGGGAGAGGAGGCATGAACAGGCGTTGGAACACCGCAATGGTCCCGGCCGAAGGGGTGGGCTGACAATAAAGCCAGCCCTTAGGCGTCCATGCAGCCAAAGGCTGTAGTGAAACAAGTTCCCAGATGAATGGGGGGTAAAAACACCCAGTGCATTGGGCCCACCATGGCACGCCCCAGAAGGGGGGGAGGGCGGAAGGAACAAGGGGAAGTCTGATAATTCAGACAGATCGGGGACATAGGTGGAGTGGCCCTGGCGGTGGACAGATGGTATCACCGCATTGGCCGCCATGCAATAACGGAGGAAAATGCCTGCAACAACACAAGTAAAAATTAGATGACAAAATTGCATTAATAAAATCGATATGGTAATCCAAAATTAAACAATGCATTTAGTTTTAACATATTTCTACATGAACTTAGGTCATCATATTATCAATAATTGTTTTTTTATATTATATTTTATTATTTTTTGTTTTTTATATACATCAAGCTAATCCAGATATTTTAATTATGTATTCAATAAAAACAGGTAATAGGACTTATCGTACATACAGTATGCAACTACATATAGTAACTACTGTATTAATTATTTCAACATACAGATATCAAGTTAGCCAGCAGTGGGTACAGGACGGGGGCAGGGAGTAAGGGCAGATGGAACACCGAACCAGCAGGGCCAAATGGGCATAACATCGACCAGCCAGTGAGGAGACAGTCAAAAAATAGACTAGCTAGATAATAAGAATATTTGTATATATACACATAAATGTTATTCTAAAGAAAAGATTTGAAGCTAATATACTCATTGAGGCCAGGATATTTGACCGCATTTAATAAATATATCCATCTGGTCTCCATCTGAAGCAAAGAGTTGTCAATATTACCTCCCCTGGCATGACAAGGTATATGCCCAAGGGCCGCAAACTTGACAACATGAGGGTCAAAGTTATGCTCTGTGGCCACATGCCTATTCAGGGCTGTGGTAGTTAAGTGTTTATATAGAGGTGCAATGTGATCCTTAATACGTTTAAGGAATGGACACTTAGTCTTCCCTACATAGAAACAGCCACACTGGCAAAGAGCCAGATACACAACACCAATTGTTTTACACGTAACTCTATATTTCAAACGGTGTATCCTACCATTTGGAAGGGGAATATTCTTAGAGTTAAAGATAAATGGACAGAAATTGCATGTGCCGCATGAAAAAGTGCCGGCATTTAAATGATCAAGGGGGCCTCGTATCTCATGATGACTGTGAACAAGCATATCTCTCATAGATGGGGCCCGTCTGTAAGTGATATCTGGGTATGATTTGAGAAATTTTTTAATGGTATTATCAGCCATCAGAAGTGGCCAATATTTTTGAAAGATCCCTCTCATTTGGCCATGCTGTTTTGAGAATTGGGTAATAATCCTAACAGAGTTATTGATTTTTGAGGATTTAGTGGAATGAATGAGATCATGCCTATTCCGTTTAATGACTCTGTTGAAGGACCTCCTCAGCAGGGAGCAACTGTATCCACGCCGACGAAGCCTCTCATACAGGTCATTAGCTGCCAGGTGAAAATCTGAATCCAAGGTACAATTCCTCCTAAGTCTAAGGAATTGACTATAGGGTATGCTGTCTAATAAAGGCTGGGGATGTGCACTAGCTGCATGTAGGATCGTATTGCCCGATGAGGGCTTACGATATAATGATGAATGTAGAGTTCCATCACAATCTAAATGTATTTGTAAATCCAAAAATTTATCTTAGTTTGGCTGCATTCCATTGTAAAACTGAGGTTAAAGGTATTCACAGTCAGCAAATCCATCAGCCGTGAAAGATCCTCTCGACTACCTGACCATAGAATGAAAACATCATCTATATACCTGTACCAGGCTATAATTTGAGAAAGCAAGTCTGATATGGATTCTTGAGAAAACAAGTCCCTCTCCCACCCCCCCAGGTACAGGTTGGCATATGAGGGGGCGCATTTGGTCCCCATAGCCACACCCTGCACCTGGAGGAAGTGGGAGGAACCAAACATGAAAACATTTCTAGTCAAGATAAACTCAAGTAACCGAAGGACAAACTGGCTGTAACCATCAAAAGATGGTCCTCGCTCCAGGAACATGTGGAATTGAGTTGTATAAACATTCAACGTCTAAGGCAACTAGCCACGTATTATTACCCAATTCTCAAAACCGCATGGCCAAATGAGAGGGATCTTTCAAAAATATTGGCCACTTCTGATGGCTGATAATACCATTAAAAAATTTCTCAAATCATACCCAGAAATCACTTACAGACGGGCCCCATCTATGAGAGATATGCTTGTTCACAGTCATCATGAGATACAAGGCCCCCTTGATCATTTAAATGCCGGCACTTTTTCATGCGGCACATGCGATTTCTGTCCATTTATCTTTAACTCTAAGAATATTCCCCTTCCAAATGGTAGGATACACCGTTTGAAATATAGTTACGTGTAAAACAATTGGTGTTGTGTATCTGGCTCTTTGCCAGTGTGGCTGTTTCTATGTAGGGAAGACTAAGCGTCCATTCCTTAAACGTATTAAGGATCACATTGCACCTCTATATAAACACTTAACTACCACAGCCCTGAATAGGCATGTGGCCACAGAGCATAACTTTGACCCTCATGTTGTCAAGTTTGCTGCCCTTGGGCATATCCCTTCTCATGCCAGGGGAGGTAATATTGACAACTCTTTGCTTCAGATGGAGACCAGATGGATATATTTATTGAATGCGGTCAAATATCCTGGCCTCAATGAGTATATTAGCTTCAAATCTTTTCTTTAGAATAACATTTATGTGTATATATACAAATATTCTTATTATCTAGCTAGTCTATTTTTTAACAAAGTGTGGGTTTCTTGCGAGCCACAGATGGACTAATGCCTCTAAGGTGTGACCTAATAAATTTAAGCAGCAAACACTAAACCACGTTTCATTCCGTGTAATACAGTGCGTAAAAATAATATTGTGCCTGCGCTAAACGACATATGATAAACAATATATATAAAAAATTTTTTTATATTGGTGGACTAAAAGAAATAGCGTGCAAAATTGCTTAAATTAAACTGCAAAAAACATGCTAATAAAACCATATAAGTATAAATATATATATAAAATGTGCAATCCTTTATAATGAACCTCAAAGTGCATATGAAAAAAGTGCAATCGTGATATCAAAAGTTAAAAGCGCACCGTGCATAAATAAAACATAAATGCCAAGTGCTATCCTGTAACATTCAAGTGTCCATCATAATCAGCAAATTCTAATTGAAGAAAACAAATGTGAATCAATAGTGTCCATAAAAAAAGTGCTTATCATGCTTCTCCTGAAGAGGTGTCCAAATCATAACAAGCAAAATGTGCTCTCCCGTGTCACCCCACATGTGCTTGCGCTCACCTCTGATCGTGTGACACAGTAATTAAACAGTGTCAGACTACGCAATGGGGCCACTCCTGGGCTCATTCAGGATACAATGATGTAAATACACTCCTCACAGATAAAGCCAAAATCCACATTCATAGAAGAGAAAGAAAGAACTCCATAGTGTAATATAGCAAGGATATTTTATTAAAATAGAAGAATTCCTCCAGGAGGGTACTCACATTGAGTGGGTGCTGCAGTGCACCAAACTGTACAGGTAAAACAAGTAAGAAGCGACTCGTATGGCGTGCGGTGTAGTGTTTGATAACCTCCTCCACTGCTGACAGCTCCGTCCTTCCCCTCCCCGACGTGTATTCGGCACAGGGATCACGTGCCTTCCTCTGGGGGATATCATTGGACGGATGTTCAGTGTGAATTATATATGCTGACGGCGGCCATTTTGCCGAGGACCGCCGCCAGCCATAATAGGAAACAAGTATCTAAAAAGAACGGCCGGTGGCCATTTTGCCTGTGACCACCGGTCTATGGTATATTAGGCTCTACTTGTGTGCGGTAATTAAAAGGTAGAGCCATGTTCCACATCGCCCATCATCCAATAGAGCTGTGTCGGCGGCCATTTTGCCTAGGTCCGCAGACAGCTCTAGTGATGGGCTACAGCAAAGACCAACAAATTCCATATATCAGCACATGACAGCGCTATGGTAAATCATCTAACGAACTCCTTAATGAATTATCCAATCATAAATGCCACAGTACATCATGATGGTAGAAAAAAGTAATCCTAATTAATTATAAAGTATTTTTAGTAAACAAGGATGGAGCTGTGCATACAGGAGTCACCACACCGCACCTCATACAAAAACGATCCTCACAATAATATTAGCCTTTGTAGAGCACATACACAGTATAAATTATAATATAAAACTAAAACATAGGTTCCCCATGTCATATATTATGCTGAAACAACTATTGTGATGCATGAACTTCCCCTCCAAAAAGTGTATAAAAACCATATTTATCTTAAAAGAGTTCTAAGTAATAAACCCCTAATTTAGAACATAATAAATTTAATAAAATCATTTTGATTTTATTGTGAGGCTCGTTTTTGTATGAGGTGCGGTGTGGTGACTCCTGTATGCACAGCTCCATCCTTGTTTACTAAAAATACTTTATAATTAATTAGGATTACTTTTTTCTACCATCATGATGTACTGTGGCATTTATGATTGGATAATTCATTAAGGAGTTCGTTAGATGATTTACCATAGCGCTGTCATTTGCTGATATATGGAATTTGTTGGTCTTTGCTGTAGCCCATCATTAGAGCTGTCTGCGGACCTAGGCAAAATGGCCGCCGACACAGCTCTATTGGGCTGATGGGCGATGTGGAACATGGCTCTACCTTTTAATTACCACACACAAGTAGAGCCTAATATACCATAGACCGGTGGTCACAGGCAAAATGGCCACCGACCGTTCTTTTTAGATACTTGTTTCCTATTATGGCTGGCGGCGGTCCTCGGCAAAATGGCCGCCGTCAGCATATATAATTCACACTGAACATCCGTCCAATGATATCCCCCAGAGGAAGGCACGTGATCCCTGTGCCGAATACACGTCGGGGAGGGGAAGGACGGAGCTGTCAGCAGTGGAGGAGGTTAACAAACACTACACCGCACGCCATACGAGTCGCTTCTTACTTGTTTTACCTGTACAGTTTGGTGCACTGCAGCACCCACTCAATGTGAGTACCCTCCTGGAGGAATTCTTCTATTTTAATAAAATGTCCTTGCTATATTACACTATGGAGTTCTTTCTTTCTCTTCTATGAATGTGGATTTTGGCTTTATCTGTGAGGAGTGTATTTACATCATTGTATCCTGAATGAGCCCAGGAGTGGCCCCATTGCGTAGTCTGACACTGTTTAATTACTGTGTCACACGATCAGAGGTGAGCGCAAGCACATGTGGGGTGACACGGGAGAAAACATTTTGCTTGTTATGATTTGGACACCTCTTCAGGAGAAGCATGATAAGCACTTTTTTTATGGACACTATTGATTCACATTTGTTTTCTTCAATTAGAATTTGCTGATTATGATGGACACTTGAATGTTACAGGATAGCACTTGGCATTTATGTTTTATTTATGCACGGTGCGCTTTTAACTTTTGATATCACGATTGCACTTTTTTCATATGCACTTTGAGGTTCATTATAAAGGATTGCACATTTTATATATATATTTATACTTATATGGTTTTATTAGCATGTTTTTTGCAGTTTAATTTAAGCAATTTTGCACGCTATTTCTTTTAGTCCACCAATATAAAAAATTTTTTTATATATATTGTTTATCATATGTCGTTTAGCGCAGGCACAATATTATTTTAGTCTATTTTTTGACTGTCTCCTCACTGGCTGGTCGATCTTATGCCCATTGGGCCCTGCTGGTTCGGTGTTCCATCTGCCCTTACTCCCTGCCCCCGTCCTGTACCCACTGCTGGTTAACTTGATATCTGTATGTTGAAATAATTAGTACAGTAGTTACTATATGTAGTTGCATACTGTATGTATGATAAGTCCTATTACCTGTTTTTATTGAATACATAATAAAGATATCTGGATTAGCTTGATGTATATAAAAAACAAAAAATAATAAAATATTATATAAAAAAACAATTATTGATAATATGATGACCTAAGTTCATGTAGAGATATGTTAAAACTAAATGCATTGTTTATTTTGGATTACCATATCGATTTTATTAATGCAATTTTGTCATCTAATTTTTACTTGTGTTGTTGCAGGCATTTTCCTCCATTATCGCATGGCGGCCAATGCGGTGATACCATCTGTCCACCACCAGGGCCACTCCACCTATGTCCCCGATCTGTCTGAATTATCAGACTTCCCCTTGTTCCTTCCGCCCTCCCCCCTTCTGGGGCGTGCCATGGTGGGCCCAATGCACTGGGTGTTTTTACCCCCCATTCATCTGGGAACTTGTTTCACTACAGCCTTTGGCTGCATGGACGCCTAAGGGCTGGCTTTATTGTCAGCCCGCCCCTTCGGCCGGGACCATCGCGGTGTTCCAACGCCTGTTCATGCCTCCTCTCCCCTCTGTCTCCCTTGGATGATGTGGGGTTCTCCCCCTTCTTCCTCTGGAGCCTTCCGTTGCACTTTTCCATCTGTCGATCATGTCGCAGGCAGTGGCCGCCATGTGACCGGACCGACGCTCGGACTTATGGGATATGTAGGCAAATGATACTGGCTACTGCGCATGTGCCCCGCCCGCCTGCCATCCGCTCCTGATCAGCTGATTTATATCATGCTGATCAGGTGGGGGTTTTAAAAGGCAGCCTTGCTCTCAGTGTGTTTTTTATCTCCTTGCTGTGGGACCATCCTGGGGAGCTGGCTACATATGTAAAAGGTAATAGATCCAACAAACTTTTTTTCATCACAGCAAGCATCTGTCATTATATTGCCACATATGGCTATACTGGCTGAACTTTCTTGCTAACAGTCCCTTTGTTTTATGCATTGACTTTTAGACCATCTACAATAACCGGTGTTACCAGATAGACTCAATGTGGAGGTTCCAACGTTTAGCCAAGATATTGGCGGAACCTTATTCATAGGATGCATTTTTTCTAACTTAATGCGTATTCGGTAAGCCCTACTCACTATATCCAACATATTTCACTATGTCCTTCAAATCTGAAATTCACTGATATATTTATGTGTATCAATATCATTTTTCCCATACTCTCTTTTTTTCCCCTCTTTTGAATCTATTTTACAGTCCTTTTGATCGCATTCATGCGATTTTTTTACATGAACTGACTGCACTGTGAATCTCCCTTGTGCAACATTGAGATTCTTGGTTTTGCATATAATTAGGGTATGTAATTGAGGCTTAGGTCCCTTTTGTTAAATAAAATAAAAAGAATTTTCAATACTTATATGCTATACTTCTTTTTTTAGGCGCCCTTTAATTCCCCTGTAGCCAAATACTGGGCTGAGTGCAACTTCCATTCTCAGTGTCTCGGTGGTGTCCCCCTTGCGTTTTGGAGCCCGCATGGTATGTTTTAGGTGTGTGGGGGGTGGGAAGACCGTGGGATATGGGAGGTCGCAACTTGACCACTATGCGATGCGACTGGCTTGCCTCCAGCATTACAAGATTATGTTGATCCAATAATGCATTTTTTCTTTATTATAGTGGTTTTACTCTCTGCAGTACATCTCTACATTCCCCTGATAAGGCCAATGTTTTGGCGAAACTAGTTGGGAACATAAAACTATGATCACCCCTCAACATCTTTGGTGACGGTCATTTATTTGAACTGTATTTCTGTTTTTGTTTTTGCTTTGTATATTTTTGTACTCTTTCATGTAAACATTTTAGATGTTTTTGATATCAATAAAATAAATGATTTTATATAAAATATCATTCTAGTAATTTTGAATTTTGGTGGCACCGCAATAATCCCATCATCCCCTTTTCCCCCATTTTTTGAGAGCTTTATATATGGTGGATAAGGGCTTAGGTAGAGCTTCATACCTGAGCAGAGTCTCCAGATTTGAGGTGTAAAAGGCCACGTGAGCATTTTCAAACAAAGTGTTAAAAGCGCCTAAGCTGCAGGAATCTAAACAAGTGTGAGTTAGGTAAATTATACTGTTGTTTCAACCTGTCAAAAGTCTGTAGCCTACCTTCAAAACAGATCTGATTGATATATTTGATGCCCTTGCATGCCCATACACTAGGGTCGGGAATAGACCCGAATTCTAATAATTGCAGGTTAAACCAAAGAGGGCTGTGCAGGGAAATGTGTCCAGAAGGTATGGGGCGTATTGAATTTGCCACCGACCACGCCCATATGATTGCTCTCATTGCAGTTGTGAGAGGGAAGGGAGCTCTGGGACCCCGGTAAAGTAGGTTTCGTAGCGCCTCATAAGACCCCAGACGTGCTGCTTCCAGGACCACTGCTGCGTTGGACTCATCAGAGACCAGCCAGTTGTGGGCGTGGGATAACAGAGCTGCCACGAAATAGGAATGGAGGTCAGGGCAAGCTAAGCCTCCCTCTCCCCAAGGTCTCTGTAGCACCATCAGCCTAAATCTCGGTTGACCGGTTCCCCAGAGAAAAGATGATAAATGGTGTTTATCAGGCAAAATACTTTTTTGGGGATCCAGACAGTGGATGTCTGCATGTCTGAGAGCATAGAGATAGGCAGGTAGAAGCTTCATCTTAAATAAATTAATCCTCTCGAATAAAGAGAGGGGGATATGTGCCCAAGCCTTCAGTCTTGTCCTCATCATTTGTATCAGTGCTTCCAATTTAAGGGTAAGATAGTCAGAGGTAGATGTTGTTGCCTTATGGGATTATGTGAAATCTCCATTAATCGCGGTAAAATATTGCAATTAGAAATATATTTCAGTTAGAGGGAAATATATTTAAAATACTGAGTGTTGTGTTGGTGTTATTGTAATTAGTTCAACTTCAAAGCTTGGCCCTTTGTTCTCCCTGATAACATCTTCCCTGGGTAGTAAACAACAGCCTTCTTTGACTCATCCAATCAGGCTGTGCCCAATATACATTTACTAGGTACAGTGACCAATTAGGGAGAATTATATTAGCCACACTACCGAAAGGAGGGGGGATATAATGCTTTGTGACCAAGCTAACTCACTCTTTGGTGTGGGAACAGACAGCAGTCACCATGGGCTGACCTGAAGTTAACAGGTAATCTAATATACTTGTATTTTATACTGTACTGTAAATATGGGTGTCGTGGGTAATTTGTAAATACCATGTAAGCCAGGAGACCTACACTGTACATAGTGTTGTAAATACTGTCAGGTGTGTACTTTGTATAGATTATGTAACCCTATTAATAAATGTGTATTGCGGAACGAACTACCTCTTTGTTGTAAGATCTCTCAGATCTAGATATGTATATGTCCATACTACTACAATGATTGAGGTGTATTCACAAAATACAGAACTAGTCAACAAAATGGCGACCAGCGAATGGACAGAAAAATTTGGTGGTCTCTTTCAGCAATATCTCAAGGGGTTGCAATATCTACAAAAGGCACACTTTGAAAGGGTTTTTCATTTGAATGCTAAAAAGGAACATTGGGTGCTCCATGTGCTTGATATAGAAATGGGCTATAAGAAATAGCTGTGTTCTACAGTGTGTAATTAATAGGGAGCCTACCAGGAACACATAACTTTTGTTAAAAGCTAAATATAATATAGAATTGGTACATGAAGAGTCCAGATGCATTAGAAGGAGATGAAAAGAGCTGTTGCCCAATGTTTCTATGCATGAAGATTCAGTCTATTTAAAAAAAATGTTGAAAGATGTTTACTGCATGTATGCATATCAACAGGAATTGAGAGCACAGCACAAAAGATGGATAGGGAGGACAGACAGTCTTTAGAAAATGTGCTACTTGTAGCTAACAATATTGGCAAACATTTGCCAGAAGTGCACATAACATTTCATGCAGATAATGTCTTGCAACAATGTAATGCTGTCTGTCCAACTCCAGAGATCAGGTTAAAGTTTTACTATTAACAGTTAACTTAGACACATGGTCTTCCCTACCAGACCATGTTAAAGAAGGAAGAGCAGATTACAATGAAACTGTAGATGAATTGCTAAAAATAATATATCCCTTTGACCTAGGCTTAAAAGCAGCGTATAGAACAAAACAGAAAAATAATGAGAATCCACTTCTTTATGAAAACAGGCTATGGTCAGCTTACTATGTAGGCAAACGGAGAAACGTACACAGAGAGGACCCAGAGTACAAAACCCTCCTAATAGCTAATGCCCATCCAAAATTTAAAATTAAATGTGGATTTTTTATAAATCCTCTTAAAGATTCATATCAATGCATCATGGACTGTATGCACAATTTTTTTCATGTAGCCAGAAGGTCTTATTCTGTGAAATCAAAGATTTATCACCAGAGTACAAACAACAAAACCTGTTTAGCAAGTCACACTACAGAAGAATTTGCCACCTTTTCAAACAGAAAGAGGCACCATTACAATTACAATGCATCCAAAGATAAGATCTGTAGGCATGCCCGCCCCAGGGACTAGTCAAAGGCAAATAGCCTCATGCTCCCCTTTGAATGTAAATTCCATGGAAAGTGATCTCAGATTACAGCACAGGAGATCAGTTCTGAAAGAGGTTAAGTTAATTAGCACAATTACCTCTCTTGAAAATGAGATTGAACTACTGAAGTCGCATATTCATAATTGGGAAAATACCAATAAAATAATGGAAACATCACAACATGTTCTTAAGGTAAAATATGAAGCATGCCGTGCAGATGTGGTACAGTGTAGGAAAGAACTGAAAGAAATAAAACAATCTTTTGATCAAATTGTTAAGGTCCCACAGAAAACCATCTGTTCCATTCAAACAGAAAATACTGGAGGGGGGCCCAACCTATCTATGCTATCTGCTAGGACTTCACCTTACTGGGAACAAACCTTAAATATAAGCAATGTAGAAAAAGCAAAAGAAATACCAGATCTAATGTGTCATTCAGATGTCTATGATCTGAGTCATTTGTTTTCACCAGATCCAAGGGTGAATGTCAGTGAACATATACCAATGTAAATATGTAAATGTAACGATGTGGCAGTGTTTGTTTTCTTTGTGTGAAAGAAAGGGAAAAGGGTAATAACTTTTGTCTATGTTATATTTTCCAGGTGCAGGGAGCTCATGAAAAAGTATTTACATATTAATCAGGTGTATGGGATAGATATATTTATACATAAATACATACACTTAAGGTAATGTATATTAGGCTAGGTATTCAAACATGGTTATTAGTAATACAGGCGTTTATCTTCCCCAAAGGATCAGAATACTGCCATAAATATTCAAAGGTATAGGGTACAAGTAGTGTTTAGTACAGAAGCCTACTCTTGCTTCATTTTATTTATTTTTATTTATTTGTTTTTGATTGGTGTTCTTGGTTTTTGTTTGTTTTTTTTTTTGTTTCCTTTCTCCTGTTTGCGTAAACACATAACAATTCATTTGCGATTTATCAAAGCTCTATCCAGAATGTATGGGTTCAATCTAAATGAATGTGTGTGTCTGAGTGATGGAATGCATGGGTATGAACTGTCCATGTGTAAAGAGAGATTTTTTTTGTAGGGGTGTACTCACCATTGTTTTTATAGCCATCAATAAGTGTGATCACACTAATGCGCATGCTTTGTACTGTTTATGATTACTTTAATAATTTTTTTTTCTCGTTTGTAATGAGCTCAATACTGGTACCAGTTTAAATTAATACTTTTTTTTGTTTAAACGTATACGCGAATAAATAACCTGTGCACAGATATGAGATCTCGATCCCTATGACTCTGAGAAACTGTAGGGATATTTTATTTTTTATTTTTTCCTTTCCTGTGGCTTAGAGTGAAGTTTCATTCACTCTGATACGTGGAAAATACATAACAATGCATTGCTTTGCACCTTGTGGCATATTATGGATTCAGTAGGTCTTGTGTTTTGTTTTTCCTTCCAAATTGACGCATGTGCGGGTAATATGTGTAAAGGTTTTATGTATACATGTTGTCTTCTTAAACTTTAAGTACTTACAAGCACACCAGGTTTTCCTATAACTTTTTGCTTGTCAGAGTACAGATATGTGGGTGTGTCTGTACATTTTCGACTGTACTTACTGTGGATGGACGCATTATCTCAGCTGGAAGTCTGTTCCAATCATCCACTACTAGTTTAGTCCATTATGAACCTCTCAGAGAGGTACAGTGAGGTGTTATTAATTTTTGAGTTTTGTATTTTAGGAGAAATACACAGACAAGGACAAATGATTGGACCCAGACTGGACAAAGTACTTTGAAACACAGAGGACCTTAAAACATCATTTTTATTTTTGTTTTAAGGAGAAGCCTTGAATCTAATTAATTGCAGTCAGGCCCAACTAAATTCTAATAAGAAAAAATTTAAACATTTTTTTTTTTAAACAGAGATCCTGCTCTCTCAATTGGTGGCCTGATTGACTTGCAAATGGATTTCCACTTAGAGTCAATTAATATGTTAATCACCACCGACAGAGGGTGCTGCCTTTTGAATAGCTACAATGTTTGAAGGCAATTTCAATGTTTTTTTTTTTTTTGACAGAATACAGATTCAATTTTTTTTTAATTTGTTACATTTTTTTTTCTCTCATTTTTATTCTTCTTTTTTTCTTAACGGTAACTTTTTCTTTTTTGTTTACAAAAAAAAACAAAGGGGGGAAAAAAGATTTTAAATTTTTTTTAATTCTTTTTTTTAATGTTTACTATTTTTCTTTCTTTCCTATAGTACCTTTTTATTTTTTTATTTTTTTTGCATGGTGATTCTTGAGTTTGGTTTCACTAGGATGAAATTAAAAAAAAAAAAAAGAGGGGAGTAGGGTCAACATTATATGGAGAACATTTAAAATGGTTAGAAATGTTGATATAGAATATTAAAGCTTCCCTATAGCATTTTGGGGATGGACCAAGTTCCAACAGTTTTTCTTCTCTCTTTCGACATTAGATAATTGTTATATAAATGTATGTGATTGTAGCTATTACCAACTATGACAGTAACACCTGGGTGTTAGCAACAGTCATGTGACTATTTTCTGTGTATATGTGACATACAATCCTCTCTACAGTTCTAATATTGGGCAGTCATCATATGTGGTCATTGATCAATTTTTTGTTTGTTGGTCAGTTTTCTTTTTTGTGCCATAACCAAGTTCAAAGAGCATTGCGTGAATATCATATAGATATACTGGGACTGGTGAGACTCATAGTGATTGGCAAATAGCAGGGAGTATAGTACAATTGTACTTAAGAGTAATTTAGTTTGATTGTTCCTGAAGTCACTAGTGACTGATGACATCACACTTATCCGTATTCTGAAATCAAGTTATTTTTGTCTGCGTAGGCGACACTGCCTAATCTGCACTGAGTACTCTTAAAGTGATGACCTCTTCCGTAGCCTGCTAAAGGCAGGATTCATACAGTAGCTACACATGGTAGCCAAGGACGGAGCTATATGCCAAAAGGTTTGGCACCAGCCAAGGTTGAACTGTACCCAGTTTCAGTAAAAGGAGTTAGTGGTGAGTTGCGATGGCAACAAAACTCCCCGGAACACGTGAAGGGTCATACACGTAGTGTCATACACGCACACACAACGTGGTATTCCACAGAAGGTGGGGCAGAGGTACCTGCAGGCATATGACAATGGAGGAAGAAAGATGGGGGGATGAAAATCAGACACCTGGCTGAAGGGCGTAACCATTCAAATTGTTACACATGTCACTGGGAAAGGGGTCTCATTACTATGTCGCAGTATATCTATGGTAATTCTAATCAAAGGTCCTTATGGCTCAGACTTACCAGACAAGCATTCAGTTGAATGCATATGTCTTAAATGTACTTGTGTTTTTCTTTCTCTACCTTTGTTCACATTAATAAAGTATAATCTTAGAAAGCCAGGAAAGCTGGTCCCCAGGCCATTATTGTATGCTGTATCCAATTGGAATCACCCGGGAAGGCCATCCCAGAAGCAAGGGCAACAGGACCAGATGTGCATTATGGACTTTCGTACTGTTATTATTGGACTGTTGAGAACAAGGATCCTCATGTTTTGTTTTTTTTTGTTTTTTGTTTTTTTCTTCTTCTTGTTTTGGGGCTGTTTCTCCTGATTTTTATTATGGACTTATGACATCCAGAACAAGTAATGACTACCGATACTGGGATCCAGAAATGTGAACTGTAGGGATGGAGAGTTTAAAAGTTTTTTTTTTCTCTTCTCAAAGAGTTTTATTTCATTTCAGAGGACAAAGCCAAACGTGCCAGATATTGAAGGAGATTGCACATAAACCATTATTCTAGGTGTGGCCGAGTCTCATATTTTCAACTGGCCACAAGGGGTCATCTGTTGCCTTATGGGATTATGTGAAATCTCCATTAATCGCGGTAAAATATTGCAATTAGAAATATATTTCAGTTAGAGGGAAATATATTTAAAATACTGAGTGTTCTGTTGGTGTTATTGTAATTAGTTCAACTTCAAAGGTTGGCCCTTTGTTCTCCCTGATAACATCTTCCCTGGGTAGTAAACAACAGCCTTCTTTGACTCATCCAATCAGGCTGTGCCCAATATACATTTACTAGGTACAGTGACCAATTAGGGAGAATTATATTAGCCACACTACAGAAAGGAGGGGGGGATATAATGCTTTGTGACCAAGCTAACTCACTCTTTGGTGTGGGAACAGACAGCAGTCACCATGGGCTGTCCTGAAGTTAACAGGTAATCTAATATACTTGTATTTTATACTGTACTGTAAATATGGGTGTCGTGGGTAATTTGTAAATACCATGTAAGCCAGGAGACCTACACTGTACATTGTGTTGTAAATACTGTCGGGTGTGTACTTTGTATAGATTATGTAACCCTATTAATAAATGTGTATTGCGGAACGAACTACCTAGATATGTATATGTCCATACTACTACAATGATTGAGGTGTATGCACAAAATATAGAACTAGTCAACAATGTGGAGATGTGAATACCTAGGTATTTAATTTTGTCTGTCCATAGTAAGGGGAGGTTAGGATCTGCTACGTCCTTTGCGGCTTTATGTCAGGATAGTTAGTAGACCAGACTGTGTGGACTGCACAGAGATAACCAAAAACGCATGAAAAGTGAATAGTAATGATATTTATTAAGATAGGTGATAAATAAGAAAATACAAACAGTGCACAACCAACCCAACAAACCCATCAACAACAACAGTATATACAGCAAGGGGCAGTACCAGAATCACAGATGTCAGCCAGGCCAGGGTCATACACAGCAGATCAGCAGAAAGACAAGGGATGTCTCAGAAACATAAACATTAGCCAGGCCAAGGTCATACATGGGAGATCAGTAGATGAGGGACTGGGAACCAACAGGACAGGGAGGGGATGGATCAGGCTGAAGGGTAAAGGAAAGGGTACAGGAACACAGGAGGGACAGGTCAGGATAAGCACGGAACAAGGTCAAATGCAGGATCAGGTAACAGGCGAACAAGGTCAGAGCTCAAGGAGAGAGATACCAAGGCAAGCATGTGAGGGATTGCTGGGTATTTATGAGACTGACAATAATTGTCTTCATGTAACACCTGAGCGCAGGAAATGTTGTCTGCTCCATACTGCCAGGATCCATCCGCTGGTGGACGTCAGTACTGCGGCCAAATGATGACATAACACCAGTAGGGAAAGATTCCCCTGACAGTTCCAAACTGCCAGGAGACACCTACTGGTGGACCTTAGTACTGCACGCCAAATGATAGATCTTACCAGCGGACGGACCCTTTCCTGACAGTACCCCCTCCCCCTAAAGGAGCGATCTCTGGACGCTCCAACTAGTTTTAATTGTCCATAGTCTATGGCATTGAGCAGAACGGTGGAAGAGAGTATTTCAGGCTGGTCTTCAGGCACATCCGGGCAGACAGCGGGCACATCCGGGCAGACAGCTGGCACATCCCGGCAGATAGCTGGCACATCCGGGTCATTGAGCTGGGCAGCGGGCTCCCTACTGGCAAGCTGTGTAACAGGCACTGACTCGGCAAGCAGAGTAACGGGCATTGGTTTAACAGACTGGGGCACCAATATCAAGACAACAGGCTGGAAAGCAGGCACATCAGGCTGGAAAGCGGGCGCATCAGGCTGGAAAGCAGGCATCGAGACATCAGGCTGAAAGGCAAACACCGAGACATCAGGCTGAAAGGCAAACACCGAGACAACAGGCTGGAAGGCAGGCACCGAGACAACAGGCTGGAAGGCAGGCACCGAGACAACAGGCTGGAAGGTAGGCACTGAGACATCAGGCTGGAAAGCTGGCAAATCAGGCTGGAAGGCAGGCTTTGAGACATCAGGCTGGAAGGCAGGCTTTGAAACATCAGGCTGAAAGACAGACACAGAGACATCAGGCTGAAAGGCAGACACCGAGACATCAGGCTGAAAGGCAGACACTGAGACTTCAGGCTGAAAGGCAGACATCGAGACATCAGGCTGAAAGGCAGACACCGGGACATCAGGCTGAAAGGCAGAGACCGAGACATCAGGCTGAAAGGCAGACACCGAGACATCAGGCTGAAAGGCAAGCTTCGAGACATCAGGCTGAAAGGCAGGCACCGAGACAACAGGCTGGAAGGTAGGCACCAAGACAACAGGCTGGAAAGCTGGCAAATGAGGCTGGAAGGCAGGCACCAAGACTTCAGGCTGGAAGGCAGGCATCGAGACATCAGGCTGAAAGGCAGACACTGAGACATCAGGCTGAAAGGCAGACACCGAGATATCAGGCTGAAAGGCAAGCTTCGAGACATCAGGCTGAAAGGCAAGCTTCGAGACAGGCTGGAAGGCAGGCACTGAGACAACAGGCTGGAAAGCAGGCACATCAGACTGGGAAGTGGGCTTATCAGACTGGAAAGCGGGCACACCAGACTGGGAAGCGGGCACACCAGACTGGGAAGCGGGCACATCAGACTGGGAAGGGAGCACATCAGACTGAGAAGCGGACACAACAGACTGGAAAGCTGGCACATCAGACTGGAAGGCAGGCACCAAGACATCAGACCGGGCAGCAGACACAGGCGCTGGCACATCAGGCAGAACAGCAGGTGCATCGGACTGGATAGTAGTCACTGGAACGTCAGACTGGAACATGGACTCTGGGATGTCAGGCTGAGCAGCAGGCACTGGGACCTCAAACTGGACAGCGGGCACAGACATTGGCACAACAGGCTGAGTAGCAGACAGTGGAACATCAGGCTGGGCAGCAGATAAAAGCTCATCAGGCTGGGCAGCAGACAGTGGCACATCAGGCTGGGGAGCAGACAGGAACACATCAGGCTGGGCAGCAAACAGGAACACATCAGGCTGGGCAGCAGACAGGAACACATCAGGCTGGGCAGCAGACAGTGGCTCATCAGGCTGGGCAGCAGACAGGAACACATCAGGCTGGACAGCAGACAGGAACACATCAGGCTGGGCAGCAGACAGGAGCACATCAGGCTGGGCAGGAGACAGAGGCTCATCAGGCTGGGCACCAGACAGAGGCACATCGGGCTGGGCAGCAGACAGTGGCACATCAGGCTGGGCAGCAGACAGGGGCACATCGGGCTGGGCAGCAGACAGGGGCACATCAGGCTGAGCAGCAGACAGAAGCTCATCAGGCTGGGCAGCAGACAGAAGCTCATCAGGCTGGGCAGCAGACAGAGGCACATCAGGCTGGGCACCAGACAGAGGCACATCAGGCTGGGCACCAGACAGAGGCACATCAGGCTGGGCAGCAGATAGTGGCACATCAGGCTGGGCAACAGACAGGGGCACATCAGGCTGGGCAGCAGACAGGGGCACATCAGGCTGGGCAGCAAACAGAAGTTCATCAGGCTGGGCAGCAGACAGAAGCTCATCAGGCTGGGCAGCAGACAGAAGCTCATCAGGCTGGGCAGCAGACAGAAGCTCATCAGGCTGGGCAGCAGACAGAAGCTCATCAGTAGGGATGAGCTTCGAGTTCGAGTCGAACGAGTTTGACTCGAACGTCGGCTGTTCACCAGTTCGCCGAACAGCGAACAATTTGGGGTGTTCGCGGCAAATTCAAAAGCCGCGGAACACCCTTTAAAAGTCTATGGGGAGAAATCAAAAGTGCTAATTTTAAAGGCTTATATTCATAGTATTGTCATAAAAAGTGTTTGGGGACCTGGGTCCTGCCCCAGGGGACATGGATCAATGCAAAAAAAAGTTTTAAAAACGGCCGTTTTTCGGGAGCAGTGATTTTAATAATGCTTAATGTGAAACAATAAAAGTGTAATATACCTTTAAATTTCGTACCTGGGGGGTGTCTATAGTATGCCTGTAAAGGGGCGCATGTTTCCTGTGTTTAGAACAGTCTGACAGCAAAATGATATTTCAAAGGAAAAAAAGTCATTTAAAACTACTCGCGGCTATTAATGAATTGCCGGTTCGACAATACACATAAAAGTTCATTGATAAAAACGGCATGGGAATTCCCCACAGGGGAACCCCGAACTAAAATTTAAAAAAAAAATGACGTGTTGGGGTCCCCCTCAATTCCATACCAGGCCCTTCAGGTCTGGTATGGATATTAAGGGGAACCCCGGCCAAAATAAAAAAAATGGCGTGAGGTCCCCCTCAAAATTTATATCAGACCCTGCAGGTCTGGTATTAATTTTAAGTGGAACCCCGCACCAAAATTTAAAAAAAAAATGGCGTGGGGTACCCCCAAAAATCCATACCAGACCCTTATCCGAGCACGCAACCTGTCAGGCCGCAGAAAAAGAGGGGGGACGAGAGAGCACCCCCCCTCCTGAACCGTACCAGGCCACATGCCCTCAACATTGGGAGGGTGTTTTGGGATGACATAACACCAGCAGGGAAAGATTCCCCTGACAGTTCCAAACTGCCAGGAGACACCTGCTGGTGGACCTTAGTACTGCATGCCAAATGATAGATCTTACCAGCAGATGGACCCTTTCCTGACACTTTATCTATCTTGTAAAATTTTGGATTTATCCAAGTTTACCTTGAGTCCCGAACAGCTAGTGAAAATGGAAAGAATGGTCAGCGTCTCTCGAAGGGACTGGGTTGGGTCACTCAAGAAAAGAATGAGATCATCTGCGTGTAAAGCAACTTTTTCATGTATGGATCCCACCTGTATGCCCCTAATCCCGTCCGCCTGTCTGAGGGCCGAGGCAAGTGGTTCCATCACCAGGGCAAACAGAGCCGGTGATAGTGGACAACCTTGCCTCGTACCTCTTCCAACAGAAATGAAACAAAGGAAATTCCCCTAGTGGACTTTGAAGGCACATTTAAGAGAACATTTAGAAAGGTATATGAAGTAAATAACAGTTTATTTATTACAAAAAATCATCGAGTGAATATCACACAATCACATAATTAAAAACAAGGAATGCAGTTCCATAGATACAAAACTAGTGATACCAATACATTTGCACCCGACGCGTTTCGGAGTTACTTATGCCTCCTTCTTCAGGGGTAATTGTAGGATTGAAACAGAATTTTCTATATGGGAAATGGTATATATAACATAAACATAGTAAGTACACATTGAAAATCATGAACAAAAAACCTATAATTGCATAAATCTGTATATATATTTCTGTTTACACTTACATTGGTATCTATAGATATTGGTTATGCATTCCAAAAAGAGTTTAAAAGAACATAGATGAATTGACACATACTGCCCATCAGACGTGTTCCCTGGTCGTGGTGTGTAGAACTTTAGTAGAGTATAACAAGAGTATTCATATAGCCACTGTCGAGGTGGGAATAGATAGGAATGGATATATGAGGTAATTTATTCTTCCTTTCAATGGGAAGAGAGGCCCATTAGTCAAGGGCGTATGAAAGTTTAGATCTGAGATCACACTGGGGCCAAATGCGAATCCTGTAAGTCATGAAAATATATATATAAATGTGCATGTTGGTCAAGCATATGAGTAGCCAGAGTAGTACATGGAAAGTCCAAAGAATGTATCCTACCTGGTCCGCCTATAGTATGGAGGACAATAGCTGATGATGGGTGTGGATCAGGTAAGGCCCAAATAGCTGGAGAGTCAACATGGAAATAGGAAGTATATCAATACCCTGATTGATAAAGAGAGAAGAGGGGGGGGGGAAGAGAGGACAAGAGACAGGAACAAGAGGAAAGGAGGGGCAAGGGGAGGGGAGGGGGGGGAAAGAAAGAGAAGGGGAGGAGAAAGAGGGGGACAAGGGAGGGAGGGACAGAAAGGGGGGACAGGGGGGGGATCGGGGTGGGGGGGAAAAGAAGGGAAAGGGGGAGGAGGGGGGAAAAAAGGGGAAAGGGGGGGGGAAGGGGGGGGGGAAGACCGGGAAGGGAGGGGAAATGGGGGAAGGGGAGGAAAGGAAAAAGGAAGGGGAGAAGGATGGGAAAAGAAAGGCAGAGGAAGAGAGATAGTAAGTGAAAAAACGGAAAACAGAAGAAAAATATAAGGCATCCAGATAGCAGAAATGGCTGGTAGTTTCAGTAGAGGAATCTGGATCAATAGGTGTATTGTAAGAAAAGAAAAAACCCATAGAGCATAGCAGATAACAGATGAAGTAAATAGAGCATGACAGGTAACAGATAAGGTTAATAGCTGGTGGTTTCAATATAGAGATCTGGGTCAATAAGTATGTAGTAAATTACTAACCGTGTATCACAGCAGCTCTCACCAATAGCGTCCTGTCTGCAGCAGATGACGCTTGGTGTGAGCTGAGGCTGGATAAAAAAAGCCCTCCCCACCCATCAGCTGTTGATGGGAAAGAAGCAACAGCTGATTGTGGTGAGGGAGGGACGGACGCACTCTGGCTGGCCCCCCCGGGTGGAGCACGCGCCGCCAGGCTCCCACAGCGCATGCGTGCGCAGACGTCATGAGGCGTGGCCACGCCTACTGCACCCGCCGGCACGTCTAGCTTCCCCAACGGACTGCGCATGTCCGTTGGGGTCGCAAGATGGAGGACAGTAAATGCTGTACCTCACACAGCGCCGCCATGAGCCCAAACTCGCTAAGGCGGCTCTTTTTGTGCCGGGCGGATAGCAGATCGTAATGTAAGGCTAATGAAGAATGAGTCAGAGCACATATTTTGTGCATCTAATAAAAGGGGATAAAAATGATAATATACTGAGTTTTGTTGCTATAGCAGGGAAGCAAAACCGGTGGGCAGTATAATACGGGTTAAGATGGTAACCTGATGGAGGGACATATAGCAAAGCGGTAATCACATAGAGCTTTGAGAAAACAGAAAAGGGCGCTGATAGAGCACCATTAAGTTTTATCTGCGCTGTCGGGTCCTTATATAAAATATCAATCCTCCTGCGGAATATTTCTCCAAAACCCATAACCTCTAGAACCGAGGACATAAAAGGCCATGCCACCGAATCAAACGCCTTTTCAATGTCTAGTGTAAGCATTACCCTCGTGGAGGACTCAGTGGAAGGTAGCTGAAGATGTGTAAACACTCTACGTAAATTTATATCTGTTGATTTCCCTGGCATGAAACCAGTCTGGTCTATATTAATCAGAGATGGTAAAATTATCCACAGTCTGGTTGCTAATATTTTTGTCAAGATCTTAAGGTCATAGTTTAGCAAGGAGATCGGCCTATAGGAAGTACAAAGGGATATGTCTTTGTCGGGCATAGGGATGAGGACTATGTGTGCCTGATACATAGAAGGGGGTAAGGACATCTGTTTTTTTACTATCAGAGAAGACTTTTAACAGTTTTGGTGCAATTAATGAGGCATACATTCTGTACCATTCACCAGGTAGGCCATCTGGTCCCGGTGTTTTACCACTGGGGAATCAGCAAATCGCTTCCTCTATCTCTTGGGTGGTAAAATCTTTGTCTAAAAATTCAAGATCCTCCTGCGAAAGAGTGGGTAGATGTAGGGAATGCAAAAATTCCCTACGCCGTTCTTCAGACCAGCCAGGGACTGCCTTATATAAGTTTTCATAGAAGGATCTGAATTCATCTAGAATTAGCTCGGGAGTAGAGATCACCTGGCCATCCAAACCACAGATTTCTGACACCACTGTCTGCATTTTAGAGTCCGCAACTAAATTCGTTAGAAGTTTGCCATTTTTGTCTCCGGACTCAAAGATCCTCCCTGCCAGAGAATTTAAATCCAGATGTGTGGCCGAGGCGAGATGTAGAGACAACGCTCTTCTTGCCTCAGCTAGCCGGCTGAAATGATCCAAGGTCGGGGAAGGGGATGCTTTAAAGTGTTTGCTAACCCAAAAATAACAAACACTGCCTGACCCTCTATTAGAGCCTGGCATAGCACACTGCATTAGTATTTTATAAAAATGAGTGCCGTAAATACCGATTTAGAATGATCTTCAGGCCTGTCACATGACTCACGGCCCCTGTATACCTGTATATATGGCTTCTGCAGGAGGGGCCGAGATCACCTGGTCGCTCAGCCTCTCCTGCAGTAGCCCTGGAAACTGGCCGAGAGTCACGTGAACCAGCCTGAAGATCGTGCTAAATCAGAATTTACAATGCTCATTTTTATAAAAGACTAATGCAGTGTGCTATGCCAGGCTATAAGAGAGGGGCTGGCAGGGACCATTTAGAATTTTTTTATTTTACTAATAGCGGCGGGGGGCAGAGACACAGAGATGACAGGCAGGGAGGAGGGTGTGAGGGGGAGAAAGGAGAGCTGAGAGCAAGGCTGCATATGAGGGAGGGACGCACTTTGCCCTGACCACCGTGGTCAGTACAGAGAGGGGGATACAGGAAGTGGCAGGTTTTTTAACTGTTTAGAGGGGGGCAGATTACACAGCACAAGCACTGTGTTGTTTAATCTGCTTTAAAGGACCAGTAAATCTATTTTTATTTTTTTGGGGTTAACAAACACTTTAAAGATGTATATGGAATTACAAAATGTTATGATTCTTGGGGACCGCGTCAGCAACAACATATTCTGACATCACCTACATTTCATGTCTATTAATTTACTTTACTTTTACACAATTGCTTGACTTATGTGCTGTTACACTTGTTGTATGAAAATATTATACATTGCATAGTAATAGTTATGTTCATATTACTATTATCCTGCCATTTTGTGGTTATTTTGGTTATTGCTTTATCTTTTTCTGTCTTATACTCTGTGTTCCGCCTACTTGTTGTATGCATTTCCTGTTCCTTCATTGTGCTTGTGGGGATGAAGATGGCCACTTGTCTCTAGGCATTATGCACTCTGCTTGCATCCAGGAACACATAACATGTTTTGACCTGCAAATACCGTCTTTTTGATCATCTGCCACATCTTGTTGTCTGCTGTACGCTGCTCATTCAATGAATATCTTCATGGATATGAAAAGGTGTTTGTGGAGTTTAGCTATCTGATAAAGACTGTCCGCAGTGATTATATCTGCTTTTACAGGCCAGGCATAGAGGTCTCAGCAAGGGATAAGTCACGATTACAACAGTTGAAGTCAGAGTAGCTTACATACAGCATCAGCAACCCCATATGATTTATTTCTACCCCAAAAGAATGGGTAGTTTTTGCGAAAAGATTTTTTGTGCAAGAGATATAATTCAGAATTGGAAGCAGAAAAGGCAATACAAGTATAAAGCTAAAGCTATTAATGTCATATAAATTGCCAAACAGGGGCACAGCAAGTCACAGAGCGCAGCTTATTGTGATCTTCTATTCACTAACACACTGTAATGTGTACAAAGTTTAACCACTTGAGGTCCGGGCCATAGCCGAATGAGGGCTACAGTGCGAACCTCAATCTCCGGGAGGCCGTCATGGGACGTCCTCCCCTGTGCACACGGACCGTGCGCACCCTGCAGGGCGCACGGTGTGCGCGCTGTGATCACCGAGTCACGGAGACTCGGATGATCACAGATCCGAGTAAGGGGCCGGTCCTGGCCCCTTACCATGTGATCAGCTGTCAGCCAATGACAGCTGATCACATGATGTAAACAAAAGCTTGGTGATCGGTTTCGTTTTCTCCTCACGCTGACAGTGTGAGGAGGAAAAAAAAGCCGATCACCGTCTTATGTCAAAGGGACATCGGTCCCGAAGAGGAAGGAGGCACATATGCCTCATCTGTGCCTCCAAGTGCCATCTGTCATCGCCACCTGCCAGTGCCCACAAGTGCCACCTATCAATGCCCACAAGTGCCACCTATCAATGCCCACCAGTGGTGCCAATCAGTGCCACCTAGCAGTGCTGCCATCAATCAGTGCCCAACACTGCCACCCATCAGTGCCCATCACCGCCACCCATCAGTGCCCATCACTGCCACCTATCAGTGCCGCCTCATCAGTGTACATCAACGAAGGAGAAAAATTACCTGTTTGCAAAATTTTATAACAAAATATAAAAAAAAAAAATTTTTTTTTTAACCAATTGCCGACCGCCTCACGCCTATATACGTGAGCAGAATGGCACAGGCAGGCAAAATCACATTCCTAGTACGTGATTGCCTTCCCGCGGGGGGGGGGGGTCTGATCGGACCCTCCCCCCGGTGCCAGCGGCGGTCGGCATTTGGCTGGGAGCGTTGAGAGACGAGGGGGAGGCCATCCGATCGTGGCCCCCCCCTCGCGATCGCTCCCAGCCAAAGAGAAACATCCTCTGCCTCTGTATAGTACACAGAGGCAGAGGATGTGATGTCCTCTCCCCTCGGCTCGGCAGTTTCCGTTCTGGCGCCAAGGAGAGAAGACATCTGAGTAAGTGTAAAACACACACACACAGTAGAACATGCCAGGCACACTAAACACCCCCGATCGCCCCCCGATCCCCCCCCTGTCACAAACTGACACCAAGCAGGTTTATTTTTTTTTTTTTCCTGATTACTGCATGGTGTCAGTTTGTGACAGTTAGAAGTGGTAGGGCAGTTAGGGTTAGCCCCCTGTAGGTCTAGGGTACCCCCCTAACCCCCCCTAATAAAGTTTTAACCCCTTGATCACCCCCTGTCACCAGTGTCGCTAAGCGATCATTTTTCTGATCGCTGTATTAGTGTCGCTGGCGACGCTAGTTAGGGACGTAAATATTTAGGTTCACTGTCAGCGTTTTATAGCATCAGGGACCCCCATATACTACCTAATAAATGTTTTAACCCCTTGATTGCCCCCTAGTTAACCCTTTCATCACTGATCACCGTATAACCGTTACGGGTGACACTGGTTAGTTCGTTTATTTTTTATAGTGTCAGGGCACCCGCCGTTTATTACCGAATAAAGGTTTAGCCCCCTGATCGCCCGGCGGTGATATGCGTCGCCCCAGGCAGCGTCAGATTAGCGCCAGTAGCGCTAACACCCACACACGCAGCATACGCCTCCCTTAGTGGTATATTATCTGAACGGATCAATATCTGATAGGATCAGATCTATACTAGCGTCCCCAGCAGTTTAGGGTTCCCAAAAACGCAGTGTTAGCGGGATCAGCCCAGATACCTGCTAGCACCTGCGTTTTTCCCCTCCGCCCGGCCCAGCCCAGCCCAGCCCACCCAAGTGCAGTATCGATCGATCACTGTCACTTACAAAACACTAAACGCATAACTGCAGTGTTCGCAGAGTCAGGCCTGATCCCTGCGATCGCTAACAGTTTTTTTGGTAGCGTTTTGGTGAACTGGCAAGCACCAGCGGCCTAGTACACCCCGGTCGTAGTCAAACCAGCACTGCAGTAACACTTGGTGACGTGGCGAGTCCCATAAGTGCAGTTCAAGCTGGTGAGGTGGCAAGCACAAGTAGTGTCCCGCTGCGACCAAAAAGACAAACACAGGCCCGTCGTGCCCATAGTGCCCTTCCTGCTGCATTCGCCAATCCTAATTGGGAACCTACCGCTTCTGCAGCACCTGTACTTCCCCCATTCACATCCCCAACCAAATGCAGTCGGCTGCATGAGAGGCATTTTTATGTCCTCCCGAGTACCCCTACCCAACAAACCCCCCCAAAAAAGATGTGTCTGCAGCAAGCACGGATATAGGCGTGACACTCGCTATTATTGTCCCTCCTGTCCTGACAATCCTGGTCTTTGCATTGGTGAATGTTTTGAACGCTACCATTCACTAGTTGAGAATTAGGGTAGGGTACAGCATTGCACAGACTAGGCACACTTTCACAGGGTCTCCCAAGATGCCATCGCATTTTGAGAGACCCGAACCTGGAACCGGTTACAGTTATAAAAGTTACACATAAAGAGGGAAGTTGGGACTTTAAATGAAGCGCTTGGGTAGTGGAGGGGAGATAGACCATAGTAGAAATGCATGAAAAAATGTTTATTGATTATAAGGAGTACCAAACAATAAAAGAGTAATCATTTCACATACAGTAAACAATTCATTAATATATGCATAGGTAATGTAACATAGCATAAACGTAGTAAAAATTGTATATACGTGTAGCAGCACAGAGTCCAATATAAATACAGCAGTAATATGGCGTAGTATTGCTAGCGATAACAAGCCTGATACCAACACATGCACCCACATGATAAATATGCATTTCTTAAAATAAGGAAAGAATTGATGTAATAGAGGAAAACAGATGGTAACAATGGTTCCATGTAGGATGTAGCTGGGGCATCATAAATGTAAAGCTCGACGCGTTTCATGGGTATGTTCCCACTCATCAGGAGCTGATGCGATAGGGTTTCCTAAAGGATATATATATAAGAGTATAATGAACCAAAGAGTTCATATAAGGTAAAAATCAATATTCGATATCTATAGCTGTATATACCAAACGGACTCACCGACTCAAGCAAAGTGCAGTGTGCTGTGGTGGGAGCAGGGTGGGCCAGGGCCATAGCCTCTCCACGGGAGCTGAGGCGGCATAAATGTAGATGCAACATCGGGCAGGAAGAAAGAGATAGAATGGAGTAGAAAGTGTCCACAGGTGAAAATGTATTGTCGTAAGAACAGGCAATTCTGGGAACAAAACAATATGTTTCAAAAGGTGTATATCTGATTAATAATGATATTGAATAAGTAATAAAAAATAAATAATGTACCCAGAGTGTTCCAAAAGCGGTGATGATGTAAATAGAGAGAGTGTGTATATGGAGATCTGTGTTTATAAGTGAAGGCATGAGAGTGGGAGTAGAAGTGACCAAGGGAAGTGAAGGCGTGAGAGCAAAGAGTGTGGGAGAAATTAGAAAAGGATAGTGACAGATAAGTGAGAATAAGGTAAGATCACCATAGAAATAAACACATATGCCAAGAGAGAGCCAAAAAACAAAGCAGGAGGGGAAGGAGAGGAAAAGGGGACATAGAACCTACCCAGATGCAGCATCAAAGGCACCAGCAACCAAACGTACAACGTAGGGCTGGTCTGCATAGACCCCAGAAAGAGACTGGCCGTGTGAACAGCCAGTTCCAAGTGGGGAATATATATATGCCGCCAACGCCACGTGGGTGATGCAGAGGAGGAGTCGCCGCACCTGAACCGAGTTACACTCGGCCGTCGGTGTGGAGAGGCTCCTCCCTAAGGGCACCGAGATGGAAACACGCTGAACGTCGGAGCAGTGACGTCAAAGACTGACGTCACGCGCACGACGCAGGGGGCGTGGCGCCGATGCGCAAGGGGGCGTCCGCCCGATCCCCCGATCATGCAGTAGATGGGGAGAACTGGAGGACCCACTGGCGCATCGCAGCTCCCGTAGAGAGGAGAGCCCAGCACCACCTGCACGCCCAACCATCACACACAGAGCACAAATGCTGGTCAGGTGGAAGGTGTGTCTGGGGCATATGTAAGAAAAAAAAACCAAGTGGGGCATGGGATCAGTGACCAAGTTGCTGCATGAAAAAAAGGTTAAAATAAAAAGTAAATAAGACAATAATATGTCCACAACTAGGGAACGTATGTGTATGTTCACGTATAACCGGGACATTATCCTATACATAGTGATCCCCTATAAAGTAGGGGCGAACCTCACACAGGGATGGTAGGGGAACACTACCAATCCCATATAACCAATTGTTTCCATCCCGGTAATATTTGAATATAAAAGGGGGGGAGAGGAGGGGGGGAGAGAGAGGAGGGGAGGGGGAGAGAGGAGGGGAGGGGGGGAGAGGGGGGGAGATTTGGGACTTTAAATGAGGCACAATAATGTGCCTCCATCCCGATATATCGGTACACATAAAGAGGGAAGTTGGGACTTTAAATGAAGCGCTTGGGTAGTGGAGGGGAGATAGACCATAGTAGAAATGCATGAAGAAATGTTTATTGATTATAAGGAGTACCAAACAATAAAAGAGTAATCATTTCACATACAGTAAACAATTCATTAATATATGCATAGGTAATGTAACATAGCATAAACGTAGTAAAAATTGTATATACGTGTAGCAGCACAGAGTCCAATATAAATACAGCAGTAATATGGCGTAGTATTGCTAGCGATAACAAGCCTGATACCAACACATGCACCCACATGATAAATATGCATTTCTTAAAATAAGGAAAGAATTGATGTAATAGAGGAAAACAGATGGTAACAATGGTTCCATGTAGGATGTAGCTGGGGCATCATAAATGTAAAGCGCGACGCGTTTCGTGGGTATGTTCCCACTCATCAGGAGCTGATGCGATAGGGTTTCCTAAAGGATATATATATAAGAGTATAATGAACCAAAGAGTTCATATAAGGTAAAAATCAATATTCGATATCTATAGCTGTATATACCAAACGGACTCACCGACTCAAGCAAAGTGCAGTGTGCTGTGGTGGGAGCAGGGTGGGCCAGGGCCATAGCCTCTCCACGGGAGCTGAGGCGGCATAAATGTAGATGCGACATCGGGCAGGAAGAAAGAGATAGAATGGAGTAGAGAGTGTCCACAGGTGAAAATGTATTGTCGTAAGAACAGGCAATTCTGGGAACAAAACAATATGTTTCATAAGGTGTATATCTGATTAATAATGATATTGAATAAGTAATAAAAAATAAATAATGTACCCAGAGAGTTCCAAAAGCGGTGATGATGTAAATAGAGAGAGTGTGTATATGGAGATCTGTGTTTATAAGTGAAGGCATGAGAGTGGGAGTAGAAGTGACCAAGGGAAGTGAAGGCGTGAGTTATAAAAGTTACAGTTACAAAAAAAAGTGTAAAAAAAAAAAAAAAAAACACAAACAAAAATTTTAAAAAATAGTTGTCGTTCTTATTGTTCTCTCTCTCTCTATTCTCTCTCTATTGTTCTGCTCTTTTTTACTGTATTCTATTCTGCAATGTTTTATTGTTATTATGTTTTATCATGTTTGCTTTTCAGGTATGCAATTTTTAATACTTTATTGTTTACTGTGCTTTATTGTTAACCATTTTTTTGTCTTCAGGTACGCCATTCACGACTTTGAGTGGTTATACCAGAATGATGCCTGCAGGTTTAGGTATCATCTTGGTATCATTCTTTTCAGCCAGCGGTCGGCTTTTATGTAAAGCAATCCTAGCGGCTAATTAGCCTCTAGACTGCTTTTACAAGCAGTGGGAGGGAATGCCCCCCCACCGTCTTCCGTGTTTTTCTCTGGCTCTCCTGTCTCAACAGGGAACCTGAGAATGCAGCCGGTGATTCAGCCAGCTGACCATAGAGCTGATTAGAGACCAGAGTGGCTCCAAACATCTCTATGGCCTAAGAAACCGGAAGCTACGAGCATTTTATGACTTAGATTTCGCCGGATGTAAACAGCGCCATTGGGAAATTGGGGAAGCATTTTATCACACCGATCTTGGTGTGGTCAGATGCTTTGAGGGCAGAGGAGAGATTTAGGGTCTAATAGACCCCAATTTTTTCAAAAAAGAGTACCTGTCACTACCTATTGCTATCATAGGGGATATTTACATTCTCTGAGATAACAATAAAAATGATTTAAAAAAAAAATGAAAGGAACAGTTTAAAAATAAGATAAAAAAAAAAATAATAAAGAAAAAAAAAAAAAAAAAGCACCCCTGTCCCCCCTGCTCTCGCGCTAAGGCGAACGCAAGCGTCGGTCTGGCGTCAAATGTAAACAGCAATTGCACCATGCATGTGAGGTATCACCGCGAAGGTCAGAACGAGGGCAGTAATTTTAGCAGTAGACCTCCTCTGTAAATCTAAAGTGGTAACCTGTAAAGGCTTTTAAAAGCTTTTAAAAATGTATTAATTTTGTTGCCACTGCACGTTTGTGCGCAATTTTAAAGCATGTCATGTTTGGTATTCATGTACTCGGCCTAAGATCATCTTTTTTATTTCATCAAACATTTGGGCAATATAGTGTGTTTTAGTGCATTAAAATTTAAAAAAGTGTGTTTTTTCCACAAAAAATGCGTTTGAAAAATCGCTGCGCAAATACTGTGTGAAAAAAAAATGAAACACCCACCATTTTATTCTGTAGGGCATTTGCTTTAAAAAAATATATATAATGTTTGGGGGTTCAAAGTAATTTTCTTGCAAAAAAAAATAATTTTTTCATGTAATCAAATAGTGTCAGAAAGGGCTTTGTCTTCAAGTGGTTAGAAGAGTGGGTGATGTGTGACATAAGCTTCTAAATGTTGTGCATAAAATGCCAGAACAGTTCAAAACCCCCCAAATGACCCCATTTTGGAAAGTAGACACCCCAAGCTATTTGCTGAGAGGCATGTCGAGTCCATGGAATATTTTATATTGTGACACAAGTTGCGGGAAAGAGACAAATTTTTTTTTTTTTTTTTTTGCACAAAGTTGTCACTAAATGATATATTGCTCAAACATGCCATGGGGATATGTGAAATTACACCCCAAAATACATTCTGTTGCTTCTCCTGAGTATGGGGATACCACATGTCTGGGACTTTTTGGGAGCCTAGCCGCGCACGGGACCCCGAAAACCAAGCACCGCCTTCAGGCTTTCTAAGGGCGTAAATTTTTGATTTCACTCTTCACTGCCTATCACAGTTTCGGAGGCCATGGAATGCCCAGGTGGCACAAACCCCCCCCCCAAATGACCCCATTTTGGAAAGTAGACACCCCAAGCTATTTGCTGAGAGGTATAGTGAGTATTTTGCAGACCTCACTTTTTGTCACAAAGTTTTGAAAATTGAAAAAAAAAATTTTCTGGTCTTTCTTCATTTTCAAAAACAAATGAGAGCTGCAAAATACTCACCATGACTCTCAGCAAATAGCTTGGGGTGTCTACTTTGCAAAATGGGGTCATTGGGGGGGGGGGGATTTGTGCCATCTTGGCATTTTATGGCCTTCAAAACTGTGATAGGTAGTGAGGAGTGAAATCAAAAATTTATGCCCTTAGAAATCCTGAAGGCGGTGCTTGGTTTTCGGGGCGCCGTACGCGGCTAGGCTCCCAAAAAGTCCCACACATGTGGTATCCACGTACTCAGGAGAAGCAGCTGAATGTATTTTGGGGTGCAATTCCACATATGCCCATGGCCTGTGTGAGCAATATATCATTTAGTGACAACTTTTTGTAATTTTTTTTTTTTTTTTTGTCCTTATTCAATCACTTGGGACAAAAAAATAAATATTCAATGGGCTCAACATGCCTCTCAGCAATTTCCTTGGGGTGTCTACTTTCCAAAATGGGGTCATTTGGGGGGGTTTTGTACTGCCCTGCCATTTTAGCACCTCAAGAAATGACATAGGCAGTCATAAACTAAAAGCTGTGTAAATTCCAGAAAATGTACCGTAGTTTGTAGACGCTATAACTTTTGCGCAAACCAATAAATATACGCTTATTGACATTTTTTTTACCAAAGACATGTGGCCGAATACATTTTGGCCTAAATGTATGACTAAAATTTAGTTTATTGGATTTTTTTTATAACAAAAAGTAGAAAATATCATTTTTTTCAAAATTTTCAGTCTTTTTGCGCTTATAGTGCAAAAAATAAAAATGGCAGAGGTGATCAAATACCATCAAAAGAAAGCTCTATTTGTGGGAAGAAAAGGACGCAAATTTCGTTTGGGTACAGCATTGCATGACCGCGCAATTAGCAGTTAAACCGACACAGTGCCGAATTGTAAAAAGTGCTCTGGTCAGGAAGGGGGTAAAACCTTCCGGGGCTGAAGTGGTTAAATTCTGTCTTTTTCAATTTTTTTAACAGAAACTAAAAACCCCAGAGGTGATCAAATACCATCAAAAGAAAGCTCTATTTGTGGGAAAAAAATGATAAAAATTTCATTTGGGTACCGTGTTGTATGACCGCGCAATTGTCATTTAACCCCTTCCCGCCGACCGTACGCAGACGTGCGTACTCGGCTTTCCGGAGTTATACCGGGATGATGCCTGCAGCTGCAGGCATCATCCCGGTACCGTTGTTTAGAGCCGGCGATCGGCTACCCACGTATAACAACCGATGCGGCTAAAAGCCGCTCGGCTGTTATACCGGAGGAGCGGGACGGGACATCCCCCCCTCCCGACGCTCTTACCAGGCCTCCCGTGCGATCGGGAGGCCCGGTGTCCAATCGGCTGGCTTTGGCGACTGGGGGCGGGCTGGAACGAAGCCACCCACCTTCTCATTGTAAACGCGGAAGCAACATAATGACGTCACTTACCGTTTACTCGGCTGCCAATGGCGCCGGTTTTAAAAAGATACACAATATTCAGAATCGCTGTTTTCGGCGATCTGAATACTTTGAAGTGCAAAGGAGGGATTGGGGGTCTTTTAGACCCCCGAGCCCTCCATAAAGAGTACCTGTCACCACCTATTACTGTCACAAGGGATGTTTACATTCCTTGTGACAGCAATAAAAGTAAAAAAAAAAATTTTTTTTTTAAACACAATTTATAAGTATAAAAATAAATAAAATAAATAATAAAAAAACATTTTTAAAGCGCCCCCGTCCCCGTGAGCTCGCGCAGCGAAGAAAACGCATACGGAAGTCGCGCCCACATATGTAAACGGTGTTCAAATCACACATGTGAGATATCGCCGCGATCATCAGAGCGAGAGCAATAATTCTAGCCCTAGACCTCCTCTGTAACTCAAACCTGGTAACCGTAAAAAAAAATTAAAACGTCGCCTATGGAAATTCATAGGTACCGTAGTTTGTCGCCATTCCCCGAGTGCGTGCAATTATAAAGGGTGACATGTTTGGTATCTATTTACTCGGCGTAACATCATCTTTCCCATTATACAAAAAAATTGGGGTAACTTTACTGTTTGGATTTTTTAAAATTCATGAAAGTGTCCCTTTTCCAAAAATTTGCGTTTAAAACACCGCTGCACAAATACCGTGTGATATAAAATATTGCAACAATCTCCATTTTATTCTCTAGATTCTCTGCTAAAAAAAATATATATATAATGTTTGGGAACTCTAAGTAATTTTATAGCAAAAAATACAGATTTTAACTTGTAAACATCAAATTTCAAAAATAGGCTTAGTCATGAAAGGGTTAAAGTGTGACAGCGCTAAAAGCTGAAAATTGGTCTGGACAGGAGGGGGTTTTAATTGCCCAGTAAGTAAGTTGTTAAAGTGGATGTAAACCCGAAAAAAAAAATTTTTTTATATCATACTGTAGAGTATAAGATTTCCTATCATTTGAGCCCAGTCTAGCCACACAGAGTTAACCCATCTTTGAGCAATCCTCTTTTATTGTTCAGTGAGAAAAATCTTGACAAACTGAGAAAAAAACTTTGTCAAATACTCCCCCTTGCTGTGAGTGACAGCCTAAGACACATGCATTATTTTTTAATTCCCTCCCCCACTCCTTTCTTCAGCAGCTCTGCAAGGATTGGCTGTTCCACACCTCAGCATGATTTGGCATGCTGAAGTCATGTGGTTACTTTCCTGTCTTTTCACTGGATGTTAGAGATCATAGCAGAAGTTCAGCAGAAGTTCAGTGTAAGAAATATACACAGGAGAAAATGCATATTGACAAGGAGTGTAGAGGTGGGCGGGGAGTTTACTGACATCACGACTCCACCCACCGAGCTCCAGACAACAGACCCACCCACAGAATATGCAGTTTTTCGGGTCCAATAACAGACAGAGGGGAGACATTTGACAGGTCAATATACATGCAGGAGGCATGTATATCCTTATAGATAACTCCTATGGCAGTAGTTTAGAAAGGATGACATTGGGTTTACATCCACTTTAATGAAAGGTTAATTCAGAGTGCACCTACAAACTACAAACCACATTGCAAAGCAAAGGCAGTTGTTCCCCGGAACAATGAACAAAAAAATCACAGTGCAATGTTTTGAAGACAAAAGCTGAAATTGTTACACAGTAGCTCGAGAGCATACAAGCAGTTTAATTGGGCCCAAGGCAGCAATGTAAGAGGGAGAGACAAGTCATTTTTTTCCAAGAATAAATCATAGTATGATATTCCAAACACAGCAGCCCTAAATATTGCAGAGACTCGCTACCAATTAAGCAAGCATTTGTACTTGGCCACAATATCAGAGAAAAAGATTAGGCATATTTTATTTGGTTAAAAAAATTCTGCTTATTATACAATAGTTAAGATCCAGAAATATTGTAAGGACACGGAGCACACCATGTAAATGTTTTTACTAGGCCACAGTGCAAGACGGGGAGAATAGGCAGGTTTTATTCTCCTAAAATCTAAATTAGAAGGTGCTTTTTCAGAGCCACAAGCCGGAAAAACTGAACTTATCTGCTGGACAATATCCACTTCTTATTTGTTAGGATTCTATGTCAGAAGGAGATCCAGCAAAACATATCTGCGAAAAACATATCTCAGCTTCTTTTTCTTTTCAGGCCATAATCCAAAACATGGCCGGATCTAGGTGTGTGGATGGATGGGTATTCTAGGAGTAGAGGGGTAAAAGCTGTAGATGGGGAGTATTCTAGATGGATGCAGAGGGGAGATAGCTGAGGGCGGGGGGTATTGTAAGAAGTAGGGGGGTGAGAGCTGTGTATGGGGGGTATTCTAGGTGCAGAGGGGTGAGATCTATGTATGGGGGGATACTCTAGGTGCAGAGGGGTGATGTTTGTGTCCTCTAATAATGATTTTAGTGTATTATAGCGAAAATATCATTTTTATTTTTTTTAGGGGGTTCCCTGTCAGGTGGGCTGTACAGTGCCCTATAATTTCTAACGGCTGCCCTGCCAGAAGTGATCCCTGTTCTTTGCCTCTTCAATGGTATTCCCTGTCCTCTGCCTCTCCAGCAGTGACCCCTGTCCTCTGCCTCTCCAATAGTGACCCCTATCCTCTGCCCTGCCAAGGGGTGACCCCTGTCCTCTGCCCAGCCAGTGGTGACCCCTGTCCTCTGCCCTGCCAGTATTGACCCTTGTCCTCCATCCTGCTGATCCCTGTCCTCGGCTCAGCTGACCCCTATCCTTGGCTCTGCAGACCCAGGTCTTCAACCCTATTGACCTCCTGTACACTGCCCTACCAATTCCTGTACCATACCCTGCTGCCCTTCCATCCTTTGCCCTGCTAATTCCTTGTACCAATACTATACTGCTTTTCTACCAAACCTATACTGCACCCATATCAAACCTATATTGCAGCTATACTGAACTGTCACTACATTTGACCCACATCTACACTGCACCTGTACCACACCTGTAAAATAGATATTTGCCAGCACACCATGGATCGACACAAAGTAGCGTGCAAACGGGATGACCTGCCTGACGAAGGGGTCCTGCGTGACTCCGAAACGTTGCACTCTTCTCATGTTGTGATCATGCAATAAACTATCTGTTTGGATGCTACTGATATGCCCAGGCCTGGGGTTCCTCCAGTAACAGAGAGATGAGGAATCCCACCTTCACTTACTCGGTATAGATTGTGCAAGGTAGCAAAGAAAAATAAAGTTCACAGGCATTCTGAAAAGTCCTGAATTACCTACAGTCCCCTGAAAAATGTTTTGGCAATGGTACCCTGGGCTCAGGAGGGTAAGGTAGTTCAGCTTGGGCAAAGGCCATGGTTTGATCAGCAGAATCCTTGACTCTTGAATGCTCGGAAGTGGAGAAGGCTGGATGCAAGTTGCAGTTGATTATGGATGCGAGCAAAGTCCTTATGCATCCCTTGCACTACATGAAAAAGTGTGGTAACAGTCTGGCAGAGGGTTGATGGCAGAGAGACCTCCCATTCAGACTCCATCATTGGTTGACTGGTACTGTCACGTACCTGAAGGGAGACTGAAACAACGAGGTCGGCCTCTCTTGTATCTCCAGCCCAGGTCCCTCTGAGGGTGGAACAGAAGGAGCCGAGGGACAGGAGGAACACGAATGCCTGCAGATGAAGACCCGGAAGCCTGTAGCAGGAAGTCGCAGCTGTTGGCAGGACTGTAGTCGCAGACACTCTGATGGTAGTGCTGAGCCAAGCAGGCAACAGGAGCAAGGTCACAAGGATAGCCGGGTTCGGTAGCAGAAGGGCAGCAGGGTACCAAGGCATCAGGCAGAAGCAGGGTCAGATGGGAAGCCGGGATCAGGAGCCAGAGATCAGGTATAACAGAGTCCAGTAGCGGAGTCAAATAGAGAGCCGGGATCAGGAGCCAGAGATCAGGTATAACAGAGTCCAGTAGCAAAGTCTAATGGGAGCCAAGGTCAGCAACAGGTATCAGACAGGATAAACACAGGATTCAGGGTATCAGGAGCACAGCTGAAGACCAGTCAGCACTGATCAGTGGTTAGGGCACCCTTTAAGTAGGCCGTCTGGCGCCAATTGGCACTAGGGATGCGCTCCTGCGCGTGCACGCTGTCCGTCGCGCACACACATGTGCATAAGCGCCTATGGGCATTTGCAATTGCCTGTGAGCGTGCGCCAGACAATTTCCACTGGTTTCCTTACAAAAGTAGTGCATGAACTACTTTGAAATCACTACGACTTTAAGTTGCGCATACAGTATATGAATGATTATCATTGGAAAACATGGGGAACGACTTGTCATGCGACTCTGATGTCCAAAGTCGCATGACAAGTCACACAAGTGTGAATGGGATGGGTCTATAAAAACAATTATTTGTGAACGCCTGAATTATAAAAACTCATCGAGCTGATAATTTTTGGTACCATCATTATTTGCCCTTTTTTAGTGGAAGCATGCAGCTTTGACGCTTAACACATTTGGTATGTTTACTGAACACAGCCTCATCTTTTATTTTGTACAGATTTGAGGATTACATTGTGGTTGTGTTACCGAAATTAAATTGAGTGTATTTTAGACCCCTTTCACACTGGGGCGTTTTTCAGGCATTTTTCAGGTGCTTTAGTGTTAAAAAAAGCACCTGTAAAGCGCCTTAAAGAAGCCTCATCTACAATACCAATGTGAAAGCTTTCACACTGAAAGCGGCGCTTTACCAGCGTTTTTCGGGCACTGGCAGTGTGAAAGGGCTCGGGCTTTCACATTGGGATTGCAGATGAGGCTTCTTCCAGGCACTTTACAGGTGCTTTTTTTTAACGCTAAAGCGCCTGAAAAACGCCTGAAAAACACCCCAATGTGAAAGAGGTCTAACTGAAAATATAGATTTGATAAACAGTTGCACATATTATATTCTTGCATATTCTCAGACAAATAGGTTGAAAAACGGAACAAAAAGGAATGGACTTAGTGGACTTGGAAAGTGAAAGTATTTTTGTTCAGATGATTCACCTGTGAACATGCTGCTTGTCCGATTTCTACTCCTTCTTTGTCTGCAACAAACAGGTAATTATAATAAAAATATTCTGACAGTTATGCAGTCGGGGGGGGGGGGGGGCAGTAAGAAGACTGTGAGAGTTTTGTTTTAGTGATAGATTGCAGTATTTAGAGGACACAGGAGGTTCACTTTCCTTCCTAACCTGCAACAGAGCTGATCACACAGGAAGCTGTCCACATATAGGACATCAGGAAACAAATAGCATGTAATCACATAACATTTCTCATACAATAATGTAACAATAAATATGAGTCTATGTAAAAAGAAAATAGTTCAGTAATATCAGGGATGGATTTAAGCTGTAGAACTGAAATTTTCAGCATGTTAAAGCTGTTTAAACCCCGCTTTGTTATTTTTACCTACAGATAAGCATATAATAAGGCTTACCTGTAGGTAAAATAAATATCTCCTAAATGTGCACCATTTAGGAGATTTTAACCCTGCATGCAGCCTCTGACGTTATCGGCGCATGCGCTCTGAAGGTCTGGCATACCGGCCACTCATCGCTGGAGCCCACGAACCCGGAAGAAAGGCCAGGGGAACATGTCAGCCCTCTCAGTGGTGACTGGGCACTACTGGGAGGGCTTCATTCTAAGGTAAGTATTTCATAATGTGCCAGTATGCGATGCATACTGGCACATGATGGCATTGTCTTGCAGGTTTTTTTTTTTCCCAGCGGTTTACAACCACTTTAACATTTTGAATGATCTTGGTTTTAAAAATGTCAAATCAATATCTTTGGTTGTTATGACGGGAAACACTTTGGGTGGGGGGTTTGTGCAACTCAGCTTACCTTGGAGAGCTCTGGAAACTCTGTGCCCAGCTTCCCTGGCCCCTCTTATGTATAAATTACCCTGTGTCCATTAGGGGCACAGGGTGAACGAGAACCCCACTATGATCTGTGCTAGTCGGACTCGCTGTACAGCCACACTGGAAAGTTGTATATATGTATATATTGTGTGTTGTCTCATGCTGTTGGACACTTTGCTGGGATCGTTTTGGGGTGTGGTTGTATTCCATTGTTTTATTGTGTTTGTCAGCCTTGGAAGAAAAGTATATTATGGGATGTGTATCTCTATGGGGGGGGGATTCCTCCAACAGCTCTCCCTGCTAAAAAGACTGTTTACTGATGAGAAGTTTGAATACACCTGACCTGTGTGTCTATTGTTATTGGACATTTTACCCTGCCCTGAATCCAACGGTTGGGGGGAGTGTCTCTGAGTTGTATATCTGGTAACATGTGCTGGAATAAAGGAGTTTGATGTTGATCACCCTACACTGTGTTATGGCTGGTGACTGGGTGAGCTAAGGGGTCTTGGATAGTGCTGGTTCTGGACAAAGGAAGCATTTATGGCAGACATAGTCCTCTTGAGGACAAGGGTTCGTCACAACTGGTTGGCAGCAGCGGGATCGTGCTTCCTGGCTGTGAACACGTCCAAACCTCCACCTGGATCCAAGATCAGGATAGTAGACTTCAGTCACCCCAGCGGAGATATGGATCTGGCATCAGAGTTTCCGTGGCTGCTGCAGATTGTCCTTTCAGCATACACCAGGTCTGTGTCTGCGGATGAATACCTGGAGGTCAGGCAGCAGATTCGGGGAGGACTCTGGATTAGAGCCCTCCAGCTTGCTGGTATGCAACAGGGAAAGTGCTTTCCAACCCCAGAGCAACAGGCCAGTGAACAACGGGAGTTACGGATGCAATTCCTGGGAGAGCGTCCCCAGGAGCAATGAGTGACTGAGTTGGACAGGCTGGTCCAGCAGGAGATAGAGCTGGACAATCGGTATCGGGCTCTGCAATGGCACGCAGAGGAGGAATATTTAGGGGAGACAACAGAAGTCTCTCTGGAGGGATATGACTTTGGTGGCCCTGGATTGCTGTGGGAGAGCCTTACAGATTGTTTTGTGTTTGGCAATGAAGGGGAACCTACCCTTGAAGACCTGTGAGAATACAGAGAGGCTATGCTCAGTCTGGCCAGGGTCTCAGAGCTTAAACCTGATCTGGACTATTTGCTAAGGAAGGAACAGCATCTGGAAAGGACATACAGAAAACTGCTAGAATACATTCAGCAGCATTGCCATCTCCAAAGCTTAAGTGTTGACAACAGGGCATAGCTCTGCTAACCTCTACCCAGCACCAACAGCAGCTCCTGAGAGAAGAGGCAGTTGGCCTTTCTCCCACAATGCTGACAGAGAAATGGGATTTTCTGCCAGCAGCATCTGTGGAGTTACCAGAAACTTGTGCAGCTGAAGTGCTGACAACTGGACAGAGGGTCCAAGACCTTTGCCCCACACCTGTGGCGGTTCCAGAGGCTGAGGAAGAGAAGGAGATTGTCACTTCCCAGCAGCAGATTTAGATCGAGGGGGAGAAGGGAGAGGAGGTGTTTGTTCTACCTTCCCAAGAGTTGGCCAGGGTGGAGGAAGGGATCTTTGCTCCCCAGCAAAGAGTCAAACAGCATGAGACAACACACAATATATACATATATACAACATTTCAGTGTGGCTGTACAGCGAGTCCGACTAGCACAGATCATAGTGGGGTTCTCGTTCACCCTGTGCCCCTAATGGACACAGGGTGATTTACACATAAGAGGGGCCGGGGAAGCTGGACACAGAGTTTCCAGAGCTCTCCAAGGTAAGCTAAGTTGCACAAACCCCCCACCCAAAGTGACTACCATCAAGTTTTTTAGCAAGACTAAGGGGTTGATTTACTAAAACTGGAGAGTGCAAAATCTGGTACATCTCTGCAATGAAACCAATCAGCTTCTAACTTCAACTTGTTCAATTTAGCTTTGGCAATAAAACCTGGACGCCCATTGGTTTCTATTAGGGATGCACGGATACCGTTTTTGTTGGCAAGTGCGAGAACCGATACTCTTTGGTCAAGTATTTGCCTATACCGAGTACCGATACCTTTGCAGTGCGATTTGAGTCCATACAAAATGAATGAATGGTCTCAAATCACACTGCAAAGAATCACATGCAATTTGAACAGGAATGGGGTGTGATTCCTGTCGGAATCAAATACGGTTTCCTGCACCACTCCCGTGTGAACCCAGGCTGAAGTCACTATGACAAGCCTGGGTTCACACAGGAGTGCTGGGGAAAGCTGCATGCGATTTAGACAGGAATTGTACCACGTTCTTGTTAAAATAGCATTCAATTCTCTGCAGTGCAATTTGAGACCATTCATTTTGTATGGGCTCAAATCGCACAGCAAAAGTATCATTAGGTATTGGAGTATTTGCACGAGTACCCAGAAAAATGCTCAGTATCAGCACCAATGCCGGTATTGGTGCAACCCTAGTTTCTATGCAGAGCTGCACCAGATTGTGCACTCTCCAGTTTTAGTAAATCAACCCCTAAACCTTACTCAATCTTTCCATCACAGAACCCTTGCAGAAATATTTAGGTCTCAGGGAACCCTTGCTAAAAATGTTTTTTTATAGAAATTGTGGTACATAAGTCATGTCATATTGGTTTTTAAGGAGAGGCAGTCCCCTTACGCCGAAGATCAGTGGGAAGAATGCTCCTTACATTGGTGATCAGTGGGAAGAATGCTCCTTACATTGGTGATCAGTAGGAAGAATGGAGAGCAGGGCAGTATTCCAACATGATAACGACCCCAAACACACGTCCAAGACGACCACTGCCTTGCTAAAGAAGCTGAGGGTAAAGGTGATGGACTGGCCAAGCATATCTCCAGACCTAAACCTTATTGAACATATGTGGGGCATCCTCAAATGGAAGGTGCAGGAGCGCAAGGTCTCTAACATCCACCAGCTCTGTGATGTCGACATGGAGGAGTGGAAGAGGACTCCAGTGGCAACCTGTGAAGCTCTGGTGAACCCCATGGCCAAGAGGGTTAAGTCAGTGCTGTAAAATAATGGTGGCCACTCAAAATAATGACACTTTGGGCCCAATTTGGACATTTTCACTTAGGGGTGTACTCACTTTTGTTGCCAGCGGTTTAGACATTAATGGCTGTGTGTTGAGTTATTTTGAGGGGACAGCAAATTTACACTGTTATACAAGCTGTACACTCACTACTTTATGTAGCGATGGTAGATTTTTAATCAACCACTTATAGGTAAATTTAGTGGGTTACCTGTTCATAAATATTAAGATTTAGCCTCTGTTCCAGTTTGGCTGTGTTGCATGTAGTTTCACACTGTGCCTGTGGGTGTCGTTGTCACCATGGGTCGGTGTTGGAAAGGCAACACGTTAAAGTGTATAAGTGCTCCTCTGTCCCGAAGATAACTCAGTGGAGGTGGTCCTCCGAGTTGCATTCTGCGAGAGGGTATTTATGGGACAGACGCCATGTTTTAGGGTACTTTTCGTTCCACCTGCTGGCCCTCCTGGCCGACAGGTATGTGTTAGGAGTACTACCTCGTGGTCCTCCGACTGGGGGGGCCATGTTGCTGCAGCATGTGGGTGGGCCCAGAAGCCTGTCTGGGGCCTATCACAGCGGTGAGGGAATGCTCCTGTGCTGTCTGTCCTACGGGAAGAAGCTGGACAACTGAGAAGATCCCAGGGGAGGACCCATCATGGAAGGATCATGCAGAGTGCTGGTCTGGAGAGGGGCCTGGTGACTCAGTTGGAGGATGCATCCCAAAGTTAACCTACCGCATAGTACTGCCGGTCGGCTTAAAGGTTCTAGTGCTGTGTTGGTTATTCATCGTAAACCATTACATCCTGTGGCAGAGGATCATACGGGTTTCTAATACATTCAAGTCTGTGGCAGAGACTTTTGTTCGTGCTGCATGCCGGCTGCTAGGTTAGTGAGAGAAACCTATTTGGGCGGGCAAAGATTCAACTCTAAAGTGGGAGTACATTCATCTACAAAACCTCAATTCCTAATGATACACTAAGAAAAGGTATTTGAACTTCCCTGCAACTTTTCTTCTACCTACTTTCTTCTACTTCCTTCAGTTATACTTTATTAAAACCTTGGAAAAGATACTCAAGTGTCCGGTGCCTACATTGTTTGGTATTAAGCTCAACGGGACCCTAGACCCGGTTCTGGTGAAATTGAGGTAACGAAGGTGACGGTAACAGCCCGCTTTAAACCAGCAGCTCCACCGTGAGCTATTGCTACATTTACATTGTAGCAAAGTGTAATTTCTTCAGTGTTGTCACATGAAAAGATATAATAAAATATTTACAAAAATGTGAGGGGTGTACTCACTTTTGTGTGATACTGTTTATCTGCTGTCTTAAGCTTTCTATATTCTTTAAAAAGTGCACATAGTGTTAGAAAATGTTCTTCCTGTTTGAGCAGTGGGAGGGAAGTCTGAGCATATACTGTGTGAGAAATGATTGGAGGAAAGCCCCCCCTGCACATAGGTAGAGGAACAAAGAAACCTGCAGAGCTGTATTCTGAATAGGCAAGCTCTCTGCTTATCTGTCTCTAAGTTCCCTGACACAAATTTTCATCTGCTTTTATATCCTTAGTCTGAGAACTTGTCAGAAGTTATCATGCTGATAACAGAAGAATGGAGTAGAAGAAACACAGGGGACTCAGAATTTTGGAGAGAGATAAGTAAACACTACAGATATATGTGCCTAGGTCAGATTTCATGAATGGGGTTTACATCCACTTTAACTCAAAGTCCCTTCTTTTGCTCTCATTCTCCATATCTCCAAATTACTTTTTTGCTGCTGTGATCTGACTTCCTGTTAGGGGGCGACTACATTCCTTCTCCATGGTTCCACTGTATATAGGAAAGTAACCACCTCTCTTGCTCACTCTTGAGATGGATTATGGGATGTGTGGTGTGCATAGAGCAGTGTACATGACCTGGGAGGGAAAAGGAGAGGTTTGGGAGCTCATAGAGGACATTACAAGGAGGCAGAAAAACACAGTAAGAAACAATTTTTTGATATAGTTTACAGGACATTAGGTAGTGGATGTGTATAGATTATTTCTGTAAAATAAGAATATGGTTTAGTGTCGCTAAATCCTGATCCTGCCATATAGGTTGCTCAGGCACTTTCTATTATGGGGTGACAACTATCTCCTAAGTGTGCTCCTTGTCACCCTGTCATGTGGGCTTCAGAATGAAACTTTTTTTTTTTTTTTGCAAATATAATTTTTATTGATGTTTTATAAAAGAGAGAAGGGGCAAAGCCCCGAACATACCAGAGCGGTATATAACAGTTCAAGGGGGTCGCAGCCTCCCGACAGTATAGCATTACATAAGATAACATATATATAGAAAGACTTAGGAGATCCAATCCGTTAACATGTGATTGCTACTAAAAGGTATATTTTCCTGTAAAGACATGTAGAAGTCTTCTAAGTAGGTTTTCTAGCTGAATTCCAAGTCTTTCTTAGGTATTCATTTATTTTAATCAAAAGGTAGCTACCCAAAAGGAAGGCAGAAAAGTAGAGAAGTTAGTAGTAGATAAGAAAGAGGGAAAAAATAGATAGGAGTGAGAGGGTAGAGAAGGGGAGGTGTGGAAGGAAATAGGGGAAAGTATTGAGGGATATTGGGGGATGGGGTGGGGGTGGGGGGGAGTATCGGCGGAAACCTATATTTAAATAGATCTTTTATGTCGGAGATGTTATGTGATTCTTTAATGGTCTGGATTACCGAAAAGTGCTTTCCCTTCCTCAGAATATTTAAACATATTCCACAATGTCCAAGTTTTTGTATAACTTGCTTGTCTGTTTTGAGCTGTCAATATGAGGTCTTCCATCTTGTTAATATCTTCTACTTTCTGTAGCCACATTGAGGTGGTCGGTGGGGTTTGCTGTTTCCAGAGCATGGGGATGCAGGCTTTGGCTGCATTTATTAAGTGACGTAGAATGGACTTTTTATATGTTTTAAGTGGTATGGAGGATATATGGAGTAGGAAAAATGCTGGGTCATTTGGAATCTGAAAGTCCGTGAACTTTTGGGAGATAGAACGGACCTTGGACCAGAAATCTGTCAATTTAGAACAGGACCAGAACATGTGACGTATCGTTCCCACCTCTTTGCGACACCTCCAGCAAATATTTGACGTATTGGGAAACATCAAGTGCAGGCGACTGGGTGTTAAATACCACCTAGTCAGGATCTTATAGTTTGATTCCTGCAGTTTAGTACATATTGAGGATTTAAGGGAGAGAGCAATCATGTTCTGCTTCTGTACTGTCGTAAAAGATCGTTGAAGGTCAGTTTCCCATTTAGTAATGCATGGCAAGTTAGGCAGTTGTGGGGGTGTGTTTAACAAGGTATACATCTTAGATAGGACCTGTGGTAATGGTTCTGTGTCTACGCAAATTTCTTCAAACGTAGTCAAAGGTCTAGAATAAGATTTAGGGTTTGGAATGGTCTGAAGAAAATGGTGTATTTGTACCGCACTCCAAAAAGGCAGATTAAACGGACCCGTCGAGTCTACTAATTCTGAAATGGAGGGCCATTTCTCTTGGATCACAAAATGTGAAGCACTAGTACAATTAGAGCTCTTTAATGATTGGAATTGTCCAGGTGTGAGTCCCGAGGGAAATTTGGGGTTCCCCAGAATCGGGGTCAGGGGAGATTCTTTAGTCGTTAAAGAAGCCTGTAACGTGGCATGTAGTCCTTGCTTAATAGTGTTGCCTATGAGGGGGTGAGATCTCAACTCCAATGGAAGGAGGTCCCAACACCACATTGCTGTCCGTAAAGGTATTTTGGTTTGGTGTTGCTCTATTTGTGCCCATAATTTAGTTTCCTTATGTCTATTCCAATCGACCACTCTGCCCAAGTGAGCTGCCAGATAATATTTCTTTATATCCGGAAGTGCAACACCTCCATAATGTTTTGGTAGGAATAACTGTGATCTCAGGATGCGCGGTTTTTTATGTGCCCAGATAAATTGCATAAAGAGATTTTGCACTTGTTTAAAGTATGTGGTGGGTATCTTAATGGGTAAGGTTTGGAATAAATATAAAAATTTGGGTAATATACTCATCTTGATTAAGTTACATCTCCCAAACCACGAATGTAACCCAGTATCCCAGTCATCCATTAATTTTTTGATCTTGTCTAATAAGGGGGGGAAATTGTTGGTAAATAGTAGGGACAGATCTGACGGTATTTTCGTACCTAGGTAGGTCAAGGCTGAGTTAGTCCATCTAAATCCAAAGCTCGACTGCAAGTTTGAGAGGGCATTGGTTGGTATTGAGATTCCCATCGCTTCGGATTTGGTAAAGTTAATTTTTAAGTTTGACATTTTCCCATAAGTTTCAAATTCCTTTAAGAGGTTGGGTAGGGACACCACCGGGTTGGTCAGGGAGAAGAGTAAGTCATCTGCGTAGGCAGAAATCTTATGTTGCATGGGTTCCGCCAAAACTCCTTGTATGTCGGGATTTAATCTTATCCTGGAGAGGAAGGGTTCCAGGGAGAGGGCAAAAAGAAGAGGAGAGAGGGGGCACCCCTGTCTTGTCCCATTCGTTATTGGAAAGGGATCCGACAGGACTCCATTCGCCTTCACCTGCGCTGTGGGATTGGAATATATACCGGCCATTCGGCTGAGCATCACCCCCCCCCAAACCTTTATGTCTGAGCACTGCAAACATGTATTGCCAACTCACCCTATCAAACGCTTTTTCCGCGTCAGTATTAAGGAAAACACAAGGTATTCCTCTGGATCTGGTAATATGGATTAGATTTAGCACCTTTATAGTGCCATCTCTAGCTTCCCTAGATGGAATAAATCCAACTTGGTCTAGGTGGATAAGCTGTTGGAGGTGTTGCGCCAGCCGAGTAGCCAAAATTTTAGTGAACAGCTTGAGGTCGAGGTTTAAGAGTGAGATGGGTCTGTAGCTACCGCAAGCCGCTGGATCCTTCCCCTCCTTATGAATTACCGAAATATGGGCCCCCAGGGTGTCTCTAGCAAAAGCTTTACCCTCTCCTATTTTGTTAAACAACGTGACCATACGGGGTCCTAGTGTAGGGAGAAGTGTTTTGTAGTATTGCAATGTGTAGCCATCGGGGCCTGGGGCTTTACCTGGTTTCATCGTTTTAATGGCTGTTTGTAATTCCGTCAAAGTTATAGGAGATTCTAGGTCATCTCTAATCTCCTGAGGGAGAGATGTCATTTGGGAAGACGTGATATAGTTTTCTATTTCATTTATGGAAGAGGTTGCCTGTGGTAGGTTGTATAATCTAGAGTAAAACTGTCTGAACTCTTCAGTGATTTGTGTGGGGAAGGTTGCTCTTGTGCCTTTAGAGGTGGAGATATGCGGGATGTAAGTCGCTGATTTTTGTTGTCTGACCATTTTGGCTAAGAGTTTCCCACACTTGTTCCCCGATTCATACGTCTGTTTACGACATATCTGTATGGCTGCTTTCGCCTTGTATTGTACAGAATGAAACTTTAAGTGACCGTGTTGACACATTGCCCAGGCTTGGTCTGCTTCTATCACTATCAGGAAGCCGGTCCTGAGCATTGATGTGTATCCGACCCTGCAGTAGGTGTAGACAGGAAGTGGCTGAAAGAGCCTGGAGGAGATCAACAGCATGGAGATACAAAAAGGATGAAAAAACAAAAAAAAACAAAAACATTGCAATGGTTTGTTACACACAGTTCATCTAATGTCATACAATTAGGGTTTATATGAACTTCAATGTTAGACACAGTAGCTGTGTGATTCAATAAGGATTTATCAGATGTCATTCCCTCTTTCTGGAATCACTCATGACTTTTCTCTGCCATTTGAATGCAAAAAGCTATTAACATAATTCCAATGTTTATTATTCCACAGGTCACGCTCTGCAGCTGACTGCTCCTTCATCCCATCGAGCTATGATGGGGGAAGATGTGAACATTTCCTGCTCATTCACAATCAGTAACCCTCCTATCAATCAGCCATTTCCTGCCATAACCTGGTACTTTCAGGGAAAAGAAATATTAAGTGTTCAGTACGCGAAAGTGATAGCAAGAAATCCTCGTGTGTCGTATACAGGCCGGGCAGAGGATGGAATCGCTGATCTGTCTATATCAAACATCACTATAATGGACAGAGGGATCTATAAGTGCTCCATACTGTACACCCCAAAGAGGGAGGAGAAGGAGATCAGATTGGACATACAAGGTACAGAGTTCAACATATTTAACACACGCTTGGTATTTATAGCCCAGAAAAGTTATTTATTTATCAATTCTTGGAGTTTCAATAGTTCATGATTAACCCAGAAACATGGTTTACAGGAATAAATGCTATGTAATCATGGAGCCTGTTTGGGCGCCAATGTTTTAAAACTCAGCTGCAGATCCCCAGTCATGAATTGGGGTTTATTTCACCAGCTCATATATTCTTTAGTAATTTAGGAGCCGGTGGGAGGAACCACAGTGCGCAAGTATGATTTTTCACTTTTTTTTTATTTTAATGGCAAAAAACAAGAAAAATGCCAAGGTGCAGCACACTGACAGTGCCGGGACAAGGTCATTCAGTGCCCAGGGCGAAGATGTCAAACTGTGACACCTCCATCCCCTTCCCAAGCAGAGCAGGGGGCAGAGCTAGTAGAAGCATATGCAGCAGGGGCGGCCCGTGCATTGTGGGTGCATGGGCACCACCCCCCCCATCCATGCGCCTGGCCCCTTTCAGGACGCCGGACGCATGGATTCCTATGGCTGCGAGCAGGGGGGCTGTCAGAGCCACGAGCAGAGGGGGGGGCTGTCAGAGCTGCGAGCGGGGGGGCTGTCAGAGCCACAAGCAGAGGGGGGGGGGCTGTCAGAGCCACGGGGGAGGGTTGCTGTACCCTGATCTGTAGTACACCCTGATCTGTATACCTTTATCTGTACACCCTGTTCTGTATACCCTCACTTGTATACCCTGATCTGTATATGCTTATCTGTATACCTTTATCTGTATACCTTTTATCTGTACACCCTTATCTGTATACCCTGATCTGTATACCCTGATCTGTATACCCTGATCTGTATACCCTGATCTGTATACCTTTTTCTGTATACCTTTTATCTGTATACCCTGATCTGTACACCTTTATCTGTATACCCTGATCTGTATACCTTTATCTGTATACCCTGCTCTGTATACCCTGATCTGTATACCTTTTATCTGTATACCTTTATCTGTACACCCTGATCTGTAAGGCTGAGTCATATACTCTGTCCTGTGATGCTAAGCTGTATACTGACACTAGGGGTGGAAGCAAGTGGAATACAGGGGACAGATCGGGTGGATTCTATAAGGAGTGGTGCTTATGAGAACTGGGAGGTGTCAAAAAGGAAGGGTGGGGTCTGGCGCCCCCCCATCCTAAAACTTCACCAGCCACCACTGATATGCAGTACACCAACACATATGTAATGGTTGCAGTTTGCATCAGTATTACTGATTATATTTGTGATTAGTGTGATTGGTCATCACGATCACAAGGAATACAGACACTTGGATTGTTCCATGCTGGCTTGGATCACAACAATTAATGGGCACACTGGCTGCCCAAGGGTGATTTCTGAAGTGCTGATTATAAATGGTGCTCTAGAACTAGAAATTCACCTCCCCACCATTTTCTTACAATACAAACCCAGACAACATGCCAGTTAAAGGAGTTGTAAAGCCAGAAGGTTTTTTATCTTAAAGCATTCTATGCATTAAGATAAAAAGCCTTCTGTGTGCAGCAGCCACCCTAATACTTACCTGAGCCCCATCTCTCTCCAGCGATGTCCACGAGTGTCAAGGCCGTCTGTGACTCTCCCTCCTGAATGGCTGAGACACAGTAGCGGAACCGTTGGCTCCCGCTGCTGTCAATCAAAGTCAGTTAACGAGTCAGGAAAGGGGGCGGGGCTGAACTGTGGCTCCAGGTCTGAATGGACACACAAATCTGCAGCTCGGCTCGGGTGACCCCATAGCAAGCTGCTTGCTGTGGGGGCATTCGACAGGAGGGAGGGGCCGGGAGAGCCGAAGAGGGACCCAAGAAGGGGAGGATCCGGGCTGCTCTGTGCAAATCCACAGAACAGAACAGGTATATTTATAGAAAAAAAAATGAGACTTTACAATCACTTTAAGCAAAGCTTCCTTAACCTGGGCACGCCCAGATCGAAATGCTAAACTGGGCAAACTTTAATCTGCGTGTGGTCCTCCCTGTTTGTCAGAACCTGATTAAAACTGGCTTCTGCCTAATGGCCCTGCTGGAAAACCTCCTTTGATCAGTGGTCTGCAACTAATGGCTGCAGGATTGATCAGTGTATTCCGTGTGTGGATCCAGGAATCTGTTAAAAGAGATTTTTTTTTTTTGCAGATCTATACTTACCTAGGTGAATGCTGCATCTGTCCCCCGCCGCCTCTTCACTGAGAACCGTTGGCTCAGTTCTCACAGATCCCAGAGCAGAGAGCTGCTGACTGTCAATCAGCAGCTCTCCTGCTCTGCTCCTCCTCGCTCACTGGAGCGCTGAGCTGTGGAGGATCGGCTCGCTGAGAGGCTGAGCTGGCTATCAGTCCAGGCACCTGGCGGATCCAGACTCCTATTGCTGGGATGACGCGATGCCTGGACTGATCTGTGTGACGTCAGCGGAGAGCGGACTTCAGAACACTCTGCTAAAAATGGGTCACAGGAGTGAAAAACGCATTGCACTCCTGTGACCCATAGAAGAAGCCCAGCCAAACGAGCTCAGGCTGGACTTCACCTTTAAGTTGGCCAAATAATAATCTTTTTTTTTTTTTTCAATCAGCAGGTTGAATGAACAAAAAAGAAATTCCCAGATTCCCCCATCCAAACATATGAGGCCAATGGAGAAGTTACTCCCGTTGTGCTATTGTATTCTGATGGGGCCCTGATCGTTCAAGAAAACCCGGACAGGCTGGTTCTGGTAGATTGACTTCTGTTGAACCAGTCTGCCCATACATGGATCAAAATCCGGCTGGTCCCAGCTGAACTGGCCAAATTTCGATCGATGTATGTCCACCCTTAGATTTTTTTACCTTCAGCCCGCTGGTTAAACAGAAAAAAAAGCTAATAGTGTGTATACTGTACACAGCTTTAGACAATGTGTCTGGGTGTTTAATGAACTCAAAAACAAAGCTCCTGAGCAAACAAATCTGCATAGATGATAATAAAGATGCAGATTTTGGCAGGGAAAACATTTGTCAACAGCACATGGGCACTAATGCCCAGTACACATGGGACAAATATTAGGCGACATCGGCCAGCTCAATAAACAACAGTATGTATGTCAGCCGGTCTGACAGAAGCTCGACGGGGGAGATCACTGTACTAACATCAGACTGTTAGTACAGCGGCTCCGACAGGAGCTGTCAGTTTTAAAGAAAAACTATTAGTGTGTGGCTTAAGACTGGTCATACATGGATTGATTTGTTTTTGATCATGCAGAGGCTGTGCTATTGTATTCTAGCTCCTCCACTGTCCGAATACACTGATCAGCTCTACATATTGAAGAAAATTTTTCCAAACGTGCCCACACGGACCTGCTACAGTGTGAACCTACACACTACTAGTTTTTTTGCTCAACCCAGGGCTGAATGAAAAACAACCTGACAGCTCAGGTGGAGCTGCTGTACTAACTATGCGATGTAGTGACCCCCCCCCCCCCCCCGCTGATCCGTAGACCTTTTTCTGTCATGCCCCTTTAACAGAAGCTGGCTTCTGGCGGACCAGCTGTCGTACGCACAGGCCAAATGTCAGCCAGTTTCTATTGAATCGTCTGATGCTGCACGACATTTGGCCCGTGTCTACTAGGCTTAACGTGGTTGTAAACCCACGAAAAAAAACAAAAACGTGCAAGACAAAGCATAGCATACTAGCTCATTATGAAATACTTATCTTAGATTGAAGCCCCTGAAGTGGTCCCGGCACACTGCTCTGCCTGGCGACATGTCTCCCGGAGTTATTTACGGATATCCGGGGCTCCAGCGATGTGACTGGCCGCAGCCGCGATGATGTCACTTCCGCGCATGCACGCGGGAGCCACCGGTAACGGCACATCAGCTGAAAAAACAGCACGCTCGGTCCGTTTCTTCAGTGCGCATGTGCCGATGAAATCGGCACATGCTGATACCGTGGATATCTCCTAAACCGTATAGGTGTAGGAGATATCCACTAAACCTACAGGTAAGCCTTATTATAGGCTTATCTGTAGTCAAAAGTGGTCTGTAAGGGTTTAGAACCACTTTAAATGTCAGTGTGCATGTCTTTATTAGTTCCTGGGGAACTTTGTTTTCAAGTTATCTAGAAGGAGCTAGTCACTAATTGACTTTTGGCTTCCTATGTACAGTGGAACCTTGGTTAATGAGTAACGCGGTTAACGAGTGTTTTGAAAGAAGAGCAACTTTTTTTTTTAGATCCTGACTCGGTTTGAGAGTGTTGTCTCGCAAAACGAGCAGAATTCAAGCTAATGTGGTGTGCAGTACCACATTTGGCCAGAGGTGCGGGGGCGCCGGTGACACTCGGAATGGTTCGGAGCCATTCGGAAATACTCGGAACTACTCGGAAATACTTGGAAACACTCGGAAATACTCCGTTCCCCAGTGTTTCTGAGCCTTTCCAAGGATTTACGAGTTCAGCCGAGCTGTCCCCGAGTATTTTCAAGGCACCCCCCACCTCTGGCCACATGTGGTATTGCATGCAATAGAAGTCAATCAACCATTCCCCTGGAACAGATTATGCTTGTAATCCAAGGTTCCACTGTATAATGTATTAGTATGGGGGCGCCAGACTGCCTGAGGTGGCCATTATCTGTAATAATGTGATTAGCCTTTATCTGATGGTTTTCTGTATAAATTCAGTTTGTTTCTCTAACAAAGCAGTTCTTCTTCTGGTTTTGCCTGGATCTTTGGGTCAGCTACATCTATATTCACTGGCCTCACGCTCTCGGGCTTGGGAGGCAGCTTCTTTGGGGAGATACCCAGGCATGGAGTCCATCACAGAATTTCTTAGAATAGAAGCTGATGAATAGTTGTCTCCAAAACTATAACAATTATACTAATCCTGAAAGTGTATTATCTGTGTAGAAACAGCTAAGTATTTAGTGCCAGCAGCAGCAAAAGGAGAGGAGAGAGCACTACTCATTGCGGTTAAGAAATGTAGTGGTGGGACTAGAGAGGAGGGGACCTGAGAGAAAGGGCACAGGGGAAGCAGTCATTACACAGAGGAGGAATGGGCTACAGTGACAGATCATTCAGGACAGGGAGAGAAAAAAAAAGGCTAAGGCCCCATACATATTAGATTTTCTGCAGATTTTTGTCTTCAGATTTACCAAAACCATGTAATATGAGGTCAAACCTTAAGAGTTTCAATTTGTATGCAATCAGGCAGCCCTTACACTACATGGTTTTGGTAAATCTAGAGAAAAAAAATCTGCAGAAAATCTAATAGTGTGTATGGGGTCTAAGGGGAGGAGCTGGTGATGTCACACAGACATCGGGGGACACTATGAAAGAGAAGGTAGCAGTGAAAGAAATGAAATGAGTGGGGAGAGAGAAGCCACTGTGCAAGCAAGCAGAGGAGCGGGAATGCTGTATGTAGGAAAGCATTTATAACTGATGGCCTTCCATGATCTCAACCTCACGTGCCTTGCCTATTGCACTCTGCACTGTTGCTGGGGGATTATTACAGTACAGACAAGGGGCGGGTGACGGATGTAGTGCTACGATCTGACCTACATGCAGGACCAAAGCTGCTCTCTGTCTAATGTGATACATCTGGCAGCATATTCTGCACTGGTCACAGCAGTACCCAGCAGACTGCGCCCTCCTCTCAGAATAGTGCACATGGCAGCTGCCCCTCTGCCCCCCCTTGTTACATTACAAATTCCCTATTGCAGTACCAGGATGGGTTTGTCCAGGATCAGTGCCCCCCTGCTTCTTGCTAATACACAACATAGAACGAGTTGACAGCCCTGTGCAAGCTCTTCACCCCCAATCTGGCTGCCTATGGTTTGCATGGATGGGCAATTGTTGACTTTCAAACAGTTGGGAGGCATTTGTACATATGTGGTCGGCTTTTCATGTTGGCTGTGGGTGGCTGGGGCTTGACAGCAGTAATTGTCAGAGCAGACATGAAGCTACAGTCCACTGGATACCGGCCACTCATGGAACGTCTGTACGGTGAGGATAGTACTTCTTGTCAAACGCCCTCCCCCCCACATAAGTACTGGGCACTTTTACCCCCTTCCTGCCCAGGCCAATTTTCAACTTTCAGCGCTGTCGCACTTTGTGTTCACTAAAATGGTATTGCTATGATACCTTTAAGCCCAGGGAGATCCAAAACAAAACAAGGTATCATAACAATACCATTTTAGTGAACACTGGTACTTCATAAAAAGGAATTGCTTAGATGGCACAGTTCCTCTGAATTTTGCAGTTAGTATATGAAGCTTGCGTTTTTAGGAAGATATTATTATCAGTCCAGTAATTTGTCAATCTTTCATTAACGCGGTGTGACTACAGGGTATTATTCCCCCTTCACTTCCGGCACACAGACACTTCATTGGAGCTCTTGATGGGCCCTGAGGATTTCTTGGAACCATGATCCTTTAAAGGGTGATAATGTATTAAGGTCCTACAAAGCTCCAGAAGAAGCCACGATAGTGGTGAAACATGTAGAGGCAACCATTCTTTTGTATTGTGACCACTGAGCTCAGTATGCTCTTGTTTTATATATATATATAATATTGTTTATCTCAAATATGTTTGTTTAATAAAATGTATCTATTTTTGTAATATAGATTTCTAATTGATTATTTGCAGCATAAACCCAGCATCCTGCATTCACTATATCTGGTCTCCCACCATACACAGAACATGGACATGCAATTATTTTAGTAAATATAAACTGCTAAATACCTTTTCTCATCAGCAATATATATAGCAGTCTTGTGACTTCTATCAGTGCCTGGTTAAAGCTTGTAAGTTTTCATACTGCACTGGCTGGCCTATCAGGATGTAGGACCCATGACCCTCTGTCTGGACAGTGCTGATTGGCCCTGTGCTGATCACATGCACTCTCCCAAGAAAAAAATAACTCTTTAGCAATACACACCAAACTGAGCATGTGCAGCCTGACTCCAGTAGCTCTGTCTTATTGGGACATGTTTTGGAGATAGTAGAAAAAGGGGAGGATCTGTGCATACAGAATCAAACAGCCTTTTTACACAATGCAGAGGATTAACCCCTTAGGTTCCACAGTGATTATAACAAGCATGCTGTACTGAATATACAGACTGATTTTACTGTGGTGGGTTTAGTAACACTTTAATCACAACTGAGTTTTTTATTTTTTATTAAATAAATGAAAAAAGACCAAAACATTAAAAAAAAAGTTTTCATATTTTGTTATAAAACTTTACAAACCGGTAATTTTTCTCTTACACTTAAGAGTGCTGATGAGCATTGAAAGATGGCACTGATGTGCACTGATGAGGAAGCACTGATGGGCACCAATAGGTAGCACTGATGGGCACTGATAGGCAGCACTGATAAGCGGTACTGATGGGCACTGATGAGGCTGTACTGATAGGCACTGATAGGTGGCACTGATGGGCACTGACAGGCAGCACTGATAGGCGGAACTGATAGGCACTGAAAGGCTGCACTGATGGGCACTGATGAGGCAGCACTGGTGGGCACCAATAGATGGCACTGATAGGCGGAACTGATAGGCAGAACTCATAGGTGGTACTGATGGGTGCCACTGATAGTCAGCACTGATAGGCAGCATTGATAGGTGCAACTGATAGGTGGCAGTGATGGGCACTGATAGTCGGAACTGATAGGCAGCACTGATGGGTGGCATTGATAGGCGGCACTGATAGGTGGCACTGATGAGGAGACACTGATAAGCACTGGAAGGCACAGATTTGCAGCACTGGTGGGCAAAGATTGGTAGCACTGGTGGGCACTAGTGGAGCTGCACTGATAATCAGGACACTGATAATTAGTGCCCTGATTATCAGTGTAGATGTCCCTTTTAGAGAAGCCGGTTACCGGTTCTCTTTTTCTCTCCTCATGCGGTCAGCATGAGGAAAGGAGTGCTGATAACCCGCATTTGTTTACCTTCCGTAATTAGCTGTGATTGGACACAGCTGATTGGCTCTTTACCTCTATATGTGATCAGCAGTATCCTGTGGACACTACGATCACAGAGAGCACTGCCTGTGCCCAGTGGCGGGCGCGATCACGAGAAGTTGTCCCAGAATTAGACTGCGTTATAGCGATCATTTGGCTATATTGCGGTCGACAAGTGGTTAAATTATGTTTATGATGCTATTAGGACATGATGTATAATATATTTTTCAGCTCGTCCACAGATCTCCATTACAGAGAAAATAGTTGTTAAAAACAGAGAGAATGTCCTCCGTAGTGTCATTTCTGGGTTCTATCCAGTTGACATCGACATTAAATGGCTCCGGGATGGAAAGATACTGGATAAAGTTATCATGGAGAAACCTCAGAGAGACCCGGATGGGACGTACAGTGTGAGGAGCTCAGTAACAATAACACCCACTAAGGAGGACAGAGAACGGATCTTCTCCTGTAGAGTCCAACACATGTCTCTTACTGCACCTCTCCAGGAAGACTTCCAGCTGGTGTATGGAGGTAACATTCTCATTACTCTGTATATACTAACTGATCAATGCCTCAGCTCTGTCCTATGGCATGAGGGGGTGTCTTAAATCATGTAATGGTTGACAATCAGTGATGGCTGGTGCTCAATATTTTCGGGGGGAGGGGCTTGGAAAGCTAACACCACCCCCAACCCACCCCTGAGAAAAAAAAACATTGGAATCCATGCGGCCGGCAGCCCCGCATGTAGATTAGGGGCCGGCGCATGGATGAGGTGGGCAGCGTCCCTGCGCCCTACATTACAGGCCACCACTATTGACAATGCTAGGTAAGCTAAGGTACAGGTAAAAATAGTCCCAATCACATGGTTAGAGGGCCTTAAAGCAAACCTAAATCACTTTAAAACAAGCCTTACCTCACCTCTGTCGCTGCAGGCATTGTGGAGAAATTTGTCTCCAAGTCCACAACAGATGGACTGAAATCACAGCTCCTTTTCCCTTTACATCTCATTTACACAGTGGGGTGAATTTAACCACTTCCCACAAACCAACATACCTGTACGTCGTTTGAGGAAGTGGATGTACCTGGGTGAAGCCTGCAGCTGCAGACAATAACCCCGGTACTGTTTTTTTAGAGTGGGTGGTCGGCTATCTGGTTTACTTGCCGTAACAACATCTTTCACAATATACAAAAAATTGGGCTAACTTTACTGTTTAGTTTTTTTTTTTAATTCAGTGAAGTGTATTTTATCCAAAAAAATTGTGTTTGAAAGACCGCTGCGCAAATACTGTGTGACATAAAACATTGCAACAGCAGTCATTTTATTCTCCAGAGTCTTTGCTAAAAATATATATATATATATATATATATATATATATATATATATATATATATATATATATATATATATATATAATGTTTGGGGGTTCTAAGTAATTTCTAGCAAAAAATACTGATTTTAACTAAGCAACAAGTGTCAAAAATAGACTTGGTCCTTAAGTTGTTAATAAAGGCAAAAAGACTGTGCACTTTGTAAGTGCAGTTGCTCCAGAGCTTATTAAATGAGGTGAGGCTTCACTATGCAAAGAATACCCAATCACATGCAAGGAAAACAAAAAAAAAAACATGTTTTACTTGCACGTGATTGGATGATGGAAGTCAGCAAACTTCCCCTTATTTACTAAGCTCTGGAGCAACTGTACATTCAAAGTGCACAGTATAGTTTCCTTTAATTCTAATTCACATAGGCGTACTACAGCGCACATGCCAATACAAGGACCGTGTTTGCCTTCATGGAAATGTACAAGTGTTCAGGGCCACACACCCATCAAATTGGGAGCAGCCACTGTGTTCATACAGCCACTGCGTCCAAATTGACATGAATAGGACTGGCTGCACATGGATGGACAGAACACATGTGCAACCCCATGTGGGCAAACATGGATTTACACTGAAGTAGGCCTGTGAGATCAAGGCCTTACAGTGAGCTGCAGTGGGAGGGTGGTGCGATGAGCGTTTGCACTGTACTGCTATGCGGTAACGGGGTGTCTGTCTGTGTTCCACAGTAAAATGATATGTTTGCTTTTTACTGCAGTTCACCACAGCACACCTCCCAGCTTTGTTGCAGTGTGAACGAGACTGTTTTCTATGTATCTGTATGCCCTAGTGGTGACTGACATTTTTCCAATGCAGGAAAAGTAGTTCACTGCACTAAGAACGAGTTAGCCTTTGAGTCTCTATTGTGATTATTTAGGATAAATTACCGTATTTATCAGCGTATAACACGCACCCCAAGTTTAAGAGGGAATTTTAAGGAAAAAAACTTTTCGGAGGGAAGCTTAAGGAAGAAAAACTTATATTTAAATGCCCATCAATGCAGCCTTATCAGTGTCCATCTGAAGCCTCGTCAGTGTCATTGAAGCCTTGTCAGTGCAGCCTTGCCCCAGTGCAGCCTTGCAGCCATGTCAGTGCAGCCTTGTTAGTGCAGCCTTCCCCAGTGTCCATTGCAGCCTTGCCCCAGTGCAGCCTTGTTAGTGCAGCTATCCCCAGTGTCCATTGCAGCCTTGCCCCAGTGCAGCCTTGCAGCCTTCCCCAGTGTCCATTGCAGCCTTGTCCAGATTTAAATATGGTGCCGCAAAGATCGCAGGGACTCGGCGGAGCAAAGCGAGCGCCGCCAAGATCGCAGGGACTGGGCGGAGCCGAGATACACATAGCCGAGTGTACTCGGCTCTTCTCAGCTCCGCTCACAGTCACGCCCAGTCCCGCCCTATGATGGACATAACACAGGTCCAATGGCGGGACTGGGCGTGACTGTGAGCAGAGCCGAGTACAGCGATCTCGGCATGATCGCTCCGCTCACAATCAGCGGAGATCGGTGGGGGATCGGCGTATAACACGCACCCACGATTTTCCCCTGATTTTAATAAATACGGTACTTCACAATACAAGCAACTACAGATGTCAGTGGCAGCTTGTTTTGTAGCTCTTTATATATATATATATATATATATATATATATATATATATATATATATATATATATATATATATATATATGTATGTAAATACTTCAGTCCATTGTTGGGGCACAAAGGCACTATAAATTGAAAGCGGAGTTCCGCCAAAAAAAAAAAAAATTAAAAGTCAGCAGCTAAAAACACTGCAACTGCTTACTTTTAATATTAGGACACTTACCTGTCCAGGGCGCCTGCAATGTCCTCACCCAAAGCCAATCTGCTTCCCGGTTGGAGGTGCTGCTTCAGTAAGGGAATCAAGAAGTGAAGCATTGCGGCTTCACAGCCTTGTTCCCTACTGCGCATGCACGAGTCACGCTGCACGTTCTTACTGGTCCCTGCTGTCTTCTGGGACCTGTGTGTCTCCCAGAAGACAGTGGGGGGATGGAGGAGGGGCCGAACATGGCGTAGATCACCGCTAAATCTGTGGCCATCTATCGCCGGAAGTGGGAGCAAACACCTGTTTTAGACAGGTATCTGCTCCCTCCTCCCCCCCTGAAAGGTGCCAAATGTGACACCGGAGGGGGGTAGGAACTGGAAAAGTGGAAGTTCCATTTTGGGGTGGAACTCTGCTTTAAGTACAGTGATAGTGCATTTAACTGTTCAGATTCTGTATCTTATGTCTATGCTCACTCCTACTAAAAACGTTTAAACCTCCATCAGAATTAACCTATACAAAACAAACATTGTAATAGTGTATACTGTATGTCTCTTTTATCACAGCTATCCCATCCATTCACATTACTTCCGAAGCATTTATTTTGAATGTGGAGCAGATGTTGGTGTGCAGTGTTTCTGGGTTTTACCCGGAATCCATTGTTGTGAATTGGTTCTTGAATGACACCCTGGTGAAGAATACCAAGACCCGAAGAATCAGTAGCTCAGCTGTGGAATCTGACTATTACTTTATCCCAACACAACAAAACAGGGACATGGAGCTGAGATGTGTGGTGGAACATGCAACCCTCACCATCCCACATGTGGAGAGGCTGTGGGTACAAGTCACAGGTGAGTAAGGATGAGCCGAACAACCCCCGGTTCGGTTCGCACCAGAACTTGCGAACAGACCAAAACTTTGCATGAACGTTGGAACCCCATTGAAGTCTATGGGACTCGAACGTTTGAAATCAAAAGTGCTAATTTTAAAGGCTAATTTGCATGGTATTGTCCTATTGTCCTATTGTTGTATTGTCAAATTTTGGTTTGGGGTTCCCCTGTGGGGAAATCCCATGCAGTTTTTATCAATGAACCCTTATGTGTATTGTCGGACCGGCAATTCATTAATAGCCGCGAGTAGTTTTAAATTACTTTTTTCCTTTGAAATGTCATTTTACTGTCAGACTGTTCTATACATGGGAAACATGCGCCCCTTTACAGGCATACTATAGACACCCCCCAGGTACGAAATTTAAAGGGATATTACACTTTTATTGTTTGACTTTAAGCATTATTAAAATCACTGCTCCCGAAAAAACTGCAGTTTTTAAAACTTTTTTTTGCATTGATACTTGTCCCCTGGGGCAGGACCCGGGTCCCCAAACACTTTTTATGACAATACCATGCATATAAGCCTTTAAAATTAGCACTTTTGATTTCTCTCACAGACTTTTAAAGGGTGTTCCGTGGCTTTCAAATTTGCCGCGAACACCCCAAATTGTTCGCTGTTCGGCGAACTGGCGAACAGCCAGAATTCGAGTCGAACATCAGTTCGACTCGAACTCGAAGCTCATCCCTACAGGTGAGTAACTTGCTTTCTAAAGGGAATACTGCAAAAAAAAGCTACAATACATACTATACATAAATAGATAAATAAAATATAGAACCTGTGTAATGATTGTAAGCATATTTATATGTGCAATGCAGAGGTAAAAAAACCCGTCAAATTATGCTTTGTAAACATTATTGCTATGGTACAGTGGTGGAATTACCAGGGTCACAACAGTCGCACTTGCGACGGGGCCCTGGCATTCCATCACTGTGGGGGGTCCCCAGTAGGGATGGGCGAACAGTTCGGCCCGAGCATTAGTTCGGGCCGAATTTTCGTTGTTCAGACGTACGACAAACATCCAAACAAATGGGTCGTTCAACCGTTTGTTCTGGCCCCCCGAACCAACCACAATGCATTGTAGCGTTGAACATTACATTGCAAGCCCTGATTGGCTGAATCAGTGAAAGCTTCAGCCAAGCAGGGAACAGAGCACTGTCAGAGTCATGATTGGACACTGTCTTCATGACTTTATCCAATCATGGCTCATTCCCGCCCCACAGTATAAAAGTATTCTTTCAATTGCAGCCATTTTCAGTGTGATTTTGGTGTGGAGAGATAGAACAGGGCTCTGTTCAGTGCTATCAGTTAGTTAGGGTGCTATACTGTGCTATTTTGCTTTAATTGTCAGTGGAGAATATTAGTTTAGTGTCAGTCTAGGGATAGTGTGAGCAAGGCTCCCAACTGTCCCGGATTGGCCGTGACCTTCCCGGAAATGGATCTATGTCCCGGGGTCCCGGTAAATCGATGTAATGTCCCGGAGCAGAGCCAAGTGCCGGAACAAGTTCCACCACTTGGCTCCATTGAAACTATTGGCAAGGGTGCGCTGGCGCGGGGCTTTTTTTCAGCGGGCGCTGCTCACGTCTCCCTGCATGGTTATCTCACTATGTCAGCGCTGCTGCCTCCACCAACCCCTCCGGCACTCTGTAGACCCAGGGGCAGCCTGACCAATTGTGTGCTGCCCTGGGTGAACATGAAGACTGAGCCTGGCAGCAGGTCTGGGGAGCGGGACAGCACCCAGCCGAGTACTTCAGGAGGCGGCGGGGATGAAGAGCCACGAGGGCGGCCAGAACCGATTGCCTGGCCCCCGGAGCAGGGAGAAGAGCGCCGAAGACCTCCCAGCCCAGGATCGATCTGGACAGGCTGACCGGAGATTAGGAAGGATGGACAGGCAGGAGGTGCAGCCAGAGAAAGCAGGAGATCTGCTGGATGGAGCAGCTCCGTGACCGCCGCGCTATGAGAACGGGCTCTGAGCACTGCATGGAAGGTACTGTGTCACACACACCTTCCTGCAGGAGGGACTGCAGACAGGGCTAGGATCTCTCCCACATTGGGAAGTTCAAAAGTTGGGAGGTATGGTGTGAGTGTAGTGAGGAGGACCATCATTCAGCTTTTCATAGTGTGCAGCTAGAGAAGGGACAGCTCAGATAGTTTCAGTGTAGTGTAGTGAGACCGTGTCAGTAATCTTGACATTAGTATATAGCTAGAGTAGGGACAGTTCAGATAGCTTCAGTGTAGTGACGGTTGAACACCGTCTATTTGATTGCGTTACTGCCAGTTTAAGGCCATATCGTATTGCGTGCGTTACTGCCAGTTTAATGCCATATAGTTTTGCGTGCGTTACTGCCAGTTTAACACCATATCGTATTGCGTGCGTTACTGCCAGTTTAACGCCATATAGTTTTGCATGCATTACTGCCAGTTTAACGCCATATAGTTTTGCGTGCGTTACTGCCAGTTTAACGCCATATCGTATTGCGTGCATTACTGCCAGTTTAACGCCATATAGTATTGCGTGAGTTACTGCCAGTTTAACGCCATATAGTTCTGTGTGCGTTACTGCCAGTTTAATGCCATATCGTATTGCGTGTGTTACTGCCAGTTTAACACCATATAGTTCTATGCATCACTGTACGTTTTGCGTTGTATTGCAGTATATTATATTGTATCCGTGGAGTGTGTCTGTGTAGTGTGAGTACTCAAATTAAAGGGCACCAAACACCTCTTTACATTGAATAAAGTGCATCTACGTACAGATTTCAACTTCTCCTTTACATTTGCTTATAAGCACCGCCCCCTCCCTCCCAATAATGTCTGGGAGAACAACAAGGAGAGGCAGACGTTCCCTTGGCACTGTAAGGGGGCCAGCAGGCTACTTAGCTTTGAGGGTGTTCAATCATTTAACCTGAAAGAATGTTTTTGGTATAGGTTTCATGGGCACAATTAACACCCAAAGACCAATTTTTTTGACAGGTGCATATCACTGCAAATTTTTTTGCCTTCATCAAGGGCACCTATATAGAGTTACGGTGGGAAGGTGCCCCGACACCCAAAGAGTAATTTTTCTGCACCTGTTTGACAGGTGCATATCATTGCAATTTTTTTACAACATGGCAAATTCTTACTTTCATCAAGATTATCTCTATAGGGTTACGGTGGGAAGGCGCCACCGACACCCAAAGAGTAATTTTTCTGCACCCATTACTTCTATCCAAAGTCAAATTGACACCAGAATGTATCCAAAAAATCTCTAATCTTGTTCCCAGTGCACTACATTGTGGCCTCATCATACACACTGGTTCCCCAGCTGTTGCTGAGCAAAATAAAAGGCAGCTTTCAGGAAAAATTACATTTTTTTTTGGTTTTATAAATTCAATTATTGCTGCAGCAGATTCTAAACATGGTACAGATCTGCCACTTTACAGTTAGACTAAGGGGACCCCCCTGGCACTATATTGGAAGGAATTAAAAAATCACTGCTCATTTAAAAATGAAGTTTTTCACAAGCTTTTTTTTTATTGATCCATGTCCCCCAGGGCAGGACCCGGACCCCTATAACCATTGTATGCCTAATTACTTGCATTCAAGCCTTCAAAATGGGCACTTTTGATATTTGATGTTCGGGTCCTATTGACTTTAATGGGGTTCGGTGTTTGGGCCCGAACGTTCACGGTGTTCGTAAGTTCTGGTACGAACCGAACAGGGGTCCGTTCGGCCCATCCCTAGTCCCCAGCAGGGTTGCTATTCCCAGGGCCCTGAGCGGAGAGCGTGTCTCTCATGAAACAGCAGCACAGAGACGCCAGCATTGACAGTTCTATTTCCCTCTCCGTCCGTCCTCTCTCACACGGGATGACAGAGGACACCCAGCTGATCTGCTCCACCTTCTCTCCCCTCCTCCCTCCTGTGTGCTCTGCGGGCAGTCAAGTGTGAAGCTAACAAGCTCACATTTCCCACAGAGCACACAGGGGCTCGGGGCCCGGATGGAAGGGGGGCCCTTCATGGTTTCTTGCACCGGGGCCTTGAAGGTTCTAGTTGCGCCTCTGCTGTGGTACCATGTTTGGGAACAGGCAATAGCACTACATCTGCTGTTATGTAGCTGCATGTGCTGTTTTTAAACCTTAGCAAGTGACTCGGCCAGCAATATAGGTGAACCTTACTTTAAATTCCAAAGGGCTGGTAACTGATAAAAACTCAATATGATGATGGAGTGTTTATAATTTCCTTCATGCCCCGCCCCTTTAAAGCCCAATTCCAGGGAAAAAAATTATTTCCATGCAGTGGGGCTGCCCCTGCATTGCAACGGTTAAATAGTAGTTTAGCTAGTAGTTTAGGGGAAGGTAAAAGTAGTTTTACTTACCTGATCCTCCTCTCACCTTGTAAACGCCTCTTCCCTATGTCTAGAAGAGAATTGTTCCTTGGCATCCAAGGCTATGGTCTCTGCATCAGTCTTGATGTTGTCAGAGCCATCCAACTACTGGAGCATGGAGGTGAAAAGGTTACAAGGATCAGTCTAGCACCATGGAGGAGCCTGCAAGAGCAGAGGATCAGATAAAAAGAAATCAGTTTCTTTGAGATGGGAGGCATGACTGTCCGCAGAGGGGCTGATTAGTAAAACTTAAAGTAAATGCCTTATAGCACTCAGCTTTCATGTCCTTCCCTGTATAAGACTAGCAATATATGGAAGCTGACTGGTTATTTTGGCAACTCTTATGCCCCGTACACACAATCGGACATTGATCGGACATTCCAACAACAAAATCCATGGATTTTTTCCGACGGATGTTGGCTCAAACTTGTTTTGCGTACACACGGTCGCACAAAGTTGTCGGAATTTCCGCTCGCTAAGAACGCGGTGACATACACCACGTACGACGAGACTAGAAAAGGCCATTTCAGAACCAAGGGAGGCACCCTTTGGGCTCCTTTTGCTAATCTCGTGTTAGTAAAAGTTTGGTGAGAGACGATTCGCACTTTTTCAGACCCGTGGTTTTCAGATCGTTTTCTGCTGTTCAGTTTGTGCTTGTGGGTTTGTATCTGCTCTTCAGTGCCTGCAAGCAAGCTACGCGTGACTTTGTCATTGTGTTCTTGTTCGTTCGTTACTGTTTTTCAGGTCGCTCTTCACAGGCCTTGCTGTTCTTCAGTGCGTTCTGTTACTTCGTTTTCTAGCCATGTTGCGTATACGTACTCCTCGTAGAGTTCATGCTGTGCGGGGGCTTGGTGTTGGGGTCCTGACCTTGACACAAGTCCAGTCCATGAACAGGGTGGGGAGGAGTTCATGGACCAAGAATTGGTTGCTTCAGCGTGACCAGTTCTGTCATATGCCTTTGTTCCGTGAGAATAATCCTGATGATTTCATGAACTTTCTCCGGATGACGGACCCCGTATTTCACGGTTTGTTGGCTTTGCTGACCCCCTATATCAGCAGGCAGGATACCTGCATGAGGCAAGCCATCACTCTGGAGCAGAGGCTCGTCGCCACCCTGCGGTACTTGGCGACGGGGAGAAGCCTGCAGGACTTGAAGTTCTCGACAGGCATCTCCCCCCAGGCTCTGGGTATCATTATCCCAGAGACCTGTTCTGCCATCATCCAGGTCCTGCAGAAGGAGTATATTAAGGTAAGATTTGTATCCTTTAATATCACATTTTATTGTATATATTGTTTGCTAATATATTGTATTTCTTTCCTCATTCCCTAATTACCATGATTGGAATATACTGTGAATGTCCCCTTTGTCCTCATGCATGCTGGATTTTTATATAATTATTTTTTTGCTCCTTCATACATATTTGCCTTCACTTACCTCCCCAGCATGGTCTCCTGCCCTATATTCACCTCATGTAGTCACTTAACATTGTATTTTGTCAACTCCATAGTAGTGCTTTACCCTAAATACCCCCTAAAATGTTTAGAAATGTGATTTGTGCTTTAAATTCAGGCAGAGTGCCAGAGGATTTTTTTTTGGGGGTCCCCAAATCATTTGGAACCCTCCCTCCCCCAACTGCTAAGTCAGCTGATAACAATTCTCTATCCATCCTCAATCATCTATCTTCTGACTTTGCCAAACCCATACACACTATACCCATCTCTTTAGTGGTCAGATTTATGGATGAATTCCCCAAAGCATGTAGTGCAAGGGTCTGCCTGTATACTTTCAAATGGTACTGTTTAAATTTTTTGTATCCTATTATTATCTTGATAGGTAATAGCAGAATGTCCAAATGTGCTAAAATGTGTACAGTGTGTATTTATATCTTTGTATTATGACACTTCTTACCTGTCCAGTGGGCTGACAATAGTGTAACTAAGGAGGGGCTGGCCAAAGTAATACCCATTATTTAGGCATTCATCTCTCAATGAAGTGGAGAGGGTTACCTGTCCAAGAGCCCCCCCCTATAATGTTAGAAATGGCCCATGAGAGGGGGGGAGGAGGAATCTGATAGGTGTACCTTATACTTTGGTCTTTAAAAACTCCCTCAAATGAATGTTATCTTGATGTTGGCCAAGAATGTTTGTGTGTAATCTGTTTTCCCTGTGTATGTGCAAAATGAATAATTTTTATTTTTTGGTTTGACTCCATAGTTTCCTTCAACGCCACAGGAATGGCAGACTGTGGCCTCCCACTTTGCCCAGCGGTGGGACTTTCCTAACTGCGGAGGGGCAATTGATGGGAAACACATCCACATCATCCCACCACCCAACTCGGGGTCGTACTATTACAACTACAAGGGGTTCAATAGTATTGTGATGTTGGTGGTGGTGTCGGCTACTTATGAGTTCCTGTATGTGGACGTGGGGAAGAATGGCTGGATGTCCGATGGTGGAGTCATCACCCAGACCGAGTTCTACAGGCATCTCCAGAATGGCAGCTTGGACTTGCCACCTACAAAGACAATGTGGAAGGACTCCCATTCGTCTTCGTTGCGGATGAAGCATTTGCGCTGGGGGACCATCTTATGTGGCCATTACCGATGAGGACCCTCACCCCGGACCAGAGGGTTTTTACCGGCTGGCCAGAGCCAGAAGATTGGTGGAGAACACGTTTGGAATCATGGCCAGCCGGTTCCGCCTATTTCTTACACCCATACATATGGCGGAGTACAAACTGAATCACATTATCCCGCCGTGCTATGTTCTACACGACTTTTTACGGCAACATTCTGCCAACTATGCTGGCTCAGTTGGGCCTGAGGCCGGAATTCAAAATGAACCAACCCTGACGGAGCTTGAAAGATGCTGTCCTGGCTTGCCCCCCCTGAGTGCCCGTGATGTCCGGCTAAGATACCTTGAATTCTTTGCGGGTAGGGGGGCTATCAATATGCCTGACAATGTGTAAAACCTTTTTAAAAAAAAAAAATAAGCAATTCTTTCGTGACATTAACTGCTTGTGTTTGTTTTAGCTGACCCTGACAGAAATGTGGTGAGTCATGAAAATGGCGTGATTGTGTAACCTTACAAAGCACTGTTGGGTGTTATTTACTAAAGGCAAAGACACTTTGCACTACAAGTGCACTTGAAACTGCACTTGTAGTGCAAAGTGGATTTGCCCTTAGGAAATAACACCCATTGTCACAGAAAACAGCAATTAGAGCACCACAAAAGTGTTGTAGCTTTGAGACAATAATCCACACATTCTTGCTTAACAATCTTTTTAATACCGGCACAATCACATGTGCATTTAGAAAAGGTTTTTAAAACAAACCAACATGTTTGTTGTATAACAATTTTTGGGGTCACATTAGAAAAAGTAGAAATGCCCATTTAAGATAAAACAGGCATGTTTAAAACCAACAAGAAAGACACAAATCTTGAACTTACAAAGTTCACATTTGGTAGAACTTAAAGGCAATATCAGACATGAGTATTTACAAACTGTGTTTGATATTGCGTTCAGATGGGGTGAAGTCACCCCTGGAAAAGTCAAATTTAGAAGATGCACAAAAATTTAAGAATGTCAACATGTGCTACCTGCCATCACGGCGCATCAAGGGACGTGTTTTGGGGGTGCAACCCCTTCCTCACAGCTACTTTATTATTGAGGAAGGGGTTGCACCCCCAAAACGCGTTCATTGATCTCCCGTGATGGCAGATAGCACATGTTGACACACTGTGTGCATCTTCAAAATTTGGCTTTTCTGCAATTTGTAAAAAAATTTAAAAAATTTGTAGCACACCAAAAACTGAAGAGATTTGGAGGGGTTTTAAACTCTCCCTAAAACATCAATGATGTTCTTCATTTTTTGAAGAACATCATTGATGTTTTTCTGGATGTTTTCCAAGTCCCTATTACAGCCCATGATCTCCCCGATCAGGATCTGTGCACTTTCCGAGGTGAAAGGATCTGGATCCACAACATCACGATCACCTAAAAAGATAGAAACCAAAAAACACCATGTATTATAAATATGCCGGCATCCATCTCTTACCTGAGCCTGTGGTCGCAGACACTCACCTGTTGTGGTGCCAATTTCGACCACGTCTTCCTCCTCCTGCTCTGTTTGTCCTGGGTGGATTTCCCCTTCTTCCAGAGGTGGGGGGTCTCTGGTCTCCTTGGATGAGGGGTGTCATCTGAGTCTTTTCTCCCCTATGTTCAAAAAAAATTGTATACTTAGCACACAGATATTTGATGGCAGAACTATAAATATGAAACATTGCTTGGAAGTGGGGTACAATTGTCTATTTTGGCAGAGTTCCAAGATGTAGAATTTTTAGTGTCCTTTGTCAATCTTCAATACTTTACCTGTTTTGTCCAAGCTTCTGAGATGGAGACACCCCTATAGTATACATTGGAACACCTTTGTGGACCCCCTAATAAAAAGGGTGTTCTTGTGTCCCACACTAGTGCTCCAGCGTCCAGATGTGTAAACAGCTGCTGAGTGTCCTCTCCTTACACAGAATCTAGTTTGCATTTCATTCTAGTAACAAACACATCTACACAACCAAATTAGTTTCAGACAAGTAGGCCCTAAAAAATGGGGGCAAATGCATATGGCCAAAACAATGGTGTTTTCTAGGCCGAACGAACAATGTCTTATACTAACGAATAATGTGCCCATGAACATGAAAGTTGCCTTTTGAAACTGGATAATAGTTAATAAAAGCACATGGAGCAGCACGAACGTAATAAACATAAAGAATAGGAACACAGCACAACTACTTACTTTTTTGCAGCACTCTCCGGATCCTTCTGTACTGCTCGTGCTCCCTTAATTTCAGGTCCGACCACCGCTTCCTGAGCTGATCTTTCGATCGTCGTACCCTGAAATTCCGGTCCAGACTCTTGACCACTTTCGCCATGATCTTGGCCTTTCGGACATTGGGGTTGGGGTAAGGTCCATACTTCCCGTCATAGTCGGCCATTTTCAGGATGTCCACCATCTCCAACATCTCCCCAAAGGACATATTTGATGCCTTAAATCTTCTCCTTCTGGATCGGGACGTTTCTGGCTCCGGGCTTTCCTCCTCCTCATTGCTGTAATTAGCACGCACCTGCTGTGTCTCCGCCATGTGCTCTTTCCCCACTGCGCAGAACGAAAAGGGGCGGGGAATAGACTAGAAAGAACGTCAGGGGCGGGCGGAGTTACACGCATGCACAGTGTGTATAAAGCGTAACACGTGTGCATAGTACGTACGATCTGTGAGCGGAGGAAGGAGTATCGGAGGCGCCGATCGTGATAACGAAGGTAAGATCTAAACTTGGGCCTATACTGCTTCTAGATTGAGGCCTATATTGTAACAAGATTAGGAGAGTTTTGCCTGACATTAGGGTTTGTCTTGTGTTGTGTCTTGCAGAGAAAATGGATGGCTTCAATGATCACAACTTCCTCCCCCTGTTCATAGACAAATACAGGGAGCTGCCCTGTCTGTGGTAGGTGAAACATCCACATTATAATAATAAACAAAAGAGGCAGGCAGCGCTGGAGAAACTGCTGGAGTTGGTGAAGCCGGTGGTCCCCACAGCAACCATCCCCTATTTAAAAGCCAAAATTGGTGACCTGAGGAGCACTTATCTAAGGGAGCGCAAGAAGGTCACGGATTCCCAGAGATCCGGAGCTGCAGCAGATGACGTTTATGTTCCCAGGCTGTGGTACTATGAGAGAATTTGTTTTCTGTCAGACCAGACTGAAGTCAGGGAATTCCTCTCCACTCTTCCTTCCACTCTTCCTTCCACCCTATCCTTCACCCCAGCTGAGGCTTCCGATGTCCAACCTGGGACTTCCAGCCAGGAAGAAGTGGAGGAGCCCAGCTTGAGCCAGGTATAGCATTCTTCTACAGATTTCTGGACAATAAATAAATGATGTTTACTAGATGTTATTATTGATCACTAATTGCTGATTTAAGAAAGTGTTTTACATATCAATAGACAGTAGTGGGCAAAACTAATTGGGACAAGAATGAAAAATGCTGGGCTCAGAAGGATAGTCTGTTATATTTGTTAACATTCAATTTGCAACAATCATGAGGTGAAAATTGTGTGTGATTGATGAATAAAAATCTAAAACTATGTCCCTTTTTCATACACAGGAAGACCTCAGCCAGGACGAGGCTCTGGAATGTGGCACACAGGAGGAGGCCGTGGAATGTGGCAGCCAGGAGGAGGCGGGGCTAAGTGGCAGCCAGGAGAAGCCTGGGCCCAGTCGTAGCCTGACTGAATCGCAGGTTCCTCCCCTCCACCTTCTAAACAAAAGACTAAGGAAAGGGGAGTCACGTTCAGGATTCTGCGCTCAGGCTCATTCAGGAGGCTTCTGCATCCCTCAGAGCCACCCCCACTCCTGAAGAGGCCTTTGCCTGCATGGCTGCCACCAAACGGCAGGGCATGCAGGAGGGTCAACGCAAGCTGTGTGAGGACCTTCTGTATAAAGTCCTAAGTAAGGGGGTGAGTGGCGAAATCACACCCAATACCCACCCGAGTGAGTTGGCCCATCCCCCTCCTCCTGCCACAACTCCACCACCACAGCCACAGCGTGGAAGGAAGCGTGGAAGGAAGACCAGAGAGTGATGACCTGGGATCAGTCTGGTCTGGCCAAAGATGCAGTCTCTTGTATGACCACAGCCTGGGGACACAGATGTCATCTGCTACTTTCCGGATCTCTGGGACTTCTTGACCAGACTGCACTCCCTTAGATATGGACTCCTCAGGCCACCAATTTTGATGTTAAATAATTAATGTCTGCCCTGGGAGCCAAAGGCTTCACCAATTTCTGCTGTTTCTCCAGCGTTGCCTCCCTCTTTGTTTGGTTGTGAGCCCTTAATAAAGGAATTTTTTGTTTCAATTATACTCGCCTATGTGTGTTTTCCTTCAAAAAGGACAGTTTGTTGGTGAGGAGTCAGGTACATTTTAAAAATACAATGTGAAATTAACAAGGGACACCAACACCAAACAATCTCATTGAGATTAAATAATACAAGATATCAATGGTGTTGTGGTAACTTGACACACAAAACACACACAAAAATATTCTGGAGTAAAAACCAAAAGAAACCAAAAAAAAAAACAGCCTTGAGAAAAATACAAACCCAAAAAAAAAAAAAAAAACAGCCTTGAAAAAAAATTTAAAAAAATTTAAAAACAATCAAAAATAAATTTGGGCAGATGTGACAAATCAAAATATATTGAGGGAATCCCGATAAATAATAAATAAAGAAGTTTGTGAGAAGTCTGTGTGAATATGAGCAGAAAAACTACTTCATCCTTCTCACATTATAAAGATGAACAGAGTGCGCTGTATTAAACTATTTAAAACATTGCAGCGTGACGAAAGTGCTGTATCCATTCCGAACGCTCATTTTACCAGACCGAGCTGTTCCGTCTCCGAATTTCTTCTGAGCATGCATGGCACTTTGTGCGTCAGAACTGGCCACACGCGGTCAGAATTGACGCGATCGGATTTTGTTGTCGGAAAATTTTATAGCCTGCTCTCAAACTTTGTGTGTCGGAAAATCCGATGGAAAAAGTCCGATGGAGCCCACACACGGTCGTAATGTTCGACAACACGCTCCGATCGCACACTTTCCGTCAGAAAATCCGACCGTGTGTACGGGGCATTAAGCGTCGTACACACGATCAGATTTTTGGACGACCGAACGTCTGTTTTTTGTGGCATGCTAGTCTCATGTCGAAAGTGAAGAGGTTACTCACCATATGAAAATTCTCGTCCGACAGAATACAACTTCAGAAGTGATATAATGTGTTGAATAGTTTTGTATGTATTCTTTTGTTTCTGAGCATGCGTAGTCTTGATCTTACGATCTTTTTCGGACGAAAACCGCACTACTGAAACGAAAATCAAAATCAAAGCTGTCGAAAGCTCCATACTAACGTTCCGAAAATCAGCAGATCGTTTGTTGGACGAAATCTTACTTCCGATTTTCGTATTGTGTGTACGGGCCTTAAAGCAGAGTTTCACCCAAAAATAGAACTTCCGCTTTAAGTGTAGGTGACCCCCTGATATGCCACATTTGGCATGTAATTTTTTTTTGGGGGGGGACGGATACCCTCTTTTTAGAGGCATCCAGCTCCAGAAGGAAGTTCACCTCTCCCCCCTCCTTCCCTGCAATCTTCTGGGACACGTCACAGGTCCCAGAAGATTGCCCGGCCATTTACAGTGCGCAGCTCGCGCATGCGCAGTGCGTGCCCGGTAAGAAAAAAGAAAAATTTTAAAAAAAGGCTCCACTCGCACCAAAGGTTCCCGCTGTCTGCCTGCTCCACCGTGTGACAGTTAATGAGCGCATAAAGGATGTTACAAGGAGGCAGAAAAACACAGGAAGAAACAAATTCATGAAAAATATATGACAGGGCCATTAAGTATTGGATGTGCATGGATTATTTTTAAAGAATATGGAGATCATTTAGTATAACTTTAAGCATTAAGGGTTGGACGCCCAACTATGTTAGATATTAACAGTTGTGTTTATGTTTTCTTCTACTTTTTAGATTTGACAGCAAAATATAAAACCTTTGTTGGAATTGTCGCTGCAGTGCTGATCTCAATACTAGGAACTGTCACCTTCTATGTGTTATGCATGAAAAAAAAGAAAAAGAGTAAGTATCTGGAAACGTTTCAATACTTTAACCACTTCAGCCCCGGAAGATTTGGCTGCTCAATGACCAGGCCATTTTTTGCGATACGGCACTGCATCGCTATAACTGACAATTGCGCAGTCGTGCGACACTGTACCCAAACAAAACTTGTGTCCTTTTTTTTCCACAAATAGAGCTTTCTTTTGGTGGTAATTGATCGCCTCTGTGTTTTTTAATTTTTGTGCTATAAACAAAAGAAGAGCGCCAATTTTGAAGAAAACACAATGGGGGTGATTTACTAAAGGCAAATCCACTTTGCACTACAAGTTCAAACTACAAGTGCAAAGTGCACTTGGAAGTGCAGTCACTGTAGATCCAAGGGGGACATGCAAGGAAAATAAAAAACAGCATTTTAGCTTGCACATGATTGGATGATAAAATCAGCAGAGCCTCCCCTCATTTCAGATCTACCCCTCAGATTTACAGCGACTGCACTTCCAAGTGCACTTTCAGTGCAATTTCAAGTGCACTTTGCACTTGTAGTTTGCACTTGTAGTGCAAAGTGGATTTGCCTTTTGTAAATAACCTCCAATATGTTTAACTTTTTGCTATAATAAATATCCCCAATTTTTGATCAAAAAAACAAATTTTTTCCTCAGTTTAGGCCGATATGTATTCTTCTATATATTTTTGGTAAAAAAAATCTCAGTAAGCGTATATTGATTGGTTTGCGCAAAAGTTATAGTGTCTATAGCGACGTAAGGTAACGTCATTTCACCCAGCCGTGCCATTCTGCAGTAAAACTGCGGTGGCTGCTCGGGAATCGGTTAGCCCCTTCATGATGGAGGGTAAAACAGATCCTAATTCCTGAAAAATTATACAGTCCAGTTAAATTATACAGTGGTACCTTGGATTACAGGCATTATTTGATCCAGAAGCATGCTTGTAATCCAAAGCACTCGTATATCAAAGCGAGTTTCCCTATAGGAATTAATGGAAACTCAGATAATATGTTCCAGTGTCACTGCTAGTGTATGCAGTACCGCATGTGGCCAGGCGTGGGGGGGGGGCGCTGGAGACACTCGGAGACCACTCAGAGACACTCTGAGATGCTCGGGAATGGAGTGTTTCCGAGTGGTCTCTGAGATTCTCCAAGCGCCACTGGCGCCCCCGCACTTCTGTTTCCATGCGGTACTGCACACCCCAGAGGCTTGAATCCTGCTCGTCTTGCAAGACAACGATCGCAAATTGAGTCAGGATTAAAAAAAAAAAAAAAAACAGCTTGTGTTGCGAAACGCTCGTAAACCGTGGTGCTCGCAATCCGAGGTTTTACTGTACCTTGTTTTTTTTTTTTTTTCAGGACAAATTGGGCTTTCATCTGTTGGTAAATGGTAAGGGCCCAAAATAGTTTAACAAAACAACAACTCAACTTAAAAAAAAAAAAAAATGGCTGTATATTTCTTGCGATTACCATAACTTACCACCAAAGAGAACCCAAAATAAATTCCTGCTCCTGGCGATTGCAGAGATACCAAATATTTGTATGTTATTTGTACCCATAGTAGGGCCCAGAAACAGTATTGCACATTTTTTATCCTACTTAATACACATTAACACTAATACTAATTTAAAATATGCTTTATTTTAATCCTACCTAAATTACACAAATTTACAACCATTGACTCTGACCTTGACCCTAATGCCCCGTACACACGGTCGGACTTTGTTCGGACATTCCGACAACAAAATCCTAGGATTTTTTCCGACGGATGTTGGCTCAAACTTGTTTTGCCTACACACGGTCGCACAAAGTTGTCGGAATTTCCGATCGACAACCACGCGGTTACGTACACCACGTATGATGAGACTAGAAAAGGCCGGTTCAGAACCAAGCGCGGCACCCTTTGGGCTCCTTTTGCTAATCTCGTGTTAGTAAAAGTTTGGTGAGAGACGATTCGCGCTTTTTCAGACTCGTGGCTTTCAGATCGTTTTCTGACGTTCAGTTTGTGCTTGTGGGTTTGTATTTGCTCTTCAGTGCGTGCAGTCAGTTCGTATCGGAGTTTTCTGTGCGATCTTGTCCGCTCGTTGCTGTTTTTCAGGTCGCTCTTCACAGGCCTTGCTGTTCTTCAGTGCGTTCTGTTACTTCGTTCTGAGCAGCCGACCGTTTTCTAGCCATGTTTCGTATGCGTACTCCTCGTACAGTTCGTGCTGTGCGGGGGCTTGGTGTTGGGGTCCTGACCTTGACACAAGTCCAGTCCATGAACAGGGCGAGGAGGAGTTCATGGACCAAGAATTGGTTGCTTCAGCGTGACCAGTTCTGTCATATGCCTTTGCTCCGTGAGATCCGTGAGAATAATCCTGGTGATTTCAGGAATTTTCTCAGGATGACTGACCCCGTATTTCACCGTTTGTTGGCTTCGCTGACCCCCTATATCAGCAGGCAGGATACCTGCATGAGGCAAGCCATCACTCCGGAGCAGAGGTTGGTCGCTACCCTGCGGTATTTGGTGACAGGGAGAAGCCTGCAGGACCTCAAGTTCTCGACAGGCATCTCCCCCCAGGCTCTTCTTTGTGGACATTTACTGCTTGTGTTTGTTTGAGCTGACCCTGACAGAAATGTGTGGAGTCCAGAAAATGTCGTGATTGTGTAACCTTATACAAAGCACTGTTGGCTGTTATTTACTAAATGCAAAGATACTTTTCACTACAAGTGCACTTGCAACTGCACTGAAACTGCACTTGTAGTGCAAAGTGGATTTGCCCTTAGGAAATTACCCCCATTTTCTCATCAAACAACAATTACATCACCCCAAATGTGTTGTAGCGTTGAGACAATAATCCACACATTCTTGATGAACAATCTTTTTAATACCAGCACAATCACATGTGCATTTACCAAAGGTTTTTCTGACAAACCAACATGTTTGTTGTATAACAATTTTTGTGGTGTCATTATCCAAAATCAAAATGTGCATTTTATAGAAAACAGGCCTGTGTAAAACCCACAAGAAAGACACAAATCTTGGTCTTACAAAGTTCACATTTGGTAGAACTTGAAGGCAATATCAGACATGAGTATTTAGGAACTGTGTTTGATATTGCGTTCAGATGGGGGGAAATCACCCCAGGAAAAGCCAAATTTGGAAGATGCACACAAATTTCCCAATGTCAACATGTGCTATCTGCCATCACGAAGGGACGTGTTTTTGGGGAGAAAGCCCTTCCTCACCGTTACTTTATTATTGAGGAAGGGGTTGCACCCCCAAAACGCGTCCATTGATCTCCCGTGATGGCAGATAGCACATGTTGGCACACTGTGTGCATCCTCCAAATTTGGCTTTGGGAAAAATCACAAAAATATTTCGCACATTGTAGCACACAAAAGAAGAAAGTGATTTTGAGGGGTTTTAAACTCGCCCCAAAACATCAATGATGTTTTTATATTTTGGAATAACATCATTGATGTTTTGCTTGATGTTTTCCAATTGTAAATTACACCCCATGATCTCCCCGATCAGGATCTGGGCACTTTCGGATGTGAAAGGATCTTCATCCACAACCTCACGATCACCTAAAAAGAGAGGAAACCCAAAATAAATTAGGTCTAAAAAAAATGCCGCCATCCATCTCTTATCTGAGCCTGTGGTCGCAGACACTCACCTGTTGTGGTGACTAGTTCCACCACGTCTTCTTCCTCCTGCTCATCTTGTGTTGTTGGGATTTCCCCTTCTTCCCGAGGGGGGGGGGCTCTGGTCTCCTCGGATGAGGGGTGTCCTCCGAGTCTTTTCTCCCCTATGTAAAACAAAAATGGTATAATTAGCACACAGATATTTGATGGCAGAACTATAAAGATGAAACATTGCTTGGAAGTGAGGTACAATTGTCTGTTTCAGCCGAGTTCCAAGATGTAGCTTTTTTATTGCCCTTTGTCAAGCTGCAATACTTTACCTGTTTTGTACAAGCTTCACAGATGGAGACCCCCCTATAGTATACACTGGAGCACCTGTGTGGCCCCCCTAATAAAAAGGGTGTTCTGGGGTCCCACACTAGTGCTCCAGTGTCCAGATGTGAAAACAGCTGCTCAGTGTCCTCTCCTTACAAACAATCTAGTTTGCATTTAATTCTAGTAACAAAGCCATCTACACAACCCAATTCTTTGAAGACAAGTATAGGGCCTCAAAATGGTGGCCAAATGCATATGAGCTAAACAATGGTATTTTATAGTCCGAAAAAAAAATGTGTGATCCGAACGAATGATGTGCCCATGAACATGAAAGTTGCTATTTTAAACTGTACAACAGTTCCTAAAAGCACATGGAGCAGCACGAACGTAATAAACACAAGAACAATAGGAACACAGCACAACTACTTACTTTTTTGCAGCACTCTCCGGATCTTTCTGTACTGCTCATGTTCTCGTAATTTCAGGTCCGACCACCGCTTCCTGAGCTGATCTTTCGATCGTCGTACCCCGAATTTCCGGTGCAGACTCCTGACCACTTTCGCCATGATCTTGGCCTTTCGGACATTGTGGTTGGCGTAAGGCCCATACTTTCCATCATAGTCGGCCTTCTTCAGGATGTCCACCATTTCCAACATCTCCCCAAAGGACATATTTGAGTCCTTTAATCTCCTTCTGGATCAGGACGTTTCAAACTCCGGACTTTCCTCCTCCTCCTCCTCCTCCTCCTCGTTGCTGTAATTAGCACGATCCTGCTGTCTATCCGCCATGTGCTCTTCCTCCACTGCGCCGAACAAAAAGGGGCGGGGAATAGAATAGAAAGAACGTCAGGGGCGGGCGGAGTTACACGCATGCGCAGTGTGTATAAATCGTAACGCGCGCGTCTTACGTACGATCTGTGAGCGGAGGAAGGAGCATCGGAAACGCCGATCGTGCTAACGAAGGTAGGATCTAAACTTGGGCCTATACTGCTTCGAAATTGAAGCCTATATTGTAACAAGATTAGGGGAGTTTGGCCTGACATTAGGGTTTGTCTTGTGTTGTGTCTTGCAGAGAAAATGGATGGGTTCAACGACCACAATTTCCTGCCCCTGTTTATTGACAAGTACAGAGAGCTGCCCTGTCTGTGGCAGGTCAGACACCCCCACTATAACCACAAACAGAAGAGGCAGGCAGCCCTTATTTAAAAGCTAAAATTGGTGGCCTGAGGAGCACTTATCTTAGGGAGCGCAAGAAGGTCACAGATTCCCAGAGGTCCGGAGCTGCAGCAGATGACGTTTATGTCCCCAGGCTGTGGTACTACGAGAGACTGCGATTTCTGTCAGACCACACTGAAGTCAGGGAATCCTTCTCTACTCTTCCTTCCACGCTTCCTTCCACACCAGCTGAGGCTTCTGATGTCCAACCTAGGCCTTCCAGCCAGGAAGAAGTGGAGGAGCCAGGCTGGAGTCAGGTATAGTATTCTTCTACAGATTTCTGGGCAATAAAGAAATGATGTTTACTAGATGTTATTATTGATCACTAATTGCTGCTTGAAAGTGTTTTACATATCAATACACAGTAGTGGGCACCCAAAATTGGGACAAGAATGCAAAATGCTGGGCTCAGAAGGATAGTCTGTTATATTTGTTAACATTGAATTTGCAGCAGTCAGGAGGTGAAAATTGTGTGTGATTGATGAATAAAAAACTAAAACTATGTCCCTTTTTCATACACAGGAAGACCTCAGCCAGGAGGAGGCTGTGGAATGTGGCAGTCAGGAGGAGGCGGGGATTAGTGGCAGCCAGGAGGAGGCGGGGCTAAGTGTCAGCCAAGAGAAGCCAGGGACAAGTCGCAGCCTGACTGAGTCTCAGGTCCCTCCCCTCCGCCTGCCATATAAAAGGGCCAGGAAGGCCACTCCCAGTCCTGTGCAGTATTCAGCGTACAGGCTGATCCAGGAGGCTTCGGCGTCCCTCAGAGCCTTCCCCAGTCCTGAAGAGACCTTTGCCTGCATGGCTGCCACCAAATTGCAGGGCATGCAGGAGGGCCAACGCAAGATCTCTGAGGACCTGATTTATAAAGTCCTTCGTAAGGGGTTGAGTGGGGAACTGACACCCAAGACGGATGTCATTGAGATGGACCATCCTCCTCCTCCTCCTCCTCCTCCTCCTCCTCCTCCTCCTCCTCCCACAACTCCACCACCACAGCCAAAGGCTGGAAGGAAGCGTGGAAGGAAGACCAAAGAGTGATTGCCCTGGGTTCAGTCTGGTCTGACAGAAGATGCAGTCTCTCGTATGACCACAGCCTGGGGACACAGATGTCATCTGCTGCTTTCCGGATCTCTGGGACTTCTGGACCAGACTGCCCTCCCTTAGATATGGACTCCTCAAGCCACCAATTTTGCTTTTAAATAATTGATGTCTGCCCTGGGAGTCCAAGGCTTCGCCCACTTCTGCAGTTTCTCCAGCGTTGCCTCCCTCTTTGTTTATAGTTGTGACCCCTTAATAAAATATTTTTAGGTAAATTCTACTCTCCTGTGTGTGTTTTCATCCAAAAAGGACAGTTTGTTGGTGACGATTCAGGTACATTTCTAAAGTACAATGTGAAATTAACAAGGGACAACAACACCAAACAATCTCCTCCTACAGATTAAATAGAACAACATATCAATGGTGTTGTGGGAACTTGTCACAAAAAACACACAAACATTTTCGGGAGTACAAATCAAAATCACCAAAAAATAAAAAGAGAAACACAAAAAAAGATTCTACATTAAAGTAAAAAAAAAAATAAAAATAAAAATATGTTGTCAGATGTGAGAAATCAAAATATATTGAGGGAATCCCGATAAAAATAGTAACGAAAAAAGTTTGTGAGAAGTGTGTGTGAATATGAGCATCAAAACGACTTAATTCTTGTCACATTATAAAGAAGAAGAGAGTGCGCTGTATTAAACCATTTTGAACATTGCAGCGTGACGAAAGTGCTTTATCCATTACGAACGCTAAGTTTACCAGAACGAGCTGTCCCGTGTCGGAATTTCTTCTGAGCATGCGTGGCACTTTGTGCGTCGGAACAGGCCACACACGGTCGGAATTGACGCGATCGGATTTTGTTGTCGGAAAATTTTATCTCCTGCTGTCCAACTTTGTGTGTCGGAAAATCCGATGGAAAATGTCCGATGGCGCCCACACACGGTCGGAATTTCCGACAACACGCTCCGATCGGACATTGTCCATTGGAAAATCCGACCGTGTGTACGGGGCATAAGTCTAAAACTGACACTGATTTAGCGATTTTTGTATTATTATTATTTTTTTTTTCACACACTTTTGGCATTTAATGTCTCAGCGGCAATCACTATCTTATTGAAAAAGAATATTTTATTATTTTTCAATTTTTTAATTTTATTGTAGATTTCACCATGGTTTTATTTTTATTTAGGCTGAGAGATACATATGTATAGTTCTTTTGGTGGGCTCCACCCTTTATTTATTAATATTTTTTTCTATTATGCACATACTGCCTGCACGTCCACATAGTGCTATATTCCCAATGGTGGTTTAGATCATCATCCTATACCTCAGTAAAGACAAGAGTTGATACCCAGTACACCTAGATAGTATAATTTATTGTAGGATTAGCGCAGCACCATCCCCATTTGTCAGTTGCACAATGACTGTTCACTCTAATAGTCAATCAATGGCTATCACAGTGATTGGGAACCGGACCTCCCAGTTCCCAGTCGTAACTAAGAGACCTGAATCTCTCGGTGGGAGCCCGGTCTCTGTGCTGGGAGCGTGCTGTGCAGCGCACTCTCAGCACAAATACAAGTACACATATATGCGGCCCCATGGAAGAAGACCCACTTCAGTAAGTCCCACCCAACTTCTGTAAGTATGTAGTGCTTGAAAACAGCGCTAGTGGCACTCAAATGTGAATAATAAATCATATAAGTGAATATAATAAAACAGTGAACACAAATGTGGATCGATAATACTAAGATCAATAAAGACACTCTATTTCTGGTTAATCTGTAGAAAAAGACCAACTTCAGTAAGGCCCACACAACTGCTGTAATGCCGCGTACACACGAATGGAAATTTGGCCAGCAAAAGACAGATGAGAGCTTTTGGTCGGAAAATGCGACCGTATGTATGCTCCATCGGACTTGTGCTGGCGGAATTCCTGCCAGCAAAAGATTGAGAGCAGGTTCTCAATTTTGCGGTCGGAAAAAGTTCCTATCTGAAAATGCGATCGTCTGTACAAACTCCGATGCGCAAAATTCCAACGCATGCTCGGAAGCATTGAACTTCATTTTCTCAGCTCGTCGTAGTGGTGTACGTCTCCGCGTTCTTGGGGGTCGAAAGTTCAGAGAACTTTTGTGTGACCGTATGTATGCAAGGCAAGATTGAGCGGAATTCCGTCAGAAAAATCATCCAAGTTTTTTCCGACGGAAATTCCGCTCGTGTGTACGCGACATAAGTGTACAGTTTGTGAAAGGGGTTGTCTGTCAGTTATAACAAAGTTATGTCCAGTATGTAAAAATTTCACTCTGCTTTCGCAAACACATCGTGCCATACAATCTGGTCAAACATTCACAGTTAGCTAAACCTGGCCAAACACTAATACATTTTTTCCTTCAGCCTGTTGGCAAAATAAAAGATATCAGATAGCTCCATCCACATAAACAGCATGGACAGATGAATCTCCCTTCCTGGCTATTGTGTTCTGACAGCCACTAGCACCAGCTGTTAGAGTACCCAAACAGAGCATGCAGCTAATTGGCTGACAAATTTTGTCCTGACTTCTTAAACAAAAGTTGATTAAGTAATTGACAGGTCCACCCACTGTGGAATTTTTGACCAATTCCCCTGAATGGACCAAAATTTTAACAGTGTATGACCAGCTTTAGGATCAGCACTCAGAAGATGGAGGTCAAGATATACACATGGACCATTGGGCATAGATCATTGCCCACATAAAGCCATTCAGCCTGAGCACTAAAATATCTGCATTAATCCAGGTACGGCTGTAACTATGTGGTACAAAGCCACAAAAGAAAACCCCACCCGCTTTCACAGAACGTCCCACACTCCGCTTGAGTGCTTCCGTCCAGTGGCGTAGTGTGGGGGGTGCAGGGGGTGCCGTGGCCCCGGGCGCGACATTTAGGGGGGCGCCAGTATGTGTCACTGCCTGCCTCCTCCTAATTTTAAATTCCTGTGTCCCCGGGCTCCGGCCACCATGTTCAGTGTCCAGCGCCCTGTGATTGGGCATATGGGGGTCATGTGAGGCGTAGAGCTGGCCTATCCTTGATCACTCCTGAAGTCCCGCCTCCGCACATGACCCTCATAATGCCCAATCACAGTGCACTGCGCCGGACACTGAATATGGCAGCTAGAGCGCGGGGGAGAGAAGCAATGTGAGCCGCTGTCTTCTCCTCCTCCTCTGGACTGATGCAGGCCAGCCAGACATGAAGGTGAGTGAGACTCCCTCGTGAGATTCGTGTTACTGGCCCGGGGGGGGGGGGGGGAGAAAGTCAGTTATTGTAGTATGGTGGTCAGTTAGTGTAGTATGGTGGGTCAGTTAGTGTAGTATGGTGGGTAGTTAGTGTAGTATGGTGGTCAGTTAGTGTAGTATGGTGGATCAGTTAGTGAAGTATGGTGGGTCAGTTGTTGTAGTATGGTGGGTCAGTTAGTGTAGTATGGTGGGTTAGTTAGTGTAGTATGGTGGGTAGTTAGTGTAGTATGGTGGGTAGTTAGTGTAGTATGGTGGGTAGTTAGTGTAGTATCACGGGTCAGTTATTGTAGTATGGTGGGTAGTTAGTGTAGTATGGTGGGTAGTTAGTGTAGTATGGTGGTCAGTTAGTGTAGTATGGTGGGTCAGTTAGTGTAGTATATTGAGTAGTTAGTGTAGCATGGTGGGTAGTTAGTGTAGTATGGTGTTCATTTAGTGTAGTATGGTGGGTCAGTTAGTTTAGTATGGTGGGTAGTTAGTGTAGTATGGTGGGTAGTTAGTGTAGTATTGTGGGTTAGTTAGTGTAGTATGGTGGGTTAGTTAGTGTAGTATGGTGGGTAGTAAGTGTAGTATGGTGGGTAGTTAGTGTAGTATCACAGGTCAGGTATTGTAGTATGGTGGTCAGTTATTGTAGTATGGTGGGTAGTTAGTGTAGTATGGTGGGTAGTTAGTGTAGTATGGTGGGTCAGTTGTAGTATGGTGGGTCAGTTGTTGTAGTATGGTGGGTAGGTAGTGTAGTATGGTGGGTAGTTAGTGTAGTATGGTGGGTAGTTAGTGTAGTATGGCGGGTCAGTTGTTGTAGTATCACGGGTCAGTTATTGTAGTATGGTGGTCAGTTATTGTAGTATGGTGGGTAGTTAGTGTAGTATGGTGGGTAGTTAGTGTAGTATGGCGGGTCAGTTGTTGTAGTATGGCGGGTCAGTTGTTGTAGTATGGCGGGTCAGTTGTTGTAGTATGGTGGGTCAGTTGTTGTAGTATGGTGGGTTAGTTAGTGTAGTATGGTGGGTAGTTAGTGTAGTATGGTGGGTAGTTAGTGTAGTATGGTGGGTAGTTAGTGTAGTATGGTGGGTAGTTAGTGTAGTATCACGGGTCAGTTATTGTAGTATGGTGGTCAGTTATTGTAGTATGGTGGGTAGTTAGTGTAGTATGGTGGGTAGTTAGTGTAGTATGGCGGGTCAGTTATTGTAGTATGGCGGGTCAGTTGTTGTAGTATGGTGGGTCAGTTGTTGTAGTATGGTGGGTCAGTTAGTGTAGTATGGTGAGTTAGTTAGTGTAGTATGGTGGGTAGTTAGTGTAGTATGGTGGGTAGTTAGTGTAGTATCACGGGTCAGTTATTGTAGTATGGTGGGTCAGTTATTGTAGTATGGTGGGTCAGTTGTTGTAGTATGGTGGGTCAGTTGTTGTAGTATGGTGGGTTAGTTAGTGTAGTATGGTGGGTTAGTTAGTGTAGTATGGTGGGTAGTTAGTGTAGTATGGTGGGTAGTTAGTGTAGTATCACGGGTCAGTTATTGTAGTATGGTGGTCAGTTATTGTAGTATGGTGGGTAGTTAGTGTAGTATGGTGGGTAGTTAGTGTAGTATGGCGGGTCAGTTGTTGTAGTATGGTGGGTCAGTTGTTGTAGTATGGTGGGTTAGTTAGTGTAGTATGGTGGGTTAGTTAGTGTAGTATGGTGGGTAGTTAGTGTAGTATGGTGGGTAGTTAGTGTAGTATGGTGGGTAGTTAGTGTAGTATCACGGGTCAGTTATTGTAGTATGGTGGTCAGTTATTGTAGTATGGTGGGTAGTTAGTGTAGTATGGTGGGTAGTTAGTGTAGTATGGCGGGTCAGTTATTGTAGTATGGTGGATCAGTTAGTGTAGTATGGTGGGTCAGTTAGTGTAGTATATTGGGTAGTTAGTGTAGCATGGTGGGTAGTTAGTGTAGTATGGTGTTCATTTAGTGTAGTATGGTGGGTCAGTTAGTTTAGTATGGTGGGTAGTTAGTGTAGTATGGTGGGTTAGTTAGTGTAGTATGGTGGGTTAGTTAGTGTAGTATGGTGGGTAGTAAGTGTAGTATGGTGGGTAGTTAGTGTAGTATCACAGGTCAGGTATTGTAGTATGGTGGTCAGTTATTGTAGTATGGTGGGTAGTTAGTGTAGTATGGTGGGTAGTTAGTGTAGTATGGTGGGTCAGTTATTGTAGTATGGAGGGTCAGTTGTAGTATGGTGGGTCAGTTGTTGTAGTATGGTGGGTCAGTTGTTGTAGTATGGTGGGTCAGTTAGTGTAGTATGGTGGGTTAGTTAGTGTAGTATGGTGGGTAGTTAGTGTAGTATGGTGGGTAGTTAGTGTAGTATCACGGGTCAGTTATTGTAGTATGGTGGGTAGTTAGTGTAGTATGGTGGGTAGTTAGTGTAGTATGGCGGGTCAGTTATTGTAGTATGGCGGGTCAGTTGTTGTAGTATGGCGGGTCAGTTGTTGTAGTATGGCGGGTCAGTTGTTGTAGTATGGTGGGTCAGTTAGTGTAGTATGGTGGGTCAGTTAGTGTAGTATGGTGGGTTAGTTAGTGTAGTATGGTGGGTAGTTAGTGTAGTATGGTGGGTAGGTAGTGTAGTATCACGGGTCAGTTATTGTAGTATGGTGGTCAGTTATTGTAGTATGGTGGGTAGTTAGTGGAGTATGGTGGGTAGTTAGTGGAGTATGGCGGGTCAGTTAGTGGAGTATGGCGGGTCAGTTGTTGTAGTATGGTGGGTCAGTTAGTGTAGTATGGTGGGTAGTTAGTGTAGTATGGTGGGTAGTTAGTGTAGTATGGTGGTCAGTTAGTGTAGTATGGTGGTCAGTTAGTGTAGTATGGTGGATCAGTTAGTGTAGTATGGTGGGTCAGTTAGTGTAGTATATTGGGTAGTTAGTGTAGCATGGTGGGTAGTTAGTGTAGTATGGTGTTCATTTAGTGTAGTATGGTGGGTCAGTTAGTTTAGTATGGTGGGTAGTTAGTGTAGTATGGTGGGTTAGTTAGTGTAGTATGGTGGGTTAGTTAGTGTAGTATGGTGGGTAGTAAGTGTAGTATGGTGGGTAGTTAGTGTAGTATCACAGGTCAGGTATTGTAGTATGGTGGTCAGTTATTGTAGTATGGTGGGTAGTTAGTGTAGTATGGTGGGTAGTTAGTGTAGTATGGTGGGTCAGTTATTGTAGTATGGAGGGTCAGTTGTAGTATGGAGGGTCAGTTGTAGTATGGTGGGTCAGTTGTTGTAGTATGGTGGGTCAGTTGTTGTAGTATGGTGGGTCAGTTAGTGTAGTATGGTGGGTAGTTAGTGTAGTATCACGGGTCAGTTATTGTAGTATGGTGGTCAGTTATTGTAGTATGGTGGGTAGTTAGTGTAGTATGGCGGGTCAGTTATTGTAGTATGGCGGGTCAGTTGTTGTAGTATGGTGGTCAGTTAGTGTAGTATGGTGGGTCAGTTAGTGTAGTATGGCGGGTCAGTTAGTGTAGTATGGCGGGTCAGTTATTGTAGTATGGTGGTCAGTTAGTGTAGTATGGTGGGTCAGTTAGTGTAGTATGGTGGGTCAGTTAGTGTAGTATGGTGGGTCAGTTAGTGTAGTATGGTGGATCAGTTAGTGTAGTATAGTGGTCAGTGTAGTGTGCAATGGTCCGTAAAGGAATCAGGTTGGTCAGTGTTGAAATCAAGTAGGTTAGTGTAGTGGTCAGTATAGGAATCGGGTAGGTCAGTACTATTGTATTTGAAGGGACTCGGGGAGTGCTAAAAGTCCGCAAGTTAGGGGGGCGCAAATTATTTGCCTTGCCCCGGGTGATGGCAACCCACGCTACGCCACTGCTTCCATCAGTATACCACTTCCTTGTAGTCTGGATACAGATATCAGACATTCCAAATGCTCCCAAGCACAAAACAAGGTGACACTTGTTTCACTGCTAACATGGACTAATCTTTTATTTGAGATCTCACACAAATATATACAGCAGGATGACTAAAACCTAATCTAATTAACATGAGCTAATTATCTAATCCTTTATACTGACTAAGAGATATGACCTTTTGCCCAGACTTGTGGTCACCGAGCTTCACTCAGTAACAGAGTTAATTAACACAAACAACAATGGGTGAAAAGACTCTTAGAGCCACACTAGACTTATTTACAATAAACACATTATAGCAGATAGGGATGAGCCGAACACCCCCCTGTTCGGTTCGCACTAAAACTTGCGAACAGGCAAAAAATTCATTCGAACACGCGAACACCGTTAAAGTCTATGGGACATGAACATGAATAATCAAAAGTGCTAATTTTAAAGGCTTATATGCAAGTTATTGTCATAAAAAGTGTTTGGGGACCTGGGTCCTGCCCCAGGGGACATGGATCAATGCAGAGAAAAGCTTAAAGTCAAACTATAAAATACCTGTAAAGGGGGGCATGTTTCCTGTGTTTAGAACAGTCTGACAGCAAAATGCCATTTTAAAGGAAAAAAAAGTCATTTAAAACTACTCGCGGCTATTAATGCATTGCCGGTCCGACAATACACATAGAAGTTCATTGATAAAAACAGCATGGGAATTCCCCACAGGGGAACCCCGAACCAAAATTTAAAAAAAAATGACGTGGGGGTCCCCCTAAATTCCATACCAGACCCTTATCCAAGCACGCAACCTGGCAGGCCGCAGGAAAAGAGGGGGGGGACGAGAGAGCGGATCTTTGGGGTGACCCCATGCAGTTTTTTTTTTATTTATTTTGGCGCGGGGTTCCCCTTAAAATCCATACCAGACCTGAAGGGTCTGGTATAGATTTTGAGGGGGACCCCACGCCATTTTTTAAAAACATTTTGGCCGGGGTTCCCCTTAATATCCATACCAGACCTGAAGGGCCTGGTATGGAATTTAGGGGGACCCCCCACGTCATTTTTTTTTATAAATTTTGGTTCGGAGTTCCCCTGTGGGGAATTTCCATGCCGTTTTTATCAATGAACGTTTATGTGTATTGTCGGACCGGCAATTCATTAATAGCCGCGAGTAGTTTAAATGACTTTTTTTCCTTTGAAATGTCATTTTGCTGTCAGACTGTTCTAAACACGGGAAACATGCGCCCCTTTACAGGCATACTATAGACACCCCCCAGGTATGAAATTTAAAGGGATATTACACTTTTATTGTTTCACTTTAAGCATTATTAAAATCACTGCTCACGAAAAAACGGCCGTTTTTAAAACTTTTTTTGCATTGATCCATGTCCCCTGGGGCAGGACCCAGGTCCCCAAACACTTTTTATGACAATACCATGAATATAAGCCTTTAAAATTAGCACTTTTGATTTCTCCCATAGACTTTTAAAGGGTGTTCCGCGGCATTCGAATTTGCCGCAAACACCCCAAATTGTTCGCTGTTCAGCAAACCTGCGAACAGTCGATGTTCGAGTCGAACATGAGTTAGACTCGAACTCGAAGCTCATCCCTAATAGCAGACAACAGACAGGTAGCTGGAATTGATGACATTAGCATTTAACAGTAGGAGTCCCAACGGTATTAATCAGTCACTATTCTAATATGGCATATAAAGAGTTCCCAGAGTCTGTGTCTTGGGGGGACATGGAGCTGAATCCAAAATAACACCAACCCCAGGGTCCCCAGGCATACAGCTCACATAGAGCACCATTCCCCCAAATGCCAGGGCCCATAATCGGTGGGCAAGAGGCTTGCGTTCAGTCCCCTCCAAAAGCCTCTGTCCCGGGTGAGTCTGTCACAGGTTTTTTTACCTTCATGCAATTTTATGCATGAAGGTAAAAACCTTCAGTGTGCATTTCCCCTTCTTATACTCACTTGAAATCCGATCTTGATCCAGCGTTGTGCTTGAGAGCAGAAGCTCTCCCAGGTCTCTCCCTCCTCATTGGCTGAGACACAGCAGCGAATGGCTCTCACAGCTGTCAATCACAGCCAGTAAGGAGGGAGCAGGGTTGAGCCACGTTCTGTATCTCGCATAGATAGAGAGATGGCTTGGGAGCGAGCATGCATGAGTTCCCTCAGAGCGAGCAGCTTGTTCTGGGGGTACTCAGCAGGGGGGGGGACCTGGAGTGCCAGCAGGAGAACTGAGAAGAAAGGGGACCAGGGCTGCTCTGTGCAAAACCATTGTTTGTCATTTAAAAAAATAAAAATAAAGGAACCTTTTCAATTACTTTAACCACTTCCTGACCAGCCGCCGTCATTATAGGGCAGCAGGTTGGCACGTTCCCACGAGCTGTCATAGCTGTACATCGGCCCTTTAAGCAGGGATAGCAGGCGCGCGCCTTGGGGATATTTAGTATAGCAAAAAGTACAAAATATTGTTATTTCTTCAAAATTTTCGCTCTTTTTTTGTCTATAGCGCAAAAAACAAACAAACGCAGAGATGATCCAATACCACCAAACAAAAGCTCTATTTGTGGGAAGAAAAGGACATCAATTTTGTTTGGGTACAACATCGTACGCCCGCGCAATTGTCAGGTAAAGTGATGCAGTGCTGTAACGCACAAAAATGGCCTGGTCATTAAGCAGGCAAATCTTCCGGGGCTGAAGTGGTTAAAGAGTGACCCCTGCTTAGGGCAAGGTAGCTACATACAGTATAAACAACAATACCTGACAAAACTAGTTTATAAATTAATACACTTTAATACAAACATATTAACCACTTCAGCCCTGAAAGGATTTACCCTCTTAATGACCAGGCCACCAGGTATTCTGTGATACGGCACTGCATCAATTTTACTGACAATTGCGCGGTCGTACGACATTGTACCCAAACAAAATTGATGTCCTTTTTTTTCTTCACAAATAGCTTTCTTTTGGTGGCATTTGATTACCTCTGCGTTTTTTTTTTTTTTTTTTGCGCAATAAACAAAAAAAGAGCGACAATTTTGAAAGAAAAAAAATAAATGTTTTACTTTTTGCTATAATACATATCCCCCAAAAAAATGTAAAAAAAACAAACAAATGTATTCATTGGTTTAGGCCAATATGTATTCTGCTATATATTTTTGTTAAAAAAATCCCAATAGGCGTATATTGATTGGTTTGCGCAAAAGTTATTGTGTCTACAAAATAGGGGATAGATTTAGGGACATTATATTTTTTTAATTGTATTTATTGGTAATGGCGGCGATCTGTGTTTTTTTAGCGGGACTGCGACATTAAACCAGTGACACCAATACAGTGATCAGTTCTAAAAAAATGCACTGATTACTGTATAAATTACACTGGCAGGGATGGGGTTAATAATAGGGGGCGATCAAAAGGGGTAACTGTGTTCCCTCAGTGTGTGTTCTAACTGTGTGGGGGATGGGCTCACTGGGACAACACAGAGATTAGCTGTTCCTGATTACTAGGAACAGCCAATCTCAATTTTGTCCCCTGTCAGAATAGGGATCCGCCTTGTTTACATAGGCAGATCCCCGTTCTGCCCCTCTGTGGAGTGACATCAAGTCCGCCAGACCTGCACGCACGCTCCTCCGGCGTGCAGCGGCACGCGCCCACAGTATCTCATGCATGAAACGATATACAGGTACATCATTTCGCACAGCCAGGCCACCCTGCCCCTGTATATCTGCAGTAGGCGGTCCGGAAGTGGTTAAAATACATTTGATCAAAATCCACAATGGTTTTATTTTCAACCAAATCTGACTGAAAAAAGTCAATTGAGTGAGTTGCGCAAACATTAGTGGACATCATATTATCATTCCTTCCTGATATCCAAATTTGGGAGACATTTATTCTCCATACACGGGGTAAATTCTATCCAACTACGTCTAAACCTATTCTGAAAGATTACTGTCATGTATATGGACATCTTGATTTTAGCATGTGTTACTGATTCTTTATTACCAAATGTGCTTTACTAAAAGTTTTGTTTCTTAAATTATTGGTTTTTCTATCACATAACTGTAAATGAACACTTTCTCTGTGTCTGTGAAATATATTAAGAATTTTCTGTTTGGTGTTACAGACTTTCCAAAGGTGAGGGATATCACTCGCTCCCCAGGCGGTATTTTCAGCTTAGATGTTCATCATTTTTACCCAGAAGCGATTACAATATCCTGGGAGGTGATCCAACCACCATCAAGCACAGAGCCCCGTCCCATAGACTCTACCATTCTAATGCATCGGAACCAAGATGGAACCTTCAATGCCACCAGCACTTGTGAAAGCCTCAGAGGGGAGATCTGGGAGGATGAGCCTTATATTGTGCGAGCTTCAGTGAAACACAACAAACTGAAATACCCGTCACATAGAGAATGGAAAAGTGATGATAAAGATAATAGAGGTATGGGGAATATTCTAATAGCAACAACATTCACTCTCATGGATTTTGTAATTTCTTTAATTCACAGGAAAAACTATGTTTTTTTAATGTATAAAACAAGTGGTCTAGCATGTAAAGCTTCATTAAGTCTCTTTTATGAAGTTGTAGGAAGTGTGCTGTATGTGCAGCAACAGTATGTAATGATAGCACATACAAATACAATTACTCAGACCTTAATTCAAATAATATCAACAACTGCCAGACAAACCTCAGATTATTATTATACAGGATTTATATAGTGCCAACAGTTTTCACAGGACTTTAAAAAATGAAGGGAGATGGTACAGTTACAATACAGTTTAATACAAGAGGGCTCTGCTCATTAGAGCTTACAATCTAAAAGATGACAAAACTGATCATAACAGTCGGCACTTCACTTCACGCAGGTTCTAGGTGAAGCTACTTTACCATAGAAACATAGAAGAATGATGGCATACATCAAGTCTGCCCATTTTTAAAATAATTTTTGTCCACTGGCGCCCGTCCATAGGGGGCGCACGGGCTAAGCTGCCCCCCACCCAGAAGTCACAAAAAAATAGAAAAAAAATGTTCGGGCGCCGGACACAGTGCACTATGGGAAGCGCCACTTCAATGCAGACGAGGTGCTTCATTTGCAGGCTTTTAACTTGCTTTGCGGTGCAATCCAGAGCGCTGAACAGCTTCCGCCCATAGTATTACTACGGGCAGGAGCTTGTTGTTTAAGTTAAGAGGGTACTTCCGGTTTCCCTGTTCCTGAGGGAAACTAGAAGTGACGTCGGCAGCTCCCTGGAACGCAGCCTCATTTGATATGTGCATTTGATATGGCACAATGAGGCTGCATTTGATGGGGCACAGTGAGGCTGCATTTGATGGGGCACAGTGAGGCTGCATATGATGGGGTACATTGAGGCTGCATATGATGGGGCACAGTGAGGTTGCATTTGATGGGGCACAGTGAGGCTGCATATGATGGGGCACAGTGAGGCTGAATATGATGGGGCAAAGTGAGGCTGCATTTGATGGGGCACAGTGAGGCTGCATATGATGGGGCACAGTGAGGCTGCATATGATGGGGCACAGTGAGGCTGCATTTGATGGGGCACAGTGAGGCTGCATATGATGGGCACAGTGGCTGCATAAGATGGGCAGAGTAGCTGTATTTGATGGGGCACAGTGGCAGCATTTGATGGCCCAGTGGGAGCATTTGATATGGCACAGTGGCTGCTTTTGATGGGCACAGTGTCTGCGTTTGATGGCACAGTGGGGGCAATTGATGGACACACTGGCTGCGTTTGATGGCACAGTGGCTGCGTTTGATGGCACAGTGGCTGCGTTTGATGGCACAGTGGCGGCAATTGATGGGCACAGTGGCTGCGTTTGATGGGCATAGTGGCTGCGTTTGATGGGCACAGTGGCTGCAATTGATGGTACAGTGAGGCTGCAATTGATGGGGTTTTTTTTCAGAATTTTTCAGTTTGTTTGCACCCCCCCAAAAATTTTGAGCACCATCCGCCAATGATTTTGTCTGAGGCTTGACCTATGGTTATCCCAAGACACGCACTTCCTGTATGGTTAACTGACTCACTACCTCTGCTGGGGATTCTGATGCAACGCTTTCTACTACTCTTTCTGCAACTCAGTGATTTTGAACATTAAAGTGTTACTAAACCCACAACAGTAAAATCAGTCTGTATATGCAGTAAAGCATGCTTGTTATACTCACTGTGGAACCTAAGGGGTGAATCCTCTGCATTGTGCAAAAAGACTGTTTGATCCTGTCTTCTCTGATCCTCCCCTTCTTCCACTATCCCCAATCCATCTGCTGATAGTACAGAGCTCCAGGAGGCATTCTGCACATGCTCAGTTTGGTGTGTATTGCTAGAGAGTTCTTTTTTTTTTGGAGAGTGCAAGTTATCAGCACAGGGCCAATTAGCACTCTCCAGACAGAGGGTCAGGGGTCATGTAGCCTCATAGGAAAATCATAGGAGAATGAAAACTCATCCTACAAGCTTTAACCAGACACTGATAGAAGTCATAAGACTGCTATATACTGCTGATTAGGGATGAGCCCGATGTTCGAGTCGAACGTAATTTCACTCGAACATCGGGTGTTCGCAGAATTTAGAACATTATGGGATGTTCGCAGCAAATTCGAGCACCGCGGAAAAGTCAATAATGCACTGCGACATCACAGTGCATTGGCGTCTTATGATTAGCCAAATCATGCACCTGACCTGCATGCTTTGGCCAATCACAGCGCGCTCTCCTGAGAGAGCCATAATTGACCAAAGGCAGGGTGCCTTTGGCCAATCATGGCTCATGGGGCTAAGTCTACGCCCCACACTATATAAGGCTGCTGCTTACACGGCGGCCGTATATAGTGTAATGAATGAACAGCGATTAGGCAGCTTAGTTAGTGGCGTGCAGGCAGTGTATTTGATTATATAAATATATATATATATAATTTATGGTCGGAGCCCTCCGTCCTGATGGATATGAAGCACATAAACACGTCACAAGACTAACAACATAAAATAGACCTGAAGTGTGCCCTGGCCTGCTGTATGGTAAACCCAGATCTGCTGGGTGGTATGCCAGAGAAGGGCGCATACCTTAAGAAAGTAATGGATGTTTCTGTAGAGAAATTGTTTGAAGAGAAGTACCCCAAGAAGGGGAATGGGTGGGTGGGTACCGCGCACTGGAACCGACACAGACCATCCTGGGTGGTCTGGTTAAATACCCTCCAGGCTCCTCCCATAACTTCAGGCCGGAAAACCGGCCTTCCTATTTATGGTCGGAGCCCTCCGTCCTGATGGTTATGAAGCACATAAACACGTCACAAGACTAACAACATAAAATAGACCTGAAGTGTGCCCTGGCCTGCTGTATGGTAAACCCAGATCTGCTGGGTGGTATGCCAGAGAAGGGCGCAAAAAGACTTGGTTAGGGAGGTAATGATTTAAGTTTACTGGCATATTACAGGGCAAGCTTGCCAAAGGCTTGTGACATTTCTGCTTGTGGATTGGGAATGTATCGAGCGAAGCAAGCGAATTTCCGCCTGCCCATTTTCTAGATGACGTGGTCCGGGACCCCGTTTCGTGAGGCTGCTGATGCTACTCCAATGCGAAAGAATTTCCAGAGAATTGTCCGGGGTCAAGGCCTAAGTTGGGCAAAAGGTTTCTAACGTGTCTAGTGAACTGGTTGCTACTTAGAGGGCTAGTAGGGAATGGTAGTAATGGCTGCCTTCCGAGAGGTCGGGCAGATGAGCTAATAACTGGTCTAGAATGGCCACGGGGCACCAGGCGTTTACGAGTCTGGGAAGTATGATATCTACACCGGGACCAGACTGTCGTGTTTCGGACACCATGAGGTGTCGGATGAAGTAACTTTGGTGGCGTGTCAGGTGGCGTCTATGTAACATGTTACTGGGGCCGGTGACCGTGAATTCACTGGAGCATAAGAAACCGCAGAAAGCCAGGTAGATGGCTGCGTGAACGACCGGGCTGAAATTAACCCAAAGGGGAATGTGACAGGATGGTAGACCTGTCTCGGAATATGGTGCTGGTCGCAGGCAGGCGTTTACTGTTGATTTGGAGTTGTCTGTGACTACCGTGCAGTGTAGACTTGACCGCATGGGCGGCAACCAAAGATGGTTTGGTAGGATTTTGTAAGGAGATGAAATGCTGGATGCCAGCTAAGTAGAGACTAATGGTATGGTGTGAGAACGCCAACTGTGTGTGGCAAGATGATATGAAGGCCAGGATGTGATGGAAATCTCCTGATACTGCCCCAGGGTTTGAGACTAGGAACCTGTCATGGATATTCCAGGCAGTACGGTAGGCCTTCAGGGCGTTTGTGAGGAAATGATAGATTAATAAGGCGGGTAGCATTGTGAAGGTGTTTGTTTTAATCCGAGGTTAGCTACGACCAATGTGGGATAAAAAACATGGTCGGGTCGGTTCCAGATCCCTGCGAAAGAATAACGCAAAGTTAAAACGGGTAGTGCGTTGGACAGAGTATTGCATTTGCCTGGGATGTAGATGCAGCGAACATTATTTGGTGCTGTGGGGATAGTTGCACCAGCCTGCTCAGGAAGGCCATGATGGCCAGCGAGTTGAACCTGCTTTTATTTAGAATACTAGCTGTGGCTTGGTTGTCTATGGCAAACGACAGTGTTTGTCCTGCCCAGTTACTGCGCCGGACATGAGCTGCTGCAATAATGGGGTAGAGTTCAATCAAAGAAAAGGACTAACTGAAGTCGGGAATCAAAAGGATTTCTGATGGCCATGGCCCTTCAGACCAAAGATAGCCAAAAAATTGACGTGAGGACCTGTGGAGGCTGCGGCGTCCGTGACTTACCTGAGATGAAGAGGGAGATGCTAACGGAATGAACATTGACATACCATTCCAGTTGATGAGAAATTCATTCCATCTGGGCAGATCCGCTATTTCTGGTACGTCTAATTTTAAGGATTTAGTCAGGAACTTGTACTTGGGAGAGAAACACTAGGAGGCGTGAGATAAGGGTCACCTCGAGTCTGGTTTTTTATTTTTTTATTTTTTTATTTTTTTTTTTAAGCAAGTGCTACTAAAAAGATGAAGTGGGCTGTATGAGCGCCACTGAGTGTGCTTGCAGAGATTGCAAGGAGTATATGTTGATATGCATGTTTGCAGCGATTGCAAATGGGTATATGCTGAGATGCGTGTTTTTGCAGCGATTGTAAGGAGTATATATTGAGATGCGTGTTCTTGCAGCGATCGCAGGGAGTATATACTGAGGTGCGTGTTTTTGCAGCGATTGCGGGGAGTATATACTGAGATGCGTGTTTTTGCAGCGATTGCAAGGGGTATATACTGAGATGCGTTTTTTTTTTTTTTTTACCGTGACTGCAAAATGTGTAAATGCTGAGATGCGTGTTTTGCAGCAATTGCAAAAAATGGGTATATGCTGAGCCGCGTGTTTTGCAGTGATTGCAAGTGGGTAAACACTAAGATGCGAGTATTTGCAGCAATTGCGAGGAGTTTATACTGAGATGCATGTTTTGCAGTGATTGTAAATGGGTATGTGGTAAGTTGCGTATATTTGTAGCAATTGCAAGGAGTTTGCACTGAGATGCGTATTTTACAGAGATTGCAAAATGGGTATATGCTGAGATGCGTGTTTTGCAGGGATTGCGAGTGGGTAAACACTAAGATGCGTGTATTTGCAGCAATTGCAAGGAGTTTATACTGAGATGCATGTTTTGCAGTGATTGCAAACGGGTATGTGGTAAGTTGCGTGTATTTGTAGCAATTGCAAGGAGTTTGTACTGAGATGCGTATTTTACAGAGATTGCAAAATGGGTATATGCTGAGATGCGTGTTTTGCAGGGATTGCAAGTGGGTAAACACTAAGATGCGTGTATTTGCAGCAATTGCAAGGAGTTTATGCTGAGATGCATGTTTTGCAGTGATTGCAAACGGGTATGTGGTAAGATGCGTGTATTTGTAGCAATTGCAAGGAGTTTGTACTGAGATGCATATTTTACAGAGATTGCAAAATGGGTATATGCTGAGATGCGTGCGTTTTTTTTTTTTTTGTTTGTTTTTTTTTTTTGCAGCAAATGCAAGGAGTTATGATGAGATGCGTGTCTTGCAGCGATTGCAAGGAGTTATGATGAGATGCGTGTCTGTGAATGTTAATGCTTTAATACACATAAGGCTGAAGATCTGAATCCTAAGTTCCACTGTATTCGTAAGCGCCGATGCAACTAGTTCGAACCGGGCTGAGGTGTAAGCACCGGTGGGGCTTTATTTGTGAAAGATCAGTCGAAGAAGTTTTGTATTGCCCAGGATCCGAATCGTTGAGCTGGTGCTGCGATTTGGACTCGGATCGGTCGGTGGAGTTGTACGGTTGGTGGAGTTCGTATTGCTGAGGATCCGAATCGTTGCACTGATGCTGTGACTAGATTCGGATCGGTTGTGGATGTGAGGTGACGAGGGGGCTTGTATGGATTGCTGGATTGCTAGATCCGAATCGCTGAGCCGGTGCTGCGACTGGACTCGGATCGGTTGGTGATGCTTTGTATTGCAGAGGATCCGAATCATTGAGCCGGTGCTACGACTGGACTCGGATTGGTCGGTGGGGTTTGTAATGCCGAGGATTCTGCATCATTGAGCCGGTATGCGACTGGACTCGGATCAGTCGGTGAAAGTTGGGTTGGCAAGGATCCGAATCGTTGAGCCAGTGCTACGACTGGACTCGGATCGGTTGGTGACGCTTTGTATTGCAGCAGGTCTGAATCATTGAGCCGGTGCTACGACTGGACTCGGATCGGTCGGTGAAAGTTGGGTTGGCAAGGATCCGAATTGTTGAGCCAGTGCTACGACTGGACTCGGATCGGTTGGTGACGCTTTGTATTGCAGAGGATCCGAATCATTGAGCCGGTGCTACGACTGGACTTGGATCGGTCGGTGAAAGTTGTATTTGGCTAGGATCTGAATCATTGAGCCGGTGCTACGACTGGACTCGGATTGGTCAGGGAAAGTTGGGTTGGCAAGGATCCAAATCGTTTAGCCAATGCTACAACTGGACTCGGATTGGACGGTGGGGTTTGTAATGCTGAGGATTCTGAAACATTGAGCCGGTATGTGACTGGACTCGGATCGGTCGGTGAAGTTGGGTTGGCAAGGATCCGAATCGTTGAGCCGGTGCTGCGACTGGACTTGGATTGGACGGTGGGGTTTGTAATGCCAAGGATCTTTAATCATTGAGCCGGTATGCGACTGGACTCGGATCGGTTGGTGAAAGTTGGTTTGGGAAGGATCCGAATCGTTAAGCCGGTGCTACGACTGGACTCGGATTGGATGGTGGGGTTTGTAATGCTAAGGATCCGAATCATTGAGCTGGTGTTACGACTGGACTCGGATCGGTCGGATGAAAGAAGCACACTGTTGGTGAGTGCTTGTGTATGCTGAGGATCCGAATCATTGAGCCGGTGTTGCGACTGGACTCGGATCGGTCGGGTGAAAGAAGCACACTGTTGGTGAGTGCTTGTGTATGCTGAGGATCTGAATCATTGAGCCGGTGTTGCGACTGGACTCGGGCCGGTGGGATGAAAGAAGCACACTGTTGGTGAGTGCTTGTGTATGCTGAGGATCCGAATCATTGAGCCGGTTTTGCGACTGGACTCGTATCGGTCGGATGAAAGAAGCACACTGTTGGTGAGTGCTTGTGTATGCTGAGGATCTGAATCATTGAGCTGGTGTTGTGACTGGACTCGGGTCGGTGGGATGAAAGAAGCACACTGTTGGTGAGTGCTTGTGTATGCTGAGGATCCGAATCGTTGAGCCGGTGTTGCGACTGGACTCGGATCGGTTGGTGATGTTTGTATTGCCAAGGATCCGAATCTTTAAGCCGGTGCTGCCTACTGGACTCGGATCGGTTGGTGGAGTTCGTTTTGCAGAGGATCCGAATCTTTGCGCTGATTATGCGACTAGATTCAGATCGGTTGTGGATGTAAGGTGACGATGGGGCTTGTGTTTCCGGATCCGAATCGTTGAGCCGGTGCTACGACTGGACTCGGATCGGCTGACGGTGTTAGTGGTTGAAGGGGCTTGTGATTTGCTGAGGATCTAAATCATAGGGCCGATGTTGCGACTACATTCATTGTAAGTGACTTGTTCCCGAAGGTGGCTTGTGCTTATTCGTACGGTTCTTACCGCCTAGTCGGTAAGAAACAAGTGGTGCAGAGTGGAGGCTGTCATGAGTCGTAACATCGCGGATGCGACTGGGCTCGAATGAGGAACGGAGAAAGGCAGTAAGTATGGATGTGTGCGAATAACCGAGTAAGACCTACGAAGTAGTAGGTGGTTTACGAAGGGGAACATAAAGTAACGGTTCGGTAGCAGGAAAGCACAAGTGCTACCTGCGACAGTGAGTGTGGGACAATTGATAAAACCTACGACCAATCTCGAAGGACATGCAGTGAGTTGGTAGAGTCGGCCTCTGCAATGCATCTGATATGAATCAGTTTGTAAAACATATTAAATTAATCCGATATAAATCAGTAGTAAGGAGTATCTGATACAAATTGGTTGTAGAGTGTATGCCATCCCTTACTGTGAAACTGAACACCTATCAACCACCCATCCCCCCAGGCTAATCAAGTGCAGAGAAGGCACCAGGTGGGCTCAACCACACCTCAATCAGCCACAGAAACCTATACAAACAATATATGCTGATCTCCTAGTGAATGAGATGGCAACCTCATGGAGCATGAATTTTTTGACCAGTGAAGCCTATTGCGAGTGATATTGAGAACGACCTACAGTGACTGGAGGCTTGGGTCTACGAATGAATCGTATATTTGTCAGAAGGAACTTTACGAATGTACTATGCCTGTGCCGAATGATGTCGGGACATGAGCGACAACAACTCCGGGGCAGGTTTTTTTTTTTTTCGAAAGGGGTGCAGGATAAGAAGCATAATAAACCGCAAGATTTTGCACATGACACGAAAGTTTGGATACTACCTGCGACCGTGAGTGGGAACCGCCGACGAAGACCACGAATGAAAAGCCGGAGTGCACCTGCGATTGAATGCACAGACTGCCGAACGTGAGGTGAGCTGGGAAGAGTCAGCCCTGTGATGTGAGCTACCGTGCACTGGAACCGACACAGACCATCCTGGGTGGTCTGGTTAAATACCCTCCAGGCTCCTCCCATAACTTCAGGCCGGAAAACCGGCCTTCCTATATATATACACTCTGCATTTAGTGTTGCTTTGATATTCAGTGTATTCAATATTCAATATTTGATATTCAGTGTAGAATCTATATTCAGGTAGTGTAGTATATATAATATAGTGTGCTGAAGTGGTTAAGGGGAACCCTGTGCCAAAATTTTTTAAAAAATGGTGTGGGGGTCCCCCCAAAATCTATACCAGGCCCTTCAGGTCTAGTATGGATTTTAAGGGGAACCCGTGCCAAAATTAGAAAAAAAATGGTGTGGGGTCCCCCAAAATCCATACTTTATCTGAGCAGGCAGGCCACAGGAACCGTACCAGGCCACATGCCCTCAACTTTGGGTCCCCCCTTAAGCACCTTGTCCCCATGTTGATGGGGAGAAGGACCTCATCCCCCCAACTCTTGCCCGGTGGTTGTGGGGGTCTGTGGGTGGGGGGCTTATCAGAATCTGGAAGCCCCCTTTAACAAGGGGGCCCCCAGATCCCAGCTCCTCCCCCTATGTGAATGGGTACCCCTACCCATTCTCCAAAAAAGTGTCAAAAAAGTAAAAATGACAGGAGACAGTTTTGGGCAATTCCTTTATTAAAACAAAAAAAAAGTCTCCTACGATGTTCATCCATCTTTAATCATGGCGCCGATGGTCGCGAAAAGAACCCAAAAAAATGGAAAAACTTCACCTCCGGGGACCCCAAAGCAACCTCCCCATGTTGAGGGCATGTGGCCTGGTACAGTTAAGGGGAGTGCTCTCTAACGTCCCCCCCTCTTTCTTGCGGCCTGCTCGGATAAGGGCCTGGTATGGATTTTGGGGGGGACCCCCACACCATTTTTTTTTAAACTTTTGTCGCAGGGTTCACCTTAATATCCATACCAGACCTGAAGGGCCTGGTATTGATTTTAGGGGGGACTCCCACGCCAATTTTTAAAAAATGATTTTTCAATGATTTTTTATGTATATTGCCGGGACCCGGCAATACATTACAGCCGCAAGTAATTTTGAATGAAATTTTTTCCTTTAGAAATTTAATTTTGCTGCAGGACTGTTATGAACATGGGAAAGATGCGCTACTTTACAGGCAGACTAAGAGGCCCCCCTAGGCAGGATATTTAACCACTTAAGCTCCGGACCATTTGGCAGCTCAATGACCGGAGGACTTTTTACAATTTGGCACTGCACTGCTTTAACTGGTAATTGCGTGTTCATGCAATGTTGTACCCAAACGAAATTTGCATCTTTTTTTTCCCACAAATAGAGCTTTCTTTTGATGGTATTTGATTGCCTCTGCAATTTTTATTTTTTGTGATATAAATGTAAAAAGAGCGAAAATTTTGAAAAAAAAATGATATTTTCTACTTTTTGTTATAAGAAAAATCCAATAAACTCAATTTTAGTCATACATTTAGGCCAAATGTATTCAGCCGCATGTCTTTGGTAAAAAAAAATGTCAATAAGCGTATATTTATTAGTTTGCGCAAAAGTTATAACGTCTATAAACTAGGGTACATTTTCTGGAATTTACACAGCTTTTAGTTTATGACTGCCTATGTCATTTCTTGAGGTGCTAAAATGGCAGGGTAGTACTACCCCCCCAAATGACCCCATTTTGGAAAGTAGACACCAAAAGGAAATTGCTGAGAGGCATGTTGAGCCCATTGAATATTTAATTATTTTGTTCCAAGTGATTGACTAAAAAAAAATTTTTTTACAAAAAGTTGTCATGTAAATTATATATTGCTCACACATTCCATGGTTATATGTACATTTTGCTGCTTCTCCTGAGTACGGGGATACCTCATCTGTGGGACTTTTTGGGAGCCTAGCCGCGTACAGGGCCCTGAAAACCAAGCACTGCTTCAGGATTTCTAAGGGCGTAAATTTCTGATTTCACTCCTCACTACCTATCACAGTTTTAAAGGCCATAAAATGCCAAGATGACACAACCCCCCCCCCCCCCCCAAATGACCCCATTTTGGAAAGTAGACACCCCAAGCTATTTGCTGAGAGGCATGTTGAGTCCATGAAATATTTTATATTTTGCCACAGGTTGCGGGAAAATGAAAACTTTTTTTTTTTTGCACAAAGTTGTCACCAAATGATATATTGCCCACACATGCCATGGACATTTGTGGAATTACACCCCAAAATACATTCTGCTGCTTCTCCTGAGTATGGGGATACCACATGTGTGGGGCTTTTTGGGAGCCTAGCCGCGTACGGGGCCCCGAAAACCAAGCACCGCCTTCAGGATTTCTAAGGGGGTAAATTTTTGATTTCACTACTCACTACCCATCACAGTTTTGAAGGGCATAAAATGCCAAGATGGCACAAAACCCCCCAAATGACCCCAATTTGGAAAGTAGACACCCCAAGCTATTTGCTGAGAGGCATGTTGAGTATTTTGCAGATCTCATTTGTTTTTGAAAATGAAGAAAGAAAAGAAAAATGTATTTTCTTTTCTTTTTCCAATTTTCAAAACTGTGACAAAAAGCAAAATACTCACCATACCTCTCAGCAAATAGCTTGGGGTGTCTACTTTCCAAAATTGGGTCATTTTGGGGGGTTTTGTGCCATCTGGGCATTCCATGGCCTCCGAAACTGTGATAGGCAGCGAGGAGTGAAATCAAAAATTTACACCCTCATGCTGCATACACACGATCGGAAATTCGGCCAGCAAAAGACCGATGAGAGCTTTTGGTCGGAAAATTTGACCGTGTGTATGCTTCATCGGACTTTTGCTGGCCGAATTCCAGCCAGCAAAAGATTGAGAGCATGTTCTCAATTTTTCTGTCGGAAAAAGTTGCTATCCGAAAATGCGATCGTCTGTGGCAATTCTGACGTGCAAAATTCCTATGCATGCTCGGGAACAATTCGACGCATGCTCGGAAGCATTGAACTTCATTTTCTCGGCTCGTCGTAGTGTTGTACGTCACCGCGTTCTTGACGGTCGAAAGTTCAGTGAACTTTTGTGTCACCGTGCGTATGCAAGGCAAGCTTGAGCGGAATCCCGTCGGAATAGCCATCATATCTTTTTCCGACCAAAATCCCGATCGTGTGTACGCAGAAAATGGAAAACCTGAAGGCGCTGCTTGGTTTTCGGGGTCCCGTACACGGCTAGGCTCCCAAAAAGTCTCACACATGTGGTATCCCCATACTCAGGAGAAGCAGCAGAATTTGAACTGTCCTGGCATTTTATGCACAACATTTAGAAGCTTATGTCACACATCACCCACTCTTCTAACCACTTGAAGACAAAGCCCTTTCTGACACTTTTTGTTTACATGAAAAAATATTTTTTTTTTGCAAGAAAATTACTTTGAACCCCCAAACATTATATATTTTTTTAAAGCAAAGGCCCTAAAGATTAAAATGGTGGGTGTTTAATTTTTTTTTCACACAGTATTTACGCAGCGATTTTTCTAACCCATTTTTTGGGAAAAAATACACTTTTTTTAATTTTAATGCACTAAAACACACTATATTGCCCAAATGTTTGATGAAATAAAAAAGAAGATCTTAGGCCAAGTACATGGATTCCAAACACAACATGCTTTAAAATTGCGCACAAACGTGCAGCGGCGACAAACTACATACATTTTTAAAAGCCTTTAGAAGCCTTTACAGGTTACCACTTTAGATTTACAGAGGAGGTCTACTGCTAAAATTACTGCCTTCGATCTGACCTTCGCGGTGATACCTCACATGCATGGTGCAATTGCTGTTTACATTTGACGCCAGACTGACACTTGCGTTCGCCTTTGCGCAAGAGCGGGGGGGGGCCCAGGGGTGCTTTTTTTATTATTATTATTATTTTTGCTTTTTTATCTTATTTTTAAACTGTTCCTTTCATTTTTTTAAATCATTTTTATTGTTATCTCAGGGAATGTAAATATCCCCTATAAAAGCAATAGGTAGTGACAGGTACTCTTTTTTTAAAAAAATTGTGGTCTATTAGACCCTAGATCTCTCCTCTGCCCTCAAAGCATCTGACCACACCAAGATCGGTGTGATAAAATGCTTCCCCAATTTCCCAATGGCGCTGTTTACATCCGGCGAAATCTAAGTCATGAAATGCTCGTAGCTTCCGGTTTCTTCGGCCAGAGAGATGATTGGAGCCATTCTGGTCTCTGATCATCTCTATGGTCAGCTGGTGGAACCACTGGCTGCATTCTCAGCTTCCCTGTTGGGACAGGAGAGCCAGAGAAAACCATGGAAGACGGTGGGAGGGGGGGACATTCCCTCCCACTGTTTGTAAAAATAGTCTAGAGTCTAATTAGCCACTAGGATTGCTTTTACATGAAAGCCGACCGCTGGCTGAAAAGAATGATACCAAGATGATACCTAAACCCGCAGGCATCATTCTGGTATAACCACTCAAAGTCCAGCAACATACCAGTACGTTGCTGGTCCTTGGGCATATATTGTAATCTTTTTTTTCATGCAGCCTGTGGGCTGAACGGAAAAAAGAGATTGATCGGTGGGTAAGCCCACCATTAGAATTCCTCCCTTCATCCACCCAATTCTATTGATGGGCATACATGCACCATTTTGTTTTTAACTGTGGTGGTAAAATCACCTCCTACAGCGCTGGAGTCATGGCTTTATGTATCGTGGGAGCAAACGCTGTTGCTGTCAAGATGAATAAATCAGTAATGCAGCTGAATGGCTTAAAAAATATATGCCGAAGCATGGGGGCATCTGCCCCAAAAGTTAGGTGCAAATCACTCCTCCACCCCTGCTGCCCCCATGATGGTTAACAATAAAACAAAGTAACATTACAGTATAACAGTAAGACATACCATACGTGCAAAGCAAATACAAAAAAATTGTAAAAAATATAACATTTTTTAACGCAATCTGTGCCTAAAATATATATATGCCGAAGCATGGGGGCATCCGCCCCAAAAGTTAGGAGCACATCGCTCCTCCACCGCTGCTGCCCCCATGCTTCGGCATATATGCTCTTTTTTTTAACTGTGGTGGTGAAATCACCTCCTACAGCGCTGGAGTCATGGCTTTATCTATTGTGGGAGCAAACGCTGTTGCTGTCAAGATAAATAAATCCGCGCTGCAACTGAATGGCGTACCTGCTAAGCAAATAATGGTTAACAATAAAACAAAGTAATATTACAGTATAACAGTACTGCCCTGTACACACGGTCGGACATTGATCGGACATTCCGACAACAAATTCCATGGATTTTTCCGACGGATGTTGGCTCAAACTTGTCTTGCATACACACGGTCGCACAAAGTTTTTGGAAAATCTGAACGTTCTGAACGCGGTGACATAAAACACGTACGTCGGGACTATAAACGGGGCAATAGCCAATAGCTTTCGTCTCTTAATTTATTCTGAGCATGCGTGGCACTTTGTCCGTTGGATTTGTCTACACACGATCGGAATTTAAAGGATCGGATTTTGTTGTTGCAAAATTTTATAGCATGCTCTCAAACTTTGTGTGTCAGAAATTCCGATGGAAAAAGTCAGATGGAGCCCACACACGGTTGGAATTTCCAACAACAAGCTCCGATCGCACATATTCCGTCGGAAAGTTCGACCGTGTGTACAGGGCATACGACATACCATACCTGCAAAGCAAATACAAAAAAAATAGTAAAAATAAAACATTTTTAAACACAATCTGTGCCTAAAATATATATATGCGGAAGCATGGGGGCATACGCTCCAAAAGTTAGGAGCAAATCGCTCCTCCACCCCTGCTGCCCCCATGCTTCAGCATATATGCTCATTTATAACTGTGGTGGTGAAATCACCTCCTACAGCGCTGGTGTCACGGCTTTATATATCGTGGGAGCAAACGCTATTTCTGTCAAGATAAATAAATCCGCACTGCAGCTGAATGGCGTACCTGCTAAGCAAATGATGGTTAACAATAAAACAAACATTACAGTATAACATACCATACCTGCAAAGCAAATACAATAAAACATAGTAAAAATAAAACTGAGAGAGAACGATAGATATAGAACAATAGTGAGCGAACAGTAGGGTGGAAAGTAGAGAGCGAACATAAAAGAGAGAACAATAGAGAGAGAGAGAAGAAAAATACAACCACAACTATTTTTGGCTTTTTTATTTTTTTCACTTTTTTCACTTTTATAAAAACTGTAAAGAAAACTATAAACTGAACATCGCAGATTAGAGTTTCTCAAAATGTGATGGCCATGACATCTTTTCGAGACCCCGAGACCCTGTGTACGTGTGCCTATGACTGTGTGGTGCTGTACCCTACGCTAATACTCAACTAGTGTGTGATAGCATTCGAAACATTCACCAATGCAAAGTCCAGGTTGATCAGGACAGGAGGGACAATAAAAGCGGGTGTCATGCCTAAATCCTCGCTTTCTACAGACACAACATCTTCTTTGGGGGTTTCTTTGGGTAGGGGTACCAGAGAGGACATGCGGAAAATGCCTCTCATGCAACCCGCTTACTGCATTTGCGTTGGGAAGTTGGGCCAGAGCACCGTCTGGAAACTGAAGGGCTCTGATGATCTCTTCCTGGAATTTAGGGAAGGATCTAGTTCGTCCTAAAGCTCTGTATAGCTAATTAGTGCTCAGCAAAGCCAATTGAAATAAGTATACAGACACTTTTTTATACCAGCGTCTGGCCTTATGGGCAATTAGGTATGGCACCAAAAACTGGTCGTTGAGGTCCACCCCTCCCATATTTTGGTTATATTCGTGGACACAAAGGGGTTTCTCCACAACACCAGTCGCCATAGTAATTTGGACAGTCGTGTCTGCGTGAAGGGAGGAGAGAAACGAAAACATTCTTGTTATCCCTCCACTTCACAGTGACCAAATTATTACATCTCAAGCAGGCTCTCTCCCCCAGCCTAAGATGGGAATCTACAAGCCGCTGGGGAAAGCCCCGGCAATTAGATCGCACGGTGCCACATGCGCCAATTTGATGATCAAACAAGTGACTAAAAAGTGGCACGCTTGTGTAATAATTGTCCCACATACAAGTGGTACCCCTTTCCGAATAAGGGTTACACCAAGTCCCACACAATCTTACCAGCACTCCCTATGTAGTCAGGGCAGTTCTCTGGCTCTACGTAACTATCTTTTCCCTCGTAAACCATAAAACAATATGTATAGCCTGTGGCCCTGTCACAGAGCTTATACATCTTGACCCTGTATCTGGCACGCTTGCTGGGAAGATACTGTTTGAATGACAAGCAGCCAGAAAACGTAACCAGTTGCCGACCGCCTAACACAGATATACTGCGGCAGAATGGCATGGGCAGGCAAAATCACGTACCTGGTACGTGATTGCCTTCCCATGGGCGGGGGGTCCGATCAGACCCCCCCCCCGGTGCCTGAGGCGGTTGGCTTTGGTCTGGGAGCGATGAGAGGCGAGGGGGAGACCATCCATTCGTGGCCCCCCCTCGCGATCGCTCCCAGCCAATGAGATCATTCCCCTGACTCTGTATAGTACACAGAGCAGGGGCGGATCCAGAGTCTAGTCTCGGGAGGGGCACTGCCAGAAAATATATTTTTTTGGGGTACATCTATCGGGGAAATGGCTGGTGTTGGCGCTTCAATCATCACGGCACCATGGTTGTTATGGTGTCAGGATGATTGAAGCGCATTATAACTATTATTACATTGTTATAAAAAATTAAATAGTTTAACTCACCATAATGCAGAATCAGTGGGAGCCTCGAGTGTGTCACTTGCCACGTCACCTGTCACCAGATGCAGATTGTCACTTGCCACGTTGCCTGCCACATGTTGCGGATTGTCACTTGCCACGTCGCTTGTCACCAGATGCAGATTGTCACTTGCCACGTCGCCTGCCACATGTTGCGGATTGTCACTTGCCACATCGCTTGTCACCAGATGCAGATTGTCACTTGCCACGTCGCCTGCCGCATGTTGCGGATTGTCACTTGCCACGTCGCCTGTCACCAGATGCAGATTGTCACTTGCCACGTCGCCTGCCATATGTTGCGGATTGTCACTTGCCAGGTCGCCTGTCACCAGATGAAGATTGTCACTTGCCACTTGCTAAGGTGGTCTCTTGTGTCCCAGAGACAGGCAGCAGAGAGATGATGTAATCTCTCTGCTGCCGCAGCTGCCTGCATGATGAGGGGGGAACTGCAGGGATGCAGGGCGGGCACCGGGCGTTGAGAGAGCACAGTACCGCTAACACCCACGCACGCACCGTACACCTCCCTTAGTGGTATAGTATCTGAACGGATCAATACCTGATCTGATCAGATCTATACTAGCATCCCCAGCAGTTTAGGGTTCTCAAAAACGCAGTGTTAGTGGGATCAGTCCAGATACCTGCTAGCACCTGCGTTTTGCCCCTCCGCCCGGCCCAGCCCACCCAAGTGCAGTATCGATCGATCACTGTCACTTACAAAACACTAAACGCATAACTGCAGCGTTCGCAGAGTCAGGCCTGATCCCTGCGATCGCTAACAGTTTTTTTGGTAGCGTTTTGGTGAACTGGCAAGCGCCAGCGGCCTAGTACACCCCGGTCGTAGTTAAACCAGCACTGCAGTAACACTTGGTGACGTGGCGAGTTCCATAAGTGCAGTTCAAGCTGGTGAGGTGGCAAGCACAAGTAGTGTCCCGCTGCCACCAAGAAGAAGACAAACAGGCCCGTCGTGCCCAAATGCCCTTCCTGCTGCATTCGCCAATCCTAATTGGGAACCCACCACTTCTGCAGCGCCCGTACTTCCCCCATTCACATCCCCAACCAAATGCAGTCGGCTGCATGAGAGGCATTTTCTTTATGTCCTCTCAAGTACCCCTACCCAACGAACCCCCCCAAAAAAGATGTGTCTGCAGCAAGCGCGGATATAGGCGTGATACCCGCTATTATTGTACCTCCTGTCCTGACAATCCTGGTCTTTGCATTGGTGAATGTTTTGAACGCTACCATACACTAGTTGAGTATTAGCGTAGCGTACAGCATTGCACAGACTAGGCACACTTTCACAGGGTCTCCCAAGATGCCATCGCATTTTGAGAGCCGAACCTGGAACCGGTTACAGTTATAAAAGTTACAGTTACAAAAAAAAGTGTAAAAAAAAAAAACAAAAAACAAAAAAAAAAATAAAATAAAAAAAAATTGTTGTCAATTTATTGTTCTCTCCCTCTCTATTCTCTCTCTATTGTTCTGCTCTTTTTTACTGTATTCTATTCTGCAATGTTTTATTGTTATTATGTTTTATCATGTTTGCTTTTCAGTTATGCAATTTTTTATACTTTACCGTTTACTGTGCTTTATTGTTAACCATTTTTTTTGTCTTCAGGTACGCCATTCACGACTTTGAGTGGTTATACCAGAATGATGCCTGCAGGTTTAGGTATCATCTTGGTATCATTCTTTTCAGCCAGCGGTCGGCTTTCATGTAAAAGCAATCTTAGCGGCTAATTAGCCTCTAGACTGCTTTTACAAGCAGTGGGAGGGAATGCCCCCCCCACCGTCTTCCGTGTTTTTCTCTGGCTCTCCTGTCTCAACAGGGAACCTGAGAATGCAGCCGGTGATTCAGCCAGCTGACCATAGAGATGATCAGAGACCAGAGTGGCTCCAATCATCTCTCTGGCCGAAGAAACCGGAAGCTACGAGCATTTCATGACTTAGATTTCGCCGGATGTAAACAGCGCCATTGGGAAATTGGGGAAGCATTTTATCACACCGATCTTGGTGTGGTCAGATGCTTTGAGGGCAGAGGAGAGATCTAGGTTCTAATAGACCCCAATTTTTTCAGAAAAGAGTACCTGTCACTACCTATTGCTATCATAGGGGATATTTACATTCCCTGAGATAACAATAAAAATGATTTAAAAAAAAAAAATGAAAGGAACAGTTTAAAAATAAGATAAAAAAGCAAAAAAATAATAAAGAAAAAAAAGCACCCCTGTGCTCTCACGCTCTCAAGGCGAACGCAAGCGTCGGTCTGGCGTCAAATGTAAACAGCAATTGCACCATGCATGTGAGGTATCACCGCGAAGGTCAGATCGAGGGCAGTAATTTTAGCAGTAGACCTCCTCTGTAAATCTAAAATGGTAACCTGTAAAGGCTTTTAAAGGCTTTTAAAAATGTATTTATTTTGCTGCCACTGCACGTTTGTACGCAATTTTAAAGCATGTCATGTTTGGTATCCATGTACTCGGCCTAAGATCATCTTTTTTATTTCATCAAACATTTGGGCAATATAGTGTGTTTTAGTGCATTAAAATTTTTTTAAAAAGTGTTTTTTCCCCAAAAAATGCGTTTGAAAAATCGCTGCGCAAATACTGTGTAAAAAAAAAAATGAAACACCCACCATTTTAATCTGTAGGGCCTTTGCTTTAAAAAAATATATAATGTTTGGGGGTTCAAAGTAATTTTCTTGCAAAAAAAAAATATTTTTCATGTAAACAAAAAGTGTCAAAAAGGGCCTTCTCTTCAAGTGGTTAGTAGAGTGGGTGGTGTGTGACATAAGCTTCTAAATGTTGTGCATAAAATGCCAGTACAGTTCAAAACCCCCCAAATGACCCCATTTTGGAAAGTAGACACCCCAAGCTATTTGCTGAGAGGCATGTCGAGTTCATGGAATATTTTATATTGTGACACAAGTTGCGGGAAAAGACAATTTTTTTTTTTTTTTTTCACAAAGTTGTCACTTAATGATATATTGCTCAAACATGCCATGGGAATATGTGAAATTACACCCCAAAATACATTCTGTTGCTTCTCCTGAGTATGGGGATACCACATGTGTGAGACTTTTTGGGAGCCTAGCCTCGTACGGGACCCCGAAAACCAGGCACTGCCTTTAGGCTTTCTAAGGGCGTAAATTTTTGATTTCACTCTTTACTGCCTATCATAGTTTCGGAGGCCATGGAATGCCCATGTGGCACAAACCCCCCCCCCCCCCAAATGACCCCATTTTGGAAAGTAGACACCCCAAGCTATTTGCTGAGAGGTATAGTGAGTATTTTGCAGACCTCACTTTTTGTCACAAAGTTTTAAAAATTGAAAAAAGAAAAAAAAAAATTTTTTCTTGTCTTTCTTAATTTTCAAAAACAAATGAGAGCTGCAAAATACTCACCATGCCTCTCAGCAAATAGCTTGGGGTGTCTACTTTCCAAAATGGGGTCATTTGGGGGGGGGGGGTTTGTGCCACCTGGGCATTCCATGGCCTCCGAAACTGTGATAGGCAGTGAAGAGTGAAATCAAAAATTTATACCCTTAGAAATCCTGAAGGCGGTGATTGGTTTTCGGGGCCCCGTACGCGGCTAGGCTCCTAAAAAGTCCCACACATGTGGTATCCCCATACTCAGGAGAAGCAGCTAAATGTATTTTGGGGTGCAATTCCACATATGCTCATGGCCTGTTTGAGCAATATTCCATTTAGTGACAACTTTTTGTAATTTTTTTTTTTTTTTTGTCATTATTCAATCACTTGGGACAAAAAAAAATAATATTCAATGGACTCAACATGCCTCTCAGCAATTTCCTTGGGGTGTCTACTTTCCAAAATGGGGTCAGTTGTGGGGGTTTTATACTGCCCTGCCATTTTAGCACCTCAAGAAATGACATAGGCAGTCATAAATTAAAGTGTAAATTTCAGAAAATGTACCCTAGTTTGTAGGCGCTATAACTTTTGCGCAAACCAATAAATATACACTTATTGACATTTTTTTTACCAAAGACATGTGGCCGAATACATTTTGGCCCAAATGTATGACTAAAATTGAGTTTATTGGATTTTTTTTATAACAAAAAGTAGAAAATATCATTTTTTTTCAAAATTTTCGGTCTTTTTCCGTTTATAACGTAAAAAATAAAAACGGCAGAGGTGATCAAATACCATCAAAACAAAGCTCTATTTGTGGGAAGAAAAGGACGTAAATTTCGTTTGGGTACAGCATTGCATGACCGCGCAATTAGAAGTTAAAGCGGCGCAGTGCCAAATTGTAAAAAGTGCTCTGGTCAGGAAGGGGGTAAATCCTTCCTGACCAGGAAGGTTAATCAGGGACTCATCAACGCAGACAACTTTATGGGGAGTAAACAAGGCTGCAAAATGTTGGTTGAAGTGGTTTATGAGGGGCCGAATTTTGTAGAGCCGATCAAATTCAGGGTCACCCCGAGGACAACAGAGTTCATTGTCACTGAAGTGCATGAACCGCAAGATCTGCTCGTATCATGTCCTGGTCATGGAGTCAGAGAACACGGGCATATGGTGAATTGGGTCAGTGGACCAATATGACCGCAACTCACTCTTTTTAGTTATGTCCATGAGGAGGGATAGACCCAGGAAGATCTTAAAGTCGGAGACTGTAATTGGTCTCCAATCTCTGGCAAGGGTCAGCTGGGGAGTAGCGGCGATGAATTTACCAGCATATAAATTGCTTTGGTCCACAATAGATCTATAGAGATCTTTGGTGGAAAACAGCGAATAAAAATCAAGTGACGTAAAATCAACTGTTTCCATCTGAATTCCGGGTTGGCTAGTGAATGGGGGAAGTACGGGTGCTGCAGAAGTGGTGGGTTCCCAATTAGGATTGGCGAATGCAGCAGGAAGGGCACTATGGGCTCGACTTTGTCTTGTTCTTGGTGGCAGCGGGACACTACTCGTGCTTGCCACCTCGCCAGCTTGAACTACACTTATGGGACTCGCCATGTCACCAAGTGTCACTGAAGTGCTGGATGTACGACCAGGATGTACTAGGCCGCTGGTGCTTGCCAGTTCACCAGAAGAAATATTGACGCTAGTACTGGCTCTCTGCTCCATACGAGGGACCTGTGGTTCTTGCACCTCAACGACAGCAGAAAAAGATCAGGGTCTGGTACGCCTGACCTTGGCAGGGACCACAACTCCGTCATCAGAACTATCTGTCAGGGTGCTGCTGCTGTCTACAGGTTCGTATTCTGAACCTGAATCTGACAGATGAGTGACTTCCTCTTCACTATCTGTCATGCTCAGAAACGTGTAGGCCTCTTCACTACTGTACCTTCGATTTGACATTTTGGTCTCTAAATTTACTGGTACAGTAGTGAAACTCACAGGTAAAAAAGCTCCTGACTGTTAGCGACTGATTCAAACGCTACCATAAAAACTGTTAGCATTCACAGGGATCAGGCCTGATTCTGCGAACGCTGCAGTTATGTGAGTTGTGTTTTGTAAGTGACAGTGATCGATTGATACTGCACTTGGGTGTGCTGGGCTGGGCGGAAGGGCTAAACGCAGGTGCTAGAAGGTATCTGGGCAGATCCTGCTAACACTGTATTTTTGGGAACCCTAAACTGCTGGGGACTGTTCTGATCAGATCAGTTATCGATTCGTTCAGACGCTATACTACTAAGGGAGGCGTATGGTGCGTGCCTGGGTGTTAGCGGTACTGGCACTGATCTGACGCTGCCTGGGGCAACGCAGACCCTATCTGATGCTAAAACCTAACTTTTATCACCCACCGGTGATCAGGGGGTTAAAACTTTATTGGGTAAAGAATGGACAGTTTCCCCGGTGGGGCTTTAGACAGCAATATCTTGAAATCAAGAATTATAGAGAATGTGTAACCAGTAAGTGCATTTATTTAAACCATAAACAAATGTAATGTTGTAATTCAATTGGCATTATAACATGTAGGAGCTGGCCAAGTGGTACAATACATATTCCACAATATAAAATCGACACATCTTTACACAAAATTATATACAGTCATACATATCAGGGCTGTTGATGGTATAAATGCCCGACGCGTTTCGACCTATGTACGGTCATCATCAGGGGGATAGTTGGTTCTATAAAATACATTGAACATCTTAAAAATGTAATAACATGTCATCATAAATCTCATTGTAAAGTTAAAATGGCAATATATTTACCGCTGAAAAGTAGAGGGAATAATCCTTTGGCCAGAACTGTTAGAAGCCGTAAATGGATCCGGGGGGCCCCATATTCGCCCCTGCCTCCCCAGAGTGCATGAGTCCAGCCCAAGGGGCTTACAAGGAGCCACATTGACGCCCTCCAGGGGAAGGGGGAGTCCGCACCTGCGACAAACACCCAATAGGTCATAATGATTCTCAGCACATTTGGCAAGAGTATGAAGTGTATGGGCTAACTGCAATCCTAATGATCAATATATATTAATCTGTTATCCTAAAGTTTCATGAGCGTAATTAGTTATATAAGATGTGGCAAAACCATAATAAAAATTAAAAAAATGGTTGTATAGTTATGAGGTTGTTTGAGTAGTGTGATGTGTGAAAAAGGGTGAAGGAGAAGTGGTATGAGGTACTGGGAATGTAAAAAAAACCCTTAACTGATAAAGTGAAATTGAATGGATGGCTAGCACACTGTTGACTAGAGGGCCATGTCCAGGTGAATGAAATGAGTGTATAGTGTCAGCCAACGCATGGTGGAATAAAGGTAAAAACAAGTCAAAAAGAAAATATGTGAATGAGTAAATAACTACCGTATATACTCGAGTATAAGTCGTTCCGAGTATAAGTCGAGGCACTAATTTGACACAAAAAAATGGGAAAAACTTATTGACCCGAGTATAAGACGAGGGTGAGAAATGCACAGCTACTGTAAGTGGAAAAGAGGGTCAACAATGCCCATTTGCAGCATCACTGTGCCCATTTGCATGCCTCACTGTGCCCATTTGCAGCCATAGGTCCCCTGAACTTCAAACTCGGTAGTTAAGGGTTCCTAGATGCCCCCTAGCTGCAGCCAAAATTTGGGGTCTCTGAACCCAAAGGGTCCCGAAATGACATTGCTGCAGATAGACACAGTTGACCGAATTTGGGGCCCCGTATCTCGAGGCCATTTAGTGCTAAGAACCCCAAATTTGGTGTGCAAACCCAGAGGAACTAGCACCATAAAATTTCCAAAGCTGGGGTTTCTAGCACCAAGTGGCCCCGAGATACAGGGCCCCAAAAATCAGTTCAGAAAATGTCAAGCACTTTTCTGCAGCAGAGAATGACATTTTCTGAACCAGTTTTGGGGCCTCGTATCTCAGGGTCACTTGGTGCTAGGAACCCCAGCTTTGGATATGTTATGCCAGTTCCACTGGGTTTGCACACCAAATTTGGGGTTCCTATCACCAAGTGGCCCTGAGATATGGGGCCCCAAAATCTGTTCAGAAAATGTCAAGCACTTTTCTGCAGCAGAGAATGACATTTTCCGAACCGATTTTGGGGCCCCGTATCTCGGGGCCACTTAGTGCTAGGAACTTCAGCTTTGGATATGTTATGGTACTAGGTCCACTGGGTTTGCATACCAAATGGGGTTTCTAGCACCAAGTGGCCCTGAGATACGGGGCCCCAAAATCGGTTCGGAAAATGAAATTTTTTGCTGCAGAAAAGTGCTTGACTCGAGTATAAGTCGAGGGGGGCACTTTCAGCACAAAAAAATGTGCTGAAAAATTCGACTTATACTCGAGTATATACGGTAGTTGAAAAAAATAAAAGAATAAAAAAACATGTGTGAGAGACCTAAACTAATTATAAAAGTGGGAGTAAGTGTAATGTGTAATATTTATAGGAGTAGGAGTATATATATAATATTATAATTTACCTTGTGTTACTATGTGGCTGATGTAGTATGGTAAAGTTTCACTTGAGTGAACCAAATTGCAATAAAGGAAAAGAGGTAAAAAGCTGGAGCCAGAAAGGATATATGCAGTGCCATCCATTGCTGTCTGCGTGGGGAGTCCGCACCTGCGACAAACACCCAATAGGTCATAATGATTCTCAGCACATTTGGCAAGAGTATGAAGTGTATGGGCTAACTGCAATCCTAATGATCAATATATATTAATCTGGTATCTTAAAGTTTCATGAGCATAATTAGTTATATAAGATGTGGCAAAACCATAATAAAAATTAAAAAAATGGTTGTATAGTTGTGAGGTTGTTTGAGTAGTGTGATGTGTGAAAAAAGGTGAAGGAGAAGTGGTATGAGGTACTGGAAATGTAAAAAACCCCTTAAGTTTTACCCATTAAACTTTATTGGGTAAAATACGGCGGGTGCCCTGACGCTATAAAAATAAATCTAGCTAAACTGCGTCACCCGTGACACTTATACTGTGATCACAGGTGACGGGGTAATCAAGGGGTTAAAGCTTTATTGGGGGGTCCCTATACCTATCTGGGCCTAAGAATAATTACCCTAACATTAATTAGTGTCACTAATGACACTAGTACAGCGATCAAAAAAAAATCTGATTGCTGTACTGGGTGACACAGTGACAGGTGGTGAAGGGGTTAACTGGGGGGGGGGGTGATCAGGTGATGATCGGGGGGTAAATGTGTGCCTACGAGACCTGGTGTCAGTGTAGTGTTGTGCAACTCACTTTTCTGATGCTCTCTCCTCTCGGTCTGAAATGAAAAGACCGACAAGAGGAGAGATGACATCACTTCCCCTGTCAGTGTTTACAGTTACACAGACAGGGGAAGGATATCATTCGTCAGGAGCGATAACCAGGTCCAGGCCAGATTTCATTGGCCTGGGCCTGGAGATCGATCGGTTCCTGATCGAAACCTGGGTCCCCAAACACTTTTTATGGCAATAATTTGCATATAAGCCTTTAAAATGAGCACTTCATTTTTCATGTTCGTGTCTCATTGACTTTAACGGTGTTCGCACAATTTTTTTGCCCGTGTGCATGTTCTTCTGCGAAACGAACCGGGGGGGGGGTTCCGGCTCATCCCTACTGCTAATGAGAAAAGGTATTTAGCAGTTTATATTTACTAAAACTATTTCCATGTTCTGTGTACTGTGGGAGATCAGTTATAGTGAATTCAGGGTCCTGGGTATAGTAACACTTTAATGTTGAACCTTCCTCTTGCTAGTTTGAAGTCATGTCAATATGTTCTTGAGCTCAACTTCATACTAAATGACTTAGCTGCTCTAACTTAATCACACCTTTATTGTACGGAAACACAGCAGAGGGGGACCCAGGTATAAAGATTTATTTCTGTACTTGGTAGAACAGCAAAAGTGTACCCATTGTCAAAAACAGATATTGTGATAATAAATACTTTAACATGCAGGACAGCAGACAGAAGCAGTCTATATTTTATTTAGCAGTAAACAGTAAGCCAGTGTTGATGGTAGAACATATACAAGATATACAAGAATAGTGTAAAATGCAGAATGTACAGAATAGGGATGAGCTTCGAGTTTGAGCCGAACTCATGTCCGACTCGAACATCGGCTGTTCGCCAGTTCGCCGAACAGCAAACAATTTGGGGTGTTCGCGGCAAATTCGAAAGCTGCAAGTGGTACAAGTACCCCTACCATTTCACAAAAAAAACTGTCAAAAATGTTAAAAATGACAAGAGACAGTTTTTGACAATTCCTTTATTTAAATGCTTCTTCTATCTTCTCTCTTCCTTCGGTTTCTTCGTCCATCTTCTTCTTCTTCTGGTTCTTCTGGTTCTTCCTCCAGTGTTCTCGCACGGCATCTTCTTCCCTTCTCCTCGGGCCACTTCACATCCATGATGGCATGGAGGAAGGCTCCCGCTGTGTGACGCTTCTCCTCTTCTGACGGTTCTTAAATAACGGGGGCGGAGCCACCCGGTGATCCCGCCCCCTCTGACGCACGGGGGCTTGATGGGGACTTCCCTGTGGCATTCCCCCTGACGTCAGAAGGGGCGGGGTTATGTAGCGGGTGACCCCGCCCCCCTCTGACGTCACGAGGAATGCCACAGGGAAGTCCCCGTCAAGCCCCTGTGCGTCAGAGGGGGCGGGGGCCTTCCCGCTATTTAAGAAACTTCAGAAGAGGAGAAGCGTCACATAGCGGGAGCCTCCCTCCATGCCATCATGGATGCGGAGCATACTATAGACACCCTCCAGGCACGAAATTGAAAGGAATATTACACTTTTATTGTTTCACTTTGAGCATTATTAAAATCACTGCTCCCGAAAAAACGGCCGTTTTTAAAACTTTTTTTTGCATTGATCCATGTCCCCTGGGGCAGGACCCAGGTCCCCAAACACTTTTTTGACAATAACTTGCATATAAGCCTTTAAAATTAGCACTTTTGATTATTCATGTTCGTGTCCCATAGACTTTAACGGTGTTCGCGTGTTCGAACAAATTTTTTGCCTGTTCGCAAGTTCTGGAGCGAACCGAACAGGGGAGTGTTCGGCTCATCCCTAGTACAGAACAATGTAAAAAGTACAACAGTGTAATTTACAGATCTTACCACACAGAACAGTATAGGTTAGTGTAGAGTATAACAAGTATAGCACAGTGTGAAGAGCAGTGTGGTGTGGAACACAGAATATACTAAAGTGTAGCTCAGCCAAGCTACAATTAGCACAAATAAAAACTCAAGTGTGTTTCTTTAGTGCTACGTTTGTGCTGTTTTGTGCTGTAAAAATTTACATTTGTGCTGATATTAGCAATTGTTTTTTCCAGACTATGACATCACCTAGCCCCCCTACAACAGCCAAATGACACGAAACCGGGCTGGTTGGTTAGTGCCGTGTTTCTACAATTTTCGTTCTATCTGTTATCGTTTTTGCGTTATTAATGAGGTCACTCAGCCCCTCTACAGCACCCAAAAGACATGAAACCGGGCTTGTTGATTAGTGCTACGTTTGTGCTGTTTAAATTTCTGTTCTATCTTTTATTGTTTTTGCGTTATTCATGATTTATTAAAGGTCACCAAAGGTCACTGAGCCCCCTACAACAGCCAAAAGACACGCAACTGGACTCGTTGGTTAATGCTATGTTTGTGCTGCTAAAATTTTTATTTGTGCTGTTATGGGTTTTATGTTATAACAGTTTTTTTTTTTTTTTAGCACTTACCCCTGAAGGAGCTGCTGATTATATATTATATCCGTAAATCTCAGATACAATCTAGCCCATCGCAGCCCATAGAAATAGAAACAGTCCATATTGTACTTTTCTCTTGCTTTTATATGCGTAACATGAACTGGGATAGGAGAAGGATTTTTCTGAGATGCTCTTTTGTTGCTTCATAATCTTTCCTTTGCCTCTCATGCAAAGACTTATGCCGCGTACACACGGTCGGACTTTTCGGCTACAAAAGTCCGACAGCCTGTCTGACAGACTTTCGACGGACTTTTGGTGGACTTGCGGCGGACTTGCGGCAGACTTTCTTACGAACGGACTTGCCTACATACGATCACACAAAAGTCAGACGGATTCGTACGTGATGACGTACACCGGACTAAAATAAGGAAGTTGATAGCCAGTAGCCAATAGCTGCCCTAGCGTGGGTTTTTGTCCGTCGGACTAGCACACAGACGAGCGGATTTCTGGGTCCGGCGTAGTTACGATGTAAAGATTTGAAGCATGTTTCAAATCTAAAGTCCGTCAGATTTGAGGCTGCAAAAGTCCGCTGAAAGTCCGCTGAAAGTCCGGGGAAGCCCACACATGATTGTATTGTCAGCCAGCTTTAGTCCGTCAGCGTCCGTCGGACTTTTGTAGACGAAAAGTCCGACCGTGTGTATGCGGCATTAGAACATTGCGGACTATAAGAAATCACTCTGAATGATTTCTTCATCGGGGAAAACGGAAGTAGATTTAATAGAGGATATTTGGTAAAGAGTCACTCTGAATAACTTCTTCACCTGCAGAACTTTTTAGGACAGTCTGTATTCCTATTTGTGCTTGGAGCTTTACCGCCACCTTTTTACCACTTCTTCCCCTCTGTATGGTATTTCCAAGTTGAGCTAAAGAGGAGATTACTCTGAATAATTCCTCCCACCTGACTCATTGGAATCCTGGGGCATTTGTTGAACCCAAAGTCACAGGCCATCACCACCTGTCTACTGACTTGCGTACCAACATCCCTCAGCCTCTGGTAGTACCATTCCCTTGGGCTTTCACTCACTTGATGAACAGTCCATGTGCCACTCATAAACGATTGTTCGCCCAGTTGTCTTCCGCTTAGTTGCTACTTCTTCTGAAATGCTTTCTCCATCCCTTCTCTCCAGTCTGGCACGCTCCCTTCCCCACAAGGGGCGTCCAGTAACACCAGCGACTACATACTGTGTGGTGTCACTAGCTCTTCTGCGGGTCCCGATCCCCCCCCCCTTCCCCGTAGGGGGGGGGCTCAGCTTGGGAACCTCTCTCTCCGGGTCTCCCTTTCTGGAACTCCTCCAACTCCTCCTGCACCATGTGACCCCAGCTTTTATGAGAGTCCCGCCTCCTACCAAACAAATTAATGATTGGCCAGAACTCACACACAAGCTGCCTGTCACTCAGATCCAAAGTCCAACCTCTCTTCCAAATCCATTTCCATTGAAAGCAAGAGGAGGCATCTCTGGGTCCAAGCAGAGGTGGCCACATCCTGCACTACACCGACACTCCCAGTTCCCAAATAAACAAACAGGCCTGTTATAATGGTACAAGCCTGCCTAAATTTTACCTGAAACTGTTCTTTGTCATTTAAACTCAGAAAGGTCGCCTACATAAAAGTAGGTGCCCGCTACATAATGATTTATTAAAGGTCACCAAAGGCCACTTAGCCTCCCTACAACACCCAAAAGACACAAAAATTGGCTTGTTGGTTAGTGCTAAGTTTGTGCTGTTTAAATTTACATTCTATCTTTTATCGTTTTTGCATTATTGGTGATTTATTAAAGGTCACTAAAGGCCACTAATACCCCCTACAACAGCCAAAAGCAATTATTTTATCCAAACTATGACATTACCCAGACCCCCTACAACAGCCAAAGGACACGAAACGAAAACGATAAAAGATAGAATGGAGATTTAAACGGCGCAAACCAGCACAAATGCAACTAACCAACCAGCCCAGTTTCGTGTCCTTTGGCTGTTGTGGGAGAGCTAAGTGATGTCATAGTCTGGAAAAAAACAATTGATAATATCGTAAAAATAAAAGCAGTGCAAATGTAACATTTTACGACACAAAACGGTAGAAACGTAGCACGAAAGAAACACACTTGAGATTTTATTTGTGCTGATTGTAGGGGGCAAAGTGGGTGGGGATTGATAAAAATAAACTGTTATAACTTAAAAACCATAACAGCAAAATTAAAATTTTAGCAGCACAAACGTAGCACTAACCAATGAGACCAGTTTAGTGTCTTTTGGATGTTGTTACAATTGCTAATATTGTAAAAATAAAAGCAGCAACAATATAATTTTTTACAGCACAAACGTACATATGAGACCAGTTCATGCCTTTTACCTAACAATTATCCAATGCACATACACCTCACTAAGATAAAAACGGTGTCAGCTCCAAGCTCTCAGGCAGTGCCTATCCACCAGTTTGCATCCACCTATCCCTCTCTCTGGTAGCCCCATCACTAAGATAAAAACGGTGTCAGCTCCAAGCTCTCAGGCAGTGCCTACCCACCAGTTTGCATCCACCTATCCCTCTCCTTCCAAATTTAGCAACAATAAAATCACAACTGCCGTCTATCAATTCACAAACATTTCCCAGGTATCATCCTCTCCCTCCTGATCTAACCAAAATCATATCTCTGCTTCCTCCTTTCTCCTGCTGATCTTCCATTATTGTTATAACATCTGGATTTCTTTTCTTCTCTCTCTGTTCCTCTGCCTAAGAACAATGGCCCTAAACAGGTTGCACTACCTATTCTGGCTCCTTCCAGTACTGTGCAGAAACTTGAAATTATATTTTGTCAAGTTTACTAAAGGGGAAAGAGAGCTGAAGCAAATCTGTGCATACTACAAACACCGAATCAAGAATAAAAAAAAAAAAACCTTCTCCACAAGTTATTTGAAATGACCACACATAAATTAATATAATTGGGGAGGGTGGGGATGTGGGGGTAGTTTCCAAGGCTAACCCATACACATAGACACCCAAAGAAATTGAATGGACTTTCTCAGTACTGATATAACAACAAGATTAATTTGATAAAATGCAAATTTTATTCTATAACAATGTACAAACAGTGTGTTAAAAGAAGGGGAATGTATACAAAACAGAATATAAAATACAGTATACTCCACACAAAACTAACTAATAGCAAGTTTCCCTGGTACAGTTTCTGTTAAGGTGGGGTATAGGTATTCCTCTACCGCTTTTGCAGAGTGGAGGAAGTGGAAGTGACACAGACGCGCCATGAATCCTCCCTATGCTATGTACAACAGCTCACAGAGTCTCATGCAATTCACTTGAGAGACATAAATAGACACATGGAGGACCTTGACAATCGCGGGAGACGCCGCAACCTTCGTCTGAGAGGGATCCCAGAATCGATCGATCCTAATCAACTTTCTCAAACTGTGACATCCATTGTTAATGAGCTGCTCGAGAGACCCCAGGATGCACCAGTCGCCTTTGAACGCATTCACAGAGCGTTACGCCCGAGGGGAAGGGACACAGACCCCCCCAGAGATACAGTGTGCTGTCTAATAGACTTCTCCCTCAAGGAGGAAATTGTGAGAGCATCCAGAAATCGTAATCAACTGACTTTTCAAGGATCTAGTATCAAGATATACCAAGATCTTTCTAATATCACACTGCAAAGGAGACGTGAATTGAGACCATTGCTTGACATACTAAGGGCCAGATCTATTGTCTATAGATGGAAGTTTCCTTTCGGCCTCTCAGCAACACACCAAGGCCGCACAGCCCTTCTCAGGGTCCCGGAAGACCTGGAACATTTCTGTTCCACTCTGGACATTCCAGCAGTCGCACTGCCTGATTGGTATAGCGACTTCCGGCTACCACAGATGCAAAGAGCTACATCAATGGATGGCATCGCAGAAGCGGGCAACTTCAATCTCGGTCGCCGCCTCCCCTACACAGCACCTCCTCACTCTCCACTAAGAGATCCAGGTATGCCACGGAATGGTAGCCCCACGGCCTCCCCTGCACACCGCAGAGCCCGTATCACCTAAACAAAATGCCTCGCCTTCTCCTCCCTTTTGACACATGACACAGGATGGAAATCTCCATGTTTCACCCCTTTTCACGCATACGATGCCAATACCAGAGAGGGACACTACTTTTTCTTTTTTCTTTCTCTGTTTCTGATACCAGACTTACTGATGCCCCATTGAGGCTCCGGGCAGTTCTTCGACCCTGCTCAAGTGGGACTTGATTATCTACTCCATCATCGCTTCCACCAGCTATCTATCAGAGGAAGACACTAACATTGCACTACGCTATAGCTAGTTCTGCTCCGAACCAAAACATCATCCCATTGCCACTTGCCCTAACCCTTTACCCCCTCTCTCTTCTACAAGTTTGGAAGCTACTGTCCTTACATAGATACTTTCCCAACCTGGTTCACGTCGTTCGAAAGCAATTACTATCCTTGTGCCGAACGGTACAGCCGCAGCACTTCTTAACATCCACCGACGCTTCCATCCACCAGGAATTCCAGTCCGCAACAGCCAAGTAGACAAGAGAGAATCGTTAAAACTCGCTCAAGGACACATGCAGTATTTATGCATATATTTACTACCCTCCCTTCTCCTCTCTCTTCCTCTCTTCCCTTCCCACCTACTTCTCCTCTTATCCCTGTATAACCCTCCTAGTTATATACACTGGGAACTGTCTACAAACAGCCTCCACCCACCTATACCCCATCTCACCTACTTTTCTTGCTGTTTATCTTCACCATAGGATTTATAGGGTAACAATGATATGTTCACTTATCCATGCCTTTATGCTCTCTCTCGTTATGATCTTAGTGGCTCCCATAATATGGTCCATAGGAAGCATGAGGTGAACAATACTGTCTAGGAGCCGTGAGGGGCGTGTTCAGGTAAGCAAATTAAGACAACTCACAATACCTACACACTCAAATATTCCCCAGGGAATCAGATACCTCCTCCTATAAGGAACTTAGCGATCAGCAATACTCCCATTTCAAGTGGGGAAGCAAACAGGATAATTGCCTCTAGACTACCACTGAGCACGCCCCACTCGACACCAGCAAATTTTTTATGGAGTACTTTCTATTTTCTACTTCTCTCTCAGGTATGCATTTACTTGTTATCTTGTTAAAAGGTTCAATGTTTTCTAGTATTATAGTTGACCAAGTTTGAACACTACAATTTATGCTCCCCATTTCACTCTGTGTCATGTGGTCTGGATACTCACAATTAACACTTCATGCTTTAAGTTTCCCTCGATTATAATCTGTTTAAGCCATATAGGTACTCGATAGTTAACTAACCTACACCGCGCGTGATATTCAGACACACACAAGTTTCCGCATTCACTCGTTATTGCTACACGGCATAGATAGTCTACGGATTACTTCTATCGAGCCACTAATATATAGCTCTGCAGCACTCATTATGTTCTCTGCGAAATAAGGATCTTACACATCTGTTCTACCTCCCCGCCGCAAAACTATATCCCTACACCATAGTACGAACACATACTCTTACTGTCGGGAGCATACATGGATTCACTTATTCTACCTTCAAGATCCCAGACAACTTAACATAGAAACTAGACGAGTAGCTTTTATGACCTCAAAGGAACACAGGACTTCCCCCATCGGTTGAATGCCACCTACCACCCGCGCCAACAGCGGACTCTGGTAGATACCACTGACCAATACTGGTCTCCCACAGAGTTGGTAAGTGGGATTGCAGGTCATCCCCCACAACCGGTACATCCCTTGTACCCCCCCTCTCACTTCTTACACACATACCACCCCATCCCTACACTACATATCTGAACCGCCCTCCACCCATCACTCCCACATCAGCTCCGCTCACCTCCCCCTCACTCCCATCCCCGTATCAACTTCCCCTCAGTCTCTGACTTCCCCCTTGAGCAGTCGTAAACTTGGTACCCTACACATTGATCAGAAAACAATGGCCCCCCACAGAGCACCATCTACTGCTCTCCCTTTGAAAATTGTTTCTCTTATAACAGATACCATGTTAGATGAGCAGGGTAGGTTCATCTTCATTAAAGGCACACTCAAAAACAGACCCGTTACCCTGGCTAACATATACAGCCCCAACACTTCCCAAGTCCCATTTTTCAGAACAATGACAGGTAAGCTGACAACCTTTCAAGAAGGCCTATTGATCCTAGGGGGCGATTTGAACGTCCCTCTAGACCCTCTTGTAGACACCTCTTCAGGCAAATCTCACTTACCATATAGAGCATTGAAGCAGATCAAGGGCTGCCTACAAGAACTGTTACTACACGACACCTGGCGCACACTTCACCCAAAAGACAAAGACTTTACCTTCTTCTCAACCCCCCACAACAAGTACTCGCGCATAGATTACCTGTTTCTTACACAACAGGATCTTCCGATTCTGAAAGCGGCAACAATAGACCCCATGACATTTTCGGACCACCACCCGATCTCCATGACTCTTTCTATCCCAGACGCACCCCTCAGATCGTATGTATGGAAACTTGATCCTACACTTCTAACAGACGACCTTAAGGTAGAAGATATTCGATCATGCTTAAAAGACTATTTCTTAGAAAATGACACCCCAGATACTTCCACCCAGACACAATGGGAGGCCCACAAATGTGTCATACGAGGGAAACTAATATCCCTAGCAGTATCTGTTAAGAAAGCAAAGAAAGCTACTCTATCTAACTTATTCATGAAATTGAAGAAACTAGAAGCCTTACATAAACAGACATTAGCACAACAAACTCATTCTGAACTTGCTGAGATCCGTACTCTCATCAAGGACGAGCTACACCTCAATCTTAAGAAAAAATTCATTTTATCTCACTAACTCATTTACGAGTTTGGAAACAAGAGTGGCCACTTACTTGCACGGGCATTACGCAAAAAAAAAAGCCAATAATACGATTCTCCAAATACAATCTACTACAGGACAGCCCCTTTCACACAACAATGACATAGCAGAGGAATTTACAAAATATTACTCCTCTCTCTATGACTTACGCACATCTGAACCCACCACAATTCCAGCATCACTGAGAGCCCAACACATTAAAGAGTTCCTTGCACAGTATACCCCAGAGAAAATACCCCTAGATGAAGCGGTTGCCCTGGACACACCAATCTCATCCACGGAATGGATGCAGGCAGTCAGACAGCTTAAACCTGGAAAGAGCCCTGGCCCAGATGGTCTTCCAGCGGTATATTATAAGACCTTCTCAGATATACTACAAACCCCATTCCTCAAAACCTTTAATTCTATCTCCCCCACAAACCCCCTGACGAGGGGAATGCTAGAAGCTCATATAGTAGTCATTCCCAAAGAAGGTAGAGACCCCTCTCACACAAGTAACTACAGACCAATCTCTTTGTTGAATGTAGACATAAAGATATTCTCCAAAATACTGGCCAACAGACTGTTAACCCTTCTTCCCTCCATCATCTCTCCAGACCAAGTAGGTTTTATCCCTGGTCGTGAAGCTAGGGATAACACAAACAAAGCAATCAACCTACACTACCTGACAACCCAAACTAAGCAAAACGGTTTCTTCCTATCATTAGATGCGGAGAAGGCGTTTGCAAGAGTATCCTGGGATTACATGACAGCAGTTCTACAAGCGTTGGGACTCGGACCCCGTATAATCGGACTCATTCTGTCATTATATAGCAGTCCCTCTGCGAAAGTGAGGGTCAATGGTACTCTGTCAGACGCTTTCCCAATCTGCAACGGAACGAGACAGGGATGCCCCCTGTCACCTATCCTTTTTGTACTTACACTCGAACCCTTCCTCCACAAACTTAAACGTAACCCAGACATTAAGGGAATTAAATCTCCAGAGAAGGAATACAAATATGCTGCATACGCAGATGACATCCTAATGTACCTCACACAACCGATAACTACTTTGCCAGTATTATTAGCTGAATTCAAACACTTCCAGACCCTCTCTAATTTGAAGATCAACCTTACTAAATCTTTTGCTCTCAACATCTCATTAACCCACAGTCAGGTAAATCAGTGTAAGGACAACTTTCCATTTCAATGGAAACAAGATTCAATAACATACCTAGGCATCCAAATTCCATCTAAACTATCAGACCTATATACTAAAAATTTCCTCCCCCTCTTAAACAGACTAAACTCTGACCTTAAAACGTGGAACAAACCGACATTTTCAGAGCAGCCATACTGAAAATGAATGCTCTTCCAAGAATTCTATACCTCCTACAGACAATACCGATACAGATCCCTCCCTCCTTCTTTAAAACTTACAGACAGATATGCACTAATTTCCTGTGGGGAAAACATAGGCACAGGATCAGTCACGACCTGCTTACCCGGCCGAAAAATCTAGGAGGCATTGGCCTTTCGAATATCTCTCACTACCACACTGCCACCCACCTATCTAGGATAGTGGACTGGAATATCCATACCCAACAGAAAGACTGGGTCTCCCTAGAGGCTGCTTTCACGAACTTATCCCTAAATTCACTCCCATGGATCTCCCCAAAACAAATTCCACCAGACATTCAAACACATCCGACGATAGGTCCCACCTTACGATGTTTTCACCAATCGTGCAAGAAGACCTCTATCTCCTCTACCCCCGGCCCACTGACTCCAATAAAATTGAACCCAGATTTCCCTCCAGGCATGCACCACCAATTCCTCTCTGACAATCTATCACAAGGACAAATTAGAGCCCATCAATTCTACACACAGGGCAAGCTACTCACTGCAATGCAAATCGCAACCTGCTTCGGAAAAACGCCCATCCCTCCATGGTCATACATAATGATAGCCCATTACCTAAAAACCTTAGATAAAATGGGTCAATGTTCTAGACAGCTTACACACCATATGAACTATTATGTACCGAAACAACACCACAAGCCCATCTTATCTCCCGCATACACAACCTCCTCTTCACTAACATTAAAGCGAATGACAGCCAGTTCTGTAGGAAGTGGGAAGCTGACTTATCCATCCAACTTTCGGAAGAAAGCTGGGAGCAAATCTTTTTAAACATACACAAGGGCTCCACTAATGTCTATACTCAGGAGAATGGGTTCAAAATTCAGGCGAGATGGTACCATACCCCAATACTGTTACACAAATTTAAAGCCGACATCCCCGAAACATGCTGGAGGTGCCGTCAAGAGAGAGGCACCCTCCTTCATGTCTGGTGGACGTGTACCCTGTTACAAACCTTTTGGTCAGAAGTCCACCGTATAGTCACGCAAATTACCACTTACAATCCAGAATTCACCCCAGCCCAATTTCTCCTACACCACTCCCCCCTACCACACAAAACGTATCATAAATCACTAATGATGCACTTGATCAACGCAGGAAAACAATGCATCCCTGTACACTGGAACTCAAAAAAGATACCCACTCTTAAAGAATGGTTCGTCAGAATAGAAAAAGTAGCAGAAATGGAAAAACTAATACTTACCGCAAGAGACTCGCCGACGAAATTCAGCCGTAAGTGGGCCTGTTGGACACACTACCAGACTTTACCTGAATACCAAGACATACTAAATTCTCACACATAAAGGTTAAGGTACATTGAATGCCATAACCTATATATAACCTAAAAATATTCCCCAATAACAATGCAGTCAAAATACCAGGGATAGATACCATTCACAGAGGGAAGTCAGAGACCTATCCTCCTATCCCCCCTTCCTCCCCCCCCCACCCTTTCCTCTAACCACCTCCCACCTCCTCTTCTCCTTTTCTACAATCGCCATCTAAACACCCACATAAACACATAGTCTATCCACTTCACATACCAATTAACCACCCAACCTACGAAATGCATTCCAGAAATTTACGAAGCTGCCCTGTAAGCTTAATGAGCAACCCCATAGACATTGAGTGATAAACATAACACATTTCCAATAAAATTCTTATTTAAAGCGTACACATGGGCTCTCGTACTGATTACAGAATATATGTTAGTGGAGTAATAGATATCAAGTAATTAGGACTCATTTGAGGATATATGTTGGGTTGATACCTGTTAGGTGCAGCTTCTATGGAACTGCTTTACAATTTATATTGCTGTGTCAGATTATTTGCAGTATAGGAATTATAACACAGAGTCAGATATCCGTGCATCAGTTCCGAGCATAAAGGACCCGTACTGAACTGACCTGCTTTATTAGTTTCAAAAGCCTTTTATAGGCGATTATACAAACAATAGCATCAGCACCACCCCCACACAGGGCAAGGGTCAACCACAACAGGAGTAACCTAGGCCACAAGCACAAGCTCCAACACCATGGCAATACAGATACAAGGCAACAAAAGCAGCTTCAATCGAGTTCAGCAGCTAAAGGTTACATTTCATAAGAGACTGCAACGCAGGCATTATTATATTTCATAACAGACTACATTTCATAACAGATTTACACGTAGGCATTATATTAAGTGAGAACTCTAAATTAAATCCCTGACCTTATCAATTTCCCCCTTTGACATCATCCTCTCCCTTCCCCTGGGTCCTCATGAATAAGTTCTAGTCAGTTTTTCCCCAGAGTACTTTCCCTGACCGCGAGTTGTCAGAGGGGTAGAACCCATCCCCCTAGGTATTACCAACATCTTAAAATTCAAGAAGAGGAGTTTTGTGGGAGAAGGGTGATGTCAATTCACATTTATCAGTATGCCCTATCTATTCTCCTAATTTTCCTATTAATTTTCCTGTATACACATATATTTGTGATTGTAAGTGATATTAATATTAGAATAATAATTACCATTGGACTTAACAACCAGTGAAAGGTATTGGTTGCTGTAGAAGACATTCCACTGAATATATCCCACCAATTTGGTGCAGTATCCTGTTGTATCTGTGAGGAAAGATGCACTAGTCTACCTTTGTCAATTATTGCGGATACGAGGTTATTCTGTAGGGTATGTTCTAGTGTTTCTATGTGTTGTCTTAACAACTCTGATTGTTCCAAAACCTGTTTTAGTGGGTCTAAAGAAATTATAAAGGGTGTAGTGTCAGTGAGATTATGTACCTCATAGACTGAAGAGAATATCTTATCGGCGTCTGGTTCAAAAAGATAGGTGTCGTTACCCCATTGTAATATTTTAATCTTTTTTATACATCCCGCAAACGGCGCCGATTTATTTAATGCTGACATGGTGCGGTTATCATTAGTAATGATACAAATATGCTGGGGTCCTATTTCTATGAATCTATTGTTCACATTTATCGGTGTTCTTTGCATTTTGCATATGCTAGTTTGGTATTTTAACAAGCAAGGTTCATATACTGGGGAACTTCTGCCACATACCATTCCCTTATTAGTTCCTTCACATAGAGTTAAATCATGGGTTCTGTTTCCTTTATCTACATATTTCCCATATATTTCTGGATACCAAAACTCGTCTTTAATTACTAGTGGCATGACCACTATTTTACACATTTCCATTACATCTGCTACCCGGTATGCTTCAAACCTTCCTACACACCATTTCTCCTCACATTCTATCTTATCCCCCTTTACTTGGAACCATACACCATCGTCAGTTAAACCCTTAAAATATTTCATCCAGGTATGATAATTTCCCAACTGTAGTTCAGTCCTGTCCCTATTTATTTGTATATGATAGGATAAGAGGTTAAAAGAGCACTGTGTGAAATTTACAAACTGTTGACTTTGATTCCACAGCTGGAGCTCTGCTCCTATCGTGTGATTTATTAACCCTCCCAAAAATTGTAATAGGGGTATTTCTTGCAGTTGGGTTTCAAAAGTGGTGGGTAACCATTTGCTTGTGATAGTCAAGCTGTCAGCTATGTGTCCCCCTGCATGCTTCCATCTGTTGTTCATTTCTTCTATCTCGACAGAGTTTAAAATTCCCATCCCTGTACCTGTCAGTCCCAATAGTGTGTCGTACCATTCTCGTTTATTCCTACACTCTGGTATCGGGGGAAAGGTGATATTGAATTTTATTTTTGTTTTCTGTTGTGATGTTGATACATTTATGCAAGTGTTTGGTACGGGTGTTAATATGGAAGATTCAATTGTTGACGTTACTTCTTCCTCCATTTGTATGTGAAACCCATAGGACTATGCATACCAGTACCACCCATCAACTCTCTCTTCCCTCCACCAAGATGCACAGAGGAAAGTACTGGATTGATCAACGGTAATATCTGTCAGATTAAACATCCCTTCTGATATATTTTCTCCCCCTGCTATTGTGGTTAATATTTGGTACATTTGTCCTACCACCCGTTCCTGGGCTTGTTTCCACGTCTGTGAAAGGGATATTTTATGGCACCTATGATTTTTATTGTTATTGAAAGGAAAGCTCATATTGTCATTCCACTGGAAGGTTATAGTTACTTCTGAGAATGGGTCCGCCTGTATCCATGCAATACCTACATCTATATGAAATGGTCGCCTGTGTCCTTTAACAGTGTAATTACCTACATTATAATCCTTATTCATCTCATATCCTGAATCATTTGCTACTTTAGGATCATCTATAGCCCATTCGAAAGTTGTTGTTTCCTCTACTTCAAGTACATTAATACCAGGAGTCCATGCATATATTTGTAAAACAACAATCTTCAACAAAAAATATGTAAGTAGATATTTCATCATGTTGTTTTCTCGGGTTGTTTCTTGCAATGTGATGCGTGTATCCAGGTAGGTTTTCCTTCCAGCTTTACTGAGGTGGCTGTGGTCAAGAGTACTTGGTAAGGACCTTCAAACCTGGGTTCCAATGTCTTTCTGGTGTGTTTCTTTACATATACATAATCCCCTGGTAGCAGCGTATGGGTACCTGTTATTGAGTTAGGGTCTGGAAGAGAAGAATACACACTTTTGTGGATCTTAGTTAGAAGTTGTTGTAATTGTATCACATATGCAGTCAAACTATCACATTGCAATTGCATACTCTGTGGAAAGTATAAACCTAATCTAGGTGCACTCCCAAAAAGTATTTCGTATGGGGACAATCCTGTTTTTCCTGTAGGGGTGTATCTTATGGAGAACAAAGCCAAAGGCAGGTATTCTGGCCATGGCTTGTTTAACTCTTGCATGGCTTTTTGTATTTTCAACTTTATTGTCCCATTTACTCTTTCCACTGATCCTGAACTCTGTGGGTGGTAAGGGGTGTGAAAACTTTGTTGAACCCCTAACATGGTCATCACATTCTGCATGATTTCTCCTGTAAAGTGTGTCCCCCTATCTGATTCTATGGTTTCAGGAAGACCAAACCTAGGTATTAACTCAGTGATCAGTTTCTTGGCTGTGGCTTTTGCTGTAGCTGATTTTACTGGATAACTTTCGGGCCAACCTGAGAATAAATCGATACACACGAGGACAAATTCAAAGGGGCCGCTCTTAGGCATTTGTATGTAATCAATTTGCAGTCTCTGGAAGGGGTATTGGGCCCGGACCTGGTGTTTTCGTGGGGTTTTCACTTTCTGTCCTGGGTTATTCAGGAGACAGATTTGGCAGGCTGCACAGTAGTTTCTTGCAGTGCTACTGAATCCAGGGGCGAGCCATCCTTGGTTCACAATCCTATACATGGAATTGGAACTGACGTGTGTGGGTAGGTGAACTGCCGCTGCCATTGCTGGGTACAGAGAGGCAGGTAGGCATATTTTGCCTCCTTCCCTCCATACATTGTCAAGGTCTGGTGCTGCTCCCATCCTGACCCACTTATCTTTCTCGCTCTCCCCTGCTTGCTCCTGTAATTTACTCAGCTGCTGCCATGTTGGTTCTGGGATACTCACCTCTACCGCTGCTAAGGTCTCAGGGCTTCCTTCCCCTAGAGCTGCCTGTTTTGCAGTCAAATCTGCAAATGCTTTTCCTTTTGCCTCAATTATTTTTGCGCTCGTGTGTGCCGCTATCTTCATGATGGCCACTCGTTTAACCTTTTGAAGATTGTTCAGGACTCTCTTAATCCCTTGTCCATGTTTTACAGGTGTACCTGCTGCTGTCAGATAACCTCTAGCCCTCCATATGTGGCCATAATCGTGCGCTACACCATAAGCGTAGGCGGAGTCAGTGTAAATATTCCCTTCTCATCCTTTTAAGTATTCTAGGGCTTGTTCTAAAGCTTTTAATTCTGCTTCCTGTGCTGACATGTGGGCTGGTAAGGGCTGTGCTTCAATCACCTGTGTATCAGTCACTACAGCATACCCTGTGTGATATTTACCCTTGTCATCAGCAAACCTGCTGCCATCTATGTACAAAGTGTGCTCAGCGTTTAAAATTGGTGTATCTGTAACATGTGGGAATCCCATTGTCCCCTGTTCCATGAGCTGAAAACAATCGTGTTCATCTACCTCTTTAAACAAAAGAGTGTCAGTGTCCTCATTTCTTTTCTCACTAGTACTATTAGTACTATCATTCCCCCTTGCCAAATCTGGTGACTGAAGAGGCAAAAAGGTGGCCAAATTTAAGGTTGTACAGCGCTGAAAAGTGACATTTGGAGGTAAGAGTAAAGTACACTGTAACCTTAATTGCCTAGCCATTGAAATGTGTTTGGGCTGTACCTGAGACAAGATTGCATGTATGTCATGTGTGGTATGCACTACGACTGGATTATCTAGAACAATTTCTGATGATTTATCTATAATTGACACTGCTGCTACCGCCCGTACACAAGACGGTGAACCTCTGGATACTGGATCTAGCGCCGCAGAAAAGTAAACGACTGGTCTTTGTTTTACATGTGCCTGTGTCAGAACACCTGTGGCATGTCCAGTGATCTCAGCAACGTACAGGTTAAATATCTTGGTGTGAAAAATGGAAAGAAGTCCCCCAGGCGGGGTTTTTAGGCAGCTGGCTGTAGATATGAGCAAGGCATTAAGTAAAATATTAAAATTCTTTATTGAAGGGTAATGAATAAATGTAACAACATATAAATATAAATTGGGAGCTCAAGTGGGAAAATACCCATACCAAATACATATAATAGCAAACATAGGTTATACACAGCATGTGATAAGGCTATTGCATAACAATCCTGACGCGTTTCGACCCATGAATTTTGGGGTCTCTTCAGAGGATGAGTTTGCTACAGAAAAAAGAAAAATTTATAACAGTATGTCCAGCTTATTTAAAAGAATTACAGCATAGGCAAGTTTGTTTAGCAACATGTTTAGTAACACTTTGCACATAATTACCACTTAGTTTGAATGTACCCCTCGATCAGAGCCTCCCCACATAGCAGCCCGACCATCCAGTGTGCCCGCACGCAGCAGCACCCCGGAAGAAGGGGGAACAGGAATCCACTTGATATGGCTTGCAAGGAGTCACACGTATAATTGCCCCCCCACCAACACGCCACTGGGGGGGTGGGGCCGGAACCTACGAAAATTGTCAGAGCGTTAGCTCATGAATATACCCATATAGGTTAGTGGTTAGATTCAACTGTTGGGCGGTCAGAAAGTGTTGTAATAATCTATTACAGCTTGAATTGGTCATGTGAAGGATAATAAAATGAGTAAAGTGACTATATTGGTATAACTAATATAAAATATGTCAGGGATGACCTTGTCTTTAAATGCTGACAATGGCAGTGATAGGAAGAGAAGTGAGGGATGTGCACAGTGAATAATGACATGTAAAATATATGTGAAAAAAAGGAATGTGCATGAAAATTATGCGAGTGAGTGTTTTAAACAGCAAAAAAAAGAATAAAAAAAAAAAAAAAACCACAAAACAAATGAGTGTATGTGTGATGTGTGAATTTGAGGAAAAAGTGCATGATATTGCCAAGTATCTAAGTCTACGGCATCCAGAGCTGGTGTGCACATAAATCAAAATTAAATATAAGTAAAATATTATTCTATGGGGTCTGACAAAGCATTGATAATCAGATGTATCATAGGTTCTTACTCACTCCTACTGTTGAGGAAAAATAGTCTGGCCGTCCAAGGAGGAAGTGGAGGGATTACACCCAAATCCACCCTCATTAAATAGTGTCCTTAATTAGTACTGAAATTAACAACAGGTATCGTTTCTTCCGCCCCTTAACCCCGGAGTGTAGAGGGAGGCTGTGGCCGCCATTGGCAGGCCTCGTGTGGCTCCCTCGGCGTCCATCAAGGCGAAGCCCCAACATCTGTCGTCACCTTCGCCGTAAAATACGTGACATCATGAGGCCGCACGCACACGCGACCCGCACGTGTGCGCACACCGCACGCAACGTCCAAAGGTGATGGGGGATGCCTCCGGCAGGGTAATCACGCCCATGGGCGGCCAATCCGGGAATCCGGCCATCCAAGGGGAGAGACAAGGGGAGCGCAGGTAACTGAGCTCCCCACCCTGCCGGGAAGACACATCAGGGAACATGAGCCCCGACCCGGGGAGCATGCGATCATGCAGGCATCACAGGGATCCGATGGTCCAAGCTGCAAGCGGGAAGGCGCCAATCGAGAAGCACACAAACGAGCTCACATATGCAATTTGTTAAAAATAACAAATGACAAAAGTTTTCTACATAGTTGCTTATTGATCATACAAAGTAAACATTGGAAACTGTGCACTGACAATTCTAACAATATTCCTAAAAATATGTAAAAAATATGTAAAAACCAAAACAACCCAGAGATGGCAACATAATTTCAACATTTAAATATACACAAAATAGTAAATGTATAACAACCCAAATAAGGAAATTTGCGATTTTACTCTATTCGCAACCACGAATGAGGCTATGAATTATAGACTTGATTGAGTATAATAATAATACAGACTCACAATACAAGAGCGTAACTGATTTAGTGAGCTCAAGGGGAGAAATATAATTCCGATTTAGTCCCCTTATTGAGAGTCTACTTATAATCCTAATATGCGATTTAACACATTTTTGGAAAATATATGGATGCAATCTAATGTGGTATCTAGGATTAACACAGAGGGATATATACAGGAGAACAGACAGTGCACAGCTCATGTCTAACTCCCATGTGTCAAATGGGGGAAGGGGTGTTTAACCACCCGAATTTGTATGGCAAAGAGGGAAGACACATTAAGGAGAGATATCAATGCTTTTCACCCCAATATGGACAAGAAAAATGGAAAGAAGTCCCCCAGGCGGGGTTTTTAGGCAGCTAGCTGTAGATATGAGCAAGGCATTAAGTAAAATATTAAAATTCTTTATTGAAGGGTAATGAATAAATGTAACAACATATAAATATAAATTGGGAGCTCAAGTGGGAAAATACCCATACCAAATACATATAATAGCAAACATAGGTTATACACAGCATGTGATAAGGCTATTGCATAACAATCCTGACGCGTTTCGACCCATGAATTTTGGGGTCTCTTCAGAGGATGAGTTTGCTACAGAAAAAAGAAAAATTTATCACAGTATGTCCAGCTTATTTAAAAGAATTACAGCATAGGCAAGTTTGTTTAGCAACATGTTTAGTAACACTTTGCACATAATTACCACTTAGTTTGAATGTACCCCTCGATCAGAGCATCCCCACATAGCAGCCCGACCATCCAGTGTGCCCGCACGCAGCAGCACCCCGGAAGAAGGGGGAACAGGAATCCACTTGATATGGCTTGCAAGGAGTCACTTGGTGTAATCTGGTATACCAATAGCCGGGGCAGAAATCAACAACTTTTTCAAAGTGATAAACGATTCATAAGCTACTTCTGTAAGCATATACGGTACAATTTTCAAACAATCGTATAATGGCTGCATCAAAGCGCTAGCGTGTGGTATCCATTGTCTACAATATGACACAATACCTAAAAACATACGCAATTGTTTGAAATTCCGTGGGGGTAACATTCCCTTTATCACTTGAACCCTCTCCTCAGTGAGATGTCTCGTACCCTGTGATATACAATGTCCCAAAAAGATAACTTTTTCCTGACACACTTGCAACTTTTTCTTATTAACCTTGCAACCTTTTTCTGCCAAAAATCGCAACAAATTAAGGGTGGTGGCCAAACAAGTTTCCTTGTCAGGGCAGCATAACAATAAATCATCCACATATTGTAACAATACACAGGAATCTGGTGGTACCCATTCTCCCAACACCGTTTGCAATGCTTGTGAATACAAGGTAGGTGAATGCGCCATACCCTGAGGTAGGCGTGTCCAGGTTAGTTGCCGATTTTTGAGGGAAAATGCAAACCAAAGTTGGCATTCTTCAGCAAGCGGGACGGAAAAGAAAGCGTTCGCTAAATCTATAACCGTAAAGTACATACTGGTTGATGGTATTTGTGACAGTAATGTATGTGGATTGGGTACTAAAGGTGTCATCGGGGCTAGTATTTTGTTGACCGCTCTAAGGTCTTGGACCATTTTATACTTAACCGGACTACCGGCTACTGATTTCTTTTTAACCGGGTACAAGGGAGTGTTTGCCGGTGATTTTACCTCTTTTAGAACTCCACTTTTTAAGAAGGATTGGACCTGCATTTCTATGGCCGCCTCTTGGGGTGCACTGAGTGGATACTGTTTTTGTTGGGGAAGCACTGCTCCTGGAATCAGCTGTAGGGTAACCGGAGGTATGGGCAAAAGTCCAACATCAGCTGGATGTTTCTCCCATAGTTCTCCTGGAAGGGACGACAAAATCTGATCTAAGTCTGAAGGAGGTGGGCCGGACAATTCCGATTCCTCCTCTAGGTATTGTATCAGGTTACACATCTCCATGTGTTCTTGATTATCCCCTATAGCTAAGGTGACAGTGCCATCTGGGTGATAGGTAATGTTAGCTCCTATTTTCTGCAAAATGTCAGCTCCTAGCAAATTAGTGGGGGCTCCTCTGGATACCAGAAAGCGTGAAAGGAACATGTGGTTTCCTACTTTAACCTTCAGAGGTTTTGTGAGTGGGGCATCGGCTAAAATGCCATCATATCCAGTTATCAATAAAGTGTCAGGTGATTCTTGCTCAGGGAGTATTTCAGAATCAGAAAGTAGCGAGCGTGAAGCTCCCGTGTCAATTAAACAAGAAATTTTCTTATTACCAACCGTTATAGTAGTCTTAAGCATTTTTGTTTTTGATCTTTCCAAAATCGGGGCGAGTCATGCTCGTGGGCCATCTCCCTGCTGCCTGATATGACTATTTTTGTTGTCCCTGGGCTGGTTCCTTCTCTGTTCAACTGGAGAATCAACACCTTCCTCTCTTTCATCCCTTATTCTTTTCCTACAGTTGCGTCTGATGTGACCAATCTTGTCACAGTAGTAACAGGTAAGGGGTTTGCGAAAGGAACCTCTACCTTGCTCTTGGGAACCCCCGAGTGCGTTGATAGCATGAAATTTCCTCCCTTTGGTTTCTGCTAAGTCCGCCTCTATGCCTTGCGCTTTTTGTAACAACGTCCCTCTATCTCTAGTTGCCCTCCACTCTGGTGTGCAGGCTTTCAGTCTCTCACTTATCTGTGGAATTAATCCCTCCATAAATTGTCTATTGAAGGCTCGGATTGTGACTGGCAGGGCCAAGTCCAATCCCTCATCTGCCATCATACTTTCCATAGATAAGTAAAATTCCGATACAGTCTGTCCTGGCATTTGCTTCATGGGTGATATGGACCCCCTCTCCTGTTGTTTTGCTTGACAAAAAGCTTCTAATCTAGCAATAAAAGGGGCCCTTGAGTCTATATGTCTGACATGTCCTGCCTCCAGGTTTCCATCCCCATCAACTTGTCCTGCAGGTCTGTGTGGACCTATTTCTGTCATAAACTGGTTAAACAGGGTCAGAGTCATTTTGTGTCTGCATAGATCCTCCCCATCCTGCCAGGTTGCTTCATGTGTATTCATTAACTGTGTCACAAATCTACAGAAAGCAGCTGGTTTTGCAACCGGGTCTGGGGCGCTCTGTATTAATGCCATAAGGGTGTCTGCCGACTATGGTGCCCAAGTCCTTATTTGCATTCTACGAGTGACAGTAGGCGGGGCATTTGGATGGGCTGCTCCAAAGTCTGGATTGTTTACCTGAACAATGCGTGTATCAGTGCGTACGGGAGCTACAGTTTCTGGATGAGGTTTTTGTGCCCCACAATGCACACATTCTACTGCCCATTCTGGGTTTTGTGCTCCACAAACCTGACAAACCCATCCTCTCCCCTCAAGTACAGGATATATCTTGTGTGGTTTGCGTTCTACGTCAGTATATGGGGGTGGGATGGCTGAGCTGGGATCAACCGGAGCCTCGACATTTTTTGTTCTTCTATCTTTCATATCCCAACCATCACCATCTGGATTATATTTCCACCCCTCTTCTTTCACTCTATTTGAGACCTTAATTAAGCGTTGAACCTGACGCATCCATTGCTTCTCTAACACCTCTCCTTGTCTGTCCCTTTTTATTTCACTCCATACATCCGGGTCTAAGCCCGCTGCTCCTTTCACCTTAAATTTATGAAGGACATCCTTTAAGTCCTGTGCTTCGGTTTTCCCATAAATGTTCTTAATTATCTGTGGCACCGTATAGTGCGCCACAATTCCCTGACGGGGTTTTGTGTTCCACTGGCCCATTCTGACAGTCCGTGCCTAGGTAGCGTGTGGGACACTTAGTGTACAATATAAAACACTTAGCTAAGTTACACTAGTTCCTCGTTGCCTTCCTCCTAGGGTGCCAGAATACTAAAAACCTCTCCGGAATGAGATTTCTGAGATCAAATTACTTTATATGCTAGCCCAACTAACAAATATTATAACCAGAATCGCGGCTACAACATATACAAGCATTCCTTTAAGTGGCCAGGTATCCGACTAGATCTCCGGACTTTATGGAGACCTTATTCCCCCCCGTATCTGGGATCCCTCTCATGCACTCTTATCCCTGCTTTATGGAGCAGACAGGGCTTATACTCTCAACCCGTCTATGGTTTATGAACTAAATTGAATATCAAACTTAAGCGTCAGACCCCCCGAAAGGCGCATTCCGTTGCTCATTGGGATGATATTCTTTCAATTCATACCAACCTTGGCAAGGCTCATTCACTTTCTCAACAGGACAGATAACAAACAAACAAATAATTCCAGCAATATAAACCAAAATATGCAGTAATTCTAGACTCACCACTACAGAGGCTGGTGTTTTAAAACCAGGAGAACCGTAACTGACAGAACGGATAGGCACAAATCAGGGGAGCACAGAATATAAGAAAAATAAAGCTTTTTCTTACCTGGCCAGGTTTTCGATCTGTGGTTCCCGGAATGCCTATTCCTTTTTGTTCCGTCAGCCGCGTTCGTCCACCTCTTGTAGTATCATCGGTGGGTCCCTGTTGTTCGGGCGCCAAAAATGTTAGGTGCATGGAACTGCTTTACAATTTATATTGCTGTGTCAGATTATTTGCAGTATAGGAATTATAACACAGAGTCAGATATCCGTGCATTAGTTCCGAGCATAAAGGACCCGTACTGAACTGACCTGCTTTATTAGTTTCAAAAGCCTTTTATAGGCGATTTATACAAACAATAGCATCAGCACTACTCCCACACAGGGCAAGGGTCCACCACAACAGGAGTCACCTAGGCCACAAGCTCCAACACCATGGCAATACAGATACAAGGCAACAAAAGCAGCTTCAATCGAGCTCAGCAGCTAAAGGTTACATTTCATAAGAGACTGCAACGCAGGCATTATTATATTTCATAACAGACTACATTTCATAACAGATTTACACGTAGGCATTATATTAAGTGAGAACTCTAAATTAAATCCCTGACCTTATCAATACCCCTCTCATAACCAGTCAAGTATGGAAGTGATTATCAATACCAGCTGGGACTTTTGTTTTGGAACATATTCTATAATTTGCAAAATGTTATAATTTATATGCATTGATAAATGTAAAATGTTTGCTGTAAAGACTTTATAACCTTCAATAAAATACTTTGAAACAAAAATAAATAAATAATAATGAACATAAAGGTACTGATCAGTGATGAGGTGTGGTAATAAGGAAACCAGTAAAGTGTGCATGTGTGGTCAAAGAAAAGGAAAACACAAGGAAGGAAGAAAAGGGAGAGGAAAACGGGGGAGGGGGAGGAGCGGAGGGGGGAAGGCAAGAGGGGAAAGGGAGGGAGGGGGGATGACAGGGGGAACAGGGGTAGGAGAGGGCGGTAGGGGAAAGGGAGGGGGGAACCGGGAGAGGAATACCTATACCCCACCTTAACAGAAACTGTACCAGGGAAACCTGCTATTAGTTAGTTTTGTGTGGTGTATACTGTATTTTGTATTCTGTTTTGTATACATTCCCCTTCTTTTAACATACTGTTTGCACATTGTTATAGAATAAAATTTGCATTTCATCAAATTAATCTTGTTGTTATATCAGTACCGAGAAAGTCCATTCAATTTCTTTGGGTGTCTATGTGTATGGGTTAGCCTTGGCAACTACCCTCACATCCCCACCCTCCCCAATTATATATGTTAATCTGGATTGATGGTACTCCTTTACCGTATTTAATTGAATGATATGTGAGGCCATACTCAACGTTTGACTACACACATAAATTAAAGTGTTACTAAACCCAGGACCCTGCATTCACTATATCTGGTCTCCCACAGTACACAGAACATGGAAATGCAATTATTTTAGTAAATATAAATGGCTAAATACCTTTTCTCATCAGCAGTTAGAGCAGTCTTGTGACTTCTATCAGTGTCTACTTAAAGCTTGTAGGAGGAGTTTTCATTCTCCTCTGACTGTCCTGTGAGATTGAATGACCCCTGACCCTCTGTCTGGACAGTTCTGATTGGCCTTGTGCTGATCACATGTACCCTTCGAAGATATAACAAAACTCTCTAGCAATACAAACCAAACTGAGCATGTGCAGGTTGCCCCCAAGGCTCTGCTCTATTAGGAGATGGTTTGGGGACAGTGGAAGAAGGGGAGGATCAGAGAAGACAGGCTCAAACAGCCTTTTTTACACAATATAGAGGATTAACCCCTTAGGTTCCACAGTGAGTATACCCAAACATGCTTTACTGCATATACTGACTGATTTTACTGCTGTGGGTTTAGTAACACTAACTTCACAATTTACATTTTAGTAAATGTGCCCTAGTACCACTTCATTTCACTATCCTTCACCAAACTTTATGGGGTTGATTTACTAAAGGCAAATACACTGTGCACTTTGTAAAAGGCAGTTGCATTCTGCAAGTGCAGTTGCTCCAGAGCTTAGTAAATGAGGTAAAGCTTCATTTGAAAAGAATACCCAATCACGTGCAAGGAAAATAAAATAAAAACTGTATTTTTGCTTGCACAGGATTGGATGATGAAAAATAAAAAATAATGTGTCTGCGCTAGAAAAAAATCACTACACTCAAAGTGCAGTGTTAATAAACATAAGCAACCTGAGTGTTGAAATAAAATATAAAGTGCACAATACTATATAAACAGAGAATGTGAATGATCAAACAAAGTGACATATCAATAGAAATAACAAATAAATACTGGAGAGTATAACAAATGGTGAATAAATAAAGTCCAAAAGCGTGAATATCCAATGATATAAAAGTGCCCGAATAAATTAGTCCCAAAATTGGGTGATTTTCACATATTCTATCTTCCAAAATGTGCCACCAAGAAACATGCTGTAGTGTCTTCCAGCCGCCCCCACAGGTGTATATGCTCACCTTCCTGTGTGTGACACAGCGATTAAACTATGCCAAACAAAGCCTTGGAGCCACTCCTGTGCTCATTAGGAACCAGCTGTGCAAACTTCCAATGTTCTCAAATGGAGATGGTTTATGCAAGAGAAAAAAACTCCATAGCGCAATATGTAGGTATAAAGCATTTATTAAAATAATTAACTCCCCTGTCTGGGGTACTCACATATTGTGGGTGCGTGAGTGCACCAACCATATCAAGCATAAAACGGATAAACTCCCGGTGTGGCGTGCGGTGTAGCGTGTGTATCAAAAAGACTCCTTCTCTCTCTCTGCTGACAGCTCCGTCCAGGCCCCTCCCCTACGCGTGTTCGGCACCGGGACCACGTGCCTTCTTCAGGGGGATCTGCAATGCCACAAGGGCCGTACTACGGGGTACAGAGACGGGAGGTGTCAGGGGCGCACCCGGTGCCGAACACGCGTAGGGGAGGGGCCTGGACGGAGCTGTCAGCAGAGAGAGAGAAGGAGTCTTTTTGATACACACGCTACACCGCACGCCACACCGGGAGTTTATCCGTTTTATGCTTGATATGGTTGGTGCACTCACGCACCCACAATATGTGGAACGTGATTGAGTGTTTGCAGCTGGGCTCCACTGTTCACTTATTACTTTATAGGCATTTGTCCGTAAGTGGCTCGCAAGGTTTTTAGCTATTATTCTAGGATTGGATGATGGAAGCCAGCAGACTAAACTCACTTCACCTAACCGTCTAATCACACAGGGACATATACAGCATATAGTATGTATAAGCATATGTGATACAACTATAAGGAGAACAGTGAAAGAAATATAAAAAGCGCACCATCGTCCAGGAGAGAGGATCTCTGAGAAACGTGATCAAATGGCCGAAGTTACAATAATATTTCAACTCTTTACCAAGACAGATACTATCTGTCTTGATGAAGTGTCTGAATTAGAGAGATTTCTTTTCACTTCTTGTCCAGAGGATGATTCAGGGACAGCGATTAATAGTGAAATCTCTCTGGTGTGGAAACAGGCAGCAGCAAATCCTTGTAGAATTTCTGTGAGGTTTTTATTGCTGTCTGTGATGTCATAGTGACACCCTTTCATCTCATTCCTTGCCTTGGAGTCACAGGGTTAAAATGTGAGGACAGAGTTCCCGAATGAAGTTGCAGCCAGTAATAAAACCTGACAAAGTATCTACCGTATTTATCGGCGTATAACACGCGCCGGCGTATAACACGCACCCCATGTTTAGGAGAGAATTTTAAGGAAAAAACATTTTTAGGAGGGAAGTTTAAGGTAAAAAAACTTACATTACAATGCCCATCAATGCAGCCTTATCTGTCTATCTGCAGCTTTTTCAGTGTCAGTGCAGCCTTGCCCCAGTGCAGCCTTGTCAGTGCAGCCTTGTCAGTGCAGCCTTGTCAGTGCAGCTTTGCCCCAGTGCAGCTTTGCCCCAGTGCAGCTTTGCCCCAGTGCAGCCTTGCCTCAGTGCAGCCTTGCCTCAGTGCAGCCTTGCCCCAATGCAGCCTTGCCCCAGTGCAGCTTCGTTCGTGCAGGTCTGCCCCAGTCCAGCCATGTCAGTGCAGCTTTGTGAGCTCTGTGTAGATTCAAAAAATGGCGCCGAGACTGCAGGGAGCCGAGATACACATACTCGAGTGTTCTCGGCTTTTTCCGGCGCCGCCGTCACGCCCAGTCCCGCCCCTGGACCTGTGTTATGTCCATCATAGGGCGGGACTGGGCGTGACTGTCAGCGGCGCCGAAAAAAGCCGAGAACACTCGGGTATGTGTATCTCGGATCCGACAAGAGCAGAGATACACATACTCGAGTGTTCTCGGCTTTTTTCGGCGCCGCTGACAGTCACGCCCAGTCCCGCCCTATGATGGACATAACACAGGTCCAGGGGCGGGACTGGGCGTGACGGCGGCGCCGGAAAAAGCCGAGAACACTCGAGTATGTGTATCTCGGCTCCCTGCAGTCTCGGCGCCATTTTTGAATGTACCCACGGCTGTGTATGTCGGCGGCGACCGCGGCAATTGCCGCGATCGCTCCGATGACACAGAAATCGGCGGGGATCGGCCTATAACACGCACCCACGATTTTCCCCTGATTTTCAGGGGAAAAAAGTGCGTGTTATATGCCGATAAATACGGTAATTATTTCCTAATGTATTAAAAACAAAAATTTGATTGGGCTAGAGTTGGGCTAGTTCTACATATATTTCTGCATACACTTTAACTACACACAAAAAAATCATATCTCTGATATCATCTTTTCCAGATTTTCTATCAAGACCAGAAGTGGAGATGAAGACAATATCAGAACTGTTTGTCAACAAACAGACACAAATGCAATGTACAATATCACACTTTTACCCCGATAAGCTGACTGTGGAATGGTTTAAGAAAAAAAAAGGAAAGGAAGAACTCATTCATATAGTTAACAGTGAAAAATACAAAATTACCAACAGCAAATCTCAGCATCCGGATAAAACATTTACATGTACAGAACTTCTAGAGGTCATCCCATCACCAGAGGATCAGGGGTCAGAGGTCATCTGTAAAGTGAGCCATCCCAGTCTGGAGGAACCGATAGAGAAGACAACTGGACCCTTACATGTGCTGGGTGAGTATAAATAATAAATGTATTCCACATCTAAAGACTGTTACTTCTAAAAATGTGTCATTGTTATATGTTTTCCACTCATCACAAGAAGCCCTTTAATACATTTTCCACAATAATAAAGTCATGTATACTGGTGAATCACATAGGAAATGTGAAATAAAATGTGGCATCTAAGAAAGCTACTAATGGGTAGTGAGAATATAAAATATGGAACTTATTAAAAAAGAACAAGTGTTTCACCTAATAACAGATCTTTGTCTAAGGCCCATTTTTGCAACTTGTCCTCTGAATTGGGACTGAAAAGTCGCATGACAAGTCGTACCCCATGATTTCCAATGAGTATCATTCATATCTGTGCGACTTCAATTCAGTCCGACTTCAAAGAAGTCCCTGCACTACTTTGGTCCGACTTTGATGCAAGTTGAGGTCCATAGACCTCAAGTTTACACAGGCATTCCCTGAAATCGCGGCCACAAAATTGTGGTAAAATCGCGGCCACAAAATTGTGGTAAAATCGCGGCCACAAAATTGTGGTAAAATCGCGGCAATATAACACGACTTTGAAGTCACGGTAGTGTAAAAGGGGCCTTACTTGAATTCGGAGACGGAAAAAACGCCAAGAAGATATGTAGCTATTTATGATGTTTTTAAATGGCGAGGTAAAAGATATAGTGATTGTAATAACTAACATTTAACCAGTTGCTGCCCGCCCACCGTCAAATGACAAAGGGGAGGTGCGGCTCTCGTTCTGAAACAACGTCATATGACGTTGTCTCATTCAAATAGGGATTGTGCATGATCAGGTCACGGCCGATAACGGATGGTACTGCCCCATTGCACACGCGCATGCGCACGATCGTGCCCGCACAGTGCATGCATGTCAGTAGCCGCGTGTTCCCGGGAACACTGCTTATCACCGACAGTAGTTAATAGCCATTGGCCGGCGGCTTTTACCACGTGATTGGCTGTGATTTATTCATAGCCGATCACTAAATGTAAACACAGACCAGTAACTAACTGTTACCGGCTCTTCCCCCCTCACACACCATTTTCAGTGTGAGGAGGGAAGAGCCAGGAGCAGTGAGTTACAGATCTGTGTTCTGTAGTATCTGCACCAAGCACAACACTTGTCACATCACCCCCCCATTGTCACCTGTCACCCAACAGTCACCACAGTCACCCCATAAAGTGCACCTGTCACATAAGAGACTGCAATCAGTGACCATCAGCAATGCACCCATCACCCATCAGTGACCGTGGCCTGTTGCCCACCACCCGTCAGTGACCGTGGCCTGTCGCCCATCACTCGTCACCCATCAGTGACTGTGGCCTGTCACCTTCACCCATCAGTGACCGTCATCTGTCGGTGACCATCACCTGTCAGTGACTATTTCCTGTTAGTTACCATCACCCATCACCTGTCAGTAACCATCACCCATCAGAGACCATCACCCGTCACCGACCGTGGCCTGTCACCCATCAGTGACCATCGCCCTTCACCCATCAGTGACCATCACCCGTCACCTGCCACCCATCAGTGACTGTCACCTGTCAGCCATCTGTCACCCGTTGCAGAGCCCATCAGTGACCGTCACCTGCCACCCATCTGTCACCCATCGCACAGCCCAACAGTGACCATCACCTGCCCCCATCTGTCACCCGTCGCACAGCCCATCAGTGACCGTCACCTGTCACACAGCCATCAGCGTCATGTCCAAAAGAGTATACAACAGTGAGGAGGCATTCCAGATCCTCTCCATGAGTGATGAGAGCAGCGGGGAGTTCTCATCAGATTCCAATGCCAATTCAGATGAAGAATGGGTCCCTCCTAAAAGGGCATGGCACTCTGGAAACCAGGCACCTGCCAGCAACCAGGATCCAATTCCCAATACCAGCGCCGCCGCCAATGGAAAAAATTACCCCATTTTGTGGGCAATTCCATTGTCCTGGTGCACCAGGACCTTCAAAAATGTGATAGGTCGTCATGACATTAGATGTGTAATTTATGTCCCTAGAACACCTGATGGTGCTCCCTGCATGTTGGGCCTCTGTATATGGCCTGGCTGTGAAAAAGTCTCACACAATTGGTATTGCCATACTCAGGAGGAGTAGCAGAATGTATTTTTGGGGTTTAATTTGTTGTATGCATATGCTTTGTGAGAGAAATAACCTGTTAATATGACATTTTTGTAAAATAAAAAAAAAAACCCTTCATTTTGCAAAGAATTGTGGGAAAAAATTACAACTTCAAAAAACTCACCATGCCTCTTACTAAATACCTTGGACTGTCTACTTTCCAAAAAGGGGTAATTTGGGGGGTATTTGTACTTTCCTGGCTTGTTAGGGTCTCAAGAAATGAGATAGACATTCAGTACATCAGGTGTGATCAGGTGTGATCAATTTTTAGTGATTGGCACCATAGCTTGTAGACGCTATAACTTTCACAAAGACCAAATATACCCTAATTTGGGTTATTTTTACCAAAGATATGTATCAGTATACATTTTCGCCAAAACGTATGAAGAAAAATTACTAATTTGCAACATTTTATGACAGAAACAAAGGAAAGGACATTTTTTACCAAATTTTCGGTCTTTTTTTATTTATAGCACAAAAAATAAAAAACCCTCTAGTGATTAAATACCACCAAAAGAAAGCTCTATTTGTGTGAAAAAAGGACGCAAATTTCATATGGGTAGAGTGTTGCATGACTGAGTTATTGTCATGTGAGAGCGCTGAAAGCTGAAAATTGGTCTGGGCAGGAAGGGGGTATAAGTGCCCTGTATTGAATTGTTTAAAGTAACATTTTAGTCTGCTGGGTTTAGGTACATGTGGTTGGTGAAAAATATGACGACCATCAATTTTGAAAATATAACTATAAATATTTCATTTTCACACTCTAATGCCCCGTACACACGGTCGGACTTTGTTCGGACATTCCGACAACAAAATCCTAGGATTTTTTCCAACGGATGTTGGCTCAAACTTGTTTTGCCTACACACGGTCGCACAAAGTTGTCGGAATTTCCGATCGACAACCACGCGGTCACGTACACCACGTACGACGAGACTAGAAAAGGCCGGTTCAGAACCAAGCGCGGCACCCTTTGGGCTCCTTTTGCTAATCTCATGTTAGTAAAAGTTTGGTGAGAGACGATTCGCGCTTTTTCAGACTCGTGGCTTTCAGATCGTTTTCTGCTGTTCAGTTTGTGCTTGTGGGTTTGTATCTGCTCTTCAGTGCGTGCAGTCAGTTCGTATCGGAGTTTTCTGTGTGATCTTGCCTGCTCGTTGCTGTTTTTCAGGTCGCTCTTCACAGGCCTTGCTGTTCTTCAGTGCGTTCTGTTACTTCGTTCTGAGCAGCCGACCGTTTTCTAAGCATGTTTCGTATGCGTACTCCTCGTAGAGTTGGTGCTGTGCGGGGGCTTGGTGTTGGGGTCCTGACCTTGACACAAGTCCAGTCCATGAACAGGGTGGGGAGGAGTTCATGGACCAAGAATTGGTTGCTTTAGCGTGACCAGTTCTGTCATATGCCTTTGCTCCGTGAGATCCGTGAGAATAATCCTGGTGATTTCAGAAATTTTCTCAGGATGACTGACCCCGTATTTCACCATTTGTTGGCTTCGCTGACCCCCTATATGAGCAGGCAGGATACCTGCATGAGGCAAGCCATCACTCCGAAGCAGAGGTTGGTCGCTACCCTGCGGTATTTGGCCACAGAGAGAAGCCTGCAGGACCTCAAGTTCTCGACAGGCATCTCCCCCCAGGCTCTTCTTTGTGGACATTTACTGCTTGTGTTTGTTTGAGCTGACCCTGACAGAAATGTGTGGAGTGCAGAAAATGTCGTGATTGTGTAACCTTACAAAGCACTGTTGGCTGTTATTTACTAAATGCAAAGACACTTTTCACTACAAGTGCACTTGCAACTGCACTGAAACTGCACTTGTAGTGCAAAGAGGATTTGCCCTTAGGAAATAACCCCCATTTTCTCATAAAACAACAATTACATCACCCCAAAAGTGTTGTAGCGTTGAGACAATAATCCACACATTCTTGATTAACAATCTTTTTAATACCTGCACAATCACATGTGCATTTTACAAGGTTTTTCTGACAAACCAACATGTTTGTTGTATAACAATTTTTGTGGTGTCATTATCCAAAATCAAAATGTGCATTTTATAGAAAACAGGCCTGTGTAAAACCCACAAGAAAGACACAAATCTTGATCTTACAAAGTTCACATTTGGTAGAACTGGAAGGCAATATCAGACATGAGTATTTAGGAACTGTTTGATATTGCATTCAGATGGGGGGAAATCGCCCCTGAAAAAGCCAAATTTGGAAGATGCACACAAATTTCACAATGTCAACATGTGCTATCTGCCATCACGGGGGATCAAGGGACGTGTTTTGGGGGAGAAAGCCCTTCCTCACCACTACTTTATTATTGAGGAAGGGGTTGCACCCCCAAAACGCGTCCATTGATCTCCCGTGATGGCAGATAGCACATGTTGACACACTGTGTGCATCCTCCAAATTTGGCTTTGGGAAAAATCACAAAAACATTTAGCACATTGTAGCACACAAAAGAAGAAAGTGATTTTGAGGGGCTTTAAACTCGCCCCAAAACATCAATGATGTTTTTATATTTTGGAATAACATCATTGATGTTTTGCTTGATGTTTTCCAATTGTAAATTACACCCCATGATCTCCCCGATCAGGATCTGGGCACTTTCGGATGTGAAAGGATCTTCATCCACAACCTCACGATCACCTAAAAAGAGAGGAAACCCAAAATAAATTAGGTCTAAAAAAAATGCCGCCATCCATCTCTTATCTGAGCCTGTGGTCGCAGACACTCACCTGTTGTGGTGACTAGTTCCACCACGTCTTCTTCCTCCTGCTCATCTTGTGTTGTTGGGATTTCCCCTTCTTCCCGAGGGGGGGGGGGGGGCTCTGGTCTCCTCGGATGAGGGGTGTCCTCCGAGTCTTTTCTCCCCTATGTAAAACAAAAATGGTATAATTAGCACACAGATATTTGATGGCAGAACTATAAAGATGAAACATTGCTTGGAAGTGAGGTACAATTGTCTGTTTCAGCCGAGTTCCAAGATGTAGCTTTTTTATTGCCCTTTGTCAAGCTGCAATACTTTACCTGTTTTGTACAAGCTTCACAGATGGAGACCCCCCTATAGTATACACTGGAGCACCTGTGTGGCCCCCCTAATAAAAAGGGTGTTCTGGGGTCCCACACTAGTGCTCCAGTGTCCAGATGTGAAAACAGCTGCTCAGTGTCCTCTCCTTACACACAATCTAGTTTGCATTTCATTCTAGTAACAAAGCCATCTACACAACCCAATTCTTTGAAGACAAGTATAGGGCCTCAAAATGGTGGCCAAATGCATATGGGCTAAACAATGGTATTTTATAGTCCGAAAAAAAAATGTGTGATCCGAACGAATAATGTGCCCATGAACATGAAAGTTGCCATTTTAAACTGTACAACAGTTCCTAAAAGCACATGGAGCAGCACGAACGTAATAAACACAAGAACAATAGGAACACAGCACAACTACTTACTTTTTTGCAGCACTCTCCGGATCTTTCTGTACTGCTCATGTTCTCGTAATTTCAGGTCCGACCACCGCTTCCTGAGCTGATCTTTCGATCGTCGTACCCCGAATTTCCGGTGCAGACTCCTGACCACTTTCGCCATGATCTTGGCCTTTCGGACATTGTGGTTGGGGTAAGGCCCATACTTTCCATCATAGTCGGCCTTCTTCAGGATGTCCACCATTTCCAACATCTCCCTAAAGGACATATTTGAGTCCTTTAATCTCCTTCTGGATCGGGACGTTTCAGGCTCCGGCCTTTCCTCCTCCTCCTCCTCCTCGTTGCTGTAATTAGCACGATCCTGCTGTCTATCCACCATGTGCTCTTCCTCCACTGCGCCGAATGAAAAGGGGCGGGGAATAGAATAGAAAGAACGTCAGGGGTGGGCAGAGTTATACGCATGCGCAGTGTGTATAAATCGTAACGCGCGCGTCTTACGTACGATCTGTGAGCGGAGGAAGGAGCATCGGAGACGCCGATCGTGCTAACGAAGGTAGGATCTAAACTTGGGCCTATACTGCTTCGAAATTGAAGCCTATATTGTAACAAGATTAGGGGAGTTTGGCCTGACATTAGGGTTTGTCTTGTGTTGTGTCTTGCAGAGAAAATGGATGGGTTCAACGACCACAATTTCCTGCCCCTGTTTATTAAAAGTACAGAGAGCTGCCCTGTCTGTGGCAGGTGAGACACCCCCACTATAACCGCAAACAGAAGAGGCAGGCAGCGCTGGAGAAACTGCTGGAGTTGGTGAAGCCGGTGGTCCCCACAGCAACCATCCCTTATTTAAAAGCTAAAATTGGTGGCCTGAGGAGCACGTATCTTAGGGAGCGCAAGAAGGTTACAGATTCCCAGAGGTCCGGAGCTGCAGCAGATGACGTTTATGTCCCCAGGCTGTGGTACTACGAGAGACTGCGATTTCTGTCAGACCACACTGAAGTCAGGGAATCCCTCTCCACTCTTCCTTCCACTCTTCCTTCCATACCAGCTGAGGCTTCTGATGTCCAACCTGGGCCTTCCAGCCAGGAAGAAGTGGAGGAGCCCAGCTGGAGTCAGGTATAGCATTGTTCTACTGATTTCTGGGCAATAAATAAATGATGTTTACTAGATGTTATTATTGATCACTAATTGCTGCTTGAAAGTGTTTTACATATCAATAGACAGTAGTGGGCACCCAAAATTGGGACAAGAATGCAAAATGCTGGGCTCAGAAGGATAGTCTGTTATATTTGTTAACATTGAATTTGCAGCAGTCAGGAGGTGAAAATTGTGTGTGATTGATGAAAACAATACTAAAACTATGTCCCTTTTTCATACACAGGAAGACCTCAGCCAGGAGGAGGCTGTGGAATGTGGCAGTCAGGAGGAGGCGGGGATTAGTGTCAGCCAGGAGGAGGCGGGGCTAAGTGTCAGCCAAGAGAAGCCTGGGACAAGTCGCAGCCTGACTAAGTCTCAGGTTCCTCCCCTCCGCCTTCCATACAAAAGGGCCAGGAAGGCCACTCCCAGTCCTGTGCAGGATTCAGCATACAGGCTGATCCAGGAGGCTTAGGCGTCCCTCAGAGCCTTCCCCAGTCCTGAAGAGGCCTTTGCCTGCATGGCTGCCACCAAATTGCAGGGCATGCAGGAGGGCCAACGCAAGATCTCTGAGGACCTGATTTATAAAGTCCTTCGTAAGGGAAGGAGTGGGGAACTGACACACAAGACGGATGTCATTGAGATCGACGATCCTCCTCCTCCTCCTGCTGCCACAACTCCACCACCACAGCCAAAGCCTGGAAGGAAGCGTGGAAGGAAGACCAAAGAGTGATGACCCTGGGTTCAGTCTGGTCTAACAGAAGATGCAGTCTCTCGTATGACCACAGCCTGGGGACACAGATGTCATCTGCTGCTTTCCGGATCTCTGGGACTTCTGGACCAGACTGCCCTCCCTTAGATATGGACTCCTCAGTCCACCAATTTTGCTTTTAAATAATTGATGTCTGCCCTGGGGGTCCAAGGCTTCGCCCACTTCTGCAGTTTCTCCAGCGTTGCCTCCCTCTTTGTTTATAGTTGTGACCCCTTAATAAAATATTTTTTGGTAAATTCTACTCTCCTGTGTGTGTTTTCATCCAAAAAGGACAGTTTGTTGGTGACGATTCAGGTACATTTCTAAAAACATAAAATGTGAAATTATCAAGGGACAACAACACCAAACAATCTCCTACAGATTAAATAGAACAACATATCAATGGTGTTGTGGAAACTTGTCACAAAAAACACACAAACATTTTCGGGAGTACAAATCAAAATCACCCAAAAAAAAAAGAGAAAAAAGAGAAACACAAAAAAAGATTCTACATTAAAGTAAAAAAAAAAAAAAAAATATGTTGTCAGATGTGAGAAATCAAAATATATTGAGGGAATCCCGATAAATAATAACGAAATAAGTTTGTGAGAAGTGTGTGTGAATATGAGCATCAAAACGACTTAATTCTTGTCACATTATAAAGAAGAAGAGAGTGCGCTGTATTAAACCATTTTGAAAATTGCAGCGTGACGAAAGTGCTGTATCCATTACGAACGCTAAGTTTACCAGAACGAGCTGTCCCGTGTCGGAATTTCTTCTGAGCATGCGTGGCACTTTGTGCGTCGGAACAGGCCACACACGGTCGGAATTGACGCGATCGGATTTTGTTGTCGGAAAATTTTATCTCCTGCTGTCCAACTTTGTGTGTCGGAAAATCCGATGGAAAATGTCCGATGGCGCCCACACACGGTCGGAATTTCCGACAACACGCTCCGATCGGACATATATCAATATAAAAAAACAGTGGAGGAAACCACTGTCAGAATACACCCCTCACATTTTTGTAAATATTTTATCATATCTTTTCATGTGACAACACTGAAGAAATGACTCTTTGCTACAATGTAAAGTAGTGATTGTACAGCTTGTATAACAGTGTATATTTGCTGTCCCCTCAAAATAACTTAACACACAGCCAAGGGTGAGTACACCCTTAAGTGAAAATGTCCAAATTTGGCCCAAAGTGCCAATATTTTGTGTGGCCACCATTATTTTCCAGCACTGCCTTAACCCTCTTGGGCATGGAGTTAACCAGAGCTTTACAGGTTGCCACTGGAGTCCTCTTCCACTCCTCTATGATGACATCATGAAGCTGGTGGATGTTAGAGACCTTGCGCTCCTCCACCTTCCGTTTGAGGACTCCCCACAGATGCTCAATAGGGTTTAGATCTGGAGACATGCTTGGCCAGTCCATCACCTTTACCCTCAGCTTCTTTAGCAAGGCAGTTGTTGTCTTGGAGGTGTGTTTGGGGTTGTTATTATGTTGGAATACTGCCCTGTGGCCCAGTCTCCGAAGGGTGGGGATCATGCTCTGCTTCAGTATGTCACAGTACATTTTGGCATTCATGGTTCACTTAATGAACTGTAGCTCCCCAGTGCCAGCAGCACTCAAGCAGCACTCATGCAGCCCCAGGCCATGACACTCCCACCACCATGCTTGACTGTAGGCAAGACACACTTGTCTTCGTACTTCTCACCTGGTTGCCACCACACATGCTTGACACCATCTGAACCAAATAAGTTTATCTTGGTCTCATCAGACCACAGGACATGATTCCAGCAATCCATGTCCTTAGTCTGCTTGGCTTCAGCAAGCTGTTTGCGGACATCTCTATCTGGTGGCAGCTTGGCAAGTGACATCCCCATCTTGTGGCAGCGTGGCAAGTGACATCTCTATCTGGTGGCAGCTTGGCAAGTGACATCCCCATCTGGTGGCAGCCAGGCAGCGTGGCAAGTGACATCCCCATCTGGTGGCAGGCAGCATGGCAAGTGACATCCCAATCTGGTGGCAGGCAGCGTGGCAAGTGACATCTCCATCTGGTGGCAGGCAGCGTGGTAAGTGACATCCCCATCTGGTGGCAGGCAGCGTGGCAAGTGACATCCCCATCTGGTGGGAGGCAGCGTGGCAAGTGACATCTCCATCTGGTGGCAGGCAGCGTGGCAAGTGACATCTCCATCTGGTGGCAGGCATAGTGGCAAGTGACACGCTCAGGGCTCCCAATGATTCTGCATTATGGTGAGTTGAACTATTTCATTTTATATTACAATGTAATGATAGAAATAATGCGTTTCAATCATTCTGACATCATACCAACCATGGTGCCGGGGATGATTGAAGCACTAACGCCAGCCATTGCCCTAAAAAATTGCCCGCGAAAAATCCTTACCCCTCGCGTGGGGCAGCATTGAAGGACCCGGCCCTGGGGCAGCAAAGGGAGTAAATCCGGGCCTGTGAGCACGTGCACTGAACTTCTTTGGTTGACCATGGCGAGGCCTGTTCTGAGTGGAACCTGTCCTGTTAAACCACTGTATAGTCTTGGCCACCATGCTGCAGCTCAGTTTCAGGGTCTTGGCAATCTTCTTATAGCCTAGGTCATCTTTATGTAGAGCAACAATTCTTTTTTTTCAGATCCTCTGAGAGTTCTTTGCCATGAAGTGCCATGTTGAACTTCCAGTGACCAGTATGAGAGAGTGAGAGCCATAACACAATAATACAATTTAACACACCTGCTCCCCATTCACACCTGAGACCTTGCAACACTAACGAGTCACATGACACCGGGGAGGGAAAATGGCTAATTGGGCCCAATTTGGACATTTTCACTTAGGGGTGTACTCACTTTTGTTGCCAGTGGTTTAGACATTAATGGCTGTGTGTTGAGTTATTTTGAGGGGACAGCAAATTTACACTGTTATACAAGCTGTACACTCACTACTTTACATTGTAGCAAAGTGTCATTTCTTCAGTGTTGTCACATGAAAAGATATAATAAAATGTTTACATAAATGTGATTGGTGTACTCAGTTTTGTGAGATACTGTATATACAGCTCAACAATTACAGACTTTGCATGGTGCTTTAACTACCATTAGGGAGGGGAGTGGCACGGTGGCCCTGTGGTAAGATATGATTAGGAAGCATTAATGCATTCAACACCATGGGGCAGGAGGGATAACAACAGATTTTCAAGCTTCCACAATGATAGAGGCTGAAAATTGGATAAATAAATGAGACCCAGCAGGTTATTTAACCAGTTGCGGACCACCCACCCGCAATGTACTGCGGACGGATGGCCTGTGCAGGCAAAGCGACGTACCTGTACGTCGCTACCTGCTTCCCGGGTTTAGGGCCCCCCACCAACACTGTCAGCAGATCCTGGCCGATGATTCAAGGCCTGAACCCGCTGATTGACTCACAATTAACACACGGCTCTGTACAGAGGTAACAATCTCTGTTTCTTATCCCTGCAAAGCAGGAATAAGAAATGAAGAGATATTTAGTAAAAAGCAGCACATATTAATTAACATTACTTATTGTTAGGCACACATTTAACCCTTTGATCACACTGGATGTTAACCCCTTCCCAGCCAGTGCCATTAGTACAGTGGCAGTGTATATTATTGCACTGATCACTGTATTAGTGTCACTGGTGATGTCAGTGGCAGTTAGTCAGTTCCTTCCCCAGCATTAGTTAGCGTCATATTCCTCACCACACTATCGCAGTCCCATTATAAGTCACTGATCATCACCATTAGTAGTCTAAAAAAAATTCCATGCAAACCAATAAACACTTATTGGGATTTTTTTTCACCAAAGACAAGCAGCAGAATGCATTTTGACAATAATTTATGAAGAAATTAGATGGTTTTTTTTATTGGATATGTTTTATAGCAGAAAGTATAAAATATATATATTTTCTTCCCAAAATGTTTGGTCTTTTTTCGTTTATATCGCAAAAATGAAAAACACAGTGGTGATCAAATACCACCAAAAGGAAAGCTCTATTTGTGTGAAAAAAATGATATAAATTTTGTTTGTGTACAGTGTTGCATACCCACGCAATTGCCAGTTAGAATTGCAAAGTGCTAAATAGCAAAAAATGGCCTGGTCATGAAGGGGGTGAAATCTTTTGGAGCTGACATGGTTAATTTGATATCTCCAATGTAAATAAACACTCATATAACTGGAAAAAAATGATCAAAGGCAGCAGACAGGATCAGGAACCAGAAGGGACGCCAGCCAGGCAAGTATGTTGACCAAGGCGAAGGCATTGAAGAAATGAACCAGATAGTTTAAATAGCCAGAAGGGGCTGGCTGTGGGCTTGACCGACGAGCAGGAGATGATCAACAGGTGAGCCACTGTGGAACGACGAGTACTGGCAATTAACCAACAGCTGAGCAACCTGAGCACAGAGAAGGAAGGACTGAGAGCCCAGCCCTGACAAAACCACGCATTTTGCAGTTCCAGATCTTTCTTTAGGAGAGTCTGATGCCACATTGATAGAACTAATAGGGCTTGATGTTTTGATTCCTGCTGTAAGTTGGTACTCTTGATGTTGGAATTGGAGTGGTAAAAAAGGGGGGAGGGTAGGTTCATCATTCGAGACATCAAGTGGGGCCGCTTCTTTGATGTTTCAGTGATGAACTCACTACACCTCCAGAGGGCTCAAATGATAACTGGTGTCCCAGGTACACCACACTCAGTTCTCTACTTTTTAATTCAAATTCAATTGCTGCCTTTATTTTCTTCAGAATAATATTGATTGTAGATGCTACATCCCACTTATACAGGGAAAATCTTGTACTTCCTGACATTCTGAGCAGCTTGGCTTTTTTTTCCTCGTAAGCTCTTCAACACCATCTTTCCATGGTAATATCAGGTCCACGACATATTCCAGCTTGGTTGTTGTGGACCACAGGACCATGTCTGGCTGCAATGTTGAAGCAACAAAATGTCTGAGAGAAGCACGTTTTTCTTCAAGTCCACATCCATTTGCCATCCATTTTGCTAGCGGAAGCTGATGCTAATATTTTTTCTAGTCCCACTGATATGACAAAGGCACTGGAGAGGGACTGATATGATAAAGGCTGTGTCTGAAAACAAAACCTGATGGATATATGAGCTATGCACCTTAAATCCTGATGATTTAACCACTTCAGCCCTGGAAGGATTTACCCTCTTCCTGACCAGGCCATTTTTTTGCGATACGGCACTGCGTCGCTTTAACTGACAATTGCGCGGCTGTGCGATGCTGTACTCGAACAAGAATTGACATCCCTTTTACCCACAAATAGAGCTTTCTTTTGGTGTATCTGATCACCTCTGTGGTTTTTAATTTTTGCGCTATAAACAAAAAAAGGTTGACAATTTTCAAAGAAAAACACAATTTTTTACTTTCTGCTATAAAACATTTCTAAAAAAATGTAAAAAAAACGAATTTATTCATCAGTTTTGGCCGATATGTATTCTGCTACATATTATTGGTAAAAAAAAATTGCAATAAGCGTATATTGATTGGTTTGCGCAAAAGTTATCGCGTCTACAAAATAGGAGATCGATTTATGTCATATTTATTATTATTTTTTCTTTATTAGTAATTGAGGCGATCAGTGATTTTTGTATAAACCAAGTGGACTGCGCTAGCAACTAAATGTGTAAATATATAAACACAAAAACAGAAAACACAAAGGTGACACGTGAGTATAGATATGGATGTGTCAGAGAACTGGACCTGCAGCTCGTGCATCCGAGCCAACGCTCAGTGTGCATGCACTAAGCTGCAACACCAGAGCCCCAAGACCCTCCACAAAACCATATCAATTAGTATAAAAGTGAAAAAATGGCAGGATCACAGGACGATGCACTGCTTAAGCAAATGCATCTATCAACCTCAGAGTTAGCAAATTGGCATACAATAGTACAAATGAAAATATAAATGTATAAATATAGCATAACAATTGTGCAAAAAATAGGATAGCATGGACCAAAACCATTCAGCACATTCCAGATAGCATAAAGAGACCATAGAATGTCATCTACAATATAGATGCTCCTTCATGGGGCAAGCAATGAGATAATAATAGACGTGCTTCCAACTTTTTCATCTTTTCCAACAACCAGGGCAAATGGTGTAGTGATGTAAAAAGGATTGCTCATAAAGCCATAGCAGCACACGTTCCACCGAAGGAGAGAAGAGAAGTATATAGCATAAAACCTTTTAAAACCAAAGGTCACCTGCGCATAAATGCGCTACTCACGGGACCGATCAGGAAAGCAGGCATTCAGATATTTCGGTCGGTTCGCCGCTCATGGCGTGCGTTCCACCGCCAGGAAGTGATGTCACTGGTAAAGCCGACTTTACCAGTGACATCACTTCCTGGCGGTGGACAATTGTTATGCTATATTTATACATTTATATTTTCATTTGTACTATTGTATGCCAATTTGCTAACTCTGAGGTTGATAGATGCATTTGCTTAAGCAGTGCATCGTCCTGTGATCCTGCCATTTTTTCACTTTTATACTAATTGATATGGTTTTGTGGAGGGTCTTGGGGCTCTGGTGTTGCAGCTTAGTGCATGCACACTGAGCGTTGGCTCGGATGCACGAGCTGCAGGTCCAGTTCTCTGACACATCCATATCTATACTCACGTGTCACCTTTGTGTTTTCTGTTTTTGTGTTTATATATTTACACATTTAGTTGCTAGCGCAGTCCACTTGGTTTATACATCTTCAAAGTACAGTACTTTCACTCTGCTGCTGCAACAAAGTCTCATTTTATATTTTTTTTCTCTCACTAAAGAACCTGCTTAATACCACATATTTGCAAGCGCTGTATTGTATGATTTTATGTTTCACAAGTAAGATCAGTGATTTTTAGCAGGACTGTGGCATTGCGGCAGACAGATCGGACACCTGACATTTTTGACACTTTTTTGGGAACCAGTGACATTATTACAGTGATCAGTGCCAAAAATATGCACTGTTATTGTACTAATGACACTGGCAGGGAAGGGGTTAAAGGGGTTGTAAAGCTTCATGTTTTTTCACCTTAATGCATCCTATGCATTTAGGGGAAAAAACACCATGCACTCTCCGGCCCCCCTGAGCCCCTGTTTTACTTACCTGAGCCCCGAATTTCCGTGGGCGCGATCCCACGTTGCTTAACCCCAGCTCCTGTGAGCTCTTCATTGGATGATTAATAGAAGCGCAGCCATTGGCTCCCGCTGCTGTCAATCAAATCAATGACGTGGTGCGCCGGGGGCGGGGCCGAGTGTTACACTCAGCGGCTATGGCCGCCGTCTGTATAACAAGGGAGCGCGCCCGCAAACTAACCCCCTTGGGAGAGCGCTTCCCAGAGGGGGTTAGCTCTTGCGGGGAGGAGCCGAGACAGCCACCGAGGGACCCCAGAAGACGAGGATCGGGGCTACTCTGTGCAAAAGGAACTGCACAGTGGAGGTAAGTATGACATGTTTGTTATTTTTTTTTTTTAAACGAACCTATACAACCCCTTTAACATCAGGAGCAATCAGGAGGTTAAATGTGTTCCCTGCAATGTTTTCTAACTGTATGGGGGACTGAGTGACTGGGGAAAAACACAGATCCATCTTCCTGCTTAGCAGAAAGACAGGATCTGTGTGATCTCCCCTGTCAGAACAGAGATCTACCTTGTTTACACAGGCAGATCCTCGTTCTGTCACTGCGGGGAAGGATTGTGTGTGGCCGGCGGACATCGAGTTTGCCGGACCCGCTGATTGGCTCCCCCGCTGGCCCACAGAAGTGAGTTCCTGAGCCGATGTACACCTACGACGATTTGCAGGATCGTGCCACCTTGCCACAGTGTAATAACTGCGGCTGGTCGGCAAGCGGTTAAACATTAATATTGATTTGAATTGCTTTTTATCTAATTATCAATTTGTGTTTTACCAGGTATGTTTTTATAGGGGGATATAAGATAATCACAATTATATAGATTATGTATTATAGTTTTTAGACAACAATGGAGCATTGATCATTATTTTATATATTTTTTGCTATATTTCTATTATTCCACAAGATACATATATCACCGGGATAAAAGTGATATTAGAGTACAGTAGGTATATACTTCGACTTATATATGCTTGAGCACCATTACGTTTCTTAGCTGGCAAATATTAATGAGTTTTTGGAAATATAGTGGTTTTTATATATGGTTATTGGCATATTATTAATGCTCCATTGGTGTTAAGATGGCCAATAATGATTTAGGTACAGTGGGTGGTTCCATTGTTTAGTTGTTGGCTGTTGGAAGGTGATGGATGTGACTTCCTGCTACTGAGGATGTTGCACATCTATGAATAAATGTGTAAACACACAGGGTGGGACTTCTGGTATGTCAATTCTGTTTCTGTTGGAAACGCACACTGTGGAATTAGCGGCACTTCCAGTTGTTACACAGCGAATATTAGACCTCGTGTTTATGGTGTACGTGCAATTTTAGTGACTTTTTATTCAAATAAAACTTTTTTACACTATGGGCAGGTTCTCTTTGTAATATTCCTGCTATGAGAGTTCAGTGGCTCTGAGAGGATTAAATTATAACAAAAATGCAGCGCTAAAATAACAATAGTGTCCACAAAAATGTGAACATAAAATGAAGTTTCAAAACAACAAAAATAAACAGTTCATATTGTTATGGTTGTAAAACATAAAAGTAATCCACTTCAGCCTTCACCCAAGCTTGAAAACACCCGTAGTGCCAATCCTTCACTTATGGTAAAAATACACACTCACCAGAGGGCTATGCTGTTTATTACTAGAACAGTAATAAGCGCTTTGTGTAAATGACATCTGTGACAGACCTAACCAAGATAGGGGCTTCTGGAGAGGACTAGGAGCAAGCCTCTTACCCATTGACTATGGCCCAGGGAGAGAGCAGATCATTCTCTAATGATGGACCACCACTTAATGGACACTGAGAATGTGGTTTGGACTACTTCAGATGGGTCAGTAATATTTATCCACAATATCTCCCAGGAAATATATAAAGACTATTCCTCATTACTTTGATTCTGAACTATATATGTTAATTGAAAGAGCTGGTCACATTGGCCTCTGTTCAATGCAGGAGGCAGACAGTCTGCTACTGGGGTCTCCTGCTATTGTCTGAAGTTGTTCTGTGTTTATACTTATTATAATGTTTATTGTACCTTCTGAGCTTGAAGTCGGCAAGTCTGACCTGTAATGAGATCCCTGAGTCATCCAGGTGGAGACCTCTGAGTCATCCAGGTGGCTAATTAATAATACAACAACAATTACAACAACTGACATATACTATAATGTTTATAGTATATGTTGGTTGTTGTAATTATGTTTCTGGTTACTGGTTATATGATCAGGAGGGGTGTCCTCCTATGGGATATAAAAGTATGTGTCTGAGTTTCAAATAAAGTGTGTTCCAGTTTTGTAACTGAGCTAGTCTCGCCTGGTTCTTGGTTGCAATATATTGCTGTAATATCTGATATTTACAGTATGTTCAGACTGGAGGAATCGGTATATGACGGAAGCACTCAAGTGGAGTGTGGGACGTTCCGTTACAGCATCCAGCATCACCACTCTCGCTCCACAGATGGCAGGACCAGACTGTTCTATTCTATTCCACTGGGGATAGTACCAGAGTTATCAGTAAGGAGTCACCAATCAAAAACATAGTAATAATCATATTAATAATAGCTGCTATAGACAAACAAACAGACAGCTCCTGATGACACGCATTTGCATGAAATGTACGTAGAGCTATACTGTGAAGGGCTAGAGGTTGTGCCGCCATTCTCCGCAGGTTTGGTGGCCCCTTATGTAAATTTGAAAGCAACATTTGTTTTTATACTGGTTGTTTTATACTGGATGTATTTAACCACTTCAGCCCCGGAAGGATTTACCCCCTTCCTGACCAGAGCACTTTTTACAATTTGGCACTGCGTCACTTTAACTGCTAATTGCGCGGTCATGCAATGCTGTACCCAAACGAAATTTGTGTCCTTTTCTTCCCACAAATAGAGCTTTCTTTTGAAGGTATTTGATCACCTCTGCGGTTTTTATTTTTTGCGCTATAAACGGAAAAAGTCTGAAAGTTTTGAAAAAAAACGATATTTTCTACTTTTTGTTATAAAAAAATCCAATAAATTCAATTTTTAGTCATACATTTAGGCCAAAATGTATTTGGCCACATGTCTTTGGTAAAAAAAATGTCAATAAGCGTATATTTATTGGTTTGCGCAAAAGTTATAGCGTCTACAAACTAGGGTACATTTCCTGGAATTTACACAGCTTTTAGTTTATGACTGCCTATGTAATTTCTTGAGGTGCTAAAATGGCAGACCCCATTTTGGAAAGTAGACACCCCAAGGAAATTGCTAAGAGGCATGTTGAGCCCATTGAATATTAATTTTTTTTTGTCCCAAGTGATTGAATAATGACAAAAAAAAAAAATTACAAAAAGTTGTCACTAAATGATATATTGCTCACACAGGCCATGGGCATATGTGGAATTGCACCCCAAAATACATTTAGCTGCTTCTCCTAAATATGGGGATACCACATGTGTTGGATTCTTTGGGAGCCTAGCCACGTACGGGGCCCCGAAAACCAATCACCGCCTTCAGGATTTCTAAGGGTGTAAATTTTTGATTTCACTCCTCACTACTTATCACAGTTTTGAAGGCCATAAAATGCCCAGATGGCACAACCCCCCCCCCCCCAAATGACCCCATTTTGGAAAGTAGACACCCCAAGCTATTTGCTGAGAGGCATGGTGAGTATTTTGCAGCTCTCATGTGTTTTTGAAAATGAAGAAAGACAAGAAAAAACATTTTTTTTTTCTTTTTTCAATTTTCAAAACTTTGTGACAAAAAGTGAGGTCTGCAAAATACTCACTATACCTCTCAGCAAATAGCTTGGGGTGTCTAGTTTCCAAAATAGGGTCATTTGGGGGGGTTTGTGCCACCTGAGCATTCCATGGCCTCCGAAACTGTGATAGGCAGTGAAGAGTGAAATCAAAAATTTACGCCCTTAGAAAGCCTGAAGTCGGTGCTTGATTTTCGGGGTCCCGTACGCGGCTAGGCTCCCAAAAAAACTCACACATGTGGTATCCCCGTACTCAGGAGAAGCAACAGAATGTATTTTGGGGTGTAATTTCACCTATTCCCATGGCATGTTTGAGCAATATATCATTTAGTGACAACTTTGTGCAAAAAAAAAATGTGTCTTTTTCCCGCAACTTGTGTCACAATATAAAATATTCCATGGACTCGACATGCCTCTCAGCAAATAGCTTGAGGTGTCTACTTTCCAAAATGGGGTCATTTGGGGGGGTTTTGAACTGTCCTGGCATTTTATGCACAACATTTAGAAGCTTATGTCACACATCACCCACTCTTCTAACCACTTGAAGACTTGATTTGTTGTAGCCGTATTAGTGCAATTGTGACAGAGAAAATTGAGTACTGTCCGTGATACTTTTTTTATTTGCACTAACATACAATTTTTCAGGACAAGCTTTCGGGGTATGTCCCCTTCTTCAAGGTCCAAGCTTGGGCTGTACTGCTTGGACCTTGAAGAAGGAGACATACCTCGAAAGCTTGTCCTGAAAAATTGTATGTTAGTGCAAATAAAAAAAGTATCACGGACAGTACTCAATTTTCTCAACCACTGGAAGACAAAGCCCTTTCTGACACTTTTTGTTTACATGAAAAAATTGTTTTTTTTTGCAAGAAAATTACTTTGAACCCCCAAACATTATATATTTTTTTTAAAGCAAATGCCCTACAGATTAAAATGGTGGGCGTGTCATTTTTTTTCACACAGTATTTGCGCAGCGATTTTTCAAACGCATTTTTCTGGGAAAAAACACACTTTTTAAAATTTTAATGCACTAAAACACACTATATTGCCCAAATGTTTAATGAAATAAAAAATATGATGTTAGGCCGAGTACATGGATACCAAACATGACATTCTTTAAAATTGCGCACAAAGGTGCAGTGGCGACAAACTAAATACATTTTTAAAAGCCTTTAAAAGCAAGTTACCAATTTAGATTTACAGAGGAGGTCTACTGCTAAAATGACTGCCCTCGATCTGACCTTTGTGGTGATACCTCACATGCATGGTGCAATTGCTGTTTACATTTGACGCCAGACCGACGCTTGCGTTCGCCTTTGCGCGAGAGCAGGGGGGACAGGGGTGCTTTTTTTTTTTTCTTTATTATTTTTTTGCTTTTTTATCTTATTTTTAAACTGTTTCTTTCATTTTTTTTAATCATTTTCATTGTTATCTCAGGTAATGTAAATATCCCCTATGATAGCAATAGGTAGTGACAGGTACTCTTTTTAAAAAAAAATGCACCTGAAAAACGCCCTAAATAAATGGCTTTATTCACTCCAGTGTGAATCGGGCTTTCACACTGGAGCGGTGCGCTAGCAGGACAGTAAGGCTCAATTCACATCTATGCATGTTGCTTTTGAGTGTTTCTGCCGCGTTTTTTGACCGGCGATTTTACCGTGATTTTTCTGAGATTTAAGTTTTTTTTATTTTTATTTTTTTACACTGTATATAGCGAGTTGCTAAGGAGGGGGCCAGCTAAAAAAAAAAACGAGAAAAAAAACAGCGTGGGGTCCCCCCCCAGGTCCATACCAGGCCCTTGGGTCTAGTATGGATTTGGAGGGGACCCCCATGCCAAAATAAAAAAAAAAATGGCGTGTGGGTCCCCCCAAAATCCATACCAGACCCTTATCCGAGCACGCAGCCCGGAAGGTCAGGAAAGGGAGGGAACGAGCGAGCGCCCCCCCCCTCCTGAACCATACCAGGCCGCATGCCCTCAACTTGGGTGGATGGGAGCTTTGGGGCAGGGGGGGCTCTGCGCCCCCCCCACCCCAAAGCACCTTGCCCCCATGTTGATGGGGACAAGGGCCTCTTCCCGACGACCCTTGCCCGGTGGTTGTCGGGGTCTGCAGGTGGGGGGCTTATCGGAATCTGGAAGCCCCCTTTAACAACGGGGGGCCCCCAGATCCCGGCCCCCCCTGTGTGAATGAGTATGGGGTACATTGTACCCCTACCCATTCACCTGTACAAAAAAAGTAGTGTAGTGTTAAAAAATACAGTAGACAGTTTTTGACAAGTCTTTTATTATGCAGCTCCGGGGGTCTCTTCCGACTTCTCCACTCCCTTCTCCGCGCTCTCTAATTCTCCTCCGATTGTCCTGTGCCTTCTGCCGGGTCCTTCTGCTCTTTTGCTAGCTCTTGCCCGGTCTTCGTCATCTTCTCCCCTCTTCTTTTCTTCCGATGTTGACTCGTCGCTGTCTCCCGCTGTAAATGCCGTGTGTGCCGTGCCCAATGACTTATATAGGCATGGGGCGGGGTCAATGGGTGATGTCATCTGCCCGGGGCATGATGGATCCGTGACGTCACAAGGGGGCGTGGCATTCTGATAATGTAATCCTGTTGCCACGCCCCCATTGTTATTTAAGAAATGCAGGACATCAGCGCCGACAGATCAGCAGGACAGATCAGCTATTTTTAGCGCCGCTTTACTGTCGTTTTAGCGGCGTTATTCAGCTGCTAGCGGGGTGGTTTTAACCCCCCACGGGCGGTTTTAACCCCTCTGCTAGCGGCCGAAAAGGGGTAAATCCGCCCGCAAAATGCAGCTGGACCGGCATTTTGCCGGCGGTATCACAGCGCTGCCCCATTGATTTTAATGGGGAGGAGCAGTGAGTTCACCGCTCCAAAGAAGCTGCTGGCAGGACTTTTTGTGATGCCCTGCCAGCGCACCGCTCCAGTGTGAAAGCCCTCACTGGTGTGAATGGAGCCGCTTCTTTAGGGCATTTTTCAAGCGCTATTTTTACTGCTGTTGCGCCTGAAAACGCCCCAGTGTGAAAGGGGCCTAAAAAAAGTCCTGCTAGTAGCATCTTTGGAGCGGTGTATAAACCGCTCCTGCCTATTGAAATCAATGGGACAGCGCGGCTATACCGCCAGCAAAACGCCGCTGCGGTGGCGTTTTGCGGGCGGATTTAACCCCTTTTTGGTCGCTAGCAGGTGTTAAAACCGCTAGCGGCCGAATCCCGCCGGTAAAGCAGCACAGTATTAACGCTGCCGCCCGCACCGCCCCAGTGTGAGAGGGGCCTAAGGCTCCGCTCACACGGACGGACCTTTCAGGTCCGCCTTGGACCTGAACGAACACTCCATAGACCACTATGGAGGGTCGGATGTCAGTGGTGACATGTCCGCTGACATCTGACCCACTCCAATCCTAAAAAGTGTAACGGAGGAAAAACCTATTTTTCCATCCATCTGCGGACCGGGTGACGACGGACTCTACGGTCTGTCATCATCCGATCCCCCATAGAGGAGAGCGGCACTCTGACAGGTCTGTCCCTGCACAGTGTGCAGAGACAGACCTGTCATCTGCCTGCCCAGCGGGGATCAACGGAGCGATCCCACGCTGAGCAGGGCGTGCTCCGTACACGGGGTACAAAGTCCCATCGTGTGTATGAGGCTTAAACACCAGAAATTCATATCTTTAAAGGTCACCATACACTGACCAATCAATTCGATCTTCCATAAATTAGATTCATTGCAAGAGCCTGTTTGATTTTCTACAATCCTATTACCGCTTTAGCCTAATGCTCTCTTTCCACTATTTCAACACCAAAGTTGCGTGATTTACAATGTGCTTTTTCGGCTTGTTTTCCACTATTGCAACTTGTCATGCCACTAGGGACTGAAAAGTTGCATTACAAGTTCTACCCCTTGATTTACAATGAGTACCGTTCATATGTCTGTGAATTCAAGTCGCAGCAACTTCAAAGTAGTCCCTGCACTACTTTGGCCCCACTTTGATGCGACTTGAGGTCCATAGACCTCAAAAATACACAGGCATTGCTTCAAGTTTGGCAAAAAGTTGGGGGAAACTCGCGGCAAAAAAACACGCAACTTTGGGCTTGCAATAGTGGAAACCGAGCCTTAATGCCGTGTCATGCGACAAATTCAAAACATCTGAGAAAAAGTCGCACTGAAGTTGGAACAAAGTAGTGCAGGAACTTTTTTTGGAGTTGCACCAATTAGAACGGGGGAACATTGAAATACATATGTTTTGACTTGTCCTGCGACTTCACATGTGTCAAGTCGCACAACAACTCGCAGTAGTGGAAAGAGAGCCTAAGGCCACTTTGGACTGAAAAGTTGCATCACAAGTTGTACCCCATGATTTACAATGAGTACCGTTCATATGTGTGCGACTTGCTTATGCACATTGGTCCTGACCAATTTTCAGTGCTGATCCATTTTGAATGACAATTGCGCGGTCAGCCAAAAAATGTTTTGTTTTTTTTTAAGTTCCCACAAATAGAGCATTCTTTAGGTGGTATTTGATCACCTATGTGGTTTTTTCTTTTGTTCAAACAAAATAAAAGATAGATTTTTATAAATAATTTTGTATATTTTTGGATATTTTGATACTAAATTTTGCAAACAGGTAATTTTTCTCCTTCATTGATGTACGCTGATGAGGCGGCACTGATTGGTTACACTAATAGGCAGCACTGCTTGGGATCACTGGTGAGCACTGATAGGTGGCACTGGAAGGGGGTACTGGTGGGCACAGATAAGGCAAGAATTGACTCTTTGGGACCAATGTCCCTTGCACCTAAGCCGGTGATCAGCTTCTTTTTTTATCCTCATGCTGTCAGCGTGAGTAGAAAAAATAAACAGATCGGCCCTTACTTCGATCTGTGATCACCCGAGTTTCAGTGACTACGTCCTATGACAGCCTCCCAGAAATTCAGGTCCACGCTGTGGCCGTCATTTGGCTATAGCACAGACACCAAGTGGTTAATAGAAAAACAGATGCAGATTTCTAGGACTGGCCAAAAATAATGTTTAGAGTCAAAGGCAACTGATGACTTTCTATTAAAGGTCTAAATGGGCCATTAACATGCATCACAATTGAATTTAGGAATGTGTCTTTGCAAAGTTAAACTCATTAAAATCCTTTCTTATTTTTGCTTGGGGATAGACTGCAGAGGGATTATAAGTTTTGGGGGATGTCTACCCCTGATAGGGTGAAGACACCTACCAAATTTTGCCAATTTTGCATTCAAAATTATTCACTTCCTGTCACATAGCCAAACAGGAAGTGAGGGTAAAACCCCACCAATGTATGTCGTTTGGGACACACGGGTCAATCTAAATAGTTTCCCCATTCTGGAAATTGCACTCTAGCATTTTGCCATGTACATCCCAAATTATTATGTATTTTGGGGTTTATTTACTAAAAGGTAAATCCACTTTGCACCACAAGTGCACTTAGAAGTGCAGTTGCTGGAGATCCGAGGGGGACATGCAAGGGAAAAAAAAAACAGCATGTTTGCCTCTACATGATTGGATGATAAAATCACCAGTGCTATCCTTCTGATTTTCATCAACTACACTTGTATTGCAGAAAGGATTTGCCGCAAAATACCTAATAATTTGGGGTGTACACAACAAAGTGCTAGAGTGCAATTTGCATAATGGGGGCACTAGTTAGATTGACCTGTGTGTCCCCAAGGAAAAATATTAGGGTTTTACTCTCACTTCCTGTTTGGCTATGACAGGAAGTGAAGTCCATTTTAAGAAAAGGGACAAAGCCCAACCTTTAAAAAAAATAAAAAGAATAGGATTGTCTTGAGCTAGATTTTAGTTCAGTGCTCTAAATCAGTGCTTCTCAACCCTGTCCTCAAGTACCCCCCAACAGGCCATGTTTGCAGGTTTTCCTTCATCTTGCACAGGTGCTTTAAATCAAAGTCAATGGCTTTGTATTTTGGACAGCTATTTTAGAGAAGATAACATTTCCTAAACATGTCCTGTCGGGGGGGTATTTGAGGACTGAGGCTGAAAACTGCTCAAAAAGAAAATTGAATACTTATCACTCTGAAATGTTACTTTCCTGGTCACTATACATGGCAGCATACGCACAATCCATGCATGTGCTACCATGAAGGCACCAGGAAAGTAACTTGAAATTAAAAAATAAAAAAAATGAAAAAGGGATTTGTCCAAGACATGCCAATCAGCCTAGTTAAAGTGGTGTTCCGGCTGAAATTATATTTTTTAAATAAAAATCCCCCTATAACACACAAGCTTAATGTATTCTAGTAAAGCTAGTCTGTAAACTAAGGTCTGTTTTGTTAGTTTATAGCAGTAGTTTGTTATTTTATAAACTTACAGCAGGCCGTGGCCATCTTAAGTGTGGGCATCTGAAGCCAGACCGTATTTCTTCCTCCATGTCATCCTTGCAGATCTCACACATGCTTAGTGCAGCACAAGCAGTGTAATAGGTTTCAAGGTCAGGTTTCCATAGCAACGGCAGTGTCAGAGGTAGTTTCCGCCCCTTCCCAGAAGGCACTGCAAACAGGAAATGATGCGATGAGCCACGGCCAGGGAGAGGGAAGTGAAAAATTAATACAGCAGATATACAGTAGGTGCTGAGAAAAATTTTTTAAAAATATCCAATTTGTTTACAGTGCACAGTTTAGTGAGGGATGCTGAAGAGTTGTAAAAGTAAACTCCACTTTAAGCTGCAGCTGGGAAATCCGATGCATGAAAAGAACAGACATAAAACAAAGAATTAGAAACAATTGTATTGGTAAAAAAAAAAAAAAAACAGGACTTGGAAAAGAAGCAAGGAAAGCAAAATACACACATGTATGTTAATTTGAGACACTAACAGAATAGGTTTGACCCTTTTTAAATGTAAATTAACAGGAGTTAAAAGGAGTGCACCCCAATCATTTTACCAAAATTTATACCATGTCCAAAACACGGGGACAAATTGCGATACGCGGACGAATCTAATACGCGATTATCTATTAAAGGCTAACCTATCCAAACTTCCGCCGGACACACTGGCGGCTTTGGAGGGGGAATTCACTATCTCGGAACTTCGCATTGCGTTGAAGGCCATGGCCAATGGCAAAGCACCTGGGCCAGATGGCTTCACAGTTTCCTACTATAGAGCATTCGCAGATATTCTATTGCCCCGCCTGGCCTCATATGCAAATGCGAACTCAGAGGGTGAGACCCTTAGACCTGAAACCCTCCATGCACACATTACCGTTATACCTAAGCCCGGCAAGGACCCTAGCAGCTGTGGGAGTTACCGTCCCATTTCCTTGTTTAACATAGATGCTAAGTTGTATGCCAAAGTCATTGCGAATAGACTCCTACCTCTAATCCCACACTGGGTTTCTGCAGACCAAACCGGCTTTATCCCAGGTAGCGAGGCTCGTGATAATGCACTCCGTACCCTGTCCCTAATAGATTATGTGGGAAGGTCCTCCCAGCCTACCCTTCTACTCTCAACAGATGCAGAAAAGGCGTTTGACAGGGTGGACTGGGAGTATCTCATGGCAACGCTGTCACATCTGGGAATAGGCCCCTCCCTCCTTTCACACATATCCACCTTATATAATTTTCCTACAGCCCAAATACGTATAAATGGCACCTTAAGTAAACCGTTCACGCTTTATAATGGCACCCGCCAAGGATGTCCCCTCTCGCCTATTCTATTTTCCCTGTCCCTAGAACCTTTTCTCTCGACGATCAGACATAACCCTTCTATTCACGGAATCAGCGTAGATCATTTTGAATATAAATATGCAGCTTACGCTGACGACATCTTGTTCTATATACAACAGCCTCAAATTTCTTTCCCTAATCTCATGTTAGCCTTCTCAAAATTCAGCACCATTTCCAACTTTAAAATTAATATGACCAAATCAGAAATCCTGAATATTTCAGTACCTACTCATATTATATCACAACTTAAACAAACCTTCCCCTTTAGCTGGCAAAAAGATAAAATGAAATACTTAGGTATATACTTTACACCTAAACTGACATCTTTATTTCGCACTAACTTCCTACCCCTCCTTAACATAATCAGATCAGATTTACAAAAATGGACACAATTGGCACACTCCTGGTTAGGGAGGATTAGTGTTGTAAAAATGAACGTACTACCCAGGTTGCTATTCATGCTTCAGATGATACCCTTTGGAATTCCTGTGGGATTCTTTACATTGATCAGATCAATGATAAGCAAATATATTTGGAACATAAGGCGTCCCAGATTGGCCAGGACTCTACTGGTCAGATCTAAATGCCAAGGGGGCTTGGCGCTGCCTAATGTTAAACAATATTTCTTAGCTATAATACTGAACAGAATCTCTGATTGGAAATACCATAAAGATTCCAAAATATGGGTTCACCTCGAAATGTCATTAAGCCAATCAAACCTTTCTACCCAAATTTGGATTCCTAGGAAACACAGGACTTTATCCGCAGATACTTCGCCACTCACACATTCAACTCTCATGATTTGGGACTCTCTGTGTAAGGCACATAAATGGCAATACAATTCTCCTCTGATGCCACTTACTGGCCACGAATACTTTCCACCCGGAAACAAGGATCACAAATCTTACACTTGGAATTTGGGTAACACACCTCTTCTTCACCAAGTTACCACTCAGGTGGGCATAGTACCCATGTCCACATTGCTACCTAACATAATGGCCACACCCATGGATCAATGGAAATACCGCCAACTGTCTGCTTTTATTCACTCCCTCCCAAAACCTTTTCGGTCCACGTCAGATCTCACACCTATAGAGGGAGCCTTCCTGGACGATCAACCAGTCGAGAAACCTATCTCATACTTCTATCAGGCATTACAGTCTCTATCAACCTCAGGATATCCTACTTTCATAACTAACTGGGAAAAAGATCTCCATAAAGAGATATCAGAAGGGCAAATATCTACTATTCTGTTGATGGCTCATACATCCTCCACGGCATCCAAAACCGCGGAAGTGAACTACAAATTGCTCACAAGATGGCACTATACCCCAGCGGTGCTTCATAAGACATTCCCACAGACATCACCCCTGTGTTGGTGGGGATGCGGTGAAAGAGCTACGCACGCTCACGTCTGGTGGTACTGCCCATTTATTCGCCCGTACTGGCTAACTATCCTATGCTGGATAAAAGAGATCCAAGGTTTTGAAATACCCAATGATCCATGGGTTGTGCTACTTCATTGTACAGGCTTACCAGCAGGAGCATATAAAAAGTCAATAACGCCACATTTGCTCAACGCAGCAAAAGCACTCATCCCACGTTTCTGGAAACAATCAACCATCCCATCGCTACGCCAATGGCTGATGGAAGTGGACCACACATACTACATGGAGGACCTCACATACTCCCTTAGGAATAAGCCAGATTTAGCAACGAAAATATTGTCCTGCTGGTTCGCCTTTAAATATACCACTGCATACACAGAGATTATGTCAAAAGATACATAAATAATGTGTTCCTTATTAATCATGTCACGTTGGGATGTGTGGACTGAGGCAGATACCCTCTCCCTCCCCCCCCCCCCCCCCACCTCACCTTCTTTCCTTTTCTCCCATCTTCTCCCCCCAGTCTCTATTCCACCTCTTTCTCCCCCTATCTCCTTTTTTATTCTATCCTTTATTTTTCTCTATACTGAGGACTGTACTAAGTTTAGATGTCTTATGTAGGGCTCTCCTAGAGCAATTTTTGCTGTATAAATCACTAGATAGCAGACGACATTAATAACTAAGACCATATAACATACTTTTATGCTATCCAACAGTCGGTCTCCTGTCGTGATTACAACACGCCATTCATAACAGATGGCCCATTAATGGTTATGCTATGTACACTGCTTGGCATATATTTTGTATATTGTATTCTTTTTCTTTGTTTTTCAATAAAAAACTAATTAAACAAACAAAAAAAAAGGAGTGCGCCCACAAATGGACATCTATTAAGGAATAAAACAACATTAGGCACAACATCTTGAGAAAGAATTTTAAAAATAATGCAGCACAGACAGTTAAATCAAAGTGAACAACGTAAAAACAACAAAAATTGCCAACATAAAAAAGATTTCATGGTAAAATAACCCCCCCCCCCCCCAAAAAAAACAGCAAACCAATGTAACAAATAAATTGCATGAAACACATCTGTTTTGCAACAACATAACAAACAAAATAGAAAATCGATAAGGACACCCAAATGTACTCTCTTGCCAGACACACACACCCGGACACACACACACACTCACACACACACACCCGGACACACACACACACACCAAAGTCCCTGAGCATGCTCAGAACAACCCAAATGCAGCTAGCACAAAATAAGCCACCCCACTGTCCAAAATTAAGCACATCATCCAGCATGCACCAAAATTACAGATGGGACAAAACACCCCCAAGTCCAGGAGGGCAACTATAGAGCCTAACGTGCAAAAGTTATACAACAAATACCATTGCAGTCTAAGGGAACTGAATTGGCAATTTTACTAGTCCCCACTTTGGCTGGCTTATCTTCTAGCTATTGGCCTTAAAATGAGTATGGGGCCCAGGTCCCACCCTAAGGGACATATATCAATGTCACAACCCCAAAAACGAAACAAGGAGAAATGCCTTTAAATATGCCAAATTGCTTAAGGGTCAGTTCACACCAATGCAGTCCAGTGCATATTTTATGCATCAAAAATGCATGGAAATTCGGTTATATGGTGTGCAATGGCATAGTTCACACCAGTGCTTGCCGTTCCAGTGCGTTCCAGAAAAAAAGTAGAACATGTTGCATTTTTTCTGCACTGGACTGTACTGAAAAGCTGTAAAACGCATCAAAAACGCAATGGAACGCACTTGTCCTTATTTAAGGTTAAGAAAAAAGAAGGGGGAAAAAAAGCACTGGACTGCATCAAAAACGCACCAAAAACGCACTGGAACGCATCAAAAATGTGCATGCACAAAAGCACCTGGAATGCGTCCGGACTGTGTTTCTATGGTGTGAACTGGCCCTAAGGGCCCTAAGGGCAAGATCACACCATAGAAACGCAGTCCGGATTGCGTTCCAGGTGCTTTTCTGCATGCACGTTTTTTATGCAGTCCAGGGCTCCCCCCCCCCTCTTTTTTCTTAACCTTAAATAAGGACAAGTGTGTTACAGTGCGTTTTTGGTGCATTTAGGTGTGTTCCAGTGCGTTTTTGATGCATTTTACAGCGTTCCAGTACAGTCCAGTGCATAAAAAATGCAGCATGTTCGACTTTTTTTTGGGGTACTGGAAACGCACTGGAACTGCAAGCACTGGTGTGAACTATGCCATTGAAAACCATATAACCTACTTTCCGTGCATTTTTGATGCAGAATAAAAACGCACTGGACTGCATGTGGTGTGAACTGGCCCTTAAGGAAAAAAGTTATTTAAAACTACTCGCGGCTATAATGAAATATCGGTCCGGCAATTAGGGATGAGCCCAACACCCCCCTGTTCGGTTCGCACCAGAACTTGCGAACAGGCAAAAAATTTGTTCGAACACACGAACACCGTTAAAGTCTATGGGACACGAACATGAATAATCAAAAGTGCTAATTTTAAAAGCTTATATGCAAGTTATTGTCATAAAAAGTGTTTGGGGACCCGGGTCCTGCCCCAGGGGACATGGATCAATGCAAAAAAAAGTTTTAAAAACGGACCTTTTTTTGGGAGCAGTGATTTTAATAATGCGTAAAGTGAAACAATAAAAGTGTAATATTCCTTTAAATTTCGTACCTGGGGGGTGTCTATAGTATGCCTGTAAAGGGGCACATGTTTCCCGTGTTTAGAACAGTCTGACAGCAAAATGACATTTCAAAGGAAAACTCCCGGCTATAATGAATTGCCGGTCCGACAATACACATAAAAGTTCATTGATAAAAACGGCATGGGATTTCCCCACAGGGGGATGAAATGAAAAAAGAAATGATGTGGGGGGTCCCCCTAAATTTTGGCCGGGGTTCCCCTTAATATCCATACCAGACCTGAAGGGCCTGGTATGGATATTAAGGGGAACCCCGGCCAAAATTTTTTTTAAAAATGGCGTGGGGTCCCCCTCAAAATCTATACCAGACCCTCCAGGTCTGGTATGGATTTTAAGGGGAACCCCGCACCATACCAGACCCTTATCTGAGCACGCAACCTGGCAGGCCGCAGGAAAAGAGGGGGGGGACGAGAGAGCGCCCCCCTCCTGAACCGTACCAGGCCACATGCCCTCAACATTGGGAGGGTGCTTTGGGGTAGCCCCCCAAAACACCTTGTCCCCATGTTGATGGGGACAAGGGCCTCATTCCCACAACCCTTGGCCGGTGGTTGTGGGGGTCTGCGGGCAGGGGGCTTATCGGAATCTGGAAGCCCCCTTTAACAAGGGGACCCCCAGATGCCGGCCCTCCCCCTTGTGTGAAATGGTAAAGGGGTACAAAAGTACCCCTACCATTTCACAAAAAAAATGACAAGAGACAGTTTTTGACAATTCCTTTATTTCTTCTATTTTCTATCTTCTTTCTTCTATCTTCCTTCGGTTTCTTCCTCCATCTTCTTCCTCTGGTTCTTCTGGTTGTTCCGGTTCTTCCTCCGGTGTTCTCGTCCGGCATCTCCTCCGCAGCTTCTTCTTCCCTTTTTCTCCTCGGGCCGCTCCGCATCCATGATGGCATGGAGGGAGGCTCCCGCTGTGTGATGCTTCTCTCTTCATTGTCCTCATCAACATTGTCCTCATCAACATGGGGACAAGCTGTTTTGGGGGGCTACCCCAAAGCACCCTCCCAATGTTGAGGGCATGTGGCCTGGTATGGTTCAGGGGGAGGCGTCTCTCGTCCCCCCCTCTTTTCCTGCGGCCTGCCAGGTTGCGTGCTCAGATAATGGTCTGGTATGGGTTTTTGGGGGGACCCCACGCCAATTTTTTTTTTAATTTTGGCGCGGGGTTCCCCTTAAAATCCATACCAGACCAGAAGGTCCACCCCCATATTATTGGCACTTCCAGCTTGTTTAAATTTGAAGTTAAACATGCCGTGCACCAGGTCTATAGTGGCGTACAGATCACCTCTTCCCGTGCGAGAATAGTAAATGGGGGATCGCGCTGTGTTACCGGCGCAAATGCTTTGTAAATACGAAAATGTAATTTGCGCATCGGCGTGCACCGCAAGTCATGGCGCAAATGCTTCGTAAATTAGCCCCACTATGTTTTTTAGGATTTTTATTGGCTGTCATTTACATTTTTTTTAATTACGGTAAGTGCGAGTGCTAGTTTTGATATATTGTATTTGTTCAATTTCTGACACTTTGGTGTTTATTAAACAAGCTATACACATTTTTCATATTATTGTTTTTACAGGGGGTGTGGTTGTTTATAGTTAATTAAATTTTTCTCTTTACAGCTAAGCCCGAAATCCAGCAGTCCATACAACTACCCATTAATGACTCAGGCGATATAGTGGCATCTTTCAGCCTCTCCAGCTTTTACCCGAAAGGTATAAATGTCACTTGGACCTATGGACCAACCCAAGAGAAGAAGCAATCAATGGAGGCAATCAGTGATAATCCAGATGGCACATTTACTGTCACCAGTCAGTGTACAATCCCTGGAAATCTTTGTGAGAATCCACAATTCAGAGTCAGAGTGGCATGGAACCATCCATCCATGGGGAGTCCAGAATACAGAGAGATATCTCTACAAGATCCAGGTGAGGAAAGAAATACATACACATATATACAGTATACTGTGTGTATATATATATATATATATATATATAATATACAGTGCCTTGAAAAAGTATTCATACCCCTTGACATTTTCTACATTTTGTCATGGTAAAACCAAAAACATAAATGTATTTTATTGGGATATTATGTGATAGACCAACAGAAAGTGCCACATAATTGTGAAGTGGAAGAAAAATGATAAATGGTTTTCAAATTTTTTACAAATAAATATCTGAAAAGTGTGGCGTGCATTTGTATTCAGCCCCCTTTACTCTGATACCCCTAACTAAAATCTAGAGGAACCAATTGCCTCCATAAGTCACCTAATTAGTAAATAGAGTCCACCTGTGTGTATTTTAATCTCAGTATAAATACAGCTGTTCTGTGAAGCCCCTTTAGAGGTTTGTTAGAGAACCTTAATGAACAAACAGCATCATGAAGGCCAAGGAACACACCAGAGAGTCCAGGGATAAAGTTGTGGAGAAGTTTAAAGCAGGGTTAGGTTATAAATAAATATCCCAAACTTTGAACATCTCACGGAGCACTGTTCAATCCATCATCCGAAAATGGAAAGAGTATGGCACCACTGCAAACCTACCAAGACATGGCCGTCCACCTAAACTGACAGGCCGGGCAAGGAGAGCATTAATCAGAGAAGCAGCCAAGAGGCCCATGGTAACTCTGGAGGAGCCGCAGAGAATCACAGCTCAGGTGGAAGAATCTGTCCACAGGACAACTATTAGTCCTGCACTCCACAAATCTGGCCTTTATGGAAGAGTGGCACCAAGAAAGCCAATGTTGAGAGAAAGCCATAAGAAGACCTGTTTGCGAGAAGCCATGTGGGTGACACTGCAAACGTGGAAGAAGGTGTTCTGGTCAGATGAGACCAAAATTTAACTTTTTGACCTAAAAGCAAAACGCTATGGGGGTGATTTACTAAAGACCTGCGCCTGTGGTGCAGTGGAGAAATTGGAGCAATTGCACAAAAAACAGGACTTAAGACATTTATCAAAAATTATGGTGCACTTATATGCACCAAACCATATTTACATTGGAAGCGCTATTGCGCACTTGCGCAATCCTTCGCGCCTACCATTGGCAAGGGCAGCCAATGTAATCTTCTACATTTTTGTCTGAATACTGTGGATAACTTTACTACAGTTTACCATCTTCTGTTACCAGGCTAAAAAGTATGTATATAATATTGTTTAAATGCACAAATTCTGTCCAGAACATGTAGATCTGTCTTACAACTAATCAAGCCTTTTTACACCCTTCTTTCAGCTTACTCAACTGCACATGCGCAATGTCAAAACTCACCATTTCATCCTCGCCTGACAGGGCGCACATGGTTTAGCTTGTTAAATATGTGTGTAGCACACAGGCGCATCTGCGTTCTCCAGCGTGCACAACTCCTTATACATCGGGCATTTGCTCATTGTAGTTCTAATCATGTTAATGAGCTTTTCCTTATCACATGGAGAATATTGCTTCCAATTTTATTCCATTCATTCACTTCTTTTTGAAACAACTCAATATTCATTCTAGAGATCTTCCTCCTAGCAACAACTGTGCGGATGTTCCCTGGACTTGTAATTGTGCATTTTATGGTGATATTCTATAATCATTGGTGGAGCGGAAACATCCATGAAAACATCTTTTCAATACATGTCTGTGTATTGTGCATTCTGGACAATTAATTTCCCCATACACTGTGCAATCTGAGTGGATAGCGTTTAACCCCTTCCCGACCAGCACACGCCGATGTACGTCGGCAGAATGGCACGGCTGGGCAAATGCACTTACAGGTACCTCCATTTGAATTTTCTGCCGTGCCATTGCGATGCTGATGTAAACAGCATCTCCCCGATCTGCCTAGTGACAAGTATCACTGATCTCTACTTCCTGTCATCGGGAGCAGTGATCAGTGATGTGTCACAGCTAGCTCATCCCCCCTACAGTTAGAACACATCCCTAGTACTGACTTAACCCCTCTCCGCCCCCTAGTGGTTAACCCCTTCACTGCCAGTGTCATTTACACAGGAATCAGTGCATTTTTAATCGCTTGAAAAAATGACAATGGTCCCAAAAATATGTCAAAAATGTCCGACATGTCCGCCATAATGTTGCAGTCACAATAAAAATCGCTGATCGCCGCCCTTACTAGTAAAAAAAAAAAAATAAAAAAGCCATAAAACTATCCCCTATTTTGTAAACGCTATAACTTTTGCGCAAACCAATCAATAAATGCTTATTGCGATTTTTTTTTTTTTACCAAAAATATGTAGAAGAATACGTATCGGCCTAAACTGAGGAAAAAAAATGTTTTTTTATATATTTTTGGGGGATATTTATTATAGCAAAATGTAAAAAATAATGTGTTTTTTTCAAAATTGTCGCTCTTATTTTGTTTATAGCGCAAAAAATAAAAATCGCAGAGGTGATCAAATACCACCAAAAGAAAGCTCTATTTGTGGGGAAAAAAGGACGTCAATTTTGTTTGAGAGCCACATCGCACGGCCGCGCACTTGTCAGTTAAAGCGACGCAGTGCCAAATCGCAAAAAGTGCTCTGGTCAGGAATGGGGTAAAATCTTCCGGGGCTGAAGCGGCTAAATACACTCATTTGTCTGAACAATTAATTTCCCCATACACGGGGGCTGATTTCTGAACCGTTTGCGCCATGAGTTGAGGTGCACGCTGAGGCGCAACGTACGTTTTGGTATTTATGAAACGTTTGCGCCAGTAAGGCTCGATTCACATCTATGCATGTTGCTTTTGAGCGTTTCTGCAGTGCTTTTTGCGGTGCTTGCTGCGTTTTTGAACATGCGTTTTTGCGGCCTTTTGCGTTTTTTTATAGTGTTTTTTTTATACTGTATACAGTGTAAAAAAAAAAAAGAGAGAAAAAAACGCAAAACGCGGCAAAACCGCTGTAAAAACACGGTACTTGCGTTTTGGATGCGGGTTCATTGAATTCTATTACATGTAAAACGCTACTTTTTGCATAAAAAAAAGTCCCCGACCCTTTCCAAAAATGCAGAGGCACAAAAATGCATTCATGTGAACATGTTCCATAGGAACCCATGTTAAAAAATTCCCATGCATTTCTGCAAAATGCAAAATGCATCAAAAAACGCATTAGTGTGAATAGAGCTTTAGGCTTGATTCACACCTATGCATTTTTAGTGCTTTTTGCATCTTGCAGATTTGCACTACAGTCCGAATAACATGGTTTCCTATGGAACACGTTCTGTAGTGGAAATCTGCAAAATGCAAAAAGCACTAAAAATGCATAGGTGTGAATGAGGCCTGAGGCTCGATTCCCACCTATGCATGTTGCTTTTGAGCGTTTTTGGAGGTTTTTTTTTCATGCTTGCCACGTTTTTGAGCCGCGTTTTTGCCGCGATTTTGCCGCGATTTGCGTTTTGCGTTTTTTTTTTTTTTTTTACATTTTTTTTTACAGTCTTAAAAAAAATTAAAAAAAAAAAAATTAAAAAAAAAAAAAAAAAACGGCAAAAACGCATCAAAAACGCACCAAAAACGCATCAAAAACGCTGCACTTGCGTTTTTGATGCTTGTCCATTGAATTCTATTACATGCAAAACGCTGCATTTTGCATGAAAAAAAGTCCCTGACCCTTTCCAAAAATGCAGAGAAACAAAAAGGCATTGATGTGAACATGTTCCATAGGAACCCATGTTAAAAAATTCCCGTGCATTTCTGCAAAATGCAAAATGCATCAAAAAACGCGCTAGTGTGAATCGAGCCTTAGGCTCGATTCACACCTATGCATGTTGCTTTTGAGCGTATTTGGAGGGTTTTTTTTCATGCTTGCCACGTTTTTGAGCAGCGTTTTTGCCGCGATTTTGCCGCGATTTGCGTTTTGCGTTTTTTTTTTTTTTTTTACAGTTTTTTTTTACAGTCTTAAAAAAATAAAAAAATTTAAAAAAAAATGGCAAAAACGCACCAAAAACGCATCAAAAACGCTGCAAAAACGGTGCACTTGCATTTTTGATGCTTGTCCATTGAATTCTATTACATGCAAAACGCTGCATTTTGCATGAAAAAAAGTCCCTGACCCTTTCCAAAAATGCAGAGCAACAAAAAGGCATTGATGTGAACATGTTCCATAGGAACCTATGTTAAAAAATTCCCGTGCATTTCTGCAAAATGCAAAATGCATCAAAAAACGCGCTAGTGTGAATGGAGCCTAACACAGCGCTATTCCCCATTTACTACAGTAATCTCGGCGCATGGGAGGAGGCGATCAGTGCGCCACTATGGACATGGCACAGGACATCTTCAACTCAAAATTAAAAGAAGCTGGAAGTGCCAATATTATGGGGGTGATGTGGGGTGTTGTGAAGAAGTATAGTAATAACTGCCCAAGTAACAAATATGCCCAAAATAGAATGAGAAAGTAACTTTTTCTGAACAAGTTTGCTGTGCCTGCAAGTACAATTAGAACTGAGTGAGGTCAATTTAAGCACCGCGCATGCGCAAGTGGCATTTGCGCTCGTTCAAATGTGTTGGTTCACTGCGCAGCCAAAATCTTAGTAAATGTCAAGTAATGTAAATTCATTTGCGTGGGTTGAACAGGCGCACCTCTAAACTTGACTTTTTTTTTTTTTTTTTTTACGCTGGTTCACTTATGTGTTTTTTGTCGGAGATTTGCACACAGGTCATGTTAGCATGTTACGTTGCCAACATGTGACATGTCCCTTGTTAAAATTATGTAAAAAGACTCTCGCTCCTCTAGCTCCTCCTAAAAGGACATTTAACCTTCCCACCTCTAATACACATGATTTCCTTGGGTTAGCTTTTACTTTTAGGCTAGGTTCACACTGCTGCGAATTCTATTGCGAATTTGAGCCGTTGCGATCGCTCAAATTCACAAGTCATTTAAATTACATAGATTAACATTAGTGCCGTTCACATCGACGCGTTGCGAATATAACCTGCGTGAAAAAAAGGTCCTGTGCGAGTTTGATCCGTGTGCGATGCGAATTCAGCTCTATAGACTGCAAAATTTGCAGTAGAATCGCAAGAACACATATAGAATTCGCAATGCAAATTCGCAACACAATCGGAACAAAATCGCGCTAAATTCGCACTGCAGCAGTGTGAACCTAGCCTTAAAGGGGAACTCCACACTCCACACTCCATTCTCCAATCTCCAAAGGCTGTGAGCTGCCTTCATCAATCCAAACCAAATCCTTTTTCAGAGCAAACTGGGACAGCTAGGAGAGGGGCGAGAAGAGAGAGCGATCGCCCAACTCCCTCCCGAACCATACAAGGCACTCAACATACCTGTCTGCCTTTTGGGGCATGTTGGGCTCAGCCCAATACCAACCACAAAGCACCTTGTACCCACTAGTTTAAAGGGGCTTTCCACATTCTGTAAAGCCCCCCTGTCTGCAGCCCCCCACAACCCCAGCCTAGGGTTGTGTGGAAGAGGCTCTTGTCCCCCTGAATATGGGGACAAGGTGGTTGACTTTTGGGGTGCCCAAGCCCCTCCTGCCCCCAAGCATACACCCCCCTTTCATGGGCTGGCTTTCTGTGTGTTTGGCTAGGGGTTTGTTGGTGCGTGGGAGGGGCACAATATTTTTTTTAGTTTGGGGTGGTAGTTTTCACGTGGGGGTTCTCATTTTAAGCCTTTACAGCCCCAAATGGCCTTGTATGTATTGGGGGGGGGCAGGCTATTTTTAGTTTTGTGTTAAAATCTTGCAGCTGCAATGTAGATTTGGATGTTTTCTCTAAAGCCGTACATCTTTGAAGCAGCATTTTGGATACATGTTACAGATGCACCACTTTACAGGCAGAGTCAGCCCCCCCCCCAAGTTACTAGCTTTAGGGCTAGTTCACTCCATAGAAACACAGTCAAGATTCATGTGCATTTTTGATGTGATCCAGTGCATTTATGATACGTTTTGGTGCGTTTTGATGCAATCCAGTACTTTTTTTCAACCTTCTTTTTTCTTAACCTTAATTAAGGACATGCTGGATGATGTGTTTAATTTTGGACAGGGGGTGGCTTATTTGGTGCTAGCTGCATTTGGGTTGGTCTGGGCATGCTCAGGGACTTTATTTTTTTTTTTATTGTGTGAACAGCACTTGGATGTTTCTGGGCATGCTCAGGGTGTGGTTTTTGGGTTAGTAACTTAGGGACATCCTTAACAGGTGTACCCACTTTGAAGTTCTCTCTACATTGGGTGAACTTGCATTTTGTGTGTTGCATGGAGTGTGCACGTGTATTCAATTGCCTCATTAGCACACAAACCTATGTTATATAAAGCTTGCAGATAGCCTTTCTTACCTTGCCCTGAAAAGAGCCAAGATTGTGTGATGGTCTGAATTTTTCTTTGCTGAGCTCAATGGAGCGAAAGGGGATTCAGAACACCCTGCGGTTTCAGGTTATGCCTAGTCATCTGCATAAAGTGAGTTTGAAGTTCCTTGTTCAGGATTTGCTGGAGAAAACAGTTGCAGTGGAACCACGTCACATCTATTGTATCCAGGACCATGCAGCACCAAGGTACTATGATGTTTCTTTTGTGCATAGCAATTTTTGCATGGGAGTTATTGAGAAGTGTAAGGAATTGGAGAAAGCTAACCATGAGTCTATAAGGCCTTTTATAGTGGAACCCTTGTATGCTATGGAGGAGAAACCATTGGTTGTTCGCCTGTTTAACCCCTTCACGGACATGGTAGTGGCCTTTTTGAAGAGATACTGCTCTGCAGTGAAGGGAGGCTTCAGGCTGACTAATCGTCTGGGGATCTTTAATGGCAAATTAAAGTTTTTTTTTTTTTTTGTCAAGCTGAAGGTAGATTCTGAAGGGATTGGTGGAGTGCAGCATCCACCAGCTAATTTTTCAATAGCAGGGAATAGAGGGTTTCTCTACTACCCTGGTCAACTGACATACTGCAGAAGATGTCATAAGTTTGGCCATACCAGAGATGACTGTAATGCGGAGATGCACTGCCGGAACTGTGGGGAGGAGGGACATGAGGCTGGGGCTTGCTTGATTAAACCGGCCTGTGATATATGTGGACAGCGTGATCATACAGTGAAGAATTGTCCAAAAGTAAGAAGGCCTATGTCTCTTATGCTGAAGCTGTCAGGCGCACCACTGAGTGGACGACCAGTGTCCACACAGGTGCTGTCTGACTCTCCTGAAAGACAGGAAGAGGAGGTGGTGGTGGAAGAGGAAGAAAGTGGGCACTTGGGTGTGGAGGAGAAAGTGGAGGAAAGAGTAGAAGTGCCACCCACTAGTGTGGAGCCATTAACAGCGGGGAGTGGAGCAGAGGTGGAGAGGGCAGTGGAGAAGGCTATGGAGGAGTTGGCAGCAGCCTTCCAGTGGGAGCCAGAATTGCAGGAAGCCCAAGAAGAGGAGGTGGAAAAGATGGAGACACCGGGTGCCAAGACCAAGGTGGATGCTTTGGGGAGCCCTAAGAAGAGAAGGGCTAAGAAATTGAAAGTAGAGACAGCTGGGATTGAAACACCTAACCCCTTTGAGGTCCTAGGGGATGTTGGAGTGGAGGTAGAATCACCAGCACTAAGTCCAGGGACTCCAGAAATTTTTCAGCCGGCCACATTGTCGCTTAGTCAGGAGCTTTTGGATGATGAAAGCGTTATGGCCCTGAGGAATGTATGTCAGTTTTCTGGCTTAAGTGATAGGTCTGGGGGTGAATGATGCACATCTTCATGTGAATGAGCATCAAGCTGGTGTCCCTCAATGTGAGGGGTTTTGGGTCTACTGCTAGACAGTGTGCTGTTTTTGAGGACTTGAAGGTCAATGGAGGAGACATCATCTGTCTACAGGAGTGTTTTTTTTAACCACTTGACCACTGGGCACTTAAACCCCCTTAACCACTTGACGACCGCCTCACGCCGATGTACGTCGGCAAGTTGGCACGGACAGGCAAAATCACGTACATGTACGTGATTTGCCTTCTGATCGGACCCCCCCCCCTGGTGCCCGAGGCGGTCGTGTTATGTTCCCCGGCGATCGGAGGTGAGGGGGAGGCCATCCCTTTGTGCCCCCCCCCCCTCGCGATCGCCGCTGGCCAATGGGAACATTCCTTTGCTGCTGTATGCTAAACAGCAGCAAAGGAAATGTCATCTCTCCTCGGCTCGGTAGTTTCCGTTCCAGCGCCGAGGAGAAAAGACATCAATGTGAGTGCACCAACACACACACACACAGTAGAACATGCCAGGCACACAAAACACCCCGATCCCCCCCCTTGTCACAAACTGACACCAAGCAGGTTTTTTTTTTTTCCTGATTACTGTATTGGTGTCAGTTTGTGACAGTTACAGTGTTAGAACAGTTACTGTTGGCCCCCTTTAGGTCTAGGGTACCCCCCTAACCCCCCCTAATAAAGTTTTAACCCCTTGATCACCCCCCGTCACCAGTGTCACTAAGCGATCATTTTTCTGATCGCTGTATTAGTGTCGCTGGTGACGCTAGTTAGGGACGTAAATATTTAGGTTCGCCGTCAGCGTTTTATAGCGACAGGGACCCCCATATACTATCTAATAAATGTTTTAACCCCTTGATTGCCCCCTAGTTAACCCTTTCACCACTGATCACCGTATAACTGTTACGGTTGACGCTGGTTAGTTCGTTTATTTTTTATAGTGTCAGGGCACCCGCCGTTTATTACCGAATAAAGGTTTAGCCCCCTGATCGCCCGGCGGTGATATGCGTCGCCCCAGGCAGCATCAGATTAGCGCCAGTACCGCTAACACCCACGCACGCAGCATACGCCTCCCTTAGTGGTAAAGTATCTGATCAGATCTATACTAGCGTCCCCAGCAGTTTAGGGTTCCCAAAAATGCAGTGTTAGCGGGATCAGCCAGATACCTGCTAGCACCTACATTTTGCCCCTCCGCCCAGCCCACCCAAGTGCAGTATCGATCGATCACTGTCACTTACAAAACACTAAACGCATAACTGCAGCGTTCGCAGAGTCAGTCCTGATCCCTGCGATCGCTAACAGTTTTTTTGGTTGCATTTTGGTGAACTGGCAAGCAAGCACCACCCCCAGGCAGCGTCAGGTTAGCGCCAGTAGCACTAACACCCACGCACGCACCGTACACCTCCCTTAGTGGTATAGTATCTGATCGGATCAATATCTGATCAGATCTATACTAGCGTCCCCAGCAGTTTAGGGTTCCCAAAAACGCAGTGTTAGCGGGATCAGCCCAGATACCTGCTAGCACCTGCATTTTGCCCCTCCGCCCGGCCCAGCTCAGCCCACCCAAGTGCAGTATCGATCGATCACTGTCACTTACAAAACACTTAATGCATAACTGCAGCGTTCGCAGAGTCAGGCCTGATCCCTGCGATCGCTAACAGTTTTTTCTGGTAGCTTTTTATTGAACTGGCAAGCGCCAGCGGCCTAGTACACCCCGGTCGTAGTCAAACCAGCACTGCAGTAACACTTGGTGACGTGGCGAGGCCCATAAGTGCAGTTCAAGCTGGTGAGGTGGCAAGCACAAGTAGTGTCCCGCTGCCACCAAGAAGACAAACACAGGCCCGTCGTGCCCATAATGCCCTTCCTGCTGCATTCGCCAATCCTAATTGGGAACCCTCCGCTTCTGCAGCGCCCGTACTTCCCCCATTCACATCCCCAACCAAATGCAGTCGGCTGCATGAGGGGCATTTTCTTTATGTCCTCCCGAGTACCCCTACCCAACAAACCCCCCCAAAAAAGATGTGTCTGCAGCAAGCGCGGATATTGGCGTGACACCCGCTATTATTGTCCCTCCTGTCCTGACAATCCTGGTCTTTGCATTGGTGAATGATTTGAACGCTACCATGCACTAGTTGAGTATTAGCCTAGGGTACAGCATTCCACAGACTAGGCACACTTTCACAGGGTCTCCCAAGATGCCATCGCATTTTAAGAGACCCGAACCTGGAACCGGTTACCGTTATAAAAGTTGGTTACAAAAAAAGTGTAAAAAAAAAAAAAAATATATAAAAAAAAAAATAGTTGTCGTTTTATTGTTCTCTCTCCCTCTATTCTCTCTATTGTTCTGCTCTTTTTTACTGTATTCTATTCTGCAATGTTTTATTGTTATTATGTTTTATCATGTTTGCTTTTCAGGTATGCAATTTTTTATACTTTACCGTTTACTGTGCTTTATTGTTAACCATTTTTTTGTCTTCAGGTACGCCATTCACGACTTTGAGTGGTTATACCAGAATGATGCCTGCAGGTTTAGGTATCATCTTGGTATCATTCTTTTCAGCCAGCGGTTGGCTTTCATGTAAAAGCAATCCTAGCGGCTAATTAGCCTCTAGACTGCTTTTACAAGCCGTGGGAGGGAATGCCCCCCCCCCACCGTCTTCCGTGTTTTTCTCTGGCTCTCCTGTCTCAACAGGGAACCTGAGAATGCAGCCGGTGATTCAGCCAGCTGACCATAGAGCTGATCAGGGACCAGAGTGGCTCCAAACATCTCTATGGCCTAAGAAACCGGAAGCTACGAGCATTTTATGATTAAGATTTCGCCGGATGTAAATAGCGCCATTGGGAAATTGGGGAAGCATTTTATCACACCGATCTTGATGTGGTCAGATGCTTTGAGGGCAGAGGAGAGATCTAGGGTCTAATAGACCCCAGTTTTTTCAAAAAAGAGTACCTGTTACTACCTATTGCTATCATAGGGGATATTTACATTCCCCGAGATAACAATAAAAATGATTAAAAAAAAAATGAAAGGAACAGTTTAAAAATAAGATAAAAAAAGCAAAAAAATAATAAAGAAAAAAAAAAAAGCACCCCTGTCGCCCCCTGCTCTCGCGCTAAGGCGAACGCAAGCGGCGGTCTGTCGTCAAACGTAAGCAGCAATTGCACCATGCATGTGAGGTATCACCACGAAGGTCAGATCGAGGGCAGTAATTTTTGCAGTAGACCTCCTCTGTAAATCTAAAGTGGTAACCTGTAAAGGCTTTTAAAAATGTATTTATTTTGTTGCCACTGCACGTTTGTGCGCAATTTTAAAGCATGTCATGTTTGGTATCCATGTACTCGGCCTAAGATCATTTTTTTTATTTCATCAAACATTTGGGCAATGTAGTGTGTTTTAGTGCATTAAAATTTAAAAAAGTGTGTTTTTTCCCCAAAAAATGCGTTTGAAAAATCGCTGCGCAAATACTGTGTGAAAAAAAAAAATGAAACACCCACCATTTTAATCTGTAGGGCATTTGCTTTAAAAAAATATATAATGTTTGGGGGTTCAAAGTAATTTTTTTGCAAAAAAAAAATAACTTTTTCATGTAAACAATAAGTGTCAGAAAGGGCTTTGTCTTCAAGTGGTTAGAAGAGTGGGTGATGTGTGACATAAGCTTCTAAATGTTGTGCATAAAATGCCAGGACAGTTCAAAATCCCCCCAAATTACCCCATTTTGGAAAGTAGACACCCCAAGCTATTTGCTGAGAGCTTTTGCTATTTCCATGTCGAGTCCATGGAATATTTTATATTGCGACACAAGTTGTGGGAAAGAGACAAATTTTTTTTTTTTTTTTTTGCACAAAGTTGTCACTAAATGATATATTGCTCAAACATGCCATGGGAATATGTGAAATTACACCCCAAAATACATTCTGCTACTTCTCCTGAGTACGGGGATACCACATGTGAGACTTTTTGGGAGCCTAGCCGCGTACGGGACCCCGAAAACCAAGCACCGCCTTCAGGCTTTCTAAGGGCGTGAATTTTTGATTTCACTCTTCACTGCCTATCAGTTTCGGAGGCCATGGAAAGCCCAAGTGGCACAACCCCCCCCAAATGACCCCATTTTGGAAAGTAGACACCCCAAGCTATTTGCTGAGAGGTATAGTGAGTATTTTGCAGACCTCACTTTTTGTCACAAAGTTTTGAAAATTGAAAAAAGAAAAAAAGTTTTTTCTTGTCTTTCTTCATTTTCAAAAACAAATGAGAGCTGCAAAATACTCACCATGCCTCTCAGCAAATAGCTTGGGGTGTCTACTTTCCAAAATGGGGTCATGTGGGGGGGTTTTGTGCCACCTGGGCATTCCATGGCCTCCGAAACTGATAGGCAGTGAAGAGTGAAATCAAAAATTTTCACCCTTAGAAATCCTGAAGGCGGTGATTGGATTTCGGGGCCCCGTAAGCGGCTAGGCTCCCAAAAAGTCCCACACATGTGGTATCCCCATACTCAGGAGAAGCAGCTAAATGTATTTTGGGGTGCAATTCCACATATGCCCATGGCCTGTGTGAGCAATATATCATTTAGTGACAACTTTTTGTAAATATTTTTTTTTTTTTTTGTCATTATTCAATCACTTGGGACAAAAAAAATAAATATTCAATGGGTTCAACATGCCTCTCAGCAATTTCCTTGGGGTGTCTACTTTCCAAAATGGGGTCATTTGGGGGGGGGGGGGGGTTTGTACTGCCCTGCCATTTTAGCACCTCAAGAAATGACAGAGGCAGTCATAAACTAAAAGCTGTGTAAATTACAGAAAATGTACCCTAGTTTGTAGACGCTATAACTTTTGCGCAAACCAATAAATATACGCTTATTGACATTTTTTTTACCAAAGACATGTAGCCGAATACATTTTGGCCTAAATGTATGACTAAAATTTAGTTTATTGGATTTTTTTATAACAAAAAGTAGAAAATATCATTTTTTTTCAAAATTTTCGGTCTTTTTCCGTTTATAGCGCAAAAAATAAAAACCGCAGAGGTGATCAAATACCATCAAAAGAAAGCTTCATTTGTGGGAAGAAAAGGACGCAAATTTCGTTTGGGTACAGCATTGCATGACCGCGCAATTAGCAGTTAAAGCGACGCAGTGCCAAATTGGAAAAAGACCTCTGGTCCTTAGGCAGCATAATGGTCCGGGGCTCAAGTGGTTAAAGCGGAGCGCCGCCGAAAATTTTTTTTTTTAAAAGTCAGCAGCTACAAATACTGCAGCTGCTGACTTTTAAAACATGGACACTTACCTGTCCAGGGCGCCCTGTCTCTCCGTCCTCGGGTGCTGCCGCCTCCATCTTCGGTAAGGGAATCAGGAAGTGAAGCCGTGCGGCTTCACTTCCCGGTTCCCTACTGCGCATACCCGAGTCGCGCAGCGCAATACGGATGGTCCCTGCTGCCTCTGGGACCCGTGTGTTTCCCAGCAGGCAGCGGGGAGGGAGCAGGAAGTGGCGTAAATAACCGCAGATTCTGCGGCTATCTATGCCGGAAGTGGGTACAGATACCTGTAATATACAGGTATCTGTACCCCCCTCCCCCCTGAAAGGTGCCAACTGTGTCACCGGAGGGGGGGAGGAATCTGATGAGTGGAAGTTCCACTTTTGGGTGGAACTCCACTTTAATAACCAGACCAATTTTCAGCTTTTGGTGCTCTCACATTTTGAATGACAATTACTCAGTCATGCAACACTGTATCTATATAAAAAAAAATTTGTCCTTCTTCACACAAATAGAGCTTTCTTTTGGTGGTATTTAATCACCGCTGGGTCCTTTTTTGCGCTATAAAAGAAAAAAGACCGAAAAATCTGTAAAAAAAAATGCATTTTTCTTCATTTCTGTTATAAAATTTTGCAAATTAGTAATTTTTCTTTATATATTTTGGCCAAAATTTATACCACTACATATCTTTGGTAAAAATAACCCAAATCGGTGGATATTATTTGGTCTTTGTGAAAGTTATCGAGTCCAAAAGCTATGGTGCCAATATCTGAAAATTAATCACACCTGAAGTACTGACGGCCTAATTTCTTGAGACCCTAACATGCCAGAAAAGTACAAATACCCCCCAAATGACCCCTTTTTGGAAAGAAGACATTCCAAGGTATTCAAAAAGATGCATGGTGAGTTTTTTGAAGTTGTCATTTTTCCCACAATTCTTTGCAAAATCAAGTTAGTTTTTTTTTACTTTTTTTTTTTTTCACAAAATTGTCATATTAGCAGGTTATTTCTCACACACCGCATATGCATACCACAAATTACACCCCAAAACACATTCTGCTATTACTTCCGAGTACTGTGATACCACATGTGTGAGACTTTTACACAGCGTGGCCACATACAGAGGCCCATCATGCAGGGGAGCACCTTCAGGCGTTCTGGAGCACCCAGGCCAATTCTGACATTTCTCTCCTACATGTAAAAATCATAATTTATTAGCTAGAAAATTAAACCCCAAAACATTATATATGTTTTTTTAGCAAAGACCCTAGGGAATACAATGGCGGTCGTTGCAACTTTTTATCTCGCACGGTATTTGCGCAGCAATTTTTTGAACACTTTTTTTGGGGAAAAAAAAAAACAGTTTTGTGCTTTAAAAAAAAACAAAACAGTAAAGGTAGCCCAATGTTTTTGCATAATATGAAGTTACGCCGAGTAAATAGATACCTACCATGTCACCTTTCAAAATTGCACGCGCTTGTGGAATGGCGTCAAACTTCACTACTCAAAAATCCCCATAGGCGACGCTTTAAAAAATTTTACTGGTTATATGTTTTGAGTTACAGACAAGGTCTAGGGCCAAAATTATTGCTCTCGCTCTACCGATCGCACTGATACCTCACATGTGTGGTTTGAACACCGTTTTCATATGTGGGCGGGACTTATGTATGCGTTTGCTTCTGCATGCGAGCCCACAGGGACAGGGGCGCTTTAAAATTTTTTATTTTTTTTTTATTGTTCATTTTACTTTATTTTAGTTTGATGCTTTTTTTAAAAAAAAATTTTTTTACCTCTTTTATTCCTATTACAAGGAATGTAAACATCCCTTGTAATAGGAATATGGCATGACAGGTCTTCTTTACAGTGAGATATGGGGTCAATAAGACCCCACATCTCACCTCTAGGCTGGGAAGCCTGAAATAAAAAAATAAAATAAAAAAGATCCTGGCTTCGATCGTAGCGGTGAGTCGGTAGAAGCATCGGAGGGTGGCGGGAGGGGGGGACATCCCCTCTTGCCTCCCGTAAGAACGATCAAGCAGTGGAACAGCCGCTATGATCGTTCTTATGGTGTAGGGAATCGCCGGCTAAAAAAGCTGATATCTGAATGATGCCTGCATATCCCCACACAAAGTCAAGAACGCTGTATGACAGCTGGTGGGCGGGAAGTGGTTAAAACGCTTTTTTTTTTTTTAACAAAGTTGTCCATTTATACAATATTTCTAATGCATAACATGTACATACCAAAAATGACACCCCAAAATAGATTCTCCTAGTCCTCCTGAGTACGGCGATACCACATGTGTGAGACTTCCACAGCCTGGCCACATACAGGGGCCGAGTACAGCCGAGTATGGCTGAGCATGGCAGGGTATGGCTGGGTATCACCGAGTATGGCGGGGTATTGCAGAGTGTTGTGGGGTATTGCAGGGTATTGCACATTATTCTGGGGCATTGCAGAGTATTGCACATTATTCTGGGGCATTGCAGAGTATTGCAGAGCATTAGGGATGGCTGAGCATGGATGAATGGATGGCTGGATGTCACTGGTTAGCGCTGTGGGCACTACACATACAGCCCACAGCGCTACTTCCATCCATCCATCCATCCCCCTCTCCGCTCACAGTGTACCGATCGGTACAGAGTAGAGGAACATGAAACATCTCATGACGCCGGTTTGTTTACATGTGATCTCTCCGTCATTTGACAGAGTGATCACATGGTAAACGGCCGCGATCAGCGGCCATTTACCGGGATCCAGAGGACCCAGCGGTTACGGATGTGTTCAGGTGCACGGCCCAGGGGGCGTGCGAGAGGAGAACTCTTGGAAGACGTCATATGATGTGATCCCAGAGTTAAGCAACCGCCCTGCTGCCGTCATTCGGCTATGGGCCGGTTGTAAAGTGGTTAATCGACCGCCCAAGCCTCCGGAGTGGGTGGTGGATTACATATGGTCGGCAGTTGGGGAAAATAGGAATGCTTGGGTAGGCATTTTCATTACAAATAGAAATATTCGCATTATGTCTCATGTTGTGTTAGTGCCAGGAAGATTAATTATTAATAATTATTATTATTATTATTAATATTTTATTTTTGTCGAACCAGAAGTTTAGGCTTTTTAATTTATATGCTCCTGTGAATAGCCAGAAACGTCTTGAGTTTTTTGAAGTTTTGAAGTTGCATGCAGTGGGAAGGAGACCTAGTGTGATCATGGGTGATTTTAATACGATCCGATTTGTGAAAGATCGGATAGGAGTAGCGAAGACTAAGTTAGATGTGGGTAGCACTATGCTGAATAGGGTAATTCAGGACTTGCATCTCAATGATGCTCATACTGTTCTGGGTTTGGTGGATCCATATTTCACTTTTTTTTTCAGAGTGTGGGCGCACCAAATCCAGAATTGATTTATGTTTGTTTTCTGATGCGTTCAAATGTGCTAATGTTAAACACAGGCCAGTAATTTTTTCAGACCATGTGGCAGTGTATGTTGATTTGAGTATGGGAGATAGTATTAAGTTTGGTTTAGGGGTATGGAGGTTAAATAGTTTATTGTCGCAGGACGATCATGTCAAAGCCCATTTTAGTAAGGTATATAGTAGATGGGTTAATGGGGAAAAAAGATTTTAGTAATATTTTGGGGTGTGTGGGATTGGGTCAAAAGTAAAATTAAATTCTTTTTTCAAAAAAAGAGTAGGGATAAAAGTAGCAGTGAGAAAAGGAGATATTCTCAGTTGCAAGTCAGGTTGGCTACATTATATTAATTTAGAAATATGGGCTATGACATGGCCGATGAAATAGACCATGTTAGGAAGAGGATTAAAGAGGTATTAACTGAAAGAGGAAAACAAATTATTTTTCAAGTGAGAGTTAAACACCTGGAGCAGGATGAAAGTGAATGAGCGTCAAGCTGAATAGTCTCTCGAGAGTTTTTTTTCTGAAGTGGAATTAAAAAAAAAAAGAGTACATTTGGGTGTCCTTATCGAGTTTGTAACACATGTATTTTCTCTATGTATTTTGTTTGTCTTTGCAAAACAGATGTGTTTTCGAGCAAGTTTTTCTTTTTACTTTTGTTTATTGTATTTTTTGGGTGGGTGATATTTTCCCTTGAAATATATGTGATGTCAATGTGTGTCGTTTGTAGGTTGTTCACTTTGATTTAATTGTCTATGCTGCATTATTTTTCAAAAACGTTCTCAAGATGTTGTGACTAATGTTTAAATCCTTAAAGTGGATGTAAACCCATTGTCATCCTTTCTAAACTACTGCCATAAGGGTTTTCTATAAGGATATACATGCCTCCTGCGTGTATCTTTACCTGTCAAATGTCTCCCCTCTGTCTGTTATTAGACCCGAAACACTGCATATTCTGTGGGTGGGTCTGTTGTCTGGAGCTCGGTGGGTGGAGTCGTGATGTTAGTAGACTCCCCGCCCACCTCTACACTCCCCTTGTCAATATGCATTTTCTCCTGATTATTTCTAACACTGAACTTCTGCTGAACTTCTGCTATGATCTCTAACATCCAGTGAAAAGACAGGAAAGTAACCACTTGACTTCAGCATGCCAAATCATGCTGAGGTGTGGAACAGCCAATCCTTGCAGAGCTGCTGAAGAAAGGAGTGGGGGAGGGAATTAAAAAATGATGCCTGTGTCTTAGGCTGTCACTCACAGCAAGGGGGAGTATTTGACAAAGTTTTTCTCAGTTTGTCAAGATTTTTCTCACTGAACAATAAGAGGATTGCTCAGAGATGGATTAACTCTGTGTGGCAAGACTGGGCTCAAATGATAGGCAATCTTATACTCTACAGTATGATATAAAAAAAAAAAAATTTCGGGTTTACATCCACTTTAATAGCTATCCATTTGTGAGCGCACTCCTTTTTACTCATGTTAACCATATTCTAGTGTCTCAAATTAACATACATGTGTTTTTTCCAAGTCCTGTTTTGTTGACCAATAAAATTTGTAGCAAATTTTTATGTTTTGTGTTTTTTGTTACTTTTCATGCAACACATTTCCCAGCTGCAGCTTAACTAGGCTGATTGGCATGGCAAATCCCAAAAATGTGTGATTTGTCTAAGGCCTCTTTCACACGGGGATCCGTATGTCCGTTTTTCATCCTTCCGTTTTCGGATGAAAAACGGACATACATTCATCCCTATGGAGCGTCGGATGTCAGCGGTGACATGTCCGCTGACATCCGACCCCGCTCCGATCCGAAAAGTGTAACGGAGGAAAAACCTACTTTTCCCTCCGTTTTCGGATCGGATCGGATGACGACGGACACTACGGACCGTCATCATCCGATCCCCCCATAGGGGAGAGCGGCGCTCTGACAGGTCCGTGTGCAGCGATGCACCTGTCATCTTCCTGCTCAGCGGGGATCGGCGGAGCGATCCCTGCTGAGCCAGCGGATGTTCACGGGGCGGATCATCACTGATCCGCCCCGTGTGAAAGAGGCCTAAGTTACTTTCCTGGTGCCTTCATGGTAGCATATGCATGGATTGTGTGTATGCTGCCATGGATAGGCACCAGGAAAGAAATTACAGAGAGGTAAGTATTCAATTTTCCATTTTAGAGCAGTGGTTCTCAGCCTAAGTTCTCAAGTACCCCCGACAAGACATGTTTAGGGAATTTTATCTTGGCTAAAATAGCTATTCAAAATACCAAGCCATTGACTGATTTAAAGCACCTGTGCAAGATGAAGGAAAACCTGCAAACATGGCCTGTTGTGGGTACTTGAGGACAGGTTTGAAAAGCACTGATTTAGAGCACTGAGATAAAATCGAGCTCCAGACAATCCTATTCTAATTTTGGGCATTTGAGGGAAACCATGTGAGTGTTAGAACCCCTGCTTGTCTTTTTTAGGTTGGGCTTTGTGTCCCTTTTCTTAAAATTGGCTTCACTTCCTGTCACATAGCCAAACAGGAAGAGAGGGTAAAACCCTACCAATGCCTTTCCTTGGGGGACACACAGGTCAATCTAACTAGTGTCCCCATTAGGCAAATTGCACTCTAGCACTTTGTTGTGTACACCCCAAATTCTTAGGTATTTTGGGGTTTATTAAAGGCAAATCCACTCTGCAATACAAGTGTAGTCGCTGAAAATCTGAGGGGAAGCACTGGTGATTTTATCATCCAATCATGTAGAAGCAAAGATGCTGTTTTTTATTTTCCTTGCATGTCCCCCTCGGATCTCCACCAACTGCACTTGTAGAGCAAAGTGGATTTACCTTTAGTAAATCAACCCCAAAGACTTACCCTGTTTTTTGTTATCTTGGGTTTACGTTGAGGGGGAGTTTACATGCCACAGATTGTACATGAAGACACTGAGGCGTTTTGCAGGCACTAAAAATAGTGCTTGAAAAGCGCCCTGAAACAGCCGCTGCTGTGTCTTCAGTGTGAAAGCCCTCTGGGTTTTCATATTGGAGTGAATGGAGCTACTCTTTCAGGGCGCTTTGCAGGCGCTATTTTTAGCGCCTGCAAAACGCCTCAGTGTGAAAACATGATTGCAATGTTATCCATTGTACTCTGCTAAAAATATATATAATGTTTGAGGGTTCTAATTAATTTTCAAGCAAAAAAAATACAGATTTTAACTTGTAAATAGAAATAGGCTTGGTCCTTAAGGCCCGGTTCACACTTGTGCGATGCCAGACATCGCATGTAATTCGCAGTAATTGACAGATAGTATGGCTGATATCGCACCACATTTGGTGCAAACACGCGCAGGACACTTTTTTTTCTGTTCGGACCAGAATCGGATCGCATGTGTGTTCACATATATGCGATCCGATTCATGTCCGAACTGTCAGTTCGCAGTGCGATATGCAAGCTGAACTGGGGGTGTCGTTAACAATGTATTGACACTCCCCAGCGATTCGCATATGGCAGTGTGAACTGACATGCGAGTAAGTGCGATGCGGGAATCCGCAGTGGATTCGCAGTGTTCTCGCATCACACCAGTGTGAACCTGGGCCTTAGTGGCTAGACACATTACATATTTATGGTCAAAATCTGCATAAGGCCCGGTTCACACTGGTGCGATGTGAGAACACTGCGAATCCACTGTGGGTTCCCGCATCGCACCGACTCGCATGTCAGTTCACACTGCCATATGCGAATCGCTGGGGAGTGTCCATACATTGTTGACGACACCCCCAGTTCAGCTTGCATATCGCACTGCGAACTGACAGTTCAGACATGAATCGGATCGCATATGTGTGAACACACATGCGATCTGATTCTGGTCCGAACAGAAAAAAGGGTCCTGTGCGTGTTCGCACCAAATGCGGTGCGATATCAGCCATACTATCTGTATGGCTGATATCGCACCGCACAGACATCGCATGTAATGTGAACGGCAGTGCGCTGCGAATTACATGCGATGTCTGGCATTGCACAAGTGTGAACCGGGCCTTAATGTATGCTGTATGTGTGTGTGTGTGTTTTTTTTTTTTTTATATAGATTTATTGCAATATATATGATCACACAGATAATATACATGGGGGGGGGGGCGACTACCCATAGACACGCATGATCACACAGATAATATGCTGGAAATACTCCCCTCTTTGTGAGCAATATATTTTTCACGCTTATTCAAAAAAAGGGGTTACAACATTACTACCTTTGGTTTCTTTAAGAACTAAAGTTCTGGGGGCCAATTCACACCAGATGCAGTTCCGAGCGCTTTTTTTCCTGCACCGGAACCGACTAGAAACTGACTGCATGGTGTGAACTAGAGTCATTGGAATACATGGAAAACACTGCATGCATTTTTAGTGCTAGTTCACACCAGATGCAGTTCCGTGCACTTTTTTTCTGCACTAAAAATGCATGCACAGTGTTCCATGTATTCCAATGGCTCTAGTTCACACCATGCAGTCAGTTTCTGGTGCAGAATCTGACCGGAACTGACTGTATTGGTGCAAAAAAAAACAGAACTGCATGGAACTGCATCTGGTGTGAACTGGCCCTGAGGCTGAATCACACCTATGCAGTTTTAGTGCTTTTTGCAGGAGAGTCCATTTAACATGGTTTCCTATGGAACATGTTCTGTAGTGCAAATCTGCAAAATGCAAAAAGCACTAAAAATGCATAGGTGTGAATCCAGCCTCAGGGCAGAAAAAAACGCACGGAACTGCATCTGGTTTTGTGCTGACACATTCTGAATAGGAGTTAGTAATCAGCTACACCACCAGACACAAGCTGCTTTCTCTTTTTGGGTATTAACCCTTTACACATTGCACAGTGTATGGGAAAAGAATTGCTCAGATAGATGAGAAGATTTATGTCATCCAATCACATTGCACAGTGTATGGGGAAATGAATTGTCCAGAATGCATAATACACAGACATGTATTAAGAAGATGTTTTCATGGAAGTTTCAGGTCCACCAATGATTATAGATTATCACCATAAAATCTACACAATTACATTTTGACAATTATGACATTTCACATCCAAGTCCAGGGAATATCCGCACAGTTGTTGATAGGAGGAAGATCTCTAGAATAATTGAGTTGTTTCAAAAAGAAATTAATGAATGGAATAAAACTGGAAGCAATATTCTCCATGTGATAAGGAAAAGCTCATTAACATGTTCAGCATTACAATGAGCGAGTGCCCGATGTCTGTTCTGTATTAAAGAATGTGTCTGCACCCATGCGCGCAACGATTTCACACATCCGGCGCAAGTCACCAGCTTTTTTCTATTCCTTTAAGTATGCGCCATGTTGCAATAACTATTCCTGCTCACGCAAAATTCGCCAACATGTTCGTAAATCAGCCCCTATGTGTGGCGGAAAACTAACACTGCACATCACTCTGAACACACCATCCCCACCGTGAAACATGGTGGTGGCAGCATCATGTTGTGGGGATGCTTTTCTTCAGCAGGGATAGGAAAGCTGGTCAGAGTTGATGGGAAGATGGATGGAGCCAAATACAGGGCAATCTTAGAGGTTCACCTTCCAGTGGACAACGACCCTAAAAATACAGCCAGAGCTACAATGGAATGGTTTAGATCAAAGCATATTCATGTGTTAGAATGGACCAGTCAAAGTCCAGACCTAAATCCAATTGAGAATCTATGGCCAGACTTGAAAATTGCTGTTCGCAGATGCTCTTCATCCAATCTGACGGGCTTTGAGCTATTTTACATAGAAGAATGGGCAAAAAATGTCACTCTCTAGATGTGCAAAGCTGGTAGAGACATCCCCAAAAAGACTATTTGTTCTTGCGCCCATTTTGCCCTAGAGAGAGGAAATATTTTCAGTTCAATGGATCATTCCTAAGACAAATATCTGGCACAGCTCACTTTGCACCGTGCTATGCTATCTGTTTATAGGGTTCTGGGAGAAACAAAACATCTGGTCCAAGAACCCCTTTGCTAGGCATCTAGTATATTATGGGCGCTATATTAACGATGTGCTCATTATTTGGGATTGCCCCCTTGGAGCAGTTGCTAGTTTTGTTTCCCATTGTAATTACAACACATATGGGATTACATAGTTACATAGTAGGCGAGGTTGAAAAAAGACACAAATCCATCAAGTCCAACCTATGTGTGTGATTATATGTCAGTATTACATTGTATATCCCTGTATGTTGTGGTCATTCAGGTGCCTATCTAATAGTTTTTTGAAATTATCAATGCTCCCCGCTGAAACCACTGCCTGTGGAAGAGAATTCCACATCCTAACCGCTCTTACAGTAAAGTACCATCTACGCAGTTTAAGGTTAAACGGCTTTTCTTCTAATTTTAGTGAATGACCGCATGTCTTTTTAAATTCCCTTTCGTGGAAAAGCTTTATCCCTATTGTGGTGTCACCAGTACGGTATTTGTATATTGAAATCATATCCCCTCTCAAGCGTTTCTTCTCCAGAGAGAATAAGTTCAGTTCTCGTAACCTTTCCTCATAACTAAGATCCTCCAGACCCTTTATTAGCTTTGTTGCCCTTCTTTGTACTCGCTCCATTCACAGTACATCCTTCCTGAGGACTGGTGCTCAAAACTGGACAGCATACTCTAGGTGCGGCCGGAGCAGAGTCTTGTAGAGTGGGAGAACTATCGCTTTATCTCTGGAGTTAATCCCCTTTTTAATGCATGTCAATATTCTGTTTGCTTTGCTTGCAGCAGCTTGGCATTGCATGCCATTGCTGAGCCTGCCATCTACTAGGACCCCCAGGTCCTTTTCCATCCTAGATTTATATTTTTGCCAGCTGAATGCATGATTTTACATTATTTTACTTTAAACATCATTTGCCATGTAGTTGCCCACCCCATTAATTTGTTCAGATCTTCTTGCAAAGTTTCCACATCCTGCGGAGAAGTTATTGCCCCGCTTAACTTAGTATCGTCTGCAAATACAGAGATTGAGTTGTTTATCCCATCCTCCAGGTCGTTTATGAATAAATTAAATAGGATTGGTCCCAGGACAGAACCCTGGGGGACCCCAATTTCCACCCCGGACCATTCTGAGTACTCCCCATTTATCACCACCCTCTGAACTCGCCCCTGTAGCCAGTTTTCAATCCATGTACTTGCCCTATGGTCCTTGACAACGGACCTTACTTTGTACAGTAAATGTTTATGGGGAACTGTAGCAAATGCTTTTGCATAATCCAGATACACCACGTCTACAGGCCTTCCTTTATCTAGATGGCAGCTCACCTCCTCATAGAAGGTTAATATATTGGTTTGGCAAGAATGATTCTTCATGAATCCATGCTGATTACTGCTAATGATATAATCACAATCTGGGACCCTTGCCCCTTTGTATTGAATTGTGTTGTAACTGTATTCTATCTATCTATTCGTATTTTCATTTTGAAAGTGTCCAAACACAAAGTTGTATTTTGTATAAAGTAACCTCTGTTTATATTCTTGATACTGACAAGTTCAACTCAATATTCTATAGATTTCCCATGGCGGCCAAAGATTAAAGGAATAACTCCATTCATTCTGCAGTTACACCAGGAGATCACAGTTAGATGTACAATCTCTGGTTATTTCTCAAACAATCTAACAGTGACTTGGATAGAGAAGAAGGGAGATGCTGTGACTGACTGTACACAGAACAGAAGCAATTACTATATACCTGATATAAGACATGAGAGAATGGCTGATAACTCCTATCAGTGCTCCCCTTCCTTATCTTTCACACCGATATCAGACAAGGAGGATCTGGAATTTCTCTGCAGAGTGGCACATCCCAGCCTGGAACACCCAATAGAACGAAGCACAGGACCTTCCAGGGTAAACTGTGAGTTTCTTATAGATATTAAGCAAAGTTCTGATATGCAAAAAACACAATGCATTTATAGAAGAGAGTGTGATAAAAATGTATGATGAAAACATTTATGATTTTCTAAATGCATATGCCAGAGAGGCATATACACTAGAGAACTGGACTCCATACATTTTTTTTAAGCATTGAAATCTCCTACCTAAAAAACTTGTTTCTAAGTTGTGCAAATGCACAGCATTTGTTCAAAAGTAAAGTAATACACAGGACATCTAGTTCTCACTGAGAGCAATATCAATGTCTTCCATTGGAGAGACAAGATCAGCCTGAAGTAAAGCAACAAGCAGCCTTTCTTTATGTTGCTGATCACTGATCAGATACCTGACAAAAATTCCTATTGTTGTCCAAACATACATTAAAACTTTGTTGACTTCTTACAAGGCCTCGCTGATGAAAGTAAATGTAAACCCAATCACTCAGGGATTTCAAAAACAATTTAATTTTTTTTTTAAAACAGAAGGGACCTCTGCTATATATATATATATATATATATTTTTTTTTAAAGAGCCCCCAGGAGGTTTATCCCACAATGTACTAGTATGCATCACATATTAGCACATTATGGCAAACCAACCTATCAAACAAAGTCCAAATTTACCTGTCAAACTTCCATCTTCACCCAGTTTTTCTTCCAGATTCACTCTGTTCGGCTGCTTGAATATCCAGGCCTCGATAACGTCACTTCTATGTATGTACACTGGAATCACTTCATCAGGGCACAAAACCGTGTTGTTCGCAACTCAGAGTACATTGCCACTGACAGGCTGGGAAGCATTTATGACACAAAGAACCACTAGGGTCTCTTCTGTCATATAAACTCTACCTGTCTGCATTTTATTTTTAAATCAGAGTTTAAATTCACTTTATGCTGCAGCTTTTCCCAGTGATCCTACCCTTATTAAGATACCTCCAGTTACAGGTTGACAAAGCCCTGTTTGCCTATTGTTTTCCTGTATTGTCACTAGAAATGTGCACTGCCGAAAAATTTGTTTGTTTTTGTTTCATTCGTTTTTTGTTTTTTTCAGAAATTCTAAAATTCGGAAATTGGAAATTCGAAAATTCTAAAATGCGAAAAGAACGAAAATCCAAAAATTCTAAATAATAATTAGCTAACTAATAATAGCTAACTGTTAAATTATAGGTATTGGATTTTCAGGGGAAAAAAGTGCATGTTATACGCCGATAAATACAGTAGTTATTTCAGATTTTCTAGTTTTTGGATTTTCATTCTTATTTTCCGATTTCTGTTCTTTTGAATTTTCGGATATTTATTCTTATTTTTGGATTTCCGAATTTCCATGAAAATGTGATCACAAACATTCAGAATAAAAGAAAATTGTATATGATATGTTGTGCGGTACACACTAAAAGTCATCCAGTTAGGAATTTTAAGATACCTACTTGGATTCTGAAAACTACCGTATTTATCAGGGTATAACACGCGCCGGCGTATAACACGCACCCCAAGTTTAGGAGAGAATTTTAAGGAAAAAAACTTACATTAAAATGCCCATCAATGCAGCCTCATCAGTGTTCATCTGCAGCCTTGTCAGTGTCAGTGCAGCCTTGACCCAGTGTCCATTGCAGTCTTGTCAGTGCAGCTTTGCCCCAGTGCAGTCTTGTCAGTGCAGCTTTGCCCCAGTGCAGTCTTGTCAGTGCAGCTTTGCCCCAGTGCAGTCTTGTCAGTGCAGCTTTGCCCCAGTGCAGTCTTGTCAGTGCAGCTTTGCCCCAGTGCAGCCTTGTCAGTGCAGCTTTGCCCCAGTGCAGCCTTGCCCCCAGTGTCCATGCTTGCCGCCGCCGACATATACATAGCTTCATGTAGTTTTAAATATGGCGCCGCGGAGTTCGGAGGGACTCGGCGGAGCTGAACGAACGCTGCTGAGATACACATAGTCGAGTGTATTCGGCTCTTTCCGGCGCCGCTCACAGTCCCGCCCTATGATGGACATAACACAGGTCCAATGGCGGGACTGGGCATGACTGTGAGCGGCACCGGAAAGAGCCGAATACACTCAACTATGTGTATCTCGGCTCCGAGCAGTCACTGATTTCGGCGGCGCTCGTTCAGCTCCGCCGAGTCCCTCCGAACTCCGCGGCGCCATATTTAAAACGACACGCTATGTGAATGTCGACGGCGATCGCCGCCGATAGATCACAATTAGCGGGGATCGGCGTATAACACGCACCCACTATTTTTCCCTGATTTTAAGGGGAAAAAAGTGCGTGTTATACGCCGATAAATACGGCATATGAATTTATTTAGCTCTTAGGGTGAGAAATGTGAGTGTCTCTTCTTGCTGAGATAAAAAATATGTAAATGTATTATTAATTACAGGTACTAATATAGCCCCATCAGGGAGAACATGCAAACTCCAGGCAGGCAGTGCCATGGTTGGGATTTGAACTGACAGCTCTAGTTCTGCTAACCACTTAGCCAGGGCGCTGCCAGATGAATGGCAATTGCAGTGGGAGTGTGACAAGGAAAGAATGATCCCCAGTCAAATCTGTAATAAACTTGCACAGCTCAGCATGGGGGAAACATATACAGTATATATGGGTGTCCCGGGGGTTAAATGCTGAAAATGACACTACTGGCAGAGTCTCAGTACAGTACTGCTCATGCTTATGGAACAAATTTTGAGTCCGGTGATATCTCACATACTGTACAGGAAATTTCTATCTGACAGGACATGTGCTGGCAACAGAATTATTTACTTATTTTACTTTTCCCTCCCAGTGGCCCCCCAGGAGACAGATATAAAAGTGACCCCTTCTGAATCAGACCGAGTGCTGTGTTCTCTCATTTTAAGGAAGTTTTATCCTCAAAACATTGATATAATATGGAGTAATGTAGAACTCAACAATCCAATTTTATCTTCAACCAAGAAAATTATTCAGACCAATGATGAGAAACTATTTGATGCTATAAGTGAGTGTGTCATTCCTTGGAGGTCTCTGAAGTCCTCGGTGCGGGTGACCTGGACACACGACTCATTAAAGGAGCCTGGACACCGAGATCTGCGTATAACAGGTACTACAACCTATACAGCCATGACAATGCAGGATATACACAACAAAACAGAACCATTCATATTTATACTTGAACAGCTTTTCTGAAGTTGCGTGCCTTTCCCTGCGACTCCTGCGTCCATAGACCTCAAGATTACACAGGCATTGCTTAAAGTCGCATCAAAATCTCGCAACTTTCAGGTCGCCTAAGTCACTGTGATGAGTACTATTATACCTAGAATATAAAGTAGTCCTACCATCAAACACTAGTAAACGTATGTTCTCAATATAATTGTGCTCAAATGGCTGAAAATCACACAGACGGTATCACCTACTGAAAGCTTGCATTAGACTCAACAGCATATGCTGAAAAGAGGTGAATGCCTATTAGCCACATCAGCATGAGCATGGTTGCTACTATAATATTAATGCCTGAAATGCAAAACATTATTGTATAGAATCAAACATTATTTTCTCTGGAGGTATGTGCTCAGCTCTGTAGCGTAGCGGTATACCCTGCTGCCCCCAAAGGCTCAAGCCAAATCCCACTGACAGCATCACCTCCTGGAAGTGTGCATTGTACTCAGAAGCATAATTAGCCAATGCACATCAGCTTGGTTTATTCCATATTTTAACTCTTCAAATGCATGCAATGGTATGTACTTATTCAATAATATTATGGTATGGAATTCCAAAATTCAAGGAAAAAAATGTTGTAGGGTCCCCCCAGTACATATCAGGCCCTTCGGTATGGACTTTAAAGGAACCCCACACCAAAATGTAAAAAAAATTTGATGTGGGATCCCCCCAAAATCCATACCAGACCCTTATACGAGCATGCAGCCTGGAGGTCAGGATAGGGGGGGACGAGTGAGCACCCTCCCCTTCTGAACCTTACCAGGCCACATGCCCCAAAACACCTTTTCCCCATGTTGATGGGGACAAGGGCCTCTTCCCGACAACCCTGGTTGGTGGTTGTCGGTCTGCCGGCAGGGGGTTTATCAGAATCTGGAAGCCCCCTTTTAACAAGGGGGCTCCCGGATCCTGCCCCCCTATATGAATAGGTATGGGGTACATTTTCCCCCTACCCATTCACCAAAAAAAGCAGTGAAATGTAAAAAAAACAATAGCCGGTTTTTGACAAGTCCTTTATTGTAAAATAACCCCTGAGCTGTCTTCTTCCCTGAGCCATCTTCTCCAGACGCTGTCTCTCCCTCCCCCATCTTAGTCCCGAGCTGTATTCTCCCAGAGCCGTCTCTCCTGCCGCCGCCATCTTCTCCATCTGCTGTGTTCTTCCGCACCGCTGTTTACCCACTAATATAAAAAAAATCTGCTCTTCTTCCGTGGCGGTCTTCCTCAGCTGTGTTGTCACCCGCTGTGTGGTGTCTCTTACATAGCCATGGAGCGGACTGAAAATAGGTGAATGCCAATTAGCCAATGCACTTTAAATTTGGCTGATTCTATTATACTAACTCTTCAAATGCATTCAATGATATGTAAGTATTCAATACTATTACGGTTTGAAATTCCAAAAACCACACACTAACGGGCAGATTACATTTTTTTTGTTTATTTTAATTCGCTTGTGCACTGAAAAAATGAACACAGCTGGTGGATGGTACTTGAACTTGTACCATGAGTTCTGTGGAGACCATTAAGCCATTGTGTTAAGTACGAGACCTGCATAATAGTGTAGTATGATTAAAGAATGAATATAAATAATTATCGCTTTATAGTCACCTAAGTTAAAAAATAAAAAACAACATACAACAAATAGGTAACCTAAATGTTTAATACATGTAACTTTACAGAATAGCAGACATTACTATGTAAAAAACATTCATAACTGCATTCGTTAGCAAAAGAAGGAAAAAAATAGGAATACTAAATGCAATATACATCAATAAATGCACATGAGGTAGAGCACATCTCACATAAAAATGTTTTTCACATGCATGGATCATGGTTACATTGCAGTACTATATAACAACTTGGTAGGAATTGGCATTTGCATATACGCGGAAGCGCTACTTAGCGCCGACTTAGAATTTACCAACGTGTTTCTCGCTAATGGCGCTAATTTTCATTCGCACATTCGCCTGTTGAAATTTTATTTGGCTAAAATGGGAGCTATTATTTGCCTTAGTGCCCAGTACTTCCTGGCGCTATAGTAAATGACCCCCAATGTTACACCGAGTAAATGGATAGCAAACATGTCACGCTTTAAAATTGCACATGTCAGTGCAATGATGACTAACACCATAAATTTTAATATCCATAGGTGACGCTTTAAAAGCCTTTACAGGTTACCATTTTAGATTTACAAAGGAGGTCTGGTGCTAGAATTACTGCTCATGATCTGACCTTCGCTGTGATATCTCACATGTGTGGGGCAGCTGATGTTTGCGTGTGTGCAGGACCTTTGTGCATGAGTACGGGGGGACGGGGGTAGTTTACTTTTTTTTTTTAAATTACAATTTATTTTTTTTAATTTTACACTGTTGCTTTTATTTTTTTTATTTTATCAGTTTTATTGCTTCCACAAGGAATCTAAACATTCTTGTGACAGTAATAGGCATGTGACAGGTACTCTTTATGGAGAGATCTGGGGTCTATAAGACCCCAAATCCCCCCTCTTCCCTTAAAAATATTCTAAACACAAGGATCGGTGTTTTTCCAATTAACATTTTTTAAATGGCGCCATTGACATCCAGGTAAACCAGAAGTGGTCAGGTCATTGCTTCTGGGTTACCATAGCCAAGAGACCATCAAAGCCGATCCGGTGAGACGGGAGAGCCCGAGAAAGCCGCGGAAGACGGCGGAAGTGGTCATTGTTCTGGAATGTATGTTCCTTGCTAAAGAGAATTATTTAAGGATTTCGAGTTTATAGCGGTATGCACTCACCAGCATTCTGAGCGATTACCAGAAGGACCAACTAATATCTAAATAATCTCTCTGAGCGCTCTGCTGAGTGTGAAAAAATTCATAATCCTTAAAGAAAAATATACATTTTCATAATGCAACCTTTGTAAAATACATTATAAGGTGCTTGTATCCAATTTTAATATCTTCCTTGTTTGGATTGATTATTTTGGATTACTCCTTAGATCTTCCTTGGCATCCACACATTGAAGAGCTAAATTCATCTGACCTAAAAATCAACACTGAGTCCAAAATACAAGTGAAAATCTCTGGATATTTCCCTGAGGATCTGACTGCGGAATGGTATAAGAAGGAGATGGGGACAGACAGATTTCTTGCTGTTGATATCAATAAATACAAGAGTGAAATCAGTGAACACCAGAGACATCCAGAGAACACATACAGCTGTACAGCCAGTCTGCTCTTCACCCCAACACTGCCAGAAGACCAGAGGTCAGAGTTCATCTGCAGAGTGCAGCATCCAAGTCTGGTGAAGGACATACAGAGAAGAATAGGACCCATACAAATTACGAGTAAGTTCTCTACACTGACCACCAACAATTTAGGATATTATAATGGCGGAAGAGAAAAATTCACACAGAATTCAGAAAGCATTTCCAGTGACAACAGAATTGATTCTTAGCCTGCAGCTGTAATCTTTTAAGTGAATTGGCTACATGAATCCTGGGAATTGTCCAGAACTGTCACAATATATGTTTGATTACACATACAATACATTTGGACTTAAAGCTGAAATTGATACAGGGCAATTTTTACATAGATTCATTGGTCCAGCTTGGACCAAGGTAAGTATGTACAGTATACTATACCATACCTGTGGGGTCCCCATGAAAGCTGGAAATCTCTGTAGTAGGCTCTGCTTCCATACTGATCTCCATTAGCTTCTGGGTCTCATGGCGGCTGCTCTGCTGCTTACTGAACACAGGAGGTCATTAGCTTGGCATGGGAGCCAATCAGAAAACACTTTGCATTTTCTCAATGGATGTAAAGTGTTCTCCGATTGGAAAAGGTGGAGTTTGTGACATTACCTTCCCACCTCTCCACCTTGTCCAATCAGGGAACGCTTTGCATTCTTTTAAAAAATTATGCTTGAATGATGTCAGTGCTGAGCAAGCGACCTCCTAATGTGCAAAATGCAGCTGTAGTAGTAACAGTGTCTACCACAGTGATTTCCAGCTTCCACGGGGATCCCTCAGGTATGGCACAAACATACCAACATTGCTCCAAATTGCCACACCTGGAATTCTAATTCTTAGAATATTTAAAGCCAAACCTTTTTTCCTTTTTAGTTCTGGGTAGGGAATGGTTAAAGTCCCTGTCAGGTTTTTTGCTGTTCCATTAGGAAGATTTTCCTTGACTTACTCTTCTAGAGACTCAACCGGAAGTGACAGGAAATCCCTCCAAAGTGAAGTCAAATCCCCTCTTAAAGTGATTGTAAAGGTTTGTTTTTTTTTAAATAACAAACATGTCATACTTACCTCCTCTGTGCAAGATTCTCTTACAATATTGCTTTGGAAAATCTAAAGTTGATTGTATGGCCAGCTTGTAACATGTATGGTGACCTATAGACAGCTGTCACCAGAACACGTGTCTCCATTGGAAGACTTGATCCCTGTATCTGTTTCAGTGAGAAATATACAATGTTGGGTTTCCCATTACTTCCTGTACCACACACAATGGTCACTAGGTCAAACAGGGAAAGAGACAACTACAAAAAATCAAATGCCGGAGGTTCTAACCCTTCACTGGCTTATCCAAAACTAAAAGAAAAAAAATGAGTTTGGTTTTCAGACACATTGTATTACACACTGCAGTTGTCTATGTCAGTGGTCATCAACCCTGTCCTCAGGGCCCACTAACAGGCCAGGCTTTATGTATTACCTTGGGGGATGCAGACTAGAATACTGCAATCGCTAAGCAGCAAATCATATCACCTGTGATGTACTTCAGTTATCTTGCAAACCTGGCCTGTTAGTGGGCCCTGAGGACAGGAGTTGATTACCTCTGGTCTATGTGATACTGTAAACTGGTAATCTTTCTTGTATTTATGTCTAGTGGCTCCGCAGATGATAGAGACGGTGAGATTCTCCCTCAGTGATTCCGGAGAGGTGAAATGTTCGCTGACTCTGAAGAGATTCTACTCTCCGGACATAAAGATCAGATGGAGCGCAGGAGAAAAACAAACCAAGCTAATGGATTACTCCCAACCAGTACAGTCTGCGGATGGTGAAACATTTGATGTTACCAGTGTGTGCACATTGCCCCAACCTCTCTGCTTTCCTGTCTATGTCACCTGGGAGCATCAATCAGTAAAAGAACCTCCGAGTATTATACTGAATCCATCAGGTAATAATTGAGTACAGCATGAGATGGTGTTTGTACAAAAGTACATTCTAGTTCATAATACCCAAGTGATATAGTCATATTATATAATTGACTTCCATTGAAGAGACCTGTCGGAAAACTTTCCAATAATCAGCAGCTGCAGCCAAACAGGTGCAGTCACTGATCAATACATTCTGACATTGGTAGGTCCCACTGTCAGAATACAATATTCCAGCAGGGGATATTCCTCTATTCCTCTATTCACCTCGTCTGTGTGCATGAAGGGATCTGTAATTCTTTTCTTTCTCATTCAGCTACTAGGCTGAACGAAAAAAATAATGAATTGTGTATGGCCAGATTTAGTAGCAGAATTATGGGAAAGATCTTAAAATTACAAAGCTCTTCACACGAGCAAACACAGCATTAGCACAGCTTGTGTCACTGTGTCAGAGGGCGGTATTGTCATAGTGTGTCACTGTGTCAAAGGGCAGTATTGTCATAGTGTGTCACTGTGTCAGAGGACGGCATTGTCATAGTGTGTCACTTAGTCAGAGGGTGGTATTGTCATAGTGTGTCACTGTGTCAGAGGGTGGTATTGTCATAGTGTGTCACTGTGTCAGAGGGTGGTATTGTCATAGTGTGTCACTGTGTCAGAGGGTGGTATTGTCATAGTGTGTCACTTAGTCAGAGGGCGGTATTGTCATAGCGTGTCACTGTGTCAGAGGGCAGTATTGTCATAGTGTGTCACTGTGTCAGAGGGCGGTATTGTCATAGTGTGTCACTGTGTCAGAGGGCGGTATTGTCATAGCGTGTCAGAGGGCGGTATTGTTCCTTCCATAGATGAGACAGGCGGTAGTTGGGATATGCTTGGCAAAGCAAAGTCCTGAGTCTTTTTCTCACTTGTGACTGACAAAAACGTTCCCATTAGCAGAATGGTAGAAAAGATGTTAAACATGGGAGATGTCATCTTTGTCAATGTCGAAAGACTTCAATATGTCAACACACATCATCTGTTTTTATCTCTGAAAACAGTATGTTAGGACATGATCTCTCCTTCACACCTTATCAAGCTGCCCATCAAAGTTCCCAAATCACAAGGTTGTGGGGGCTCGTCAGTGATTCTGGCTCTGTCCAATGTGTGTAACAGACTGGGCTAATCCAACACACATTACAAGTAGGGATGTTTAGTTACAAGCACTTAGTGCAGTGCGGCTGGTGCTCAAAATTTTTTGGGGAGCGCAAACAAACTGAAAAATTCTGAAAAAAAATCCCATCAATTGCAGCCTCACTGCAGCCACTGTGCCCCATCAAATGCAGCTTCTCTGTGCCCCATCAAATGCAGCTTCTCTGTGCCCCATCAAATGCAGCTTCTCTGTGCCCCATCAAATGCAGCTTCTCTGTGCCCCATCAAATGCAGCTTCTCTGTGCCCCATCAAATGCAGCTTCTCTGTGCCCCATCAAATGCAGCTTCTCTGTGCCCCATCAACTGCAGCCTCACTGTGCCCCATCAAATCCAACACACATTACAAGTGGGGATGTGTAGTTACAAGCACTTAGTGCAGTGGTGGCTGGTGCTCAAAATTTTTGGGGGAGCGCAAACAAACTGAAAAATTCTGAAAAAACCCCCCATCAATTGCAGCCTCACTGCAGCCACTGTGCCATCAAATGCAGCCACTGTGCCCATCAAATGCAGCCACTGTGCCCATCAAATGCAGCCACTGTGCCCATCAAATGCAGCCACTGTGCCCATTATTATTATTATACGAGATTTATATAGCGCCAACAGTTTACTCAGCGCTTTACAATGTATAAGGGGGACAACACAATTACAGTACAATACAAAAGGTACAGGAGGGCCCTGCTCGTAGAGCTTACATTCTAAAAGGGAGGGGTGGTGGTACAAAAGGTAATAGCTGCAAAGAATGATTTGATGGGGGTGCCCATCAAATGCAGCCACTGTGCCCATCAAATGTAGCCACTGTGCCCATCAAATGCAGCCACTGTGCCCATCAAATGCAGCCACTGTGCCCATCAAATGCAGCCACTGTGCCCATCAAACGCTCCCACACTGTGCCCCATCACAGGCAGCCTCACTGTGCCCCATCACAGGCAGCCTCACTGTGCCCCATTACAGGCAGTCTCACTGTGCCCCATCACAGGCAGTCTCACTGTGCCCCATCACAGGCAGCCTCACTGTGCCCCATCACAGGCAGCCTCACTGTGCCCCATCACAGGCAGCCTCACTGTGCCCCATCACAGGCAGCCTCACTATGCCCCCCCGCCGGCCGTCTTTACTTACCCTGTCTCGGTGGCGGTGGGATAGCTCCTTGATGTCTTCTCCTGACCTCTGCTATGACTGGACGCCTGATAGGCATCCAATTACAGCGCCTGTCATTTCAGCCAATCAGGTGACAGGTAACAGATCCGAGCACCTGATTGGCGGAGAGGCGGTTTAGTGTTAGAAAAGCGAATATTCATTTGCTTTTCTAACACAGCTGAGTGACCTGAGAGCGCCCAGCATGGCGCTTGCAGGTCAGTTCACCTTTTTTGACGCCTATTAGAGCCTATGGCTCTAATCAGGTGCTTCAAAAACACACCCCGCCACTGTAATTCAGGTGCACGGCGCCCAAAAAGGGGTTTTGAATTAATTTGAAATTCCCTACCAAAACCTTTGCAAGTTATGGGTATACAGTTGGGCATATATAAAATATCACATGGACATTCACTAACACCAGTGATGATTGCACAAACAAAAAGTGAAAAAAATATATACCAAAAATTAAAGGAAAAAATATATATATGTGATAAAAATTATTTAAAGTAATAAAGTCCACTCAAATAGACAACATGAAAGTCCACTATTATAGACAGTCCTCCGGGGGGTGACTTATAGTTCTTTGATCGGTGACATGCAATTCCAACACTGGAGGTGATAAGTGTAGGGGTACAGTACAGAAAGTGCCTCCACCACGAGAAATGCTGCCGCTTACCAGCTCCCTAGATCTCTTTTTACGGAGACCCAACGTGCCTTAGGCTTCTAACCCTGCCTCGGTTATTATGGTGGCTGTCAGCACTAAGAGGATTCCCCACGGTCTCAGTGTAAGATGTCATCCCGTGTGGCAAACAATCGTTCATATGCCATAAAAAAATATAAAGCTTCCATAGTGTATTACGTTTTTAAAAAGTTTATTAAATTAAAAATTCTTGCACTTAGTTATGCAGATGGTATTCAGCGATGGATATATAAAATCAAAGACACGAGCCGGCCGGCTCTCTTTTGGGATAGTGCAGTATAAACATTTTTGAAGTAAACCAGAAGGGATGTCAGGTCATCGCTTCTGGGTTACCATAGCCAAGAGACGATCAAAGCCCATCCGGTGAGGCGGGAGATTCCAAGAAAGTCGCAGAAGACGGCGGAAGTGGTCATTGTTCTGGAATGTATGTTCCTTGCTAAAGAGAATTATTTAAGTATTTCGAGTTTATAGCGGTATGCGCTCACCAGCATTACTACTTCCACCATTCTGAGCGATTACCAGAAGGACCAACTGATATCTAAATAATCTCTGAGAGCTCTGCTGAGTATGAAAAAATTCATAATCCTTAAAGAACAATATACATTTTCATAATGCAACCTTTGTAAAATACATTATAAGGTGCTTGTATCCAATTTTAATATCTTCCTTGTTTGGACTGATTATTTTGGATTACTCCTTAGATCTTCCTTGGCATCCACACATTGAAGAACTAAATTTGTCTGACTTAAAACTCAACACTGAGTCTAAAATGCAAGTAAAAATCTCTGGATATTTCCCTGAGGATCTGACTGTGGAATGGTATAAGAAGGAGATGGGGACAGACAGATTTGTTGCTGTTGATATAAATAAATACAAGAGTGAAATCAGTGAACACCAGAGACATCCAGAGAACACATACAGCTGTACAGCCAGTCTGCTCTTCACCCCAACACTGCCAGAAGACCAGAGGTCAGAGTTCATCTGCAGAGTGCAGCATCCAAGTCTGGTGAAGGACATACAGAGAAGAATAGGACCAATACAAATTACGAGTAAGTTCTCTACACTGACCACCAACAATTTAGGATATTATAATGGCGGAAGAGAAAAATTCACACAGAATTCAGAAAGCATTTCCAGTGACAACAGAATTGATTCTTAGCCTGCAGCTGTAATCATTTAAGTGAATTGGCTACCTGAATCCTGGGAATTGTATGGAAGAGCCCTGGGGCCATCATAAGAAAAATACAGAATTATGAGTTTAAAAAAAAAAAATTTCTACAGAATTCTGAGATTCAAAGTCAGAATTCTGAGATTCAAAGTCAGAATTCTGAGATTCAAAGTCAGAATTCTGAGATTCAAAGTTAGAATTCTGAGATTCAAAGTTAGAATTCTGAGATTCAAAGTTAGAATTCTGAGATTCAAAGTTAGAATTCTGAGATTCAAAGTTAGAATTCTGAGATTCAAAGTTAGAATTCTGAGATTCAAAGTTAGAATTCTGAGATTCAAAGTTAGAATTCTGAGATTCAAAGTCAGAATTCTGAGATTCAAAATATAGTAGTCTCTATTAGGAAGATTTTAGGACCAATGAGCAATAATGTAGTAACACCCACATACCATCATTCTGCAGACATACATGTCTTCTGCTCTGTATATGGATATGTAAATCTATCTTATTAACAGCACGCAGTATAGGGAAGCATTCAGTGCTGGGTTCTCTGGTTCCTCTACTGTATTAATATTTCCTCGGTTTGCTGTTTTATCCTTCTTCTCTGTCATCTGCTCTAACATAAAGAGCCATGCTGAAAACGTGTGTATTGTGTGTGAGTGGGGGGGACACAGCTTCCATAGATAACAGAACACAATGGCCAGCACAACACACCCCAACTTATAGGAACCATTGCACTATTGCCCCTACACGAGGGAATTGTGAATGGCTAGAAGGCAGCAGGACAATGTGTGTCTATGGTCATAACGGATTGATCATGGCAATTACTTGTCTGGACTAGTAGAGGTGTTTCACAAACATAAACCAAGACTTTATTACTAATGAGAGTTAGCATGGTGGTTAGAGCAGCAGGCTTACATTGTTGAAGTTGTGGGTTCTAATCCAGGTGAGACTCTATTATATATATTTTAAAATATAAGATACTGAGGGCTTAAATTGTATTTTATCAATATATCCAAACTGATTCCAAGGTATATTAACCACTTAAGGACCGCCTCACGCCGATGTACGTCGGCAAGGCGGCACGGGCAGGCAAAATCACGTACATGTACGTGAATTGCCTCCCGCGGGTGGGGGGTCCGATCGGACCCCCCCCCCCGGTGCCCGAGGCGGTCCTGTTATGTCCCCTGGCGATCGGAGGTGAGGGGGAGGCCATCCGTTCGTGGCCCTCCCCTTGCGATCGCCGCCAGCCAATCAGATCATTTCCTTTGCTGCTGTATGCTAAACGGCAGCAAAGGAAATTATGTCATCTCTCCTCGGGTCGGTATTTTCCGTTCCGGCACCGAGGGGAGAAGACAGGTATGTGAGTGAAAACACACACACACAGTAGAACATGCCAGGCACACATTACACCCCGACACCCCCCCCCCCCCCCGTCACAAACTGACACCAGCAGTTTTTTTTTTCTGATTACTGCTAGGTGTCAGTTTGTGACAGTTACAGTGTTAGGACAGGTACTGTTAGCCCCCTTTAGGTCTAGGGTACCCCCCTAACCCCCCCTAATAAAGTTTTAACCCCTTGATCACCCCCTGTCACCAGTGTCACTAAGCGATCATTTTTCTGATCGCTGTATTAGTCGCTGGTGACGCTAGTTAGGGAGGTAAATATTTAGGTTCGCCATCAGCGTTTTATAGCGTCAGGGACCCCCATATACTACCCGATAAATGTTTTAACCCATTGATTGCCCCCTAGTTAAACCTTTCACCACTGATCACCGTATAACCGTTACGGGTGACGCTGATTAGTTCGTTTATTTTTTATAGTGTCAGGGCACCCGCCGTTTATTACCGAATAAAGGTTTAGCCCCCTGATCGCCCGGCGGTGATATGCGTCGCCCCAGGCAGCGTCAGATTAGCGCCAGTACCGCTAACACCCACGCACGCAGCATACACCTCCCTTAGTGGTATAGTATCTGAACGGATCAATATCTGATCCAATCAGATCTATACTAGCGTCCCCAGCAGTTTAGGGTTCCCAAAAACGCAGTGTTAGCGGGATCAGCCCAGATACCTGCTAGTACCTGCGTTTTGCCCCTCCGCCCAGCCCACCCAAGTGCAGTATCGATCGATCACTGTCACTTACAAAACACTAAACGCATAACTGCAGCGTTCGCAGAGTCAGGCCTGATCGCTAACAGTTTTTTTGGTAGCGGTTTGCTGAACTGGCAAGCACCAGCCCCAGGCAGCGTCAGGTTAGCGCCAGTACCACTAACACCCACGCACGCAGCATACGCCTCCCTTAGTGGTATAGTATCTGAACGGATCAATATCTGATCCGATCAGATCTATACTAGCGTCCCCAGCAGTTTAGGGTTCCCAAAAACGCAGTGTTAGCGGGATCAGCACAGATACCTGCTAGCACCTGCGTTTTGCCCCTCGGCCCAGCCCTGCCCAGCCCACCCAAGTGCAGTATCGATCGATCACTGTCACTTACAAAACACTAAACGCATAACTGCAGTGTTCACAGAGTCAGGCCTGATCCCTGCGATTGCTAACAGTTTTTTTTTGTAGCGTTTTGGTGAACTGGCAAGCACCAGCGGCCTAGTATACCCCGGTCGTAGTCAAACCAGCACTGCAGTAACACTTGGTGACGTAGCGAGTCCCATAAGTGCAGTTCAAGCTGGTGAGGTGGCAAGCACAAGTAGTGTCCCGCTGCCACCAAAAAGACAAACACAGGCCCGTCGTGCCCATAATGCCCTTCCTGCTGCATTCGCCAATCCTAATTGGGAACCCACCGCTTCTGCAACGCCCGTACTTCCCCTATTCACATCCCCAACCAAATGCAGTCAGCTGCATGAGAGGCATTTTCTTTATATCCTCCCGAGTACCCCTACCCAACGAACCCCCCAAAAAAGATGTTGTGTCGGCAGCAAGCGCAGATATAGGCGTGACACCCGCTATTATTGTCCCTCCTGTCCTGACAATCCTGGTTTTTGCATTGGTGAATGTTTTGAACGCCTAAAGTTTATTGGTTAAGTTGGCTTAACTTCTGCTTTAAACATTAGACTCTCTGCTGCCTCTGAGTCTGCCTTAAACCAGTTAGCTCTGTTTGAACTCAATATAACCAATTAGGAAATTAGCATGTCAAAAGACCCCCCATCCAGGTGGTGAATTATCACCTGCCTAAAACATCCAACAGCTTTTGAGAACCAGGAAAAATCTAAGCTGGACTCAACCTGATATCACAAAATATAGTCCTTTTATTAGAGTTCCCCTGAAGATATAAATATGGATTGCAAAATCTCCACCACAGTCCCCCCTGAAGTTCATTCTTGAACTTATGTCCTCCTTCAATGATCTTGCACCCACCCACAACAGCCCAGAAGCCCCGACCCTTCCCCACCACCACTGCGGCCTCCTCTTCCTTTCTTGAACACGTCGGAACTCCTCAAGGTAGGCTTAAGATAGCAAAGAAATCTTGGTGCTTTTGAGACTTCATATCCAAACCATGAGTGTCTGTATTGCAATGTTTCATCGCCCCTCTGCCTTGGAAGAGCGGAACTCAAACATTGATGGCGGGATCCTGGCATATCTAGTCCTGTATCTTTGTAAGACTATGTAATGGTTGCATCGATTGGATCGGACCGCGAGACAGCACTTTTCAGCATGGTGAAGGAAAGTCCAGGAAAGTCTTATTCGTGACACATTTATCTTAAGAAATAACTTGTGGTCGCTGCTTCTTCAGGTGGGGTCGGGCGGGCCTCCAGACAGTCGTGCATGAATACAAACAGAGAGAGAACGTTAGTGTACAGATATTGGAGAAATGCTGGACAGGGGCAGAGTGTTGGCCATTAAGACTAAATACTCCTAAAGGGTGTAATGTGGACGAGTAGAGTGGGTTCCCCACAGGGTACAGAGTCTGAGCAACAGCCAGTATCATCCATGGCCCTTGATGGTAGGGATAGTCAATACTGTCTGTTATTGCCAGGTCCCTGGGTTCACCACACCTGCTCACGGGGCTCAGGTTAAGGCAGTAGGTAGACTAGGGGAGGTGGAATTACATTAAGACCTAAAACTGGATGTCCAGGGATTACTTTAGTTAAAATATGGTACTTGCGGGCAGGCAAAGTCTTTTTTTTAAAGAAAAATGATATGACTGATGTCTTAGTTACATTATCTTGAGAAGATAAATGATAGAAACCAAAGGAAACACTTAGAGAGCATAATATTAAAGAAGAAAAAGGAATAGAAGAGAGGTGAGAAATGAACAGGAAAAATAGTGGGAATAATAATGAAAAAAAGAACAAAAAACGGAAAAAACTACAGATTGAACGCTGCTCCAACCAAGACTGTTAAAGAGCCTTGAATCTGTATATATAAAAAAAGAATACATTGGTTAAAAAAAACATAATAAAAAAATAAAAACAAAAAAACAAAACAAATGTTTTTCTAAAAAAAAACTCCTCTCCCATTAACAGTATTTTTGCAGGTCAGGTACACAGATATTAACAACAAAAGGGAGAGAAAAAAAATAAAATAAAAATAATAAAAAAATGATTGAAACTTTTGGAATTTAGGTAAACCTGACTGCACTTTATTACTAAAAATTGAAGAGGCTTATCCCTGGAACAAGAAAATATAGTTCTAGGGTCCTCTCTTAAATGCGCAACTTCTTTGTACTGGTCTGGATTGGATATGGCTTCCTCAGAGATTTGTTTCTGAGTTAGTGGCTTTTCTGTTCCTTGAGAGAAGATACCTTGTTGAGGTACACATTCTCATAGCTTTGGCATTCATTCTCCCGATAGTAACTCACATTATTACCTGCATCGGGAAAGGCAATAAGGCTGCACAGGTTAGGACAACAGGGTGGAGCAAAATGTTTAGGAAAGCTGTAGCGTTCGGACTATACCCAAATAAACTTTCCCACCAGGAAATCTTAGCATCTGCGTCTAAAGCGTGGGATATTTGGATCAGTCTATTTTGATCATGGGTGAGTCGTATGGTGGCTTGTTTTTCAGCATCTCTTAGTACATTTAATATTTCATCCTGTTGTCCGCAATCCATCAGCCAAGCTTTTAACTCAGCCCCAAATCCCAGAGGGAGTTTCTGTAGGTGTAAGGGGATGTCAGGTTTGCTATAAAACCTTTCTTCAGGGGTGATCGGGGTACAACCCGGTGTTCCTGCTATATCCATGCCACGGGCCAGAGGAGGTGTACTATAGACTCCCCGAGGTAGTGTACCCTGCTGAGTACCATTTAACCTGATGCTGAAAACAGTGCATCATTAGACATGTGATACTAGCACCAGTACCCTGGTCTCCAGTCTCAAGTAGTTTTAACTTTGTTTAGGACCAGTTGGGACACTACCCCGGCATCCATTAGACATGACCCCCCTCTGTGCCAGCATTATTGCCTTTTCCCATAGCACAACCCTTACCTTCCTTTAGCACTCATCAGTACCAGTCATCTGAGGCTGTCCATATTCAAACCATCAGAACAAGATGGGCTCCAGGGTGTAATCCAGTAGAGTCTGATAGGATAGTACCCAGATTGACCGTGATATCTGCACAATGTTCCATCCCTGCCATTAGGGATGAGAACAGTGCAAGTAAGATTTTTGACGATCCTGGAACTGAGTCATCCACCAATCTATTACGACTCATAGGCAACCTGGATACTACCCCCCCCCCCCCCCCCCGTCTGTCCTTGCAAATTGATGCTGGACAGAGCAAGTTGGCTTTCCTAACCCCTTCCCTGATATGTAGCACAAGACCCCCCAATGTGATCCTGAATATCTCCAGCTCTATAGTGTTTTAAGGTACCCAGTGCCCCACCTCCAGCTCCAAAGACAGTCTCCATTAAGCCTCTCTTTCCTAAGGATGGGAAATAGTCAGAATACCCGGATTGAAAACCACCTGCCACCAGGTACACTTGTCTCTTCATAGAGGTTGCACACCTTATGGGGCACTGGTCTTCCTGTCATGCAGGACACAGACCACTAGTTAAGGTATGCAAGGAGTCTAGGACAGGAAGGACACCTATGGGTATCCACTGAGGAGAATACAGCATGCCCACACAACTCCATCCCTGTGCCTGGATTTCAGAGACCATGCCCAGGGTATACAATGCACCTCTACCTATGGTTAGGTTCAAAAAACCCTCTAGTTCCCTGACTAACGTTACATCGGTATTCCTTAGGACACAGAAACAAATAATACCCAGGTACTTCCTTCCCAGAAATGACCTCTCCATCCAGAACACAGAGTGCAATATACACAATTTTCCTGCACAACTCTTCTCCGGGCTCTCCCAAAACTATACACTCAACGTGTATGCCATCAGGCAGGCCCTCATACTACACATCTGAAAGTAAATCTGAAGGAAATTGGAAAACAAAAATTGCATAATGTGTATCCAACTCGAGGAACTTCTGCTACCAAACACAACTGGCCAAAGGGCAAAGAAATATCCCTTGTAGCACTGAGGCGCCGGGATCACTGAACAGTAGTGGGTACACAAGCCGACCCTTTAAAGCCAGGAAACCCAATTATCGAATCTGAGAAATAAAACACCAATAAAATTTAGTAATAAATATTCCATTTTCCTCCTAGAAACAAAATAATCCAATGGTTATATACCTGTAACAAGACATTAGCATATGAAACACAAATATACATTACATTACATAAACAGTGCACTTTTTTTAAGATGCCAAAAAATTGTTGAGCTCAACTTATCATTAATATGTATTAATACACATTAATACCACGTGGATTTTTTGTTTTATGGTATACCAATAATTCCAAAAAAAATGTATTCACCATGGTTGAAAAAAATTAGCAATCCGTAAAAAACCTTTTAGCAGTACCATTTGTCAACAGATCATAATACCTCACCACAAAGAACCTCTCCAGTACTGTTTTCCTGAAAAACAAAGTCATTTTAGTACATGTCTCTTTCAATTCACTAGTACAGATAATTATCTTGGCTCAGGTCATTTGCATGTCAATACAGTTCGCTGTACCTTTTCACAGACCTGGTGAGAAAGAAGGGGGGGCATTTGGGTGGGCTGTCAGCAGCTGAGAACAAACGTCACACAATACGACATATATTACATACTCCACACATACACTCACACAATTGGCTAGGTTAACGATGACCTCTAGACATCGCACATCAGCATGTTTTCTATAATACCCTGTACTTCTTAAACCCATAACATCTGTTTGGTAAGGTTAAAATTCTTTCAGAGATCCATCCCATTTCATTAGCCCCTTCTCAGCTGTATGAATGCATTCAGGAGTTTGGAATGATTTCTCCTTAAATCCCATAGTAATAACATTCACTTCCTCTGTTTTATTTGCTGACTCCAGCATCCATATAAATTACGTGTCTTTTTCATATGGTCGTGTCATCTTTCTGTGGTGAGCAAGGTACAGATTTTCCCAAGCTTTGGCTTAAAAGTACCTCTTTTAAAATACTTCTTCCCAGTCCAACGATCCCAATCTTGCAAATATTTCACAACCCAAGGTCCATATCTATCTATCATCTCTTCCCTTGGGGTCATTTGATAGGGTTTACCCCATTCAGACCCCCTCTTTGAAGCGATTAGATTACCCATCCTTTACGGACTCCGGACCTTGAACTGATTCCCCAACCTTTTTACAGGTTGCCTTTACTTCAGAGGTAGCTACTCTCTGACCAAGAATTGGGTTGACAGGTACCGCCCCTGTCACCCTTGGCGATTTTTTTTTTTTTCACTACTTGTCAGAACAATTTTTTTCCGGACTCTGCGTACAGAGAACCCCGCGCTTTACTTTCGGAGCAGTTATGGTTTGCGCCTTTATCACGATACCCGGCCCCCGCATTCCGATTATTTTACACGGCCTGAGCGGGCTGCTAGCGTACTACTCCTAATGTTCCCTGTTCTGACTATAGTCCCTCAAAAAAAAAATAGCCTGGAGATTTTCCAAACTATAATAGTTCAATCTCCCCCGTGGACTTTTCAGAGGTATTCTAAAGGAAATGCTTAACGAAGGGCTATTACTTCTGTTATCTCCATAATGATTAACATAAACTTGGATAATCAGGACCCTATGGGTGCTTGTAGTACAGGAGGCAGTTAACTGATGCACACCTAATTTCAATATGATTGGTATCAGTTTACAATATAGCCAGTGTATACAGGTCTAATTACTAAGCTCACCATCCACAGTTAGTAGTTTACAAAGAGACAGATCCATACTAGGGCTGAAACAACTAATCGACTAATCTACAACCAATCGACCACAAAATCATTCGACTACTACCTTCACAATCAATCGGCTGGTAACCCAATGGAGGTTAAAAAACAAAAACAAAATGAGCCCTCTATAGTACAAAAAGAGCAAGCGCAAACGTAAATATAACTTTCACCGTTCTACAGTAAAAAAATGAACCCCTTACAGTAGTGACTATCTGCTCCCCCCTGCACCCCAAAGGGCCAACCCTAACCTTCTCAACCCCATTATGTTAATAAACGTCTTAGACCTGGTTCACATCTATGTGCTTTTCTGGTGCCTTTTGCAGAAACACACTACAGTTCATTCACATGGCCTCCCACGAGACACGTTCACATCCATGCCCCTCCCCAGCATATTTGGAAAGGGTCAGGGACTCCCTCCTTAATGCAAAACAGCGCCTCTTCTGTTCAATACACTCCAAGGGAGAAGCTGCAGAAAAACATACAATGCACCCCTGCAGCAACCCGTGTCCTCCAATCTGACCTACAACAACCTGGCCAGAAAAAACAAAAACGCAAATTGCAGCAAAATCACGTGCAAGAAAATCAAACGCACAGCAAAAAGCACTGCAGAAATAGATAAAAAACAAACTGCATAGGCGTGCACCGAGCCTCATGCTGGCCACACAGATCAATTTTCAGACAGGAATATTCAGACAAAAAATCTTTGTACCTTCGCTGAATGAAAAAAAAAATGTTTGAAATTTTAACTTGTTTTTAACATTCTGTTTTTAAAATCAATGTAATTTCTGAACGAAAACCACATACACTGCCTGACAATTCCCTTGACCAAGAAGTTCCCTATTATCTCCAAATCTTCCCATCATTGTGGTTGAATCAAACAAATGCTCCCAAAAATGACACCCTTCTTAAAAGAAGACATTGTTTTTTTTGTTTAAATAAAAAAAGTTTGATCTCTGAGTCTATATATCCGCCAGACTCACCCCCCACAGTACACACAGCATATCTCTCTAATAGTCCACACAGTACATCTCTTCTGTCTGCCACTCCCAGAGTGGACCAAACATCCTGCTCCCTAACCATAACTGCATAGAGATATCGAAGAATAAATTGCCCCCTTCCTAAACTCTTGCAGGATATACAATACAAGTCTCAAAACAATGAATTGCCCTCTGAAGAACTCCAAAAATATTTTAAAAACACGCACTGCTAAAAGTACAAAAACTCAGTTGAAACTATTAAATTCAATACAAAGTAGACTGGATGGCTACACCCATACAAAGGAATTGGAGCAGCTTCCCCTCTGGGATGATTCCCAGGCTAAAAAGCACAAAATCCTTAAACTGCACTTCTCAAAATGGCTGCCGACCATGGCCTCATGGTGACTACAACAAAAGCCAGGCCACAACAAAATGGTGCATTTTCCCACCAAAACAGAAATCCAATACAAAAATCGCCACTCTTCTACTGAAGAGTTGACAAAAAGTACAAACACAGAACCCCTACAAAAGCTTACATTCCCTTAAAACAGAAATAATGCCTAGAAACAAAATGGTGGCTCATATCACATGGTTTCACACACAAAGGAATGGTGGCTGCACCTTCCCCTATAGGATGACCCACAGGCCAAACAGCACAAACGAAAGCCAGGCCACGACCACATGGTAGACTACAGCAAGATGGCCGATGAAAACCACAGCAGTCACATGGTAACATCAAAAGGAAATGGCAGAGGAAGGCCAGGCCACAACAAAATGGCGCATTTTCCCGCCAAAACTAAAATTTCTCCCTACAAAATTACACATTTGAGATACTAAATGAACACTTACAAACATTTCATTCTGCATATCACTAGGGACCCTGGCAGGCCTCAAATACAGGCTCTCCAACCAAACAACACATCCGAAAAAGCCAAAAGTTACATAAAACATAAACTGGTAGTTGCAAATGAACATCGAGCCAGTCTCACGGCGACCACGAAATGGCCAATGAGAAAAAGGGCACACTAAAACACCAACACGTGAAATGCAATTGTTGATCCTGCTAAATCAGACTTCTTCACTAGACTCCTTTCTCCACAAAGACTGACTACACATTTTTAAATGCACACTTAACCATAGACACACAGTTTAGGAACAGTTCCACTGAAAAGTATGTAATCTCGCCACACAATTGAGAGTGCACACTTAGCAACACATGCTTTACAATGAAACAACGTCACAATATAACACAGCTCAAACATACCCACTTTTCTCAAAGAAAGTTCAATCCTTCTTCTGGCATCAGCTTTCACAGAAAAAAACATCTCAGAAATACAAACAGCGTTCCTGGGATCCTGAGACCATCCCACCCACAGTGAATGCTTGCATGGTCTTTTCATCTCAAAAACAAAAAGAAACCCTCCCTCTTCCTATTGTGCACAGGGAGTAGCCCTTTCCACATACATATCCTAATGTAACAACCATGGAACAGCGAGCCTGGCTGCCCATCCCCCGTGCATGGCCACAAACATGCAGTTGCTTACAAAACCCACACATTGCAGGTTGCAACTAATCCCACATCTATAATCATACACAATATACAGTTTCCATTTCTATTTCTCATATGCATTATTCAAAATCAGTCTCATCAAAGAATTAGCATAGACAAAAGGTAAACAGGAAAGTTCTGATAAGTTTTTTTTTTTTGTCTGGGTATTCAGATGGGAGACAGGTAAACACAAAACCAGCTCTGTCTTCCATACAAATCGCATTCACCCCAGCATTAAACTTCCTCACACAGGGGGCACCATCTGACATGGCTACCTTTATACATACCTCACTTATATACTTAATGATACATAAGTGATTAAAACCTTTTATCTATATATGAATCAATACATGAAATTAACCACTTGCCGACCGCCGCACGACGATGTACGTCGACAAAGCGGCACGGGCAGGCAAAAGGGCTTACCTGTACGTCCCTGCCTGCCCGCGGGTGGGGGGTCCGATCGGACCCCCCCCCCGGTGCCTGCGGCGGTCGGCAAATGTCCCCCGGCGATCGGTGGTGAGGGGGAGGCCATCCATTCGTGGCCCCCCCCTCGCGATCGCTCCCAGCCAATGGGATCATTTCCCTGCCTCTGTATTGTACACAGAGGCAGAGGAAATGATGTCATCTCTCCTCGGCTCGGTATTTTCCGTTCCGGGCCAAGGAGAGAAGACTGAACTGTGAGTGCACAACACAAACACACACAGTAGAACATGCCAGGCACACATTTCACCCCGATCCCCCCCCGATCGCCCCCCGATCCCCCCCCGATCACCCCCCCCCCCTGTCACAAACTGACACCAAGCAGGTTTTTTTTTTTTTTTTTTTTCTGATTACTGTATTGGTGTCAGTTTGTGTCAGTTAGTGTGTTAGGGCAGTGAGTCTTAGGACCCCTTTAGGTCTAGGGTACCCCCCTAACCCCCCTAATAAAGTTTTAACCCCTTGATCACCCCCTGTCACCAGTGTTGCTAAGCGATCATTTTTCTGATCGCTGTATTAGTGTCGCTGGTGACGCTAGTTAGGGACGTAAATATTTAGGTTCGCCGTCAGCGTTTTATAGCGTCAGGGACCCCCCTATACTACCTAATAAATGTTTTAACCCCTTGATTGCCCCCTAGTTAACCCTTTCACCACTGATCACCGTATAACTGTTACGGGTGACGCTGGTTAGTTCGTTTATTTTTTATAGTGTCAGGGCACCCGCCGTTTATTACCGAATAAAGGTTTAGCCCCCCGATCGCCCGGCGGTGATATGCGTCGCCCCAGGCAGCGTCAGATTAGCGCCAGTACCGCTAACACCCACGCACGCAGCATACGCCTCCCTTAGTGGTATAGTATCTGAACGGATCAATATCTGATCCAATCAAATCTATACTAGCGTCCCCAGCAGTTTAGGGTTCCCAAAAACGCAGTGTTAGCGGGATCAGCCCAGATACTCGCTAGCACCTGCATTTTGTCATTCCGCCCGGCCCAGCCCACCCAAGTGCAGTATTGATCGATCACTGACACTTACAAAACACTAAACGCATAACTGCAGCGTTCGCAGAGTCAGGCCTGATCCCTGCGATCGCTAACAGTTTTCTTGGTAGCGTTTTGGTGAGCTGGCAAGCACCAGCCCCAGGCAGCGTCAGGTTAGCGCCAGTACCGCTAACACCCACGCACGCACCGTACACCTCCCTTAGTGGTATAGTATCTGAACGCATCAATATCTGATCCGATCAGATCTATACTAGCGTCCCCAGTAGTTTAGGGTTCCCAAAAACGCAGTGTTAGCGGGATCAGCCCAGATACCTGCTAGCACCTGCGTTTTGCCCCTCCGCCCGGCCCAGCCCACCCAAGTGCAGTATCGATCGATCACTGACACTTACAAAACACTAAACGCATAACTGCAGCGTTCGCAGAGTCAGGCCTGATCCCTGCGATCGCTAACAGTTTTTTTGGTAGCGTTTTGGTGAACTGGCAAGCACCAGCCCCAGGCAGCGTCAGGTTAGCGCCAGTACCGCTAACACCCACGCACGCACCGTACACCTCCCTTAGTGGTATAGTATCTGATCGGATCAATACCTGATCCGATCAGATCTATACTGGCGTCCCCAGCAGTTTAGGGTTCCCAAAAACGCAGTGTTAGCGTGATCAGCCCAGATACCTGCTAGCACCTGCGTTTTGCCCCTCCGCCCGGCCCAGCCCACCCAAGTGCAGTATCGATCGATCACTGACACTTACAAAACACTAAACGCATAACTGCAGCGTTCGCAGAGTCAGGCCTGATCCCTGCGATCGCTAACAGTTTTTTTGGTAGCGTTTTGGTGAACTGGCAAGCACCAGCGGCGTAGTACACCCCGGTCGTAGTCAAACAAGCACTGCAGTAACACTTGGTGACGTTGCGAGTCCCATAAGTGCAGTTCAAGCTGGTGAGGTGGCAAGCACAAGTAGTGTCCCGCTGCCACCAAAAAGACAAACACAGGACCGTCGTGCCCATAGTGCCCTTCCTGCTGCATTCGCCAATCCTAATTGGGAACCCACCGCTTCTGCAGCGCCCGTACTTCCCCCATTCACATCCCCAACCAAATTCAGTCAGCTGCATGAGAGGCAATTTCTTTATGTCCTCCCGAGTACCCCTACCCAGCGAACCCCCCCAAAAAAGATGTCGTGTCTGCAGCAAGCGCGGATATAGGCGTGACACCCGCTATTATTGTCCCTCCTGTCCGGACAATCCTGGTCTTTGCATTGGTGAATGTTTTGAATGCTACCATTCACTAGTTGACTATTAGCGTAGGGTACTGCATTGCACAGACTAGGCCCACTTTCACAGGGTCTCCCAAGATGCCATCGCATTTTGAGAGACCCGAACCTGGAACCGGTTACCGTTATAAAAGTTAGTTACAAAAAAAGTGTAAAAAAAAAAAAACACAAACAAAAATATAAAATAAAAAAAAAATAGTTGGCGTTTTATTGTTCTCTCTCTCTCTATTCTCTCTCTATTGTTCTGCTCTTTTTTACTGTATTCTATTCTGCAATGTTTTATTGTTATTATGTTTTATCATGTTTGCTTTTCAGGTATGCAATTTTTTATACCTTACCGTTTACTGTGCTTTATTGTTAACCATTTTTTTTGTCTTCAGGTACGCCATTCACGACTTTGAGTGGTTATACCAGAATGATGCCTGCAGGTTTAGGTATCATCTTGGTATCATTCTTTTCAGCCAGCGGTCAGCTTTCATGTAAAAGCAATCCTAGCGGCTAATTAGCCTCTAGACTGCTTTTACAAGCAGTCGGAGGGAATGCCCCCCCCCCCCAACGTCTTCCGTGTTTTTCTCTGGCTCTCCTGTCTCAACAGGGAACCTGAGAATGCAGCCGGTGATTCAGCCAGCTGACCATAGAGCTGATCAGAGACCAGAGTGGCTCCAAACATCTCTATGGCCTAAGAAACCGGAAGCTACGAGCATTTTATGACTTAGATTTCGCCGGATGTAAACAGCGCCATTGGGAAATTGGGAAAGCATTTTATCACACCGATCTTGGCGTGGTCAGATGCTTTGAGGGCAGAGGAGAAATCTAGGGTCTAATAGACCCCAATTTTTGCAAAAAAGAGTACCTGTCACTACCTATTGCTATGATAGGGGATATTTACATTCCCCGAGATAACAATAAAAATGATTTAAAAAAAAAAATGAAAGGAACAGTTTAAAAATAAGATAAAAAAATAATAATAATAATGAAAAAAAAAATAAAATAAAAAAAAAAGCACCCCTGTCCCCCCTGCTCTCGCGCTAAGGCGAACGCAAGCGTCGGTCTGGCGTCAAATGTAAACAGCAATTGCACCATGCATGTGAGGTATCACCGCGAAGGCCAGATCGAGGGCAGTAATTTTAGCAGTAGACCTCCTCTGTAAATCTAAAGTGGTAACCTGTAAAGGCTTTTAAAGGCTTTTAAAAATGTATTTAGTTTGTCGCCACTGCACGTTTGTGCGCAATTTTAAAGCATGTCATGTTTGGTATCCATGTACTCGGCCTAAGATCATCTTTTTTATTTCACCAAACATTTGGGCAATATAGTGTGTTTTAGTGCATTAAAATGTAAAAAAGTGTGTTTTTCCCCAAAAAATGCGTTTGAAAAATCGCTGCGCAAATACTGTGTGAAAAAAAAAAATGAAACACCCACCATTTTCATCTGTAGGGCATTTGCTTTAAAAAAAAAAATGTTTGGGGGTTCAAAGTAATTTTCTTGCAAAAAAAAATTATTTTTTTATGTAAACAATAAGTGTCAGAAAGGGCTTTGTCTTCAAGTGGTTAGAAGAGTGGGTGATGTGTGACATAAGCCTCTAGATGTTGTGCATAAAATGCCAGGACAGTTCAAAACCCCCCCAAATGACCCCATTTTGGAAAGTAGACACCCCAAGCTATTTGCTGAGAGGCATGTCGAGTCCATGGAATATTTTATATTGTGACACAAGTTGCGGGAAAGAGACAATTTTTTATTTTTTTTATTTTTTTTTGCGCAAAGTTGTCACTAAATGATATTTTGCTCAAACATGCCATGGGAATATGTGAAATTACACCCCAAAATACATTCTGCTGCTTCTCCTGAGTACGGGGATACCACATGTGTGAGACTTTTTGGGAGCCTAGCCGCGTACGGGACCCCAAAAACCAATCACTGCCTTCAGGCTTTCTAAGGCCGTAAATTTTTGATTTCACTCTTCACTGCCTATCACAGTTTCGGAGGCCATGGAATGCCCAGGTGGCAAAAAACCCCCCCAAATGACCCCATTTTGGAAAGTAGACACCCCAAGCTATTTCTTGAGTGGTATAGTGAGTATTTTGCAGACCTCAGTTGGCTCCCAAAAAGTCCCACACATGTGGTATCCCCATACTCGGGAGAAGCAGCTAAATGTATTTTGGGGTGCAATTCCACATATGCCCATGGCCTGTGTGAGCAATATATCATTTAGTGACAACTTTTTGTAATTTTGTTTTTTTTTGTTTTTTTTTGTCATTATTCAATCACTTGGGACAAAAAAAATGAATATTCAATGGGCTCAACATGCCTCTCAGCAAATTCCTTGGGGTGTCTACTTTCCAAAATGGGGTCATTTGTGGGGGTTTTGTACTGCCCTGCCATTTTAGCACCTCAAGAAACAACATAGGCAGTCATAAATTAAAGGCTGTGTAAATTCCAGAAAATGTACCCTAGTTTGTAGGCGCTATAACTTTTGCGCAAACCAATAAATATACACTTATTGACATTTTTTTTACCAAAGACATGTGGCCGAATACATTTTGGCCTAAATGTATGACTAAAATTGAGTTTATTGGATTTTTTTTAGAACAAAAAGTAGAAAATATCATTTTTTTTCAAAATTTTCGGTCTTTTTCCGTGTATAGCGCAAAAAATAAAAACGGCAGAGGTGATCAAATATCATCAAAAGAAAGCTCTATTTGTGAGAAGAAAAGGACGCAAATTTCGTTTGGGTAGAGCATTGCATGACCGCGCAATTAGCAGTTAAAGCGACGCAGTGCTGAATTGTAAAAAGTGCTCTGGTCAGGAAGGGGGTAAATCCTTCCGGGGCTGAAGTGGTTAAGAACGAATGATATCTGTTCGAAAAGGGTAACAATCTAATTTATTTAAACTTACTATTGTACAAAAAAGAAACTTGTGGTAATATGAGATTAGCAACTATAACATAAATGATATAACCTTAAAAACAATGTTACCAATGATAATAAATATTGCTATAATGGTCACACCCATGCTATCAAGAGATTAATAAGGTATTAAGGCCAAATCCTACAGTAGAAAAAGTTACAGGAAAGAAAAAAGACATAGAGATACATTGTATGGAGAAGTCTTACGTAACCATCCATCATCTAGACCAGGGGTCCTCAAACTTTTTAGACAGGGGGCCAGTTCACGGTCCCTCAGACTGTTGGGGGGCCGCACTATAGTTTAAAAAAAATATGAACTAATTCCTAAATTCCTATGCATCCCTGTCCATCCCCTATCTTTTTTGTAGTGCAAAAGAATAAAAGAATGAATAATAAATAATAATATATATAGGGGATGGACAGGGGGACAGAGGGATGGACAGGGGGACAGTGGGGTGGACAGGGGGACGGGGGGGGCAGTGGGGTGGACAGGGGGACAGAGGGGTGGACAGGGGGACAATGGGATGGACAGAGGGGTGGACAGAGGGGTGGACAGGGGGACAGAGGGGTGGACAGGGGGACAGAGGGGTGGACAGGGGGACAGAGGGATGGACAGGGGGACAGTGGGATGGACAGAGAGGTGGACAGAGGGATTGACGGGGGACAGTGGGGTGGACAGGGGGACAGTGGGGTGGACGGGGGGCAGAGGGAGGGAGGGAGGGGTGGACAGGGGGACAGAGGGGTGGACAGGGGGACAGAGGGGTGGACAGGGGGACAGTAGGATGGACAGAGGGACAGAGGGGATGGACAGAGGGGGGGACAGAGGGGTGGACAGAGGGATGGACAGGGGGACAGTGGGATGGACAGGGGGTGGACAGAGGGATTGACAGGGGGACAGTGGGGTGGACAGGGGGACAGTGGGGTGGACAGGGGGACAGTGGGGTGGACAGGGGGACAGTGGGATGGACAGAGGGACAGAGGGGGGGACAGGGGGACAGTGGGATGGACAGGGGGACAGTGGGATGGACAGGGGGGTGGACAGAGGGATTGACAGGGGGACAGTGGGGTGGACAGGGGGACAGTGGGGTGGACGGGGGGCAGAGGGAGGGAGGGAGGGGTGGACAGGGGGACAGAGGGGTGGACAGGGGGACAGAGGGGTGGACAGGGGGACAGTGGGATGGACAGAGGGACAGAGGGGATGGACAGAGGGGTGGACAGAGGGATGGACAGGGGGACAGTGGGATGGACAGGGGGTGGACAGAGGGATTGACAGGGGGACAGTGGGGTGGACAGGGGGACAGTGGGGTGGACAGGGGGACAGTGGGGTGGACAGAGGGACAGTGGGATGGACAGAGGGACAGAGGGGGGGACAGGGGGACAGTGGGATGGACAGGGGGACAGTGGGATGGACAGGGGGGTGGACAGAGGGATTGACAGGGGGACAGTGGGGTGGACAGGGGGACAGTGGGGTGAACAGGGGGACAGTGGGGTGAACAGGGGGACAGTGGGGTGAACAGGGGGACAGTGGGGTGAACAGGGGGACAGTGGGGTGAACAGGGGGACAGTGGGGTGAACAGGGGGACAGTGGGGTGGACGGGGGGACAGAGGGAGGGACGGGGGGACAGAGGGGTGGACAGAGGGACAGAGGGGGGGACAGTAGGATGGACAGGGGGGTGGACAGAGGGATTGACAGGGGGACAGTGGGGTGGACGGGGGGACAGTGGGGTGGACGGGGGGACAGTGGGGTGGACGGGGGGACAGTGGGGTGGACGGGGGACAGAGGGAGGGACGGGGGGACAGAGGGGTGGACAGAGGGACAGAGGGGGGGACAGTAGGATGGACAGGGGGGTGGACAGAGGGATTGACAGGGGGACAGAGGGATTGACAGGGGGACAGAGGGGTGGACAGGGGGACAGTGGGGTGGACGGGGGACACAGAGGGGTGGACAGGGGGACAGAGGGGGTGGACAGGGGGACAGAGGGGGTGGACAGGGGGACAGAGGGGGTGGACAGGGGGACAGAGGGGATGGACAGGGGGGTGGACAGGGGGACAGAGGGGATGGACAGGGGGACAGAGGGGATGGACAGGGGGATGGACAGGGGGACAGAGGGGATGGACAGGGGGGTGGACAGGGGGACAGAGGGGGGACAGAGGGGTGGACAGGGGGACAGAGGGGTGGACAGAGGGGTGGACAGGGGGACAGTGGGGTGGACAGAGGGACAGAGGGGGGGACAGGGGGACAGTGGGAGGGACAGGGGGACAGTGGGATGGACAGGGGGGTGGACAGAGGGATTGACAGGGGGACAGTGGGGTGGACGGGGGACAGTGGGGTGGACGGGGGACAGAGGGAGAGAGGGGGGGACAGAGGGATGGACAGGGGGACAGAGGGGGTGGACAGGGGGACAGAGGGGATGGACAGAGGGGTGGACAGGGGGACAGAGGGGTGGACAGGGGGACAGTGGGGAGGACAGGGGGACGGAGGGATGGACAGGTGGACAGGAAGACAGAGGGGTGGACAGTGGGGTGGACAGGGGGACAGAGGGGTGGACAGTGGGGTGGGCAGGGGGACAGTGGCACAGTGGGGTCCTCACTTGTTAGTAGGCTGAAGCCTCCACTCTCGCTGTCACTCTTCGCGCCTCCTGTCTCCGTGCGGGACTGTGCTGGAAACTACACTTCCCACCATGCAGCGCGGCACACGGAGCCCTCCATTACTGGGGTGGGGGAGGCGGCTTGAGCGGAGCGGATTGGATATGCTCCCTGCCGCAGCCGAGCCGACCTGGCCCCGGCCCGAGCTTAGATTGTTGGGAATCCGGCACTGGGCGGATTGGGCCAGATAAATGTCCTCGGCGGGCCGTAGTTTGAGGACCCCTGATCTAGACCGTCAGCCGGAGAGAGCCCTAGCCCCTCTAGGTTTTTTGGTTTTATGTTGTTAGAACCCACTCCCACTCAATCAGAACTCAGGGTCACCTCATTGGTTCAGAAGTGGCATTGAATCCTGATTGGCTACCCCTGAAGCCTAAAGTTTATTGGTTAAGTTGGCTTAACTTCTGCTTTAAACATTAGACTCTCTGCTGCCTCTGAGTCTGCCTTAAACCAGTTAGCTCTGTTTGAACTCAATATAACCAATTAGGAAATTAGCATGTCAAAAGACCCCCCATCCAGGTGGTGAATTATCACCTGCCTAAAACATCCAACAGCTTTTGAGAACCAGGAAAAATCTAAGCTGGACTCAACCTGATATCACAAAATATAGTCCTTTTATTAGAGAGTTCCCCTGAAGATATAAATATGGATTGCAAAATCTCCACCACACATTGCACAGACTAGGCACACTTTCACAGGGTCTCCCAAGATGCCATCGCATTTTGAGAGACCCGAACCTGGAACCGGTTGCAGTTATAAAAGTTAGTTACAAAAAAAGTGTAAAAAAAAAAAATATATATATATATAAATAAAAAAAAATAGTTGTCGTTTTATTGTTCTCTCTCTCTCTCTCTATTGTTCTGCTCTTTTTTACTGTATTCTATTCTGCAATGTTTTATTGTTATTATTATGTTTTATCATGTTTGCTTTTCAGGTATGCAATTTTTTATACTTTACTGTTTACTGTGCTTTATTGTTAACCATTTTTTTGTCTTCAGGTACGCCATTCACGACTTTGAGTGGTTATACCAGAATGATGCCTGCAGGTTTAGGTATCATCTTGGTATCATTCTTTTCAGCCAGCGGTCGGCTTTCATGTAAAAGCAATCCTAGTGGCTAATTAGCCTCTAGATCGCTTTTACAAGCCGTTCGAGGGAATGCCCCCCCCCCCCACTGTCTTCCGTGTTTTTCTCTGGCTCTCCTGTCTCAACAGGGAACCTGAGAATGCAGCCGGTGATTCAGCCAGCTGACCATAGAGCTGATCAGAGACCAGAGTGGCTCCAAACATCTCTATGGCCTAAGAAACTGGAAGCTACAAGCATTTTATGACTTAGATTTCGCCGGATGTAAACAGCGCCACTGGGAAATTGGGGAAGCATTTTATCACACCGATCTTGGTGTGGTCAGATGCTTTGAGGGCAGAGGAGAGATCTAGGGTCTAATAGACCCCAATTTTTTCAAAAAAAGAGTACCTGTCACTACCTATTGCTATCATGGGGGATATTTACATTCCCCGAGATAACAATAAAAATGATTAAAAAAAAAAAAAAAAATGAAAGGAACAGTTTAAAAATAAGATAAAAAAGCAAAAAAATAATAAAGAAAAAAAAAAAAAAGCACCCCTGTCGCCCCCGCTCTCGCGCTAAGGCGAATGCAAGCGGCGGTCTGTCGTCAAACGTAAACAGCAATTGTACCATGCATGTGAGGTATCACCGCGAAGGTCAGATCGAGGGCAGTAATTTTTGCAGTAGACCTCCTCTGTAAATCTAAAGTGGTAACCTGTAAAGGCTTGTACTGTATTTATTTTGTTGCCACTGCACGTTTGTGCGCAATTGTAAAGCATGTCATGTTTGGTATCCATGTACTCGGCCTAAGATCATCTTTTTTATTTCATCAAACATTTGGGCAATATAGTGTGTTTTAGTGCATTAAAATTTAAAAGTGTGTTTTTCCCCCAAAAAATGCGTTTGAAAAATCGCTGCGCAAATACTGTGTGAAAAAAAAAAATGAAACACCCACCATTTTAATCTGTAGGGCATTTACTTTAAAAAAATATATAATGTTTGGGGGTTCAAAGTAATTTTCTTGCAAAAAAAAAAACTTTTTCATGTAAACAATAAGTGTCAGAAAGGGCTTTGTCTTCAAGTGGTTAGAAGAGTGGGTGATGTGTGACATAAGCTTCTAAATGTTGTGCATAAAATGCCAGGACAGTTCAAAACCCCCCAAATGACCTCATTTTGGAAAGTAGACACCCCAAGCTATTTGCTGAGAGGCATGTCGAGTCCATGGAATATTTTATATTGCGACACAAGTTGCGGGAAAGAGACAAATTTTTTTTTTTTTTTTTTGCACAAAATTGTCACTAAATGATATATTGCTCAAACATGCCATGGGAATATGTGAAATTACACCCCAAAATACATTCTGCTGCTTCTCCTGAGTACGGGGATACCACATGTGTGAGACTTTTTGGGAGCCTAGCCGCGCACGGGACCCTGAAAACCAAGCACCGCCTTCAGGCTTTCTAAGGGCGTGAATTTTTGATTTCACTCTTCACTGCCTATCACAGTTTCGGAGGCCATGGAATGCCCAGGTGGCACAAAACCCCCCAAAATGACCCCATTTTGGAAAGTAGACACCCAAAGCTATTTGCTGAGAGGTATAGTGAGTATTTTGCAGACCTCACTTTTTGTCACAAAGTTTTGAAAATTGAAAAAAGAAAAAAAAAAAGTTTTTTTCTTGTCTTTCTTCATTTTCAAAAACAAATGAGAGCTGCAAAATACTCACCATGCCTCTCAGCAAATAGCTTGGGGTGTCTACTTTCCAAAATGGGGTCATTTGGGGGGGTTTTGTGCCACCTGGGCATTCCATGGCCTCCGAAACTATGATAGGCAGTGAAGAGTGAAATCATAAATTTACACCCTTAGAAATCCTGAAGGCGGTGGTTTTCGGGGCCCCGTACGCGGCTAGGCTCCCAAAAAGTCCCACACATGTGGTATCCTCATACTCAGGAGAAGCAGCAGAATGTATTTTGGGGTGCAATTCCACATAGGCCCATGGCCTGTGTGAGCAATATATCATTTAGTGACAACTTTTTGTAAATTTTTTTTTTTTTTTGTCATTATTTAATCACTTGGGACAAAAAAAATAAATATTCAATGGGTTCAACATGCCTCTCAGCAATTTCCTTGGGGTGTCTACTTTCCAAAATGGGGTCATTTGGGGGGGTTTTGTACTGCCCTGCCATTTTAGCACCTCAAGAAATTACATAGGCAGTCATAAACTAAAAGCTGTGTAAATTACAGAAAATGTACCCTAGTTTGTAGACGCTATAACTTTTGCGCAAACCAATAAATATACGCTTTATTGACATTTTTTTTTACCAAAGACATGTGGCCGAATACATTTTGGCCTAAATGTATGACTAAAATTGAGTTTATTGGATTTTTTTTATAACAAAAAGTAGAAAATATCATTTTTTTTTTTCAAAATTTTCGGTCTTTTTCTGTTTATAGCGCAAGAAATAAAAACCGCAGAGGTGATCAAATACCATCAAAAGAAAGCTCTATTTGTGGGAAGAAAAGGACGCAAATTTCGTTTGGGTACAGCATTGCATGACTGCGCAATTAGCAGTTAAAGCGACACAGTGCCAAATTGGAAAAAGACCTCTGGTCCTTAGGCAGCATAATGGTCCGGGGCTCAAGTGGTTAACAAAGAGACACCCTGATATATTGAGCACACAAAGTTGTAGTATATGCTGGCTACTATAAATTAGAGTAGAGATTTAAAAGACAAAACTGTGTATATATTAGGGTGATCAGATGGGATCATTAGGGTGTCATCTTCAGTTTCCCCGGGGGCAGTTTACAATTTCAGGAGACTGGTCATAAAGGATCAATTATAGCAATCACTTGTCTGGACTAATGGACTAATAGTTATTTCACAGAAAATTAACCTCATATGAAACATAAAATGTTATATTAAGAACTCTTAAGTGATAGCACAGTGGTTAGAGTAGCAGGCTTATAGTGCTGATGGTTAGTGGGTTCTATATATATATATATATATATATATATATATATATATATATATATATATATATATATATATATATATATATATATATATATATATATATATATATATATATATATATATATATATATATATATATTTATTTCAATATATTGATTTTATAATAAACATGTTTTAAAATATGAGTTAGTGAGGTGTATTTTATTGATATGTTCAAATAGATTTCAAGGTATATTAACAAAGACACATTGATAAAATTGTTGTATATGCTGACTACTATAAATTAGAGTAGGGTTTCTTTTACAAATATGTGTATATATTGGGATGATTTTGGTGACATGGGGTCAGTTCTCAATTTCAGGAGATTGTCCCTGGAAGCTGCATGATAACCATCATGCCTCACAACTCAGCCCTGGGCTCTGCATTATAAGGTAATCTGAGTGTACTACAATGTACATGCACACACCGATATCTCCCCTTCACTGATTGGCTGCAGGTTATCCCCACTGACACTGATGCAGTGTAATTTTCCTCTTAGCTACACTGTTGACACAGGGAAATTTTTTCCAACTAATGACACCACCGATGCAGGGTCATTTTTTTCCATCCAGTGACACCACCGATGCAGGGTCATTGTTTTGCATCCAGTGACACCACCGATGCAGGGTCATTTTTTTCCATCCAGTGACACCACCGATGCAGGGTCATTTTTTTTCTATCCAATGACACCACCGATGCAGGGTCATTTTTTTTTCCATCCAGTGACACCACTATATTTATAAACTCAACTGACTTTGAAACTCAGAATTCTGACTTTGAAACTCAGAATTCTGACTTTGAATCTCAGAATTCTGACTTTGAATCTCAGAATTCTGACTTTGAATCTCAGAATTCTGACTTTTGAAACTCAGAATTCTGACTTTGAAACTCAGAATTCTGACTTTAAAACTCAGAATTCTGACTTTGAAACTCAGAATTCTGACTTTGAAACTCAGAATTCTGGCTTTGAAACTCAGAATTCTGACTTTGAATCTCAGAATTTTGTAAAAAATAAAAAATGATGGCCCCAGGGCTCTTCCATAGAATTGTCCAGAACTGTCACAATATATGTTTGATTACACATACAATACATTTGGACTTAAAGCTGAAAAAATTGATATATGGCAATTTCTAGGCCCCTCACACGAGGCGGATCCGCTTCCACGGAGTCCGCCTCGGTCTCTCCGTTGATCTCCGCTGAGCCGGCGGATGACAGGTCCCTCTCTGCTCACTGAGCGGGGAGGGGCTTGTCAAGCGCAGCTGCTGCCTATGGAGAGATCGGACCAATCTATCCAATGAGGATCCGAGTCAGCGGTTGGAGCTGCTGTGCCCGTCCTCGTCGCTGGAACGATCGGCTCAGGCAAGAAAAAGGGGGGCTCTGGGAGGGTGCTGCAGCACAAAAGGTTTTTCACCTTAATGCATCAAGATGAAAAACCCTTAGTGTTTATAACCCCTTTAAGCTCCCCACACACATCTGATTTAGATCTACCCACAACTATGTAGTACAAAGGCCTGTCTGAATGGATACAAATTAATTGGCTAGATTAGGTAGGTTCTCTTATAATATCGTTTTGGAAAATCTAAAGTTGATTGTACAAAGATTGTATGGCCAGCTTGTAACATGTATGGCGACCCTTAGACAGCTGTCACCAGAACAAGTGTCTCCATTAGAAGACTTTACCTCCTGTATCTGTTTCAGTGAGAAATATACAATGTTGGGTTTCCCATTACTTCCTGTACCACAGACAATGGTCACCAGGACAAACAGGGAAAGAGACAACTACAAAGAATCAAATGCCTGAGGTTCTAACCCTTCACTGGCTTATCCAAAACTAAAATAAAAAATAAAAAAATGAGTTTAGGCTTCAGACACTATTGTATTACACACTGCAGTTGTCTATGTGATACTGTAAACTGGTAATCTTTCTTGTATTTATGTCTAGTGGCTCCGCAGGAGATAGAGCCGGTGAGATTCTCCCTCAGTGATTCCGGAGAGGTGAAATGTTCGCTGTCTCTGAAGAGATTCTACCCTCCGGACATAAAGATCAGATGGAGCGCAGGAGAATCACAAACCAAGCTAATGGATTATTCCCGACCAGTACAGTCTGCGGATGGTGAAACATTTGATGTTACCAGTGTGTTCACATTGCCCCGTCCTCTCTGCTTTCCTGTCTATGTCACCTGGGAGCATCAATCAGTAAAAGAACCTCAGAGTATTATACTGAATTCATCAGGTAATAATTGAGTACAGCATAAGATGGTGTTTGTACAAAAGTACATTCTAGTTAATAATACACAGGTGATATAGTGATACGTGGACCCGTGGGAAAACTTTCCAATAATCAGCAGCTGCAGCCAAACAGGTGCAGTCACTGATCAATACATTCTGAAATTGGTAGGTCCCACTGTCAGCCCCAGTTCACACAGGGGCGACTTGTCAGGCGACTTAGCCGCCTGACAAGTCGCATCCCGTTTTGTACAACGGAACCGTTCTAATAGGAGCGACGCAAGTCGCTCCAACTTAGAAAAAGGTTCCTGTACTATTTTTGGGGCGACTTCAGGCGACTTGCATTGATTTCTATACAGAAGTCGTTTTGCAAGTCGCCGCTGAAGTCGTGTGCAGGTCGCCTTGGTGAGTCGGCCTGCAAGTCGTGTTGCCCCTGCGTGAACCGGCAGTCAGAATACAATATCCCAGCAGGGGATATTCCTCTATTCACCTCGCCGTCTCACCCTCGTCAGCATCATCATAGCGTGTCACTGTGTCAGGGGGTGGCATCGTCATAGCGTGTCACTGGGTCGGGGGTGGCATCGTCATAGCGTGTCACTGGATCAGGGGGTGGCATCATCATAGCGTGTCACTGGGTCAGGGGGTGGCATCGTCATAGTGCGTCACTGTGTAAGGGGGTGGCACCGTCACAATGTCACTGGGTCAGGGGGTGGCATCGTAATAGTGTGTCACTGGGTCAGGGGGTGGCATCGTCATAGCGTATCACTAGGTCAGGGGGTGGCATCGTCATAGCACGTCACTGGGTCAGGGGGCAGCATCATCATAGCGTGTCACTAGGTCAGGGGGTGGCATCGTCATAGCATGTCACTGTGCTGGGGGGTGGCATTGTCATAGCATGTCACTGGGTCAGGGGGTGGCATCGTCATGGCGTGTCACTGGGTCAGGGGGTGGCATCGTCATGGCGTGTCACTGGGTCAGGGGGCGGCATCGTCATAGCGTGTCACTGGGTCAGGGGGCAGCATCGTCATAGCGTGTCACTGTGTCGGGGGGTGGCATCGTCATAGCACAGGCATGTGCTATGACGACTATTTTTCTCACTTTTGTGACTGTCAAAAACTTTCCCATCAGCAGAATGGTAGAAAAGATGTTAAACATGGGAGATGTCATCTTTGTCAATGTCAGAGGACTTCAATATGTCAACACACATCCTCTGTTTGTATCTCTGAACCCAGTATATTAGGACATGATCTCTCCTACACACCCCGTCAAGATGTCCATCAAAGTTCCCAAATCACAAGGTTGTGGGGGCTTGTCAGTGATTCTGGCTCTGTCCAATATGTGTAACAGACTGGGATAATCTAACACACATTACAAGTGTTTAGTTACACACAAATATACTAAGTGCTTGTATGTGGAGGACTAAGGATCAAGCAAAACTAAAGTGGAACTTTAGTAAGAAAATTAAGTCCTGTTAGATCTTCAGGCTGGCCCCTTTTGCAGAAATGTAAAACATTAAAAATAAATGCCAATACTTTTTTAAAATCCAGTAATACACTGTCTTACCCTGCTCTGGACATGCTCGGTTGCTCTCTATTTTTTGGCACTGTCAAAAATGTAGAGGCCGATCTGCTGACAGCCTAAAAATGTACTGCTGCTCAGGGGCTCTGGACTTCAGCAACATGCCAACCTCCAGCAACAAGAAACAGGAACAATGCTGGATGCAATTTACAGCACACACACATTTTGATGGCATAATTATCCACTTCCAGACCAGTCCTTTTCTGACACTTTTTGTTTACATGTAACAATCAGTATTTTTTGCTAGAATATGATTTAGAACCCTGCAACATTATATTTTTTTAAAGCACAGGCCCTAGAGAATAAATTAATGGGTTTTGCAATTTTTTATGTTACACGGTATTTGCGCAGCGGTTTTTCAAATGCAATATTTTTTTAAATAATTTTAAATTTAGAATTTTCATGCAAAAAAGCACAATACATAACCCAATTGTTTTTCTAAACTATAAAATATCATGTTACGCCAAGTAAATAGATAGCAAACATGTCACGCTTTAAAATTGCGCATGTCAATGTAATGATGACTAACACTGTAAATTTTAATATCCATAGGTGACGCTTTAAAAGCCTTTACAGGTTACCATTTTAGATTTACAGAGGAGGTCTGGTGCTAGAATTACTGCTCATCATCTGACCTTCGCTGTGATACCTCACATGTGTGGGGCAATTGATGTTTGCGTGTGTGCAGGACCTTTGTGCATGAGCACGGGGGACGTTTTACTTTTTTTTTTTAAATTACAATTTATTTTTTAATTTTACACTGTTGCTTTTATTTTTTATTTTATCAGTTTTATTGCTGTCACAAGGAATCTAAACCTTGTGACAGTAATAGGCATGTGACAGGTACTCTTTATGGAGAGATTTGGTGTCTATAAGACCCCAAATCCCTCCTCTGCCCTTATAAGCATTCAAAATACCAAGATCGGTGTTTTCTAATTACATTTTTTTTAAATGGCACCGTTGACATCCAGGTAAACCAGCAGGGATGTCAGGTCATCGCTTCTGGGTTACCATAGCCAAGAGACGATCAAAGCCGATCCAGTGAGACGGGAGAGCCCAAGGAAAGCCGCGGAAGGCAGTGGAAGTGGTTTTTGTTCTGGAATGTATGTTCCTTGCTAAAGAGAATAATTTTTTATCAATTTGTTATGGGTAAAGTTCCGCTTTAAGGATTTAGAGTTTATAGCGGTATGCACTCACCAGCATTACTACTTCCACCATTCTGAGCGATTACCAGAAGGACCAACTGATATCTAAATAATCTGAGTGCTCTACTGAGTGTGAAAAATCCAGAATCCTTAAAGAACAATATACATTTTCATAATACATCCTTTGTAAAATACATTATAACATGTGTTTGTATAAAGTTAAATATCTTCCTTGTTTGGATTATTTATTTTAATTATTACTCCTTAGATCTTACTTGGCATCCACACATTGAAGAGCTAAATTCATCTGACCTCAAACTCAACACTGAGTCCAAAATACAAGTGAAAATCTCTGGATATTTCCCTGAAGATCTGACTGTGGAATGGTATAAGAAGAAGATGGGGGCAGACAGATTTCTTGCTGTTGATATCAATAAATACAAGAGTGAAATCATTGGACACCAAAGACAATCAGATAACACATACAGCTGTACAGCCAGTCTGCTGTTCACCCCAACACTGCCAGAAGATCAGAGGTCAGAGTTCATGTGCAGAGTAAAGCATCCAAGTCTGGAGCAGTATATAGAGAGAAGAATAGGACCAATACAAATTATGTGTAAGTTCTCTACACTGATAACCAACAGCTCTTAGAATATTATAATGGCAGAAAAGAAAAATTCACACAGAATTCAGAAAGCATTTCCAGTGACAACAGAATTGATTCTTAGCCTGTAGCTGTAATCTTTTTTATGTGAATTGGCTACCTGAATCCTGGGAATTGTCCAGAACTGTCACAATATATGTTTGATTACACATACAATACATTTGGACTTAAAGCTGAAATTTACATATGGCAATTTTTCCATAGATCCATTGGTCCAGCTTGGACCAAGGGAAGTATGTACAGTATACTATACCATAGTTGTGGGGTCCCCATGAAAGCTGGAAATCTCTGTAGTAGGCTCTGCTTGCACACTGATCTCCATTAGCTTTTGGGTCTCATGGCGGCTGCCCTGCTGCTTACTGAACACAGGAGGTCATTAGCTTGGCATGTGAGCCATTCAGAAAACACTTTGCATTTTCTCAATGGATGTAAAGTCTTCTCCGATTGGAAAAGGTGGAGTTTGTGACATCACCTCTCCACCTTGTCCAATCAGGGAACGCTTTGCATTCTTTTAGAAATGTATGCCTGAATGATGTCAGTGCTGAGCAAGCGACCTCCTGTGTGCACAATGCAGCTGTAGTAGAACAGTATCTACCACAGGGATTTCCAGCTTCCACAGGGACAGTGGTGTAGTGGGTAGCTCTCTCACCTAACAGTAAAAAGGGTCGCTGGTTCGAATCCCAACCACAACACTACCTGCCTGGAGTTTGCATGTTCTCCCTGTGCCTGTGTGGGTTTCCTCCGAGCACTGCGGTTTCCTCCCACACTCCAAAGACATGCTGGAAGGTTAATTGGCTTCTATCCAAAATTGGCCCTAGTATATGAATGTGAGTTGGGGACCTTGGATTGTGGGCTTCTTGAGGGTACGGACTGACGTGAGTGTGCGATGTGTGTGAGTGCTGCATAAATTGACGGCGCTATATGGGTACCTTAAATAAATGATAATATAATACATGAGCATCTTAATGAGACGCAATGTACAGGGATAGGGACAATTGTAGACACACACCCACACTCACTCAGGATGGACTGGTGTCTTTATTCAACCTTGCTAACGATGTAACTATGTATACCTACATTGATCCAAATTACCACACCTGGAATTGTAATTCTAAGAATATTTAAAGCCAAACCTTTTCCTTTTTAGTTCTGGGTAGGGAACGGTTAAAGTCCCACCAAGGTTTTTTTGCTGTACCATTGGGAAGATTTTCCTTTACTTGCTCTTCTAGAGACTCAACCAAAAGTGATGGGAAATCCCCGCTTAACCACTTGACAACTAGGCACTTAAACCCCCCTCGTGACCAGACCAATTTTCAGCTTTCAGCGCTCTCACACTTTGAATGACAATTACTCAGTCATGCAATACTGTACCCAAATGAATTTTTTGTCCTTTTTTTCATACAAATAGAGCTTTCTTATGGTGGTATTTGATCACCTCTGGGTTTTTTATTTTTTGCGCTATAAATGAAAAAAGACCGCAAATTTTGAAAAAAAACGCATTTTTCTTCGTTTCTGTGATAAAATTTTGCAAATTAGTAATTTTTCTTCATAAATTTTGGCCACAATTTATAATGCTACATATCTTTGGTAAAAATAACCCAAATTAGTGGATATTATTTGGTCTCTGTGAAAGTTAGAGAGTCTACAAGTTATGGTGCAAATCATAAAAAATTGATCACACCTGATGTACTGACGAACAAGTCAGGAAAGTACAAATACCCCCCAAATGACCCCTTTTTTGAAAGTAGACATTCCAAGGTATTCAGTAAGATGCATGGTAAGCTTTTTGATGTGGTCATTTTTTCCCACAATTCTTTGCAAAATGAAGATTCCCCCCCCCCCCCCCCCCACAAAATTGTCATTGTAATAGGTTATTTCTCTCATATGGCATGTATATACCACAAATGACGCCCCAAAATACATTCTGCTACTCCTCCTGAGTATTACGATACCACATGTGTGGGACTTTTTCACAGCCTGGCAACATACAGAGGCCCAACATGCAGGGAGCGCTGTCACGTGTTCTAGGAGCATAAATTACACATCTAATTTGTTGACTACCTATTACACTTTTGAAGGCCCTGGAGCACCAGGACAATGACACGTGACACTGACGTGACACTGATGACAGATGGCACTGATACGTGGCACTGATGACAGATGGCACTGATACGTGGCACTGACACTGATGTGGCACTGATGACAGATGGCACTAATACGTGGCACTGATGACAGATGGCACTAATACGTGGCACTGATGACAGATGGCACTAATACGTGGCACTGACAGATGGCACTGATGACACGTGACACTGATGGCAGATGGCACTAATATGTGGCACTGACGACATGTGGCGCTGATGACAAATGGCACTGATATGTGGCACTGATGACACGTGGCACTGATGAAAGATGGCACTAATACATGGCACTGATGACAAATGGCACTAATACGTGGCACTGATGACAGATGGCACTAATACGTGACACTGGTGACAGATGGCACTGATACGTGGCACTGATGACAGGTGGCACTGATGACACGTGACACTGATGACAGATGGCACGTGACACTGACAGGTGGCACTGATGACAGATGGCACTGATGACAGATGGCACTATGTGGCACTGATGACAGATGGCACTTATACGTGGCACTGGGGACAGATGGCACTGGGGACAGATGGCACTGGGGGCAGATGGCAGGGGCAGGGGCAGATGGCAGGGCAGGGGCAGATGGCAGGGCAGATGGCAGGGACTGTTAACAGCGGGACACCTTTTTTTTTTTTTTTTCTTTTACACTTACTGCCGCAGCGGTTCCACTCTCCCTCCTCACACGCTGTCTCTGTGTGAGGAGGGAGAGCCGGCGATGAGAGAGGATCTCATATGTTTACATATGAGATCCTCTCTCATTGGCACTGCCGATCGCACTGTAAACGGCCGCTGTCATTGGCCGTTTACAGTGATCTGTGACTGGCTGTGTCCGAGGGACATGGGCAGCACAAAACTTCCGCGATGCGCGCCCGCGGAAGCGCGCAATGCGGAAGTAAACAGGAGGCCGTCCAGGGACGCCCTCCCGGCAATTGAAGTCCGCGCTGTAACCGTCTTTCGGCTATAGCGTGGACGCCTAGTGGTTAAAGTGATTGTAAAGGTTTGTTTTAGAAAAAAAAATAACAAACATGTTATACTTTCCTCCTCTGGTAAGGGTTTTGCTCAGAGTGGCCCTGATCCTCCTTTTCTGGGGCCCCCCGTGTGCTCGGCTCCCGTGTCATTGTATTTGATTGACAGCAGCGGGAGCCAATGGCAGCACAAAAGGTTTTTCACCTTAATGCATCAAGGTGAAAAACCCTGAGGGTTTACAACCCCTTTAAGCTCCCCACACACATCTGATTTAGATCTACCAACAACTATGTAGTGCAATGGCCTGTCTGTCTGGATACAAATTAATTGGCTAGATTAGGTAGGTTCTCTTTTTTTATATATCGTTTTGGAAAATCTAAAGTTGATTGTACAAAGATTGTATGGCCAGCTTGTAACATGTATGGCGACCCTTAGACAGCTGTCACCAGAACAAGTGTCTCCATTAGAAGACTTTACCTCCTGTATCTGTTTCAGTGAGAACTATACAATGTTGGGTTTCCCATTACTTCCTGTACCACAGACAATGGTCACCAGGACAAACAGGGAAAGAGAAAAAGACAAAAAATCAAATTCCAGAGGTTCTAACCCTTCACTGGCTTATCTAAAACTAAAAGAAAAGATAAATAAATGAGTTTGGGCTTTAGACACTATTGTATTACACACTGCAGTTGTCTATGTGATACTGTAAACTGGTAATCTTTCTTGTATTTATGTCTAGTGGCTCCGCAGATGATAGAGCCGGTGAGATTCTCCCTCAGTGATTCAGGAGAGGTGAAATGTTCGCTGACTCTGAAGAGATTCTACCCTCCGGACATAAAGATCAGATGGAGCGCAGGAGAGTCACAAACCAAGCTAATGGATTCCCGACCAGCACAGTCTGCGGATGGTGAAACATTTGATGTTACCAGTGTGTGCACATTGCCCCGACCTCTCTGCTTTCCTGCCTATGTCACCTGGGAGCATCAATCAGTAAAAGAACCTCCGAGTATTATACTGAATCCATCAGGTAATAATTGAGTACAGCATGAGATGGTGTTTGTACAAAAGTACATCCTAGTTAATAATACACAGGAGATATATTGATATTGTATAATTGACTTCCATTGAAGGGACCCGTGGGAAAACTTTCCAATAATCAGCAGCTGCAGCCAAACAGGTGCAGTCACTGATCAATACATTCTGACATTGGTAGGTCCCACTGTCAGAATACAATATCCCAGCAGGGGATATTCCTCTCTTCACCTCGTCTGTGTGCATGAAGAGATATGTTCTTTTTTTTAATTCAGCTACTAGGCTGAACGAAAAAAATAATGAATCGTGTATGGCCAGATTTAGTAGCAAAATTATGGGAAAGATCTTAAAATTACAAAGCTCTTCACATGAGCAAACACAACATTAGCACAGCTTGTGTCTGTGTCAGAGGGCGGTATTGTCATTGTGTGTCACTGTGTCAAGGGGTGGCATCATCATACTATGTCACTGGGTCAGGGGGCAGCATTGTCATAGTGTGTCACTGGGTCAAGGGGTGGCATCATCATAGCATAAAGGAATCTGTTCTTCTTTTTTTTTTTTTTCATTCAGCTACTAGGCTGAACGAAAAAAATAATGAATCGTGTATGGCCAGATTTAGTAGCAGAATTATGGGAAAGATCTTAAAATTACAAAGCTCTTCACACGAGCAAACACAGCATTAGTACAGCTTGTGTCACTGTGTCAGAGGGCGGTATTGTCATAGTGTGTCACTGGGTCAGGGGGCAGCATCATCATAGCATGTCACTGTGTCAGGGGGTGGCATCATCATACTATGTCACTGGGTCAGGGGGTGGCATCGTCATAGCGTGTCACGGGGCGGCATCGTCATAGTATGTCACTGGGTCAAGGGGTGGCATCATCATAGTAGGTCACTGGGTCAGGGGGTGGCATCGTCATAGCGTGTCACTGGGTCAGGGGGTGGCATTGTCATAGCATGTCACTGTGTCAAGGGGTGGCATCTTTATAGTATGTCACTGGGTGAAGGGGTGGCATCATCATAGTATGTCACTGGGTTAGGGGGTGGCATCGTCATAGCATGTCACTGTGTCAGGGGGAGGCATTGTCATAGCATGTCACTGTGTCAGGGGGCAGCATTGTCATAGTGTGTCACTGGGTCAAGGGGTGGCATCATCATAGTATGTCACTGGGTCAGGGGGTGGCATCATCATAGCATGTCACTGGGTCAGGGGGTGGCATCATGATAGCCTGTCACTGGGTCAGGGGGTGGCATCATCATAGCCTGTCACTGGGTCAGGGGGTGGCATCATCATAGCCTGTCACTGGGTCAGGGGGTGGCATCGTCATAGCATGTCACTGTGTCAGGGGGCGGCATTGTCATAGCGTGTCACTGGGTCGGGGGTGGCATTGTCATAGCGTATCACTGGGTCAGGGGGTGGCATCGTCATAGTGTGTCACTGGGTCAGGGGGTGGCATCGTCATAGCATGTCACTGGGTCAGGGTGCTGCATCGTCATAGCATGTCACTGTGTCAGGGGGTGGCATCGTCACAGCACAGGCATGTGCTATGATGACTATTTTTCTCACTTTTGTGACTGTCAAAAACTTTCCCATCAGCAGAATGGTAGAAAATATGTTAAACATGGGAGATGTCATCTTTGTCAATGTCGGAAGACTTCAATATATCAACACACATCATCATTTGTTTGTATCTCTGAACCCAGTATATTAGGACATGATCTCTCCTACACACCCTATCAAGATGTCCATCAAAGTTCCCAAATCACAAAGTTGTGGGGGCTCGTCAGTGATTCTGGCTCTGTCCAATGTGTGTAACAGACTGGGATAATCTAACACACATTACAAGTGTTTAGTTACACACAAATATACTAAGTACTTTTATGTGGAGGACTAAGGATCAAGCAAAACTAAAGTGGAACTTTAGTAAGAAAATTAAGTCCTGTTAGATCACTTCAGGCTGGCCCCTTTTTGCAGATGTAGCTATGTAAAACATTAGAAATAAATGCCTATACTTTTTTAAAATCCAGTAATACGCTGTCTTACCCTGCTCTGGACATGCTCAGTTGCTCTCTATTTTTTGGCACTGTCAAAAATGTAGAGGCCGATCTGCTGACAGCCTAAAAATGTACTGCTGCTCAGGGGCTCTGGACTTCAGCAACATGCCAACCTCCAGCAACAAGAAACAGGAACAATTCTGGAGGCAATTTACAGCACACACTCATTTTGGTGGCATAATTATACACATCCAGACCAGTCCTTTTCTGACACTTTTTGTTTACATGTAACAATCAGTATTTTTTGCTAGAATATGATTTAGAACCCTGCAACATTATATGTATTTTTTCAAAGCACAGGCCCTAGAGAATAAATTGGTGGGTTTTGCAATTTTTTATGTCCAACGGTATTTGCGCAGCGGTTTTTCAAATGCAATATTTTTTTAAATAATTTTAAATTTAGAATTTTCATGCAAAAAAGCACAATACATAACCCAACTGTTTTTCTAAACTATAAAAGATCATGTTACGCCAAGTAAATAGATAACAAACATGTCACGCTTTAAAATTGCGCATGTCAGTGCAATGATGACTAACACTGTAAATTTTAATATCCATAGGTGATGCTTTAAAAGCCTTTACAGGTTACCATTTTAGATTTACAGAGGAGATCTGGTGCTAGAATTACGGCTCATCATCTGACCTTCGCTGTGATACCTCACATGTGTGGAGCAGTTGATGTTTGCGTGTGTGCAGGACCTTTGTGCATGAGCACGGGGGGAACGGGGGACGTTTACATTTTTTTTTAAATTACAATTTATTTTTTAATTTTACACTGTTGCTTTTATTTTTTATTTTATCAGTTTTATTGCTGTCACAAAGAATCTAAACATCTTTGTGACAGTAATAGGCATGTGACAGGTACTCTTTATGGAGAGATCTGGGGTCTATAAGACCCCAAATCCCTCCTCTTCCCTTAAAATTATTCTAAACACAAGGATCGGTGTTTTTCCAATTAACATTTTTTAACCACTTGACCACTGGGCACTTAAACCCCCTTAATAACCAGACCAATTTTCAGCTTTCAGTGCTCTCACAATTTGAATGACAATTAGTCATGCAACACTGTACCCATATGAAATTTTCGTCCTTTTTTTCACACAAATAGAGCTTTCTTTTGGTGGTATTTGATCACCTCTGGGTTTTTTATTTTTTGTGCTATAAATGAAAAAAGACCGGAAATTTTGTAAAAAAAATGCATTTTTCTTCATTTCTATTAAAATTTTTTGCAAATAAGTAATTTTTCTTCATAATTTGGCCAAAAATGTATACTGCTACATATCTTTGGTAAAAATAACCCAAATTAGTGGATATTATTTAGTCTGTGTGAAAGTTATAGGGTCTACAAGCTATGGTGCCACTCACTGAAAATGTATCATTTTGATCTAACCTGATGTACTGACAGCCTATCTCATTTCTTGAGACCCTAACAAGCCAGTAAAGTACAAATACCCCCCAAATGACCCCTTTTTGGAAAGTAGACATTCCAAGGTAGTTAGTACAAGGCACATTTAGTTTTTTGAAGTTGTCATTTTTTCCCACAATTCTTTGCAAAATGAAGATTTTTTTTATTTTTATTTTTTTTCACTCCAAATTGTCATTATAACAGGTTATTTCTCTCACATGGCATGTACAGACCACAAATGACACCCCAAAATGTACTCTGCTACTTCTCCTGAGTATGGCGATACCACATGTGTGAGACTTTTACACAGCCTGGCCACATACAGAGTCCCAACATTGAAGTAGCAACTTCATGCGTTCTAGGAGCATAAATTACACATCTAATCTCTCAACCACCTATTACACTTTTGAAGGCCCTGGAGCACCAGGACAATGGAAATGCCCACAAAGTGACCCCATTTTGGAAAGCAAACACCCCAACGTATAATCTATGAGGCATAATGAGTCTTTGGAACGGTTCATTTTTTTCCAGAAGTTTTTGGAAAATGTGGGAAAAAATGAAAATGCATTTTTTTTTACACAAAGTTGTCCATTTATAAGATATTTCCAACACATAGCATGTACATAGCAAAAATGACACCCCAAAATGTATTCTGCTACTCCTTCTGAGTACGGCGATACCACATGTGTGAGACTTTTACACAGCCTGACCACATACAAAGGCCCAACATTGAAGTAGCAACTTCATGCGTTCTAGGAGCATAAATTACACATCTAATCTCTCAACCACCTATTACACTTTTGAAGGCCCTGGAGCACCAGGACAATGGAAACGCCCACAAAGTGACCCCATTTTGGAAAGCAAACACCCCAACGTATAATCTATGAGGCATAATGAGTCTTTGGAACGGTTCATTTTTTTCCAGAAGTTTTTGGAAAATGTGGAAATAAATGAAAACGCATTTTTTTTTACACAAAGTTGTCCATTTATAAGATATTTCCAACACATAGCATGTACATAGCAAAAATGACACCCCAAAATGTATTCTGCTAATCCTCCTGAGTATGGCGATACCACATGTGTGAGACTTTTACACAGCCTGGCCACATAGAGCCCCAACATCCAAGAAGCACCATCAGGTGTTCTAGGGACATAAATTACACATCCAATTTCCTTACAATCTATCACATTTTTGAAGACCCTTCATATTTCTAACACATAGCATGAACATACCAAGAATTACACCCTAAAATACATTCTGCTGAGTAAAGGGTAAACAAAAGATTACCTGTGATTTTAGTAGTGCAATTGTCCACAGGAGAGCCCTGATCCAGGCAGCAGGCAGGGACGTGGTCAGTGACAGTGAATGGAGTTGTCCAGGCAGCAGGCAGGAATATTGTCCATAGTCAGTACAGGCAGGGATACTGTCCATATACAGTCCAGGGTCAGTGCAAGTAGAGACGTTGCCAGCAGTGCCAAAATATTGGTCCTGGTAGTAAGCAGGAACACGATCCAAGTAGCAGGCCAGGAAAGAATGGGGACAGGGGTAGAGGCTTCTCCCACCCAAATCTCTTTGAAGCCTCCGAGTCTCCAGACCCTAATCCGGTAATGAGAAAACTAAAAAATCAGTTTTCTTCATCCAGAAAAACATTTCTGGAGCCCCTCACATATGTGAGACCCCTGTGTTCCCACTAGCACAGCAGGGTAAAAGATCAATCCAAGAGGCAGGCAAAAAACGTGGTCAAACAGTCCAGGGTCAGTTCCAGAGCAGGCAGAGGTAGGTACAGTTTAGCGTTCGGCAGAAGCGTGGTCATATAACAGTCCAGGGTCAGTTCCAGAGCAGGCAGAGGTAGGTACAGTATAACGTTGGGCAGAAGCGTGGTCGTATAACAGGCCAGGGTCAGTTCCGGAGAAGGCAGAGGTATGTTTAGCGTTAGGCAGAAGCTTGGTCGTATAACAGGCCAGGGTCGGTTCCGGAGAAGGCAGAGGTATGTACATTTCAGTGCAGTGGCATAGGGGGGTGGAGGAAAATGACAGGAAATTAGAATTACGTTTACCATACTTCCCTAATAATGTAGAGAAGTATGGTAACGGCGGAAACATCCAACTATACAGAGGCCTGGTTGGGAAGGACAATCGGGACAATAATATGTTGTGTCTCTTCTAATTCCTTGACTGGAGCACACCCGGCATTTCTTTTGACGTCTGCGGCCTGTTTCACGGGGGGGGATTTTGTCAGGAAAGTGGCGCTCGTGGAGTCTGCTCACGGAATCAGAGCGAATAGTTTCTGGTGGGCTTTCAGGGTACAAAAGGGCAGAAATAACTTCTTCTTGGTAGTGGAGATAGGATACGGGGTTCTCTGTGGTTTTTTGGTAAATAACATAAGTGTTATACATGGCCAAACTGAAAAAATAAATGGACACTTTTTTATACCAGTGGCGGGATTTTCTTGTGGGAAGGTAGGGTTCAATCATCTGATCGTTGAAGTCCACTCCCCCCATAAACAGATTATAATCGTAAATGCAAGCTGGTTTCTGGACTGGGCCGTTTCTTCTTGGGACTTCCACGTAGGTGTCATTATGGATTGTCGTCAGCATGTGGACATTTCGTCTGCCCCTCCACTTGACAGCCAATAACTCCTTATTTCCGCAAAGATGCCGTCTCCCCTCGGCGTAGCCTTTCGTTGACCAGTTTTTGCGGGAAGCCCTTTCTATTGGCTCTTACTGTACCACATGCTGGGGTGTCTCTCCGGTGAAGATTGCGGAAGAGGGGCAAGCTGGTATAAAAATTATCCACATAAAGATGGTATCCCTTTCCAAGCAGTGGATAGACCAGATCCCAGACCACTCTTCCGCTGGCTCCAATGTACTCTGAGCATTCAGGGGGATGAAATTGGGAGTCCTTCCCTTCGTACACCCGGAAGGCGTAAATGTACCCAGTGGCTCGGTCGCAAAGTTTGTACATTTTTACCCCATACCGGGCCCTTTTGCTGGGGATGAACTGTTTGATGCCGAGCCTGCCGGAGAATTTTACAAGGGACTCATCCACGGAAATATTCTGTTCGAGGGTGTATAACTGGGGAAATTTTTCAGAGAAATAATTTAGGAGTGGCCGAATTTTAAATAGTTTGTCAAAAGCTGGGTCATTTCGGGGAGGGCACTGGGTGTTGTCATTATAGTGAAGGAACCGCATGATCATTAGGTATCTGGATCTTGGCATAAGGGATGAGAAGAGTGGCATGTGGTGGATGGGTTTGGTAGACCAATAGGAGTACAATTGTTTTTTTTTTGTGAGTCCCATAGTAAACGTTAAGCCTAAGAAAATTTTGAATTCCTCTACGGTTAGTTCTCCCCACTCAAAGGGACGGGCGTAACTAGAGCCAGGGTTGCTTACTATGTGCTGCTGTGCGTAGAGGTTGCACTGGGCCACAATGGACGATAGTAAGTCTTCAGTGAAAATGGAAAAAATCAATCATGGCAAAATCATCGGTGTTCACCTGGACACCTGGCTGGGCGGAGAAAGGGGGGATATTTGCTGCTCCGGAATTAGAGGGGAGCCACAGGAGGTTTTGAAGGGCATAGGGAAGGCTGGCATGGCCCCTATCCCTTTGGGGCTGAGATGACACCCTACTGGTGCCTGGCCTTTGTTGTAGTGGCTCTGCTCTCGGGGTGGACGGCACTGCTCTCGGGGTGGACGGCACTGCTCTCGGGGTGGACGGCACTGCTCTCGGGGTGGACGGCACTGCTCTCGGGGTGGACGGCACTGCTCTCGGGGTGGACGGCACTGCTCTCGGGGTGGACGGCCCTGCTCTCGGGGTGGACGGCCCTGCTCTCGGGGTGGACGGCCCTGCTCTCGGGGTGGACGGCCCTGCTCTCGGGGTGGACGGCCCTGCTCTCAGGGTGGACGGCCCTGCTCTCGGGGTGGACGGCCCTGCGCTGCTGGTAGTAGGCTGCTGCTCCACGCCAGAACGCCTTCTTTTCACGGGCACACATTCCTCTTCAGATTCTGTATCAGAACCGCTGCTTATCACAGGTTCATAGGTCGAATCGGAATCAGACTGAGACCCAGAGAGTTTCCCGCTGCTCTCATCGGTCATGCTTAGACGCTGGTAGGCCTCCTCGGTAGTAAAATATTTCTTTGCCATACTGGTGGCTGTTGAGGCTGCACTGCAGAGCACTGTGGTGAAACTGGTGGGTACAGGTGGCACTGGTGGGTACAGGCGGCACTGGTGGGTACAGGCGGCACTGGTGGGCACAGGCGGCACTGGTGCTGGTGGGCACAGACGGCACTGATGTGGCACTGCAGTGGCACAGGTGGCACTGATGGGCACAGGTGGCACTGATGGGCACAGGTGGCACTGATGGGCACAGGTGGCAATGGTGTGACACTGGTGTGCACTGTAGTGGTACTGGTGTGGCTCTGGTGGCACTGATTAGCACACAGAGGGCACTGGTGGGCACAGGCAGCACTGGTGGGCACAGGCGGCACTGGTGGGCACAGGCGGCACTGGTGGGCACTGACGGGCACTGGCGGCACTGGCGGGCACTGCAAAGGCGCAGATGAGTACTGACGGGCACAGGTGGCACTGACGGGCACAGGTGGCACTGACGGGCACAGGTGGCACTGACGGACACAGGTGGCACTGACGGGCACAGGTGGCACTGGTGTGCACTGGTGTGGCACTGGTGGCACTGGTGTGGCTCTGGTGGCACTGGTGTGGCTCTGGTGTGGCACAGAGGTGGCACTGGTGTGGCACAGGTGGTACAGGTGACAGATAGTGACAGATAGTGACAGATGGAACTGTTATGGCACTATTTGGGCACTATTGGGGCACTGCTGGGCACTGCTACAATGTTACAACTCACAGTTAGCACACGATCTGCTCTCCTCTCCTCTCACGCTGCATCGGTGTGAGGAGAGGAGAGCAGTGAACTTGTCATGACCCTGTTTGAGTTTTTTTGTTTATATTTGTGATCGCTCCGTCATTGGACGGAGCGATCACGTGGTAAAGGGCCGCTGTCACTGGCCCTGTACCGCGATCCGTGTAGTGCCGGGTCCTGTGAACCCGACGAGCACGGATGTTCCCGTGTGCGCGCCCCAGCGGGCGCGCGGGAACGATTCTCCGGGAGGACGTCCCTGGACGCCCTCCCAGAGATAACAAACCGTCCTGTAGCCGTCATTTGGCTATAGGCCGGTTATTAAGTGGTTAAATGGCGCCATTGACATCCAGGTAAACCAGAAGTGGTCAGGTCATCGCTTCTGGGTTACCATAGCCAAGAGACCATTAACTAAACATCCTTGTGACAGTAATAGGCAATGACTGGTACTCTTTATGGAGAGATCTGGTGTCTGTAAGACCCCAAATTCCTCCTATGCCCTTATAAGCATTCAAAATACCAGGATCGGTGTTTTCCAATTACAATTTTTTTAAATGGCATCGTTGACATCCAGGTATACCAGAAGGAATGTCAGGTCATTGCTTCTGGGTTACCATAGCCAAGAGACAATCAAAGCCGATCCAGTGAGACGGGAGAGCCCAAGGAAAGCCGCGGAAGGCGGTGGAAGTGATTTTTGTTCTGGAATGTATGTTCCTTGCTAAAGAGAATTATTTTTTATCAATTTGTCATGGGTAAAGTTCTGCTTTAAGGATTTAGAGTTTATAGCGGTATGCACTCACCAGCATTACTACTTCCACCATTCTGAGCGATTACCAGAAGGACCAACTGATATCTAAATAATCTCTTTGAGCGCTCTGCTGAGTGTGAAAAATCCAGAATCCTTAACCACTTGAGCCCCGGACCATTATGCTGCCTAAGGACCAGAGGTCTTTTTCCAATTTGGCACTGCGTCGCTTTAACTGCTAATTGAGCTGTCATGCAATGCTGTACCCAAACGAAATTTGCGTCCTTTTCTTCCCACAAATAGAGCTTTCTTTTGATGGTATTTGATCACCTCTGCCGTTTTTATTTTTTGCGCTATAAACGGAAAAAGACCGAAAATTTTGAAAAAAAATGATATTTTCTACTTTTTGTTATAAAAAAAATCCAATAAACTAAATTTTAGTCATACATTTAGGCCAAAATGTATTCGGCCATATGTCTTTGGTAAAAAAAATGTCAATATGTGTATATTTATTGGTTTGCGCAATAGTTATAGCGTTTACAAACTAGGGTACATTTTCTGTAATTTACACAGCTTTTAGTTTGACTGCCCATGTCATTATGTCATTTCTTGAGGTGCTAAAATGGCAGGGCAGTACAAACCCCCCCCCCCCCCAAATGACCCCATTTTGAAAAGTAGACACCCCAAGGAAATTGCTGAGAGGCATGTTGAACCCATTGAATATTTATTTTTTTTGTCCCAAGTGATTGAATAATGACAAAAAAAAAATATTTACAAAAAGTTGTCACTAAATGATATATTGCTCACACAGGCCATGGGCATATGTGGAATTGCACCCCAAAATACATTCTGCTGCTTCTCCTGAGTATGGGGATACCACGTGTGGGACTTTTTGGGAGCCTAGCCGCGTACGGGGCCCCGAAAACCAATCACCGCCTTCAAGATTTCTAAGGGTGTAAATTTTTGATTTCACTCTTCACTGCCTATCAGTTTCGGAGGCCATGGAATGCCCAGGTGGCACAAACCCCCCCAAATGACCCCATTTTGGAAAGTAGACACCCCAAGCTATTTGCTGAGAGGCATGGTGAGTATTTTGCAGCTCATTTGTTTTTCAAAATGAAGAAAGACAAGAAAACTTTTTTTTTTTCTTTTTTCAATTTTCAAAACTTTGTGACAAAAAGTGAGGTCTGCAAAATACTCACTATACCTCTCAGCAAATAGCTTTGGGTGTCTACTTTCCAAAATGGGGTCATTTGGGGGGGTTTGTGCCACCTGGGCATTCCATGGCCTCCGAAACTGTGATAGGCAGTGAAGAGTGAAATCAAAAATTCACACCCTTAGAAAGCCTGAAGGCGGTGCTTGGTTTTCGGGGTCCCGTACATGGCTAGGCTCCCAAAAAATCTCACACATGTGGTATCCCCGTACTCAGGAGAAGCAACAGAATGTATTTTGGGGTGTAATTTCACATATTCCCATGGCATGTTTGAGCAATATATCATTTAGTGACAACTTTGTGCAAAAAAAAAAAAAATTGTCTCTTTCCCGCAACTTGTGTCGCAATATAAAATATTCCATGGACTCAACATGCCTCTCAGCAAATAGCTTGGGGTGTCTACTTTCCAAAATGGGGTCATTTGGGGGGGTTTTGAACTGTCCTGGCATTTTATGCACAACATTTAGAAGCTCATGTCACACATCACCCACTCTTCTAACCACTTGAAGACAAAGCCCTTTCTGACACTTATTGTTTACATGAAAAAGTTATTTTTTTTTGCAAGAAAATTACTTTGAACCCCCAAACATATATTTTTTTAAAGCAAATGCCATACAGATTAAAATGGTGGGTGTTTCATTTTTTTTTTGTTCACACAGTATTAGCGCAGCGATTTTTCAAACGCATTTTTTGGGGGAAAAACACACTTTTTTAAATTTTAATGCACTAAAACACACTATATTGCCCAAATGTTTGATGAAATAAAAAAGATGATCTTAGGCCGAGTACATGGATACCAAACATGACATGCTTTACAATTGCGCACAAATGTGCAGTGGCAACAAAATAAATACATTTTTAAAAGCATTTAAAAGCCTTTACAGGTTACCACTTTAGATTTACAGAGGAGGTCTACTGCAAAAATTACTGCCCTCAATCTGACCTTCGCGGTGATACTTCACATGCATGGTGCAATTGCTGTTTACGTTTGACAACAGACCGCCAATTGCGTTAGCCTTAGCGCGAGAGCAGGGGGCGACAGGGGTGCTTTTTTTTTTTTTTTTTTTTTTTTCTTTATTATTTTTTTGCTTTTTTTATCTTATTTTTAAACTGTTACTTTCATTTTTTTTTTTTTTAATCATTTTTATTGTTATCTCAGGGAATGTAAATATCCCCTATGATAGCAATAGGTAGTGACAGGTACTCTTTTTTTGAAAAAATTGGGGTCTATTAGACCCTAGATCTCTCCTCTGCCCTCAAAGCATCTGACCACACCAAGATCGGTGTGATAAAATGCTTCCCCAATTTCCCAATGGCGCTATTTACATCCGGCGAAATCTAAGTCATAAAATGCTCATAGCTTCCGGGTTTCTTAGGCCATAGAGATGTTTGGAGCCACTCTGGTCTCTGATCAGCTCTATGGTCAGCTGGCTGAATCACCGGCTGCATTCTCAGGTTCCCTGTTGAGACAGGAGAGCCAGAGAAAAACACGGAAGACGGTGGGGGGGGGGGCATTCCCTCCCACGGCTTGTAAAAGCAGTCTAGAGGCTAATTAGCCGCTAGGATTGCTTTTACATGAAAGCCGACCGCTGGCTGAAAAGAATGATACCAAGATGATACCTAAACCTGCAGGCATCATTCTGGTATAACCACCCCAAGTCGTGAATGGCGTACCTGAAGACAAAAAAATGGTTAACAATAAAGCACAGTAAACGGTAAAGTATAAAAAATTGCATACCTGAAAAGCAAACATGATAAAACATAATAACAATAAAACATTGCAGAATAGAATACAGTAAAAAAGAGCAGAACAATAGAGAGAATAGAGAGAGAGAACAATAAAACAACTATTTTTTTTTTAATTTTATATAAATATATATTTTTATTTTTTTTTACACTTTTTTTGTAACTAACTTTTATAACTGTAACCAGTTCCAGGTTCGGGTCTCTCAAAATGCGATGGCATCTTGGGAGACCCTGTGAAATGGCGCCTACTCTGTGCAATGCTGTACCCTACGCTAATACTCAACTAGTGCATGGTAGCGTTCAAAACATTCACCAATGCAAAGACCAGGATTGTCAGGACAGGAGGGACAATAGCGGGTGTCACGCTTGCTATACCCGCGCTTGCTGCAGACACATTTTTTTGGGGGGGTTCGTTGGGTAGGGGTACTCGGGAGGACATAAAGAAAATGCCTCTCATGCAGCCGACTTCATTTGGTTGGGGATGTGAGTGGGGGAAGTACGGGCGCTGCAGAAGTGGTGGGTTCCCAATTAGGATTGGCGAATGCAGCAGGAAGGGCACTATGGGCACGACGGGCCTGTGTTTCTTTTTGGTGGCAGCGGGACATTACTTGTGCTTGCCACCTCACCAGCTTGAACTGCACATATGGGACTCGCTACGTCACCAAGTGTTACTGCAGTGCTGGTTTGACCACGACCGGGATGTACTAGGCCGCTGGTGCTTGCCAGTTCAATAAAAAGCTACCAAAAAAACTGTTAGCAATCGCAGGGATCAGGCCTGACTCTGCGAACGCTGCAGTTATGCATTTAGTGTTTTGTAAGTGTCAGTGATCGATCGATACTGCACTTGGGTGGGCTGAGCTGGGCCGGGCAGAGGGGCAAAATGCAGGTGCTAGCAGGTATCTGGGCTGATCCCACTAACACTGCGTTTTTGAGAACCCTAAACTGCTGGGGACGCTAGTATAGATCTGATTGGATCAGATATTGATCCGATCAGATACTATACCACTAAGGGAGGTGTATGCTGCGTGCGTAGGTGTTAGCAGTACTGGCGCTTCCCTGACGCTGCCTGGGGCTGGTGCTTGCCAGTTCACCAAAATACTACCAAACAAACTGTTAGCGATCGCAGGGATCAGGCCTGACTCTGCAAACGCTGCAGTTATGCATTTAGTGTTTTGTAAGTGACAGTGATCGATCGATACTGCACTTGGGTGGGCTGGGCCGGGCGGAGGGGCAAAACGCAGGTGCTAGCAGGTATCTGGGCTGATCCCGCTAACACTGCGTTTTTGGGAACCCTAAACTGCTGGGGATGCTAGTATAGATCTGATCGGATCAGATATTGATCCGATCAGATACTATACCACTAAGTGAGGCGCATGCTGCGTGCATGGGTGTTAGCGGTACTGGCGCTAATCTGATGCTGCCTGGGGCGACGCATATCACCGCCGGGCGATCAGGGGGCTAAACCTTTATTCGGTAATAAACGGCGGGTGCCCTGACACTATAAAAAATTAAACGAACTAACCAGCGTCACTCATAACAGTTATACGGTGATCAGTGGTGAAAGGGTTAACTAGGGGGCAATCAAGGGGTTAAAACATTTATTAGGTAGTATATGGGGGTCCCTGACGCTATAAAACGCTGACGGCGAACCTAAATATTTACGTACCTAACTAGCGTCACACAGGGGGCTAACCCTAACTGTCCTAACAGTGTAACTGTCACAAAGTGACACCAATGCAGTAATCAGAAAAAAAAAACCTGCTTGGTGTCAGTTTGTGATGGGGGGTGATTGGGGGGCGATCGGGGGAGGGGATCGGGGTGTTTTGTGTGCCTGGCATGTTCTACTGTGTGTGTAGTGTTGGTGCACTCACATTTCAGTCTTCTCTCCTCGGCGCCGGAACGGAAAATACCAAGCCGAGGAGAGATGACATCTTTAGCATACAGCAGCAAAGGAATGTTCCCATTGGCCGGCGGCGATCGCGAGGAGGGGGCCACGAACGGATGGCCTCCCCCTCACCTCCGATCGCCGGGGGACAAAATAGGACCGCCTTGGGCACCGGGGGGGGGTCCGATCGGACCCCCCACCCGCGGGAGGCAAATCACGTGCATGTACGTGATTTTGCCTGCCCGTGCCGCCTTGCCGACGTACATCGGCGTGAGGCGGTCCTTAAGTGGTTAAAGAACAATATACATTTTCTTGTCAAAAGATTTTATTGTACATACAATGAGGTACTTAACATTACAGTGAGTACAAATTATACAACAAAGGGAATGAAGCTCAGAAATACATATTCAAACAGTGTAAATTGTATATTGAATTATAAGTTATTATGGTATTAATAATACATACAAATGATGTTAGTTATAAGAGGAATTGTGTGCTATGGTTAATATAAGCTTCCAAATAAAACAAAAAAGAGTAAGTAGAGAAGAAAGGAGAGATAGAAAGAGGAAGTACTAGAAAGAATAAAAAGAAGAGTCCGTAGGGTTGAGTCGAGGCGAGGTCTGACACAGTCACTAAAGATGATATAATTCATTGGTCCACTGTGTCAGCTACCATGGTAGTAAAACTTCTTTATTAAAAGTTGAAGGCAAATAATTGCTAATCCATGGTTGCCATATTTTCTCAAATTTGACAAGCGAGTCTTTTTCAAGGGCTACCATTTTAGCTTGAGTCATGGTGATGTTCATTCGGTTTACTACCTCTTCCACTATCAATGAAGGAGATCTCCAGGCTTTTGCCAGTGTTTGTTTCGCCGCTGTAAATAGTTGGATAAGTAATTTAAATTGGTTGTGTGTTAAAGATTCTGGTTTTTGATTAATGAGAGCCATTGCAGGATCAGGGGTGATGGATATTCCTAACATTTTAGATGCAATAGTAAAGATATCCTTCCAAAAAATTTGTGCTCTGGGGCATGACCACCAAATATGGAAGTGAGTATCTGGGTCAGAGCATCCACGATAACAATCTGTCGAGTAATTATGCACATATTTCGCAATTCTAACCGGTACAAGGTACCATCGTATTAAAACTTTATAATTAGCCTCCATTGCTAGTATGTTTGGGGAGGCTGATTTGGTTGTTAGCCAAATTTGATTCCATTCTGTTTCCAGTGTTCGTTCTAAATCTACCTCCCATTTCTGTACATACGATGGTTTTTCCAATACAGGTTGGTTTACTAATTGAGCATAAAGGACCGAAATCATGCCTTTAGAATGAGGATTATTTTTACAAAATTTTTCAAATTCAGTAAATTGAGTCAATGGAGAGTTTGTGGTTAAAAGAGGCATAAAGAAATTTTTAATCTGAAGATATCTAAATAACTCTGATTGAGGTAATCCATAGTTATCGTAGAGGGTTGGGAAGGGAATAAAGGATGAGGAATTTACAAATTTGTGCATGTTTAGTACATCATGAGTAATCCACGCTTTAAATAATCTAAGTGAGACCCATGCTGGGTAGAATGCAGGGTTTTTATAGAAAGATAATAGAGGGTTATGCAAAGATTGTAATTGATTTCTGAGTTTGTATTTGTCCCACATGGAGACAAAATGTTTGGTAATTGGGTTGCCTAAACCTCTACGATCTCTTGGTGAAAGCCAGAGCAAATTTGCGATTGATAAGGGATCGCAGTCAGCTGCTTCAATTGACACCCAAAGAGGGGATTCGTGTTGTGTATGGTATTTAGTTAATGTTGCTATATGAGCCGCTCTATAGTAAGAGGCAAAATTGGGACACCCTAGACCACCATTCAATTTAGGGAGATATAATGTATGTTGTTTCGTACGAGGTCTAGAGGAGCTCCAAATAAATTAGTTTGCTTTCCTCTGTATAATTCTTAAGTAATAGGCAGGAATTGGGATAGGTAAGACTCTGAATAAATATAATAATTTGGGTAAGATTGTCATTTTTATTGTATTAATTTTTCCGAACCATGAAAAAGGAGGTGATTCCAAGATTTCAGCATATTTGTTAAATTTTTTACCATTGGAGGGTAATTAGCTGAAAAAAGATCCAAATAGGATGCAGTGAGATGTATTCCAAGATACGGGATAGATTTATCTGCCCAAGTAAATGGGAGACCGTTTTTAGCTGAATTTAATTCCAATGTTGAGAGGGATATGTTTAATGCTATACATTTTTTAGAATTAATGAAAAGTCCCGAAAAGGCAGCAAAGTCATCAAGTATTGGCATCAAATTGGGGCCTGATATTTACGGTGAAGAAAGAAACAAGGGAATGTCATCCGCAAAGAGACAGAGTTTGTGATGAAATCCCCCTATCTCAATTCCAGTTATGGTTGGTTCTGATCTAATCCGTTGGGCAAGTGGTTCTATGAGCAGGGCAAACAGGGGTGAAAGTGGGCACCCCTGTCTAGTGCCTCTCTCAATGTTAAAGGCCTCAGATTTATACCCTGAATATTTAACGTATGCTTTAGGTTTATTATATAAAGCTTTGATACAGTTTATAAAATTCGGGCCAAAACCCCATTTTTGTAACATATAATGCAAGTATGGCCAAGATATGGAATCAAAGGCTTTTTGAATATCAAGTGAAAGAAAGCAGGAGGGAATACGTCGAGTTTTGGCAATTTGTGCTAAAAGAACCGCTCGTCGTACATTATCGCCTGCTTGGCGAGTTGGCATAAAGCCAATCTGATCACGATTTATAAGAGTGCCAATGAACCCACCAAGACGAGATGCTAAAATTTTTGCAAGAATTTTGATGTCTATATTAAGCATCGAGATAGGTCGGTAGTTAGTACAGGATGTATCATCTGCATGGGGTTTAGGAATCATGCATATGATCGCTGTTAGGGATTCCTGTCTAAATGAATTATTTTCAGGTAAAGCATTAAATGTCTCTGCTAATGTGGGGGAAATAGAGTCTGAAAAGGTACGGTAATATAATGCTGAATAACCATCAGGTCCTGGTCTTTTATTAATTTTTAATTCTTTAATGACTTTTGCTACATCTTCTGCCTTGATAGGTTCCTCTAATTGCGCTTTTTGTGAATCAGATAATTCAGGTAAATTAAGTTTTGAGAAAAAAGAATCTGCTTCGTTTGAATTAAACGAATTTGATTCCAAGTATAGTGTTTTTAAATGGGAACGGAATTTATGGACAATTTTAAGGGGATTACTAGTGTATATATTTTTAGATAACTTCAGCTTAATTGGTTTAAAAGAATCATATATTGTTTTGAGTGCACGTGCCAAGTATGTGCCTGGTTTATTAGATTTCATATAGAAGGCATGCCTGGAACGACGTAATATTTTATCAGTTGATTCTGTTAGAAAAAGATCCATATTCCAGGCGTGCCTTCTCTAATTCACTTTTAGTAATTGGGTTGGGATTGTTTTGGAAGGCTAAGAAGTGGGAGTTAAATTGTGTTTCTAATTTTCGTGCAAGATTTCTACGTTCTCTTTTGAGTATACCAATCTGTTGCTGAAATATCCCTCTCAACACTGGTTTATGAGCTTCCCAAAGTGTTATTGGAGAAATTTCTGGGCTTTTGTTGAGTATGAAATACTCTTTCAATGCATGTTCAATTTTGTTTCTATATATAGGTTGTTTGAGTAATATTTCTGGTAGATACCATGTTTTATCTTGAGTTTTAGGTATGGTGGATGCAATGGTGGTTAAGACTGCGTTGTGGTCTGACCATGGGATGGGGATTGTATTTGATGATAGAATTTCTGGTATCATCCCTGTGGTGAGAAAAATGTGATCTATACGACTGAATGTTTGGTGAGGGTGTGAAAAATATGTGTAGTTTCTTTTTGTTGGACTACTCTCCCTCCAGGAATCAACTAGATTGTGTTTCGAAAGAAGTTGAGAGATGGATAATTTAGATTGTTTTCTAGGTGGAGTATATCGAGTTTTGTCCAGAAATGGGAGGAGAACCTGGTTGGAATCACCACATACTATAATTGTTCCCATTTTATGTGCATTAACTACTTGTAAGAAATGTGTTAAAAATGGAATTGGTTGTTTGGAGCATAATAAGAGACCACAGTTACTTCTGCATCTAAAATGTGTCCCGTCAGAATTAAATAACGTCCTTCCGGGTCTTTAATTTCCGAGTGGACTGTGATTGGCATGGAACGGTGGAATGCCACTAGAGTTCCGCGTTTTTTGGTATTGGCCGAGCCAGTAAATACTTGTGGATAGGATGAACTAAAAAATTTAGGTGTTGAGTTTATTGTAAAATGAGTCTCCTGAATACACACAATGTGTGCCTTTTTTGCTTGGAATGATCTAAACGCTTTAGTACGTTTCTGTGGTACATTGAGTCCCTGCACACTGAGGGATAAAATGTTTAAAGGAGCCATGGTAACTGAGTCAGTAGGCCGCACTTACCAATTATTCTAGTTTGGAGATCGCTCGACTCAACCCATACGGACTTGAAAAGGGAAAAGAGAAAAAAGAATCCTGTGTGATCTAGTTTAGGGAAGAAGACAGGTAAGATGTCATTATATAAGCTTAAGGATAAAATACTAAGGTGTTCAGAATTTGCCCGTGGTGAGGGGTAAAACCTCTCAACAGGGGATCGAAGGCCTTCGTCAGGTCTCCCCATATTAAGCGGGGGGATCCGAGGAAGACTAGGTGAGGCGCACGGAACTTCCGTGAGCAGGAGAACCACTTTGTGAAAAAAAAAGAAAAAGAATAACATCACTAGGATGTAAGCTTATAGCCCTTAAGGCTTGGTATGAAACATATCTATATTATCTAATCTATTTTGAAGAAAGACTTAACACTTATGAAATAAAGGTTATTGAAATTCTCTGTTATTTAGGAAGAATAAACTATCTAGACTGGAGAAAAAAATATGAAAAAAGGAATATGTCTTGTGACTAGTGTTTAGACTTAATACTAAACTTTGTTTCAGTAATTTACATAAATATATTAACTATAGAAGTAAATTTGTATCATTTCAGTCATGACTAGGTCTTCTTTTGATAATATTAGTGTATAACTCAAAGTTGCAACTAATAGATAAGAAAAGGTATTTTAACCAATCTGGTTAGAGGAAAAGAAAAAGCTACTTAGTTTCAAAATATGAAGTAAGTATAGAACTGGTAGGAATGATGTTCTCGTATGATTTTATTCAACATACTCAGATGACATCTGAGTAAAGAATTAATCTAACCCATCTTATAATTCATTTGTTAGAATAATAGTATGGGCTATATATTCTGGATAAAAAAACATTTTAAAACTATGTTTATATAATCTATATAACAATACAGCCAAAGAAATAAAATTATATTTCTTCTGTCATGACTGAATTTCCTTTTTTATTTGATTATAATAGTATGCAACTCAATGCTGCATATAACAAATAGGAAAGATACTTTAAACGATTCCATTTAGGAAAAAAGAAAAGAGAAAAAAAAACAAAAAAAAACCTGGTTTCATGTTTTGAGAATAAATATAGAACTGAGAAGATCAATGTTTTCAGATGATTATGTTAAGCATATATAATTTGTTACTTGAATCTGGGATTTACCCTTATCCATATTGTATTCTATTTATTAGAATACAAGTATGGGATGTTAATTCATGTAAGAATTGCATAGTGAATGCGTCCAATATGCTGTGTGTTCATCGAGAACATATCTTCTTAGCTAATTTTATATTTAATATTTAAATTTATGTTCCTGGAAAAACAGTCTTTCAGTCCATTGGATCTACTTCTTGGTCCTGTGGAGGGGATACATAGCGGCCTCTCTTGTGGACATGCTGGTTGCCGTTTTTCCCTACAGCAGGGGATGAATTTGGTGGGGAAGAAGCGGATGCTGTTCGTCTTCGTAAGGTATTGATTGCAGATGTTCCATCGATCAATTTAAGTTCTTGTAGAGCTTGTTGTAGTACGTTCGGAGATCTACAAATATGCCTGTTTCCTTGGTAGGTAAAACATATGGAGAATGGAAAACCCCATTGGTATGTGATATTATTTCTTTGCAGTTCCAGCAGATGTATTTTCATAGCACGTCTTTTGGAGATGGTAACTTGAGAGAGAACTGCAAAAATCTGAAAATTGTGACCTTGGAAGGTTAAGTTTTTTTTCTCTCTGGCCACAAATAAAAGTTGTTCTTTCGTTCGATAAAAATGGAACTTTGCTATGATGTCGCGAGGGGGTCCATCTGTTTTTTTAGGCATGAGGGCCCTATGTACCCTATCCATTTCCAATCTTTCGATCGGTATTCCTGGTTGTATTTCTTGGCATAAAGCTGTGATTGTAGAAGATAGGTCAATGATTGATTCAGGAATGCCTCTGAAACGCAAATTAGACCTTCTTGCGCGTTTCTCATAATCTTCCAATTTGTTTTGTAAGATTATATTATCTTCTTTAAGAAGATCTATTTCAGTCATGAATTCCTGTGTTGTGTTTTCTAATTCTTCCATTTTAATTTCCAGTGCTGCTGTACGGTTTCCCAATTCTCTGATTTCTTTAGTAAGATTATTGGTTATTTGCTCTGAGGTAATCTTTAATGCTTTGTGCAGCATTTTCTCAAATTGTTTAATAAGATTTGGAGTTGCTGTTGGTTCTTGTGAAGATTTAATTCTGTGTCAGATTCATCTGAGGAGATTTGCTGTGACAGCTTTGTCTTTCTCCTGCGCTCTGAGGTGATTATGCCTGAGGCTGAGGGGACTGGCGCCATTTTCACTGCAGTCTTAGCCTGTGCGCCTCCGCTGGGGGCATTTTTATATTTATTCCGGGCTCCCCCTAGTACCATTTTGTTTTCAAAGTTTTCTCTCACCTCTCAGGAGTATAATGTCTCGCTTTTGAAATGAAAAAAGCCAGCGGGCTGCCTTTATACAGCGGTTCTCCCTTTTCACGGAGCGGAGCTCTAGCAGGACATGTCCGCTGCGCTAGACTCCGCGCATGCGCCCCCCGAACAATATACATTTTCATAATACATCCTTTGTAAAATACATTATAACATGTGCTTGTATAAAGTTAAATACCGTCCTTGTTTGGATTAATTATTTTGGATTACTCCTTAGATCTTCCTTGGCATCCACACCTTGAAGAGCTAAATTCATCTGACCTCAAACTCAACACTGAGTCCAAAATACAAGTGAAAATCTCTGGATATTTCCCTGAGGATCTGACTGTGGAATGGTATAAGAAGGAGATGGGGGCAGACAGATTTCTTGCTGTTGATAACAATAAATACAAGTGTGAAATCAGTGAACACCAGAGACAGTCAGATAACACATACAGCTGTACAGCCAGTCTGCTCTTCACCCCAACACTGCCAGAAGACCAGAGGTCAAGGTTCATCTGCAGAGTGCAGCATCCTAGTCTGGAGCAGCCCATATATAAAAGAATAGGACCAATACAAATTATGGGTAAGTTCTCTACACTGATAACTAGGGGTGCGCATCTTCACTGGTCTCACGATTCGATTTGATTACGATTATCTGGACAACAATTCGATTCGATTCCACACTGCATCACGATGCATCACGATTACCGATGAGCTCCCACTTCCGCTTGGGCCGCCTAGGCAGCCCTTCCACCCTGCAATCTTCTGGGACACATCACAGTTCCCAAAAGATTGCCTGGCTATGCAGGAAGGCGCAGTGAGACATGCGCACCCGGCTGCGAAGCTGCAAGCTGTCACAGCCGAATGCCCACAGTAGTATTGCCAGCGCTGTGGACAGGCAGGGGAGAGACTTTTAATAAACAAAAAATTGACTGGAACTCCGCTTTGAATTAAAAATAACCTCACTCCCTTAAAAAGTGCACTAATCCGGTGCACTACAGGGTACAGGCATTCACACACACTGCTGCTTGGAGGTCAGAAGGGATAGAATCCACAGATGACAAACAGCCCTGTGAAGTTCCCTGTACTGTCTCTGTGCTGACCAGTGGCAGCTGGTGCTCAAAATTTTTTGGGGGGCGCAAACAAACTGAAAAATACTGAACCTCCCCCATCAAATGCAGCCACTGTGCCCATCAAATGCAGCCACTGTGCCCATCAAATGCAGCCACTGTGCCCATCAAATGCAGCCACTGTGCCCATCAAATGCAGCCACTGTGCCCATCAAATGCAGCCACTGTGCCCATCAAATGCAGCCACTGTGCCCGACTGCCTGTCAAACGCAGCCACCTGTGCTCGTCAAACGCAGCCACCTGTGCTCGTCAAACGCAGCCACCTGTGCTCGTCAAACGCAGCCACCTGTGCTCGTCAAACGCAGCCACCTGTGCTCGTCAAACGCAGCCACCTGTGCCCGTCAAACGCAGCCACCTGTGCCCGTCAAACGCAGCCACCTGTGCCCGTCAAACGCAGCCACCTGTGCCCGTCAAACGCAGCCACCTGTGCCCGTCAAACGCAGCCACCTGTGCCCGTCAAACGCAGCCACCTGTGCCCGTCAAACGCAGCCACCTGTGCCCGTCAAACGCAGCCACTTGTGCCCGTCAAACGCAGCCATCTGTGCCCATTAAATGCAGCCATCACTTCACTAACCCCCCCCACAATGCACGGGCCACCACTGGTGCTGACAGTTCCTTGGCATTCCTGTTTGCACCTTCCAGCACACTAGGAGTTAACAGTGGAATGTGCACAGGGAAGCCCAGGGACCTGTCAGCACCGAGCGAGAGGTGTAAGTAGAGTACAAACACATTTGTACTCTACTTACTGTTGTTAAAATTACTTTCTTTTAATAAATGCTGTGTTACAATGGATGATGTGCCTCGCTGTATGTGCTTTTTAAAAAACGATGCCACTTCATACCGAATTTCACAGTAGTAGGATACATCCCGCTCATGTGACTCCCGGCCTAACCCGCCCCCTCTGCTCTCCTCCCAAGTGTCTCCTGAGTGCTGACGTCAGCGGGGAATTCTCAGCCCCGCCCGCTGACTATAGCTATCGTATCAGAAGAGAGGCGGGCGGGACTGAGAATTCCCCGCTGACGTCAGGACTCAGACGTGAGAGGAGAGCGGAGAGGAGAGGGGCGGGTCGGGCCGGGAGTCACATGAGCGGGATGTATCGTACTACTGTGAAATTCGGTATGAAGTGACATAGTTTTTTAACCGGTTCGATACAGGGCAATTTCACCCCCTTCCTTCCCAGGCCAAATTTTAGTTTTCAGCGCTGTCGCACTTTGAACGTCAATTGCGCGGTCGTGCGACGTTGTACCCAAAAAAAATTGACGTCCTTTTTTCACCACAAATAGAGCTTTCTTTTGGTGGTATTTGATCGCCTCTGCGGTTTTTATTTTTTCCGCTATAAACAAAAGAAGAGCAACAATTTTGAAAAAAACACAATATTTTTAACTTTTTGCTATAATAAATATCCCAATTTTTTTTTTAAAAAACAAATTTTTTCCTCAGTTTCGGCCGATACGTATTCTTCTACATATTTTTGGTAAAAAAAAATCGCAATAAGCGTATATTGATTGGTTTGCGCAAAAGTTATAGCGTCTACAAAATAGGGGATAGATTTATGGCATTTAAAAAAAATATATATATATTTATTTTTTTAGCGGCGATCGCGATTTTTTTTCGTGACTGCGACATTATGGCGGACACATCGGACACTTTTGACACATTTTTGGGACCGTTCACATTTATACAGCGATCAATGCTATACAATTGCATTGATTACTGTGTAAATGTGACAGGCAGTGAAGGGGTTAACCACTAGGGGGCGGGGAGGGGTTAATATGTTTCCTAGGGAGTGATTACTAACTGAAGGGGGAGGGGACGCTGAAGGGGAGGAGACCGATCAGTGTTCCTCCGTTCTGGGAACACAGATCGCTCTCCTCAGAGCTGACAGGCTGTGGATCTGTGTGTTTACACACACAGATCCACATGCCGGCCCGGTTAACGGGCAATCGCGGGTGCCCGGCGGACATCGCGGCCGCCGGGCACACGCACCGGGTCCCGAGGAACGCGGCGGGCGCGCGCGGTGGCCCGCGCGCGCCCCCTAGGCGGCCGGGAATCCCAGGACGTCATATGACGCCCACCCAGGATGGGAGATCCCATCCCAGGACGTCATATGACTATGGGCGGGTAGGGAAGTGGTTAAAAAGCACATACAGCGGGGCACATCATCCATTGTAACACAGCATTTATTAAAAGAAAGTAATTTTAAAAATACGCTCCGAGCGCTTTCCTAGGAGGGGCGGGGCTAGTCGTCATAACGTCACCCTGCAATCAATTTTCCGGTCCTTATGCATTGATGCCGCATCGGGGACACCCGAATCGCGATGCATCGATGCAACGATTAATTTCAGCACCCCTACTGATAACCAACAGCTCTCAGATTATAATGGCAGAAAAGAAAAATTCACACAGAATTCAGAAAGCATTTCCAGTGACAACAGAATTGATTCTTAGCCTGCAGCTGTAATCTTTTAAGTGAATTGGCTACCTGAATCCTGGGAATTGTCCAGAACTGTAACATTATATGTTTGATTACACATACAATACATTTGGACTTAAAGCTGAAATTTACATATGGCAATTTTTACATAGATCCATTGGTCCAGCTTGGACCAAGGTAAGTATGTACAGTATACTATACCATAGCTGTGGGGTCCCCATGAAAGCTGGAAATCTCTGTAGTAGGCTCTGCTTCTACACTGATCTCCATTAGCTTTTGGGTCTCATGGCAGCTGCTCTGCTGCTTACTGAACACAGGAGGTCATTAGCTTGGCATGTGAGCCATTCAGAAAACACTTTGCATTTTTTCAATGGATGTTAAGTATTCTCCGATTGGAAAAAGTGGGGTTTGTGACATCACCTTCCCACCTCTCCGCCTTGTCCAATCAGGGAACGCTTTACATTCTTTTAGAAAATTATGCTTGAATAATGTCAGTGCTGAGCAAGCGACCTCCTATGTGCACAATGCAGCTTAAGTAGTAACAGTGTCTACCACAGTGATTTCCAGCTTCCACGGGGATTCCACAGGGGCGGCACAGTGGTGTAGTGGGTAGTACTCTCCCCTAACAGTAAAAAGGGTCACTGGTTCGAATCCCAACCACGACACTACCTGCCTGGAGTTTGCATGTTCTCCCTGTGCCTGTGTGGGTTTCCTCCAAGCACTCCAGTTTCCTCCCACACTCCAAAGACATGCTGGTAGGTTAATTGGCTTCTGTCCAAAATTGGCCCTAGTATATGTGAGTTGGGGACCTTGGATTGTGGGCTTCTTGAGGGTAGGGACCGATGTGAGTGTGCGATGTATGTGAGCGCTGCATAAATTGACGGCGCTATATGGGTACCTTAAATAAATGATAATACAATAGATGAGTATCTTAATGAGACACAATGTACAGGGATAGGGACAATTGTAGACACGTACCCACACTCACTCAGTTTGAACTGGATGGATTGGTGTCTTTATGTAACTATGTATACCTACATTGGTCCAAATTGCCACACCCGGGGGGTTATTTACTAAAGGTAAATCCACTTTACACTGCAAGTGCACTTGGAAGTGCAGTCGCTCTAAATCTAAGGCAGGGGTCCTCAAACTATGGCCCGCGGGCCACATGCGGCCCGCCGAGGACATTTATCCGGCCCAATCCACTCAGGGCCGGATTCCCGACAATCCAGGCTCGGGCCGGGGCCAGGTCGGCTCGGCTTCGGCAGGGAGCATATCCGCTCTGCTCCGCTCAAGCCGCCTCCGCCTCCCCCACCCCAGTAATGGAGGGCTTCGTGTGCCGCGCTGCATGCTGGGAAGTGTAGTTTCCAGCACAGCCCCGCACGGAGACAGGAGGCGCGAAGAGTGACAGCGAGAGCGGAGGCTTCAGGCAACAGCCTACTAACAAGTGAGGACCCCACTGTGCCACTGTCCCCCTGTCCACCCCTCTGTCCCCCTGTCCACCCCTCTGTCCCCCTGTCCACCCCACTGTCCCCCCCTCTGTCCCCCTGTCCACCCCTCTGTCCCCCTGTCCACCCCTCTGTCCCCCTGTCCACCCCTCTGTCCCCCTGTCCACCCCTCTGTCCCCCTGTCAATCCCTCTGTCCCCCTGTCAATCCCTCTGTCCCCCTGTCAATCCCTCTGTCCCCCTGTCAATCCCTCTGTCCCCCTGTCAATCCCTCTGTCCCCCTGTCCATCCCACTGTCCCCCTGTCCATCCCACTGTCCCCCTGTCCATCCCACTGTCCCCCTGTCCATCCCTCTGTCCACCCCTGTTCACCCCACTGTCCCCCCCCCCCGTCCCCCTGTCCACCCCTCTGTCCATCCCACTGTCCCCCTGTCCATCCCCTATATATATTATTTATTATTCATTGTTTTATTCTTTTGCACTACAAAAAAGATGTGTGCATAGGAATTTAGGAATTAGTTCATATTTTTTTTAAACTATAGTGCGGCCCCCCAACAGTCTGAGGGACCATGAACTGGCCCCCTGTCTAAAAAGTTTGAGGACCCCTGATCTAAGGGGTAGATCTGAAATGAGTGGAAGCTCTGCTGATTTTATCATCCAATCATATGGAAGCTAAAATGCTGTTTTTTAATTTTCTTGCATATCCCCCTCAGATCTACAGTGACTTTTCTTCCAAGTGCACTTGCAGTGCAAAGTGGATTTTCCTTTAGTAAATAACCCCCCTGGAATTCTAATTCTAAGACTATTTAAAGCCAAACCTTTTCCTTTTTAGTTCTGGGTGGGGAACTGGTAAAGTCCCTGTCAGTTTTTTTTGCTGTACCATTGGGAAGATTTTCCTTTTACTTACACCTCTAGAGACTCAACCAGAAGTGATAGGAAATCCCTCCAAAGTGAAGGCAAATCCCCGCTTAAAGTGATTGTAATGGTTTGTTTTAGAAAAAAAAATAACAAACCTGTTATACTTTCCTCCTCTGGTAAGGGTTTTGCACAGAGTGGCCCTGATCCTCCTTTTCTGGGGCCCCCCATGGCACTCCCAGCTCCTCCTCTTCTTCAGTGTCCCCACGGAGAGCTGCTTTTCATGGGAGCACCCGTGTACCCGGCTCCTGTGTCACTTTATTTGATTGACAGCAGCGGGAGCCAATGGCTGCTATCAATCTATCCAATGAGGACCTGAGTCAGCAGTTTGAGCTGCTGTGCCTGTCCCCGTCACTAAAATGATCGGCTCAGGCAAGAAATAGGGGGACTGGGGGGAGGGGGGTGCTGCAGCACAAAAGGTTTTTCACCTTAATGCATCAAGGTGAAAAATCCTGAGGGTTTACAACCCCTTTAAGCTCCCCACACACATCTGATTTAGATCTACCAACAACTATGTAGTGCTATGGCCTGTCTGTCTGGATACAAATTAATTGGCTAGATTCGGTAGGTTCTCTTTTTATATAGTTTTGGAAAATGTAAAGTTGATTGTACAAAGATTGTATGGCCAGCTTGTAACATGTATGGTGACCCTTAGACAGCTGTCACCAGAACAAGTGTCTCCATTAGAAGACTTTACCTCTGTATCTGTTTCAGTGAGAACTATACAATGTTGGGTTTCCCATTACTTCCTATACCACAGACAATGGTCACCAGGACAAACAGGGAAAGAGACAACAACAAAAAATCAAATGCCTGAGGTTCTAACCCTTCACTGGCTTATCCAAAACTAAAAGAAAAAAAGAGTTTGGGCTTCAGACACTATTGTATTACACAATGCAGTTGTCTATGTGATACTGGAAACTGGTAATCTTTCTTCTATTTATGTCTAGTGGCTCCGCAGATGATAGAGCCGGTGAGATTCTCCCTCAGTGATTCAGGAGAGGTGAAATGTTCGCTGACTCTGAAGAGATTCTACCCTCCGGACATAAAGATCAGATGGAGCGTAGGAGAGTCACAAACCAAGCTAATGGATTACGACCAACCAGCACAGTCTGCAGATGGTGAAACATTTGATGTTACCAGAATGTTCACATTGCCCCATTCTCTCTGCTTTCCTGTCTATGTCACCTGGGAGCATCAATCAGTAAAAGAACCTCCGAGTATTATACTGAATCCATCAGGTAATAATTGAGTACAGCATTGTACAAAAGTACATTCTAGTTAATAATACACAGGAGATATATTGATATTATATAATTTACTTCCATTGAAGGGACCTGTGGGAAAACTTTCCAATAATCAGCAGCTGCAGCCAAACAGGTGCAGTCACTGATCAATACATTCTGACATTGGTAGGTCCCACTGTCAAAATACAATATCCCAGCAGGGGATATTCCTCTATTCCTCTATTCACCTCGTCTGTGTGCATGAAGGGATATGTTCTTCTTTTGTTTTTCATTCATCTACTAGGCTGAACGAAAAAAATAATGAATTGTGTATGGCCAGATTTAGTAGCAGAATTATGGGAAAGATCTTAAAATTACAAAGCTCTTCACATGAGCAAACACAGCATTAGCACAGCTTGTGTCACTGTGTCAGAGGGCGGTATTGTCATAGTGTGTCACTGTGTCAGAGGGCAGTTTTGTCATAGTGTGTCACTTAGTCAGAGGGCGTGTATGTGAATCGTGTATGGCAGGACTTTTTTTCTCAAACAATAGTTGCTGGAACTTAACCACGGCCGGGCAAAAACCCCTCCCCCCTACACACACCCTTGAAATCACATCATATAATGGGTGTGGTCAGTCAAATTTCACGAAAACAGTAGGAGGGTCTTAAAGGGGCATTAAATACCAGGATTGCATTACATTCAGAGTGCATAGCTGTCACTTGTAAACACAGAAACCAGACTTCTGTGTTTACAAGTGCTTGTGGTGAGCAGGCACCAAAGGGTCTGAGCCAGAGGTGGTGGAACTGAGTTCCACCAAGTTCCCCCTGAAAAAAAGCCCTGGTGTATGGCCAGATTTAGTAGCAGAATTAAGGGAAGGTCCTTAAAAGTGGGCTTTTTTCCATGGGGCCACATATATGCATATCTCTCTTTGTGCTCACGAGAGCCCTGGGCCCCGTACTAATGATGGGGACCTGGATCTGGCGATTTCGGGTCACCTGATTGCTGTGGTAGCCTCTGACTGGTTACCACAATGATCAGTCACTGTGAAGCCCACCCTTTTTTTTTTTTTTTTTTTTTTCTATGAATGGAGAGGAAAGATGCTATGGGGGTTTATTTACGAAAGGCAAATCCACTTTGCACTACAAGTGCACTTGGAAGTGCAGTCGCTGTAGATCTGAGGGGGACATGCAAGGTAAATAAAAAACAGCATTTTAGCTTGCACATGATTGGATGATAAAATCAGCAGAGCTTCCCTTAATTTCAGATATTCCCTTCAGATTTACAGCGACTGCACTTGCAAGTGCACTTGTAGTGCAAAGTGGATTTGCCTTTCGTAAATCACCCCCTATGTATCTTTCTCTTTCCTTGCAGAAAGAAAAAAAAAGTGTTTGTAAAAATAGAAAAAATAATAGAAAAAAAAAGAAAGAGAGAAAAAATATCTAGATCAAGGTTTGAGTTAGGTCAGTGCCAGGGTTAGTGTTTGGATGAAGTAAGGGTCAAACGTCAGGGTCAGTTTATTTTGGGCAGGTTTTAGCATCAGTATCAGTTAGACCCCTTCCACACTTGGGCGCTTTGCAGGCGCTACGGCGCTAAAAATAGCGCCTGCAAAGCGCCCTGAAACAGCCGCTTTCACACTGGAGCGGTGCGCTGGCAGGACGCCAAAAAACGTCCTGCTAGCAGCATCTTTGGAGCGGCACTTTGCGGGCGGTTTTAACCCCTTTTCGGCCGCTAGCGGGGGTTAAAAACCGCCCCACTAGCGTCCGAATACCGCCGCTAAAACGACGGTAAAGCGCCACTAAAAATAGCGGTGTTTTATCGCCGACGCACTCATCGCCCGAGTGTGAAACCAGCCTTACCGTCCTTCCAGCGCACTGCTCCAGTGTGAAAGCCCTCTGGCTTTCACACTGGAGACACAGCAGCGGCTGTTTTAGGTCGGTTTGCAGGTGCTATTTTTAGAGCAATAGCGCCTGCAAAACGACCCAGTGTGAAAGAGCTCTTATGATATTACCATCGCTTGGAACACAGAACAACAAACTGAGCTGAAGTCTGATGGCAAAACGGCAAAGTCTGAGGATGGTAAAACATTTGATGTTACAAGTGTGTCCACATTGCCCCATCCTCTTTCCTGTCTATGTCATCTGGGAGCATCAATCAGCGGGACATCCTCAGAGGATCGTACTAAGGAGATTAGGTAATACATGAATACAGCAGATTATATCAATTGTTACTGATAACTTTCTAATAATGGAGACTGGGTTCACCTGAAATAAGTTTTCTACTATCCCTGTTCAGTTATATAATACCAGTTAATAACTGGACCAGAAAATGTGTTTGTATTATGCCCCGTACACACGGGCTGACTTTTCAGCAACAGACAGACTTTCAACAGACTTTTGGCGGACTTCCGACTGACTTTCTAACGAACAGACTTGCCTACACTCGATCACACCAAAGTCCGACACATTTGTACGTGATGACGTACACCAGACTAAAATAAGGAAGTTGATAGCCAGTAGCCAATAGCTGTCCTAGCAATGTTTTTTGTCCGTCGGACTAGCATACAGACGAGCGGATTTCTGGGTCTGTCGGAGTTACGACGTTAATGCCGCGTACACACGGTCGGACTTTGCAGCTACAAAAGTCGGACAGTCTGTCCGACATACTTCCGACGTACCTTCGGCGGACTTGGGGCAGACTTTCTTACGAACGGACTTGCCCACACACGACCACACAAAAGTACGCCAGTTTAGTACGCTGTGACGTACACCAAGTCCGACGAGACTATAAAACGGAAGTTCAATAGCCCGTACGACACCCTTTGGGCTCCTTCTGCTAATCTCGTGTTTATCTCGTGTTAGTAGAAGTTTGGTGAGAGACGATTCGCGCTTGTGAGACTCGTATTTTTCAGTTCGTTTTAACTGTTGTTCAGTCTGTGCTTGTGAGGTTTGTATCTGCTTTTCAGTGCGTTTGGTCAGTTGGCATTGAGAAATCTTTGTTTTATTGGCCGCTCGTTCCTGATTTTCAGGTCGTTCTTCACAGGCCTTGCTGTTCTTCAGTGCGTTCTGTTTAGTGCGTTCTGACCAGCCGACCGTTTTGAAGCCATGTTACCTGTACGTACTCGTCGTAGAGCTCGTGCATTGTATGTGTTTGGTGCTGTAGTTTATTCTTCAGCCCAAGACCAGTCCATGAACAGGGCGAGGAGGAGTTCATGGACCAAGAATTGGTTGCTTCAGCGTGACCAGTTCTGTCACATGCCTTTGCTCCGTGAGATCCGTGAGAATAATCCTGAGGATTTCAGGAACTTTCTCCGGATGACGGACCCCGTTTTTGATCGTTTGGTGGCTTTGCTGACCCCCTATATCAGCAGGCAGGATACCTGCATGAGGCAAGCCATCACTCCGGAGCAGAGGCTGGTCGCTACCTTGCGGTATTTGGCCACAGGGAGAAGCCTGCAGGACCTTAAGTTCTCGACAGGCATCTCCCCCCAGGCTCTGGGGATCATTATCCCAGAGACCTGTTCTGCCATCATACAGGTCCTGCAGAAGGACTATATTAAGGTAAGCTATTTTTATTTTATTAGCATCACATGTTCTTTTATGTAATCTTTGATAATGTAATGTATTTCTTGCTTCAAACACTACTTCCCATCATTGCAATATAGTGTGAATGTCCCCTTTTTATCCTCACACATGCTGGGATTTTTTCCTGTTATTTTTTGTCATGCATGTATAGTTTCCTTCAATAACCTTCCCAGCATGAAGTGATGGGAACATATCCACCTAGTCTACTCATTTGGAATGTATTTTGTTGGAGTGTATTTAGTGTGCTTATAATTAGCAATTAGCTAGATTTCACAACCCCCCCCCCACCTGAACTCACTCCAAATAGTGTGCTGCTAATTAGCAATTAGCTAGATTTCACAACCCCCCCCCCACCTGAACTCACTCCAAATAGTGTGCTGCTAATTAGCAATTAGCTAGATTTCACAACCCCCCCCCCCCCCACCTGAACTCACTCCAAATAGTGTGCTGCTAATTAGCAATTAGCTAGATTTCACAACCCCCCCACCCCCACCCTCGTTAAAATTTGCTTGAATGTTCTGTGGTGTTGATTTGTCTAAAGCAAATCTATGTTGCACTTTGCAAAATGCATGTGCACTCTACAAGTGCGTTTGTTCCAGTGCTTTAGTAAATGAGCAGAAGCTCTGCTGATTTACATCATCAAATCATATGCAAGCCTCAAAGTGTTTTCATTAATTGCCCTTGCATGTGATTGTGTACTCTTTGCAACATGAATGCCTTTTGACATTACCTCATTTACTGTAAGCTGGTTAGCAACTGCACCTGCAGAGTGCGACAACTGCAGTCTTGTAGCCTTTGTTATCCCTAAATTCCTGCGTGTTGTTAAAGTAATTTTTTTTTTGGGATTTCACAACCCCCTAAAATGTAATCAATGTTCTATCAGAGGGGGTGAGCAATCTGATAAGTGTGCCTTTTTCCATATTAGTTATTCCAGAAGAATTAAATTAGTGAATGTTATACTGATGCTGGGGAATAATGTTTTTAATTGTCTAATTTTCTTGCAATGTTAGCTTCCAAATTAATTGATTTTGGTTTTCTTGTTTGATTCCCCAGTTTCCTTCAACGCCACAGGAATGGCAGACTGTGGCATCCCATTTTGCCAGCCGTTGGGACTTTCCCAATTGTGGAGGGGCTATAGATGGGAAACATGTCCACATTGTGCCACCACCCCATTCGGGGTCATATTATTTTAATTATAAGGGGTTCCACAGTATTGTTTTAATGGCGGTGGTGTCGGCACACTATGATTTTTTATATGTGGACGTGGGGAAGAATGGCCGGATGTCGGATGGAGGAGTATTTGCCCAGACGGAGTTCTGCCAGCGTCTCCAGAGTGGTGGCCTGGGATTGCCACCTGATGAGGATAACGTGGAAGGACTCCCCTTTGTCTTCATTGCCGATGAAGCCTTCGCTCTGAGCAAGCACCTCATGAGGCCATTCCCCCAAAGAACCCTCACCCCGGAGAGGAGGGTTTTTAATTACCGGCTGGCCAGAGCTAGAAGAGTGGTTGAGAATGCGTTTGGAATTCTGGCCAGCCGGTTCCGCCTGTTTCAAACAGCCATTAATTTGGCGGAATACAAACTTAATTTTATAATTTTATCATGCTGCATTCTGCACAACTTTTTAAATAAGCATTCTGCCAATTATATAGGCACAGTTGGGCCTGAGGCCGGACAAATAGAAGCCAACCTTACAGGCCTGGATACTGTCCGTACTGGCTTGGCCCCCCAAAGTTCCCGTCAGGTTAGACAGCAATATGTTGATTATTTTATGGGTAGGGGGGCCATTGCAATGGGCCAGGATATATAATTTTTGGACAATAAAAAAAATATTGCTGAAATCTGGCATTATATTTATTGCTTGCCTTTCTTTTGGGCTGTCTCCTAGGTTATGGTCGAGCAGTTGTAGTGCCAACTGTATTAGAATTTTAAAAATGTCTAAATAAGCTCCATTGCCACTGTAAACAACTTTTTGACAATTATAACCAAACTGATACTGAGCCTTGAAATAACAAACCACACATTTGTTAAAATCCTATAAAAGGAGATGTTTTTATTAATGGTTGGTATGCATTCAGTTCTGCATTTAGTATAAAATGTTCATAGACAAAAATATAATGGTATCTTTAATGATGTAGCAAAATATAATTATATTTAAATATTTCTACCTAATCCACAAAAAAATATTTTGGGCTTTTGGATTTTCAAAAACAGGCTTTGTTTTTGGAAAATCAAGTTTTGTTTTTTTTTTAAAAGCAAGTTTTTTTTTTTTTTTTTTTTTGTTTTTTAAAATCAATTTTTTAATTTTTTTTTGTTTTTTAACATTAATTTTTTTAATTTTTTTGGTGTTTTAAAATCAATTTTTTTACTTTTTTTGGTTTTTTAACATTAATTATTTATTCGATTTTTTGGTGTTTTAAAATCAATTTTTTATTTTTTTTTGTTTTTTAACATTAATTTTTTTAATTTTTTTGGTGTTTTAAAATCAATTTTTTTACTTTTTTTGGTTTTTTAACATTAATTATTTATTCGATTTTTTGGTGTTTTAAAATCAATTTTTTATTTTTTTTTGTTTTTTAACATTAATTTTTTTAATTTTTTTGGTGTTTTAACCACATGCCGACCGGGCCATAGCCGAAAGACGGCCACAGCGCGGTCGGCTTATCCTGGGAGGGCGTCCATGGACGTCCTCCCAGAATACTGCTCTTGCGCGCCCCCTGGGGCGCGCACCCGAGAACTTCCGTGACCGCCGGGTCCAGAGGACCCGGCGCATCACGGATCACGGTGAACGGCCGCTAATCGCGGCCGTTTACCATGTGATCGCTCCGTCAAATGACGGAGCGATCACATGTAAACAAACCGGCGTCATGTCATGACGCCGGTTCCTCCCTCCCCTCTGTGTGCCGATCGGTACACAGGGGGGAGGAGCGGGGGAGGGATCGGATGGTAGCAGCGTTGTGGGCTGCATCTGTAGTGCCCACAACGCTGCTCTGTGACAAATACAGTCACATCCATCCATCCATCCCACCATGATCAGCCATCCCTCCATAATATAATGCCCTTCACTACTCTGCAACACCCCACAATACTCTGCAATACTCTGCAACACCCCACAATACTCTGCAACACCCCACAATACTCTGCAACACCCCACAATACTCTGCAATACCCCACAATGCTCTGCAATACCCCACAATGCTCTGCAATACTCTGCAATACCCCACAATGCTCTGCAATACTCTGCAATACCCCACAATGCTCTGCAATACTCTGCACTACTCCGCAACACCCCACAATACTCTGCAATACCCCGCAATACCCCACAATACTCTGCAATACCCCGCAATACCCCACAATACTCTGCAATACCCCGCAATACCCCACAATACTCTGCAATACCCCACAATACTCTGCAATACCCCGCAATACTCTGCAATACCCCGCAATACTCTGCAATACCCAACAATACTCTGCAATACCCCGCAATACCCCACAATACTCTGCAATACCCCGCAATACCCCACAATACTCTGCAATACCCCACAATACTCTGCAATACCCCGCAATACTCTGCAATACCCCCACAATACTCTGCAATACCCCACAATACTCTGCAATACCCTGCAATACTCTGCACTACTCCGCAACACCCCGCAATAGTCTGTACTACTCCACAACACCCTGCAATACTCTGCAACACCCCGCAATACTTTGCACTACTCCGCAACACCCCGCAATACTCTGCAATACTCTGTACTACTCCACAACACCCTGCAATACTCTGCAACACCCCGCAATACTCTGCAACACCCCGCAATACTCTGCAACACCCCGCAACACCCCGCAATACTCTGCAATACTCTGTACTACTCCACAACACCCTGCAATACTCTGCAACACCCCGCAATACTCTGCAACACCCCGCAATACTCTGCAACACCCCGCAATACTCTGCAACACCCCGCAATACTCTGCAACACCCCGCAATACCCAGTCATACTCGGCGATACCCAGCCATGTGCAGCCATACCCTGCCATGCTCAGCCATATTCAGCTGTACTCGGCCTCTGTATGTGGCCAGGCTGTGGAAGTCTCACACATGGGGTATCGCCGTACTCAGGAGTAGGAGAATCTATTTTGGGGTGTTATTTTTGGTATGTACATGCTTTGTGTTAAAAAAAAAAGTGTTTTAACCACTTCCTGCCCGCCGGCCGTCATACGACGTCCTTGACTTTGTGCGGGGATATCTGAATGATGCCTGCAGCTACAGGCATCATTCAGATATCATCTTTTTCAGCCGGCGATTCCCTACACCATAGGAACAATCATAGCGGCTGTTCCACTGCTTGATCGTTCTTATGGGAGGCGAGAGGGGACCACCCCCCTTCCCGCCGCCCTCCGGTGCTTCTACCGTCTCAGCGCTACGATCGAAGCCAGGATCGTTTTTTTTTTTTATTATTTCAGGCTTCCCAGCCTAGAGGTGAGATGTGGGGTCTTATTGACCCCATATCTCACTGTAAAGAGGACCTGTCATGCCATATTCCTATTACAAGGGATGTTTACATTCCTTGTAATAGGAATAAAAGTGATCAAAAAAATTTTTTTTTGGAAAAAAGTGTCAAACTAAAATAAATAAAGTAAAATGAACAATAAAAAAAAAAAAAATAATTTTTTAAAGCGCCCCTGTCCGTGTGCTCGCATGCAGAAGCGAATGCACAGGTAAGTCCCGCCCACATATGAAAACGGTGTTCAAACCACACATGTGAGGTATCGCTGCGATCGGTAGAGCGAGAGAAATAATTTTGGCCCTAGACCTCCTCTGTAACTCAAAACATGTAACCAGTAAAAAATTTTAAAGCGTCGCCTATGGGGATTTTTAAGTAGCGAAGTTTGGCGCCATTCCACGAGCGTGAGCGATTTTGAAGGGTGACATGTTAGGTATCTATTTACTCGGTGTAACTTCATCTTTCACATTATGCAAAAACATTGGGCCAACTTTACTGCTTTTGTTTTTTTTTAAAGCACAAAACTGTTTTTTTTCCCAAAAAAAAGCGTTCAAAAAATTGCTGCGCAAATACCGTGCAAGATAAAAAGTTGCAACAACCGCCATTGTATTCTCTAGGATCTTTGCAAAAAAAACATATATAATGTTTTGGGGTTCTATGTAATTTTGTAGCAAATAAATGATGATTTTTACATGTAGGAGAGAAATGTCAGAATTGGCCTGGGTGCTCCAGAATGCCTGAAGGTGCTCCCTGCATGTTGGACCTCTGTATGTGGCCACGCTGTGTAAAAGTCTCACACATGTGGTATCGCCATACTCAGGAGTAATAGCAGAATGTGTTTTGGGGTGTAATTTGTGGTATGCATATGTGGTGTGTGAGAAATAACCTGCTAATATGACATTTTTGTGGGAAAAAAATAAAATAAATAAAAATCTTGATTTTGCAAAGAATCGTGGGAAAAAATGACAACTTCAAAAAACTCACCATGCCCCTTACTAAATACCTTGGAATGTCTTCTTTCCAAAAAGGGGTCATTTGGGGGGTATTTGTACTTTTCTGGCATGTTAAGGTCTCAAGAATATAGATAGGCCGTCAGTAATTCAGGTATGATCAATTTTCAGATATTGGCACCATAGCTTTTGGACTCTATAACTTTCACAAAGACCAAATAATTTACACCGATTTGTACTTATTTTTACCAAAGATATGTAGCAGTATAAATTGTGGCCAAAATTTACAAAGAAAAATTACTAAATTTGCTAAATTTTATAACAGAAACAAAGAAAATTTCATTTTTTTACCGAATTTTCAGTCTTTTTTCTTTTATAGCGCAAAAAATAAAAAACCCAACGGTGATTAAATACCACCAAAAGAAAGCTCTATTTGTGTGAAAAAAAGGACAAAAATTTCATATGGGTACAGTGTTGCATGACTGAGTAATTGTCATTCAAAATGTGAGAGCACCGAAAGCTGAAAATTGGTCTGGTTAGGAAGGGGGTTTAAGTGCCCAGTTGTCAAGTGGTTAAAATCAATTTTTTATTTTTTTTTGGTTTTTTTAAAATCACTTTTTTTTTTTTTTTTTGGTGTTTTTTAGAAAATCAATTTTTATTTTTTTGTGGATTTTTGACAGCCCTCCTTTTTGACATTAGGTTAAACAGCCATTTATGTTATGCCAAAAAAAGAAAGAGAAGGCCCAGAATGGGGTCAGCAAAACAGGAAATGAAGGACATGATTGATGTTTTGGGGTTTAAAAAAGGGCATTTAGATTCGACCCAAAACATCAATCATGTCCTTCATTTCCTGCTGCATACGATCCAGCCTATTACGCATTTGATCCATGTCTTGATTCCAGGCCATTATTTGACCAATTAGACGTTGGGCACTTTCCGAGGTGAAATAGTCACTTCTTGTTGTTCCTAAAGTGGAATGAAACCAAAAAATGTCTTTAGAAATATGCACACATACATAGTTTACCTTACCAGAAATAAAGCTGTTGTCTCAGACACTGACCTGGTGGGGTGGCCATGTAGCCTAATTCCTCCACATCCTCGGGGGTGTCACTGTTGCTTGAATGAAGCACAACCAGATCCCCTAAAATAGAGTAGACAAATTCAATTAAACAAAAGGCAGCCATGCATAGATTAACGTAAGCTGGTGTGTCAGACACTCACCTGGTGGGGTGCCCATGTCGCCCACCTCTCCTTCCTCCACATCGTCAATGGGACTTGGGCTGATTGCCCAATCCTGTTTTGCTTGGGGTGGACTGTGTTCTTGTGGTTGGCTGAGTGATTTTTCCCCTATGTGAAACAAAAAATTAGTAATCTAATTAGCACACAGATATTTTAGGACATAATAATTTTCCCACATTTGTAGTGAAGTGGTTTGTGTAGAGTTCCTATTTTAGTTCAATATTTAAAATTATAAAGACATACCGGATAGATAGATATCAATATCTCAAAATATAGTTAATAATCTTTTGATCTCTCTCTATATCTGGAACAAAATCTCTAAATATCTAACTAAATGTAAATCCTAAAAAATTAAGAGAACTTCAAATAGATATATATATATATGTAGATATAGATATATATATATATATATATATATATATATATATCTATATATCTATATCTATATTTATATATATATCTATCTATATATTTCTATATTTATATATATATATATTTCTATATTTATATATATATATTTCTATATTTATATTTATATTATATATATATATATATATATATATATATATATATATATATATATATATATATATATATATATATATATATATATATATATATATATATATATATTTATATATATATATTAATATTGATATAGATATAGATATAGATATAGATATAGATATAGATATAGATATAGATATAGATATAGATATAGATATATAGATATATATATATAGATATAGATATAGATATAGATATATATAGATATATATATATAGATATATATAGATATATAGATATATATATATAGATATATAGATATATATATATAGATATATATATAGAGATATATAGATATATTTATATATATATATTAATATATATATATATTTTAATATATATATATATATTTATATATATATATATATATATATATATATATATATATTAATATATATATATATATATTAATATATATATCTATATATATATATATATTAATATATATATATATTAATATATATATATATTAATATATATTTGATAGATAGATATGGATATGTAACGAGGTTTATTAAAAGATCGTTTAAAACGATGAACAAAAATCGTATAGGAAGGAAAAGCACATGGAGCAGTATACAAGGTAATAAACACAAGAGAAAAACACGACAAGTACTTACTTTTTTTAAGAACTTTCCGGATACGTCGGTATTGATCCGGCTCCCTGAGTTTCAGGTCAGACCATCTTTTGCGCAATTGATCTTTGGAGCGCTGGACCCCAAATGATGCCTGCAAAGTCTCCACGACCTTCGCCATTATTTTGGCCTTGCGCAAATTTGGCCGTGCGTACGGCCCATAATTGCCATCATAGTCGTCTTTGTGAAGAATGGCCACCATCTCCACCATCTCTTTGAAACTCATATTAGAGGCCTTAAATCTAGGCCTCATAGATTTGGTTGACGTTCCAGACGTTCCAGCCTCCGGGCTGTCTCCACTACCTGAGGTCGTCAACATTTCAGGTGTCTCCGCCATTCTTTAACTCCACTACGCGCCGTAACAAAAAAGGGGCGGAGAACATGAGTTCATTTCGAACGTCAGGGGCGGGCGACGCAGGCGGAGTTTCACACATGCGTAGTGTATAAAGGAGGGCCTTTCGCGCGTGTCGTACGTACGTTCTGTGCGTCAAATTAGGGGGCGGAGAACATGAGTTCATTTCGAACGTCAGGGGCGGGCGACGCAGGCGGAGTTTCACACATGCGTAGTGTATAAAGGAGGGCCTTTCGCGCGTGTCGTACGTACGTTCTGTGCGTCAAATTAGGGGGCGGAGAACATGAGTTCATTTCGAACGTCAGGGGCGGGCGACGCAGGCGGAGTTTCACACATGCGTAGTGTATAAAGGAGGGCCTTTCGCGCGTGTCGTACGTACGTTCTGTGCGTCAAATTAGGGGGCGGAGAACATGAGTTCATTTCGAACGTCAGGGGCGGGCGACGCAGGCGGAGTTTCACACATGCGTAGTGTATAAAGGAGGGCCTTTCGCGCGTGTCGTACGTACGTTCTGTGCGTAGGTGATAGTGGATCAGGACGTTCCAAAACGAAGGTAATTTGAGATATATATATTTTTTTGGGGGGGGGGTTTATGGTCATGACTTTGTAGCAAGCGGCCTATATGGCTTGATAGATTGATGAGGCCTACATAGGGAGAAGATGATGAGGGGTTAGCAGAAACATATAATAAGTTTTTTTGGTCTGGTGACTTTCTCTTTTCCAGATATAATGAATCCCCTATTGAAGGATCCAGAGTTCCTTACTTCTTTTATTTCAAAGTATCGAGAGATGAGGAATTTGTGGGAGGTGAAACACCCTCAGTATTATGCCAAGCATGTGAGGAAGTCAACGCTGGAGAGACTTCTGTCCTTTGTCCAGGAGACCATCCCGGGAGCAACAATGGAGACAGTGCTCAAGAAAATTGGGGGCTTGAGGAACATGTATAAAAGGGAGCATAAGAAGATCCAGGAATCAAGGAGATCAGGAGCATCAGCAGATGATGTTTATGTACCCAGGCTGTGGTACTACAATCAACTCCGTTTTCTTGATGACCAGAATGAAGCCAGGGCATCACTTTCAACCCTTCCCTCCACCCTTCCCTCCACCCTTCCCTCCACCCCAGCAGAGGCTGATGAGGAGCAAGCTGGGTCTTCCATCCTGGATGAACCGGATATGACCATCTGGAGTCAGGTAAATTATTTTAACAAATATTTACTGTACTAATATTAATGATGTTAACTGGATGTTATAATTGTCTCAAATAATTTGGCACTCCAAATTGTGTATACATATCAAATGATAGTAGTGGCTAAATATGTTTGGCACCTGCTTGAAATAATTAGGGTGTCTGATTAGACTCTTTTATTAAAGAGATGTATTCACATTGAATTTGCTAGTCATGAGAAGCAAACTGTGTGTCATTGATGAACCCAAAAAAATAAAATAAAACTATTGTCCTTTTTTTATACACAGGATGAGTCCATCCAGGAGGAATGTGGGGAAAGTGGCAGGCAGGAGGAGACCGGGCCCATGGACAGCCTGGAGGAGGCCGGATTCACCATCATCCTGGAGGAGGCTGGGCCCAGTGTCAGGCAGGAGGTGGCTGCTCCCAGTGAGGTGGCTGGGCCAAGTGAGGTGGCTGGGCCAAGTGAGGTGGCTGGGCCAAGTGAGGTGGCTGGGCCAAGTGAGGTGGCTGGGCCCAGTAGGAGCCTCACCCAATCCCAAGTGCCTCCCCTCCACCTTCCCAAAAAAAGGGCCAGGAAGGGGATGGTCACACAGGACGCGTCCCTGCGCCTCATGCAACAGGCCACCCGGTTTTTAACGAGCCCCCCCGAAGCGGAAGAAGCCTATGGCTGCTACTTAGCCAGCAGGCTTCTTCAGATGGATTGGGAGCAGCGCCTCATTTGTGAGCGCCTATTTGGGGAAACAATCCATAAGGGGCTGCAGGGCACGCTAACAAAAAACACCCAACTACATGAGGCAGCCCCCCCCCCTCCTCCTCCTCCTCCTCCTCCTCCTCCTCCTGCCACAACTGAAACACCAGAGCCACAGCCTCAAAAGAAGGCTACAGGGAAGGCTGCAGGGAAGGCTGCAGGGCAGCGTGGAGGAAAGGCTGCAGGGAAGAGAAGAAAGTGATGACCTGGGTTCAGTCTGGTCTGACAGAAGACGCAGGCTGTTGTAGGACCACAGTCTGGGGACATCTAGATCATCTGCTGGTGCTGTTGATCTCTGGGATTCTTGGACCAGATTGTGCTCCCTCTTATATGGACTCCTCAAGATCCCAATTTTCTTGTACACCGACTTTTTCCAGCGTTGACTTCCTCTTTATTTTATTTTGACCATGAATAAATGGATCTTTTTTGAGTTTAGCAAAAGACTTTATGTGTTTTCTTTTAAATCATTGATTTTACACACAATGTTAAATTAACAAGGGACAACAATCTCATTGAGTTTGAAAAAAACACACCAAAAATACATTACTAATGTTAAGAATGTTCAAGTGGTAAGTCTTGAAAAAAAAAATATACATAAACAAAAACGGTGCTTTGGGTTAACTTTATATAAAAAAAAAAAATAATCACTAGAAAAAAAAAAAAAAGAATAATGGGTTCTTTGTGGTAACTTTACAAACCTAAAAAAAAAAAAAAAAAATAAGGGAAAAAGTATTATTAGTATGGAAACATTGTTTATAAAAAGCATACTATATCATTCATGAGATCAAAGAGAAAAAGAATTCAGAAGACAGTTTGGGAGAACTCTGATTATGAACAGCAAAACACCTTCGTTCTTTAGAGCATTCGTAAAGAAGAAATAAAATGCGCTGCATTCAACGATCACAGATTTTGCAGCGTGATGAATGTGCTACCTACAATACGAACACTAGTTTTACTAGACCGAGTGCTTCCGTTTAGTTTTTGCTTATGAGCATGCGTCGTTTTTTTGCCCGTAGGACTAGCATACAGACGAGCGGACTTCGGGGTCCGTCGTAGTTACGACGTAGTTACGACGTAAGATTTGAAGCATGTTTCAAATCTAAAGTACGTCGGATTTGAGGCTAAAAAAGTACGTTGAAAGTCCGAAGAAGCCCACACACGATCGGATTACCAGCCAGCTTTAGTCCGTCAGCGTCCGTTGGACTTTTGTAGACGAAAAGTCCGACCGTGTGTACGCGGCATAAAGATTTGAAGCATGTTCCAAATCTAAAGTCCGTCAGACTTTCGACAGAAAAAGTCCGCTGAAGGTCCGATGAAGCCCACACACGATTGGATTGTCCGCCAGACTCGGTCCGTCAAACCAGTCCGGTCGAAATGTCCGCCCGTGTGTACACCGCTTTAGAAATAATTCAAACTTCTACATCACTATTCTTCTTGAGGACTCAAGGCACTTTATCTGCTGTTGGGGGAGCCATCTTGGGTGCACTCTGTAGAATAACACATTAACCACTTGCCGACCGCCTCACGCCTATATACGTGAGCAGAGCGGCACGGGCAGGCAAAATCACGTACCTGAAACGTGATTGCCTTCCCGCGGGTGGGGGGTCCGATCGGACCCCCCCCCTGTGCCAGCTGCGGTCGGCATTTGGTTGGGAGCGATGAGAGACGAGGGGGAGACCATCCGATCGTGGCCCCCCCTCGCGATCGCTCCCAGCCAATGAGACACATCCCCTGCCTCTGTATAGTACACAGAGGCAGAGGATGTGATGTCATCTCTCCTCGGCTGTCAGTTTCCGTTCCAGCGCCGAGGAGAGATGACATGTAAGTAAGTGCACAACACAAACACACACAGTAGAACATGCCAGGCATACATTACACCCCCGATCCCCCCCCGATCGCCCCCCGATCCCCCCCCAATCACCCCCCCCCCCTGTCACAAACTGACACCAAGCAGGTTTTTTTTTTTTTTTTTTCCTGATTACTGCATAGTGTCAGTTTGTGACAGTTAGCAGTGTTAGGACAGTTACTGTAACCCCCCTGTAGGTCTAGGGTACCCCCGTTACCCCCCCTAATAAAGTTTTAACCCCTTGATCACCCCCCCTCACCAGTGTCGCTAAGCGATCATTTTTCTGATCGCTGTATTAGTGTCGCTGGTGACGGTAGTTAGGGACGTAAATATTTAGGTTCGCCGTCAGTGTTTTATAGCGACAGGGACCCCCATATACTATCTAATAAATGTTTTAACCCCTTGATTGCCCCCTAGTTAACCCTTTCACCACTGATCACCGTATAACTGTTACGGGTGACGCTGGTTAGTTAGTTTATTTTTTATAGTGTCAGGGCACCCGCCGTTTATTACCGAATAAAGGTTTAGCCCCCTGATCGCCCGGCGGTGATATGCGTTGCCCCAGGCAGCGTCAGATTAGCGCCAGTACCGCGAACACCCACGCACGCACCGTACACGCACCATACACCTCCCTTAGTGGTATAGTATCTGATCGGATCAATATCTGATCCGATCAGATCTATACTAGCGTCCCCAGCAGTTTAGGGTTCCCAAAAACGCAGTGTTAGCGGGATCAGCCCAGATACCTGCTAGCACCTGCGTTTTGCCCCTCCGCCCAGGCGAGCCCAGCCCACCCAAGTGCAGTATCGATCGATCACTGTCACTTACAAAACACTAAACGCATAACTGCAGCGTTCAGAGTCAGGCCTGATCCCTGCGATCGCTAACAGTTTTTTTGGTAGCATTTTGGTGAACTGGCAAGCACCAGCCCCAGGCAGCGTCAGGTTAGCGCCAGTACCGCTAACACCCACGCACGCAGCGTACACCTCCCTTAGTGGTATAGTATCTGAACAGATCAATATCTGATCCGATCAGATCTATACTAGCGTCCCCAGCAGTTTAGGGTTCCCAAAAACGCAGTGTTAGCGGGATCAGCCCAGATACCTGCTAGCACCTGCGTTTTGCCCCTCCGCCCGGCCCGGCCCAGCCCACCCAAGTGCAGTATCGATCGATCACTGTCACTTACAAAACTCTAAACGCATAACTGCAGCGTTCGCAGAGTCAGGCCTGATCCCTGCGATCGCTAACAGTTTTTTTTGTAGCGTCTTGGTGAACTGGCAAGCACCAGAGGCCTAGTACACCCCGGTCGTAGTCAAACCAGCACTGCAGTAACACTTGGTGACGTGGCGAGTCCCATAAGTGCAGTTCAAGCTGGTGAGGTGGCAAGCACAAGTAGTGTCCCGCTGCCACCAAAAAGACAAACACAGGCCCGTCGTGCCCATAGTGCCCTTCCTGCTGCATTCGCCAATCCTAATTGGGAACCCACCGCTTCTGCAGCGCCCGTACTTCCCCCATTCACATCCCCAACCAAATGCAGTCGGCTGCATGAGAGGCATTTTCTTTATGTCCTCCCGAGTACCCCTACCCAGCGAACCCCCCAAAAAATATGTTGTGTCTGCAGCAAGCGCGGATATAGCCGTGACACCCGCTATTATTGTCCCTCCTGTCCTGACAATCCTGGTCTTTGCATTGGTGAATGTTTTGAACGCTACCATGCACTAGTTGAGTATTAGCGTAGGGTACAGCATTGCACAGACTAGGCACACTTTCACAGGGTCTCCCGAGATGCCATCGCATTTTGAGAGACCCGAACCTGGAACCGGTTACAGTTATTATAGTTAGTTACGAAAAAAAGTGTAAAAAAAAAAAAAACACAAACAAAAATATAAAATAAAAATAGTTGTCGTTTTATTGTTCTCTCTCTCTCTATTCTCTCTATTGTTCTGCTCTTTTTTACTGTATTCTATTCTGCAATGTTTTATTGTTATTATGTTTTATCATGTTTGCTTTTCAGGTATGCAATTTTTTATACCTTACCGTTTACTGTGCTTTATTGTTAACCATTTTTTTGTCTTCAGGTATGCCATTCACGACTTTGAGTGGTTATACCAGAATGATGCCTGCAGGTTTAGGTATCATCTTGGTATCATTCTTTTCAGCCAGCGGTCGGCTTTCATGTAAAAGCAATCCTAGTGGCTAATTAGCCTCTAGACTGCTTTTACAAGCAGTGGGAGGGAATGCCCCCCCCCCCCCAACATCTTCCGTGTTTTTCTCTGGCTCTCCTGTCTCAACAGGGAACCTGAAAATGCAGCCGGTGATTCAGCCAGCTGACCATAGAGCTGATCAGAGACCAGAGTGGCTCCAAACATCTCTATGACCTAAGAAACCGGAAGCTACGAGCATTTTATGACGTAGATTTCGCCGGATGTAAACAGCGCCATTGGGAAATTGGGAAAGCATTTTATCACACCGATCTTGGTGTGATCAGATGCTTTGAGGGCAGAGGAGAAATCTAGGGTCTAATAGACCCCAATTTTTGCAAAAAAGAGTACCTGTCACTACCTATTGCTATCATAGGGGATATTTACATTCCCTGAGATAACAATAAAAATGATTTAAAAAAAAAAAAATGAAAGGAACAGTTTAAAAATAAGATAAAAAAATAATAATAATAAAGAAAAAAAAAAAAAAAAAAAAAAAAAGCACCCCTGTCCCCCCTGCTCTCGCGCTAAGGTGAACGCAAGCGTTGGTCTGGCGTCAAATGTAAACAGCAATTGCACCATGCATGTGAGGTATCGCCGCGAAGGTCAGATCGAGGGCAGTAATTTTAGCAGTAGACCTCCTCTGTAAATCTAAAGTGGTAACCTGTAAAGGCTTTTAAAGGCTTTTAAAAATGTATTTAGTTTGTCGCCACTGCACGTTTGTGCGCAATTTTAAAGCATGTCATGTTTGGTATCTATGTACTCGGCCTAAGATCATCTTTTTTATCTCATCAAACATTTGGGCAATATAGTGTGTTTTAGTGCATTAAAATGTAAAAAAGTGTGTTTTTTCCCCAAAAAATGCGTTTGAAAAATCGCTGCGCAAATACTGTGTGAAAAAAAAAAATGAAACACCCACCATTTTAATCTGTAGGGCATTTGCTTTAAAAAAAATATATAATGTTTGGGGGTTCAAAGTAATTTTCTTGCAAAAAAAAATTATTTTTTTATGTAAACAATAAGTGTCAGAAAGGGCTTTGTCTTCAAGTGGTTAGAAGAGTGGGTGATGTGTGACATAAGCTTCTAGATGTTGTGCATAAAATGCCAGGACAGTTCAAACCCCCCCCAAATGACCCCATTTTGGAAAGTAGACACCCCAAGCTATTTGCTGAGAGTCATGTTGAGTCCATGGAATAATTTATATTGTGACACAAGTTGCGGGAAAGAGACAATTTTTTATTTTTTTTTATTTTTTTTTGCGCAAAGTTGTCACTAAATGATATATTGCTCAAACATGCCATGGGAATATGTGAAATTACACCCCAAAATACATTCTGCTGCTTCTCCTGAGTACGGGGATACCACATGTGTGAGACTTTTTGGGAGCCTAGCCGCGTACGGGACCCCGAAAACCAAGCACCGCCTTCAGGCTTTCTAAGGCCGTAAATTTTTGATTTCACTCTTCACCGCCTATCACAGTTTCGGGGGCCATGGAATGCCCAGGTGGCAAAAAAACCCCCCAAATGACCCCATTTTGGAAAGTAGACACCCCAAGCTATTTGATGAGAGGTATAGTGAGTATTTTGCAGACCTCACTTTTTGTCACAAAGTTTTGAAAATTGAAAAAAGAAAAAAAAAATTTTTTTTTCTCATCTTTCTTTATTTTCAAAAACAAATGAGAGCTGCAAAATACTCACCATGCCTCTCAGCAAATAGCTTGGGGTGTCTACTTTCCAAAATGGGGTCATTTGGGGGGGGGTTTGTGCCACCTGGGCATTCCATGGCCTCCGAAACTGTGATAGGCAGTGAGGAGTAAAATCAAAAATGTACGCCCTTAGAAATCCTGAAGGCGGTGCTTGGTTTTCGGGGTCCCGTACGCGGCTAGGCTCCTAAAAAGTCCCACACATGTGGTATCCCCATACTCAGGAGAAGCAGCTAAATGTATTTTGGGGTGCAATTCCACATATGCCCATGGCCTGTGTGAGCAATATATCATTTAGTGACAACTTTGTGCAAAAAAAAAAAAAAAAAAAAAAATTGTCACTTTCCCGCAACTTGTGTCAAAATATAAAACATTCCATGGACTCAACATGCCTCAAAGCAAATAGCTTGGGGTGTCTACTTTCCAAAATGGGGTCATTTGGGGGGGGTTTATGTCATCTGGGCATTTTATGGCCTTCAAAACCGTGATAGGTAGTGAGGAGTAAAATCAAAAATGTACGCCCTTAGAAATCCTGAAGGCGGTGCTTGGTTTTCGGGGCCCCGTACGCGGCTAGGCTCCCAAAAAGTCCCACACATGTGGTATCCCCGTACTCAGGAGAAGCAGCTAAATGTATTTTGGGGTGCAATTCCACATATGCCCATGGCCTGTGTGAGCAATATATCATTTAGTGACAACTTTTTGTAATTTTTTTTTTTTTTTTTTTTTTTTTGTCATTATTCAATCACTTGGGACAAAAAAAATGAATATTCAATGGGCTCAACATGCCTCTCAGCAAATTCCTTGGGGTGTCTACTTTCCAAAATGGGGTCATTTGTGGGGGTTTTGTACTGCCCTGCCATTTTAGCACCTCAAGAATCGACATAGGCAGTCATAAATTAAAGGCTGTGTAAATTCCAGAAAATGTACCCTAGTTTGTAGACGCTATAACTTTTGCGCAAACCAATAAATATACACTTATTGACTTTTTTTTACCAAAGACATGTGGCCGAATACATTTTGGCCTAAATGTATGACTAAAATTGAGTTTATTGGATTTTTTTTAGAACAAAAAGTAGAAAATATCATTTTTTTTCAAAATTTTCGGTCTTTTTCCGTGTATAGCGCAAAAAATAAAAACGGCAGAGGTGATCAAATACCATCAAAAGAAAGCTCTATTTGTGGGAAGAAAAGGACGCAAATTTCGTTTGGGTACAGCATTGCATGACCGCGCAATTAGCAGTTAAAGCGACGCAGTGCCGAATTGTAAAAAGTGCTCTGGTCAGGAAGGGGGTAAATCCTTCCGGGGCTGAAGTGGTTAAGGTACATTTTAGACAGGAGCCCATTAACCCACTTGTACATCTTTGTTGTGAGGGAGGAAACCTGGCCAGGACCTGAACCCAGGACTCCAATGCTTCATGACAGAAGTGATAACTTTTGAACCATTGTGCTGCACTTAGAGTGAAATGGACTTTAAAAGTTCATGCAGATGGTGTTCCTGATGGGAACCGGGCTCAGAATTCGGGCTCTCATTGGCCCTCCAGAGTAATGAAGCAGCCTCCATTGGCCCCCATATACAGGCTACTCTTTTCTTTTAAGTAGAAGCGATATATACAGTAAAGATCCCACTACCTATTAGCGGCATTGTGGAAAAGATGTAAATTATACTAAGCTCCTCTCAGTGTCTAGACACAGCAATGACAACACTAGTAATAAATCAAGAAGCCAGCACTGTCACTACACATCACTCTGTCAGCATTGCTGGTGCATGTCATTGTGTCAGAACATGGAACACGTCACATGTGCCATCTGTTAGCATGTCAGATCACAGTATGTTAACACGTCACTTCCTACATAACATACCTTGATGCTCATCAGAGGTCCCCAGTGTTATAGGTGCTCATCTGTCCAGGATTTTGTAGGTGATTCTTAGGGGTTGATTTACTAAAACTGGAGTTCAAAATCTGGTGCAGCTCTGTATGGTAGCCAATCAGCTTCTAACTCCAGCTTGTTGAATTAAGCTGTGACAAAAAACCTGGAAGCTGATTGGTTTCTATGCAGAGCTGCACCAGATTTTGTACTCTTTAGTTTTGATAAATCACCCCCTTAGTGTTTTATGGCTTTGTTCAATGTGTGTAACAGGCTAGACTGTAGTGTTTTTGAATGTCCCTGTGTATCCCTCTTCTTCTCTTAGTACAGCCCCACACTAACCACTCCCAGCACTATGGGTCTAGAGCAGAGGCAGCTCTATAATTAGGCAAATTAGGCGGTCGCCTAAGGCCTTGCCCTCACAGGGGCCTCGCGGCCGCCTAATTTTCCTATTGCAGTGTTTCACAGTGTTATGCCGCAAAGTCACCAGCTCTGCGGCGATCGACCCGTCAATCACAGACAGCTGACGGGAAGATCGAATATCGGCCAACATGCAGAGTAGCGCGGGAAGCGGCTGTAATAAATCCTTACTGTCCTCTCTCATGTCGCGCTGCTCCCTGGCGGCCCCTCCCCTCCCCCTGATATCACAAGCATACAACAAGAGGAGAGGAGAGGAGGGGAGGGGACGGCAGGGAGCAGCGCGACATGAGAGAGGACAGTAAGGATTTATTACAGCCGCTTCCCGCGCTACTCAGCGTTTAAAGGAAACTGATAGGAAAGTGTGCCCTGCTGTGCCCAGTACTCTGATGTATACCATACCCTGTGCCCTGCTGTGCCCAGTACCCTGATGTGCCCCATACTCTGTGCCCTGCTGTGCCCCGTACCCTGTGCACATGCCCTGCTGTGCTCCATACCCTGTGCTCTGCTGTGCCCCATACCCTGTGCCCGTACCCTGATGTGCCCTGCTGTGACCCATACCCTGATGTGACTAATACCCTGCTGTGCCCGTACCCTGCTGTTCCCCATACCCTGTGCCCGAACCCCAATGTGCCCTGCTGTGACTTATACCCTGATGTTCCCCATACTCTGCGCCCTGCTGTGCTCGTACCCTGTACCCATGCCCTGCTGTGCCCTGTACCCTGCTGTGCCCCGTATCCTGTGCCCATTTCCTGCTGTGCCCCATACCCTGTGCCCTGCTGTGCCCCATACCCTGTATCCTGATGTGCCCTGTACCCTGTACCATGCACCCTACTGTGCCCTGTACCATGTACCCTGATGTGCCCTGTACCGTGCTATACCATGTACCCTGCTGTGTGCCCTGTACCCTGCTGTGTGCCTTGTGATAAGCCTTGCTGTGTACCCCATGTTATGCTGCTTGCCCCATGGTGTGCTCCATGCCCAGCCATGCATGAGCCCCTTAACGTGCCCCATGTTCTGCTGTGAGCCCCATGGTGTACCTCATGTTTTGCTGTGTGTCCTGTGATGTGTCCCATGCCCTGCTGTGTGTCCTATACCCTGCTGTGATGCCCATGATGTGCCCCACGTTCTGCTGTGTGCCCCATGATGTTCTCAAGGTTCTGCTGTGTGCCCCATGATGTGCCCCATGTTCTGCTGTGTGCCCCATGATGTGCCTAATGTTCTGCTGTGTGCCCAGTGATGTACTCTGTCATGAACCTTGGAATACTGAAGTATTTCTCCTTTGATTCTATTACACGGTGGAGGGTCTTCTGCCCTGTCTTAAGGCTAACCCCCTCCAGACGGCTCCATGGTCTGGAAGGAAGGCATTGTTCGTGTTTGACCATTTGTTTATGTACTTTAATCACCCCCTGGGGCTTCTCTGTGTCATTACACATATCAGTCCTCCTATTCAAGCTATCGGACCAATCCCTGCTGACCCTGTTTCAAGTCCTCATTTGCATGGACAAGAGGACCTGAGTGAAGACTAGAGTGTACTTTACAATTGACCAATAAGAAAGTGGTTGTTGGGGGGGCCCCATGATGTGCCCAGTGTTCTGCTGTGTGCCCCATGATGTGCCCAAAGTTCTGCTGTGTGCCCCATGTTCTACTGTGTGCCCCATGATGTGCCCAATGTTCTGCTGTGTGCCCCATGATGTGCCCAATGTTCTGCTGTGTGCCCCATGATGTGCCCAATGTTCTTCTCCATGCCCCATGATCTGCTGTGTGCCCCATGATGTGCCCAGTGGTCTGCTGTGTGCCCCATGTTCTGCTGTGTGCCCCATGATGTGCCCAATGTTCTGCTGTGTTCCCCATATTCTGCTATGTGCCCCATGATGTGCCCTGCTGTTCCCCATGTATTGTGCCCTATTGTGCCCCATAATGTGCCCTGCTGCCCCCCCCCCCTATTGTCTCCTGACCTCCTGTGCTCTGCCCTGCTGTCCCCTGTACACGGCTTATCTCAAGTTAAACCCAGAACTGAGCATCTGTGGGAAAAAAAACAGCACAAGTTTCACATAAAATAGGTAAGTTCTAAGATTTGTTTCTATTATTTAAAGGGGTTTTTCACCTTAATGCATCCTATGCACTAGGGTGAAAAAACTTCTGTCACTCAGCAGCCCCCCCCATTTTACTCACCTGAGCCCATTTGTCCCCACGCCGGAGACGCGCTCTACCTCTCTGGCCGGGGTTCTCGACTCTTGACTGGATAGATTAATAGCAGCGCAGCCATTGGCTTCCGCTTCTATCAATCAAATCCAATGACGGGGGGGGGCGTGGCTGAGTCCAGCATTCTGTGTCTATGGACGCAAATGCTGGACACAGGAGCATGCCCGCAAGGTAACCCCCAGGGAGAGCGCTTCTCCTAGGTGGTTTCCCGATGCGGGGAGGAGCCGCGAGCGCCGTTGGGGGACCCCAAAAGAGGATGTTCGGGGCCACTCTGTTCAAAACAAACTGCACAGTGGAGGTAAGTATATGTTTGTTTTTTTGTTTTTTAAACAAGGGTTTACAACCCCTTTTTAATGCTATTTTTTTAATGTTTTTATATCACAGCTCTCTGATCATGCCAATGTTCCGTGAGCTGTAGATCTGAACACTACAGGTTACAGCACACCTAAATTGTTAGCCCCACTCCTGAACCCCCAATGATTGCCTTACCCATACCCCAGTTCATTTTTAGTATTTTTCCCATTATGGGCGTGAGTGGGGCCTCATGTCTAAGTTTTGACTAAGGCCTCTCAAAGCCTAGAGCCGCCTCTGGTCTAGAGTAGTACAGTTCTCACCCATATAGAATAAAGAAAATTTCAAGAACACTTGTCTTTTTTTTATTTTTATTTTTTTTTAAACGGTGAACATTTGCTTTTGACCTTCAAAATTATCTCAATTAACCTCCTCTGTATGTGCCCAGCTGCAATAAACAAAGACTGGATTTTACTTCTGAGCCTTCCCCATGAGTTAAACTGCCTGTGAATCTACTCAAGTTGCCATATTCTAGATGGAAACTGAGTTTTAGGAGGGGTGTGTCTTTTGCATATGTGAAATCTGAGACATAGCAAAATTATCTAACCTAAAAAGGGATTGGGATAAGCCCTCCCCCTCACCCACCTTCTTACGGATATAAGCAGCATTTCATTTCTCATTCTGAGAGGTTAATAGGAGAAGCACCTACCGGGGAAACCAGATCATTTCTCTGATAGATTACATTACTTGAGATACATAATTACATGTCTTTGTTTCTGTTATAATGTTTGTGTTATTGGACTTATAATTGTGATTACCTTCCAGATCTTCCTTGGCATCCACAGATTGAAGATATAAATTTGTCCAACATAAAACTCCAAATGAATTCCAAAATACAAGTGAAAATCTCCGGATATTTTCCTAAATATCTGACTGTGGAATGGTATAAGAAGGAGATGGGGACAGACAGTTTTGTTGCTGTTGATAACAATAAATACAAGAGTGAAATCAGTGAACACCAGAGACAGTCAGATAATACATACAGCTGTACAGCCAGTCTGATGTTCATCCCAACACTGCCAGAAGATCAGAGGTCAGAGTTCACCTGCAGAGTGCATCATCCCTGTATGAAGCAGTATATAGAGAGAAGAATAGGACCCCTACAAATTAAGTGTAAGTTCTCTACACTGACAGCCTACAACTATTGGGTTCACTGCTTGCCTTCTAGGGCAGTTTTTATTTTTTTTGCACACATGCTGAAATCTGCATTTTCTGCTAGAAAAATACTTAGAATCCCCAAACATTATATATTTACTGAAAGCAGAGGCCCTGGAGAAGAAAATTATGTTTGTTGCAATTTTTTATGTCACAACATATTTGTCCAGGTTTTAATCGAATTCAACGTTTCAGGGAAAAAATATACCTAAATTACCGGTAATTTTAGTGCACACAAACACAATATAATACCCAATTTGTAGGTAAAAGATGGGGTTGCATTGAGTAAATAGATCCCAACCATGTCAAGAAAAAACTGTGCACTTCCGTGAAATGGTGAGAAACTACAGTGCCTAAAATTGTCCATAGTTGACACTGTAAAAGCCTCTGCATGTTACCAGTTTAGAGAAAGTCATGAATTATGCCCTAGAATTATTGCTCTCACTCCGATGTTCACGGCAATACATTACATGTGTGGTGCAATCACTGCGCCGGACCTACATGCATGTCTGCAATTGCTTGTATGTGCAGGGGGACAAGGGTGCCTTTACAATTCCTTTTTTTTGTTTGGTATTTATTTAATTTTAACAAATGTTTACTTTTTTAATTTAACTACAAAAGATGGCTACAGCGCGGGCCTTAATTGCAAATGCCGGGAGGGCGTCCATGGACGTCCTCCCGTGCATGCGCTGCCTGTCGGTGATCACGCGCGGCCCGCTCTGTGATCACTGAGTCTATGAGACATAGATCCCGGCCCCTTACCACCTGATCAGCTGTCAGCCAATGACACGTGATGTAAACAGAAGATCGGTAATCTGTATTTTTTTTCCCCTCATGCTGTCAGCAAAAAAGGCTGGTCACCGGCTTCTGTCAGAGGGCCATTTTAATACATATGCCTTTTGGCAAGTGATTAAATGAGCTTCTCGTCACGTGACCCTCCTCAGCACCTGTTCTGCTAGTGATCCAGTGTTGTAGCCTTGTCACTGCCCCTTGCCATGAAACCAATATAACACCGCTGGAGTCTTCAGGACTTGTCAGGATCCCCCCAATAGTCAGCCATTGGTAAGGTCCAAATCCTCTGGCAGTAAAGTGGATATATTAAAAATGACCCTCCCACTTTGCAGCCCCAAAAGAGAGAAGATTGGGGGGGGGGGGGGTTGCTGGCTGAAGTTTGACTTTAGGAAATCACTTTAAAACATTATATACTCTGGTAAATACATATAAATAACCTGTATAATAAAGTATAATAATAATAAATACATCCTCCTTTGGCCCCCTGTAAATGGGACTGTCTAGCTGCTGTGCATGTCCCCTGATGTTTTAGGGTGCCCAGAGGGACAGGTTCAGCCCTGCTGGTAGAGTCTTTGGCAGGCTGCAGCTAGATAGGGCTGAACACTGTACCAAGTTGTATCCGCGTTAAGGGCCCTATGAGTTCAGGGATAAAAGGCCTGGAACACAGAAGATCTGCGTATTCATCCCTGAATGTATAGGGTCCTAAATGTGGGTACTACATGGTACAGTGTTCAGCCCTATCCAGCAGCAGCCAAAGACTGTAGCAGGCTGCAGGAAGAAGGACTGGGTGCTGCACCTATCCCTCCCTGGGGCACAGCACCCAGATGGTGCCAATGACCAAGACTTATATTTACAGTACATCTACTAGTATGTCCAAAAATAACAGAACAAGAATAAAATGATCACAAAGGAAGACGTGTTGTTTAGGGGAAAGTTAGAGGAGGGTAATAATTACCTTTATTTACATTCTCCCCACCCACAGATCTGCATTAATATCAACGTTTATTTGCAAAGAGCTTATGGTTGCTGAATCCAGCTAACACTAAGCAGCTCTCTTATCATTTGTTTTCATTGTTCTCTACAACTATTTTGTGTCCATCACAGAACCCCAACTGATGAACCAGCAAGAATCAGATCAGATCCAAAAGATGCGAACTGACCAAGAACCAGGCACTGGGGTGTAAGAAGAACCACATTTCATACTAATTATTCCTTCCAATTCTTCTATGAGAAAGTACCAGCCATGAGATAATACCCTGGACCACTGTTATCTTAAAGCACAGACCTCGCACCACATTTGACAGTCTATGAGAATATCAGGATTGATGTCACACCTCTCATTGGAGTTCTATATTTGAAGACACTAAACATTGCCGTAGGTTTGACAAAACAAGGAAGGACATGTTTTTTTATTATTTAGGCAATACTCAGTATTCTAGAATGTGTTTGCAAAGTGCACACACTGAGCAATAAGCTACCTGTAAGCGTTTGATGCATGCCTCTGGTACAGGTAAACCAAAGGATAGTAGTAGTAGTAAAATGCACTGACAACAATGGAGGTAATTTGCACCACTGTGCTTTAGCTCTACAGATACAGTCAGGTCCATAAATATTGGGACATCGACGCAATTCTAATCTTTTTGGCTCTATACATCACCACAATGGATTTTAAATGAAACGAACAAGATGTGCTTTAACTGCACTTTCAGCTTTAATTTGAGGGTATTTACATCCAAATCAGGTGAATGGTGTAGGAAATACAACAGTTTGTATACGTGCCTCCAACTTTTTAACTTTTGGATTTTTTCAAATCCATTGTGGTGGTGTATAGAGCAAAAAAGATTAGAATTGTGTTGATGCCCCAATATTTATGGACCTGACTGTATGTAAGCTGCTGACACATTCAATACAATTTCATCCACCAGGTACTGAATTATCAGTTCAGAGTGCACTTTGCAACTGACAACTCAAGCTTAAGTGGAAGTCTACCAAGATGATAAAAAAAGTTTACTTTTATAATCTTTTCCAAATTTTATATAGCATTATTACATATGATTATTATATAACAAATTATTACATGACAAAAATAAATAGTGAATGTTAAAATTCTACAACTGAGTCACGATAAAGTAAACATATAACACACAGTACATAATAATGTAAATTTTATGATTATACTGTAGGTATTAAAAGATCAGTGAGTTTATTTGTAATGCTTTGGATTGAATGGATCAGATTTCTAGCAAAGAATTCATCTTTGGAAATGAGGGAAGTTGGGTAAGAAACAGAAATAGAATATGTGGATAGTTGAGACAAAATGTGTTACTTTCCAGCCCAAAACCACATTTCTTCTAACATTAGGAGTGATTTTTTTTTTTTTTTGCACTTTGTGATTTACATTTATCTGCTGGATAATGAATGAATACTTAATGCCTTGTCTGTGTGAAATGAAACCAAATCCTTAAAAGAAATTACCGTACATTTCTAACAAAAGTAATTCAAGCAATGAGATATTTGTTCCAGTAAGAAGTTTATTAACAACTCCAGTAGAATACGGTCCCCAGATTCTCTCTCCACATTCAAAGTTAGGTGTCTTGATAGACACAATTCTGCATACTTACTTTCTAGACTATATAAACTATTGTAGAATGAACTACGATTATGAATCCTTTATTATATTAGAGAGTGGGAGAAGAAATTAGGTTGTTGCCTGCCTGACAGTAGTATAGATACAATTACTGTATTAGCTCCATACCTCTTCTGTGAATTCTAAGACCCAAGAGTCTTGTTATAAATTGTGCAATTTGACAAATTGATGAAAATACCCAACAATCTCTGTGCAATGAATAATATATAAATAGATACTGGCACCAATAGTGAAACTAAAAAGAGAAGGGTTGCTGCACCTGAAATTAGTGAAAAACTAATGAGGAATGATGATGTGATAAAGGGCGCCCCCAATACAATCGCTGAAAGTGCAAAGAGTGATCTGTGCAAATAATATGTATACGTTTGTAACCTTGTTTAAAGGTATATTGCTTCACTTTATACAAATGTTTCAAAAAGATATATATATATATATATATATATATATATATATATATATATATATATATATATATATATATATAGTTTTATAATTGCTCAAAACAAATACAGTATGTAATAAAAAGTTCAAAACAGCTCCAGAAATCTTTTTGGATGATTCTGCTCCAAACACCATGTGAAAAATAAAATCCGTGTTCCAGATAAAATTTGTGACTTTTCACACAAAGTGACAACAAAATGCCCTCACCAGATGGCTCTGGCCAACAAGTGACCATAAAGCATGAAGTAGCTCCTCAATCCCTGGAAACCATTCAACTATCTCCTCCCAAATGATCGTTTACATGTGTGGTGAACTAGGTCGAATGAGCCTGGGAACAGCCAGATCAAATCCTTAGTATCTATCCTCCGCTTCAATCACCCACATCTGCAAAGCAAGAAATCAAAAAGAGCCAAGGAAGGCAGATATAGTGTAGTATTGTTTGTTTATTGTTAAAAATGTCACTTACAATTTTTCCAGCAGGGGAGTGCTGGAACGTGAAATGCATAGAAGCTAGGTCTGACACTCACTTCACGTCACTTTCGCTGGGGGGTTGCCTAATGCATAGCACACACCACTGGTCAGATAGCGCTGTCTGAACGGACTTCCACTGCACTAGGTAGTTCCTCACATGCTGATGCACTGCCCTGCTGGAAAAATTGTAAGTGACATCAATGTCTGTGCCATGTTGGGGAGGTTGTGGGTAGAAAGGAAAATTCCTACATCTCTGGTGGGAATGTCCCCTCATCAAACCCTTCTGGGGGGGAAGTCCGTAACCTGATTACCAGTATTACTCAACATCAGTTAGCTTATGACTTTCTTCTTATGCTATTTCATGAAAATTGTTGATATCTCACCTCTATAATGTGGGCAAATGCCTCATTTGATCTACTGGAAGTCTTCGGGAGTTCCTATGGATAAAGATTGGATACTGAAGGTGCGAGAAATAAAGAGGGAAGAAGAGGAGAGATATCAATGAGCTGATAATTACAACAAAATTTTAATAATTTGGGCCTTGTGACTATTCATCTCCTCTGACTTGAATAAACAACTAACACCATGACTAAGTGAGTCCTTATAGCTAAGACCTAACCTTATAGTTGTTATCATGTGACCGGTTGACTAGAGAATATATATGTTCTTTTTGGTGTTTTTACTTCATACACTCCATTTCCTATCCTCTGCCTTTATGTTAAGCGCTTCCTCTCCTCAGGGAGATTACGAGGAGGCCTGCATTTGGGCTCCTCCGATAAGCAATAACATAGTTGTTTCTACCACTAGAAGTATACATCTTGCATCATTTCCCATGTTTGTTTATGGTGGCAGCCCCTTGTTTTAGTCTGTATGTCTTTGGAAGCACTGTCTAACTGACTATTCTGAAGCTCTATGTTGGGAAATGTCTATAATGTTTTAACTTGGAAACGTGTAAATAAAGATTTAATCGAAAAAGAAAAACTCCCGTAAAAAATACTTGAAACAGGAATAATTCCTAAGAATGTGTTCATGCCAGCAAAAAAAATTATTTCCATGCAATAGGAGTACATGAGCATACTGTATGTGACAGGCGGAACATTAACTCACTAGTTGTGAATTCTTTGCTAAAGCCACTAGATGGCGATGTCATCCAACTAATGTCTTTTTTTTATTTGGGCATTTATGGTTTATTAAATGTGATGTGTACTAAGGTTGCATCTGGATAATATGTATGCCGTGTGTTTTGAAATTTCCCAGGTGTATTATGTGACAAAAAAAAAAATCTTTTCAATAAAAATTACTGGATTAAAAAAAACGAATGTCTTAAGGGCAGGATTGTCTACAGCAGTGTTTCTCAACTTTTTTTGAGTTGAGGCACCATTTAAAATTATGGACGATCTGTAGGCACCATTTAAGATTATAGACAATCTCAAGGCATCCTTTAAGATTATGGGCAGTCTCGAGGCACCCCATTCTAAAATGTAAAAAACTATTCTAATAGCTTTACACAATGCAGCAGCATCCAGATGTAGGACACCCAACATTAGAGGTGATTTATTCTTCCAAAGCAAATACACTTTTGCACACTGGTACTGACTAGTGTTTCAGTGTTTCTCTTCTCCCTCAATTTCTCTCCATCCGTCAGATAATGTCACCCCAGTGCTGAGGCAGAGGGGCATAGGAGGGTCAAAAAGGGATGCTGTGGAGGCAACAGACATCCTCCTTACTAACTGATGATGTCACTAGTTAATAGGATGCCAGTGTCTAGAAAGTCATAATGGTGCACAATGAAAACTCATGGCTTTGTATAACTAAAAGGCAGGCTTCATTCACCTGCTGGTTTGTATACAATTTTTGATAAATTTTTAGGCATTTTTGCCGAGGCACCCCTGATAAACTCAAGGCACCTTGGTTGAAAAAGGCTGGTCTACAGAACATCAAGTCTCAGTCTTCTCACTACATAGCAACTTTCAAGTTAGACAGTCTGTCTTTATTATAAAGATTGCCTCTTTAAGTTGCAAGTGTCATTTTTTTTTTGTATTAAATTAAGGGCTCTTTCACACGGGGCAGATCAGTGATGATCCGCCCCGTGAACACCCGCTTGCTCAGCGGGGATAGCTCCGCCGATCCCCGCTGAGCAGGAAGATGACAGGTCCATCGCTGCACGCTGTGCAGCAGCGGACCTATCAGAGCGCCGCTCTCCCCTATGGGGGATCGGATGGTGACGGACCGTAGTGTCCATCGTCACCCGATCCGATAACGGATGGAAAAGTAGGGTTTTTCTCCGTTACACTTTTCGGATCGGAGCGGGTCTGATGTCAGTGGACATGTCACCGCTGACATCCGACGCTCCATAGGGATACATGTATGTCCATTTTTCATCCGAAAACGGAAGGATGAAAAACGGACATACGGATACTTGGTATGAAAGAGGCCTTAGTTATAATAATAAAATGTAATCCTGGGTTATTCCTGTGGATAGAAATGCTGGGGTATGTTCCTGACACTCATTAGTCGACCGAAGAAGCTGCTGGGATAAACTGCAAAAATATCTTCAACTTTACAGAACATATACAATTGCAGGTGACTGACTACTACCAGCTATGCCATGACTTTGATCAATTTGAACCTTCGCAAGTAATCTTTGAAACATTCATATTTCTTGTTTGCTGAATATAAGGCTCGGGCCTGTGTACATCTAGTTAGCTGTCTAGAGAGGCTTTGTGCGCTGTTTTTTTTTCCTTATTGAATCTCCAACAGAGTCTTGTCTGTCATCCTTTTTTTTTTACTTTGAATGGAACACTAAAGATATTACACAAAACACCTGTGTGCCCAGGACATTAGATTGTTTACCTAAGACCCCATTCACACTTGTGCAAGATGTCATGCAACTTTGAACCTCAAAGTCACATGACAAGTCGCACCTCATGTTTTCCAATGAGTACCATTCATATTAGGGTGACGTAAAGTCGCAGCGACTGTAAAGTAGTTCCTGAACTACTTTGGTGTGACTTTCATGCGACGTGACGGCAACACACTTCAATGTAAACCCTTAAAAGTCACCTGCATGAGATACATGTGACTTGTGAAAAGAATGCCAGCAATGAAAAGCAAAATGTTGTTTGGTTTCTTTATATTCTAACAACTTCAAAATTTTCAGATTGATTCGAATTTAAATTTATCTAGTATTGATGGCCCGATTTAAACTCTGTGTGAAGAATAGCTGGTTGTTAAGGAGCGGGCTGGGAAGCCGGCCGCCACGCCTTTGAAAACCGATGACTTCTCCACTGACAGCTTAATGTAAAAAAAAGAATGCCAGCAAATAAAAATAAATGTAAAAAACAGCATGGGGTCCCAATGCATATCAGGACCCTCAAAAGTCATTAGAATGTGTTAGAAAATAAAGAAACCAAGCAAAACACATTTTTCCATTCTGCACATGTCTAGCGACTTTGTAGAGCACAAACAAAACAATCAGAATCGTCAAAGTCACACTTATCCAAAGTCACATCAAAGTCACATCAAGTCGCACTGTAAAGTCACAATGGAAATCACATGATATTTATGTCACACAAGTGTGAATGGAGCCTAACTGGTCTAGATGGTCAAAAATTGGACCAAAAAATTACCAATTCTCCTTTTTACTCAAATACTATCACTATCTATGTGATCAGCTAGGGCACCATTTAATCCATGCTTCTTTCCTACCTTTTACAGGAAACCTGTTCCCTTATTAGCTTCCAGATTTAGAAAGACTGGGACATCTCTCATATAATTTAAATATTAATTTCAGGTATTGATTTTTTATACATAGTTACGTAGGTCTAATGTGGAACAATGTTATTACAGTGGCCTTAAAAAAGTATTCATACCCCTTGATATTTCCTACATGTTACAACCAAAAACATAAATGTATTTTACTGGGATTTTATAAGATAGACCAACACAAAGTGGCACATAATTGTAAAGTGGAAGAAAAATGATTGTGTTGGTCTATCATATAAAATCCCAGTAAAATACATTTATGTTTTTGGTTGTAACATGTAGGAAATATCAAGGGGTATGAATACTTTTTTAAGGCCACTGTAATAACATTGTTCCACATTAGACCTACGTAACTATGTATAAAAAATCAATACCTGAAATTAATATTTAAGTGGAAGAAAAATGATAAATGGTTTTCAAATTTTTTACGAATAAATATGTGAAAAGTGTGATGTGCATTTGTGTTCAGACCCCTTTACTCTAATACCCCTGATAAAAATCTAGTGGAACCAATTGCCTTCAGAAGTCACCTAATTAGTAAATAGAATCCACATGTGTGTAATTTAATCTCAGTATAAATACAGCTGTTCTGCGAAGCCTTCAGAGGTTTGTTGGAGAACCTTAGTGAACAAACAGCATCATGAAGGCCAAGGAACACAACAGATAGGTCAGGGATAATGGTGTAGAGAAGTTTAACCACTTGAGCCCCGGACCATTATGCTGCCTAAGGACCAGAGGTCTTTTTCCAATTTGGCACTGCGTCGCTTTAACTGCTAATTGCGCGGTCATGCAATGCTGTACCCAAACGAAATTTGCGTCCTTTTCTTCCCACAAATAGAGCTTTCTTTTGATGGTATTTGATCACCTCTGCGGTTTTTATTTTTTGCGCTATAAACGGAAAAAGACCGAAAATTTTGAAAAAAAATGATATTTTCTACTTTTTTTTATAAAAAAAATCCAATAAACTAAATTTTAGTCATACATTTAGGCCAAAATGTATTCGGCCACATGTCTTTGGTAAAAAAAATGTCAATAAGCGTATATTTATTGGTTTGCGCAAAAGTTATAGCGTCTACAAACTAGGGTACATTTTCTGTAATTTACACAGCTTTTAGTTTATGGCTGCCTATGTCATTTCTTGAGGTGCTAAAATGGCAGGGCAGTACAACCCCCCCCCCAAATGACCCCATTTTGGAAAGTAGACACCCCAAGGAAATTGCTGAAAGGCATGTTGAGCCCATTGAATATTTATTTTTTTTGTCCCAAGTGATTAAAAAATGACAAAAAAAAAAAAAAAAATTTACAAAAAGTTGTCACTAAATGATATATTGCTCACACAGGCCATGGGCATATGTGGAATTGCACCCCAAAATACATTCAGCTGCTTCTCCTGAGTATGGGGATACCACATGTGTGGGACTTTTTGGGAGCCTAGCCGCGTACGGGGCCCCGAAAACCAATCACCGCCTTCAGGATTTCTAAGGGTGTAAATTTTTGATTTCACTCTTCACTGCCTATCACAGTTTCGGAGGCCATGGAATGCCCAGGTGGCACAAAACCCCCCAAAATGACCCCATTTTGGAAAGTAGACACCCCAAGCTATTTGCTGAGAGGCATATTGAGTCCATGGAATATTTTATATTTTGACACAAGTTGCGGGAAAGTGACACTTTTTTTTTTTGCACAAAGTTGTCACTAAATGATATATTGCTCACACAGACCATGGGCATATGTGGAATTGCACCCCAAAATACATTTAGCTGCTTCTCCTGAGTATGGGGATACCACATGTGTGGGACTTTTTGGGAGCCTAGCCGCGTACGGGGCCCCGAAAACCAATCACCGCCTTCAGGATTTCTAGGGGTGAAAATTTTTGATTTCACTCTTTACTGCCTATCACAGTTTCGGAGGCCATGGAATGCTCAGGTGGCACAAACCCCCCCCAAATGACCCCATTTTGGAAAGTAGAAACCCCAAGCTATTTGCTGAGAGGCATGGTGAGTATTTTGCAGCTCTCATTTGTTTTTGAAAATGAAGAAAGACAAGAAAAAACATTTTTTTTTTTTTTTTTCAATTTTCAAAACTTTGTGACAAAAAGTGAGGTCTGCAAAATACTCACTATACCTCTCAGCAAATAGCTTGGGGTGTCTACTTTCCAAAATGGGGTCATTTGGGGGAGTTTTGTGCCACCTGGGCATTCCATGGCCTCCGAAACTGTGATAGGCAGTGAAGAGTGAAATCACGCCCTTAGAAAGCCTGAAGGCGGTGCTTGGTTTTCGGGGTCCCGTACGCGGCTAGGCTCCCAAAAAGTCTCACACATGTGGTATCCCCGTACTCAGGAGAAGCAGCAGAATGTATTTTGGGGTGCAATTTCACATATTCCCATGGCATGTTTGAGCAATATATCATTTAGTGACAACTTTGTGCAAAAAAAAAATAAAAAAATTTGTCTCTTGTGTCGCAATATAAAATATTCCATGGACTCGACATGCCTCTCAGCAAATAGCTTGGGGTGTCTACTTTCCAAAATGGGGTCATTTGGGGGGGTTTTGAACTGTCCTGGCATTTTATGCACAACATTTAGAAGCTTATGTCACACATCACCCACTCTTCTAACCACTTGAAGACAAAGCCCTTTCTGACACTTATTGTTTACATGAAAAAGTTATTTTTTTTGCAAAAAAATTACTTTGAACCCCCAAACATTATATATTTTTTTAAAGCAAATGCCCTACAGATTAAAATGGTGGGTGTTTCATTTTTTTTTTCACACAGTAATTGCGCAGCGATTTTTCAAACGCATTTTTTGGGGAAAAACCACACTTTTTTAAATTTTAATGCACTAAAACACACTATATTGCCCAAATGTATGATGAAATAAAAAAGATGATCTTAGGCCGAGTACATGGATACCAAACATGACATGCTTTAAAATTGCGCACAAACGTGCAGTGGCAACAAAATAAATACATGTTTAAAAGCCTTTACAGGTTACCACTTTAGATTTATAGAGGAGGTCTACTGGAAAAATTACTGCACTCGATCTGGCCTTCGCGGTGATACCTCACATGCATGGTGCAATTGCTGTTTACGTTTGACGACAGACCGCCGCTTGCGTTCGCCTTAGTGCGAGAGCAGGGGGCGACTGGGGTGCTTTTTTTTTTTTTTTTTTTTTTTTCTTTATTTTTTTTTTCTTTTTTAATCTTACTTTTAAACTGTTCCTTTCATATTTTTTTTTTTTTATCATTTTTATTGTTATCTCGGGGAATGTAAATATCCCCTATGATAGCAATAGGTAGTGACAGGTACTCTTTTTTGAAAAAATTGGGGTCTATTAGACCCTAGATTTCTCCTTTGCCCTCAAAGCATCTGACCACACCAAGATCGGTGTGATAAAATGCTTCCCCAATTTCCCAATGGCGCTATTTACATCCGGCGAAATCTAAGTCATGAAATGCTCGTAGCTTCTGGTTTCTTAGGCCATAGAGATGTTTGGAGCCACTCTGGTCTCTGATCAGCTCTATGGTCAGCTGGCTGAATCACCGGCTGCATTCTCAGGTTCCCTGTTGAGACAGGAGAGCCAGAGAAAAACACGGAAGACGGTGGGGGGGGGGCATTCCCTCCCACGGCTTGTAAAAGCAGTCTAGAGGCTAATTAGCCGCTAGGATTGCTTTTACATGAAAGCCGACCGCTGGCTGAAAAGAATGATACCAAGATGATACCTAAACCTGCAGGCATCATTCTGGTATAACCACTCAAAGTCGTGAATGGCGTACCTGAAGACAAAAAAATGGTTAACAATGGTTAACAATAAAGCACAGTAAACAGTAAAGTATAAATAATTACATACCTGAAAAACAAACATGATAAAACATAATAACAATAACAATAAAACATTGCAGAATAGAATACAGTAAAAAAGAGCAGAACAATAGAGAGAGAGAGAACAATAAAACGACAACTATTTTTTTTATTTTATATATTTATTTTTTTTTACACTTTTTCTGTAACTAACTTTTATAACTGTAACCGGTTCCAGGTTCGGGTCTCTCAAAATGGCATCTTGGGAGACCCTGTGAAAGTGTGCCTAGTCTGTGCAGTGCTGTACCCTACGCTAATACTCAACTAGTGAATGGTAGCGTTCAAAACATTCAGCAATGCAAAGACCAGGATTGTCAGGACAGGAGGGACAATAATAGCGGGTGTCACGCCTATATCTGCACTTGCTGCAGACACGACATCTTTTTTGGGGGGGTTCGTTGGGTAGGGGTACTCGGGAGGGCATAAAAATGCCTCTCATGCAGCCGACTGCATTTGGTTGGGGATGTGAATGGGAGAAGTACGGGCGCTGCAGAAGCGGTGGGTTCCCAATTAGGATTGGCGAATGCAGCAGGAAGGGCACTATGGGCACGACGGGCCTGTGTTTGTCTTTTTGGTGGCAGCGGGACACTACTTGTGCTTGCCACCTCACCAGCTTGAACTGCACTTATGGGACTCGCCACGTCACCAAGTGTTACTGCAGTGCTGGTTTGACTATGACCGGGGTGTACTACGCCGCTGGTGCTTGCCAGTTCCCCAAAACGCTACCAAAAAAACTGTTAGCGATCGCAGGGATCAGGCCTGATTCTGTGAACGATGCAGTTATGCGTTTAGAGTTTTGTAAGTGACAGTGATCGATCGATACTGCGCTTGGGTGGGCTGGGCCGGGTGGAGGGGCAAAACGCAGGTGCTAGCAGGTATCTGGGCTGATCCCGCTAACACTGCGTTTTTGGGAACCCTAAACTGCTGGTGATGCTAGTATAGATCTGATCGGATCAGATATTGATGCGATCAGATACTATACCACTAAGGGAGGTATACGGTGCGTGCGTGGGTGTTAGCGGTACTGGCGCTAACCTGACGCTGCCTGGGGCTGGTGCTTGCCAGTTCACCAAAATGCTACCAAAAAAACTGTTAGCGATCGCAGGGATCAGGCCTGACTCTGTGAACGCTGCAGTTATGCGTTTAGTGTTTTGTAAGTGACAGTGATCGATCGATACTGCACTTGGGTGGGCTGGGCGGAAGCGCAAAACGCAGGTGCTAGCGGGTATCTGGGCTGATCCCGCTAACACTGCGTTTTGGGAACCCTAAACTGCTGGGGACACCAGTATAGATCTGATCGGATCAGATATTGATCCGTACAGATACTATACCACTAAGGGAGGCGTATGCTGCGTGCGTGGGTGTTAGCGGTACTGGCGCTAATCTGACGCTGCCTGGGGGGACGCATATCACCGCCGGGCGATTAGGGGGCTAAACCTTTATTCGGTAATAAACGGCGGGTGTCCTGACACTATAAAAAATAAACAAACTAACCAGCGTCAACCGTAACGGTTATACGGTGATCAGTGGTGAAAGGGTTAACTAGGGGGCAATCAAGGGGTTAAAACATTTATCAGATAGTATATGGGGGTCCCTGACGCTATAAAACACTGACGGCGAACCTAAATATTTACCTCACTAAATAGCGTCACCAGCGACACTAATACAGCGATCAGAAAAATGATCGCTTAGCGACACTGGTGACGGGGGGTGATCAAGGGGTTAAAACTTTATTAGGGGGGGTTAGGGGGGTACCCTAGACCTAAAGGGGGGGTAACAGTAACTGTGCTAACACAGTAACTGTCACAAACTGACACCTAGCAGTAATCAGAAAAAAAAAAAAACTGCTGGTGTCAGTTTGTGACAGGGGGGGGGGTGATCGGGGGGGGATCGGGGGGCGATCGGGGGGGGGGATCGGGGTGTTTTGTGTGCCTGGCATGTTCTACTGTGTGTGTGTGTGTTGGTGCACTCACTCACATGTCATCTCTCCTCGGGCCGGAACGGAAACTACCGACCCGAGGGGAGATGACATCACTTCCTTTGCTGCTGTTTAGCATACAGCAGCAAAGGAGTGTTCCCATTGGCCGGCGGCAATCGCGAGGGGGGGGCCACGAACGGATGGCCTCCCCCTCGTCTCCGATCGCCGGGGAACACAACGGGACCGCCTCGGGCGGCGGGGGGGGGGGGTCCGATCGGACCCCCCACCCGCGGGAGGCAAATCACGTACATGTACGTGATTTTGCCTGCCCGTGCCGCCTTGCCGACGTACATCGGCGTGAGGCGGTCCTTAAGTGGTTAAACAGGGTTAGGTTATAAAAAAAATTCTCAAGCTTTGAACATCTCACTGAGCACTGTTCAATCCATCATTCGAAAATGGAAAGAGTATGGCACAACTGCAAACCTACCAAGACATGGCCATCCACCTAAACTGACAGGCCGGGCAAGGAGAGCATTCATCAGAGAAGCATCCAAGAGGCCCATGGTAACTCTGGAGGAGCTGCAGAGATCCACAGCTCAGGTGGTAAAATCTGTCCACAGGACAACTATTAGTAGTGCACTCCACAAATCTGGCCTTTATGGAAGAGTGGCAAGAAAAAAGGCAATGTTGAAAGAAAGCCATAAGAAGTCTTGTTTGCAGTTTGCGAGAAGCCATGTGACAAAATTTTACCTTTTGGCCTAAAAGAAAAACGCTATAGGGGAGATTTACTAAAACTGGTGCACACAGAATCTGGTGCAGCTGTGCATAGTAACCAATCAGCTTCCAGGTTTTATTGTCAAAATTGAGTGCACCAGTTTTAGTAAATCTCCCCCTATGTGTGGCAGAAAACTAACACTGCACTGAACCTTGAACACACCATCCCCACTGTGAAACATGGTGGTGGCAGCATCATATTGTGGGGATGCTTTTCTTCAGCAGGGACAGGGAAGCTGGTCAGAGTTGATGGGAAGATGGATGGAGCCAAATACAGGGCAATCTTATAAGGAAACCTGTTAGAGTCTGCAAAAGACTTGAGACTGGGGCGGTGGTTCACCTTCCAGCAGGACAACGACCCTAAACATACAGCCAGAGCTACAATGGAATGGTTTAGATCAAAGCATATTCATGTGTTAGAATGGCCCAGTCAAAGTCCAGACCTAATTTTAATTGAAAATCTGTAACAAGACTTGAAAATTGTTGTTCACAGACACTCTGTATCCAATCTGACAGAGCTTGAGCTATTTTGCAAAGAAGAATGGGCAAAAATGTCACACTTTAGATGTGCAAAGCTGGTAGAGACATCCCCAAAAAGACTTGCAGCTGTAATTGCAGTGAAAGGTGGTTCTACAAAGTATTGACTCAGGGGGGCTGAAAACAAATGCACCCCACACTTTTCCCAAATTTGTTTGTAAAAACCTTGAAAACCATTTATAATTTTCCCTCCACTTCACAATTATGTGCCAATTTGTGTTGGTCTATCACATAAAATCCCAATAAAATAAATGGTTGTAACATGACAAAATGTGGAAAATATCAAGGGGTATGAATACTTTTTCAAGGCACTGTACATATATACCTTACCCTGGAAGCTGGAAGTGATCTCCATTAGCTTTTGGGTCCCTTGCTCAGCAGCTGGCGTGATAAACTGTTAACACAGGAGGTCAGCGCCATTCAGAAAGTGCGTTGAATTGTCTGAATGAATGCAATATGTGCTCTGATTCAACAAGGGGTAAGGGCAGGGTGGTGACATCATTCTCCACCTTACGCTCTCCACCATTTACATCTTCCAGGGGCATGGGCCAAGTATGGTTAATGCCTAGTTACAATGATCCAAACTGGATCAATATAACTACGTATAAGATAGTCATACCTGGAACTCCTCTTAAAACTCTGAAGATGTCCACTGCTACATTCTATGTGTAATTCAGATATACCTGTACTGGGGTCACAAAGCTGCATAGCAGGAATCCTTTGGGTACATACACTACCAGGGAGCCCTATTCTGCTGGCCCAAACCCACTGGAAAACTGGAACCTCAGAGTAAGGCATGTAGCAGTACACCCATTTCCCTCCGATAATGTAATGTTCATGACAAAGCAACCAGTCACAACAAGTACAGACCGATGTTAGATGGAGATCTGACTGCATGCCCATCTGAATGCAAAAAGCAGCTGCAATTCACATGCACACCTGTGACGGGTGTACTCTAATGGGAATCAAATCTTTAATTTTTCATACTTGTCAACATTAATACACGCATGTAACAAGCGTTAGATTGTGCTTTAACCTGTGCTGAGTTAAGGTAGCCCATCAAATTTAGCAAGTGTTACAGCAACGCAATTGATCCTTAAATGGATGCCAAGAATTTCAATTTTTTTCACATAGCTTGCAATCTATCATGAATGGACGGGTGAAAAACCAAGGCAACACAGTTCAAGACAATACATCAACCCAAAAAAAAAAAGAAAATATAAAGTACAGACAACAATGTTTATATTAGTAACTTAATGTCTAATCAACTACTGTTAAAATTAATGTTTATTAGTGCAAATAGAAGTAAAAAGCATGGAAAAAGAAAACGCCATGTATTTCAATAAAATACTGAAATCCGACTAGAGATGGCCTGGAAAAAAACCCAGAAGCATTGGGGGGGAAAAAAATGTTTGACAGGTAAGAGGGTGAATTTGTCTGACAAATTTGTTTCTTTTTAACCTTTAAATGATTCCCATTATTGTTCTCCATCATCACAGTATAATGTTTTCCTTTAGTCAGTAAATTGTTTGTTCTTTTCCTGATCTTGGTAAAATGGTGAGACCAACATCTAGAGTTTGGAAACATCCCCACAGAGCAAGAAATATTATTTTCCAAATGCTACAAGACAAAATACATCCTTACATGCCAGAGGTGCTCTAAAGACATTAACCACTTCAATACAGGGCCCTTCCTGCCCAGGCCAATTTTTAGTTTTCAGCGCTGTCGCACTTTGAATGACAATTGCGCAGTCATACAACACTGTACCCAAATTATTTTTCCCCCCCACAAATAGAGCTTTCTTTTGGTGGTATTTGATCACCTCTGCGGTTTTTATTTTTTGCACTATATAAACAAAATAAGAGCAGCAATTTTGAAAAAAACACAATATTTTTTACTTTTTGTTATAATAAATACCCCATTTAAAAAAAAAAAAATTCCTAATTTTAGGCCGATATGTTTTCTACATATTTTTGGTAATAAAAATCGCAATAAGCGTATATTGATTGGTTTGCGCAAAAGTTATAGCGTCTACAAAATATGGGAAAGATTTATGGCATTTTTAATATTATTTTTACTAGTAATGGCGGCGATCTGTCATTTTTATCGGTACTGCGACATTACGGCGGACACATCGGACACTTCTGACACATTTTTGGGACCATTGGCAATTACAGTGATCAGTGCTATAAAAATGCACGGATTAGTGTGTAAATGTCATTGGCAGGGGTTAACACTAGGGGGTGATCAAGGGGTTAATTGTGTTCCCTGACTGTGTGTTCTAACTGTAGGGGGAGAGGACTCACTATAGGAGATGACAGATCGTGGTTTCCAGCTTATAGGAACTCACGATCTGCATCTCCCTCAGAACAGAACAGGGATGTGTGTGTTTACACACACACATCCCTGTTCTGCCTCTCGTGCCCGTGCCCATTGATCGCGGCCACGAGCATCAGCACCCCCCGAGTGCAGCAGGCGTGTGTGCGCGCCGGAATCCCGCTTGAACAGACCGACGTACAGCTACGATGGTTCGCGGGATCATGTCGACCTGCCGCAGTATAATGACGGCGGCAGGTCGGCAAGTGGTTAAGCCTTATTTAATAAAAACATCCCCACTGAATGGGACTTTTAAAACTTTTTTTGCAATGATACCTATTCCTTATGGCAGTGCCTAGATACTCATGTCCTTTATATTCCAAAGCTTGCAAATTGACTTTGAACAGAGAGCAAACGAAATAAAAGATTAGACTCCCAAAGCAAGATGATTTGCTCATCACTCACTTTTACTGACCATATTTATATATAAATCCATACACCTCCTAACCATAAAGAATTATTACCGTATATACTCGAGTATAAGTCGTTCCGAGTATAAGTCGAGGCCCTAATTTACCACAAAAAAAATGGGAAAAACGTATTGACCCGAGTATAAGACGAGGGTGAGAAATGCACAGCTACTTTAAGTGGAAAAGAGGGTCAACAATGCCCATTTGCAGCATCACTGTGCCCATTTGCATGCCTCACTGTGCCCATTTGCAGCCATAGGTCCCCTGAACTTCAAACTCGGTAGTTAAGGGTTCCTAGATGCCCCCTAGCTGCAGCCAAAATTTGGGGTCTCTGAACCCAAAGGGTCCCGAAATGACATTGCTGCAGATAGACACAGTTGACCGAATTTGGGGCCTCGTATCTCGGGGCCACTTAGTGCTAAGAACCCCAAATTTGGTGTGCAAACCTAGTGGAACTAGCACCATAAAATTTCCAAAGCTGGGGTTTTTAGCACCAAGTGGCCCCGAGATACAGGGCCCCAAAAATCAGTTCAGAAAATGTCAAGCACTTTATTGCAGCAGAGAATGACATTTTCCAAACCGATTTTGGGGCCCCGTATCTCGGGGCCACTTAGTGCTAGGAACTTCAGCTTTGGATATGTTGTGGTACCAGGTCCACTGGGTTTGCATACCAAATTTGGGGTTTCTAGCACCAAGTGGCCCTGAGATACGGGGCCCCAAAGCCGGTTCGGAAAATGAAATTTTTTGCTGCAGAAAAGTGCTTGACTCGAGTATAAGTCGAGGGGGGCACTTTCAGCACAAAAAAATGTGCTGAAAAATTCGACTTATACTCGAGTATATACGGTAAGCCAAAAACAATTGGTTAAAGGGGTTCTAAAGCATAAACATTATTTACCTTCATGCATTCCTTCCATTAAGGTAGAAAATGTTTAGGCATCAGTATCCCCCCTCCCCCCTTATACTTACCTGAGTCCTTAACCACTTCAGCCCCGGCTGCCCAATGACCAGGCCATTTTCTGCGATTCGGCACTGCATCGCTTTAACTGACAATTGCACGGTCGTGCGACGTGGCACGAGCTTTCTTTTGGTTGTATTTGATCATCTCTGCGTTTTTTAGTTTTTGCGCTATAACCAAAAGAAGAGCAACAATTTTGAAAAAAAAGCAATATTTTTTACTTTTTGCTATAATAAATATCCCCCAAAAATATATAAAAAAACGAATTTTTTCCTCAGTTTAGACCGATATGTATTCTTCTACATATTTTTGGTAAAAAAAATCGCAATAGGTGTATATTGGTTGGTTTGCGCAAAAGTTATAGCGTCTACAAAATAGGGGATAGTTTTATGGCATTTTTATTATTAATTTTTTGTTATTAGTAACGGCGGCGATCAGCGATTTTTATCATGACTGCGACATTATGGCGGACACATCGGACACTTTTGAAGCTATTTTGGGACCATTGTCATTTATACAGCGATCAGTGCTATAAAAATACACTGATTACTGTGTAAATGACACTGGCAGGGAAGGGGTTAACCCCTAGGGGGCGATGAAGGGGTCAAGTGTGTCCTAGGGAGTGATTCTAACTGTGGGATGGATGGGCTACCAGTAACACGACATTGATCACTGCTCCCGATGACAGGGAGCAGACGATCAGTGTCCTGTCACAAGGCAGAACAGGGAAACGCCTTGTTTACACAGGCATCCCCCTGTTCTGCAGCTCCGTGACACGATCGCGGGACACGGGCGGACATCGAGTCCGTGGATCCCATGGGCACGGTCACGGAGCTCACGGCAGGGGGCGAGCACGCCCGCACGGTGTGAAACCAAAGCGACGTATATACACGTTGCTTTGCGCAGCCGTGCCATTCTGCTGACGTATAAGTGCGTGAGCCGGTCGGCAAGTGGTTAATCAAACCAGAGCTGTGCACGTTTGCAGCAGCTCTCCCCTCTCCTAGCTCTCACAAAACATACTGAGGGCAGCGGGAGCCATTGCTGCTGTCAATCAAATTCTTTGACGAGGGAGGTGGGGGGCGAGGCAGAATCGCTCTGTGTGTGTCTATGAACAACAGCAATGCAGCTGGGGATTGTGCCTGCATTAGTGCCCCCATAGGAAGCAGCTTCCTAAGGGGGGCATTCACTAAAGTGGAGGAGCCACGAGCTCAGGCAGGGGACCTGAGAAGAGGAGGTTCAGGTCTTCTCTGTGCAATTCTTTTGCACAGAGCAGGTAAGTTTATCATGTTATTTAATAAACAATTGACTTTACAATCATCTTAAACCCACAAATGTTTTTTTTTTTTCCTCTGTGTTTTTCTAAATTACATATGAAATAATTTAGGCCTCTTTCACACGGGGCAGATCAGTCATGATCCGCCCCGTGAACATCCGCTTGCTCAGCGGGGATAGCTCCGCCGATCCCCGCTGAGCAGGAAGATGACAGGTGCATCGCTGCACACTGTGCAGCGACGGACCTGTCAGAGCGCCGCTCTCCCCTACGGGGGGATCGGATGATGACGGTCCGTAGTGTCCGTCGTCATCCGATCCGATCCGAAAACGTAGGGAAAAGTAGGTTTTTCCTCCGTTACACTTTTCGGATCGGAGCGGGTCGGATGTCAGCGGATGTCACCGCTGACATCCGACGCTCCATAGGGATGACTGTATGTCCGTTTTTCATCCGAAAACGGATGGATGAAAAACGGACATACGGATCATCCGTGTGAAAGAGGCCTTAGAGATTGAGTGAAAGGTTTAGTGTAGTACAACAGCTCTGGTAATTAAATAGTGTGTTTTCAGAAGTCTAAAAAGGGAGACAATTGAGGTAGTAAGGCCACAGGGATTTGGTTCTTAAAGAGGGACAGTTTTTCTAAATAGGGGAGAGTTGGGGGCTATGATAACATGCGTGTGTGTAAATATATATATATATATATATATATATATATATATATATATATATATATATATATATACAGTGGAACCTTGGATTACGAGCATAATCCATTTCAGGAGAATGCTTGTAATCCAAAGTACTCGCATATAAAAGAAACAAGTTTCCCCATAGAAGTCAAAGGAAACAAAGATAATTTGTTCCACATTGACTTCTATTGCATATCAAAAAACAAAAGGGGAAAGCAATTCATTGATGAGGACTAGGCAATATAGCAAAAATGTAAATTGATTTTATTGAAAAAATTCACTTGAACACCAATCACAAAATGGTCAAAAACCAAATACCATCACCACCTAATAAAATAGACAACGTTATCTAAAAACAAGACACAGATGGCCACCACTTCCACACACCATGCACGCCTCTGATCAGACATGTAAAGAATAATATCTACTGGTAAATCTCCCAATGGAGGCTGATATTCATGCAAGTAGGTTGCAAATGAAGAGGAGGAGGCAGGTGGTGTAGCTATGGGAGATACGCATCCACCATATAGGTGATAGCACAAGGGGTTGGGAGTAACCTGCTGGTAGATGTCACATATAGGGCTACAATTATGAAATGATACAGTTCATAACGATTTGTGCAGTAGAGTAGGTAGCCACTAGTGGAAAAGTAATGTCCAGTATAAAGAGCTGTAGATATTTGGAGATAGGAGTATGCATAGAGAAATGAGGATCGGTCAGAGCATCAGTGCTATAGGGGAGAGAAAATCACTGGAAGGTAAGTGTAACAGTCCCATTGGGATCTCAGGTTAGATCTCACCCCTCTGAAGACACCGGAATGTGACATTGATCAAGCAGCGCAGCTGCAGTAGTCCTTCTCAAACCGTCTCCAAATGGCTCATCAGGTTAGCTTCCATCCATCTGCAAGTGAGATGTCAAAGGCAGAGTGCATGCAGAGACGGGCTACGTTATGTAGAGTTTGGGAAGTACCGCATGAGAGCGGTGTATAATATCATCTAGTGCCCGGATCGATTGGAAGGAACCTCGTGGAAGTGCAGGCAGAATCCCCGGGTCTGGTGGGTGGGTCTGTGCGCACGCTATGCAGAGCGTGATGGCGTCATGCTGACGCGTTTCATCCGTCACAGGGATTTCTTCAGAGCATGAAGCACGAGGTTCCTTCCAATCGATACCAATCGATATTTTTGGTAAAAAAAATCGCAATAAGCGACTATTGATCGGTTTGCGCAAAAGTTATAGCGCTTACAAAATAGGGGATAGTTTTAAGGCATTTTTATTAATAATTTTTTTTTTTTTAAATGGCGGCGATCAGCGATTTTTATTGTGACTGTGACATTATGGCGGACACATCAGACATTTTTGACACATTTTTAGGACCATTGTCATTTATACAGCAATCAGTGCTATACAAATGCACTGATTCCTGTGTAAATGACACTGGCAGTGAAGGGGTTAACCACTAGGTGGCAGTGTAGGGGTTAAGTGTGTCCTGGGGAATGTTTCTAACTGTGAGGGGTATGACTGTGTGTGGCACGTCACTGATCTTTGCTCCGATGACAGGGAGCAAAGATCCGTGACACTGTCACTAGGCAGAATGGGGAGATGCTTGTTTACGTTAGCATGTCCCCGTTCTTCCTCCCCCTGAGCCGATCGCGGGTATCCCCATGGCGATCGAGTCCATGGGACCCACGACCTGACTCACGGAGCTTGCCGTGGGCGTGCGCGCCGCCGGCCGCCTCTTAAAGCGGAACATACAGGTATGTGATTCTGCCTGTACGTGCCCTTCTGCCGACGTATATCGTCGTGAGGCGGTCGGCAAGCAGTTAATGTATACAAAAGGCCTATTTCTATCAAATATTGTTCACAAATCTAAATCTGTGTTAGTGAGCACTTCTCCCTTGTTGAGATAATCCATCCACCTCAGAGGTGTGGCATATCAAGATGCTGATTAGACGGCATGATTATTGCATAGGTGTGCCTTTGAGCCGGTTCACACTGGGACGACTTGTCAGGCGACCTAGTCGCCTGACAAGTCGCCTCCTGTTCTGTACAATGGAATCGTTCTAATCGGAGCGACGCAAGTCGCTCTGACTTAGAAAAAGGTTCCTGTACTTCTTTTGGGGCGACTTGAGGCGACTTGCATAGACTTCTATACAGAAGTCGTTTTGCAAGTCGCCGTGGCAGTCGTGTGCAGGTTTAGGCTGGCCACAATAAAAGGCCACTCTAAAGTATGCAGTTTTATCACACAGCACAATGCCACAGATGTCGCAAATTTTGAGGGAGCGTGCAATTGGCATGCTGACTGCAGGAATGTCCACTAGGGATGAGCTTCGTGTTCGACTCGAACCCATGTTCGACTCGAACATCGGCTGTTCGACCGTCCGTCGAATTGCGAACGTTATGGGCCGTTCGCTCCAAATTCGTGTGGCGCGTCACGGCCCATAATTCACTGCGGCATCGCAGTGCATTGCTGGCTGATGATTGGCCAAGCATGCACTATGACCCGCATGCTTGGCCAATCACAGCGCCGTCAGTAGAGAGAGCTGTAATTGGCCAAAGCCAGGGTGGCTTTGGCCAATTATGGCTCAGGGGATTTAGTACACGCCCCACACTATATAAGGCCGCCTGCACGGCGGCCCTGTGTAGTGTGTATCGGTGTGCTGATAGAGAGAGAGACAGACAGTGTCATTTGATTTGAGTTAGCTAGATTAGGCTAGATCTGTTCCTGCTATTTACATTTAGTGCAGTGCGTCCTGCTCACAGTGTTCAGCTAGATCCGTTCCTGCTATTTACATTTAGTGCAGTCAGTGCGTCCTGCTCACAGTGTTCAGCTAGATCCGTTCCTGCTATTTACATTTAGTGCAGTGCGTCCTGCTCACAGTGTTCAGCTAGATCTGTTCCTGCTATTTACATTTAGTGCAGTGCGTCCTGCTCACAGTGTTCAGCTAGATCTGTTCCTGCTATTTACATTTAGTGCTGTGCGTCCTGCTCACAGTGTTCAGCTAGATCTGTTCCTGCTATTTACATTTAGTGCAGTGCGTCCTGCTCACAGTGTTCAGCTAGATCCGTTCCTGCTATTTACATTTAGTGCAGTCAGTGCGTCCTGCTCACAGTGTTCAGCTAGATCCGTTCCTGCTATTTACATTTAGTGCAGTCAGTGCGTCCTGCTCACAGTGTTCAGCTAGATCCGTTCCTGCTATTTACATTTAGTGTAGTCAGTGCGTCCTGCTCACAGTGTTCAGCTAGATCTGTTCCTGCTATTTACATTTAGTGCAGTCAGTGCGTCCTGCTCACAGTGTTCAGCTAGATCCGTTCCTGCTATTTACATTTAGTGCAGTGCGTCCTGCTCACAGTGTTCAGCTAGATCTGTTCCTGCTATTTACATTTAGTGCAGTGCGTCCTGCTCACAGTGTTCAGCTAGATCCGTTCCTGCTATTTACATTTAGTGCAGTCAGTGCGTCCTGCTCACAGTGTTCAGCTAGATCCGTTCCTGCTATTTACATTTAGTGCAGTCAGTGCGTCCTGCTCACAGTGTTCAGCTAGATCTGTTCCTGCTATTTACATTTAGTGCAGTCAGTGCGTCCTGCTCACAGTGTTCAGCTAGATCCGTTCCTGCTATTTACATTTAGTGCAGTGCGTCCTGCTCACAGTGTTCAGCTAGATCTGTTCCTGCTATTTACATTTAGTGCAGTGCGTCCTGCTCACAGTGTTCAGCTAGATCTGTTCCTGCTATTTACATTTAGTGCAGTGCGTCCTGCTCACAGTGTTCAGCTAGATCTGTTCCTGCTATTTACATTTAGTGCAGTGCGTCCTGCTCACAGTGTTCAGCTAGATCTGTTCCTGCTATTTACATTTAGTGCAGTGCGTCCTGCTCAAAGTGTTCAGCTAGATCCGTTCCTGCTATTTACATTTAGTGCAGTGCGTCCTGCTCACAGTGTTCAGCTAGATCTGTTCCTGCTATTTACATTTAGTGCAGTGCGTCCTGCTCACAGTGTTCAGCTAGATCTGTTCCTGCTATTTACATTTAGTGCAGTGCGTCCTGCTCACAGTATTCAGCTACATCCGTTCCTGCTATTTACATTTAGTGCAGTGCGTCCTGCTCACAGTGTTCAGCTAGATCTGTTCCTGCTATTTACATTTAGTGCAGTGCGTCCTGCTCACAGTGTTCAGCTAGATCCGTTCCTGCTATTTACATTTAGTGCAGTCAGTGCGTCCTGCTCACAGTGTTCAGCTAGATCCGTTCCTGCTATTTACATTTAGTGCAGTCAGTGCGTCCTGCTCACAGTGTTCAGCTAGATCCGTTCCTGCTATTTACATTTAGTGCAGTCAGTGCGTCCTGCTCACAGTGTTCAGCTAGATCCGTTCCTGCTATTTACATTTAGTGCAGTCAGTGCGTCAGTGCGTCCTGCTCACAGTGTTCAGCTAGATCCGTTCCTGCTATTTACATTTAGTGCAGTGCGTCCTGCTCACAGTGTTCAGCTAGATCCGTTCCTGCTATTTACATTTAGTGCAGTCAGTGCGTCCTGCTCACAGTGTTCAGCTAGATCCGTTCCTGCTATTTACATTTAGTGCAGTCAGTGCGTCCTGCTCACAGTGTTCAGCTAGATCCGTTCCTGCTATTTACATTTAGTGCAGTCAGTGCGTCCTGCTCACAGTGTTCAGCTAGATCTGTTCCTGCTATTTACATTTAGTGCAGTCAGTGCGTCCTGCTCACAGTGTTCAGCTAGATCCGTTCCTGCTATTTACATTTAGTGCAGTGCGTCCTGCTCACAGTGTTCAGCTAGATCTGTTCCTGCTATTTACATTTGGTGCAGTGCGTCCTGCTCACAGTGTTCAGCTAGATCTGTTCCTGCTATTTACATTTAGTGCAGTGCGTCCTGCTCACAGTGTTCAGCTAGATCTGTTCCTGCTATTTACATTTAGTGCAGTGCGTCCTGCTCACAGTGTTCAGCTAGATCTGTTCCTGCTATTTACATTTAGTGCAGTGCGTCCTGCTCAAAGTGTTCAGCTAGATCCGTTCCTGCTATTTACATTTAGTGCAGTGCGTCCTGCTCACAGTGTTCAGCTAGATCTGTTCCTGCTATTTACATTTAGTGCAGTGCGTCCTGCTCACAGTGTTCAGCTAGATCTGTTCCTGCTATTTACATTTAGTGCAGTGCGTCCTGCTCACAGTATTCAGCTACATCCGTTCCTGCTATTTACATTTAGTGCAGTGCGTCCTGCTGACAGTGTTCAGCTAGATCTGTTCCTGCTATTTACATTTAGTGCAGTGCGTCCTGCTCACAGTGTTCAGCTAGATCCGTTCCTGCTATTTACATTTAGTGCAGTCAGTGCGTCCTGCTCACAGTGTTCAGCTAGATCCGTTCCTGCTATTTACATTTAGTGCAGTCAGTGCGTCCTGCTCACAGTGTTCAGCTAGATCCGTTCCTGCTATTTACATTTAGTGCAGTCAGTGCGTCCTGCTCACAGTGTTCAGCTAGATCCGTTCCTGCTATTTACATTTAGTGCAGTCAGTGCGTCAGTGCGTCCTGCTCACAGTGTTCAGCTAGATCCGTTCCTGCTATTTACATTTAGTGCAGTGCGTCCTGCTCACAGTGTTCAGCTAGATCCGTTCCTGCTATTTACATTTAGTGCAGTCAGTGCGTCCTGCTCACAGTGTTCAGCTAGATCCGTTCCTGCTATTTACATTTAGTGCAGTGCGTCCTGCTCACAGTGTTCAGCTAGATCCGTTCCTGCTATTTACATTTAGTGCAGTGCGTCCTGCTCACAGTGTTCAGCTAGATCCGTTCCTGTTATCTTCCTACTGACAGGCAGGCTTGTCTGGTTACAGTATATAAAGCTACCTGAAGAAAATTACAGGTGTTCTATCCCAGCTTAGTGCAGCTACAGGCCATTAGTATGTCTGGAAGGCCAAGAAGGAGAGGCAGACAGTCACAAGCCAATAAGAGAGGGCAAGCAGGCTCTGTGTCTAGTGCTGGTCGTGGAGACGGTGCATCCTCATCAGCCCGTGGCCATGGGACACGCTTGGCCTTTTTTTCGGCAGCTGGCCGTGTTGAGCCGCAACATGCAGAAAACTTGGTCGAGTGGATGACCAAGCCGTCCTCATCCTCCTCATCCTCTCTCACCCATGCCCAGGGTGCTTTGTCTGGCAAAGCAGCGGCCTCTTCCCTCAGCTCAATGTCATCAGTGACTCCTTCCCTAGCTCCACCATGTCCTCCTGAGGATTCCCTCGAACTGTTTGACCACAGTGTTGGGTACATGCTCCAGGAGGATGCCCAGCGTTTGGAAGGCTCTGATGATGATACTGAGCTCGATGAAGGCAGTAACATGAGCACGGACAGAGGGGGTGCCCAAGAAGGACAGCAATCTGGCAGTCATGCTCCCCCTGCTGCAGCATACTGCCAGGTTTGCTCCAGTGATGAGGAGGGAGGGGATGATGAGGTCACTGACTCAACGTGGGTGCCTGATAGGAGAGAGGAGGAGGAGGAGGAGGAGGAGGCGGCACATCGCCAACGAGGCAGGATGCCCTCCAGGGGCCAGCCTAAGGGCAGCACATTGACTGCATCACACCCCAAAGCTCCACATGTGCAGGGCGCTGCAGTCTCTGCGCGTTATTCAAAAAGTTCTTTGGTGTGGGCCTTTTTTGAGACGAGTGCATCAGATCGCACCGCTGCTATTTGCAACATATGTCTCAAGCGTATCTCGCGTGGCCAAAACATCTCCCACTTGGGTACCACATGCTTGACCAGACATATGTTGACCTGCCATGCAGTTCGTTGGCAAGCATATCTAAAAGACCCACACCAAAGAACAAAGAGGATCTCTCCTTGCTCCTCATCAGCTGAGATTTCCAACCCCACTAGACCTTCAGTCCTCTCTGAGACCTGCAGTGAGAGGAATGAAGGTGTAGAATTAGGTGTGTCACAGCCAAGTACTTGTGGGCAATCTGCTTTTGGTACACCGACGTCAGATTGTACCAGGCAAATTTCCCTGCCCCAGCTGCTGCACCGCCGAAAGAAGTTCGCTCCCAGCCATCCACATGCCCAGCGGTTGAATGCTAGCTTGGCAAAATTGCTAGCACTTCAACTGCTGCCTTTTCAGTTGGTAGACTCTGCCCCCTTCCGTGAGTTTGTGGAATGTGCGGTTCCTCAGTGGCAGGTACCCAAACGCCACTTTTTCTCACGGAAGGCGATTCCGGCTCTCTACCGGCATGTGGAAGGCAATGTCCATGCCTCGCTGGACAGGGCGGTCAGCGGTAAGGTGCATATTACCGCTGACTCATGGTCCAGCAGGCATGGACAGGGACGTTACTTAAGTTTCACGGCGCATTGGGTGACTCTGCTGGCAGCTGGGAAGGATGCAGGACAAGGTGCAGTAGTGTTGGAGGTTGTTCCGCCACCACGCCTCCAAAATGCTGATTGTGACACACCTCTCTCCTCCACCCCCTCCTCTTCTTCTTCCTCCATGGCCTCTTCCTCGGAACCAGCGGTGCTCCGTAGGCGTTCAAGGGGCTACGCAAGTACGCAGGCCAAAAGATGCCATGCGGTGCTTTAGCTGGTGTGCTTGGGGGACAGGAGCCACACTGGGGCAGAGGTTCTGTCAGCTCTGCAGGGGCAGGTTCAGAGGTGGTTGACGCCACGCCAACTTAAGGCAGGAATGGTGGTTTGCGACAATGGCACCAACCTCCTCTCTGCCCTCCGACAGGGACAACTGACCCATGTGCCCTGTTTGGCTCACGTCCTTAACTTGGTGGTGCAGCGGTTCTTGGGCAGGTACCCGGGCTTACAGGATGTTCTGAGGCAGGCCAGGAAAGTCTGTGTGCATTTACGCCGGTCATATAATGCCAGTGCTCGGCTGACGGACCTCCAAAAGGAGTTTAACCTGCCCAAGAACCGCCTAATCTGTGACATGCCCACCAGGTGGAACTCGACATTGGCCATGCTGCAGCGGCTGCACACGCAGCAGAGGGCCATCAATGAGTACCTGTGCGACTATGGCACCAGGACAGGGTCAGGGGACCTTGGTTTTTTTTCCCCACGCCAGTGGGCCATGATCAGGGATGCATGCACTGTCCTGTCACCATTCGAGGAGGCCACGAGGATGGTGAGCACTGACAGTGCATGCATCAGTGACACTGTCCCCCTTGTCCACCTGTTGGAGCACACGCTGCGTGGAATAATGGACAGGGCACTTGAGGCAGAACAGAGGCAGGAAGAGGAGGACTTCCTTAGCTCTCAAGGCCCCCTTTACCAAGACAGTGTTCCTGCGTGCCCGCCGATCACACAGGAAGAGGACGAGGAGGAGGAGGAGGAGGAGGAGGAAGATTGTGTCAGTATGGAGGTGGAGCCTGGCACTCAGCATCAGCAGTCTTTAAGGGATCAGTCCCAAGGAACACATGGACTTGTACATGGCTGGGAGGAGGTGGCTGCGGACGTTGTTGTCCTTAGTGACCCAGAGGACTCCGGACCGAATGCCTCAGCAAACCTACGCTGCATGGCCTCCCTGATCCTGCAAAGCCTGCGTAAGGATCCTCGTATTCGTGGTATCAAGGAGAAGGACCAATACTGGCTGGCAACCCTCCTTGATCCACGTTACAAGGGTAAGGTTGCGGACCTTATCTTGCCATCGCAGAGGGAGCAGAGGATGAAACATCTTCGGGAGGCCTTGCAGAAAGGTCTGTGCAACGCGTTCCCAGAGACTGGGAGGTTGCAAACTCCTGTTTCTGGACAACGTGTTGCTGAGGCTTCGGTCAGTCAAAGAAGGAGCGGTGGAGAAGGTGGCCGTCTGACCGATGCGTTCAGACAATTTTTTGGTCCGCAGCCCCAAGGTATGATCAGTTCCAGCAACCATCGCCAGCGTCTGTTTTACATGGTGCAGGAATACCTAGGGGCAAGATCAGACTTGGACACCTTTCCCACCGAAAATCCTCTGGGTTACTGGGTCTTGAGGATGGATCACTGGCCAGAGCTTGCACAGTATGCAATTGAGCTACTGGCCTGTCCTGCATCCAGCGTTCTTTCGGAACGCACATTCAGTGCTGCTGGAGGCGTGGTAACCGATCACAGGGTGCGTCTGTCCACTGACTCGGTCGATCGGCTGACCTTCATAAAAATGAATCAGTCTTGGATCACCACCAGCTACCAAGCACCTGATGCTGATGTAACTGAATAATTTTTTTCAGATCCCTTCAAAGACTGCCTATGCTGATGCTGAGTGACTATCCCTGAGTAATTATCCTCTTCCTCCTCAATCATCACGCTGATAGCTTGTAAGAACATTTTTGGTTCTGGGCGCCACCACCAGTGCCTAAGGCACAATTTTTCAGCCCCTGTTTAACAGGGGCATGTAATTACAATTTTTGATGTAATACTTTGCAGCAGGGCTCGTTCCTGCATTCCAACTAGAGTGTCTGTGAGGGGTTGCAGTGTTGTGGCACCAGCACAGTGCCTAAGGCCCAATTTTTCTGCCCCTGTCTAACAGGGGCGTGTAATTACAATTTTTGATGCAATACTTTGCAGCAGGGCTCGTTCCTGCGTTCCAACTAGAGTGTCTGTGAGGGGTTGCAGTGTTGTGGCACCAGCACCAGTGCCTAAGGCCTAATTTTTCAGCTCCTGTTCAACAGGGGCATGTAATTACAATTCTTGATCTAATATTTCACAGCAGGGCCCTGTGAGGGCTTACAGTGTTTTGGCCACAGCAACACCTAAGGCCCAAATTTCTGCTGAGTATATAGGGCAGGACCCTACTTTCAAACATCTAACTTACAAACGACTCCTACTTGCAAACGGAAGGAGACAACAGGAAGTGAGATGAAATCTACCCCTAGGAAGGGAAATTCTCTCATGTAAGAGTTAATATGGGAAAACAATTTCTCCTTTCCACTGATGCTTTCCAATCCTTGTTCCACAAAAAAAACCAAATTTTCAAAAAACATTTTTCATTGGGACAAAAAAGTGAGGTGAAATCTTCTGAAGAGGAGGAAAGACGCAAAACAAATGTCACAGGGGTGATAACCCTTCCCTATGTTTTCCAAAAAGCTTAGAAAAGATTTTTTGGCTGGAGCTAAACACGTTAAAAATGTTCAAAATTACAAACAGATTCTACTTAACAACAAACCTACAGTCCCTGTCTTGTTTGCACCGCCTGTATACTGCTGTTCAGAGTATATAGGGACCTTTCCTTATTTTAATTTGGGTGCGGGGTTCCCCTTAATATCCATACAAGACCCAAAGGGCCTGGTAATGGACTGGGGGGTACCCATGCCGTTTGTCTCAGTGATTTTCATCCATATTGCCATGACCCGACATGACATTAAACCCGCAAGCAGTTTTAAATGAGATTTTTTCCTTTAAAAATGACATTTGGTGCAGGGACTGTTCTAAACATGGGAAACACGCGTCACTTTGCAGGCATACTATAGACACCCCCCAGGTACGATATTTAAAGGAATATTTCACTTTTTTTTTTTTACTTTAAGCATCATTAAAATCACTGCTCCCGAAAAAACGTCCGTTTTTAAAAGTTTTTTTTGCATTGATACATGTCCCCTGGGGTAGGACCCGGGTCCCCACACCCTTTTTAGGACAATACCATGCAAATTAGCCTTTAAAACGAGCACTTTTGATTTCGAACGTTCGAGTCCCATAGACGTCAATGGGGTTCTAACGTTCGTGCGAACTTGCGGTCCGTTCGCGGGTTCTGGTGCGAACCGAACCGGGGGGTGTTCGGCTCATCCCTAATGTTCACCAGAGCTGTTGCCTTTGAATTGAATGTTAATTTCTCTACCATAAGCCGTCTCCAAAGGCGTTTCAGAGAATTTGGCAGTACATCCAACTGGCCTTACAAGCGCAGACCACATGTAACCATACCAGCCCAGGACCTCCACATCCAGCATCTTCACCTCCAAGATCGTCTGAGACCAGCCACCTGCTGCAACAATCGATTTGCATAACCAAAGAGTTTCTGCACAAAACTGTCAGAAACTGTCTCAGGGAAGCACATGTGCATGCTCATCGTCCTCATCGGGGTCTCGACCTAAATGCAGTTCGTCTTCGTAACTGACTTAACAGAGTGGGCAAATGCTCACATTCAATGGTGTCTGGCACTTTGGAGATGTGTTCTCTTCACAGACGAATCCCGGTTTTAACTGTACAGGGCAGATGGCAGACAGCGTGTATGGCGTTGTGTGGGTGAGCGGTTTGCTGATGTCAACGATGTGGATTGAGTGGCCCATGGTGGCAGTGGGGTTATGGTATGGGCAGGCGTATGCTATGGACAATGAACACAGGTGCATTTTATTGATGGCATTTTAAATGCACAGAGATACCGTGGCGAGATCCTGAGGCCCATTGTTGTGCCAGTCATCCACGATCATCACCTCATGTTGCAGAATCTTGATATGCCCTACCTGTAAGGTGGATGGATTATCTCGGCAAAGGAGACGTGCTCACTAACGCAGATTTAGCCTAGGTTCACATTGGAGCAATTTGTCATGTGATTTGATCAAATCGCATGACAAGTCGCATCCTATTGCAGGCAATGGCACTGTTCCAATCGGGGCGACAACGATTTTGCGAAAAGTAGTTCCTGCACTACTTTTGCCGATTTCAGGTGCGACTTCAATAGACATCAGTGCATGAAGCCACACAGATGTCTATCAAGTAGCAGCTGAAATTGTGCTGATCTTGCTACTTTGAAATCGGGCTACTTCAAGTGAAGTAGTGCAATTTCAAAGTGGCATCAATGTGAACCAGGGCTTAGACAGACTTGTGAACAATATTTGTGAGAAATAGGCCTTTATGTACAAAGAAAAGTCATAGATCTTTGCATTCAGCTCATGATAAATAGGGGCAAACACAAAAGTGTTGCGTTTATAATTTTTCTCAGTGTATATATATATATTTCAGTGTATATATATATATATATATATATATATATATATATATATATATATTTTTTTATATATATATATATATATATATATATATATATATATATATATATATATATAGTGCCTTGAAAAAGTATTCATACCCCTTAAAAATTGTCCACATTATCTCATGTTACATCCAAAAACGTAAATGTATTTTATTGGGATTTTCTGTGATAGACCAACCCAAAGTGGCACATTATTGTGCACTGGAAGGAAAATAATAAATGTTTTTCAAAATTATTTTACAAAAAAATATGTGAAAAGTGTGGCGTGCATTTGTATTCAGCCCCCTTTACTCTGATACCCCTATCTAAAATCTAGCGGAACCAATTGCCTTCAGAAGTCACCAAATTAGTAAATAGTCCACCTGTGTGTAATTTAATCTCAGTATAAATACAGCTGTTCTGTGAAGCCCTCAGAGGTTTTGTTAGAGAACCTTAGTGAACAAACAGCATCATAAAAGCCAAGGAACACACCAGACAGGTCAGGGATAAAGTTGTGGAGATGATTAAAGCAGGGTTAGGTTATAAAAAATATCCCAAGCGTTGAACATCTCATGGAGCACTGTTCAATCCATCATCCGAAAATAGAAAGAGTATGGCACAACTGCAAACCTACCAAGACATGTCCGTCCACCTAAACTGACAGGCCGGGCAAGGAGAGCATTCATCAGAGAAGCAGCCAAGAGGCCCATGGTAACTCTGGAGGAGCTGCAGAGATCCACAGCTCAGGTGGGAGAATCTGTCCACAGGACAACTATTAGTTGTGCACTCCACAAATCTGGCCTTTATGGAAGAGTGGCAAGAAGAAAGTCATTGTTGAAAGAAAGCCATAAGAAGTCCTGTTTGCAGTTTGTTAGAAGCCATGTGGGGGACACAGCAAACATGTGGAAGAAGGTGCTCTGGTCAGATGAGACCAAAATTTTACTTTTTGGCCTAAAAGCTAAACGCTATGTGTGGTGGAAAACTAACACTGCACATCACCCTGAACACACCATCCCCACTGTGAAACATGGTGGTGGCAGCATCATATTGTGGAGATGCTTTTCTTCAGCAGGGACAGGGAAGCTGGTCAGAGTTGATGAGAAGATGGATGGAGCCAAATAAAGGGCAATCTTAGAAGAAAACCTGTTAGAGTCTGAAAAAGACCTGAGACTGGGAGGGAGGTTCACCTTCCAGCAGGACAACAATCCTAAACATACAGCCAGAGCTACAATGGTTTAGATCAAAGCATATTCATGTGTTAGAATGGCCTAAAGTCCTAAAGTCCTAAATCCAATTGAGAATCTGTGGCAAGACTTTAAAATTGCTATTCACAGACGCTCTCCATCCAATCTGACAGAGCTTGAGCAATTTTGCAAAGAAGAATGGGCAAAAATGTCCCTCTCTAGATGTGTAAAGCTGGTAGAGACATCCCCAAAAAGACTTGCAGCTGTAATTGCAGCGAATGGGGGCTGAATAGAAATGCACGCCACACTTTTCACATATTTATTTGTAAAAAATTTTGAAAACCGTTTATCATTTTCCTTCCACTTCACGCTTATGTGCCACTTTGTGTTGGTCTATCACATAAATTCCCAATAAAATACATTTTTGGTTGTAACATAACAAAATGTGGAAAATGTCAAGGGGTATGAATAATTTTTCAAGGCACTGTATATACACTGGAGATCAAAATTAGAGATTACAATTTCCTTAAAGCGGGATTCCGGCCAGCTAAAAAAAAAATTTTAAGTTAGCAGCTACAAACACTGTAGCTGCTGACTTTAAATAAGTAGACTTACCTGTCCTGGGTGCCCGCGATGTCGGCCGCCCGAGGCCGACCCGTCCCTCGGCTCTTGGGTCCCGGCACCGCCATCCTAGGTAAGGGAAACAGGCAGTGGAGCCTCCTACTGCGCACGCGCGAGCGGCACGGCGATCTGTGAATGGCCCTGTGGTTTTCTGGGAACACACACAGTTCCCAGAAGGCAACGGGGCCGCTCAGCTAGGAGCAGAACACGCCACGGAATAGGAACAGGCACATTAGGAAGACTGCCTAGCAACAAGGGTTCAGGTAAGTTTAATTTTTTTTTTTTTTTCAAATTTTTTTTTTAGGATTTTTGGTGAAATTTTTTTCTTCAGGGTGGCCTTCCACTTTAATTTCAAGGTCACTGCTTAGTCCTATTTGAAATGATCTAAACAGGAGTAAAAGAACAGTTTTGTTAAGCATATTTCATGAGTTACATATGTTTTGAAGCACAAAATAAAAAACTTCAATGATATTTGAAAAAGAACATCAAAATCAAAATTAGAGAACACTTTTAGATACCTCCCAGTTATTGGTGTTAATCTGGCACCTTGTGCTAATTTCTTAAATTATCTGAAAAAACCCTATTTAACTGGCAGCCTAAGGCCCCTTTCACACGGGCTTTCTGATCAGGTCCGCCTGTCAGTTTTTCAGGCGGACCTGATAAGACCCTCCATTCCCTCCTATGGAGCGGCAGATGTCAGCGGTGACATGTCCGCTGACACCCGCTGCTATTCGATCCGATCCTGTCCAGACGAATGGTGATCCTATTTTCCATCTGTCTGGCGGATCAGATGAAAACGGACAGAAAATCTGTTTTCATCCAATCTCCCCATAGAGGAGAGCGGGGCTCTGACAGGTCTGTTTCTGCACACTGAGCGGAGACATACCTGTCATCCACCTGCACAGCGGGGATCAGCGGAGTGATCTCCAGTTGAGCACAGCATGGTGCACCGGGTGGACTGCCCATGTGAAAGGACCTTAACTTTCCAGTTTTCACTGACTTTGCAAGATGGTGAGCCGTTCTAAAGTGACTGAAACCCTCCGGCATCAGGTTGTCCAGATGAAGGCCAAAGGGATGACCCTTTCAGCCATAGCAAGAGAAATTTGTTGTTCCAAATTTCTGATTTCTACAATATTGCATGTTTACAACGTCACAAACTCATTCAATTTCCCAAGAAGGCTGGTCGTCCATGAAAGACAAATGCAAGAGAGGACAGGATAATGCAGAGAATATCAATGGTCAATTGGTTCAACACTGCAGCTGCGATCGCTTGTCAGTTCAGCGCATAACAGAGTAAAGCCCCGTACACACGATCTGAAAATCGTACGAAAAATGCCACATTCTAATCGATCGTACGATAATCGGAACATTAGCTTCGAGAGCCGATCAGGATGGTTCATCCAATATTATTCTATCGGACATGCACGGAAATTTTTTTCGTACGATGCCAGATTGTATGATTTTCGTTTAATCAGTACACCTTTCGTTCGAAAATGCAATACAAATGCATTACAACACATAACATCACTTCCAAATGTTTATGCTGTCGTACGGGAATTTTCGTGACTTTAGTAAACTCATCAGATTCGACGTGAGATTAGCATGCAAAAAAAAAACGGACGCTCATTCGTCCGATAATCGGATCGTGTGTACCGGGCATTAGGATCTGTCTCTTCATGCAGTGGGGTTTATTTACTAAAGGTAAATCCACTTTGCAGTACAAGTGCACTTGGAAATTCAGTCGCTGTAGATCTGAGGGGGACATGCAAGGAAAATAAAAAACAGCATTTTAGCTTGCACATGATTGGATGGTTAAATCAGCAGTGCTCCCCGCTATTTCAGATCTTCCCCTCAGATCTACAGTGACTGCACTTCCAAGTGGACTTGTAGTGTCTCGCTGTTTAGGAGAATTTGAACTGAAAGCCCACTCTGCAGTGACCAAACCTCTCATTAGCAGAAAGAATCAAAAGGCTACACTAACCTTTGCTGAGGAGCATGTTGTGTGGGCAGAGGAGAACTGGTCCAAAGATGAAAGCAAGCTTAATTTGTTTTGGTCCGATGGGAAACATTATGTTCGTAGTCAAACTGGGCAAAGAATGTGTGTAAAGAAGTCAGTAAAGGTGGAGGGGGAAGCGTCATGGTTTGGGGGATGTTTTCTGCAGCAGGAGTTGGGCCTCTTTGACAGCTACATGGCAGAGAGAATATAAATGTTTATTAGATCTTTCTTCGAAAACATGCGGTTCCTTCCCTGCGTTCATCACCCAATCAGACAGCAATTTTAATGCACCACAATGCCCCCTGTCACACAGCAAAACGGTTAAAGCAGTTCCTTGTAGCTGAAAACATTGAAATAATGAAATGGCCAGCCCAGAGTCCTGATCTAAACCCAATAGGTAACCTCTGGAAAATCCAATACAGTCACTGAACTGTGGAAGAGACTGGAAGAAGAGTGGAACAAAATCACACCAGAGCAGTGTGGGAGACTAGTGATGTTCTGTGGCCGCAGATGCGCTGAAGTCATTTAAAGCAAGGGCCTGTACACTTCCTACTAATTGTTGATTGTTTGATTGTAACCTTCAGAAAATTTAGTTGTAATTTGTCTCCATGCTACACTCATTGCTTTTCTTTAATTTTGATCATTGTGTTTTCCACAACAAAAATTCCATCAAATTGAGAAATGAAGATTACATTATTTCTGAAAAATCAAGTGTTTATACATTGTTCTCTCATTTTGATCTCCAGTGTATATATATATATATATATATATATATATATATATATATATATATACCACACACACACACACTATATAAAATTCTCAGATTCCTCTACCAGTAAAAATTGAGCAGGTATCTGATGACGACTGGAGGAATCTGTGAATTACAGAGATGTGCTGCAGTAACCTGCTGAGTGACTGCAGAAATCCTTCCCCTCCTCACTGAAGCTGCAGTGTCCGTGGGCAGGGGGTTTGTGTTCTCTTACCATCCACATCTTGCATATGTAGTATGCCAGCCCCAGTAGGAGGAGACATGCTATGTAACTGGGTGTGATGTGACTGACAATATTGTGTAGTAGATCTGGGAGGCCCAGGGCCCCTCTATATTGTGCTGTTACAATGTCCTCTCTGCTCCCGATCCTGCCACTGCTGGTGACAACTGTCTGTGAGTATGATAATGATGACACTAAAAAAGGGATGCGATCATTGCTCTGGAAAGGGGCAGCTGCAGATTGCAACAGCAGCAGCATGCGTGTCCTTGTGATGTTGTGTTATTTGCATGCTGGCTGGTTTCTCAGTGAGATAACAGAGGACTAGAAGATCAGTTGCATCACTCTCTGCAGACATTCATCTTGATGGTCATGCAGTGTGATGTAGCAATGTCTCCGGTGCCATTGTCTGAGGTATTACGCACTGTGTCGTGTTACTATACACAATAACACTGAGTAGTCCCCTGTAATCCTGGACATACCTTTCCCTATGTGATAGACATCTGGGTGTGTGGACCTGTAGCTATGCATGCAGATGTCTTTCTAGTACAGTGTGTTTACAAGTGCAGTGTGTTTACAGGTACAGTGTGTTTACAAGTGCCATGTGTTTACAAGTGCAGTGTGTTTACAAGTACAGTATGTTTACAAGTGCATTGTGTTTACAGGCACAGTGTGTTTACAAGTGCAGTGTGTTTACAGGTACAGTGTGTTTACAAGTGCCATGTGTTTACAAGTGCAGTGTGTTTACAAGTACAGTATGTTTACAAGTGCAGTGTGTTTACAAGTGCAGTGTGTTTACAGGTACAGTGTGTTTACAAGTGCAGTGTGTTTACAAGTACAGTGTGTTTACAAGTTCAGTGTGTTTACAGGCACAGTGTGTTTACAAGTGCAGTGTGTTTACAAGTGCCATGTGTTTACAAGTGCAGTGTGTTTACAAGTGCCCAGGGGCGGACTGATAACTCATGGGGCGCCCGGGCAATAGGAGATTATGGGGCCCCCAGGCAATCAGAGATTATGGGGCCACACAGTATACACACACACAGTATACACACACAGTATACAATCACACAGTATACACATACATGTACACACAGTATGCACAGACAGATGTAAAAAACCCCACAGATTTATACATACTGTCCCTGGTTTTACTGAGGCTGGCAACCCTGATGGGGCCCCCTAGTGGCCCAGGGCCCTCGGGCAGTGCCCTCAGTCCACCCCTGCAAGTGCCATGTGTTTACATGTGCAGTGTGTTTACAGGTACAGTGTTTACGAGTGCCATGTGTTTACAGCTGCAGCCTTATTCTGCAGTGTGGGCTTCTTAAGGGCAATTCCAGCTGGTTTCATTTGGGAAGAATCCCTCTCACACTTCTGTATCACAGATCCTCTAAGAAATCAGCGGCCCATCTCTCATCTCATTATTGACAACTCAAAGAATGTGTTAAATTATAAGGGAATATAAAGGAAAAATCACATTACACTGTTACCTTTCTTTATAGCTTTTCAGTGGCAACTCTAGGAACAATATATAGGGGGCGGCACATAAGATACCACAGTCAAAAATGGAGGGGCACTCAAAATTTTCACCACTAAATCATACCACTTAAAAAACTAAAGAAGTATATATAAAGAAGATTACAAAATATGAGAGTAATGCAGTATGCAATGATACCTTTTTATTGTATTAACCTAACACTTAAAAGACAAGTCTAAGGCCCCTTTTCAGATGGGTGCCTCTGCTATACGGAATCCGTTTGCTCAGCGGGGGATCTCTTCGCTGATCCCCACTGAGCAGTACAGCCCGTGTGAAAGGGGCCTTAATAATGAGTTTTCCTTTGGTATTGCTTCAGACCTGGGAAAGAGAGGAAAACTCTCAAAAGCTTCTCTTTAAAGTTTATAGCAATTTCAGCAAACACCAGGGCTGTGTAAATAATCCCCTATGTTTAATATGTCACTAATGAAGACCAATGAACAGAAGGTGTATGTGTGTGTGTGAGATGCTCTGAACTCACCGGCTACACTCCTGTTCCTGGTCTGTGACTCAGGCAGTCAGGCAGTTTGTATTTTCAGCCTTTGCTCAGCAATAGTAGCCTCCACATTCCTCCCAGTGCGTCTATGGGAATGTTTGACCATTCTTCCAGAAGCGCATTTGTGAGGTCAGGCACTGATGTGGACGAGAAGGCCTGGCTTGGAGTCTCTGCTCTAATTCATCCCAAAGGTGTTCTATGGGGTTGAGGTCAGGACTCTGTGCAGGCTAGTCAAGTTCTTCCACCCCAAACTCGCTTATGTCGTTATGGACCTTGCTTTGTGCCCTGGTCCATATCATTATGTAGAAGGGGGATTAGTGTGTGGGGTTGCTTTTCAGGGTTTGGGCTTGGCCCCTTAGTTCCAGTGAAGGGAACTCTTAAGGTGTCAGCATACCAAGACATTTTGGACAATTTCATGCTCTCAAATTTGTGGGAACAGTTTGGGGATGGCTTCTTCCTTTTCCAACATGACTGCGCACCAGTGCACAAAGCAAGGTCCATAAAGACATGGATGAGCGAGTTTGGGGTGGAGGAACTTGACTGTACTGACCTCAACCCGACAGAACACCTTTGGGATGAATTAGAGCGGAGACTGTGAGCCAGGCCTTCTCATCCACATCAGTGTCTGACCTCACAAATGTGCTTCTGGAAGAATGGTCAAACATTCCCACAGACACACTCCTAAACCTTGTGGGCAGCCTTCCCAGAACAGTTAAAGCTGTTATAGCTGCAAAGGGTGGGCCAACTCAACATTGAACCCTACAGACTAAGACTGGGGTGTCATTAAAGTTCATGTGTGTGTAAAGGCAGGCGTCCCAATACTTTTGGTAATATAGTGTATATAATATATAGCAGGGGTCTTCAAACTACGGCCCTCCAGTTGTTCAGGAACTACAATTCCCATCATGCCTAGTCATGCCTGTAAATGTCACAGTATTACAATGCCTCATGGGATGTGTAGTTCCGCAACAGCTGGAAGGCCATAGTTTGAAGATTCCTGATATATAGGAACATCAAGTGTCACTCCTTTAGGGAGCCCCAAAAGGAGAAGCAATTCATGTGGCCGTAAGGTCATCAAAACCAAAGCAATGAAAGCATCATTCTTTTGTAAATACTTAGTTTCAAACACCTACTTACAGAGATAATGTGGTACTAAAAACATTTAAAGTGGACCTGGCATCAAAAATATTTTTAGCATATTAACCACTTGAGCCCCGGACCATTATGCTGCCTAAGGACCAGAGGTCTTTTTCCAATTTGGCACTGCGTCGCTTTAACTGCTAATTGCGCGGTCATGCAATGCTGTACCCAAACGAAATTTGCGTCCTTTTCTTCCCACAAATAGAGCTTTCTTTTGATGGTATTTGATCACCTCTGCGGTTTTTATTTTTTGCGCTATAAACGGAAAAAGACCGAAAATTTTGAAAAAAAATGATATTTTCTACTTTTTGTTATAAAAAAAATCCAATAAACTAAATTTTAGTCATACATTTAGGCCAAAATGTATTCGGCCACATGTCTTTGGTAAAAAAAATGTCAATAAGTGTATATTTATTGGTTTGCGCAAAAGTTATAGCGTCTACAAACTAGGGTACATTTTCTGGAATTTACACAGCTTTTAGTTTATGACTGCCTATGTCATTTCTTGAGGTGCTAAAATGGCAGGGCAGTACAAAACCCCCCCAAATGACCCCATTTTGGAAAGTAGACACCCCAAGGAAATTGCTGAGAGGCATGTTGAACCCATTGAATATTTATTTTTTTTGTCCCAAGTGATTGAAAAATGACAAAAAAAAAAAAAAAAAAAAATATTTACAAAAAGTCGTCACTAAATGATATATTGCTCACACAGGCCATGGGCCTATGTGGAATTGCACCCCAAAATACATTTAGCTGCTTCTCCTGAGTATGGGGATACCACATGTGTGGGACTTTTTGGGAGCCTAGCCGCGTACGGGGCCCCGAAAACCAATCACCGCCTTCAGGATTTCTAAGGGTGTAAATTTTTGCTTTCACTCTTCACTGCCTATCACAGTTTCGGAGGCCATGGAATGCCCAGGTGGCACAAAACCCCCCAAAATGACCCCATTTTGGAAAGTAGACACCCCAAGCTATTTGCTGAGAGGCATATTGAGTCCATGGAATATTTTATATTTTGACACAAGTTGCGGGAAAGTGACACTTTTTTTTTTTTTTTTTTTTTTTTTCATAAAGTTGTCACTAAATGATATATTGCTCACACAGGCCATGGGCATATGTGGAATTGCACCCCAAAATACATTTAGCTGCTTCTCCTGAGTATGGGGATACCACATGTGTGGGACTTTTTGGGAGCCTAGCCGCGTACTGGACCCCAAAAACCAATCACTGCCTTCAGGATTTCTAAGGGTGAAAATTTTTGATTTCACTCTTTACTGCCTATCACAGTTTCGGAGGCCATGGAATGCCCAGGTGGCACAAAACCCCCCCAAATGACCCCATTTTGGAAAGTAGACACCCCAAGCTATTTGCTGAAAGGCATGGTGAGTATTTTGCAGCTCTCATTTGTTTTTGAAAATGAAGAAAGACAAGAAAAAACATTTTTTTTTTCTTTTTTCAATTTTCAAAACTTTGTGACAAAAAGTGAGGTCTGCAAAATACTCACTATACCTCTCAGCAAATAGCTTGGGGTGTCTACTTTCCAAAATGGGGTCATTTGGGGGGGTTTTGTGCCACCTGGGCATTCCATGGCCTCCGAAACTGTGATAGGCAGTGAAGAGTGAAATCAAAAATTCACGCCCTTAGAAAGCCTGAAGGCGGTGCTTGGTTTTCGGGGTCCCGTACGCGGCTAGGCTCCCAAAAAGTCTCACACATGTGGTATCCCCGTACTCAGGAGAAGCAGCAGAATGTATTTTGGGGTGTAATTTCATATATTTCCATGGCATGTTTGAGCAATATATCATTTAGTGACAACTTTGTGCAAAAAAAAAAAAAAAAAAAAAAATTTGTCTCTTTCCCGCAACTTGTGTCGCAATATAAAATATTCCATGGACTCGACATGCCTCTCAGCAAATAGCTTGGGGTGTCTACTTTCCAAAATGGGGTCATTTGGGGGGGTTTTGAACTGTCCTGGCATTTTATGCACAACATTTAGAAGCTTATGTCACACATCACCCACTCTTCTAACCACTTGAAGACAAAGCCCTTTCTGACACTTATTGTTTACATGAAAAAGTTTTTTTTTTTTGCAAAAAAATTACTTTGAACCCCCAAACATTATATATTTTTTTAAAGCAAATGCCCTACAGATTAAAATGGTGGGTGTTTCATTTTTTTTTTTTTACACAGTAATTGCGCAGCGATTTTTCAAACGCATTTTTTGGGGAAAAAACACACTTTTTTTAATTTTAATGCACTAAAACACGCTATATTGCCCAAATGTTTGATGAAATAAAAAAGATGATCTCAGGCCGAGTACATGGATACCAAACATGACATGCTTTAAAATTGCGCACAAACGTGCAGTGGCAACAAAATAAATACATGTTTAAAAGCCTTCAAAAGCCTTTACAGGTTACCACTTTAGATTTACAGAGGAGGTCTACTGGAAAAATTACTGCACTCGATCTGGCCTTCGCGGTGATACCTCACATGCATGGTGCAATTGCTGTTTACGTTTGACGACAGACCGCCGCTTGCGTTCGCCTTAGCGCGAGAGCAGGGGGCGACAGGGGTGTTTGTTTTTTTTGTTTTTTTTTCTTTATTATTTTTTTGCTTTTTTAATCTTACTTTTAAACTGTTCCTTTCATATTTTTTTTTTTAATCATTTTTATTGTTATCTCGGGGAATGTAAATATCCCCTATGATAGCAATAGGTAGTGACAGGTACTCTTTTTTGAAAAAATTGTGGTCTATTAGACCCTAGATCTCTCCTCTGCCCTCAAAGCATCTGACCACACCAAGATCGGTGTGATAAAATGCTTCCCCAATTTCCCAATGGCGCTATTTACATCCGGCGAAATCTAAGTCATGAAATACTCGTAGCTTCCGGTTTCTTAGGCCATAGAGATGTTTGGAGCCACTCTGGTCTCTGATCAGCTCTATGGTCAGCTGGCTGAATCACCGGCTGCATTCTCAGGTTCCCTGTTGAGACAGGAGAGCCAGAGAAAAACACGGAAGACGGTGGGGGGGGGGGGGCATTCCCTCCCACGGCTTGTAAAAGCAGTCTAGAGGCTAATTAGCCGCTAGGATTGCTTTTACATGAAAGCCGACCGCTGGCTGAAAAGAATGATACCAAGATGATACCTAAACCTGCAGGCATCATTCTGGTATAACCACTCAAAGTCGTGAATGGCGTACCTGAAGACAAAAAAATGGTTAACAATGGTTAACAATAAAGCACAGTAAAGTGTAAATAATTACACACCTGAAAAACAAACATGATAAAACATAATAACAATAACAATAACAATCAATAACAATAACAATAACAATAAAACATTGCAGAATAGAATACAGTAAAAAAGAGCAGAACAATAGAGAGAGAGAATAGAGAGAGAGAGAACAATAAAACAACAACTATTTTTTTTTATTTCATATTTTTTTTTTTTTTACACTTTTTTTGTAACTAACTTTTATAACTGTAACCGGTTCCAGGTTCGGGTCTCTCAAAATGCGATGGCATCTTGGGAGACCCTGTGAAAGTGTGCCTAGTCTGTGCAATGCTGTACCCTACGCTAATACTCAACTAGTGAATGGTAGCGTTCAAAACATTCACCAATGCAAAGACCAGGATTGTCAGGACAGGAGGGACAATAATAGCGGGTGTCACGCCTATATCCTCGCTTGCTGCAGACACGACATCTTTTTTGGGGGGTTCGTTGGGTAGGGGTACTCGGGAGGACATAAAAATGCCTCTCATGCAGCCGACTGCATTTGGTTGGGGATGTGAATGGGGGAAGTACGGGCGCTGCAGAAGCGGTGGGTTCCCAATTAGGATTGGCGAATGCAGCAGGAAGGGCATTATGGGCACGACGGGCCTGTGTTTGTCTTTTTGGTGGCGGCGGGACGCTACTTGTGCTTGCCACCTCACCAGCTTGAACTGCACTTATGGGACTCGCCACGTCACCAAGTGTTACTGCAGTGCTGGTTTGACTACGACCGGGGTGTACTAGGCCGCTGGCGCTTGCCAGTTCACCAAAACACTACCAAAAAACTGTTAGCGATCGCAGGGATCAGGCCTGACTCTGCGAACGCTGCAGTTATGCGTTTAGTGTTTTGTAAGTGACAGTGATCGATCGATACCGCACTTGGGTGGGCTGGGCTGGGCCGGGCGGAGGGGCAAAACGCAGGTGCTAGCAGGTATCTGGGCTGATCCCGCTAACACTGCGTTTTTGGGAACCCTAAACTGCTGGTGACGCTAGTATAGATCTGATCGGATCAGATATTGATGCGATCAGATACTATACCACTAAGGGAGGTGTACAGTGCGTGCGTGGGTGTTAGCGCTACTGGCGCTAATCTGACGCTGCCTGGGGCTGGTGCTTGCCAGTTCACCAAAACGCTACAAAAAAAACTGTTAGCGATCGCAGGGATCAGGCCTGACTCTGCGAACGCTGCAGTTATGCGTTTAGTGTTTTGTAAGTGACAGTGATCGATCGATACTGCACTTGGGTGGGCTGGGCTGGGCCGGGCGGAGGGGCAAAACGCAGGTGCTAGCAGGTATCTGGGCTGATTCCGCTAACACTGCGTTTTTGGGAACCCTAAACTGCTGGGGACGCTAGTATAGATCTGATCGGATCAGATATTGATCCGTTCAGATACTATACCACTAAGGGAGGTGTACAGTGCGTGCGTGGGTGTTAGCGGTACTGGCGCTAACCTGACGCTGCCTGGGGCTGGTGCTTGCCAGTTCACCAAAACGCTACAAAAAAAACTGTTAGCGATCGCAGGGATCAGGCCTGACTCTGCGAACGCTGCAGTTATGCGTTTAGTGCCTTGTAAGTGACAGTGATCGATCGATACTGCACTTGGGTGGGCCGGGCGGAGGGACAAAACGCAAGTGCTAGCGGGTATCTGGGCTGATCCCGCTAACACTGCGTTTTTGGGAACCCTAAACTGCTGGGGACGCTAGTATAGATCTGATCGGATCAGATATTGATCCGTTCAGATACTATACCACTAAGGGAGGCGCATGCTGCGTGCGTGGGTGTTAGCGGTACTGGCGCTAATTTGACGCTGCCTGGGGCGACGCATATCACCGCCGGGCGATCGGGGGGCTAAACCTTTATTCGGTAATAAACGGCGGGTGCCCTGACACTATAAAAAATAAACGAACTAACCAGCGTCAACCGTAACGGTTATACGGTGATCAGTGGTGAAAGGGTTAACTAGGGGGCAATCAAGGGGTTAAAACATTTATTAGGTAGTATATGGGGGTCCCTGACGCTATAAAACGCTGACGGCGAACCTAAATATTTACCTCACTAACTAGCGTCACCAGCGACACTAATACAGCGATCAGAAAAATGATCGCTTAGCGACACTGGTGACAGGGGGTGATCAAGGGGTTAAAACTTTATTAGGGGGGGTTAGGGGGGTACCCTAGACCTAAAGGGGGGTAATATACACTGTCCCAACACAGTAACTGTCACAAACTGACACTATGCAGTAATCAGAAAAAAAAACAAACAAAAAAAAAAAAAACTGCTGGTGTCAGTTTGTGACAGGGGGGGGGGGGGTGATTGGGGGGGGATCGGGGGGCGATCGGGGGGGGGGATCGGGGTGATTTGTGTGCCTGGCATGTTCTACTGTGTGTGTAGTGTTTGTGCACTCACATACTTGTCGTCTCTCCTCGGGCCGGAACGGAAAATACCGACCCGAGGGGAGATGACATCACTTCCTTTGCTGCTGTTTAGCATACAGCAGCAAAGGAGTGTTCTCATTGGCCGGCGGCGATCGCGAGGGGGGGGCCACGAACGGATGGTCTCCCCCTCATCACCGATCGCCGCTGGACAAACGACGACCGCCTCGGGCACCGGGGGGGGGTCCGATCGGACCCCCCACCCGCGGAAGGCAAATCACGTACCCTGTACGTGATTTTGCCTGTCCGTGCCACTTTGCCGACGTACATCGGCGTGAGGCGGTCGTCAAGTGGTTAAAGCAGAACTAAATTGAAAAAAATAAATAAATAAATTGTGAGCAGGCGGGTTCTTTATTGCAGAAGAGACATGTGCTATGCATCATCTGTAATGAAATAAACTTACCTGCTCTAAGAATGTCCATTGAGCTGCACATGCACAGGAGTTACATCATGCTCTTGTATGATGTGACCATTACTCAAATTTCCTGTGCTGCTGACACAAACTGGTGGCTGCAGGGTCACTGTCACCTTTTATGTTGCATAAGAATAGTAGTGGTTAGCACTTCTGCATCACAGCAGTGGGTTCTGCAGAAAAAAATAAAAGTCAGCAGCTACAAATATTGTAGCTGCTGACTTTTAATATTAGGACACTTCCCTGTCCAGGAATCCAGCGGTGTCTTCACCTGAGCTGGATTTTTAAATCGGGTGCTGCTGCCTCCATCAGTGAAGCCGTATGCCTTCACAGCCGGTTCCCTATTGCGCATGAGCGAAGCGCGCTCTCTAATTGGGCTGGCTGCGGGGGAAGGAGGAGGAGGGCTGAACTGCTGGCTGAGTTTAACCGCTTGCCGACCGGCCGCCGTCATTATACTGCGGCAGGTCAGCACGATCCCGCGAGCTGTCGTAGCTGTACATCGGCTCATCTAAGCAGGATAGCAGGCAAGCCCGCGTGTCCGCTGCACTCGGGGGGGGTGCCGATGCTCGTGGCCGAAGGTAGAGATGACCGCCGGCCACGAGCGATCGCAGGCACAAGAGGCAGAACAGGGACGTGTGTATGTGTGTAAACACACAAATCCCTGTTCTGTTCTGTGAGGAGAGACAGATCGTGAGTTCCTAATAACCACAATCCATCACTTCCTCTAGGTCAGTCCCCTCCCCCTACACTTAGAAAAACACACAGGGAACACAGTTAACCCCTTGATCGCTCCCTAGTGTTAACCCCTTCCCTGCCAGTGACATTTTAACAGTTATCAGTTCTTTTTTTATAGCACTGATCGCTGTATAAATGCCAATGGTCCCAAAAATGTGTCAAAAGTGTCCGATATGTCTGCCATAATGTCGCAGCCCTGATAAAAATCGCAGATCGCCGCCATTACTAGTAAAAAAAATAAAAATGCTATAAATCTATTCCCTATTTTGTAGACACTATAAATTTTGCGCAAACCAATCAATATACGCTTATTATGATTTTTTTACCAAAAATATGTAGAAGAATACATATTGGCCTAAACTGAGAAAAAAAATTGCTGTTTTTTAAAAAATAAAGGAGATATTTATTATAGCAAAAAGTAAAAATATTGTGCTTTTTTCAAAATTGTCGCTCTTTTTTTTGTTTATAGCACAAAAAATAAACACCGCAGAGATTATCAAATACCACCAATAGAAAGCACTATTTGTGGGAAAAAAAGGACGTCAATTTTGTTTGGGTGCAGTATGGCACGACCGTGCAGTTGTCAGTTAAAGCGAACCGCTAAAAATGGCCTGGTCATTCAGCAGCCAAATCTTCTGGGGCTAAAGTGGTTAAAAAAAAGTGTCAAAATCAGGTGGAGGAGGAGGCAGATAAGCAGACCTTCCACTTTTGGTTGGAGCTCTGCTTTAAGTCACTATCTGTATGGAGTTTGCAGTGTGCATGGTGTCCCTGTGCTGGAGTGGATTTCCTCCACACTCCCTGCTGGTTGTTTAACTGGTTCCTTTCCAAATTGGCCCTAGAATGTGTATGTATACATGTGAGATCGGGACCATAGATTGTAACCTCCTTGAAGGCAGAGGCTGATGTGAATGTGTTGTGTAAATTAATGGTGCTATATAAATACCTGTAATAAACAAGAACTGTTATCAAATGATGTGCTATAAAAGCACACCGTTCTTCGCACTCTCTAGGATAAAACAGCCTACAGAATTTAATTGTAGCGGGATTGTAGACTGGCAATGGAATAATATATACAGTAAATGAAGTGTAAACTCTCAGAATCTGTAAATAAACCCGATGATGTATGTGTTACACATGACAAAATGACAACGTGGTAATTGTCTCTGTCTCTCAGTTGCTCAGCTGCAAGTCACAACCTCTCCATCTCCGGTTTCGGCTGAAGTGGGATCCACTGCCGTCTTGCAGTGTAAGTTTACCTTGGGTGTTACCCCGGTGGACCCGGCGCAGGTACATGTGGTATGGAAGAATGAGGGGAAAAAAGTGCTGTCGTACGTGGATCAAATCACAGCATTCAGACCCGGGGCACAGATAACAGAGGAGCACCTGGCACAGGGAGATGCCTCACTGTCTCTCCCTAATGTCACCCATGAGGACGCTGGCTGGTATTCCTGTAGCATCCGACTAGCATCTGAACAAGCTACACAGAGTTTAAACTTAATAGTTAAAGGTAAGTGCGAATTGTGTCTGTGTTTATTAATGATCCTTCTTAAAGTGGAACTGAAGGAGTTGAACTTACCTTTCCAATTCTCCCTTGATTGTTCCTGGCATCTTCTGTGTGTCGGTTTTTATCCATCTTCATTGGCCGTTGCGGTGTGACGTCACTCCTACGCATTCGCAGTAGTCAATCATCACAGCACACAGAGATTGGTCCAGTGCTGTAAGCTGAGATGCGCAGCTCAGTTTACAGCACTGAAGAAGACAATGAGCAGGCAGGCAGGTAGGGGCACTTTATTGCAGAAGAGACAAGGGGAAGAGTCTATTTTATGACGTCATTGCGCGTGCCGCCGCCAGGCGGGTGTTGCCATTATAAATGCCTGTAACACATTATGTTTGTAAGTACCACACCATTTAATACAATTATGTTGCAGTAGATACTGGGCCATGTTTTTTTGTTTTTTCATTTTATAAGTACACTGACACTTTCCTGGGAGCCGTACTCCTGGAAAGAGGTGAAACTTATCGCTGTCTATACAGGATCCATTCCATGCAGACCCCTTACCCTGTGGACTAGTGAAGAACCATGCAATGGTAGCCTCTTATGATGTGGAGGTGTACCTTCTGGTAAGCAGGTTTTTCTGACAGTGGTGGACTCTCACTCAGAGGCGCGGTTTAGATAATACAGGATCCGTGGAGTCAAAGTGGAAGGATTTTTTTCCATTGCATCATGCATAGAAAGCACACTTGTTTGCACTATCTCTAAGGCTAAGTTTCCATTATTGCAACCTCAAAGTCGCGTGATTTACACTGTGACTTTGCAATGCGATTTTTGATGTGATGTTATGCGACTGGCGAGAACCATGGGAGAACAAGATGCACTGAAGTCGGAACAAAGTAGTACAAAAATGTTTTTTGGAGTCGCCGCAACTTGAGTCGCACCAATTAGAACGGGGACCATTGAAATACATGGATTTTGACTTGTCATGCGACGACTTTACATGTGTTAGACAGGAGGGGGGGCTTCCATCATAACAAATATGGAGTGTGGTGGTCCCATCCCTTACGTGATAAATCATAGAAAAAAGAGTACCCCTTGGATTGGGACTTTGACAGACCACCAAACCCGTTCAAGTAAAAAAATATATTTTATTGATATACTTTAAAAAAAAAGACGTGAGAGCGTCTATAGCATAAAATATAAAAAAAAATCAAAAAATCATTCCATACAGAATAGAGACAAAATCAGAAACAAAGAAAATGTACAAGGTGACGATAGTTAGTATACTCTCATGGGGGTAGTGTGTTTACATGTGTTAAGTCGCATAACAACTCGCAGTAGTGGAAACAGAGCCTAAGGGCTAGTTTACACTTGCTTCAAAACAAGGCTTCAGACAGGCTTTGTTAAAGCTCTTTGAATGCCAGTCAAAGCTCCTGTCACTAAATAAAAGTATTACTTTACAGTCCTGTTAACACCTTGCTTTGCTTTGCTTCAGCTTCGCTTCGAAAATTATACCCCATGTCGCTTTAGTGGTGCTTCAAAGCGTCTTCAAAGCCTCCATACGACTCCAAACAAAACTCGCTTGAAGCACCTGGGGCTTTTGAGAGGCTTAAATTCAGCTTTAGCTTCGCTTTGTTTTTGGAGAAATTGCAGGTATGAGATATCCACACACACACACAGGACATCTGTCAAGCTTCAACAAAGCTTCAAAAGAGCATCCCCAAAGCTTCATCGAAGCACCACCGAAGCATCAAAAACACATCATAATAGCATGTTGAAGCGGTAGGCGCTTTAATGTGTGTTGAAACCAAAGCAAGTGTAAATGAGCCTTAAAAGGTTAATTTGGTCTTAATGCTCTTTATGAATTTTGGTGAAAGCGTTTACTTCATTGGTACAGTATATGAGATTCTTACATATTTATGGATTTTGTAGTATGAATTTATTTGCATGTTGCCACTTTTAAAAACAGTATATTAGGTTGGATTACGTTAATTAAAGCATGGTATCTTGAGGTACTTATATATTAGTATATTGAATCAGCACTTTATATTAAATTATAGTATATTTGTTTTAGAGGGACAGAACACCATTTTTGTTTTTTTTTTAGTTTTTGCTTATTTTGTATTCAGATATAGTGGAAGCACCAGTCTCGATCTGTATTTAACACCAAGCACAGTTTTTTTCTGGGTTTATGGTATATAAAAGAAGAGACATTGCAATAAAAGCCTAACTGCTCGCAGTTTATTACAGCGGAACTTCATTTCCGCTTTTAAATAAGCCCTCATTCGTTGATCTCCGCTGAGCCGGCAGATGACAGGTCCCTCTCTGCTCACTGAGCGGGGAGGGGCTTGTCAGGCGCCGCTGCTGCCTATGGAGGGATCGGATGAAAACGGACAGCATGTCTGATTTCAACAGATCTCACCCGATCCGATCCACCAGCGACGGATCTGGACGTAGGGCCATCCGTCTGCTTTCAGCTGATCGGACCGGGTCGGTTGTCAGCGAACATGTCTCCGCTGACATCCATCGCTCCATAGGCTAACATAGAGCGCCCGTTCAGGTCCGCCGTCAAAACTGACAGGCGGACCTGTACGGTCCGATCGTGTGAAAGGGGCCTTATCTTTTAATTATATGGACATAACTTTTCAAATAAAGTGTATGCCCTGAAAAAAACTCTTTTACTTAGACCCCTTTCACACTGAAGCGGTTTTCAGTCGTTTTAGCGCTAGAAATAGCCTCGAAATAACGCAAGAAACTGCCTTCCATTCATTTCAGTATGACTTTTCACACGGGGGCGGTGTGCTTGTGGGACGTTAGGAAAAGTCCTGCAAGCAGCATCTTTGGGGTGGTTTGAGAGCGCTGTATTTAGCGCTCTCAAAACACCCTGCCCATTGAAATGAATAGGCAGCACTTCCAAAGCGCCTGAAAAGCGATTCGGAAGCGCCAAAACATGGGCGCTTTTAACCCCCTCTTTGGGGTCAAAAGCGGCCCACTAGCGGCCGAAAAGCGCCGCTTAAGCAGCGGTAAAGCGCCGCTAAAACGAGCAACGCTTTACCGCTAACGCAGCCCCAGTGTGAAAGGGGTCTTAGACCCCATACACACTTTTAGATTTTCTGCAGATTTTTGTCTTCAGATTTACCAGAACTATGTAGTGCAAGGGCCTGCCTGATTGCATACAAATTGAAACTCTTAAGGTTTGACCTCATATTATATGGTTCTGGTAAATCTGAAGACAAAAATATGCAGAAAATCTAATAGTGTGTATGGTGCTTTAGGCTAGTCATACATGCATAGCTTTCTCCTTTCCCTGCTAAATGGAGGAATCTCTGTTGCCAGCTTGTATATAAACAGCTACAACACCTGTGGCTGCTTGAATTCCTGAATAGTGACTGCATCTGGTAGAATGCAATCGCTGTTCAGCCAACAATTTTCCACATGACTCCTTAAAATTTTCAGTTGAAGCTTGTATATCTGGGGGGTGTCGTGTTTGCACAGCTTGAGTTGAGTTTCGCCTAAGATAAAAAACAAAACAAAAATCAGCAGCTACAAATACTGTAGCTGCTGACTTTTAATATTAGGACACTTTCCTGTCCAGGGACCCCGTGATGTCGGCACCCGAAGCCAACCTATCACTGGAATAAATGCACATCTTTTTGCAGGGGAAAAAATTTGCATTTTTTACTTTTTTACTCTGCAGCCTGTATGGCATTGCACCTGTGATCAGCAGATGGTGGGTGCAATGCCAGGATCCTACAGACACTCGGTACAGCTGTCTGCCCATATCTTGTATGGGCAGACAGTTATTGAATGGCAAGAAGAATCAATGAACTATGAGGACACTCATCAGCATGCCGCGCTGTTCATTCAGAACTACAAGTCGTTGGTCACGGAGGCTGATGGTAGATGTAGTTCATTCATTCACAGAACTCTGTGAATGAATGACATGGATGTGTGGGAGGAGCTCCACACGGACACGCGGTTTTCATTTTCTGACAGCGGGTGCTGGGAGAAGATCCCCCGCCCACCGTCACAGGGAAGGGAGAACTGGATCATGTTACATGTTCAACCTTAAATAAAGGTGAACTTATCCTTTAAGCAGCACACATTTTGGGTGTGGGTAGTGAAAGAATTCCATATCTGAAATCCTTTGCCTCGCCTAAATGGGGCTAAAGGGGAGGTTTCCAAGACAATGCTGTGACCCTCTTTTGAAAACCAGTGGTGTATGAAATGTAGTAGAGAGACTCAGCCATCAGCAGCCATTGTGTGTATTGTGTGGCTGAAGCAGGGACAAAGCTTTGTAGAAGAGTGCTCATGTGGTGTTTGATAAGGTGAAAGTAATAAGACTGGATCTACTGATTAGTGCACTCTGCCACCCATGCCCACATGAAACAGAGTAGCTTAGACTCTATATAGTCAGTAGACCTGAGACCTCTCAACCACAAGAATAGGAGGTAGGGCTATAGTGCTGGACCCAGAATAAGAACTTGTACATGGTTTGTACAGCTCATGCTGTGCTGTAACTCCATTTTTAACTTTAACCACTTGCCTACCGGACACTTACACCCCCTTTCTGCCCAGGCCATTTTTAAGCTTTCAGCGCTGATGGGCCCATACTGATGGGCATTACTGATGGGCATTGATCAACAGCAGTGATGGGCATTGATGGGCAGCACTTATAGGAGGCACTGATTGGCAGCACTGACTGGCATCACTAATGGGCGGCACTTGTGGGCACTGATTGCTGCCACTGGTGGGCACTGATTGCTGGCATTGGTGGGCACTGATTGGTGACACTGTAACTCTATATTGTAATGAGGGCACTGATGATCAGTGCCCTGATTACATTCCTATATGTCCCCCTGCATGGAGATGCCGCTGATTGGCTCTCCCCACCACACTCTGTCAATGTGAGGCGAGGAGAGCCAATTATCCGCATCTCCGGGTTTACATGTGACCGGCTGTGATTGGACACAGCCGATCACATGGTTAAACAAACGCGGACGCGGCTCTTTACAGAGATTGGGGTCGCGCCGTGTCCTAGCAACACGCAGCGCTGAATGAGAGATGCACCGCCCCACCGCCATTTGATGGTGGGGCGGGCGGCAAGCAGTTAAACAGTGGTACAATTTGGCTAATCTCAGTTATTTATGGCAGCCAGCAGTTCTCTAAAAATAAAAGATCTCATTGTGCAACCCCTCGTGTTCAGGCTATGGAGCAAAGTTTGGGAAGTCAGCCATAAACAACCCGCCCATACCCCCCCCAGCATCAGATTTTTTTGGGGGCGAGCAATGGTGAACAGACAAGGTACTGGTAGCCTTTAAACACAAGGTCCTTTTCAGCCAGATTAGGAGACGAGTGTCTACTGTTTTTGATTGTAAACGATCACCTTGTAAAACAACCCATTCACCTTTACCCTCAGCTACTTTAGCAAGACAGTGGTCATCTTGGAGGTGTGTGTGGGGTCGTTATCATGTTGAAATACTGCCCTGCGGCCAGTCTCCGAAGGGAGGGGATCATGCTCTGCTACAGTATGTCACAGTACATGTTGGCATTCATGGTTCCCTCAATGAACTGTAGCTCCTGAGTGCTGGCAGCACTCATGCAGCCCCAGACCATGACACTCCCACCACCATGCTTGACTGTAGGCAAGACACACTTGTCTTTGTACTCCTCACCTGGTTGCTGCCACACATGCTTGACACCATCTGAACCAAATTAGTTTATCTTGGTCTCATTAGACCACAGGACATGGTTACAGTTATCCATGTCCTTAGTCTGCTTGACTTCAGCAAACTGTTTGCTGGCTTTCTTGTGCATCATCTTTAGAAGAGGCTTTAGAAGAGGCTTCCTACAGGGGGGAAAGCACTGACGGCTTTACAACTACCTATTATAAAACTTTCCAAGCACAGTTAGCAGCTAATTTTTTCACTGCCTTCAATGCAATACTAGATAATCATGCCATGCCTTCGGACCTAAAATCCAGCCTCTCTGTCATCCCTAAGCCGGAGAAAGACCCGCACAAGTTACAGGCCGATCTCCCTACTTAACTGTGACTTGAAGTTGTTCACAAAAATTTTGGCCCGTTAATACCCCGTTCATCCTGTTGTCCACAGACGCTGAAAAGGCATTTGACAGGGTAAACTGGACTTTCTCCTAGCCACCCTGCGACGCCTTGGAATGCCAACCTCCATTTTGTCCTGGATTTCCACCATCTACTCCTCCCCTACAGCATCGGTCATAGTAAACGGAGTGACTTCCAACCCCTTTAAAATAAGTAAAGGCATGAGACAGGGGTGCCCACTCTCCCCGTTCCTTTTTATAATTTCATTAGAACCCCTTTTGCAACACAGGCTCAACCCTGACATCAGAGGACTTGAAATGAGCACATACCACCATAAAATTGCAGCTTATGCGGACGACCTGCTGTTCTACATTTCAGAACTGCATACTTCTCTCCCAATACTCTTATCGGCAATATGCCAGTACGGTGATTTTTGGAATTTCAAAATTAACTTACAAAAATCAGAAGCGCTTAATGTATCTCTCAATCCTAATGCTCAGACTCGACTTAGCGGCAATTTTCCCTTCCGGTGGACCCCTCAGGCTATCCAATACTTAAGCACAAAAGTTCCTTCTGATTTACATCTCATTTACCAACTCAACTTTCAGCCCCTCCTGTGTACTTTCTCCTCAGATCTAGACAGGTGGAAGAACCTAGCAGTCTCTTGGTTTGGCAGATGTAATGTCTTGAAGATGCATATTATGCCAAGGCTGCTTTATCGTTTACAAGCTCTGCTGGTTGGGATTCCACAGAACTTTTTTCGTAAACTACATACAATCTTCATCAATTACGTATGGCAAGGCAAGCCCTTGCGACTCAGGAGATCCCTACTACAGCGGCCAAAGCTCAGAGGAGGGGTCGGCCTCCCTGACCCAGCCTTATATTATACGGCAGTCCACATGAATAGAGTGGTAGACTGGTGCAGACACTCTCACCATAAGTTATTGGTCAGTTCTGACCCCCTTCGGGAGACAAGTACTGGAGATCATTTACAAGCTTACTGATGTGGCGCTCCAGGATAACCCGGCAGCAATACTCCTAAACCTGACCCCCATATCTAGTAAGCGATACCGCAAATCCCTACTGAAGCACCTCTTAAATTATTATTATTATATTATACGAGATTTATATAGCGCCAACAGTTTACGCAGCGCTTTACAATGTATAAGGGGGACAACTCAATTACAGTACAGTTCAATACAAAAAGGTACAGGAGGGCCCTGCTCGTAGAGCTTACATTCTAAAGGGAGGGGGTGGTGGTACAAAAGGTAATAGCTGCAAAGAATGATTTCATGGGGGTGGCCCAGGGACAGTTATGTGGGTGTGGGATAGGCTTCCCTGAATAAATGAGTTTTCAGGGATCTCCTAAAGGTGGACAGGGTAGGGACTGATCGGACATACTGGGGCAGGGAATTCCAGAGGATGGGAGAGGCTCTGGAGAAGTCCTGAAGGCGAGCATGGGAGGAGGTAACAAGGGAGCTAGAGAGCAGGAGGTCCTGAGAGGAGCGGAGGGGGCGATTTGGGCGATATCTGCAGATGAGGTTGGTGATGTAGATGGGGGTGATGTTGTGAATGGCCTTGTATGTTATGGTTAGCATTTTGAATTTTACACGGTGGGGTAGGGGAAGCCAGTGAAGGGATTGGCAGAGAGGAGCAGCAGTCACGGATCGATTAGTGAGGTGTATTAGTCTAGCAGCAGCATTCATAATAGACTGAAGGGGGGATAGCCTGCTTAAGGGTAGGCCATTAAGGAGAGAGTTTCAGTAGTCGAGGCGGGAAATAATCAAGGAGTGAATAAGTTGCTTTGTGGTGTCATTAGTCAGGAAGGGTCGAATTCTGGAGATGTTGCGGAGGTTAAGGCGGCAGGATTTAGCCAGTGATTGGATATGGGGGCTGAAGGAAATGCAGCCAGGGCATGTATCCCCAGTGCATGGAAGCAGCAATCCCCACCGACAGTGGCACAGTGGTTTGCTAGGGTTCGCGATATTCAGCAGATGGAGCATCATACAGCTGCCCTAGGGGAAAAAGAGGAGGAACACAATACCCGCTGGACACACTAGGACCTGTTCCGCTTTTTGGACGAATATAAGACCTACATTTAAGTATCCTATTCAAGGATAATTTGGGGCTCTGGGTCGTCGGCCTTGCCGGAACTCCATAATCACTCCCCTTCCCACCTACTTCCCTACTTCTGCTCCCCCTTTCTTCCTTTCATAGCCTTTCCCCCATTGACATCACTGGTGTCAGCCACTCTTTTTTCCTAAAAATGAAAAAATCCCTCCGGACTGCGGGAACATACTGGCACCACTCCTGGGAAGCCAGGATAGAGATCCACAACTCACAAGAAGTATGATGTTTTGGATCAGCCCACTAAAGTATAATAGCTTGGTATCCGACCAAGGGGGATAAGCCTGCTCTACTTTCCAGGGGGCCCCCTTTTTCCCTAATGATCTTACGGAATGTTTTACACAGGTCTTTTAAAGTTATGCTTTTTGCCGGTTAGGAAGTTTCCTATACTGTCCTGGTTGAATTGCAAAATATGTCTGTTGCAGAGTCTTCTGAACACAGTTATTCTGTTGAACTATTGCGTTGTAATGTAACCTTGATTGATACCCCAGTATTGTACATCGACTTAATTGATGAGCTATTGTTATAGCCTAATTATAGACAAAGCTGATTGACATGTTTGATTCATTGCATTTCTGTATAATCCGTATTCCTTAAATAAAATTAAAAAAAAAAAAAAAAAAAGAGGCTTCCTTCTGGGACTACAGCAATGCAGACCAATTTGAAGCAGTGTGCGACGTATGGTCTGAGCGTCTGAGTACTGACAGGCTGACCCCCCACCCCTTCAACCTCTGCAGCAATGCTGACAGCACTCATACGTCTATTTCCCAAAGATAACCTCTGGATATGACGCTGAGCATGTGCACTCAACTTCTTTGGTCGACCATGACAAGGCCTGTTCTGAGTGGAACCTGTCCTGTTAAACCTCTCTATGGTCTTGGCCACCGTGCTGCAACTCAGTTTCAGGGTCTTGGCAATCTTCTTATAGCCTAGGCCATCTTTATGTAGAGCAACAATTCTTTTTTTTCCAGATCCTCAGAGAATTCTTTGCCACGAGGTGTCAAGTTGAACTTCCAGTGACCGGTATGAGAGAGTGAGAGCGATAACACCAAATTTAACACACCTGCTCCCCATGAGACCTTGTAACACTAACGAGTCACATGACACTGGGGCAGGGAAATGGCTAATTGGGCCCAATTTGGACATTTTAACCTGTGTATTGTGTATTCACTTTTGTTACCAGTGGTTTATACATTAATGGCTGTGTGATTTGAGTGTAGGTACCATGTGTTCTAGCCGGGTTTTCTTTGTAACACCAGCTGAGTACTAATTTTTAACTGTAACCTAATGATACCTTAGAGCAGTATATAGGTGATTGTGGTGACTAGTTCCAATAGGTAATGACTAAGCGCTAACATTTGTGCAAAACACGTCTACCTCTTTGTCCCCTGCTCCATCTGTCAACCACTTGTCATATAAAGCTTCAATAAAAGGATTTTTGGAAGAGCAGCCGTCTGGAATTATTTCTTTATGTTACACAGCATGTGAGCTGGGCTAGCACCTGACTAGTGTGTGTGGGGATTAGCCAGAGACTCACTTACCTGGAGCGGCTTTTCTTGTTTTATTAATGGCTGTGTGTTGAGTTATTTTGAGGGGACAGCACATTTACACTGTTATCCAAGCTGTACACTCACTACTTTACATTGTGGCAAAGTGTAATTTCTTCAGTGTTGTCACATGAAAAGATATAATAAAATATTTACAAAAATGTGAAGGGTGTACTCACTTTTGTGAGATACTGTAAGTATGTAAGTTGCCTAGTGAAAATTTTCCTTCGCGCTGGTAGATGTAAATTAAATAGTGACTAGATAATTTCTAATAAAAAATCTTATAAGCAGGTGTCAATATTGCAGCAAAATGGGGGGGTTTCACACCAACACTTGATACAGTAGATATTGAATGTATTTCGCGCAGTATTACCAGTGTTTAATATGTGCAAGTTGTGTAAACATAAACAAAATTAGAACTGTTGGGTAGTGGTTGCTCCAGCTATAATTACTAGGATCAAAAAAACTCTATATTAGCCACATATAGCAATACCCACTATCTATAGGTAAAGTGATGGTGCTAAAATATAATGCTAAAAAGAATCTATTTTGCTTTTGTGGCACAAAAATCGTGAAAACAAATTGAATCCGTGAATAAATAAGCATAAATAAATAAATAGTTATGAGTGAACTTAATTTGTTCTAAAGTGCTACTACAAATATTATGCATAACCCATTATACATAAATACATAAGTAATCACAATACCAGCAATGATTTTTTTAAAAAGGGGTGCCGAAATTCATACAAATGTGACTATAAAGTGCAAGTGATAGAGTGGTATAATTAAAAATTAAAAATATAAAGTATAAAAAGTTCATGAAAAAGAGGTGGCAAATGTTGAAAAAATATTTAAAAAATATCAAAAATATTTTTTTCTATTTGGATCTGTTCTATCTTGTATGCTGATTGTATTAATCTTGTGGTGGTGCCTCCTAGTGTGGTCTCTCAGAACTCTCACCTTGATTATGCAATAAACAGGCATATGGGTTGTTATGACTTTAAGACGTGGAAGCAGTGTCTGGGAGCCTCTCCTTCTTTGCTGTTATCTCTCCATGCTTTCTTCTCTGTCACTCCGCTCTGGTAAAACTCAATATCAAGGAAGATAAAAAGGGGGAGGAGGAGAGAGAAGAAAGGCTTCACTAGTGTATTAACGTTTTAAAAATCAAGAGAGGGTATTTATTAGGTTATTCTTCTTACATTTAAAACATTCAAAACAGGCAGAGTAAAAACTGAATGATCTGGCGTTCCCAGTGCCCTCTCACTTGTGCTTCAGTGTGCAAAGCCGCTCCAGCCAATCCCTACGCGTTACGACACCGTCACGTGTCTTCATCTGGGGATGTTTTAAATGTAAGAAGAATAACCTAATAAATACCCCCTCTTGATTTTTAAAACGTTAATACACTAGTGGAGCCTTTCTTCTCTCTCCTCCTCCCCCTTTTTATCTTCCTTGATACTGAGTTTTACCAGAGCGGAGTGACAGAGAAGAAAGCATGGAGAGATAACAGCAAAGGAGAGGCTCCCAGACACTGCTTCCACGTCTTAAAGTCATAACAACCCATATGCCTGTTTATTGCATAATCAAGGTGAGAGTTCTGAGAGACCACACTAGGAGGCACCACCACAAGATTAATACAATCAGCATACAAGATAGAACAGATCCAAATAGAAAAACCTATTTTTAATATTTTTTAAATATTTTTTCAACATTTGCCACCTCTTTTTCATGAACTTTTTATACTTTATATTTTTAATTTTTAATTATACCACTCTATCACTTGCACTTTATAGTCACATTTGTATGAATTTCGGCACCCCTTTTTAAAAAAATCATTGCTGGTATTGGGATTACTTATGTATTTATGTATAATGGGTTATGCATAATATTTGTAGTAGCACTTTAGAACAAATTAAGTTCACTCATAACTATTTATTTATTTATGCTTATTTATTCACGGATTCAATTTGTTTTCACGATTTTTGTGCCACAAAAGCAAAATAGATTCTTTTTAGCATATTATTTTAGCACCATCACTTTACCTATAGATAGTGGGTATTGCTATATGTGGCTAATATAGAGATTTTTTGATCCTAGTAATTACAGCTGGAGCAACCACTACCCAACAGTTCTAATTTTGTTTATGTTTACACAACTTGCACATATTAACCACTGGTAATATTGCGCGAAATACATTCAATATGTAGGTTGCCTACTGCAGTCTATCAGGTGTTAACGTGTCACCTGCTCCAGAACAAAAACAGCTGGAATGTAATTGGCTGCCACAGAAACAGGACAATTTAATTTCCTCCAGTCTCAACACACAATCACATTGTGAGATGAACTATGCTATTAAAGCCATATTAAACCCAAAACCAAAAATTTTAAATATTGCAGCTTACCAATCATTAGATGCGGTGGATGCATTAGTATTCTTTTTTTTTGGCTTTTTCCACTCTGTTTTCACCTAGTGATCTGGCCAGTAACACTTCTGTATTAGCGAGACACAACTTTGGAGGAATGAGAACAGGAGGCACAACAGACAGCAGCATTGTCAGTCTGGGGTTATGGGAGTGTTAAATGAACTAGTAGATTTGAATACAATAACTGAAGCCAAACTCCAGCTAACACTTTATTATCAGTTACTGCAGTTTTATTTCCTTTTGGGATAAAGGTTTTACATGAATAAATAGAAACATATCACTGTAATCTCCCCTGGTAATGTTAAGTGGTTTGTCACATCCCTGTAAACTGATGCATTCTGCTGGGGAGTTTGTGCTGTGAAAACATAATAGTAAATGTTTGTTTTAGGTTTAATACTTTTTTAACTAATGAAACACAGTTATCCGGAACTTTGTAATGTGTTTGAGTTGACGGAAAAGCTCTGCTAAAACATATTAGAATCTAAATTGATTACATGACCTAAAAGCAGTTTTTTAGAAAACAACAACCCCTTTTGTGAAAAAGCACTTAAAGATCACATTTAACCCTGATCTTTGTTCAGCTGAAAATTTTCCATGGGTGCAACATGCGACAAGAGAAGCATTCACTATGCAGGTGTATGTAAACAGTGCTGTCAGGCTTCTTAACCACTTCCGACTGGTGCTATAGCCGAAAGACCACGCCCCCCTTTGGACACACCCGATCACAAATTTGTGTAAAGGGCCAATCCATGTGATCAGCTGTCTATCACAGCTGATCACATTGCAAACATACTTGCCGGGTATCGGCAGTACTTTCCTCACGCATTGTCACTGAGAAAAGCAGAGCTGGTTATCGGCCAGTGTCACAGGGGACATGTACACAGATAATCAGGGCACTGATCATCAGTGCAGCCCCATCAGTGCCACCTATCAGTACCCACTAGTAAAACTGTTTTCAAAATGTGTTGGTCTTTTTTTGCGTTTGTTTAGCAAAAAAATAAAAAAACCCAGTGGTGATTAAATACCACCAAAAGACGCTGCTCGGCGCTGTACCGAGGGTGTTTGAATACAGATTAAATTAGAGACACTCAGTTTGCATTGTGTAGTGTTGTAATAGAAAGGATTCTAGCAGTTTACAACCACTTCAAACTAGGGCTTATTTTCGCGGTAGGGCTTATATTGCAGCCCTCCTGGAAAACCAGGGTAGGTCTTATTTTCAGGGTAGGTCTTACTTTCGGGGAAACAAGATATATGGGTACAGTGTAGCATGACTGCGCAATTGTTCTTCAAAGTGCTGAAAGCTGAAAATTGGCCTGGGCAGGAAGGGGGTGAAAGAGCCCTGTAGGCAAGTAGGTAAAATGATGGAAGGGGTAGGTAGAAATACTACATTTTCACAGCCGATTCAAAAATTGTCTGGGGTGCTGACATTGCGGGATACCTGGACAGATAAGTGTCCTAATATTAAAAGTCAGCAACTACTGTATTTGTAGCTGCTGACTTTTAATGTTTTGGTTTCTTCCAGTGCAAACCTCAATTTATATATGTCCTGAATTCTGCCCTCACTGGCACATTTGCCATTAAGGCCAAGGCTAGGTTCTGTGTGCAGTAAAGACACTAAACTGAAGCCCACTAATGTCTCCTATAACCTGTCCTAATTGGTACCTCTGCCTGAGTATGCAGTGGTAGCCAGTCATTGCCTCTGCCTCACACAGAGTCTATCCATGGATGCAGCGGATGTAGCTAAGAGGTGGAAATATCAACAAGGACAACGACTGGGCAGACCCAGAGAGACCCCCCATCAGAAAAGAAGTATTTACTGGGTCTAGCTGTTTTGTTTTTTTTTGTTAATGGCAAAAGCAAGGGAGAGCAGCAGGCACTCAATGTTTTACTTTAAATCGACTCTTCAGAACAGCCACATGTATTAGCCCTGGTTCACACCAGTGCGGCTTTGAAATTGCGCTACTTCAACGCAATTTCAAAGCCGCACAACGATGCGATTTGCACTGCCGATTTCATTATGGCTTGTGACTTCATTTAACAAAAGTCTATGCAAGTCGCAATGAAATCGTTAAAAAGTAGTGCAGGAACCTTTTCCATAATTGCTGTGACATGAGTCGAGGCGATATGTTTCGTTGCCGGTAATGGGGTGCGACTTGTCGTGCGATTTGGAACTGTAAAATTATATGAAAAGCCACACCAATGTAAACGGGGCTTACTGACAAATGCTTGTTTTATGGTCAAGTTACATGGTGTGTAAATGCAACTAATCACCAAGATGTTTTTGTCTCATCAGATTATCGCTACATCAAAGTTGAAGGAACAACAGTAATTCTGAACCAGTCCAACGAGCTAAGTTGTTCAGCTAGTAACCTCTCATCTCCTGATGTGACATTTGAGTGGGTGAGAAATGGAAAAGTCCTCAGCACCTCCATCCCACTGGTGGTAGAAGGCTCCGATAGTGAGGGGTTTAGGGTGCAAAACTCCTTCTGCTTTACTCCTGTCCTGGGGGACGACAGCGCTCGCTTTGCTTGCCAAATTAAGCAAGAAAATGTCCCTTACCCACTGAAGAAAACATTCCAACTTACTTTTGGGGGTAAGTCTCAAATTCCACATTAAAAACTTTTGTTAATACTGGCTTTTATTTTTTCCTGTTGTTCCAAATAGATTTTTTAACCACCTGCCAACTGCCCCTAGATGTGAACCTCTTACCAGCCAGTGGCATTAGTACAGTGACAGTGTATATAGTATTAGCATTGATCACTGTGTCACTATTGATGTCAGAGTTAGTTAGTGACCCTCCCAGTCGTTGATCACAACCATTACTAGTATAGCGACATAGCTGCCAAAATGCCGGTATGTATATATATATATATATATATACCATCGCTTGCAGATGCTATAACATTTGCACATGCCAATTATCATACATTTATTGGGATTTTTTTTGCCGAAGACATGTAGCAGAATAAATTTTGGCCTAAATTTATGAAGAAATTAAATTTTTTTCTTATTGGATATGTTTTATAACAGAAAGTAGAAAATATCATTGTTTTCCCTTTTTTTTTGTTTATATAATATAAAAATAAAAAACTCAGTGGTGATCAAATATCACTAAAAGAGAGCTCTGTTTGTGTGAAAAAAATGATGTCAATTTAATTTGTGTACAGTGTTGCATGACCGCACAATTGGCAGGTAAAGTAGCACAGTGCTGAATAGCAAAAAATGCCCAGGGGACAAAGGGGGTAAAATCTTCCGGAGGTCAAGTGGTTAATTTATGTTTTTATATATTTTACAAATTAACATTTTTAATATATGTTGAAGAAAAATAAAAAGTATTCAGTATGGATTTGCAATACATAAACATTTATCCCCTTTTAAAAATGCAGCAATAACAGAAAAATACCTGTTGATCTGCCAGAGATCTAAAGTGCTCCTAACTTGTGTGCTACAAAGTAAAAGTTAGGGGCTTTGTGCTGTTTGCTTTGTTTATTTTGTTTTCAATAGGGAGTATGGGGGAACTTGAAAACATGCAAAATGAAACCATTGGCTCTACTTGCTGGTTTAAATTGAAAATGTCAAATATTAAAAGAGAAGTATGTTATTTGTTTTTTTTAAGATTCATACTTGCCTAGGTGGATGCAGCATCTGTCCCCTGGCGTCTCTGCATTGAGAACCGATCGATCGAACTTGGCTGGATTCTCTCAGCTCTTGTCAATTAGCAGCTCTACTGCTCTGCTCCTCCTCGCTCAATGGAGCGCTGAGCTGTGGAGGGACGGGGAGCGGCTGTCTCAGCGGCTCGCTAAGAGGCTGAGATGGTTATCAGTCCAGGCACCTGGCGGATCCAGACTCCCTGAGTCGGGATGACGCGGTGCCTGGACTGATCCTGGTGACGTCAGCAGAGAGCGGACTTCAGGCCGCTCTCTGCTGAACACGGGTCAAAGGAGTGCAAAACGAATTGCACTCCTGTGACCCAGAGGAGAAGCCCAGCCAAATGAGCTCAGGCTGGACTTCTCTTTTAATACCCAGCAATCAATTTTTACTTAACAGATTAGATAAAGCTAGGCAGCCATGAAGAGCAATTATTTAAAATCCTTAGCAATATTTGTAGATTTCTGATGACTTCTATTTCATTACCTTACAGCCCGTCCGCAAGTCACATTCTACCTCTCCAGCAAAGGTCAAAGGAATTCTTCCTTGGTATGCCTGGTGTCAGGCTTTTACCCTGATGATCTGAGCCTTGCAATGAAAAGAGATGGACAGCCCCTTGGATACAAGTTAAATAAGTGGCTGAATGGTAACGGCACCTACTCGCTAGAGGCCACTTATCGGTCCAACGTTAGTTACAGCGATGACAACGTTGATTACACCTGTACCGTATATCACCCTACAGTGCCAGGAGGTACAACAGAGAGACTCAGATTCCTAGGTAAGTATGCTGCCTATGCTACAAAATAAGCCTTTCTTAGTATATAAAAATAAAAGTGGTCTGGGTATAACCGTCTTAAAATTAAAAACAACAATTGAACGTGAAGAAAGATACATTAGGTAAATTAAGTAATTTGTCAGTAAACAATATCCAAAAGCAAGGATGTTATTTAAAAACAGATACAGCATTAGAATAAAGCAGTAAAAATACACTTACACTGATACACTGCATGTGTATAATGGATAATGAAATATGCGTATAAAATTCTGACATTGACTTTTCTTTTGCAGTTGATGCTTATGTACCTATAGGATTATGGATTGCAGCTATTAGTGGCCTTCTACTGGCAGTCCTATTTCAGATTTTCTGCAAATACGGTAAGTTTGACAAAAAAAAAATATTCCAAACACATAAATCCATTTCAATAAGCAATCTATAGCTATATAGCAAAAGCTTCTGACCCAAAGTATGAAGCACGTTCAGACTTACTTTAACCACTTAAGGACCAGGCCTATTTCTGACACTTTATGCTTACAAGTTAAAATCTGTATTTTTTTGTTAGAAAATTACTTAAAACCCCCAAACATTATATATAATTTTTTAGCAGAGACCCTAGAGAATAAAATGGCGTTTGTTGCAATATTTTATAGTCACACGGTATTTGCGCAGCGGTCTTTCAAAGCAATTTAAAAAAAAAAAAATACACTTCACTGAATTTAAAAAAACGAAATAGTAAAGTTAGCCCAATGTTTTGTATGATGTGAAAGATGATGTAACGCCGAGTAAATGGATACCTAACATATCACGCTTTAAAAATTGAGCACGCAATCTTGTAATGGTGACAAACTAGGGTACTTAAAAATCTCCATAGGCGATGATTCTTTTTAAATGGTTACCTGTTTAGAGTTGCAGAGGAGGTATTTTGCTAGAATTATTGCTCTCACTCTAATGATCGCAGTGATACCTCACATGTGTGATTTTAACACTGTTTACATTTGCGGGCAGGACCAACGTATGCCTTTTTTTTGGCGCGTGAATACGCGGGGACGGGGGCACTTAAAATTATTATCTATATTTTCTTTCTTCATTTTACACTGTCCTTTTAAAAAAAAAAATTCTGATCAATTGTAAACGTCCCTCGTGACAGTAATGAGCAGTGACAGGTTCTCTTTATGAAGAGATCTGGGGTCTAAAAGACCCTAAACCACTCCTCTGCACTTTAAAGTATTCAAAACTTCTGATCAGATGCTTTTGAGGGCAGAGGAAAGACCTGGGTCCTAACAGACCCCAGATCTCTCAGTAAAGAATACCTGTCACTGCCCCACCTATCACAAGGAATGTTGTTCATAGTTTGTGATAGCAATAAAGCACATCATTTTTTTTTTTAAAGAGACATAGTATAAAATACATGTAAATAAAATAAATACTAATAAAAAAAAAATTGTAAAGTGACCCCACCCTCCCTGTGCTCACACATAAATGTGAACACACTAATGTAAACAGTGATTGCAGCATACATGTGAGGTATCACTGTAAAGGTCAGGGCGAGTGCAATAATTCTAGCACCAGACCTCTTGTGTAACTCTAAACTGGTAACCTGTAAAGGCTTTTAAAGCGTCTCATATGAGGGTTTTTAAGTACCGTAGTTTGTCACCATTCCACAGGTGTGCGCAAATTTAAAGCACGACATGTTAGGTATCTATTTACTTAGCATAAGATCTTTTATATTTTAATAGCATATTATATTGTGTTTGCATTTGAAAAAACAAAGTGTAAAAATAGTTTGAGATAAAAAAATTGCAACGACCAACAGGGCCTTTGCTTTCAGAAAATATATAATGATATAATATAATGAAGTATATATCTAGTAAAAAAATGCTGATTTTTTACATACAGTAAACAGTATATGTGAAAAGTGTCAGAACAGGCTTGGGAGACAAGAAGTTAAACCTTTTGTGTTGGATCTGCTGTTATTATGCAAATGGGTCTTTGAATCTGTGTATGAAAGCCTAGGAAGCAATCTTAAATACATTGTCTGATGCAGATGAGTATGAGAAAAGCAAATAGTAACAAGTAAAACACTGTTTACAGTAGAACTATATGAAAGTTCCTCAGCAGCCCAGCAAAATTATCCAAACTATAATCTATTTCTAACACTTGTATTATAAACAAACATCTTAGTTATATTCTGCCACTTCACACAACTATGATCCCTAAATATATACACTGTATCAGTATAGTTTGTAGATAGTGGTCCTGCCATAGTTGGAGTGCCACTAGTCTGAATATAGTGGGCAGCTAGGCTTGTACCCAGTCTGAGCTCTAATTTTTATTGTTTTTTTGTGTTTGTTGGGTTTTTCCTAAACTCAGAATATTATTTGCTTCTGCCTGCTACTGGGCAGTGGTCTCCAGCAGATAGAGCAAGAAGAAACAAAATTATGGGTTATTATTTCTACTCTGGCCAATCCCTAGGAGGATTATTGCCAGTGATGGGGGTTGGGGAAGGAGATAAATACTCGAGAACCCTTTGCCTCCTAGGCTGTGCCTGGAGAGAACGTCAGTCCAAGGACCCAGGCTTTGCCTCCAGAGGAGATCCACAGTAAGGAGCTTTTTTGGTATCTCAGGCCTGCCGCCAGGGGAGACCTCATCAGCTTCAGAATCCAGTCCCAGGGAATGGAAAATTGTCCTACTTTTGATGATGGGAATGTGAATAACAACAGAGAACACCTTCAGAAAGCTTTGTCAGTCAATTGCTGGACTCAAACACACACATTAATGAATTACTGGTCTCAACCTAAAGGTATACCCTTGGCCCATTATAGGGGCTGAAATTATTTTTCTATATGACAGGAGGGATTCTTGTCGCTGTTTGTTCTGTAAACCTTATTCCGCTCTTCCTTGGAGCCAATAAAAAGTGTAAGATGGACAGCGTGGCATCAGTCACTTGGTCACCTCTGGTGGGTCAGCGAATTTTTGAGGCAGCAGTAAGCCACAGTGCACCAGTAGAAAGGCTAGAAGGGTTCAACAATTCCTCTAAATTAGAGGTGGCTTACAAACAGAACCCAATTACATACCTGGGGCAATCTTTTACTAGTCTCTAGTGAAATGATAACTCCATGTAAAATAGGTAAAGCTTCCATTGTCTCTACATGTAATACGCATTTCATAAGTATCTGTTCATTTTTTATATTTTAACTACTACCATTGGGTTGTTGCAGCAGTAGTGAAGGGCTCTACAAGCAATGGGAGTCTGTGTGATATTTGTCTGATGGTGATTTGGGGAAGGGGGAAAGATCAGGTCTGCTCATAAATAAAATGTTCCAGCCATGCAGAAAATCTACTTCCATAATGATAGGTGTTCTGTCCACATGGGAAGCCAGAATAAATATTACAATTATCAAAATTGGGAACATGGAGGCACATGCATGGCATGACTCCGGGTGGCAGCTGCTCTCCGGGACAGTTTGCTGCATAGAGGGGCTTTCACTGCTCATCTTTGGCTGCAACTACTATACCCCCTCCCCCCTCGCAGAACACTCTGTGGATGCCTACACCACAGAAACGAGAATGTGAAGATGCCCAGAAGTCCCTTACCACTTATCTCCTCCATGGGCGTGAGAAGTTCTGCATGGCTCAAGATGGCACCCATCCTCCCTCCCCAGCTCCTTCTCCTTATTCAGCAACGATTCCAACTACAGCTCAGCAGGACTGTGAATATTCAACACAACTCACTAATGGGGATTTGGAACACAGCATAGAAGCCGTGAATAACAAACTTGCAGCTAAGTTTCAATCAGAACTTTCAAAGATTACTCTCATTCTCTCACAAGAAATCACAGCACTAGTACCCGGACTGACATATTTGAAACTAAACATGATGAGCTTAGCCTTGCTTACAATGAGTTAAGCAGAGAGCGTGAGAGTCTAGCGGCTGCTTTTAACCATTTACAGTAACATGTTGAGGACTTAGACAACTGCTACAGGCATAACAACTTTAGAATTCAGGTGTCCCAAAAACGACCAAATATCTCATGCCTGCCATGTTATGACTCTTTAAATCTTTGCTGCCCGACCAGGACCCACGTGCATTTACTTGTGGCCATATTCATCAGGCATTGCGCCCCAAACCACCCCCAGGCAAACCACCTAGAGCCAATTGTCTTATGTATGAAAGACTTTCTGATTAAAGAAGATATCTTAAGAGCGGCAAATTTTCCCTGAGATCTCTCCTGAGACCTTAGATCATCATTGCAAACTGAAGGAAATCACTTTTTCATTTAAATTAATCATTCCACATAATGGCACCACTTACATTGTGACCACCATTTCTGAGGGCCACCCTCCTTGGAGGGATAGATTCAGGATTCATTATGAAGCATGCTAAGATGGACTTATTATAGTTGGATACTTTCTTAAGCACTGCCTGGCGCACCTTTCGTGCATTTTTCAACTACATGCTGCCTGGATGTGTTGCATTGAGTTATGGACTTTTTAGTGCTACAGATTTTTTTTTGTTGTCTGGACTTTAGGGCTTGTCCGTTTGACGGACTCCGCTTGCTCAGCAAGGAAACAATCTGCTGATCCCCGCTGAGCAGGCGGATGACAGGTCCGTCTCGGCTCACTGTGCTGAGACAGACCTGTCAGAGTCCCGCTCTCCTCTATGGGGAGATCGAATGAAAAAGGACCGCCTGTCCGTTTTCATCCAGTCCGATCAACGGATGGAAAATAGGGTCTCCATCCATCTGGATTTGGCGGATAGGATCAGATAACAGCAGGTGTCAGCGGACATGTCACCACTGACATTCGCTGCCCCATAGGGGTGAATGGAGTGTCCAACCAGGTCCGCCTGAAAAACTGACAGGCGGACCTGATCGGAAAGCCCGTGTGAAAGGGCCACAAGTCCTTGACCCACATTTTTGGATAGTACTAATGGGTTCCCTTTCTTGTTCAACCTGTTTAACTTGTTTTCCTAGTCAAAATATTGCTAGGATGGTGCAATTTGTTAGGTACTTAAGTCTCTGTATTGTATCTAAGCATGCAATGTTTATCACAGAAGCATGCATATTGCATATTGCAATATTGCAATATTGCATGCATATTGCTTGTGGATCTTTCACTACCCCCCACCCCCACGAGTCTATCTGGCTTTCTAACCAACATTAGAACACTGTTTATTTCCTCTGTAGAAGATGGGATTAAGAATTATATCACACAATCTACAGGGATGTACTGTAATTGCCCACTTAAATGGAAGAATGCCTTCACACAATATAAATTATTAGGAGCCAAGATTCTCTTATTACAATAGACACATTTTTCTACATCCAGTCACCCCACGTTTTTACATAAAGCATTTACTTAATCCTTCTGTACCCTCTATTTATCAAAAAAAGAGGGGGGGGGAGTAATTCTGATTCACAAACCAATCCCATTTATGGTACAACATATTTAGTGAGATGTTGAAGATTTCTGATCATCAAGGGCACAATAGCTGGCAGTGAAATCACAATGGCAAACATATATGCTCCAAACGAAACACAAGCCTCATTACTCTCTACTTTCTTCGAGATTCAATCTCCACATATGTTTTTTAGGGGGAGATTTTAACCTTGTGGCCCAAATGTAGTGTTGGTTCTGTCTGAAACACATGTACTCCTTGGATGAAATAAAGAGACATTTTATTCATCCTCACCTGGTTGCCGACTTCACATGGAAGAACTCATGTTGCAGGGTGGAGACCGAAGGTCAGGCACAATGAGTGGAAACAGAGAGCTCTTGCTAGCCCTGTTTGCATTATTGGGTTGTTGTTCCATTATCTTGCATGTGTGTTCCAACCAATAGAAGGGTTAAAATATATATATATATATATATATATATATATATATATATATATATATATATATATATAGTATCTCACAAAGGTGGGTACACCCCTCACATTTTTGTAAATATTTTATTATATCTTTTCATGTGGCAACACTGAAGAAATGACATGTGCACTAAACTTCTTTGGTGGACCATGGCGAGGCCTGTTCTGAGTGGAACCTGTCCTGTTAAACCGCTGTATGGTCTTGGCCACCATGCTGCAGCTCAGTTTCAGGGTCTTGGCAATCTTCTTATAGGCTAGGCCATCTTTATGTAGAGCAACAATTCTTTTTGTCAGATCCTCAGAGAGTTCTTTGCAATGAGGTGCCATGTTAAATGTGCAGTGACCAGTATGAGAGAGTGAGAGCAATAACACCAAATTTAACACACCTGCTCCCCATTCACACCTGCGACCTTGTAACACTAATGAGTCACATGACACCGGGGAGGGAAAACGGCTAATTGGGCCCAATTTGGACATTTTCACTTAGGGGCGTACTCACTTTTGTTGCCAGCGGTTTAGACATTAATGGCTGTGTGTTGAGTTATTTTGAGGGGGCAGCAAATTTACACTGTTATACAAGCTGTACACTTACTACTTTATATTGTAGCAAAGTGTCATTTCTTCAGTGTTGTCACATGAAAAGATATAATAAAATATTTACAAAAATGTGAGGGGTGTACTCACTTTTGTGGGATACTGTATATACTGTATACAATTCTATACAGTAAGGCCCCATTCAGACATAGCAGAATCCATCAAGCGGATCCGCCTGCTTAGGGGGGATCTCTCTGCTGATCCCCGCTGAGCAGGCGGATGACAGGTCCGTGTCCGCTCCACTATGCAGAGCAAGCACAGACACAGCCTGCTGTTCTCTATAGCGTCCGTTTCCATACGACTGTTATTCAATGCTATCCGCTGGACGTATCCCCATCAGTTTGTTTTTAGCAGACCGGATCAAATGCCGGATCAAATGCCGGTGGGTGTCAGCGGACACATGTCCACTGACATCCGCTGCTCCATAGAGAACAGAGGATGGTCCGATTGGGTCCTGGCTAAATAATGGACAGGCGGACCCAATCGGTCCGCTGGTGTGAAGGGGCCTACTTACGAACAAGTTCCGTTCCGATCGATCGTTCATAAGTCTAATAAAGATCAGTGCTTGCAAACAAAAGCTGATCAATCCTCCTATCAGAACACAAAGGCACAGCGGGGGAGATCGCTGCACCAACATTGCTTGTGTTAGTATAGCGATCTGTCAGTTTTCGCTGGGTTGAATGAGAAAAAAACTGAGTGTGTGTACCCAGCGTTACAGGATTGAACAAGCAGACACATCTTCGCATCTTTGAAAGTTCGCAAGTTGAATGTTCCTATGTAGGGGACTTACTATATACACAATCCTGTAGCCACAGTTGATCCAGAGGAAGGCAAAAAACCCCAAAAAAGCATGATCCAATTTGCTCCAGCAGGGGAAACAATTCCTTTCTTATCTCCCAAGATGTTCCCTGGATCAACTTTACCTATAAATATTAGTATCCAGTTATATTATGCGTATCTAGGAAAGAATCCAGGCCTTTTTAAAAACAATCTACTGAGCTAGCCAGAACCAGCTCTAAACCTATAAACTCCTGTTTATAGGCTACAAAATGCTACTGGTTTCCCTCCCTAAGGATGTATTAGTACCTTTCGAAAAAACTTCTACAAAATCTTATTATCCCCCCTAATCAGTCTGTTTCTCCTTCAGCATTATCGTGGTTAAATACAATCCCTCTACCTTCTCTCAATGCTTCTCAACTGGCCACTATGATCGCCCCTTGTACTAATGAGGAAATTTCCAAATTCATTAAATCCCTGAAATCTTCTACCACGCCAGGACCAGATGGATTCACCACTTTATATTACAAAAAATTTGCACCTATACTAGGTCCCCACTTTATTTAAGTACATTCTTGATGGTAACCACTTGAGTCGAGTTAAGAGGTATCTTGATATAGCGTGGTCTTACCCCGAAGGGTCCCGTGTAGGTCCCAGTAGAAAGGTTATTGGTGAACATGTCACTTATCCCTAAATCCAATAAAGATCATTCCCTCCCGCTAACCTTCGCCCTATTTCAGTGATAAATAAGTTCTAAAGATTTTTGGTAGATTATTGGCAAATAGATTAGCATCAGTCATCTCCCCATTTTCTTCAGTGCAGTCAGGCTCAGGCTTTATCCCTAATGGATAATATCCATCTAGTCAGTGTGAGAAGGTCATCTAGAGTGCAGGGCGAACATGCCAAATAACACCCCCCCCCCTCTCCAAGATGTATGAGCATGAGAATTGGGGGTTAAGTTACCAAAGACAAATAGACTGTGCACTGCGCAAGTGCAGTTGCTTCAGAGCTTAGTAAATGAGGAGAAGCTCTGCTGACTTCCATTATCCAAATATGTGCAAGCAAAGATGCTGTTTTTTTATTTTCCTTTCATGTAATTGGGTATTCTTTGTAAAGTGAAGCTTTACCTCATTTACTAATCTCTGGAGCAACTACACTTTCAAAGTGCACAGTCTAATTGCCTTTAGTAAATCAACCCCTATGTGTCAGCAAAAATCCTCCCCCTCCAAAAAGAATCAAGCACTAATCTGCATGCTCACCCCTTAAGCACCCAGCTCAAATCCTGTCTCTCCCTATATGCCCCCAGCACAATCCCCCCCCCCCCCCAAAGAATACATTTTCCCCCTCCTAGCCCAAATACTCTACCTCTCAAATCTCCCCTCAAAATCCCCCCTCCAGTACAAATTCCCTCCACCCTCCCACAAATTTCCCCTGCTAGCACCCTCCAATCAACCCTACTAAAACAACCCCCCCCCCAAAAAAAAAATATTTCCCCTCTACCATATTACTTTTTTGGCACAAACCCCCCAAATCCACCTTTCTAGCACTAATTCTCTTCTCCCATCCCCCTTCCCAACCCAAATCCCCCCCCCCCCAAATCACCACTCCTAGCACACCTCCGCAAATGTGCCTTCCTAGAACAATTCTTATCCCCTTCTCAACACAAATCTCCCCTCCCCCACCCAATCTACTTGTGGTGCCACCCCCCCACCTCAAATGATACAACAGTGCCCAGGGCAGCCGCCTTCTCCTGCCCACCCCTTGTCCCGGCCCTGCATCTAGTCACCAATATCATTCAAGACGCTAATCTACATTCCCAACAATTTTTATTACTTTGATCGCTTTGATATCCATAAGGCATTTGACAGTGTCTCCTGGCAATACCTGTCTACGCTATTACCATAATACAGTTTTTGTGCAGAATTCCTACATGGTTTTAAGGCTCTATATTACCTGCCAAAACGAGAATTAAGCTTCCGGGATGCAACTCAGACTTTTTCACACTGGAGAGGGGGACCCGATAGGGGTGCCTTCTCCTCTCCCCTTTACTTTTTTGATTGGCCAAGGAACCCCTAGCCACAGCTATTACATTACATCCTTAGATATTCAAGGCTATCGGCAAGACCCACCTACGTACAAATTATGTATGTATGCGGACGATGTGGTCCTTTTTCTGACCCAACCTCATATATCTTTTTTTAATTTATTTTCGATCCTCAATAATTTCTTCTCACTTTCGGATCTCCGTGTCAATTTGTCTAAATCAACGGACATGCCTGTTGGTATTCCCCCCTCCCAGTGCGAATCTCTCCGCTCTTCTTTTCATTATTCATGGTCTATGGACTCGATCCCCCACCTGGGGATCACGTTAACTCCTAATATCCATACCATATTTCAATAAAATGATCCCCTGCTTATTACGAAATTATGTAATATGCCTAAACTTTGGGCCTCTTATAAGATCTCCTTTTTAGGTAAAATTGTAGCAATTAAGAGTAATATTCTCTCGAAGATCCTTTATCTTATTTGGGCCCTCCCCATACTAATCTCAGAAATTATTTTTAGACACATTTCAAGTGGTGAGAAACAAATTTATTTGGTCTAATTAAAAAAACTGTTTTCTGAACATATTGTTTTTTTACTACTCCCAGTCATCAGGAGGACGTGGCTTCCCACATCTGTGGCTTTATTATCTTTCTGCCAGGTTAACTCAACTAGCTCAGTGGACTATCCCTAATTCTAAATACCATGGATCAGGTTTGAATCAACCTTTATACAACCCTACTACTTAACCTCCCTGGCGGTATGATTATTTCGGATTTTAGGTGCTGAAAGCGGTACAATTATTTTGCATGGAAATTTGGCGTTTTATATTGTAGTTCTGTAATTCTTAACAATAACACACTTAAATCTGTCCAAACAAGAGTCTAGTAGATATCCCGGGTATGATAAAGTTTGAAACACGAAAACATAAATTATAATATAATAAAAAAAATAAATAATAAAAAAATAAATAAATAAATAGTAATAAAATTAATTTCCACACGATTCACTATCGCTCAATTCTGCAAGTGTTCTAATTTACTATTGCTGTTTTCTAGCTGGTCTAAAGCCATTTTTGAAGTAAAGGGACACTTTTTGGTTGCTATGGACAATCTCCAGTTTCCAGGCAGAAAGAACAGTATATGCAATATAAAACTGCATGCAGGGCATGGGCCAAAGCACTGGGGACAAAGGGGATGTGAAATCATTTCATACAGTACTGTAATCTGTAAGATTACAGTACTGTATGTGTTATGATTTTACACTTTTTTTGAATTTGCTGCCAGGCTCCGCCCCCCGTGCGTCGCGCCGCACGCAGGGAACGGAGCCTGGCAAGGAGAGGCTTCGGAGGAGGACGGAGCCCACGGACACGCGGGGGACATCACAGGATCTCGGGGACAAAGTAAGTAAGGAGGCACCAGGATCCTGCGATGTAATCCCGAGTGTGGCTCGGGGTTACCGCTAATGGTCCTGAATTTTAACCCCGAGCCACACTCAGGAAAACCGCCAGGGAGGCTACTGGGCCCAATATGGTCTAAATTAGGGCTGAAACAACTAATCGATTAATCGGCAACGAATCGATTATGAAATTAATCGATTACTATTTTCATAATCGATTAATCGGCCAGTAACATAATGGGGTTAAAAAAAATAAAATGAGCCCTTTATAGTACAAAAAGAGCAAATAATCGCTACTGTAAATATTACTTTCACAGTTCTACAGTAAAAAAAAATGAACCCCTTACAGTAGTGATTATCTGCTTTTTTTTGTACTATAAAGGGCTAATTTTTTTTTTTAACCCCATTATTTTACTAAATGTCTTAGACCTGGTTCACATCTATGTGTTTTTTGGTGCTTTTTGCAGAAACGGACTACAGTTCATTTACAAGGTTTCCTATGGGACACCTTCACATCTATGCTTTTTTTAGCCACTGCGTATTTAGAAAGGGTCAGGGACTTTTTTTTGGTTCAATATACTTCAATGGAGAAGCTGCAGAAAAGCATGTAATGTGTTTTTGCAGCAATTTGTGTTTTTTAATCTGCCCAACAACAAATTGGCCAAAAAAATGCAAAAACGCAAATTGCAGCAAAATCATGTGCGCAAAAATCAAAACGCACTGCAGAAACAGATCACAAGCAAACTGCATAGGTGTGTACCGAGCTTTATGCTGGCCGCACGGATCAATTTTCAGATGAGAATATTCAGACAAAAAATCTTTATACATTCGCTGAATGAAAGAACGTTGTTTGAATTTTTCACTTGTTTTTAACATTCCTGTTTAAAATGAATGTAATCTCTGAACGAAAACCACATTCACTGTCTGAAAATTCCTTTTACCAAGAAGTTTTCTATTTCCAAATTTTCCCGTCACTGTGGTTTTAAATGAACGTCAATTTGACCCCACTAACGATTAGAAAATCGAACGAATGTTCTTAAAATTACATTTTTTTTTTTAATTTTTTTTTAAGGAAGACATTGTTTTTTTTTAATACAAAAATTTGATCTCTGAGTCTGATATTTACCAGATTTACTCTTTAATAGTATATACAGTATATATCTCTTCTGTCTGTTATTCTCAGAGTGGATTAGATATTTTGCTCCCTAACCATATAGTTGGTTATTTATATTTACCACTGCATAGAGATACGAATAAATTGCCTTTTTTTTAAAAAAAACTTTACATATTAACTAAATTAACTTAATTAACTACATATTAACTAAATTTATACACCACACATTCTTTTTATGTTATTAACCGATTAATCGATTAATCGAAACAATAATCGGCCAATTAATCGATTATGAAAATAATCGTTAGTTGCAGCCCTAGTCTAAATCCACACTGTATAAAAACCTGCTTACTCTGAATTTTTCGGTGGTTCAGTCTCACAAATTATGGTCACTTTATAAAGGCAAATACGTTTGCTTTCGGATGGACCCTCAGGTATCTCATTTTTAGGCGATCCCACTTTACCATCCACCTTTCCCAACCCTTTGCCTTTGCAGTGGTGTATTTCAAATTCTTTACTGACCCTTTCATCCTTTCAATTTGGGATAAAATTTATTCACTTTTCGCATTTTCAAAGGACCAAAAATGCCCTTCCTCAAGGACATTTCCACTTTCTTCATATTATAGATTTTTTTCTCATAATAAATGTACATCTACCTGGCCCACTACGATTTTTGTACAAATATGCAAAATTTCACCACGTTGTAAAGGTTTAATTGCCTCATTACACTATCATCTACTAAACATTTCTGCTCCTGATAAATTGCCACAGATGCATGAATAGGAAGCTGATTCTCCCAAGACTGGGACACTATGTTAGAAAATCTTCATAAATGTACTAAGTCTCTCACTATCAGGGAGACGGCAATAAAACATTTCACCCGATGGGATATCACCCCCACTAAGTTCCATACCATTTATCCTCTAACTTCTGGCTCTTGCTTTAGGGGATGCTCTACTCCAAAAACTATATTACACAACTGCTGGAGCTGTGATGTAATCATACCAATTAGGCAAAAAGTACAGCTTTTCTCCTCAAAGATCGTGGGCCAACATACACAATTAACTATAGCCAACTGTCTTCTATATGACTTGTTATTATCAGACCGCTCCAACAGTGATAGGCTGATGACTCACTTAACAATTTTGAAAATCCTTTGCCATTAGACAGAAGTACTTATTATACACTCCTGTTTCCCAATTGAGGACGACACAACCTCTTTTCTTAGAATAGCTGCAAGTTATTTTCTGTAACATGCAACCATAGGAGCCCTATACTATTGCTTGCACAGCTGAGATGCACTACGCACATTGCGAGTTTTATACCGGCGTCGGACCGGTTTCTGCTTCCTCCTGAGCGGATTGTTTGTGATTTCATGCTGGACTATGTAAGTGCTCTTTTTAAGCAATAAAACATAAAGTGGTATTACACTATATTCTGCCTTCTGTGGCTCTTTGTTGGGGAGCTATTTTACAGACCTACTTGATGCAAGTTGATATATGCAGTGGATGCAAGTTGATATATGCAGTGGAGAGATGTTATAAGGTGAAGACACCTACATTTGTATTCCTGCAAAGTGGATTGGGATCCAGCTTCCTCCATATATGATTGCTTGATTGAAAAGGGATCTACAAAGGAGTTACAGCATTGAATGAAGGAGTCCTTCCCATTATTCATGCTTTGAGGTCACTGTGTGGCCGAAGCGATCTGGTGAGTGCATTTTTTTATCACTTCGGGTGAAGCACTTTAACCGCTTCCGGACCAGCCGCCGCAGTTATACTGCGGCAGGTTGGCTCCCCTGCGCGAAACCACGTAGCTGTAGGTTGGCTCGCAGGGTCCGGATAGCAGACGCGCGTGCGCCGCCGGAGGTGTGCGCGTGTGCCCGCTGCACAGCGGGGTTGCCAATGCTCGTGGCAGATGGTTGCAATGACCGCCGGCTACAATCGATCGTGACCAGGAGAGACAGAACAGGGACGAGTGTGTGTAAACACACACTTCCCTGTTCTGTTCTGACAGGAGTGACAGATCGCTGTGTTCCTACTAGCTAGAAACCGCGATCCGTCACTTCCTCCAGTCAGTCCCCTCCCCCTTCAGTTAGAATCACCTCCCAGGGAACATAGTTAACACCTTCACCGCCCCCTAGTGTTAACCCCTTCACTGCCAGTGACATTTTTACAGTAATAAATGCATTTTTAATCGCACTGTTTGCTGTATAGTTAACCCCTTCACCGCCCCCTAGTGTTAACCCCTTCACTGCCAGTGACATTTTTACAGTAATCAATGCATTTTTAATCGCACTGATCGCTGTCCGAGGCGATCTGGTCCCAAAAATGTGTCAAAATTGTCCGATGTGTCCGCCATAATGTCGCAGTCACTATAAAAATCGCAGATCGCCGCAAAAAAATAATAATAATAAAAATGCTATAAATATATCCCTTATTTTGTAGACGCTATAACTTTTGCGCAAACCAATCAATATACGCTTATTGCGATTTTTTTTTTTTTTTTTACCAAAAATATGTAGAATACATATTGGCCTAAACTGAGAAAAAATTAGCTTTTTTTAAAAAAAAAATGGGGACATTTATTATAGCAAAAAGTACAAAATATTGTGTTTTTTTCAAAACTGTCGCTCTTTTTTTGTTTATAGGGCAAAAAATAAAAACCGATCAAATAACACCAAAAGAAAGCTTTTTTTGTGGGAAAAAAAGGAGGTCAACATCGCACGACTACGCAATTGTCAGTTAAAGCGCCGCAGTGCCGAATCGCAAAAAACGCTCTGGTCAGGAAGGGGGTAAATTCTTCCGGGGCTGAAGTGGTTAAGCAAGTTTATTGAAGCATGTTTGCACTTTATTTTTCACAGTGTTGGAGCATACACAAGAAGATTTGTTCACATATGATTATTATGGACATTTCTGATGGTTTATTTTATTGTGCACTTTATTAACCACTTGACAACTGGGCACTTAAACCCCCTTCCTAACCAGATCAATTTTCAGCTTTCGGTGCTCTCACATTTTGAATGACAATTACTCAGTCATGCAACACTGTATCTATATGAAATTTTTGTCCTTTTTTTCTCACAAATAGAGCTTTCTTTTGGTGGAATTTAATCACTGTTGGTTTTTTTATTTTTTGCGCTATAAAAGAAAAAAGACTGAAAATTCGGTAAAAAAATGAAATTTTCTTTGTTTCTGTTATAAAATTTAGCAAATTTAGTAATTTTTCTTTGTAAATTTTGGCCACAATTTATACTGCTACATATCTTTGGTAAAAATAAGTACAAATCGGTGTAAATTATTTGGTCTTTGTGAAAGTTATAGAGTCCAAAAGCTATGGTGCCAATATCTGAAAATTGATCATACCTGAATTACTGACGGCCTATCTATATTCTTGAGACCCTAACATGCCAGAAAAGTACAAATACCCCCCAAATGACCCCTTTTTGGAAAGAAGACATTCCAAGGTATTTAGTAAGGGGCATGGTGAGTTTTTTGAAGTTGTCATTTTTTCCCACGATTCTTTGCAAAATCAAGATTTTTTTTTTTATTGATTTTTTTTCCACAAAATTGTCATATTAGCAGGTTATTTCTCACACATAGCATATGCATACCACAAATTACACCCCAAAACACATTCTGCTTTTACTCCCGAGTACGGCGATACCACATGTGTGAGACTTTTACACAGCGTGGCCACATACAGAGGCCTAACATGCAGGGGAGCACCTTCAGGCGTTCTGGAGCACCCAGGCCAATTCTGACATTTCTCTCCTACATGTAAAAATCATCATTTATTTGCTAGAAAATTACATAGAACCCCAAAACATTATATGTTTTTTTTTGCAAAGATCCTAGAGAATACAATGGCGGTTGTTGCAACTTTTTATCTTGCACGGTATTTGCGCAGCAATTTTTTGAACGCTTTTTTTTTGGGAAAAAAAAACAGTTTTGTGCTTTAAAAAAAAACAAAAGCAGTAAAGTTGGCCCAATGTTTTTGCATAATGTGAAAGATGAAGTTACACCGAGTAAATAGATACCTAACATGTCACCCTTCAAAATCGCTCACGCTCGTGGAATGGCGCCAAACTTCGCTACTTAAAAATCCCCATAGTCGACGCTTTAAAATTTTTTACTGGTTACATGTTTTGAGTTACAGAGGAGGTCTAGGGCCAAAATTATTACTCTCGCTCTACCGATCGCAGCGATACCTCACATGTGTGGTTTGAACACCGTTTTCATATGTGGGCGGGACTTACGTGTGCATTCCCTTCTGCATGCAAGCACACGGACAGGGGCGCTTTAAAAAATTATTTTTTTTTTTTTAATTGTTCATTTTACTTTATTTATTTTAGTTTGACACTTTTTTCCAAAAAAAAATTTTTTTGATCACTTTTATTCCTATTACAAGGAATGTAAACATCCCTTGTAATAGGAATATGGCATGACAGGTGCTCTTTACAGTGAGATATGGGGTCAATAAGACCCCACATCTCACCTCTAGGCTGGGAAGCCTGAAATAATAAAAAAAAAAAACGATCCTGGCTTCGATCGTAGCGCTGAGACGGTAGAAGCACCGGAGGGCGGCGGGAAGGGGGGTGGTCCCCTCTCGCCTCCCATAAGAACGGTCAAGCAGTGGAACAGCCGCTATGATCGTTCCTATGGTGTAGGGAATCGCCGGCTGAAAAAGATGATATCTGAATGATGCCTGTAGCTGCAGGCATCATTCAGATATCCCCGCACAAAGTCAAGGACGTCGTATGACGGCCGGCGGGCAGGAAGTGGTTAAAACACTTTTTTTTTTAACACAAAGCATGTACATACCAAAAATAACACCCCAAAATAGATTCTCCTACTCCTGAGTACGGTGATACCCCATGTGTGAGACTTCCACAGCCTGGCCACATACAGAGGCCGAGTACAGCTGAATATGGCTGAGCATGGCTGCGCATGGCAGGGTATGGCTGCACATGGCTGGGTATCGCCGAGTATGACTGGGTATTGCAGGGTATTGCGGAGTATTGCGGGGTGTTGCAGAGTATTGCGGGGTGTTGCAGAGTATTGCGGGGTGTTGCAGAGTATTGCGGGGTGTTGCAGAGTATTGCAGGGTGTTGTGGAGTAGTACAGAGTATTGCAGAGTATTGCCGGGTGTTGCGGAGTAGTGCAAAGTATTGCGGGGTGTTGCGAAGTAGTGCAGAGTATTGCGGGGTATTGCAGAGTATTGCGGGGTATTGCAGAGTATTGTGGGGTATTGCAGAGTATTGTGGGGTATTGCAGAGTATTGTGGGGTATTGCGGGGTATTGCAGAGTATTGTGGGGTGTTGCGGAGTAGTGCAGAGTATTGCAGAGCATTGTGGGGTATTGCAGAGCATTGTGGGGTATTGCAGAGTATTGTGGGGTATTGCAGAGTATTGCAGAGCATTGTGGGGTATTGCAGAGTATTGTGGGGTATTGCAGAGTATTGTGGGGTGTTGCGGAGTAGTGCAGAGTATTGCAGAGCATTGTGGGGTATTGCAGAGTATTTTGGGGTATTGCAGAGTATTGTGGGGTATTGCGGGGTATTGCAAAGTATTGTGGGATGTTGCGGAGTAGTGCAGAGTATTGCAGAGCATTGTGGGGTATTGCAGAGCATTGTGGGGTATTGCAGAGTATTGTGGGGTATTGCAGAGTATTGTGGGGTATTGCAGAGTATTGTGGGGTATTGCGGGGTATTGCAGAGTATTGTGGGATGTTGCGGAGTAGTGCAGAGTATTGCAGAGCATTGTGGGGTATTGCAGAGCATTGTGGGGTATTGCAGAGTATTGTGGGGTATTGCAGAGTATTGTGGGGTATTGCAGAGTATTGTGGGGTATTGCGGGGTATTGCAGAGTATTGTGGGGTGTTGCGGAGTAGTGCAGAGTATTGCAGAGCATTGTGGGGTATTGCAGAGTATTGTGTGGTATTGCAGAGTATTGTGGGGTGTTGCAGAGTAGTGCAGAGTATTGTGGGGTATTATAGTATGGAGGGATGGCTGATCATGGTGGGATGGATGGATGGATGTGACTGTATTTGTCACAGAGCAGCGTTGTGGGCACTACAGATGCAGCCCACAACGCTGCTACCATCCGATCCCTCCCCCGCCCCTCCCCCTCTGTACCGATCGGCACACAGAGGGGAGGGAGGAACCGGCGTCATGACATGACGCCGGTTTGTTTACATGTGATCGCTCCGTCATTTGACGGAGCGATCACATGGTAAACGGCCGCGATTAGTGGCCGTTCACCGTGATCCGTGATGCGCCGGGTCCTCTGGACCCGGCGGTCACGGAAGTTCTCGGGTGCGCGCCCCAGGGGGCGCGCGAGAGCAGTATTCTGGGAGGACGTCCATGGACGCCCTCCCAGGATAAGCCGACCGCGCTGTGGCCGTCTTTCGGCTATGGCCCGGTCGGCATGTGGTTAATTAGATACACAGTGTATATTATTAATTTGACATTTGATTTTTGTACTGATTCCTTTGCGCCCTTTATATATATATATTTTTGCATTTTCTGTAACATGACTTGTATGGATCAGGTCCAAAGAGGTCACCTTATGATGTCTTTAATGTAGGCTGTTAGTCATACTTCCACTGTATCTAAGTATTAAGTGACCTGTAAACAGCATTGGGAAATAATGAGCTTGTGTTTGGTTGTGGTAATAAGCTAAAGAGGAAGCTTGTTTAAATGAACAATAATTATAAATTCTCTGCCAGTTAAGGAATTAAATGATTATCAATCATTGCTTAATATATCTTGTCTCTCTGCTATTCTAGTGACAGACATTTCAGGGTGCAAGGACTGGACTGATGGGAGCATTGCAGTCCTAAAATGCCATATCTCAGGGCGATACCCCAGGTCCATAACTGCAGTATGGTTCATCCGGCGAGGTGACAAGGAAACTGAAGTGAAGGAGAAAGGCTCCCTCTACACAGCGGGCAATTACAGAGAACTACAAGAACAGGATTCATACACATGCTGGAATGTTGTAAAGAAAAAGTTTGTTGGTGGAATTCGCCACTCTCTGTGCTCCATCCTTTGCTTCAAGGTGCACAAGGAAAAGCATGACCAGGCGGAATTTATCTGCCGCTTTATGAGAGGAGGGAAGGTACTGAAGGAGAAGAAATACTATGGAACTGTGTTGGGTAAGCAGAAATCATAACTGTGACCGGGAGACTGGAAATGGTCTTGTGAGCTATCAGGGCCTGTATGCATAAACTTCAGGACTGGTCTCCTCTCTTAACAAGCCAATGTAAATGCAAAAGCAGCTTGATGCATTTTAGGAGGAATTTAACTGCAGGTATTAAGGATGTCAATGTCACGCCATACGCATCTCTGAAGCATCTCAAACTGATCTGAAATATAAGTTAAATTTGCCTGACAATGTGCTACATTTGCCTATCAATGCAAGCCCCAAATCACTTCTCTTTTTTTATCTAATCTAATATAGAATCTTCAGCTTTTACAACATTACATAAAAATTATGTAAATGGTTTTGCCAACATTTATTATATGTGTATAGATATTCAAACTATCAGTGTAGATTCAAATTAAATTTATTAAAGAGGTGGGGGGGGGGGTGAATATATGGTAGTTGGGGGTAGGAATGTCCTACCCACTGTTGCTTTCTCTTTAATGGCCAAGGTGACAATGGGGGTTATTTACGAAAGGCAAATCCACTTTGCACTGCAAGTGTACTTAGAAAGTGTCTAAAGGGTAGATCTGAAATGAGTGGAAGCTCTGCTGATTTTATCAGCCAATCATGTGCAAGCTAAAATGCTGTTTTTTTTTTTCCTTGCTTGTCCCCCTCCGATCTACAGCGACTTTACTTTCAAGTGCACTTGCAGTGCAAAGTGGATTTTACTTCAGTAAATAACACCAAATGTCTCTTTAAAAGTTAGGGGGTAATTTGCAAGATTACTGTTTTATTACTATGCAACAGTAAATTACTATTTTATTTCATAACTTCTATTTTTCTTTCATTTATTTCATTATTCGTTTAATATAGGAAAATGACCAAACATAGGATTAAAGCGTAGTTCCACCCAAAAGTGGAACTTCCGCTTATCTGATCCCCCCCACCTCTTCCGGTACCACATTTGGCACCTTTCAGGGGGGAGCGGGGAGCAGGTACCTGTTTTTGACAGGTACCCTGTCCCCACTTCCGTAAGATAGCGCAGCGCGCTTCGTGCTTGCGCAGTAGGGACCCGGCAGTGAAACCAAAAGGCTTCACTGCCAGGCTACCTTACCGACAATGTCGGTGGCAGCACCCGACAGCCGATGGAAACACCGGCTGGAGCGCCGACATCGCTGGATTCCAGGACAGGAAAGTGTTCTCATTTTAAAAGTCAGCAGCTACAATATGTGTAGCTGCAGACTTTTAACTTTAAAATTTGCCACAAAAAGAAAGCTCTAATTTAGGCAGCTACCTTACAGAATAAGAAATTCCTTGGTGAATAAAAGGATGCAGTACTGAAAAGCAAACATCGCTCTGGAAATTAAATGGTTCGATTAGAACTCCATTCAAAATCCTGCTCTTAATAGAATGGGGTATAGACAGTAATAAAACCCCAATTGAGGTTCCAACGCTTTCCCTATCTGTCCTAGAACTATAAAAATGTTGCAGCTGGCGATTTGGCAACCCTGGTTGGACCAGTTTCCAGCGACGAGCCCGCCTTTCCGCTTTTTGGACTAATAGGAAATTCTGCCGAGCCCACCGGTGACGGCCTTGGATACCCTGGGGCAAGGCTTACTTTCTTCTTCATGACTCCTCCTTTCTTTCTTCTGTTTTTTTTTAATTTCTTATTTTTGGTTATTTACTGCCAGATGCAAGTACACGGAGTCTGTTAATTGCTCCCTGGCCACATTTGTGTGGTCAACTTTTCCACTCCTTTTTTGAAGTCATTCCTTTCTGGCCTTTGGGTGAGGGAAATGCCCTCTTGCACATCAGGGGGCTTATGGGATAGTCTCCCCCCTCTTTTTTTTATTATTTTTTTATTACACTGAGCAAAATTATAAACTCAACACTTTTGTGTTTGCCCCTATTTATCATGAGCTGAACTCTGCGGTTGTGAGGCCGGTTGGATGTACTGCCAAATTCTCTGAAACGCCTTTGGAGACGGCTTATGGTAGAGAAATGAACATTCAATTCAAGGGCAAAAGCTCTGGTGGACATTCCTGCAGTCAGCATGCCATTTACATGCTCCCTCAAACCTTGCGACATCTGTGGCATTGTGCTGTGTGATAAAACTACACATTTTAGAGTGGCCTTTTATTGTGCCTAAGGCACACCTGTGCAATGATCATGCTGTCTAATTAGCATCTGGGAATGCCACACTTGTGAGGTGGATGGATTGTTTCAGCAAAGGAGAAGTGCTCACTAACACAGATTTAGACAGATCTGTGAACAATATTTCAGAGAAATAGGCCTTTTGTGTACATTGAAAAAGTCGTGGCTCTTTGAGTTCAGCTCATGATAAATAGGGGCAAATACAAAAGTGTTGTGTTTATAATTTTGCTCAGTGTATAAATATATATATTGTACAGAGGCATTTTCATCTGGTTACCTTTCGTCTTTGTTTGTAGTTTACTAGCTATAGCGTAGAAGAGGCCTACTTGTCTGTGGTATATGTTATTATTCTCAAATCACTTTCCACCATAGACCTTGGTGTCTGTTCACTGTTCTGTGAGTTTGTTGCAGCTGGCATACCCTTTTGTTATGCAGGAAACATTTTTCAATGAAAATCTGAAAAAGAACAAGTGCTAAAAGAAAACATTCTACTGTGCTCCTAACTTATAAGCTCTTTTTTTATCTTTTTAGATAATTATGGGTTCTACTCAGTATCTAAAGTCTGCATTCCAGAAGCTTGTAATGAAGGAGAGAAGTTAACTCTTAGCTGTACAATGAAGGGAAATGTTCCCCGAGACATCAGGGTCACTTGGGAGAAGAGTTTCAATGAAGAGCGAACAGGCATCGAAAAGGACCAAGATACCAATTACCAGGTTACTGAGAATATTTCAGCTGGGCAGATCTGCTCCTTCCTCACTTTCTGTCCAACCTGTGAGGATTCCGGAGCCATATTTACGTGTTCCATCACTGATAATGAAGGGAGGATCCTCGGAGAGCGCAGCTCGCAGCCTCTGAAAGTAGCTGGTAAATACTCTAAATATTCCTCAAGCACTTACATGGAAGGCCCAGATGGATATGGAGGGCTGCTAGACATCATACAATGAATGGTATTAAAATACAAGTAAACTTAAGAAAAGGCCAGCTTAAAGCCTTAACCATTTTACCTTATATTCTAATTGTGAATTTGTCCAAATAAGAAAATATTAAATAGTTATTCAATCATGAATGAGGCTAATTTGCTATAGAAGCAGAGAATCTTCTATGAAAAAAAATGGCCTGAATATTAATTTCAATTATCCAAACATGTAAAAGCAAATTCCTGCTCAGTTGGACTATCTAAGCAGGAAAGCAGATATTTTTCTTTTGCCTTTCTGGTTTTCTTTCACAGACACGGACAGATTCCTGGCAGAGTTCCCCCCATGTGAAAGGGGCCTTAGACTATAACAGGGTAGGCAGGGGTATTGGTTGGGTCCTGGAGTACCGCAGGGCAGTGATATAATAAGTGCAATGTCTCTCAGAGAATGCTGCTAGTGGTTCTCTGTAAATTAAATTGTGAGATAGGGTAGAAGGTAAGTGAATAGTAGATGAGATGTGAGTAAGGTGGTAGTAGAGGAAAAGGAGGGGGTTCAGAGTGTTAAAGTGGTATTAGGCTTGATCCACACTAAGGCAACTAGTCAAGCGACTCAGTCGCCTGACAAGTCCGCTCCATGCAGTGCAATGGAAACCGTCTAATCAGAAGTGACTCAAGTCGCTCGACTTAGAAAAAGGTTCCTGCGCTACTTTGGGGCAACTTCATAGCAGCTTGCATTGACTTCTATTAAAGAAGTCGTTTGCAAAGCTACTGAAGTCGCGCTGTGCGGGGTGGCTTAAAACTCAGGCGACTTTGAAGATGCCCTAGTGTGAACCGAGCCTTAAAGGATACCTCCTCTGTTCAATTGCACAGAGTGGCTCCGATCCTCCTCTTCTGGGGTCCCTCAGCGGCGCTCCTGGCTCCTCCTCTTCTCGAGTGCCTCGTTGGAGAGACGCTCTCCCTCAGGGGACTTGTGTGGGTGCGCTTCGGTGTCCTGCTGTAGCATCTACTGACACAGACAGCAGGACTTGGCCCCACCCCCCTGGTTCCATGCGTCATTGGATTTGATTGACAGAAGCGGGAGCCAATGGCTGCGCTGCTATCAATCTATGCAATCAGGACCTTAATTTAAGGTGAAAAACCTTGAGGGTTTACAACCTTTAAGGCTTTGTTTTTGTTTTTTAAATAACAAACATGTTTTACTCACCTACTCTGTGCAGTGGTTTTGCACAGAGCAGCTCCAATCCTCTTCTTTTCGGGTCCCCACTGGCGCTCCTGGCCCCTCCCCCTCAAGCAGTGCCCTGAGAGAAAGACACTTGCGGTGGGGGCACCGCTGCGTGCTCGCTCCTAAGACACATAAGAGAAACAGACCCGCGACTCGGCCCTGCTCTCTCCTCATTGGCTCCCGCTGCTGTCTCAGCCAATGAGGAGGAAGAATCCTGGGACAGCCGAGGCTATCGTGAACATCGCTAGATCAGAGGGAGCTTAGGTAAGGATTGGGGGGGCTGGAGTCGCTGCACACAGAAGGTTTTTTACCTTCATGTATAAAATGCATGAAGGTAAAAAACCTTCAGCCTTTAGAACCACTTTAAAATGCTGGGATAGATAAGTTATCGAGTATGTTATCCAAGGCTGCCAAACTTTCTAAATCTTTGCTGCGAATCATTTTAAGATAGCCATTCATTTCTTTTTAACCAATGTACCATTATTCATCTTTTAACTTGGTTGAAATGCAAGTAAGGGGTCTTTTAGGCTTTTGGTGGTAGTAAAGGTGTGTGATAGGAGTTTTTTCAACAAGGAAGATTTGCTGAATGTGTTTGTTGAGAAGTGCCTCCCATGTGCTCTTGCATAGATTTGTAATAAGAAGTAAGCAGGTTACATACTCTTATCCACAGTCTATTTAAAACTTCAGTCATTTTTTTATCTTTCCATCTATAAAATCTTCTGCCCTTGTTGTTTTAACTTTGGATAGTAAAACATTTTTTTTCTGCCAGTAAATCCCTTATACAGCCCACTTCTTGTCTGGTCATTAGCCTAGACTTATGATATCATGCACAGTGCTCTCTCTCCCACTCTCCTGAGAGTTTTCCAGGAAGGGAGGGGGGATAAGTCATAAGGGGGCCAAAGAGAGCTGCAGAGCTGGATGTGTGCCTCTGTGTAAATCCAGGAAGTGAACAGGCAGCAGCTTCAGCTGCCCACAGTTAAAATGGATGCAGCCAGACTCAGAGGAGGGAGATTTCTGCAGCATATTTGGCAAGTACAGATCACAGTATATATATAAAATAATATGCAAAGTGGTTGGAGGGAAGCTTCAGAATGGCAAAGATGTTTTTATTACACATTATGTGTGCAGACTGCAGTTCCTCTTTAACCGGGGACAAAACCATCAAATATGCGCAATTATGCTAGGGTCAGGTCAGCCCCTAAAGCATGTCAATGGATAAGCTGGAATATATTTAGCTAAGCTGGCTGGCGTGTAATTCCATCTACTTGTAAGAATTTTCCAAGGCTACGACATTTCTGGAGCTTTTGGCAGTTGCTGTCCAAATCTCTATCCAGCCCTCTGACTGTAAAGTCAGTCTCAATTCAGAAGAACCGTACATATTGTGTATATTGCCAGGATTGCATGAAAGGCACCATCATCCCTAGAAATACTAATGGCCAACACACATTCCCACAATCATGGAACTTTAAAGGTTCCTCCTGAGGCAATGCATGTAATGCATTCATAAAATATCCGGACTCCCTTCGTTTTTTTCAATTTTGCTATGTTGCAGCCTGATACTAAAGTTGTTTAAAATCAGTTTTTTTCTCATTAACCACTTGCCGATCACAATACGTGTATATATATATATATATATATATATATATATATATATATATATATATATATATATATTGTATGATTTGGTTTGCAAGTAGTTTAGTAGGTTATGTCTGAAGCCATACCCCGGTATTTATTTTTCAGCTGCCTGCTGGCTTTCTCATGAAAGAGGTCGGAGAGGCTCATATACCGCTGGATCCCTTTCGGAAGCGGCAGGAGGGGACTCCCCCCCCCACACTCCCGCCGCTCACTGCTATTTCTCGGGCTTACCGTTTTTACCGACTCGCGCGAGAATTGATCCGATGGTGCGTCCGGCTGGTCACAGAGGCCAATAGAGACCAGATTGTCTCTGATCGCCTCTATGGTCTTGGAGGACCAGAGCAACGTCATGATGTCACTTCCGGTCTAGGGAGGAAGTAAACATTTTTTTTTTCAAAAGAAAAGATTTTTATTTATTTTTTGTTGATCTTTTGATTTTAAAGGTAAAGGAGAGATTTGGGGTATTTTTGACCCCAGATATCTCCATAAAGAAGACCTGTCATCCTTATTCCTGTTACAAGGGATGTTTACATTCCTTGTAATAGAAATAAAAGTGATTTAAAAAAAATAGACAGTGTAAAAATAAAATAATTGTAAAAAAAAGGAATACAGCGCCCAGGATATTTTCGGAAAATGCAAGAGAAAGGAATGTAACAAACAGCTGCCACTAATAATTCAGTCATACACCAAAAACACTAGTACAAAGAAACAGCAAGTGACACTGGTCTGTAATCCAATCCTACTAATTTGTTAGTGAAACTGTGAACCTAGCATCATGCCAAAAATATAAGTGATAATAATCTATATAACAATATATATCAATGATCTCTATGGAGCAATAAAATGCCAATCCTAGGTGCATGCGGGTTAAATATAGATATTGATTTAAATTTGTTTTTTGATTAATTTGTAATCGGTTATACTCCGAAGGGGATAAGTGAAATACTGTAGGTCCCCAGTCAATGTGTATACTGACATGGTGGATGCACTTTATGATCGTTTATGTTAGTGATTTACTTGTAAGTGGTCTAGAGTAGTTCTTTATAAAGTGTACACACTTCCCATTTAAATACCAGTGGGATGATGTATGCATATATGCTTGCGGATAGGAGATGTGTTTTTTACGTTACAATACAGATGGGAAGGAGGAGGGGTCGTTGCAATGCAGACTAGCATGCTCAGATAAAGAGTTGTTATGTTTTTATGTATTTGGTGTTTTAAATATAATGTGCAGTTTTTTTTGGGTGGATTCCCACTATAAAGATGGTGCAGTGGCATCAGACATCCTTTTTCTCCGTGAGGACGTCGCATGACGAAAGGCGCAGGGTGGGGCAAGGATGCTGACATCACTATATCGCACCTGCGGCTTGTGTTTAGCAGCCGGAGGCGATCAGCAATACAAACAATGGCGATAATACTTTAGTGTCGAGGAGACACTCTTTACATGTGAGTGGATTTACTCTGTTTTAAATAAAGCCAGTTTTAAACGTTATCACGCTATGGAAGCCTTTCTCCCTTTGTCTTACTTTTTTTTTTTAAGTTATTTTTATTGTAATTTCAAGGTAAATACAAAACAATACAGAGCCTATTGGGCATACCCAGGCTCGGTCACTACAACTACAAAACTAAGAGGAGAAAAAGAAAAAGAGAAAAAAACCCATATATATATATATATATATATATATATATATATATATAGATGTATAAAAAAACTACCTAAACCACTGAACACTCAAGCACCTGTGTAGAAAATCCAATGCAATCCTCCAATTCTACATATACCCTACAAAGCTTACTTTAGTTACTTATAAAATAAAGTGTACATTACAGTTACATATTTGCATCCCCCCCCACTCCCCATAACTATTGATCGAGCAACCCAGGGATGTTACGAGATCAGAGATGTCACTTCTCGGTACTTAGTAGAACGTTACTAATCATCCATCGAGTCTGCATTAGTGGACAGGGAATCTGTCCAAATATCCCATATTTTGTGGAATTTTTTGGCACAACCGCGTGACAGGTAGGTAGCCATGTGCAGTGGCAGAGCCGCGTTCACTAACTTCTTCCAAAAATTTAATGAGGGTGCAGATGAGGCCCTCCATCTGAATACTACCGACTTACAGGCATAGTAAAGTAATAATCCTAGCAGGGTTCTGATTGCCCGGCGTGGGGCCAGTGGTTCCACAAGCCCCAGCAGACATACCTCTACAGACAATGGCACAGGAACAGTGGTGGCAGTCAAAATAAAATTGGTTACCCCGAACCCAAAAAATTTCAATCTGAGGACAGCTCCAGAAAATGTGAATGAAGTCTGCTGAGGATGAGTTGCATCTCCAGCAAGAGGCAGGAATAGATGGATAGATTTTGTGTAGGCACGCGGGCGTGTAATACACCTTATGTACTATTTTAAATTGCACTAATTTATCTCTTGCTGATACTAGCTGTGAAAAGGGACACTCCCACATTTCTTCCCAATCTTCTGTGTCTTTGTCCTACTTTTTATGTGTGGCCAAGACTTGCATGAGAGGTTTTGAATGCAAGAGACCATACTGGGAGCCAGTACCGTGGAGATTAACTCCTCGGATCCATTGTGAAGCGCATTAGCTGGTTTATAATCTGACCAGCCATTAACTCTGGTGAGTTAGTATAGTGTGGATGGTGACGGATCACACCGGGTGTCACCTATAGTGATTTAAACAACACTTTAAGAAGATCTTTTCGGTATTCTGTTGGATTGGTTTTGTGGGACTCCTTTTTCCATATCAAATGTGGATTTTCTTCTGCATGGACATGTATGTTGGATTTTGCACTTTCTTGCTTTATTTATAACGCTGGACTTGCACTTTTTGCAGCAATTTGCACTGTTTTGCAGAATTTTGCACTTTATGTTTTTGCAGCATTTGCACTTTATGTCTAAATAATTTGTGCACATAGGATTATGATTTTATTGCTCCATAGAGATTTATCTTATCATTGATATATATATTGTTATAAAGATTATTATCACTTGCTATTTGGCATGATGCTAGGTTCACAGTTTCCCTTACAAATTAGTATTATTATTATTTTTTTAATTATTAGTACAAACCAGAGGGATTATAGAAAGGATTACAGACCAGCACCACTTGATGTTTCTTTGTACTAAAAACAAAATAAATAATAACATTTTTTTTTTTTAAAGCGCCCCCATCCCTCTGTGATCGCGTGCAAAAGCGAATGCACACGTAAGTCGTGTACGCATATGTAAGGTGTTCGCACCACACAAGTAAGGTTGCCACTAACGTTAGAGTGAGAGCAATAATTCTAGCACTAGACCTCCTCTGTAACTCTAAACAAGTAACCTGTAAAAAAAATGGAAAATGTCACCTATGGAGAGTTTTAAGTACCGTAGTTTGTCGCCATTCCACGGGCGTGCGCAATTTTAAAGCATGACATGTTAGGTATCTATTTACTCGGCGTAACATAATCTTTCATATTTTACATGAAATTAGGGAGTTTTTATACAAAAAAATCGTTTTTTTTAAGTGTATTTTTTTCCAACAAAAATTGCGTTTGAAAAATCGCTGCACAAATGCCATGTGGTATAAAAAAATTAGTTGATCGGCATTTTATTTCCTAGGCTCTCTGCTAAAAATATATCCAATAATGTTTGGGGATTATAAGTAATTTTATAGCAAAAAATACTGATTTAAACTTGTAAACAAAACGTGCCAGAAAAGGCCTGGTCTTCAAGTGGTTAATCTCCACTCAGGACCCCATAATGACAAAAGGAAAACAGAAATTTAGCAAGATTTGTAAATCTATTAAAAAGGAAAAACTGAAATATCACATTGGCATAAGTAGTCAGACCTTTTGCAACAACACTTGAAATTTAGCTCAGGTGCCTCCTATTTCTCTTGATCAATGCTGAGCTGTTTCCACACCTTGACTGGGCCACCGATCTGGGTTTTATGGCTAGACGGAAGCCTCTTCTCAGTGCAAAATGAAAGCCTGCTTGAAGTTTGCAAAAAAGCACCTGCAGAACTCTCATACTGTGAGGAACAAGATTCTCTGGTTTGATGAAACCAAGATTTAACTGTTTGTCCTCAATTCTAAACGTTATGTCTGGAGGAAACCAGGCACCGCTCATAATCTGCCCAACAGTGAAGCATGGTGGTGGCAGCATCATGCTGTGGGGGTGTTTTTCAGCAGCAGGAGACCGGTCAGGGTTGAGGGAAAGCTGAATGAAGCAAAGTACAGAGATATCCTCAATGAAAACCTATTCTTAACACCTCAGACTGGGCCAAAGGTTCGTCTTCCGAACATGAGGGCAAACCTAAGCCAGGAGTGGTTTAGGGACAACTCTGTGAATGTCCTAGAGTGGCCAAACCATAGCCCTGACTTGAACCCTATTGAACATCTGTGGAGAGACCTGAAAATGGCTGTCCACTGACAGTCCCCATCCAAACTGACCAGGCTTGAGAGGATTTGCAAAGAATGTGTGCAAAGCTTGTCGTGTCATTCCCAAAAACACTCGAGGCTGTAATTGCAGCCAAAGGTGCTTCAACAACGTACTGAGTAAAGGGTCTGAATTCTTTAGAAATGCACTGAATATGCACTGTATATCATACTGTTAAAATTAAACTATTGTAAAATCATTAAAAACTATGGCGTGTTTCGCCTAACAAAGTTTTGGTTGCACATGTATACAAATAGTAGATTTTTCCATCAATACAACCATGTAATACAATGGAGGGAAGGAGATTCAGTCCCATGCGGCTGCTTCATTTGTGACAGGTATTTTGCAGCTGGTGAGGTTGTTCCCATTCCGAGAGTTGGTAGGGCAATAGGGGAACCATAGAGGAAGGCTGTTATATTGATACCAGATTTAGTTTTTTTTTCCCCTCATAAGTTTGTGAAAGGAAATTTTTTTTTTTCGGTGACAGTCCATATTTCTTGCTCCTCCTCCCAGGGGGAGGCTAGGTGAGGTTGGTGGTCCCCAGATCCCTGATCCCAAGTTCCGATGTTTATTCATGAAAAGTTTTGCAGAACCTGAAGAAGTGAGTTTGGAGTCCCACATGACAGACACATCGTGACATATTGTTTTACCCCCCTGATCACATCTGCCTGTACATCAAGGAGTCAAATTACATTAAGGAGGGTGGATTAATAGGGATATACTGTGAAACACTTGGATAATTCTTTTGTATCACATGGTTGTATTGATGGGAAAATCTACTGTTTACGTACGCAGCAAAGACATTGTTGGGTGAAATATGCCGTATGTTTGAAGAATTTTACAATAAATAATTTAATTTTAACAGTATGATACTTTATATGTATGGCGTCATTAGGCACCTTTAAAGTTCCATGAATGTAGGGATGTGTTTTGGCTACCAATATCAATTCAGGTTCCCATTTGGTTTGGTAGGCTACTAGGCTTTGTAATATATAAAGATATGAGTAACACAGGTTATAGGTCATTTCAACAACGTTGTTTGCATGTGGTAAAGAGAAGATGTAGATGTAGTGTTGTATTTAAAGATAGTGCAAATAATCTCAGTTACATGAGAGTCACATAATTGTTCAAAATATTTTACTCTAGTGATTGTCAATAGAAAGTTGATATTGTTGAATTTGTGACTGCTTCAGCTGAATTGGACTGGGTTCTCAAATCCTGGGAGAAATAAAAGTCAATGTATTTTAAACAGAAAACATAAATGAGGGTAAGACAGTTTATCTGATTATTCAATGGTTTCCTACACTGATTAAGAGTGGTCTAGGACAGGGTTGCACTTTAGCGGGCATATTTCGACAGAGCCAGCCAGAGTAGGGTAGCTATAAAGAAACGTGCATCATTCAGTTAGGTCTAAGGTCAAACAGAAGGGAAGTTCCCAAGGAGAATGTAAAAGTCTTAAGGGAGCTATGTTGGTGGTTGTATAATAGGAGTGTTTTGGGACAGCACGATCTCCTAAAAGTTGAGAGCCCTATAAAATGTTTTGGTTAAGTCTAGGTCTGGACTTACACTAGATATAGTGTAAAGTTTTGCCTTGTACAGAGTGCTTTTGAACAGAGTACTATGTGCCTTCAAACAGGGATCCAAAGAATTTGAAAAATAGACAGCAGTTTACATATGTCAATTTTATAGCATAATTTTTACCAATCCACAAAATATGTTAAAGGGGCCTAGTATTTACGAGTTTGTTCTTCTCCTTTAATAGTGCGGGTATGTTGGCCAGTTTTAGTGATTTATATGTTTGGATGAGGGTGATCCACAAGAATTTCAGAGTACAAGTCCCTGTAAATGGATATGTTGTAGAATTTATTTAGTGTGGACACGTTAGGTAATTTATATTACTTGGGAGTTGTTTGGATCTACCCCAAGCTCTGACATTATGAAGAATTTGCCAAGTGTTTGGAAAAGGGTTGGCAGTGATATTATAAGGGGTGGTCAAGTTACTCTAGGACATCATTGGCAAACAAGGTAAGCTTATGGACAGAGCTTGCTATTTCTATGCCCTTGATATTCTAATTCTGCCTGTGTGTGGCCAATGGTTCTAGAGTCAGTATGAATAAGATGGTTGGGGGGGGGGGGCTCAACAGATAGGCAACTGAGAGATTTTAAAGTGGAAATAAATCATCCTATCCTTTTCAGCCAAAGAAGCTGCTATCCTATCTTAGCCTCTGTTTGATCTGCAACGGCCATGATGCTGATGTGATTAGTTATGACACCAGTTATTTGATGGTTTGACAGTTTGGTAGGGAGCAAATGTGACAGTTAGCATTTCCAGCATGCCTGGACTGTAACTGTTTTTGAAACTTTTAAATCGGTTTAGTTCCAATTTAAAGTGGTGTAAACCTCAGACATGGAATCTGAACAAAGCACAGATTTTGTTTTTACTTTCCCAAAGCCCCATACACGCGACCTGAAAATCGTCCATTTTTTTTGCATGCTAGTCGAACATGAAGGGTTTTCTAAAGTTAAGGAGATTCTCGTATGGCAGAATTAAAAAATCGGAAGTGATGTCATGTGCTGTAGTGTATTTGTATTGTATTTTCAAACGACAACTGTACTGATTAAAAGAAAATCGTACAGTCTGGTATCATACGAGAATAATTTTTGTGCTTGTCTCATCGGATAATATCGGATGAACTGTTGTAATCGGCTCTCGAAAGCGCTGTACTAATGATCGTAATATCCTACGATCGCTTCAAAAGAGGTCTTTTCGTACGATTTTAGAATCGTGCGTACAGGCCATTAGTGTAATTTCTCTCTGCTGTCTAGTTTCTCTGTTTTCAGCATGAGTCACTTCTGACAAGTTTTCCTGACACCAAGAGTTTTACAAGAATGTACAGGACAAATGGCTACAAATAAACAGGTACAACTTATCTAGGAGGATTTGTTTTATTTCTGTTTATCACCGGAGGCCAGTCACTTCATTGGTATATGTAAGTGTTTGCAACCACTTTAAGCTTTGCTTGTGGCTTGGTGTAAATAGATTTTAGTTAAGATTCTCAACTTCTTTAGTAAATTAGTCCAATACCTCAATAAAGCATACATCTTTTTATATGTATGCGGACGACCCCCCCGCATAAGTATAAAAGACTAAGACTAAAGTTTAAAAAGGCTCTGTTACTAAAAGAGGACCAGGGGAGATCAACACTCTCTCGGTTTCTGAAGTCAATTTCTCTTAATTTCTGCAGAGATGCAAGTAGCAGCGGAGGTGAGTATCTAAGGCTGGGTTCACACTGATGCGGTCTACCACACTGCATGTAATTTGTACAGGAATCGCACCGGATTCCTGTACAAATGACATGCGAATTCAGTACAGTGCGAATTGAGCCATACATTATGTATGGCTCAATTTGCACTGGACCCACACCAAAAATGTGCAGGACCCTTTTTTTATGTCCGCACTGGAATAGGATCGCGTGGGTGTTCAGACTGATGCAATCCGATTCCACAGTTCACACTGTGTTCTGCAAACCGATTTGGGGGTGTCCTTAACTTCATATTAACACCTGCAGTGGTTCGCAGAGCGCAGTGTGAACTGCCTGCGATTCTGATGTGGTGCAGGGAAAGCACAGGAATCACTGTGGTTCCCATACCGCATCAGTGTGAACCCAGTCAAAGTCTCTAAGTCTTTCTTTGAAGAGGGCACATTTTTTATGTATTCATTTTAGAAACAGAGTCCCTATAGGAAAATGCAATATAGAGAAGGTAATAGTAGAAGGTAATATCTACATTTTACACAGGAAAATATTTTATATTATTATACCTCACTGCCTATATGTTAAATGCAAGCTCAGTGTTTTCTGGTTTTCTATAAGAATCCAGCAATTACTATCACTGCCACTTGGTGGTCATAAATGGTATTACAGGGTTTCTTTTTTTATTAGGGTATTTATTATCTAATGTACTGTTTTTATGTACATGTTATGCTATATTTAATGCCAGGATTATAAAACATTCTACCTCCATCTGAAATTGTAATGTAGATATATGGTGCCTCAGTAATTGCTAGGGCATGTTAAAACCGCCTTTTTCCAAAGTACTTGAAGAGCCTGTACTGCTGTTTGCTGTTCTCACTGATGAGTTTTCATGCAATGGATTTTTTAAAAAAATATTCCTGTGTGCTGCAATTTAATTGTAGTTTTCTGCAACTGTCCAAAAAAAAATGCATGTGCAGCTTCTCTTACATGAGCATGTCTTTGGTAAGTGTAATGGTGATACTGCGTCCTTATACAATAGCCTGTAAAATATAAATTATGTGCTGGTGCTATTTGTTAACAAACATATGCAAGAATCATGTCATGATGTTTGATTACTGTAAATGTATGCATGAGCCAATGTCATTAAAATCATTGCATCCATTATTTGTGTTCATTCATATATCTACATATTATGTGTCCATGTGCATTAAATAAATATCCTTACTAAGAATGTAGGTGTATCCTGCCAATAACACGCATTCAAAATACAAATACAGTATATAGAAACACAGAATACATTTACTGTGAACCAATATTAAACTGTGGGGTGCTGCTTGAGACTCCAATGGGTTCTATTCAAAGTAGACCGCTGGGAGTGCAGGCGATGATGGAGCTCGTCCCAGCTCCGTAGATACCAATACACAGTAGAAAGCTCCTGCAGCCCAACGGGTGGGGTGAAACGCCTTGGGGATGGCTTGGTTGAAGTCCAGAGTGAGACTGTTTTTACTAAGCACACAAGGATTTTTGTAGTGATATGCGGCTCAGAACTTTTTCTTCTTTGTATTGGTAAAAGAATACATTTAAGCAAAGCTGTAACTAAAATCCACAGGCCCAGAGCTAAAGTCAGCCACGCCCCCTTGTATCTCCTGGTAAACTTTTATTATTATTTTCAACTGTTGGTTCGGTATTTGCAATACACTTGGGTATAATTTTTAAAGGTCTAAAATAAAAAATGAGAAGAAGGGAATAGGGCGCAAGAAGAAACAGAAAGGCTTCTGTTGTCTATATTAAATATAATCCGAGCACATAACTGATGAATAATTGGGAAAGACAGTGATGGTGGGAACCCTGATCTTATGAGCCCAGGATTCAATATCTCCTTCCGCCCAAACCACTTCCTACAACACTGGTGGTCAACTTTCTTGATATGGGGGTCTTCAAGTGCAGCCCTTGACATTGTGAAAGGGCTGCACATAAAATTAAGTAAATATTCAGTGTCAGAAACAGCAGACGCAAAGCAGGATATAGTCAAAGACTATGGGAATCATACACGAAAAGGTCAGAGACTGCAGACATGATACAAGAGATGGTCAGACTGCAGACATGATACAAGAGATGGTCAGACTGCAGACATGATACCAGAGATGGTCAGACTGCAGAGAGGATACAAGAGATGGTCAGACTGCAGACATGATACAAGAGATGGTCAGACTGCAGGCAGGATACAAGAGATGGTCAAACTGCAGACATGATATAAGAGATGGTCAGACTGCAGATAGGATACAAGAGATGGTCAGACTGCAGATAAGATAGAAGAGATGGTCAGACTGCAGATAAGATAGAAGAGATGGTCAGACTGCAGACATGATACAAGAGATGGTCAGACTGCAGACATGATACAAGAGATTGTCAGACTGCAGACATGATATAAGAGATGGTCAGACTGCAGATAGGATACAAGAGATGGTCAGACTGCAGATAAGATAGGAGAGATGGTCAGACTGCAGACAGGATACAAGAGATGGTCAGACTGCAGACATGATACGTCATGATACATGATTCAAGTTACGATTTAATCGATAAACTTCATGTGGGACAGTTTGTTGCTGTAAGCAAGTAGATAGAAACAAAAGAGATTTGTAATATGGATGGAAAAAAAAAAAAAAAAAAGACAAAAGTGTAATAAACGCCACTATGATGTGAGTAATGAGTCGGGAAAGTATTGAACCGTAAAGGTGAAACTTTTGCCCCCAAAAATGGACGCTGATGTGGCAAAAAAATAAAAAAAGACTGCAGATAAGATACAAGAGATGATCAGACTGCAGACATGATACAAGAGATGGTCAGACTGCAGACATGATACAAGAGATGGTCAGACTGCAGACATGATACAAGAGATGGTCAGACTGCAGACATGATACAAGAGGTGGTCAGGTTGCAGACATGATACAAGAGATGTTAAGACTGCAGACATGATACAAGAGATGGTCAGACTGCAGACATGATACCAGAGATGATCAGACTGCAGAGAGGATACAAGAGATGGTCAGACTGCAGACATGATACAAGAGATGGTCAGACTGCAGACATGATATAAGAGATGGTCAGAATGCAGACATGATACAAGAGATGGTCAGACTGCAGATAGGATACAAGAGATGGTCAGACTGCAGATAGGATAGAAGAGATGGTCAGACTGCAGACATGATACAAGAGATGGTTAGACTGCAGACATGATACAAGAGGTGGTCAGGTTGCAGATATGATACAAGAGATGTTAAGACTGCAGACATGATACAAGAGATGGTCAGACTGCAGACAAGATAGGAGAGATGGTCAGACTGCAGACATGATACAAGAGATCGTCAGACTGCAGATATGATACAAGAGATGGTCAGACTGCAGACATGATACAAGAGATGGTTAGACTGCAGACATGATACCAGAGATGATCAGACTGCAGAGAGGATACAAGAGATGGTCAGACTGCAGACATGATACAAGAGATGGTCAGACTGCAGGCAGGATACAAGAGATGGTCAGACTGCAGACATGATATAAGAGATGGTCAGAATGCAGACATGATACAAGAGATGGTCAGACTGCAGACATGATATAAGAGATGGTCAGACTGCAGATAGGATACAAGAGATGGTCAGACTGCCGATAGGATAGAAGAGATGGTCAGACTGCAGACATGATACAAGAGATGGTTAGACTGCAGACATGATACAAGAGGTGGTCAGGTTGCAGACATGATACAAGAGATGTTAAGACTGCAGACATGATACAAGAGATGGTCAGACTGCAGACAAGATAGGAGAGATGGTCAGACTGCAGACATGATACAAGAGATGGTTAGACTGCAGACATGATACAAGAGATGGTCAGACTGCAGATAGGATACAAGAGATGGTCAGACTGCAGATAAGATAGAAGAGATGGTCAGACTGCAGACAAGATAGGAGAGATGGTCAGACTGCAGACATGATACAAGAGATCGTCAGACTGCAGATATGATACAAGAGATGGTCAGACTGCAGACATGGACTAGGAGACTGTCAGAGACCGTGAACATGCTTTGGGAGTTGGAAACTGGGGACATGCTCCAGGAGACAGTCATAGACTGGAGACATATTACATAAGACTACTGATATGACTGCAAAAACAGAGCAAAAGGAAAACACAGAGTAGTGTCTGCAGGAGCCCCAAGGCTGTGCAAAAAGTGCCAAAGGGCCGCATGTGGCCCCCAGGGCACAGGTTGGGTACCGGGGTCCTACAGTAATGGAAAAAGTTATGTCCTATTATACAAGCAGAAATGATCTAACAGGTCCAGATATGACAAGTTAAAACAAATTTTTATGTATTAATCCAAATCCCCAATTATATACATGATTCTGCTCATGTACAATTGCAGCACATACAGTGCTTTGAAAAAGTTTTCATACCCCTTGAAATTTTCCACATGTTACAACCAAAAACGTGAATGGATTTTAATAGGATTTTATGTGATAGACCAACACAAAGTGGCACATAATTGTGAAGTGGAAGGGAAATTAGAAATGGTTTTCATTTTTTTTTTTACAAATAAATATGTGAAAAGTGTGGTGTGCATTTGGATTCAGACCCCAAGTCAATACTTTGTACAACCACCTTTTTCTGCGATTACAGCTGCAAGTCTGACATGCAGTGTTGGTTTTCCGCCACACATAGCGTTTTGCTTTTAGGCCAAAAATTTCAATTTTGGTCTCATCTGACCAGAGCACCTTCTTCCACATGTTTTCTGTGTCCCCACATGGCTTCTCGCAAACTGCAAACGGGACTTCTTATGGCTTTCTTTCAACGATGGCTTTCTTACCACTCTTCCATAAAGGCCAGATTTGTGGAGTGCACAACTAATAGTTGTCCTGTGGGCAGTTTCTCCCACCTGAGCTGTGGATCTTTGCAGCTCCTCCAGAGTTACCATGGACCTCTTGGCTGCTCCTCTGATTAATGCTCTCCTTGCCCGGCATGTCAGTTTAGGTGGACGGACATGTCTTGGTAGGTTTGCAGTTGTGCCATACTCTTTCCATTTTCGGATGATGTATTGAACAGTGTTCAAAGTTTGGGATATTTTTTTATAACCTAACCCTGCTTTAAACTTCTCCACAACTTTATCTCTGACCTGTCTGGTGTGTTCCTTGGCCTTCATGATGCTGTTTGTTCACTAAGGTTCTCTAACAAACTTCTGAGGGATTCATAGAAAATATATTTAAAAAATGTATTTATACTGAGATTAAATTACACACAGGTGGACTCTATTTACTAATCAGGTGACTTCTGACGGCAATCAGTTCCACTTGATTTTAGTTAGGGGTATCAGAGTAAAGAGGGCTGAATACAAATGCACGCCACACTTTACACATATTTATTTGTAAACAATTTTGAAAACCATTTATCATTTTCCTTCCACTTCACAATTATGTGCCACTTTGTGTTGGTCTATCACATAAAATCCCACTATAATACATTTACGTTTTTGGATGTAACATGAGATGGACAATTTTTAAGGGGTATGAATACTTTTTCAAGGCACTGTATATTGGGCTAACTGTCTGTTGCTGTGTGAAATATAAGACTGCTTACCTCCATTTTTCAGTGTTTTGGTTCCATAGTCATTCTCATCAGCTCTGACTGATGGCCTTACAGCATTTACTGATCAACATCTTGGACAGCCAGCCAGGATCAGCATCCCAAACTTCTCATGTCATGTTACCAGAGCTATCAGAATGAGCAATCCTTTATTGACTGCTCAAATGCAAAGTAGATACTAAGGGGCATATCTAGTAAAGTATTAAATGTGATATTCATCAAACATTCACTGCAAGTAAATCAAGCACTCTAATTTAAATCACATGCACCCGCACTGAATGTGTAGTGAACGCCTCATTTATTGCTTTATAAATATACCCCTAAATCAGGAGAGCCAAAAAAAAACAACACTAAGGGGTCTATTTAAAGACACTCACTGCACTAATGTCAGAAGCATTCATGCAAACTGAACAAAATGTCACCATAAGTTTCTAAGAGATTCATTCCTGTATCATCGGCTCCATCTAGTGGCCAAAATGCAGTATAGTTACATAGTTAGTCAGGTTGAAAAAAGACACAAGTCCATCCAGTTCAACCATAAAAAAAAAAAAAAAAAAATACCCCAGTGAGAAAACTATAGCGCACTTTGGCCACTAGATGGAGATGGCGATACAGGAATTATTCTCTTAGAAAACGTATGTAATGTTTTGCTCAGTTTGCATGAATAATTCCAAAATGCATTGCAATTAATGTTTTCTAAAAAAAAGACTCCCAAATCTACAAAGTGAATTACAAAACCATTTATAAATAAATTGTATAAAAAAAATACTCTGGCTACATACATATAGTGGTAATATGCATACTCATTAAAGCGGAACTAAACCCTCCCATCAATGGAAGCTGCCATATTAAAGTGTTTGTTACCCCAACATTTCAAATTCCTGATATGTGGCTGCTGTACCATGTACTTGTATGAAAAAGTATCCTGTTCTCTTTGTATTGTTACCTCTGTGTGAAATCCCCAGTGTTTCTGTCAGTCCCTCTGCTTTCCTAATAAAAACTGACCACACTAAGCAGAAGAGCACACTGTAGTTAGTTCTCTAGCTATGCTGGGAACTCAGTGTGCTCCCCTCCAATGATCAGACTTGTCCTGACACACCTATACTGCACAGTCATTCACTGGCAAGCTCAGTGTGCTGATGCTTCTCCTCCCCCCAGCTCTTATGCAGCTGAGAACAGAGGGAATGTGATCACTTATTTTTTTTAATCTATACACAGATGTTTTGCCTTTCATTTCTATTTCAAACTGAGTGGGTTGTTTTACAAGGTGATCGTTTACTATCACTCTCTGTTTGATCTTCAACTGCCATGGTGCTGCAAATATGATCAGTTAAGACTCCACTATTTGATGATTTGACAGTATGGTTGAGAGCACAACCAATGTGACAGTTGCATTCCCGGTACTTGTAACTGTTTTTTGAAACTGTTAAATCAATTGGTTCAGTTTCGCTTTAACGATTGATTCAGTAGTAAGACCACTAGGTGCGCAGAATCATTAAAAATAATAAGGACAAAAATAACATGAATCTGGATCTGTTCCATAGATAAGAACAACTGCATAACCATAGTACATGGGAGTGTAACTTTGCAGGATGTGTGTGTAAAGGAGTCTGTCACATAAAGGTCTGTACTGTATGGTAAATATGGGTGTCAATGTGCAGAAGTAAACAGATGCAAATCGGGAAATTCCAAAAACAGAATATCCACAGCGCAACCATAAGTATTGGTGTTGCATCCACAATAGACAGCAATTATTTTTCAAGATACGTTCAGGAAGACAAAACACGTGAAGAAGAATGCATACATGCACACATATGATCCATATGACTAATTGGTATTCGATTTTTTACAAGTCAAGCCAACATATGGCTTTTTTCAAGATATAAATGGGATTTTAAGGAAAATGGAATGAAATTCAGCCTTTTATTAAAATCACATTAGTCCTCCTCATGTGTGCATAGCTCCCAACTGTCCCTGATTCCGAGGGACTGTCCCTGATTTGGAGCAATGTCCCTCTGTCCCTCTTTCCACCTCATTTGTCCCTCATTTTGGTCTGATCTATATAGTTGTATATAAAATGCACTTTTTATCTTTCAAAAAGTGTTTCCCAGTGCTAAACCTTTCATCCAAATTCTAAATTGCTGCATTTGTACATTTTAAAAGCCAATATAAAGGAATAGTAGTGGTAAAAAAAAAGTCCTTGTGGATTTAATTAACCTTTTTTTTTGTTAATTCTCCTTTAAGGGGTGTGGCAGGGGGCGTGTCCTATGCCTACATATGTTTGTTAATAGGTGTCCCTCATTCCCATCTCAAAATGTTGGGAGGTATGTGTGTGAAGTGTGTGACTGAAAAAAAAGTGTTTTTCTTTCCCAGCAACTAATCAGTGTTTTCCTTACATGTTTAATCCTCCTCAAGCAACAGGAAGGGTAGAAGCTGGTTTGCTGGTTGCTTGAAGGAAAAGACACTCCTATATGAGGCGCATTTCAGCGTACAGCATCATAGAGGAATGTTGGTGAGACAGGAAGATACAACACCTAGCATTGCTCACCACACTCCGCTTTCTGCTTTCTTTTTTAGAACTTCTTCATTTCATTTTCAGTTCATTCTTCATTTCACCATCTCCAATTTCTGACCATCCTCTCGCTACACACTGCTTCTTCTTTTATTTGCTCCTTGCCAGCATGGTTGCATAAGCATGTATTTTCAATAACATGTTTTATTCTGATGCTTTGTATTTATAGCGTTATAAACTGTACCAGTCTCATTAGATACTAAACCATACAGGATAACCGTACTTCCAGTCATAGGCGTGCGCAGCCTATTGTATTAGGGTGTGCACCCTTAAGCGTAAACACCCATGCATGTGTATGTGCCTACATATATATGACCCCGGCACATTGATCTCCCTGCCGGCACAGTGAAAGAGAAGAGCATAAACACTTTTCTTATGGCAGAGCAGGTAAGAGGGAGATCTTTACCATGTTCCTGCTGCTACACAGAGCGATAACACTAATGCACATGGGGTGATTAGGGTGTGCCTGGGCACACCCGGCACACCCTGTGCGCACGTCTATGCTTCCAGTAAACCTATCCTTTATATACCTCCAGCAACCCCCCCCCCCATTACTCGTGTTTATTTTTACCTGTTCCCACTCCTCCGAGATCTTCTCTATGTAGCCCATTGAATGGCACAGTTTCCTCTAAAGTGGGGTACACACTATAAGAAAATAGGGCGAACGTCCGATTTTTTTCTCGATGTTTCACAGCAAATTGGAACCGATGAAAGAAAATTCGTACGAAAATTCTTACGAATATTCTCGTACGACAAAGGCTTTTTTGTTGTTTATTGTTTCTGATCATGCGCAGTCTTTCTTTTCTGATTTTTTATTGTACGGAATTCGTACGAAAACGGTACTCGTTAAACAAAAATTGTTCGTTCTGTTCCCATACGTGAAAAATGTTGAAGTTTGTTCCTTCGGGAATTTTCGTACGACGATTCGGAATCGGCTTTCGAAAGTTTTGTACACACTATACGAAAATCGTACGAAAATTCTTTGTACGAAAATTCTTTGTACGAAAACGTTCGCCTGTTTTTCTCATAGCGTGTACGAGGATTTTAGGAAGTCTCCTAGTTAGGCTCCATTACTTTTTTTTTGTGCATTTCTATTCATTCCTATAGAAGGACTGGCCATCATTAGGACGAACAATATACAGCCTTTCCATAGGAAATGGAGATTCTTTCACATATACATCAAAGAAGCAGAGAAACCTAGCAGACTTTTGGAGAAGAGTCTGTGTACTATTCAGTGAGGATATCTAAGGAATGGGGCAGGCAACTTGTAAGGCCCCTTTTACACAAGCGGTCAGGTCGAGTTCGCCTGTCCATTTTTTTAGATAGACCCGACCGGACCCTCCATTATCCATTGTTAGCCAAATGCAAATGGAATTGTGTACGTTTACACCCAGCTACCTCCAATCCGATTCTGCAAAAACAAACAGAATCCATTCCCCTCCGTCTGGTAGGATCGGATGGCAGTCGGAGTAAAAGAACAGCCAGTTTGTTTGTATGTGACCGCCCATAGAGGAGAGCGGGCTGTGTCCACTCTGCTTAAGCGGACAGATCCCCTGCGACTGCTTTGTGTGCCGCTCAACTCACTGAAATGGGGTATGGATCTCAAGCATCCGCCACTGGGAGTGCCGGCACAGGAGGGAGCTCATCTCAGCTCCTACAATCACTGGCAGTAAAGACAGGACTCCCTGAAGCCGCACATCCATGTTGACGCTATACTGCGTGTATGAATGGCAACCTCAGCCTGGACTCCGACCAGGCCACACCTCCAACGTGTTTTACTCCACCCCTCAGAGCTCAGTCATGCCCAAGGGGCAGAACGAAACATGTTGGGGGGGGGCGTAACCTTGGAGTCCAGGCTGAGGTTGCCATTCATACACTCAGTATTGGGACAACACCAATGCGCGGCTACAGGGAGCCCTTTCTTTATGGACAGATCCCCCGGTGAACAAGCGGATCGCAGCTGGAGTGTGAAAGGGGCCTAAGACTTGGTAAGGGGAGGGGGGCATTTAAAGATAACTGGTACTAATATCTGCTTCTTCAGTATATCTCCATTTATCCCTTTGGAAAGACTATCTACTTTTGGGATGAATAGGAATAAATGGAGATTCTTCCCCCTATGCACCGAAAAAGCAGAGCCCAGTGAGAAGACATTTAGAGAAGACACTGTTCAGCACCCAGTGAAGATCTCATAGAAGTAGGGACAGGTAAGTGTGAGACTTGGGGGGGGGGATATTTAAAGGATAACTGTACCAATCCTTTATTGAGTGGAGACGATCCTGTGTGTGTAATTGAAAAGAAATTGGCACAAACGAAGACCTTTCCCCTAGGGCAATGGGCAGTCATTCATCCAATAAACATGTGCTCTATTCATTATTGGAAAAACTTCATAGCATTTATGGAGTGTGGGTTCCCCAAACATCCATTTGCCAATAGTAAGTGCCAGTAGCAGATGACCTCACAAGGTTTTAGAGTAAACAAGTGCCACTATAATTATCCTGCAATTGAACATGAGTTGCTGCCTCTTCAGCTGTAATGAGACTGTGTACTTCATGTAAACACACATAAAAGAGGTGTCTGCAGTGACATGAACAGTCATTGCCTTCACCACCAGTACCCCCCCCCGTCCCCCTTCTCTGCATTTACACCACTGTAATTATCACTGCTGTTATCCCACCGATGCAAAGTGTTATTTAGGATAATTCTTTTAAATGTACTGTTATAAGCTTGCATTGACCTTTTAGTCATTTTAATTTTATTCTCATGAAGCCTAAAGAAAAACTTTCCATAAGAAAAACTGGCAGCCCAACAGCGACTGCTTCCTATCAGATGCAGTCACTGTTTGGGTGTTCAATCAGCTGTGGCTCCTGTGGCTGTCTAAATACAACAGCCAGCAGCAGGGATTCCTAAACAGCAGGGGTGGAGAAATCTACTAGATATCTTCCATTTAGCCCATGGGCTAAATGAGAGAAATCTATGCCTGTGTGGGCTAGTGATGCTAAAAGCTATGATTTTTTTTTTTTAATAAAAAAGGGATAATATTTTCCTGCTTTGTGCAACGATATTGCTCAGAAAGGTAAATTTTCTCCTCTTCTGGCAGTTCCCTGCCAACCCTTTCAGCTTCTTCCTCCTCCTGGTGCCTCCTGTAGCAAACTGGGTGGTAAGGAGGTGCCCGTGCATGCACGTTCCCAAGCCAGGCTGTGTGCATCCACAATTAACACAATGCCATTAAGCCATTCCCCTGCTTCCTTCTCACAGGAGTTTGACAGAAGCAAGAGCCTAAGGGTCCACTTCCCTCAGTTTCTCTTGTGAAAGCGAACTTCCGCTTTAAGGCCTCCTCCCCGGCTCCTATTTGTGAACCGGAGCTTTTGGGGAGGAAGTGGGGAGCAGGTACCCGATTTTGACAGGTACCATCTCCCACTTACGTTCTGGTCGCCTTAGGTGATCGGAAGTGGAAGTTCTCCTTCCTGAAGTCTTCTGGGTCACATGACAAGTCCTAGAAGACTTCGGGACCAGTCACAGAGCGCAGCGTCGCTCGCGCATACGCGCCCAGCTGTGAAGCCGCAAGTTGTCACAGCTGGGTGCCCATACTAGAGATGCCGGTGCTGCCAAGGGAGGACACGGAGAGAACACGGCAGAGGTGAGGGCACCGCTGCATCGTGGGACAGGTGAGTGTGTGTTTATTAAAAGTCAGCAGCTACAGTTTTTGTAGCTGCTGACTTTTAATAAACAAGCAAATGACTGGAACTCCGCTTTAGGCAATTTAGGGAAAGGGGGGTAGGACAGGTAGTGGGGCATTTTTTATCACAATGCAGAGAATGCATTAAGGTAAAAACCATTTCGTACAGCTGTTAATCATTCTTAGTGTGCACCTGTGCCTAGGCCATGGATATTCATTTACATATTCTTAAGGTGTTACTAAACCCAGGAGCCTGAATTCACTATATCTGGCCTGCCACAGTACCCAGAACATGGAAACGCAATTATTTTAGTAAATATAAACTGCTAAATACCTTTTCTCATCAGCAGTATATAGCAGTCTTGTGACTCCTGTCAGTGTCTGGTTAAAGCTTGTAGGGGGAGTTTTCATTCTCCCCTGACTATGAGGCTGCAGGACCCCCAACCCTCTGTCTGGACAGTGCTGATTGGCCCTGTGCTGATCACATGCACCCTCCCAAGAAAAAAAAACCTCTCTAGCAATACACACCAAACTGAGCATGTGCAGCTTGCCCCCAAGGCTCTGTTCTATCAGGAGATGGTTTGGAGACAGTGGAGGATCAGAGAAGACAGGATCAAACATCCTTGTTACACAATGCAGAGGATTAACCCCTTACAGTGAGTATAACCAGCATGCTTTACTGCATATACAGATTTTGACTGATTTTACTGTTGTGAGTTTAGTTACACTTTAACAAGCTGTAAAAGATCTTTACAACAAACCACCAGTGACCTATCTATCTGCTGTTGTGAATTTTAAAGGAAAATTGCACTAAAATGCCTATAGATAGAGAGGTGATTGAGGGCTTGTTTTAAAAGTGCTTTCGCTGGCTTTTAGGAATATGTAAATAATGGAGATATGCTGATCATGAGATCTCTCTTGGCCAGCCTGACTACTGCTCTTCACTACTTGTTGGAAATTCTTCCATTACAATGATGAGCCAAAATTAGGCACTGAAGGTAGGAGAGGATGGGCTATTGCATAACAGCTTGGTTCTCATTTGCATAAAAATTACCCCAGGCTATATAGCTCAATTACTCAATTCATGGCTCCAGTAAACCATGACTGGGCCCCCCAACCTCATGGCCCCAGAACCGGTTGCCACAGTTATGCCCTATAATAAAACCAGAGGTTATTCAATGAGTTCAGATATGACAAAATGCAAATCGAAATGATCCATTCATCTTAGTTTCTCATTTATATTCCATTTCTGTTGCTCATTTTAACACTGGTGCACATAAAACAGGAACAGCTGTCAGCAGAGAAGGGAAATTAAACATGGAAATAAGTGGGTTGTAATAGACAGGAGGTCCGTTTTCCTGTGTTCTAGTTTCATAATCATCTCTATCAGCTCTGAGCGGTTGCTTTGAAGCTTTTGCTGATAAACATATCAGAATCTGCATGCAAACATGCCATGTTACCTTGGCCTCCCCTCCTCCTCACTACTGGTCAGCGAAGCCTTCCATTACAGGGATGGGCAAATAGTGAGGCATGGGAGGCAGAAGAGGCCAATGGTTATAACTATTACAATTTAGCCCTTGTTTACATAAGAGAGTATGCCAGGCTTTTCAGCTCCCACAGTACCCACATACTTCTTCTGGATCAGAAAATATTAAAGTGATACTAAAGTCTCGTTTTTTTTTTTCTTTAAAAATAACAAGCATGTTATACTTACCTGCTCTGTGCAGTGGTTTTGCACAGAGCAGCTCGGATCCTCCTCTTCTCGGGTCCTTCTTTGGTGCTCCTGGCCCCTCCCTCATGTCGGGTGCCCCCGCAGCAAGCGGTTTGCTATGGGAGCCCCTGAGCCGAGCCGCAGCTCCGTGTGTCCATTCAGACATGGAGCCGTAGTTCGGCCCCGCCCACTCTCTCTCCTCATTGGCTAACTGACTTTGATTGACCGTGTCTAAAGCAATCAAGAGAGAAAGTTCTGGATGGCTGAAGGCACTCGTGCACATGGCTGGATAGGGATGGGGCTCAGGTAAGTATTAAGGGGGCTGAGGGGGGGCTGCTACACACAGAAGTTTATTTATCCTAATGCATAAAATGCATTAAGATAAAAAAAAAAAAAACCTTCTCCCTTTACAACCATTTTAGGGCCAGAGAATCAACATGACAGCCAATCAACTAGCATTTTAAGACGAATGTCAGCCCTCCCTATTTGTCTCATGACTGGTTCTCTTTACATATACACAGGTCTGTTTCATCGGCAAAGATTTCTAAGGCTGTTTTAATGCTTGTCTCATCCTCAACCCACAGAAAAACAGATGAGGGAGAAAAAATGGCATTAGCAGTCTGGGAACATGACACATGTCATACAAAGGGCCATTTTTTCGCAATCGATGCATGCGGTAAACAACATGAATATTTATCCACCAAACCAAAATACCGATTCCTCTGCAGACTAGAAACTGTTCAAAAAAAAAAATAACTAATGAGGTTTTATGGGAGCAGGAGATGATAACCCTTTAAAATGGTCAAATTTTCCTAAAAAAAGATCCAACTTTTCTACTAAAGTTGAGGCAGCCAAACAAGTCCTCTGTGAAAAAATAAACACTACTGACAAATGCAAAGAGCTTTGTTAGACAATTATTACCAACATGCACAACTTGGTTGCATTGCTTGCTGATATTGGGCCACCCATGAAGGAAGGAATAATGAAGGTGACACTGGCTGTTTTTAAACAGACAAAACTAAATAATTCTTACTTACCTTTTAGAGACCCATACTGTGATTAAAATGTTGCCTGTAGATGGTTTTATTTTATTTTTTATTTTTGTCATTGCCTTTTTTTCTTTTCAGAACCAAAGAAGACTAGCTGGAGCCGGACTTACCGGGACTGGGGTTTTCGGGCATTTGATGAGTCTGTGACCTCCGAGATGTGAGAGTGATTTGTGGCTCCTTTGGCTTCCAGTTCAATCAAGCACTTCACCACTTTCCCATCTACTTCTGGTCCTCAGCCCAGAGCTCCAAGAGGTGGCAACACAATATAAATAATCTGTTTCTCAGCACTTTGGATATCCTTGGGCCCAGCTGGTTTCAAACTGAAAAGCCTAAGGGACACATACAAAAGCACAATTGGTGGGCTGAGTGGAATCTGTCACCGTTGCGTCTTTCTGTGTTACCAAATACAATCATCGATATGAAGTTACTGACTTTCCTGTCACAATATAATAATAGTAAATGCACACACGTTGGAGAATTCATACAAAATCTTGCAGAAATCTTGCACAGACAACCTGAGGGGAGCTGACTTTGACTCTGAGAAAGCCTGTATAGTCTCCATTTGTAATGTGAAAGATATTTTGGTCTTGTTCTTCTGCAATACAGTCCGTGCCAATACTCTGGCTATTGTGGGTATTTAAAGTGTCTATGGAACTTCGGTTAAACAAAATGTGTGAATATGCTCAATAAAGCTCGCTAAACCTCTAGCCTCACCAAATGAGATTTAATTTAAATGTAGCTAAGCTGTTGCCATGGTAAAGATACTGTACATATACTTCTGGTACCAAGGATTTGATTGATAAATGAAGATGGTTCCATACATAAGTGGCTCAATGCTCAGTATGAAGCATAAAATACCACCCTTTGTACAAAGTGTATATGAACACGTAGAGAAAATTATCCAGACATGACCTCAGGTTTACATCTGAGAAGTGCATCACTATTATGAGCAAACTTAGAAGTAGCCGGGATCTAAAGTCATTGCAGAAAAGTGCATATAATATACATAAAAGGACATTTGTTATTTTTGTTGTTGGTCGCATTACATTATCTCATGAGCCTGTTTAAATCTGTGTACTGTATATCAGTGGTTCTCAACCTCAGTCCTCGAGTACCCCCAACGGGCCATGTTTTGGGAACTTCCCTTAGATAAAATAGCTCTTATCAATACCATGTTATTGATATTCATTAAACCGCTTCAGCCCTGGAAGATTTTACGACCTTCCTGACCAGAGCACTTTTTGCGATACGGAACTACGTCGCTTTAGCTGACAATAGCGCAGTTGTGCGACGTTGCACCCAAACAAAATTGATGTCCTTTTTTCCCCACAAAAAGAGCTTTCTTTTGGTGGTATTTGATCACCTCTGCGGTTTTTATTCTTTGTGCTATAAACAAAAAAAGAGCGACAATTTTGAAAAAAACACAATATTTTTTACTTTTTGCCATAATTAATATCCCCCAAAATTATATAAAAAACAATTTTTTTCCTCAGAATAAACAACACAACAAAGCGTTCGTCTCACCACCATCGTGGAAGACTGGCGTGATGACGTCACCGTCCGAGGCTCCACCCTACGCGTTTCGTCACAAACAGCCGTCTTCTGGGGATTGGCCAAATGGATGTGTCATCACTACGGAGCTGTATATATACCTACAGCGCCATTTTGACTACTTACTGCTGTAAGGTTACAGCATGAATAAATTAAATGCACCAATCCACAGAGGGTCCCTCTTTGATGGTTCCAGAGATGGATTGTAGTATGTCTTTCGCTAACTCAGTATGGGGGGGGTGTAAAAATGGAAGAGAAATCCAAATAGCGTAATCCCGTTTAAAATAAGCCAATTTATCAGAGTAAAAACGTAGATACACTCACTTTTGGTTAAAAAATACAGATAGTGCTCCACGAGCGCTGAGCTCGTATGATTCTGTCACTTCCTGGTTTCGCCTATTTATTTTTTTCCTCAGTTTAGGCCGATTTGTGTTCTTCTACATATTTTTGGTAAAAAAATCGCAATAAGCGTATATTGATTGGTTTGCACAAAAGTTATAGTGTCTACAAAATAGGGGATAGATTTATGGCATTTTTAATATAATTTTTTTTAAATTATTAGTAATGGTGGCGATCTGCAATTTTTATCGTGACTGCGACATTATGGCGGACACATCGGACACTTTTGACACTATTTTGGGACCATTGTCATTTATACAGCTATCACTGCTATAAAAATGCACTGATTACTGTATAAATGACACTGGCAGGGAAGGGGTTAAACACTAGGGGGCGATCAAGGGGATAAGTGTGTCCTAGGGAGTGATTCTAACTGTGGGGGGATGGGCTACCACTGACGTTACAGTGATTACTGTCATGTCAGTGATCCCTGTCATGCGCGCGCCCATATGGCCGCGTCTTAAAGGGGACATACAGGTTTCCGTCCATTTGTGCAGCCGTGCCATTGTGCCAACGTATATCATCGTGCACTGGTCGGTAAGCGGTTAGAGCAGTTGTACAAAGCAAAGGAAAACCTTAAAACATGGCCTGTTGTGGGTACTTGAGGACTGAGGTTGAGAACCACTGCTGTATATAATAAAGAATAAGAGGAAAGGGGGAAAGGTTCCCCCTAGTATAGCATGTGTAAGTGGCCAACGAATGGAGAATAATGAAAGGAATAATAATTCCTTTGCAGAGGATTGCAAAGGAAGAAAAAAATGAGGGAAGGAGCAAGGAAATTACAGAATATTGGCAAAAGCTAAGTGTTGAGAAAAGAAAAATCCCCAATATGGATGAAGGAATGGACAGAAGGTGAGTAAGAGCAGAAGAAGAAAATAAAAGAGGGAGAGGGGGGAAAAAAAGGGTGAGAAAAGAAGAAAGAGGAGTCACGGAAGTCGCTTAGAGGGGACACAAAAAAATGATGCTTGGTAAAAAGGGCCTTCCCCTGTGTTCAAAGTTGCATGAGGTGAGAGGTGTGTTGTGAAAGAGGGGAATATTCAAGACATGGTTGTCGGATTGAAAGAAAATTGTGTCCACCAGGATAGAAGCACATTTTTAGCTAACCAATGTATCCTAAATCTAAGCCTTTACCTCCTTGAAATTATGAGATTGAGATTTCCATGCATGGCCAATCGTTTCTTTGGTAACTTTAAAATTTTTATAATTAGAACGTGTCTGTTATAGGACAGCATATATACTTCCTAGCAACTCTAATTAAACTCAGTTCTTTTAGATACTGTTAAATTAAGGCTGGGTTCTCACTATTGCGAATTGGATGTGGTTTTCCCGCATCCAATTCGCATAGCAGGAGATTGTGACTGGCTCTCTATGGAGCCAGTTCACACATCTCCGCAGCGGCTCCAGTACGAATTGCACAGGAGTCCTGTGCGTCTTTTCGGTCAGTTTTAGGTCCGAATTAAGCCCAAAATTCAGGCTGAAATCGGTCCTGAAGCAGTGAATGAAGATGCACCGGACTCCTGCTGGGAGCCGCTGTGTTCTCCAGTGTGAACCCAGCCTAAAGGAGAAGTATGGCCAAAGCTATTTTGGCTATACTTCTCCTGGGCATCACAGGAGTGCAGTTAGTTCTGACAGTCACTAAGCTGGTCCAGGCTCTGGCTTGATCCCGACTTTAGAGTTGGGATCCACACAGATGCCTGGACCCGCCTCTCCGTGACCCACGCCTTGCAGAGCTCAGCACTCCAGTGAGCTCTGGGGGGGCAGAGCAGAGAGCCGGTGACTGATAGTTACCGGCTCTCTGCTCACTGACTACTGACAACTGAGCGATCACTAATGCCACGTACACACGGTCTGACTTTTCGGCTACAAAAGTCCAACAGACTTTCGACAGACTTTTGTCAGACTTTTGGCGGACTTGCGGCAGACTTTCTTATGAACGGACTCGCCTACATACGATCACACAAAAGTCCGACGGATTCGTACGTGATGACGTACACCGGACTAAAATAAGGAAGTTGATAGCCAGTAGCCAATAGCTGCCCTAGCGTGGGTTTTTGTCTGTCGGATTTCTGGGTCCGGCGTAGTTACGACATAAAGATTTGAAGCATGTTTCAAATCTAAAGTCTGTCAGATTTGCGGCTGGAAAAGTCCGCTGAAAGTCCGCTGAAAGTCCGGGGAAGCCCACACACGATCGGATTGTCAGCCAGCTTTAGTCCGTCGGCGTCCGTCGGACTTTTGTAGACGAAAAGTCCGACCGTGTGTACGCGGCATAAGACTCAGAAGCTGCAGGGAACAGATGCAGCATCGGAACAATGCTACATCCACCTAGGTGAGTGTAAGTGTTTCTGTTTTTTTCTTTTTTAAACCCATACTTCTCTTTTAGGCCCCTTGCTCTTGGGCATCATAACTTACTGATGTTTACTCAGGAACTTGTGACGCCCATGTGCAAGGGGCCAATAACCGTACCTAAAGCATATAGATGAGTGTAAACGAGTAAAATCTTCTTCATTGCCAGTATTGTAATATGCTCATTTATACTTGCGTAACCATGCTTATAGATGAGTAAACACACGTATGTGAGTAAATTACTCCACTCAAATGAAAAATGTTCTATTTTTGTTTTACTGCTCTGTACTCAATGCTGCATAGTTACAAAGCTGCATAGTTAGGTTGAAAAAAGACATTCTAGTTCAAAAAGTCCATCTAGTTCAACCATAAAAATAAATAAATAAATAAATAAAAAATAATATCAAACAATCCTATAATCACAGTTGATCCAGAGGAAGACGAAAAACCCCAGAAAAACATGATCCAATTTGCTACAGCAGGGGAAAAAATTCCTTCCTGACCCCCAAGAGGCAATCAGATTTTACATAGATCAACTTTACTTATAAATAATAGTACCCAGTTATATTGTGTGCATTTAGGAAAGAATCCAGGCCTTTCTTAAAGCAATCTACTGAGCTGGCCATGCTGTATTACTGGTTTTCACTCGGCTGTGTGCAATGTCCCATAGACAACAATGCATCTCCTTTCAGATCAGTAAAAACCTCACCATTTTTTACTTCCGTGTGCAGAAGGCCATAACCTCCCTGGCGGTATGATTATGTCAGATTTTTGAATCTCAAAGCGGTACACTGTTTTGCATAGAAATTTAGCATTTTATATTTTAGGCCTGTAATTTTTAGTAATAACACACTTAAATCTGTCCAAACTCCTAGTAGACATCCCGGGTATGATAAAGTTTGACACACGAAATCATAACTTATAATATAGCAAATAACTATAAATAATTATAAAAAATAATAATATAATAATAATAAAATTAATTTCCCCACGATTCACTATCGCTCAATTCTGCAAGTGATTCTAATTTACTATCGCTGTTTTCTAGCTGGTCTAAAACCACTTTTGACGTAAAGAGACACTTTTTGGTTGCTATGGACAATCTCAAGTTTCCAGGCAGAAAGAACAGTATATATAATATAAAACTGCATGCAGTGCACTGGACAAAGCATTAGAGACAAAAAGGGATGTGAAATGATTTGATACAGTAATGTAATCTTACAGATTACAGTGTACTGTATGTGTTATGAATTTTGTACTTTTTGAATTTGCCACCGGGCTTCGCCCCCATGCATCGCGACACTTGCAGGGAACAGAGCCCGGCACACAGAGCATCAAGCGGGTGATCTGGCGGGGGACACAGCGGGGGGACATCCCAGGATCCTGGTGACAATGTAAGTTACCTGGACCAGGATTCTGCAATGCAATCCCGAGTGTGGCTCGGGGTTACCGCTAATGGTACTGAAATTTAACCCTGAGCAACACTCAGGATTACCGCCAGGAGGGTGAGGGTCGGTTCACACTGGGACGACTTGGGATCCGACTTGTACGCCCTCAAGTCGCCCCAAGTCGCCCCAGAAAGAGATTCACATTTAAGTGAATGGGAGCGTCTTAATAGACACTACTGAAGTCGCTCCGACTTCAGAGCGTACTCCCTGTACTACTTTGATCCGACTTTGATCCGACTTCAGCCTATTGACTATCATTGAAGTCGGATCAAAGTCGGATCGCCGTCTCGCATGATCCGACTTCGGCATGCGACTTGTGCTCAGATGATCTTGAGGGGGAACTCTGCGCCAAATTTTAAATAAAAATCCGGCATGGGTTCCCCCTCCAAGAGCATACCAGGCCCTTGGGTCTGGTATGGACCTTGAGGGGAACCCCCTACGCCGAAAAAACGGCATGGGGGGTCCCCCCAATCCATACCAGACCCTTATCCGAGCACGCAGCCCGGCCGGACAGGAATGGGGGTGGGGACGAGCGAGCGCCCCCCTCCTGAACCGTACCAGGCCGCATGCCCTCAACATGGGGGGGGTTGTTGCCTTGGGGGAGGGGGGCGCGCTGCAGCCCCCCCACCCCAAAGTACCTTGTCCCCATGTTGATGAGGACAAGGGCCTCTTCCCGACAACCCTGGCCGTTGGTTGTCGGGGTCTGCGGGCGGGGGGCTTATCGGAATCCGGGAGCCCCCTTTAATAAGGGGCCCCCCAGATCCCGGCCCCCCACCCTATGTGAATGAGTATGGGGTACATCGAACCCCTACCCATTCACCTAGGGAAAGTGTCAATTTAAAAAAAAAACACTACACAGATTTTTAAAGTAATTTATTAGACAGCTCCGGGGGTCTTCCGACTTCGGGGGTCTCTCCGGTTCTTCTCCGCGCTCTCCGGGTCTTCTGCCGGGCTCCTCCGCTATCTTCTGCTCTTTTGCCGCTCTTTTGCTATAGCGGAGGAGCCCGGTCTGCTGCCTTCTTCTCTTCGGGGGTCTCTCCGGTTCTTCTCCGCGCTCTCCGGATCTTCTGCCGGGCTCCTCCGCTATTTTCTGCTCTTTTGCCGCTCTTTTGCTATAGCAAAGGAGCCCGGTCTTCAATCTTCTGCCCTCTTCTCCTGATGTTGACACGACGCTCTCTGGGGCTGGAATGCACTCTGAGCGCTCCGCTCTGACTTATATAGGTGGTGACCCCGCCCCCTTATGCCGTCACAGTCCCTGGGCATGCTGGGACTGTGACGTTTTAGGGGGTGTGGTCATCACCGGATGACCACGCCCCCTAATGCCGTCATAGTCCCAGCATACCCAGGGACTGTGACGGCATAAGGGGGTGGGGTCACCGCCTATATAAGTCAGAGCAGAGCGCACAGAGAGCATTCTAGCCAGAGAGAGCGTCGTGTCAACATCAGAAGAAGAGAAGAGGGCAGAAGACCGAAGACCGGGCTCCTCCGCTTTAGCAAAAGAGCGGCAAAAGAGCAGAAGAGAGCGGAGGAGCCCGGCAGAAGATCCGGAGAGCGTGGAGAAAAACCGGAGAGACCCCCGAAGTCGGAAGAAGACCTCCGGAGCTGTCTAATAAAATACTTTAAAAATCTATGTAGTGTTTTTTTTTTAAATTGACACTTTTTCCCTAGGTGAATGGGTAGGGGTACGATGTACCCCATACTCATTAACATAGGGTGGGGGGCCGGGATCTGGGGGGCCCCTTATTAAAGGGGGCTCCCGGATTCCGATAAGCCCTCCGCCCGCAGACCCCAACAACCAACGGCCAGGGTTGTCGGGAAGAGGCCCTTGTCCTCATCAACATGGGGACAAGGTGCTTTGGGGTGGGGGCCCGCAACGCGCCCCCTCCCCGAAGGCACCAACCCCCCATGTTGAGGGCATGCGGCCTGGTACAGTTCAGGAGGGGGGGCGCTCGCTCGTCCCCACCCCCATTCCTGTCTGGCCGGGCTGCGTGCTCGGATAAGGGTCTGGTATGGATTGGGGGGGACTCCCCACGCCATTTTTTCGGCGTAGGGGGTTCCCCTCAAGGTCCATACCAGACCCAAGGGCCTGGTATGCTCCTGGAGGGGGAACCCATGCCGGTTTTTTATTTAAAATTTGGCGCAGAGTTCCCCCTAAAGATTCATACCAAACACAGTGGCGGGGATCCAAGTCGGATCGCCGTTCATTGAAAGTCGGACACATGCCGGCTTCATGTCGCAGGGCAAAGTCGGATCCAAAGTAGGACGGCTGTCGTGTTGCCCCAGTGTGAACCGACCCTTAATCTAAAGCCCAATCCTGTTTGTTTGTTGATAAATTTTATGTCAAAGGAGAAATAAAAAAAACAAACAAAAACAAATGCAATACATGCACTTTTCCCTATGTTTATTCTTTTAAAAATGGAACCTGTCAGAAATTCACTGAGCTTCCAACTTCTGTTGTTGGTTAACAATGCTGCATTTGCTACACCGAAGTCCTATGCAGTGTTGTCAGGCCTGCCTGAGCTTTCCTACAAAAATCTGCCGATCCTCCGCCACTCTCATCGTATACGATGTGTGTCTATTAAATAACGAGACTGATTAAATAACTCACCTTCATTTATATGTATTACAAATTTAATGCTTGTCCCCTTCAATATATTCCCCATTTGCACTAAGACATTGCTGCAATCTTGTTTTCCACTGGTCAAAGGCATGGAGAAAATCAATTTCTGTCAGTTGTTTTAACACATCCGCCGTTTTCTTCTTTACAGCATCAACTGACTCAAAACGTGCCCCTTTAAGCACAGATTTAACTTTTGGGAATTCATTCTCACGTCCCTCTCTGAATCTTTTGTGCCACCCAAACACACACGCATGAGACAGGCCGTCATTCCCATAAGCTGTAGTAAGCATTTGGTTTTTTGTGCAATTTTACTAACAATTTCAAATTGACACGTTGTTCAACTTTCAAACTTAGAATTTTTTCTGCACAATACAGAAAACGCAACCAAACTAAATGGCGACTCACAATCAACTGAACGTCAGAGTGTTGCTGCTTGTCATGCAGATTCAAACAAGTTCAAGGTCACCACGCATGCAGTTATAACCGGTTCTGACTGCTTTGTTTACTAGGTGGGATCACAGTCTACTTATTTAATAGACACACCTCGTATACTGAATATTGACTTTTTTCCCCAGCAAAACAATGCTGCCTTGACTTGAAAATCCCCTTTTATACACTTGTCACCCAAACAAGTGTTTTCATGGATGATTTCTCCTCTATTCCTGTTCAAAATTTTGGATTTCCCATAATTTCTTTTATCTCAGTGACAAAGATGACTAGGACAAATAGAAAGAGAGAATAGAGAGAATAAAAAGACAGACAGCATTTCTAACTCTTCCCTACTATATCAAACACTGAAAACGTTTTTATATACACTTTAAGGCCTCTTTCACACTGACACTGTGGGGTTGATTTACTAAAGGCAAATAGACTGTACATTTTGCAAAGTGCAGTTGTACTCTACAAGTGCAGTTGCTCCAGAGTTTAATAAATGAGGTGAAGCTTCACTTTGTAAAGAATACCCAATCACATGCAAGAACAATAAAAAAAACACAATTTTTGCTTACACATGATTGGATGATGGAAGTCAGAAGTGCTTCTGCTCATTTACTAAGCACTGGAGCAACTGCTCTTGCAGAGTGAAACTGCACTTTGCAAAGTGCACAGTTTATTTGCCTTTAATAAATCAACCCCTGTGGCTCATACAGCATGAATGGGCTATTTGTTTATGCAGCTGAAGCTGTGTGCAGGCAGCCTATATTACTCTATGGGGACGCAGGGACTGTATGGACACAACAGCTCATCCTACCTAGACAGGTGTGCAGGGAAGGATAAGCGCTCCTTAACCCCTTTACAAACACCCAACGGCTTTAACGTCCACAGGCCGCGATATGCATTGTCGCTTACGTGCTGGAAATGCGCTCACTGTGTGCTCTCAACACAAAGATTGAGCAGACAGCTCTCGGTCCGGGCTACAGATCTGGAGACAGCGGGACCAGCTTCCACATGATTGCTGATCCTTCCCAACCCCTGGATGTTCCGAACTGTTTCTAGGGATGCCATGGCATGTGAGAAGGGGTTAATGCACACACTGTCTTCATTTGGGGGCTGCTCACCTTCCCCTGCACCCCTGTCAAATTGGGATGTGCCTGCACGCAGTTCCAGTCACATAAAAAAAAGGCCCATTGACGCTGTATGGGCCACAGCACCCATGTGGATGAGGCCTTAGAGTGTTGGATTGACATCATTTTCACAGGGACACACTTGTACCACTAGAGGTCAGCACAATGCAGTTTCCCAGTCCAACGTCTGAACAGCTGATTTTGGCCTATTTTCTTTGCAGTATTTCCTATGTCAAATCAGGCTTTACAAAGTAGAAGAGAGGAGATAAATACTCACACATGGATAACAAAGGTAAAGAATAGCATATACCATTTCCCTACATCTCTTCAGTTATCCTTTGGCATTCATTTTTTTTAAATAGGTTAGTGAGTGTTAAGAAAAGATACCCCAAGCAATTATATGTATGCAAATATACTGGGATTCAACTGAACTTTTTTTATTTGAAAAACCCAAACCAGGGTACCAGTGAAATATTGGCCTATCAGCTGAATCAGTTTGGAATATTTGTTGACTTGCAGATCAGTTTCTGAGAACAACTTTTATCCATGATGCATTTTTGATTATTGATATGATAGAGGAATTTTTTGTGTATTCTGGTTGCTTTACTGCTGTTAGTACATGGGAAAGATAATACACTTTTCAGGTTCTCTGTGCAAAATGCTCAAATATGTACTCAGCTTCTTTCTTATATACCTAATCTAAAGCTGGCCACATAGTTTAAATTTCCGTTCAATCATTCTTTTATGAAATTCTGAAAAATAATTAATTGCAGCATTCAATGATTTTATCGTCAACTAATTAAATTGGAAGGCCCTCAAAAATTTCGTTCAGACCTGCTACTTGAACGGATTCCCAGATGTAATAAATAGTTTTCCTTTATTGCTTATGAAATCAAGGAAAAAATATTGCAAAGTAAAAGTTTATTTAGATTTAGAAAATTGATTTAGAGTTATATTCATATATACCGTATATACTCGAGTATAAGTCGAATTTTTCAGCACATTTTTTTGTGCTGAAAGTGCCCCCCTCGACTTATACTTGAGTCAAGCACTTTTCTGCAGCAAAAAAATGTATTTTCCGAACCGAATTTGGGGCCCGTATCTCAGGGCCATTTTGTGCTAGGAACCCCAAATTTGGTGCGCAAACCCAGTGGAACTTGTACCACAACATATCCAAAGTTGGTGTTCCTAGCACTAAGTGGCCCCGAGATACGGGGCCCCAAAGCCAGTTCGGAAAATGTCATTCTCTGCTACAGAAAAGTGCTTGACATTTTCTGAACCAATGTTTGGGGCCCTGTATCTCAGGGACACTTGGTGCTAGAAACCCCAGCTTTAGATATTTTATGGCGCTTGTTCCACTGAGTTTGCACACCAAATTTGGGGTTCTTAGCTCTAAGTGGCTCCGAGATACAGGGCCCCAAAATCGGTCAACTGGGTCCATTTGCAGCAATGTCATTTCGGGACCATTTGGGTTCAGAGACCCCAAATTTTGGCTGCAGCTAGGGGGCATCTAGGAACCCTTAACTACCGAGTTTGAAGTTCGGGGGACCTATGGCTTCAAATGGGCACAGTGAGGCTGCAAATGGGCATTGTTGACCCTCTTTTCCACTTACAGTAGCTGTGCATTTCTCACCCTCGTCTTATACTCGGGTCACTAAGTTTTTCCCATTTTTTTGTGGTAAATTGGGGCCTCGACCTATACTCGGAACGACTTATACTCGAGTATATACGGTACATCGAGAATTTATCAAAACTGAACCAGCCAGAATTGGGAGCAGCTGTTCATTGAAACCAGTCTGCTTCTGTCTTTCATTTCCAAAGCTTAGCAGAACAAGCTGAAGATAGAAACTGATTGGTTACCACACAGAACTGCTCCAGATTCTGTCTCTTTCAGTTTTGATAAATCCCCCCCACTGCATGCTGATCAGCCCATGGGGTTGCAATGGATAAATTACACAGACGCGCACGCTCTTATTCCGGATGCGATTTTTTTACTAACACATGCGCATTAAAAAATGTATGAGTTTTCCTAACTGAAGTCCACATTACCAGTTAAAATGTTGTTCCTTAACCACTTCCTTTACAGCGTTATAGCAGGGAGACAACTACAGCTCAGCCCATTGACGTTCTCCCGGAACTACGCACCTTGCACACTCCCTGGGGTGTGCATCCAGGGCGCTCTGTGATCACTGTGTCCTTTGGACACAGCTGGTCACAGATCAAGGTAAAGGGCCAATCACAGCGGCCCTTTATCACATCATCATCTGTCAAAAATAAGGAGAGCAAGAGAGTGCACACTATTTCCATTTTACTAGCACAGGTCCCCTGCCCACTTTCTCACCCTCACTCATATCTCTTAAGAGACTTCCCAGATTCTCTTCATATTTTCACTTCCTACACAGGAGTGCCTCGTAGTTCCATGCCTGCCCTAGTTGATGCCTGTGTGGGTCATCCCCCTGAGTTGTCCGCCAAAGCTCCCGGTTGGTGTTGCCCTCGGATGGCTTGCGGTGCCCGGCACAATACCACCAATACATGAACTACAGTAAGTAAGCATGCACCGGGTGTGGGGTCTTCTTTACCCTACCTCTGTTCATGTTTATATATATCAGACTATTCATATATAATAATTCTATTTTAGATACATCATGCGTTTGCTCCTGACGAGTGGCTCAAAAGCCACAAAAAATGCGTATGTTTCTACTAATACTTAGCCAGACCTTTAAGTCATTATGCAATACCCACCTTTACAGGACAAGTGAGGCCATAGGTCTTGCAGGCACTATTTCGCAATTTATGGTTTTTATACAATCTTGCTATTGGTGAACTTTGGAATATTATTGTGGTTATATCATGAGATACCAATTTCACTACCATGTTTATTGTTATTACCATGCTCATTGTTTATAATTGATACCAGCACTATATGTATGTATATACTATATAATAATCAATAAATTTACTATATGTTTACCAATTTACTCTATTGGAAGCACGTGCTTCATGTAAAGTCCCACTCTCTTGCTCTCCTCCTTATTTTTGACTTCAACAGGGATGGAAATACATGACCTTGCCAGGCCATGGCTTCATTTTAAGTCCCCAGGGATGGAAATATATGACCCTACCAGGCCATGGCTTCATTGAAAGTCCCAAAAAAAAACCTCCACTTTATCACATGACCATTTGTGTTCAATCACAGCTGATCACAGTGTAAACAGAGTTGCCGGTTATCCTGACAGGAGACATGTACACAATCAGGGGTCTGATCATTAGTGCCCTGATTATGAGTGTAGCTCCATCAGTGCCAATCCGTTCCCATCAGTGCTGCTCATCAGTGCCCATCAGTGCTGCATATCAGTGCTCATCGGTGCCCATCAATGCCGCATATCAGTGCCCACCAGTGCAGCCTCTTCAGCACACATCAGTGAAGGAGAAAAATAACTTATTTTATAACAGAAATTAACAAAAAAATAAAGTTTTGTTTGTTTAGCAAAAAAATAAAAACCTAGTGGTGATTAAATACCACCAAAAAAAAGCTCTATCTGTCTCAAGAAATGATAAAAATGTCATATGGGTACAGTGGTGCATGACCGTACAATTGTCATTCAAAGTGCTATAGAGTTAAAAGCTGAAAGATGCCCTGGGCATGGAAGGGGGTATAAGTGCCCAGCTAGCAAGTGGTTAAAATAATAAACAAGAGACCCTTTCCATCCTTCACCTTAAATTTTTCCTATCGCTATGGTCAAAAACAGTTGTTGATTTGTCCTATTAACCATTAGAAAACTAACAAAATTCTAACCGTGTATAGACATCTTAAAGGAGAAGTACAGCTGAAGCCCACTGTCGGCTGCCGTCACAAAGCCTGTCCAGGTTCAGGCAAGATTGTGACAATGGAGTCGGGATCCGCCCACGTGCCTGGACTGGCACCGGGCTCAGCCTCTCAGCGAGCAGCTGAGAGCCTGAGCCGGCTGCTCTCGCCCCCTCCACAGCCCAGCGCTCCAGTGAGCGAAGGGGGGGGGGGGGCTGCTGACTGACAGGGAGCTGTGAGAACCAAGCGATCTAACACTGATCTCAGTGTTAGGGGAACCGGGGGACAAATGCAGCATCGGACCAATGTTGCATCCACCTAGGTAAGTATGATTCTAAAAAAAAAAACCCATACATCTCTTTTAAGTCTGAAAATTCTTTCTTCAAAAAAAAAAGTGCCATGACAAAAGATTAGAACGCTGCTTCCTTTGCTAATCTCATCATTTGAGGATGCTAGTTCCCTATCTGTCATGCTGATGCTGTGGCTTCTATGCTGTCTGAGTCACTGAACCTAACAGGTATAAAGAAAAGGCACTCTGATACTTTCCTCGCTTTAGAAGAGTTATTATAATCAACCATGTCTTCAGCTTCACTCCATTTCAGGGCTGCAGTCTCTGTCAGACTCTTCAGTATTCAAACGCTTCCAGGGTGGCAAGGAGGGGAGCTGGGAGGCTGGGAACAAACTCTGTGGTGTGAACTGCACTAAGGCCTGATTCACACCTATGCATTTTTAGTGCTTTTTGCATTTTGCAGATTTGCACTACAGAATGTGTTCCATAGGAATCCATGTTAGATGGACTGTAGGGCAAATCTGCAAAATGCAAAAAGCACATAAAATGCATAGGTGTGAATTAGGCCTAAGAGGTCCTTGGTGGCTCTATGTGGGGAGGGGAGCTGAAGGGCTCAGAGGGAGGTAGGTTGGTTATCTGGCTTTTTGAGGCTTTCAGGAGAGAGGGCAGCTCTGGGGGCTGAGTTGCTCCCCCCCACCATCTGTGTGGTCACATTTCTCACACACCCCCTCCTCAGCACTACTTACCCCTTGGAATGAAAGCAGCGTCTCCTTCTTCCCCATCTCTGCTCACATGATATGTTGCATGACAATGGTAAACAGGTATATCCATCCACATTATTTTCCCAGCAGGTACCTGTACCGAGAGGGAGGTCTATTCTTAGTGGGCATCCTCCTCTCCCTGCTAAATTCTGCCCACATTTGGCTGCTACTGGAAGGAGGAGAGGGCAGAATTCTGCCTCAAGCAGCTATCGGGGCCTCTGCTCTGCCTAACAGACATGACACTACCATCACTCCAACCAGTCAGGCAGGTAAACGGTGTTCCTGGGGCAGTGGCCCCTCCTGCCCCCACCCCTTCCCCTTGATCTAGCCCTGGTTTAGTCAATAAAGTTGGGAACTAGGCATGCAAGCTTCAAGGGGGATACAGGCAAACTTACACATTTGGGAAAATGTGCATGCAGCTTACTTCAAAAAAGGTGACATTTAAATTAATCTGTAATAATCTGTGGTTCAGTGGCAAAGGTAACTACGACACTACCTGCCTGGAGTTTCCATGTTCTCCCTGTGTCTGTGTGGATTTCCTCCAGGTACTCTGGTTTCTTTCCACACTTCGAAGACATGCTGGTAGGTTAATTGAATCCTGTCTAAAATTGGCCCTAGTATGTGTATGTATGACTGTGAGTTAGGGACCTTAGATTGTAAGCATCTTGAAGGCAGGGACTGATTGGAATGTACAATACCGTATACATGTAAAGCATGGAGTAAATTGATGAGGCTATATAAGTACCTGTAATAAATAAATAAATAAATACGATTACAGACAGCCTTCAATTTCTAGCAAGGCTTTTTGGCTGAACTGGTTGTTCAAGCACTGACACATTAAATGCCTACAGAGGGAACAGAGATCATCAATAAGAATGGCATGACCAGGGGAAATCATTTATTGGCAACTAGTCAGCACATTTCATGGCATAGAAAACCTTTGTCAGCATCATGACATTCAGTGACTGTTATCTGAAGTGTTAACAGTTCCAAAGGCAGCTGTCTCTAAAGAGCATCACCAGGTGATTCTACTTTTAAAACACCAACACCACATTTCCATCATAGAGGTTACCTATTGCAAATAAACTACAAGGATAGTTAAAACTAAGCTACAGGTATATCAAAAAACTACCTTTGAAGTGGGGCTCCCTCTGCACTGCAAGAGTTAAATGTTTGTTGTTTTCCTAGGCTACTAATAAAAAACACTTTTACTTACCTTCCTCACCTACCTGGCATCTGGTATCTCCTATTCTCTCAGACGCTCCAGCATGTGGGCAGGCCCTCGGGGCACCAGAGGGTCCTGCATGGTATGTGGTGACATCATACCCATAGAAACTGGCTGGAGCAACGAAGAGAAGAGACTAGGAAAGACTGGTTGTAATGGGAGGAAGAGCCTGTGGAATCAAGGGATACACTAAGTAAATGTGTTTTTTACTGTTATATAAAGCAAAAACGAACATTAAAACCTTGCAGTGCAAAAGGGCCTTACTTCAAGGGTTCATTTCCCTGGAGTTTAGCTTTAAAGTACACCTATAAAAAATACAGGGGCTGCATTGCTGGCCTTTTGAAAAATTCTGTTTTCTTTCAATGCTTCAATAATACAGCAAATCAAATATAAAAACACATTAATAAATCAAGACAGCAAGCTAATTAACCCCCTACCAACAGGAACTTGAGAAAGAAGGAAACAGCTCCATTAATGTAAAAACTTGTATCTTTAAAGAGAAGTTCAGGGTTTTCTTTTTTTTTAAGAATCATACTTGCCTAGGTGAATTCAGCATTGATCCAATGCTACATTTGTCTCCCACCAGCTCTAAGACTGAGAACCGAGACCGCTGATCGCTCGGTTCTCAGAGCTCCGTGAGCAGAAGGCTGGTGAATGTCAGTCACTGCTGTCTGCTCTGCCCCCCCCCTCCGCTGGAGCGTTGGGCTGTGGAGGGGGCAGGAGCAGCTGGCTCAGCCTCTCAGCAGCTCGCTGAGAGGTGCCGGTCCAAGGTTATGGGCGAATCCTCACCATATTGTCAAGGTTATTCACCAATCCTCACCATCCTCACCATATTGTCACGATCATTCCCCAGCCTGGACCGCCTCTGTGACGTCAGCCAACAGCTTCAGTCTGTTGAAAACAGGTCACAGGAGTGCATAACGGAACTGCACTCCTGTGATCCACAGAAGCAGTACCGCCAAACGAGCTTTGACTGTACTTCTCCTTTAACCCTGAATACCACAGATGGTCACAAAATGGCATGGTTTGATTTATTTTTGAGCATTAACAGATACAATTTTTAACCGAGGCATTCAATGCAATGCACCTAAAACAGGTGCAAAGGAGAAAAAAAAGTAATCGGAAATGATCTGTTCACACTAAATGTTCTTTTGCACCTTACTACTGTATATAGTGTCGTGAAAGAATTGGTATTTGTTTTATGTCACAGAGGAGTTATTAGTCTGGACATAAAATGGAACAACCTATATACAGTATCTCACAAAAGTGAGTACACCCCTCACATTTTTGCAAATATTTTATTACATCTTTTCATGTGACAACACTGAAGAAATGACACTTTGCTACAATGTAAAGTAGTGAGTGTACAGCTTGTATAACAGTGTAAATTTGCTGTCCCCTCAAAATAACTCAACACACAGCCATTAATGTCTAAGCCGCTGGTAACAAAAGTGAGTACACCCCTAAGTGAAAATGTCCAAATTGGGCCCAAAGTGTCAATATTTTGTGTGGCCACCATTATTTTCCAGCACTGCCTTAACCCTCTTGGGTATGGAGGTCACCAGAGCTTCACAGGTTGCCACTGGAGTCCTTTTCCACGCCTCCATGACGACATCACAGAGCTGGTGGATGTTAGAGACCTTGCACTCCTTCACCTTCCATTTGAGGATGCCCCAAAGATGTTCAATAGGGTTAAGGTCTGGAGACATGCTTGGCCAGTCCATCTCCTTAACCTTCAGCTTCTTTAGTAAGGCAGTGGTTGTCTTGAAAGTGTGTTTAGTCATTATCATGTTGGAATACTGCCCTGTGGCACAGTCTCCGAAGGGAGGGGATCATGCTCTGCTTCAGTATGTCACAGTACATATTGGCATTCATGGTTCCCTCAATGAACTTTAGCTCCCCAGTGCCGGCAGCACTTATGCAGCCCCAGACCATGACACTTCCACCATCACGATTGACTGTAGGTAAGACACACTCGTCTTTGTACTCCTCACCTGGTTGCCGTCACCTCGCTTGACGCCATCCGAACCAAATAAGTTTATCTTGGTCTCATCAGACCACAGGATATGGTTCCAGTAATCCATGTCCTTAGTCTGCTTGTCTTCAGCAAACTGTTTGCAGGCTTTCTTGTGCATCATCTTTAGAAGAGTCTTCCTTCTGGGACTACAGCCATGCAGACCAATTTGATGCAGTGTGCGGCGTATGGCCTGAGCACTGACAGGCTGACCCCCCAACCATTCAACCTCTGCAGCAATGCTGGCAGAACTCATGCATCTATTTCCCAAAGACGACCTCTGGACATGACCCTGAGCACGTGCACTCAACTTCTTTGGTCGACCATAGCGAGGCCTGTCCTGAGTGGGACCTGTCCTATTAAACCGTTGTATGGTCTTGGCCACCATGCTGCAGCTCAGTTTCAGGGTCTTGGCAATCTTCTTATAGCCTAGGCTATCTTTAAGTAGAGCAACAATTCTTTTTTTCAGATCCTCAGAGAGTTTTATGGCCATGAGATGCCATGTTGAACTTCCAGTGACCAGTATGAGAGAGTGAGAGCGATAACACCAAATTTAACACACCTTCTCCCCATTCACACCTGAGACCTTGTAACACTAATTAGTCACATGACACCGGGGAGGGAAAATGGGCCCAATTTGGACATTTTCACTTTGAGGTGCACTCACTTTTCTTGCCAGCAGTTTAGACATTAATGGCTGTGTGTTGAGTTATTTTGAGGGGACAGCAAATTTACACTGGTGTACAAGCTGTACACTCACTACTTTACATTGTAGCAAAGTGTAATTTTTTCAGTGTTGTCACATGAAAGGATATAATAAAAAAATTTACAAAAATGTGAGGGGTGTACTCCCTTTTGGGGGATACTGTATGTTCTAAGGTAGAGCAGTATGTAAATAGTACGTAATGAACATAAAACACGTTGCCTTTGTAGAGCCTCCTTGGGTAGAATTCCAGCTACTTATTTTGATCAGTGAACAGATTCCTTTTCAAATCAGGAACAAATGTGAATGGTAAAGTTTGACAGATCATGTGTTTGGCACTTGGGCTGAGCAATCGGATTTTATTGGGTCTAAAGTTAACTTGAGTAACAGCTCATGCATACGGACATCTAAAAATAACTTTTTTTTCTTGTCAATGCATGTAAATAAAAGTGTAATTGATACAAATACACATTCATGCATGTATGCGTTGTGAACTAAAATGTTCTGAAGAAATTATTCATGCTTATAAGCATTATGGCATTTTACTTGATAGGTTTATCCCAGATCTGTATGGGATGGAAGAATTGCAGTCCAAAGAATTAAGGTACACTCAAAGTTTGCATAAATGAGTTACACCATACCTGGGACTTATGCATACATTTTGCACCTTGCTTCTCAGATCTCCTGACCAAGAGGAGCTCTCTGGGGAGAGATTAGTGCAAAGGCAAGAGATAAGCAAGTTCATTTTAATACCATAGTAAAGACTTTGTTAAGTGCTTGGCCATACGGAGCCATTCAATAAATTGAGCCCGACTGACCAGAATGTGAAGCTAGGTGTGATGTAATGTAAAAAATCCTTCCTGATAGCAAAGGCTATTCCCTGGATCAACTACCCCTGCTGTTATTACCTATGATGAATGTCAGTATCCAGTTATATTTTGTGCTTTCAGGTCTGGAACCATCTCTTTTCTTAAACAATCTACTGAGGTGGCCATAACTAGTTCTTGAGGAAGTTCATTGGACATTTTCACAGCTCTTACTGGGAAAAAGATTTTCCTTGTCTGGAGGTTAAATCTCTTTTCCTCCAGACAAAAAGAGAGCCCCTTGTCCTCTGTAATGACCTGAAAGTGAATAACTCTACACCATGTTTACTACAGGCAGTCTCTGGGTTACGAACAAGTTCTGCCAGTTTGGTTTTAAGTTGAATTTGTATGTAAGTTGGAACAGGTAAATGTTTTAAGAGTAACTCAGGCCAAAAAATTATTTTTAGATTTTGGATAGCTAGGGAAGGGTTAACTGGCCATGCAGTGATGTGGGTTTGCCAACAGGTCTTTTGGACAGTAGGTGGCAACATGCGGTGAGCAGCAAGATGGCCTCTCCACGCTGCCTCCCCATTGTAGTTATACAGTATGATATATCCCCCCTTACTCTCCTCTTCTCAATAAAAAATAAATTCATTTCCAATATTCTTTCCTCATAGCTGAGCTCCTCCATGCCTCTTATCAGTTTGGTTGCCCTTCTTGCACTTTCTTCAGCTTTCTGATATCCTTTTAGTGAACCATTGCCCAAAACTCAACTGCATATTCCAGGTGAAGTCTTACTAATGATTTGTACAGGAGAAAAATGATCTCTCTCTCTCTGAAATCTGTTTCTCTTTTACACAAGAAAGTTTTTTGTTTGCTTTAGAAGCTTCAGCTTGACATTGAATGCTATTAAGTCTATGATCTACCAAAACACCCAAATCCTCCCCTACCACTGATTCATCCAGCTGTTGCCTTCCTAGAATGTATGATGCATGTATGTTTCCCCAAGTGCATAACTTTACATTTATCAATATTAAACCTGATTTGCCACATAGTTGCTCAATTACCTGTAAATAGTGCATTGACGTTGGCTTGTAAGTTGGAGACATCCTGTAAGGACATCATTCTACTACATACAGTGGATATAAAAAGTCTAAACACCTTTGTTAAAATATTAGGTTTCTGTGATGTAAAAAAAATGAGACAAAGATAAATTTTTTTAGAACGTTTTCCACCTTTAATGTGACCAATAAACTGTACAACTTGGTTGAGAAAAAAATGAAATCTTTTAGAGGGGAGAAAAAAATAAAAAAATAATGTGGTTGTATAAGTGTGCACACCCTCTTATACAGTAACTGGGGATGTAGCTGTGTTCAGAATCAAGCAATCACATTTAAACTCATGTTAAGTAGGAATCAGTTAAAATCATTTAAAGTGCCTCTGATTAACCCCAAATATAGTTCAGCTGTTCTAGTAGGTCTTTCCTGGCATTTTCTTAGTCGCATCCTACAGCAAAAGCCATGGTCCGCAGAGAGCTTCCAAAAGCATCAGAGGGATCTCATTGTTAAAAGGTATCAGTCAGGAGAAGGGTACAAGCCATTAGATATACCATGGAACACAGTGAAGACAGTCATCTTCAAGTGGAGAAAATATGGCACAACAGTGACATTACCAAGAACTGGACGTCTCTCCAAAATTGATGAAAAGACGAGAACAAAACTGGTCAGGGGGGCTGCCAAGAGGCCTACAGCAACATTAAAGGAGATGCAGCAATATCTGGCAAGTACTGGCTTTGTGGTACATGTGACAACAATCTCCCATTTTCTTCATATGTCTGAGCTATGGGGTAGATTGGCAAGACGGAAGCCCTTTCGTACAAAGAAAAACATTCAAGCCCGGCTAAATTTTGCAAAAACACACCTGAAGTCTCCCAAAAGCATGTGGGAAAATGTGTCTGTGTCTGATGAAACCAAGATTTAACTTTTTGGCCATAGTTCCAAAAGATATGTTTGGGGCAAAAACAACACTGCACGTCACCAAAAGAACACCATACCCACCGTGAAGCATGGTGGTAGTAGCATCATGCTTTGGGGCTGTTTTTCTTCAGCTGGAACAGGGGCCTTAGTCAAGGTAGAGGGAATTATAAACAGTTCCAAACACCAGTCAATATTGGCATGAAACCTTCAGGCTTCTGCTGGAAAGCTGAACATGAAGAGGGACTTCATCTTTCAGCATGACAACAACCCAAAGCATACATCCAAACCAACAAAGGAATGGCTTCACCAGAAGAAGATGAAAGTTTTGTAATGGCCCAGCCAGAACCCAGACCTAAATCTGATTGAAAATCTGTGGGGTGATTGGAAGAGGGCTGTGCACAGGAGATGCCCTTGCAATCTCACAGATTTGTAGTGTTTTTGCAAAGAAGAGTGGGCAAATATTACCAAGTCAAGATGTGCCATGCTGATAGACTCATACCCAAAAAGACTGAGTGCTGTAATAAAATCAAAAGGTACTTCAACAAAGTATTAGTTTAGGGGTGTGCACACTTATGCAACCATATTAGTTTAGTTTTTTAGTTTTACTTCTCCCCCTAAAAGATTTCAGTTTGTTGTCCAACTGAGTTGTACAGTTTATAGGTCACATTAAAGGTGGAAAAAGTTCTGAAATGATTTATCTTTGTCTCGTTTTTTTACATCACAGAAACATGAAATTTTAACAGGCGTGTGTAGACTTTTTATATCCACTGTAGTTTGGTGCCATCTGCAAAGACTGAAATGGTACTTATAAAAATAAATACCTTTTTCCTCAATCAATATACAGCTGTCACATGACCCAGCTCTTTCCCAGGCTGTCTGTAGGGACACAGTGACAGGAGGAGCAACAACAAAAACAAAAACTGCTTTTGGGATACAAAGTAAAAATAAATAATTAATATCAATATACGGTTTTGAATTGTCATACAAATATATATTTGTAATCAAATCCTTATTGCTCAGACCTGACAAGTTCACCTTTGGGAACATGTTCCACACATTTTTAGGGTGGAACGTGTAACATTCCTACTCCTGCAACAGCTCCCAGTTCCGCTGCCTCTGGTCACTGCGAGCCAGGGATCTCTTCCTCGGACTCGCTACCAGAGTTCTGTGAATGGGAGAACTATCACTGCCGACAGCCTTTGTGGCTGCTGGCTTGTAGTTCTCAGTGAACTACTGTACCAGGGCTCTGTTGAGCACTCTAGGTATTTCATTGTCTCTTTCTGTCAGTGTTTAAAGTGGTTGTAAAACCCCCTGAGACATTTTTACATATAAGTAAGCCTATAATAAGGCTTACCTATATGTACTGAAAATATCTCCTAAACGGGCACCGTTTAGGAGATATTTACCTTGTAGTGTGCCAATGAGGTCATCAGGGGATTGGGAGTGAAGAAATGGCCCTCATGGCCACTTCTTCCCCAGCATGTGCCATGACGTCACGCGGCTCCGGCCAGTCACAGAGCCGGAGTCCGCTGCCCCGGAAGGAAGAGGGGCAAAGATGGATGCTTCAATTTTCTGTTAAAAAAAAAAAAGATGGATGCTTCCACCAGCGGGGGCATTGCAGACATCCCGGGCCTCGTTTGCAGGTAAGTGCCACATAATGAGCTAGTATGTGATGCATACTAGCCCATTATGCTTTTACGTTGCAGGGGAATAAAGAGGAAGTAAACCCCATCAGGGTTTACTTCCTCTTTAACTGCTTTCTCGTACGAGGTACAAGCAGAAAGCTTACACAGACAGTCTGCAGGAGTCCTGCATGGCACCCGCAATCTGCTGATCGGAGGTGCAATGCTTTCCAGGCTTCTAGTAAGAAAATTTAATTAAATAAATAATTATACATTTTTTACCTGCAAGATATGCATTTATTATTTTATCTTTTACAAAGGTGAACTTATCTTTAAATATATTTGAAGAACTTTTGGGGGTTTGTCCTACTCTCTGTTACACGTTTTGAATTTTTTGTGTCCTCCATTACCTATTTACATATTCTGTTATATTCTTTGCAACTTTTAAATGATGATATTGTTCCTTCATTTTTATAATTTCTTAAATGCTCTATTATTTTTATTTATATTTTTTTTAACTTTGGACATGAGCTGCATGGGTTTTATTTTTATCCTTTTAGATTTATTGCCCATGGGAATATATTTTGTGGTGCAGCATACATTGATTTAAAGCATTTTCATTTCAGTTTTGTGCTATTTACTGAAAATATCCCCTCCCAGTCTAATGCTGGCCACACACTATAAGAAAAATCGGCCGAACCCATTTTCGAAGAGTAATGACATTGCAGAACTACTCAGCAGAGGCAAACATATTCTACACCCTTTTAATCTATGGAAATTATGATGCTCGGAGCTGGGCTTTAAGGTTTTACTAGTTTCAATGTTAGAGATTTAACATAAAATAATGCAATGCAATAATGCAATGTCAAACTGAAGTGTAGAACAATGGTAACATGTAGGAGGAAAGCCGAAAAACACACTGAAAAATTGGTAATATGCTACAAAAACAGCAATCTTAGCTGAAAGTTTCTTCTACATCACCCCTACATCACTCACAGTACTAAATAAAGGATTCCTCAGCATATAAAATTTTTAAAAAAGAGACGGCAGGTATGTTTTTAAAAGTCGTTGAATAAACGGGTTACATTGGCTTATTTTTACCTTTTTTCAAAATGTGGCTAAAACTAAACTAAGTATTGCCCCGGGCAGCTGTTGGAAATTATACTTCTCATGGAAAATGGCAATATGTATCGATTTCAACTTTTTATAAATAGGACTTTAGCTGTCTACCCCTGTTGGTAGAGTTTGCAATGTAACAACGACCACTTCACCCAGAAAAAGATCAGATCATCTTAGCGGGCTCAGGTTACCCTGCTCACACATTCATGACATAACTGCTCCAGCAAATGATTTCATGTAGTATGATCTGGCAGCTTCCCCCACCCTGTATACAAGGCAGGGAATCCCAGCATGCAGGTCTGACCTCGCTATGACCTTGACTGTATTACCCAATCTCCGATCACCTACACCATATATCAGCAGCCTATATGTGTCAGCCACAACAAGTGTATAGACTGAGAGTGCTAAAAATGTTAAAGTTCAAAATCTTACCCACATCACATATAACTTGAGATAAAGGCTCCAGAAAGCAAACTAAAAACAATGTAGACTAAAAACAACGTAGAAAACACTTTTATTTTTTATATTGGTGCTGCTACTGTAAGCTAATCAGCAGTGATTTTGATGCATTTTATTTAAAGTTATGCATTGAGACAGGAGCTCTGAAACTTGATAACAAATATTTAAAAAGTCTGCATTCGTTAACCGTGTACTGATGGACTCAAGAAAAATATTACATTGTCTAATTAGTGCATTGCACCATGTCTTTTATTAATCTTTTATTAATACATTGTCACTTTATGTCACCCCCAATCGCACTGTTAAAACCATATTATTTTGAGCCAAGTTATTCTTTTTTATTACAGTATTATTTTTAATTTACAGCATATTTTTAAATGTACTTCATGCTCAGATTGTTCATTTTTTTGGCCACTCCCTAGAACTAAAGATGTCATAGTAAGGAATCAAAATACCCCTCGTCACATCTGTTCTCTGTATTGTGTAATGGAAACAATACAACTTTAAAAAAGCGTTTTATTGTTTTCAGTGTCCTATGCAGCTATATTATCCACCAACAAGGATCTGATCCTGTTCCCTCCTCTATGATGACTGCTAAAAATAAAAGCTATATAGTGTTTAAAAATGCATATCAGCTAACACAACATGGGGTGCTGCCGCTGTAAAGTAATACATTTGGACCATAGACGGGGGTGACAGCTGCTGGCTAAAGGCAATCTATTATTATTAGGAGAGTGCTGACATTTTTATATGCGGAAAAACTACTTGATACTATGCACTGAATTATTAAATCAATCTATCTACCTACCTATCAATTTATTTAGCTGGAATTTTATAAGGAGCAAAACAGGTAAGTACTTATTGCTACCAAATCACATTAACGCTAAACTTTAGCCAGATTTAACAATCCACCATTTAATTCCGTAATAGGATCTATCTATCTATCTATCTATCTATCTATCTATCTATCTATCTCTCTCTCTCTCTCTCTCTCTCTCTCTCTCTGTCTGTCTGTCTGTCTGTCTATCTATCTATCTATCTATCTATCTATCTATCTATCTATCTATCTATCTATCTATCTATCTATCTATCTATCTATCTATCTATCTACCTCTCTCTCTCTCTCTCTCTCTCTCTCTCTCTCTCTCTCTCTCTCTCTCTCTCTCACTCTCTCTATCTATCTATTGATCGATCGATCTATCATATACGGTTGTGTAATTCTTTTTTGGGGAAAACTCCAGCACTCCAGTGCCAACACTGTAAGGTTTGATGGGGTATGCTGAGTCTTGCAGTTCCACAATAGATGGGAAGCTCCAAGTCATCCTAACCTGATGTAACATCATTTTTTTTGGGAGGGGCTTCAATTGCACTGGGAGGAGTTTCATGAAGTGATTATATATAGAGCAGCAGAAATCTCTAGTAAAACAATTACTTGACACCTATATTATAATGGCCAATTTTAGCCAGGGCCCATTCATTCTCAGCTGTTGTCTGCCTTATAATCTTACATCAGTCAAGATACTGAAATATTTTGCACTGGATACAGATGTTAGGCATTAGATAATAGGGTAGCACAGTCTAATTTTAAATAAAAAAAATGATTGAGTTTTTTTTTTTCTTTTTGTAACAAAGAAAGATCAATGACTGCAAAAAATACTTATTTTTACTTGTGATGCAGTGAGAGAAATCTCTAACGTGTAACTAACTTATATAAGACACATACACGCTGTTTGACATGCTGCACATGTGCAGACTCGGCACTGAATCGCATGACGGGTTAATCTGTCCCGGTAAGGGTTAATACAGGGGTGACGTTCTGAAGGTCTCAATCAGAGAGTTTTAATCCTTCATCAGGATTCAGAAGCAACTGCTGCTCACCCTCAGCACTCTCCTCCCTCATCCTCCTCTCTCTGCCCTCCCCGTCACTTCTCCACTCCTCTCCGCTGAACATTTATTTTGAGCCCAAGGAGCAGGGGACATCTCGCCAAATTTGGTAAAAGACAGAGGGCTGTGATTGACAGCGGCTCCTTGAGACAGGAGGCTGGTGCTGAGACAGCTCCATCTGTCTCAGAATCATTCACAGGGAAGGGGTCAGGGGCAACACAAGAGGGGGAGGACAGGCCTGGTGTCACTACAACATGCTGCCTTCACACTCTGCTCATAGAACAGGGCTCTGTACAAAGACAAACTGCTGCTAACTCTGAGGTTCCCTGATCATCGAGATAAATGCCACCTTGTTATCTCATCACTTGTACTCTGGAAGCAATGAAGGCAACACCATGAGCCTTTGGAAGGAGCTGCTAATAAGTGTTACAGGGAGAAAGGGATGTACTATGAAATGAAAGGGGCTACATGCCGCTATCAAAATCTATATGCAAATATGAAATCAATAGTAGCAAAAAAAAAAAAAAAAAAAGAAGAGTTAAAAAGAGTTACAGGATTAATAAAGAAAAAAAATGACACAATAGGAAGGGTTACAGAAAGTTGATTTTGTACAAAGGCAGCAAATATTATAACGCCCTGCCTGCCCTACTTATTACATAGTTACTGAACAATAGATCATTAAATTAAAAATTAAATAGAATTAAAAATACTGAGATTCATTTTAGAATAACACAATAAAGTAAAGAGTGTTCACTTAGCTTTGTGGAAAAAAAAAAGAGAACCTGCTTTTTTTTATTTATTTCCTTTGCATATAATTGGATATTGAAGGTGAATACGTCTTCACCTTGTTCACTAAAGTGTTTGTATAGGTTATTTTTATTTTATATTAACCACTTCAGCTCCGGAAGAATTGGCTGCTCAATGACCAGGCCATTTTTTTGCCATACCGCACTGAGCTGCTTTAACTGACAAAAGCGACATTGCACCCAAACAAAATTGACATCCTTTTTTTTCCCTACAAATAGAGCTTTCTTTTGGTGGTATTTTTGGTTTTTATTTTTTGTGCTAAAAACAAAAAAGAGCGAAAATTTTGGAAAAAAGACAATATTTTGTACTTTTTGCTGTAATAAATAGCCCCAATTTCTTTTAAAAAAGAAGCTAATTTTTTCCTCAGTTTAGGTCGATATGTATTCTTCCACATATTTTTGGTAATAAAAAATCACAAAAAACTTATAATGATTGGTTTGCGCAATAGTTATAGCGTAATCAAAATAGGGGATAGATTTATGGCATTTTTATTATTATTATTTTTTTTACTAGTAATGTCGGCGATCTGCGATTTTTATTGAGACTGCGATATTATGGCAGACAAATCGGACACTTTTGATACATTTTTGTGTTTGTGTGTTCTAACTGTGGGGGATGGGACTGACTATAGGAGATGAGAGATTGTGGTTCCCAGTTCGTAGGAACTCACAATCTCTCTCTCTTCTCCTCACAGAACTGGTTTACATACACAGGTCCCTGTTCTGCCTCTCGTGCCCATGATTGCTCGTGGCCGGCGGTCATTCCGACTGCCAGTCACGAGCATCGGCACCCCCCGCCTGCTATCCCGCTTAAAGGGACGACATACAGCTATGACGGTTTGCGGGATTGTGCCGACCTGCCGCAGTATAATGACGGCGGCTGGTCGGCTAGTGGCTAACATAACAAACATGTTATACTTACCTGCTCTGTTGCAGTGGTTTTCCACAGAGCAGCCCCGGCCTTCCTCTTCTTGGGTCCCCAGCTGGTACTCATGGCTACTCCTCCCACTGAGTGCCCCAATAGCAAGCTGCTTGCTCTGGGGGCACTCCTGCTTGCTCACTCCTGAGCCGCAAAGGACAGAATAGGGTAGGGACTTTAAAAGCACCAATATAGACACATAGTTAATCAAGAATATGAAAAAGTTTATTAATACAAGCTATTTAAAAGAGAAGAATATTTTTTGTTTTTGCACATTTATACCTACCTAGGTGGATGCAGCATCAGTCGGATGCTGCATCTGTCCCCCGGCGCCTCTGCACTGAGAAGCGAGCGATCGAACATCGCCAATGGCTCGGTTCTCACAGATCCTGTCAATCAGCAGCTCTGCTTTTCCATGCTTACTGGAATGCTGAGCTGTGGAGGGGAGGGGAGCGGCCGTCTCAGGCTCTCAGCAGCTCGTGTAGGAGAGCCGACCTGCCGCAGTATATATGTGGCGCCTGGTCAGCAAGCGGTTAAAGTAAATCTGTGTTTTGCCAATTCAAGGCAGAGAATCAACTCCAATATACACAAGATAAAAAAAAAGTGTTTTTCACAATTTAAAAAAATGACAATTTACTTTCCTTACTTTTTTTGCCTCATACAGTAACTTTTTAAGTGGCCTGCAGGCAGAGCAAGTGAACATTTAAAGTGGAATTCCACCCAAAAGTGGAACTTCCGCTTATCTGATTCCTCCCCCCTCCGGTGCCACATTTGGGGGGGGGGGCGGGTACCTGTTTTTGACAGGTACCCTGTCCCCACTTCCGTCGGACCTCCCCGCGGTGAGGTACGTCAGATGTCTGGCCCCCTCCTTCGCCCTCTGCTGCCGGGCCAGTAAGAGAGTGCAGCGCACTTTGCGCATCGGACAGACGATGGAAACATTGGCTGGGGTGCCAACATCGCTGGAGTCCAGGACAGGTAGGTGCCAAAAATCAGGTTGATTCAACAGGAACTGACCGACTTTCAGTCTGTGTGTATAGCTGTCTGTATGTATGGAGAACCAGCATCCAACCCACGTTTGAAGCCATTGGCTGTGAGTGCTGAACAGTGTAGTCTGGCGGGGGGGACGGCTCCCCTGTCAGAATACAAAGGCACATCAGGGGAGATCGCTGAACTAACATCTATTGTGTCAGTACGGTGATGTCAGGTTTTTTTTTTTTTCACTCGGCCCTCTGAGTTGAAGGGAAAAAAACTGAATGTTTGTACCCAGTTTTTACTTACTTATTTTCTCAGGGCCCATGCCCAACATTTTGCTGTAACGCTATACAAATGAATGGCTAGGTGACAATGTTCAGAAACCATTAATAGAAAAAAAAATATTTTCTGTGGCATACTACAGTAATGAATAGCTGAAGTTCAGTCATAAAATAGGCAGTATGCAAGATTTAGTGTTGGGGAGGTTTAAAGCAAAGAAATACTGAAATTCATCCTTCTGGCAGTCTTACATCCAGTTCTGGTCCTCATCAGCAGTCATGCAGCCACGCCATGCGAACGTCATCATGTACAATGCAGAACCAATGGCTCCATATTGTACGTGAGGACCCCCCCCCCCCCATTGTGAAAGTGGAGAACTGCACAGGCTACTAGAGAAGTGAGGAATAAGATAAGTATTTATTTAACTCTCCCCCAGGCTACACATATTTTTAAACCTTTGCTATATGAGAGGGCTTGAGGTGGGGGGGGGGAGGCAATACAATTTTTTTTATGGCTGTCTGGAGTAAGATTTCAACAATTCTATTTGGGCAGGAGACAATCTATTTCCTGTATTTGTTTACAAGAAGAAATATATAATAATAACACAAAACTGTATAGTTTATTGCCACCTGTAAATTATTCTAGTAGAAAAAAGATAGAAGAATGTCTGGGCTGTTGATGCCACTGGGGATGCCAGCAGCTGTCTATAATAGATTTTACTATCTCTTGGTGGAATGCTATTTAGAAACTGTATAGGTAAAAGAGGACTGTGTACTGTTTATTTTGGCATGTTTTAAGTAACACCCCTATAGAGTCAGAGGATTGCACAATGAAAAGGAATCTAATGCAAATAGAATGATACTGGGAAAGTGAGGAATATTTACAGACATGCAACAGTCTCTGTGTACTTGCATATACTTTTAAAAGCTATGCAGTTGTACATAATGCATAACCTAGGCACATATGTATAAAGTAAGTAACATTCTTTTTATTTATAGAATGGTGTATGTTACAACTGCCAGGGCCTCGTTCTATTTTGCACATAGGCTGCTTGGAGAGGGCCAAACAATTCTTTTATCAGTGATTCACCCATTGCTGCCTATGGAGGACAGGCAACACTAGCCCCACGCCCTCAAAGTCAGGCCCGTTTAGTGCACTTCAAATGCCCTGTAAATAAGGTTTTTACATTTAAAATCCTCATGTGCATTCACCTCCTATTCTCACTGCCATGCAAGTTGATCTCCTTGAATGTGCAGAACCAATAGCTGTTCGAAAGCAGAAAGCGAATCTATGCAGGCAAGCCTACCTTGATTCCTTTACTTATAATTAATATATGCAGTGAATATTATATAAACTAACATCAGTGTTTTATTTTACCTGTCATCAAGGGGAAGATGCTAAGCTGGCCATGCATCCAAAGACATTCCCTTTAGGTGCCTGTATAAACCCCTGAACATCATCTTCAGCCCCCTGGGAACCAACAATACAATGGTGCTTTTAACACTTTTGCTGCCAGAGCCGTTTTGCACATGTTTTAAAAATTGCAAAATTTGCATAACCCCCCCCCTCCCACTTAAAAACATCAAATATTTTCTGAATGCAGATACAAATAAAATGTTGGTAGATCCCATTTTTTATGTTACACCATTTTACTGCAAAGGTCTAGGAAAAGCAAAGTTTGAGTACAAAGTACAAAATACCCTAAAGTTTATTTGAGGGCACACAAATGCAATACATTATTACCCAATTCTTTTGTAACATATAAAAGATGAGGTTGTGTCCAACATGTCAAACCTTAAAATTGTTACGTCCGTGAAATGGAAACAAACTTTAGTACCCTATATTTTTCATAGGCAACGCTTTAAAAGTCACTCACAGGTCATCAGTTTAGAGCCATGCAGGACCTCTGGTACTAAAATACCGTATATACTCGAGTATAAGTCGTTCCGAGTATAAGTCGAGGCCCTAATTTACCAGAAAAAAATGGGAAAAACGTATTGACCCGAGTATAAGACGAGGGTGAGAAATGCACAGCTACTGTAAGTGGAAAAGAGGGTCAACAATGCCCATTTGCAGCATCACTGTGCCCATTTGCAGCCTCACTGTGCCCATTTGCAGCCATAGGTCCCCTGAACTTCAAACTCGGTAGTTAAGGGTTCCTAGATGTCCCCTAGCTGCAGCCAAAATTTGGGGTCTCTGAACCCAAAGGGTCCCAAAATGACACTGCTGCAGGTAGACACAGTTGACCAAATTTGGGACCCCGTATCTCAGGGCCACCTAGTGCTAGGAACCCCAAATTTGGTGTGCAAACCCAGTGGAACTAGCACCATAAAAAATTTTCAAAGCTTGGGTTTCTAGCACCAAGTGGCCCCGAGATACAGGGCCCCAAAAATCAGTTCAGAAAATGTCAAGCACTTTTCTGCAGTAGAGAATGACATTTTCCGAACCAGTTTTGGGGCCTCGTATCTCAGGGCCACTTGGTGCTAGGAACAGCTTTGGATATGTTATGGCACCAGTTCCACTGGGTATGCACACCAAATTTGGGGTTCCTAGCACCAAGTGGCCCTGAGATACGGGGCCCCAAAGTCGGTTCGGAAAATGAAATTTTTTGCTGCAGAAAAGTGCTTGACTCAAGTATAAGGGGGGCACTTTCAGCACATAAAAATGTGCTGAAAAATTCGACTTATACTCGAGTATATACGGTAATTGTTCTCACTGTGGCCTGTGCAGTGATGATGTGTATTGCGATTGATGATTTGATGCATAGGCACTTCTGCTCGTACGTGCGTGTATGTGGGGGTCTCAAAAAAAAATTGGGGGGGGGGGGTGGATTTTATGGATGTAACTTACATTTCTTACAATTTTAAAAAATTTTATTTTTTTTTCTAAACCTTTTTTTTCATAACATAGGGGAGAAAAAGTCCCCTATATGATGATTTTTTTTGTTGACAGGTTCTCTTTAATGAGACATCCAGGGTCTAAAAGGCTCACCTGCCCTCCAATGAATCTAAAGCAGTGCAGATCACATGCATTCAATTCTTTCCCAGCCAGTATGGCTTGGGAAAGTGAAAGGGGGACCCAGAAATTATGTCATACATGTCACTTCCAGATCAGCAATAAGAAGGAGAGCAGACCCTTGTCTACTTGGCTCCCTTCCCCTCCACCCGACGCCACCCGCCATACCAGTCCTGGGCCTGACGGTAGGCAAAAGGAGCCAGGAATACATGGCTGGTGGAGATGTGTCCGTTACCGGAGGATTTAGAAGCGAACGGGTAGTTGCCCAGCTGCTGGATGGATTCCATCTGACAGGCAGCCGGCTTGTCAGACATGCACGCACTCCCGGTGGCTGCTGTAAGACCCCCCCACTGTCCAGTCCGTTCAACGCATGGACCCGGCGGTAAAAGGTTTCATTGCAAATCTGAACTTTCTAAGCGATAGTCAGGGGCTAGTCGGCCCTTCCCCATAATTCTCTATGTGTTGTTTAAGGAAATGGACTTGATGTCATATACAGAGATGCAGGAGGTAAGAAGAGCAAGCAAACCCTCGACATTTGCTGCAAGTCAAGATTGGCTTGTAAGAGCAACCTGGGATTTGTGGCTTCAAGGGAGCTTAATACTCAGATCGGAGTTATGTGCAGACGCCCGAGAGCACTTGCTTTTGATACATAAGACTAGGTAACCTATGCACATTATGGCAAATGAACTACCTTAAAAACATGAAGGTAAAAGCAGAAAAATTAAGTATTTCAAATGATGATGTGAAGTGTTTTTCCTTTCCATAAATTATTTTTTTATTCACTTGTATTGTGCTTTTGAACATGCTCTAAAATCTGACTTACCTAGGAAGAGTCAATTGCCTACCACACACCCCTCCCTCCTATACAACTATAAAAACGAGAATAATTCTGCGCTGGGGAGAATTATAACACACAAAAGCAGCCTACACTCAAATCTGTGATACCAATTTTGTACATAAACCAATCCCCCCTGAAGGTGTACATAGTTCTCTTGTTGAGGTATGGGTCGGGTGTGGCCTACGTAGCTTGTTGGCTTGCCATAACATCGGTGTTAGGAGGGTGCCTGCATTGAAAACCGCTCTGTATGACGTTCAATGCGATTTTGTCATACAGAATATGTAAGTATACTCCTGTTATTAAAGACATTGATTTTTTTAATATATTGCACTATGAGATGCTGTTTCCTTGCTTTACATTCTGTTGCTGGGTGAGCTTGTAGCAAAAGGATGGCTAGTGACTGGAGGATACCCTGGTTATTCCAATGCGCTATTGCCCATTTTGTTATGGTCCCCACGGTCTGCTGGGAGACTGTTTTAACTTTTTGCATGGAGTGATGGCACAGTAGTGATCAGCACTGGATGGCCCTTCTTTTGGATTATTGACACCTATCAAGCTTCTTATGATTCCTATATTTGGATAAGAACTTTTGCACTTGGATGTGGGATTATACACTTTACATTATGATGGACATTGCACATGAATCATGAAAGTTTTACTTTATGAATTGGGATTTTTATTTTATTTTTAGTTTGTATTTATTGTGCTTCATATGGTTTGTAAGGATTTTATTACACTGGATATGTGATTATATGATTTCATCATGTTGGAGATTACATATGAATCATGAATTTTTATCTATTTCCACCTTTTCACTTTATGAATTGAGAATTTTAGTTTTATGCACATTCAGTTTTGTGGATTTTTTATCAGAAGCTATTGATTTAGTGCCCCAATATTTGATTAGTGTCTAACAACTGTCTGTGCTGGCTAAGCTACTTCTCCCTGCTTTCCTACTTGGCCTCTTATGTAGCAGCCAGGGGAAAAGAGTCTGCTGGGGCTGCTAACGTCACTCCTAAAGCCTCGTACACACGATCGGATTGTTGGCCAACAAAACCGTGAAATTTTGTCCGAAGGGCGTTGGCTCAAACTTGTATTGTATACATGCGTTCACACAAATGTTGGCCAACAATTACGAACGTAGTGACGTACTAGACGTACTACATGTTTTCTCAGCTCTTTAGCGCCACCCTTTGGGCTCCTTCTGCTAATTTCGTGTTAGTTGAAGCTTGTTGAGTGTTGATTCGCGCTTTTCTTTTCGCGTTTTTCATTTAGCGCTTTTCACTTCGTGCTTTTTAGTTTGCGCGTTTCAGTTAGTTTCTGAACGTCCGTACGTCAACCAGACATGTTGCGGAATCGGAGGAGATAACGTGTTATTTATTATTGGCCTTGGAGTTATTGCTTTGACATTATTTTTTGGTTGAAAAAAGATTTGATTTGGTATATTTTCTTTATTTTTGGATGCATAGAATGCACTTTTTGGTTAAGTTCTATTGGCAGATAGCATGTCTATTTTTTTTTTTTAAAGCACAAAAAAAATTGAGGAGAATAATGTGTTAACAAGGGACAACATAGTTGTATCTTTGATCTTAAAAACTACGGGATAATGGTGTTGTGGTAACTTGCCCCAAAAATTTTTTAAAAAAAGCATAATAATATTATCCTTGATATCGCATTTGAAACTTTGTTTGCAATAACTCCATCAGTATCACCAGCAAAGCAGCTTCATTATTATCCCATTAAAGAAGAAGAGAATTGTGCACTGCATTTGAAGATTTCATAATTTGCCACGTCACGAATGTTAATTCTCCATGTGTTGGCGGAAAATTTGAGAACATGCTAGCCAACATTTGTTGGTGGAAAGTCAGACAACAATTGTCCGATGGAGCATACAAACAGTCTGACTTACTGCCAACAAGCTCACATCCAACATTTCCCGTCAGAAATTCCGATCGTGTGTACTCTGCAGCAGTCTCAGGGCTTTTGGAGGCTTCTACAGTAAAAAAATGCATAAAATGCATTTATTGCACTTATAATCTAATGGCAAGGCTTCAGTTGAAATGAATGGTCAGGGGAATAGATAACTGGGCTCAAAAGTAATTTTTCAATGTTTGCTTAGAGTGAAACTTTAACCTGATGAGTTGTAAAATACTGAATAATTCTTTATGGACTTTTGTCAGTCCTGCACTGTCCAACTTACACCTGAACATGTGAAAACTGCTAGCCTCAAGTGGCATATATTTCTGCTGTAGAGCTGCAGCCATCCGTTCACATAATTCTATATTATATTACCCATATATCACTGAGATCAGTATATTATAGTTACAAGATGTAAATCCTAACCACAGCCAAAATCTATTTTTTTTTTCTTTTCTTTTGAATAGACACAAGAAGGGTTAAAACCATTGTCAAGTTTGAATTGCTGTCTGTGTCTGCACTGGAAATATTCGCCCATTATTTCCTGTCCCTTATATTTATTATACACCATATTTTAGCTGCCTATTTAGCTGCCTGGCCAAAGTTCAGCTTTAAAGGAATTGTAAAGTGTCATGGTTTTTCACCTTAGAGGAGGAGCCAGGAGCAGGTAAGTATGACATGTATGACAAAAAAAACACGAACCTTTACAATCACTTTAACCACTTGCTGACCAGCTCACACCGATGTACGTCGGCAAAGTGTCACGGGGGGTGCAAAACGACATACCCGTACGTCACTGCGTCATCTGCGGCTAGCAGGCGCACGCCCGCCACGGGAGCATACCTGCGGGTCCTGCGAGCTCGATGTCCACCGGCGTCTCGCGATCGTGGCACGGAAAGGCAGAACGGGGAGATGCCTATGTAAACAAGGCATTTCCCTGTTTTGCCTAGCACATTACAGGGATCTACTGCTCCCAGTGATCGGGAGCAGTGATCTCTGTCATGTTCTAATGAGCCCATCCCCCCTACAGTTAGAACACACTGAGGGAACAGAGTTAACCCCTTGATCGTCCCCTAGTGTTTAACCCCTTCCCTGCCCGTGACATTTACACAGTAATCAGTGCATTTTTATAGCACTGATCGCTGTATAAATGCCAATGGTCCCAAAATAGTCTCAGAAGTGTCTGCTCTGTCCGCGGCAAGGTCACAGTCACGATAAAAAACGCAGATAGTCACCATTACTAATAAAAAAAATATATATAATTAAAATGCTATAAATCTATCCCCTATTGTGTAGACGTGATAACTTTTGCGCGATCCAATCAATATACGCTTATTGCGATTGTTTTTTACCAAAAATATGAAGAAGAATACATATTGGCCTAAACTGTGGAAGAAATTTGTTTTTTTATATATTTTTTGGAGATATTTATTATAGCAAAAAGTAAAAAATGTTGCTTTTTTTTAACAAAATTGTCGCTCTTTATTTTGTTTATAGCGCAAAAAATAAAAACCGTAGAGGTGATCAAATACCACCAAAAAGAAAGCTCTATTTGTGGGGAAAAAAGGACGCCAATTTTGTTTGGGTACACCGTTGCACGACCGCGCAATTGTCAGTTAAAGCGACGCAGTGCCGTATCACAAAAAAGCTTGGTCAGGAAGGGGGTAAATCCTTCCGGGGCTGAAATGGTTAAGGCCCCATCCACATTATTGTGTAGAGGGAACGATTTTGTGGAGCGATTTGCACGCAATTTTTGCCTTTCGCATAGGGCCAGCCCATTCACTCCTTTTCTGACAACAAGCTTCACGGGATTTTGAAAGACATGGTTTGCCGCAATTTCTCCGCTATCCAAGCGTGTGTTGTGCAGAAATCACCGCCCAATTTGGAATCGTGGGCAGAATTGCTAAGTATGAAAGGAGCCTTAACAAGTGGAGATGGTAGGAAGATAACAGTGAATGGAAGAAAACTTTAACCAGTTCCCGCCCAGCCTATTGCCATTTGACGGCCGAACGACTTTTGTCATTCCGGGTGGACGTCATATAACGTCATCCCGGAATGAGCCTTGTGAGTGGCTGTGTATACCAGACAGCCGATGAATGATCAGTGTACCGGCCCGTTTTGCCGGTACCACGTGATCACTGTAACCAATCACAGCAGATCACATGACAGTTGTAAACAACGTATGACTTTCTTTCATGGCATACATTGTTACAATTGTTTTGTTAGCTGTGATCGGTCACAGTGATCACATGGTACAGACGGAGCCAATTATAGCCCATCTGTACCCTGTGATTAGCTGTGGCGAATCACAGATAATCACAACAAAATAAAACTGAATGAATCAATTCTCCATTTGTTGGCGGAAAATTTGAGAACATGCTAGCCAACATTTGTTGGTGGAAAGTCAGACAACAATTGTCCGATGGAGCATACAAACAGTCGGACTTACCACCAACAAGCTCACATCCAACATTTCCCGTCAGAAATTCCGATTGTGTGTACTCTGCAGGAGTCTCAGGGCTTTTGGAGGCTTCTACAGTTAAAAAATGCATAAAATGCATTTATTGCACTTATAATCTAATGGCAAGGCTTCAGTTTATCTTTTCATGTGACAACACTGAAGAAATGACACTTTGCTACAATGTAAAGTAGTGAGTGTACAGCTTGTATAACAGTGTAAGTTTGCTGTCCCCTCAAAATAACTCAACACACAGCCATTAATGTCTAAACTGCTGTCAACAAAAGTGAGTACACCCCTAATTGAAAATGTCCAAGTTGGGCCCAATTAGCCATTTTCTCTTCCCGATGTCATGTGACTTGTTAGTGTTACAAGGTCTTAGGTGTGAATGGGGAGAAGGTGTGTTAAATTTGGTTTAATCGCTCTCACTCTCTCATACTAGTCACTGGAAGTTCAACATGGCACCTCATGGCAAAGAACTCTCTTATTATCTGAAAAAATGAATTGTTGCTCTACATAAAGATGGCCTAGGCTATAAGAAGATTGCCAAGACCCTGAAACTGAGCTGCAGCACAGTGGACAAGACCATACAGCGGTTGACCAGGACAGGTTCCACTCAGAACATGCCTTGCCATGGTCAACCAATATCCAGAGGTTGTCTTTTGGAAATAGATGTATGAGTGCTGCAGAGGTTGAAGAGGTGGGGGGTCAGCCTGTCAGTGCTCAAACCATACGCCGCACACTGCATCAAATTGGTCTGCATTGCTGTCGTCCCAGAAGGAAGACTCTTCTAAAGACAATGCACAAGAAAGCCTGCAAACAGTTTGCTGAAGACAAGCAGACTAAGGACATGGATTACTGGAACCATGTCCTGTGGTCTAAAGAGACCAAGACAAACGTATTTGGTTTAGATGGTGTCAAGAGTGTGCGGCGGCAACCAGGTGAGGAGTGCAAAGGCAAGTGTGTCTTCCTACAGTCAAGCATGGTGGTGGGAATGTCATGGTTTGGGGCTGCATGAGTGCTGCTGGCACTGGGGAGCTACAGTTCATTGAGGGAACCATGAATGGCAACATGTACTGTGACATACTGAAGCAGAGCATGATCCCCTCCTTTTGGCAGGGCAGTATTCCAACATGATAACGACCCCAAATACACCTCCAAGACGACCACTGCCTTGCTAAAGAAGCTGAGGGTAAAGGTGATGGACTGGCCAAGCATGTCTCCAGACCTAAACCCTATTGAGCATCTGTGGGGCATCCTCAAACAGAAGGTGGAGGAGTGCAAGGTCTCTAACCTTCATGATGTCATCATGGAGGAGTGGAAGAGGACTCCAGTGGCAACCTGTGAAGCTCTGGTGAACTCCATGCCCAAGAGGGTTCAGGCAGTGCTGGAAAATAATGGTGGCCACAAAATATTAACACTTTGGGCCCAATTTGGACATTTTCACTTAGGGGTGTACTCACCTTTGTTGCAAGCGATTTAGACATTAATGGATGTGTGTTGAGTTATTTTGAGGGGACAGCAAATTTACACTGTTATAAAAGCTGTACAGTCACTATTTTACATTGTAGCGAAGTGTCATTTCTTCAGTGTTGTCACATGAAAAGATATAATAAAATATTTACAAAAATGTGAGGGGTGTACTCACTTTTGTGAGATACTGTACCTTGGACTGTCTACTTTCCAAAAAGGGGTCAACTGGGGGATATCTGTACAGTCCTGACAATCTTGGGCCTCAAGAAATGAGATAGGGTGTCAGTACATCAGGATTGACAGATTTTCAGATATATACCATCGTTTTTGGACTCTAAAGCCTCGTACATACGATCACAGATTGTTGGCCAGCCGAGCATCTGATTTTTTTCCAAAGGGCTTGTGCCAGGAACTTGTCTTTCATACTAACGGTACACAATTGTCAGCCAACAAACACGAACGTAGTGATGTACGACGAGGAATTTCAGCTCTTGAGCGCCACCCTTGGGCCCCTTCTGCCAATTTCATGTTTGGTGAGCATTGATTCCGAGCATGCGTGTTTGTACTTTCGACTTTTGTGTGACGGACATGTGTACAGACGATACGAAAATCAAACAACAGACCGTTGTCCACCGAAAAATTACTAGCCTGCCATCCAACATTTGCTGGCCGAAAGTTGGGCAACAATTGTCTGAAGGAGCGTACTAACGGTCTGATTTTAGGACAACAGTCTATCAACAGACAATCCCCTGCCAACAATCGGATCGTGTGTACGAGGCTTTACTTTCCTACAGACTAAATAATATACATTGATTTGGGTTATTTATTTTCACTAAAGAAATGTAGCAGAATACATTTTGGTCGAAACTTATGACGAACAATTATTTTTTTGCAAATCTTTAAAACAGAAACAAAGACAAGCACATTTTTTTCCCCAGCCTTTTCAGTCTTTTTTCATTTATTTAGCAACAAATAAAAAACCCAGAAAATTGGCCTGGGCAGGAGGGGGGTAAAAGTGCTTGAAGCATCATAACTACAACTGTACTTTAAATCTTTCCTACAATAAAAAAACTCACAAGTTTTAAAATGTACACCCCCCCCAGAGTGGCAAAACTGCACTTTAGACTCTGAGGAAGAGGGTCCTCCCTTGAAACGTGTTAGCCACCCTGCAATACTGTCTGGTCCTCCAGCATCTTTGGTTCCCACTATTGACCTAAGAGGAACCGTTCGCTACTGCTGTTGCCTTGAATGGTTATATACCACATTTGTACGTTTTTACCTTTAATAAAATTATTTTTGGTATTGCATAAGAGCCTGCAGCTCTCATTGGCCCTCTAATGACTCATCCCCCCTCCCTTCCTGGCAAACTCTCGTGAGAGTGAGTGAGAGAGCTGTGCATGATATCATAAGCCTAGGTAAGCTAATGAACAGACAAGAAAGGGGAAGTGGGCTGTATAAGGTATTTACTGGCAGAAAAAAAAATGTTTTACTATCCAAAGTTAAAACAAAAAGGGCAGAAGATTTAATAGATGTAAAGTTGAAAAAATGACTTAAGGTCCGCTTAAAGTCTAAGGGCTAAGGTGAAAACATAAATAGAGTGGTGGTGGGAATCACGATGAGAAGAGTAAAAGCACAAGTAAAGTAAAAAGGAAATCAGAAGATATGTTTTTGTAGAAAACCTCAATCATAGACTGTTATATATAACATAGTCATTACACATTGATCTGAACTACACTGTGTATGTAGTTTGATATATTTACAGGTATTTACAGAATTTATCTTGTGCACTTAATGTTTTATGGTAATTGAGTTGAGGAGTATTGCTACATTTGGTGTGTTTATATATATATATATATATATAATTTTATTAGAGGAGTGCAGGTGGACACTACACCCTCAGGGAGGTTGGCGCAACATATTTATGTCTGAATGGGACACACACATAACTAATTTTATTCACTGGTACTTTGTGGGAACACACATTACATGTTTTCAGCCACCTGTTTTTTTGTTTACTGTATTTAAATTCATCATATTTGCACTTTAGGATACATAGGTATTGTTGAAGTGGTGAGCGTGTGTTTGTCACAATATTAATATTTTAGCAATGTCCACATTATGGTGTTCAGTTCACTTAGGGGTCTTGTTTGGTATAATTTTTAATTAAACTAATAAGAGTCATTAAAAGGTTTCTGTGGCTTCCCCTGAACTTATGGAAAATATATGTCCTGTTGAGGGTTTATATAGCAGACATGGCTTACAGGAAGGGGAACACGGCTTGTTCAGTATTTTTCCTCCCTGCATGGACTATGGCTGCAGGAAGTGTAAGTGTGTAGAGAGTGTTGTCTAATAAGCCTGATCCATCTGGTTATATTTGGGACATGCGTGGCATCATGTTACGTTAATCGCTCCCATGGCCCTGGGTTTATAAGCATTACAGTGAATCAGGTCAAGAGCCCAAAGCGCCTGCAAAAGTCTGAAATAAACTCACAGACCTCTGCCCAGTGTCCGCAATCCAAAAATAAATCACAGAAGTTACTGGGGAGAGTTAACCCATCTTGCACTTACCTGCAGATTTAGGCAATCGATTTACATTATTTGCTTGTTAGTGTACTGTACCTTTTGTAATATGTGAGTTCCCAGTCGATGGGGATGCAACGTAGTCTTACAAAATATACAAAGGTACAGAAGAATGTGAATAATACGACAACACTTGGGCACTGATCGTGTCTCCATGCTGTACTCCTGTTGGCGTTAGGACACTGTCATCAAATGCTGAGAGGCCTTGTATCATGCATGTAGAATTCATGTCTTTCTTTGTAGTTGTTGGAATTTTTGCTCCTTTGAGTTTGTGTAAGACTTATTTTTGGCTTCATACTTCCAAGTCTATAAGTGGCCTTTGTGGACGAGTGGCATCCTCAGAATTTTGCCACCTGTCTATGGAGAATAAAATCTCACTCACTGGAAATCTGCCACCTGCCCTGTTGAAAAATACTTTTTGTAGGGATGTGGCTTGTTTTTATCTCACCCATATTTATGGCGAAGGTACTCCCAGCAATTGAAAATTATTCCTTTGAATCCCCCTGTGCATTAATTGAGCCCCTCTGTTCTTGTATTCAGTAATGTACTAAGCATTACACACAAAAACAAATGATATATGTAACTTCGCAAACTTATTTTTTATTCCCTAATGTTGTGCAGGAAGAATTGTTATTGTAGATCACGCTACAACATACAGCAACTGAATATCAGTATTTTGAAAATAACTGTTTACAAATTTCACCTCCAACTAATTTAATAGGATTGTTAAAATTGATTAAAATAATATCAATTGTTAAAACAAAAACATTTACAAATTGTATGTTGTGTTATAAAGAGCAAATCCCCAGATAACAAGGACAACTTGCCACAAATTTGTAGCAGTGTTCAATTGCAATGTCGCGTACACACGATCGGCGTGTGACAGAATTCCGCTCAAGCTTGCCTTGCATACACACAGTCACACAAAAGCTCTCTGAACTTTCGACCATCAAGAACGCGGTGACATACAACACTACGACGAGCCGAGAAAATTAAGTTCAATGCTTCCGAGCATGCGTCGAATTGTTTCCGAGCATGCGTCGTTTTTTGCGCGTCAGAATTGCATACAGACGATCGCATTTTCAGATAGGAACTTTTCCTGTCCGAAAAATAGAGCATATGATCTCAATCTTTTGCTGGCTGGTATTCCTCCAGCAAAAGACTGATGGAGCATACACACAGTCGCATTTTCCAATAAAAAGCTGTCATCGGAGTGAGGGCGGCATTTCCGATCGTGTGTACGCGGCATTAGTCTTGTTAACTTGCTGCACATTCTTACTGGCAGAGCACTTGAAGCACAAGTTCTAGTTGACACATTTCCAATTTGTAGAAAATTTGCATGGTAAGTCTCTAGCAAGAGCAAAATTTACAGTGGTGAGTCTACAGCAGGACCTCTGCAAGTTTACATCATGTGGTGGGATGACTATTGCACAACTTAACTGAACCAGAACTTGCAGCAGACTTGCAAAATGTTTGCAATGAAAAAGTTTAACTGGAGTCAGGCAATGCAGACTTGCTGCAATTGTGCGACAAAATTGTGAAGCCTGGCAGGTCTAGCAATAGCTTAGCAAGTCATTTTCAAATTCGTAGCACATTTGTTTGCTATCTGGGTCATTACAAAAAAACAACAACATACTAAATCCATTAGATATAATGACAATGGTTTATATTTCATCCCTATTAACCATTTCAGCCCTGGAAGATTTTACCCCCTTCCCGATCAGAGCAGCACTTTTTGCGATTCGGCACTGCGTCGCTTTAACTGACAATTGCGCGGTCGCGCGACGCTGTACCCAAAGAAAATTAACGTCTTTCTTTCCCACAAATAGAGCTTTCTTTTGGTGGTATTTGATCACCTCTGCCGTTTTTATTTTTTGCGCTATAAACAAAAAAAGAGCAAGAATTTTGAAAAAAAGCAATATTTTTTACTTTTTGCTATAATAAATATCCCCCAAAAATATATAAAAAAACAAATTTTTTTCCTCAGTTTAGGCCGATATGTATTCTTCTACATATTTTTGGTAAAAAAAATCGCAATAAGCGTATATTGATTGGTTTGCGCAAAAGTTATAGCGTCTACAAAATAGGGGATAGTTTTATGGCATTTATATTATTTTGACACTATTTTGGGACCATTGTCATTTATACAGCGATCAGTGCTATAAAAATGCACTGATTACGTGTGTAAATGACACTGGCAGGGAAGGGGTTAAACACTAGGGGGCGATCAAGGGGTTAAGTGTGTCCTAAAGAGTCTAACTGTGGGGGGGGGGGTAGGGGATACCTAGGACATGACAGCGATCACTGCTCCCGATGACAGGGAGTAGTAGATCTCTGTCATGACACAAGGCAGAATGGGGAAATGCCTTGTTTACATAGGCCCCTCCCCATTCTACCTCTCCACACCACAATCGCAAACATCAAGTTCCCGGGACCCGCGGGCAAAGGCGGAAAATTTAAAGGGACGTACCTGTCTTTGCCTGCCTGTGCCATTCTGCCAACGTACATCTGTGTGCAGTGGTTGGCAAGCAGTTAATTAATCCTTTATTAAAAAAACAAAAATAAACATAGAGAAAAGTTTCTGTACCAGACTCAGTGTTAGTCTACCAGTCTGATAAGGACACAGGAAATGGGGGATGATTAAGAGAAATTTTTAAAAATGACTGATAAAAAATCCATATAGTCTGTATGATAACATCTTGAAGGCAGCCCAGTGGAAGATGAGAAGCAAATCTTGGAACAGCTGAGGATAAAGCACACAGGCGCCACTCTAAGTGCAGTATAACAGTAAATTTAATGCACAAGACGGATATACATACTCACAAGAGTAGGGTAAAAACAGGCATTTTTGGCATAGATTGCAATGGGGTGCATCCATGGAGCTGCTGGCTGGTGACTCAGAGCGGGTTGCGCCGGTGGTCACCGACGCTTCCTGGATCTGGAACATACAGGGAGCCAAGGGATGATGTCACTTCCGGATTTGTGATGAACCAATAGGCGACGCGTTTACAGAGCATGCGCTCCTTCTTCAGGCCTAACAGGGCCATGTTGGATGAGGGCTTATAAGCACTGGTGCCGCTGCTGCAGACGCTAGGCAATCTATGCCAAAATTGCCTGTTTTTACCCTACTCTTGTGAGAATGTATATCCGTCTTGTGTATTAAATTTACTGTTATACTGCACTTAGAGTAGCACCTGTGTGCTTTATCCTCATTAAAAAAACTTGTAATAATTGGCTTAATTTTAAAACAATAAGCAATAATCAAGATTCAGGCATATTGTTCGGTTAAAAAAAAAAATGTAATCAACACGGGGAGGTTGATTTACTAAAGGCACATATACTGTGCACTGCAAGGGGGTTATTTACGAAAGGCAAATCCACTTTGCACTGCAAGTGCACTTGGAAGTGCAGTCGCTGTAGATCTGAGGGGGGCATGCAAGGTAAATAAAAAACAGCATTTTAATTTGCACATGATTGGATGATAAAATCAGCAGAGCTTCCCCTCAGTTCAGATCTTCCCCTCAGATTTACAGCGACTGCACTTCCAAGTTACTTGTAGTGCAAAGTGGATTTGCCTTTCATAAATAACCCCCTAAGTGTACTTCAAGTGCATTTGTTCTAGATCTGAGGGGAAGCTCTGAAATGAGGGGAAGCGCTTCTGATTTCTATCATCCAATCATATTCAAGAAAAAATGCTGTTTTTTATTTTTCTTGCATGTGATTGAGTATTCTTTGCAAAGTGAAGCGTTAGCTCATTTACTAAGCTCTGGAGCAAATGCACTTGCAGTGCACACTTATTTGCTTTTAGTTAATCAATTAACCCCATACTGCATATTTCATATACAAATACAGAAAGTCAGATTACTATTTATTATTTTTTATGTAAATTTTTTTGTTACATATAGCTAGAAAAAGTACCACAGTCTCTCAAATCTTCTGCACAGCAGAACTCGTACTGAGAGAAAATGGGAGGCACTGGCAGCACTGTAAACCAATCAGGATCCTTCTGACAGGAGGAGATCTCATTGGTGTCCTGCTGTTCCTTTATTGTTGAGCCCTAGTATGTAAATTTTTTTAAGCTCCAGTGAAGTCTGCAAAGAAATTTCAAAGAGGTCCTAGACCTAAATGTATTGTCTGTCAGTGATGTACTGTTTGACAGAATTACAAGGATCACATACAGGAAGCTCAACTTTTCAACTACAGAGAGAGTGAAAACTTTGAAAAAAATCTAAATCAATACGAGAAACAGTAAATGTAATATACTTTGTTGTTTATGAAGGGATCACCTTTATCGGCAGGAGTATTATCATGACTACTGCTTGTAGGCCTAAGTAAACTAAATCTAGATTCTTGGTCATTTTAAATCCATGCCTTGCTTAAGAAAGCGATGACAGAAGTATTAAACATCCATGCAAGCTGTAGAAAAAAAAACACTATTGGCATAACTCATAAAGAATGTATAAAAATGAATCTGAAGCGCACGCATCATTGCTAAACACCTGCCGGTACTGTCAGACATATCCAGCGTTTCAGATATGAAATTTGATGTATAGGTGAAGTGAGCTCTGTTAGATGGATTTCCTATCATACTGACATGACACAGTAATGCCTCCCTCTTAATACGGCAGTCATCTCTCTACCTACAGTAGACGGACAGTCAGGGTTATGTATTTCCAAAGTCTATGCGCTCACCGTGCAGTTATGAATGAAAATGGAGCAAGCAAAGGGTTACCGGTCACCTGTCATCAGCCCCTTATGGCTGTCTGTTCAACAATGTTATTTCTTTACAGAGAGAATCAGGTCTGAAATGCTGTGTAACTCAATCAGTCGAGAAAAATGATCAATTAACATTGCTAAGGAGGTATAATATTCCTTGTGACCAAACCCTTTCACCACCGCAGGGCAGGAAGGTCAGCATTCCTCCCCAAGCTATCTGAATATTTTCCAGTCACTTGCTGGGCCAATCAAACTGCTTATGTATCAACATGGTGCAATTTTTAAAGCTGCCATCATTGATCTTTATAGCAATGCAAATTGGCAGACTGCACAACTGCAAAATGAGACCACTGAGGAATGTACCTATATCAAGCTTAAATAAGATTCCGCTATGCATATTCTATGAGATGTCCTTAATTTTGGACAACATATTACTCATTAATCACAATGTACTTTGATTTAACACTCAATTTTTCCCCATCAGCTTGCTTTCTAAAGATGGAAAAGGGCATACCATATTCACCAATAAGACCATGATTCAGCCAACGATTGGAAGCAGAAACAGCAAGAGCAAACAATCTGATATTATGTATATGTAGCACTTATCCCCAGAGAAGCGGCTTGGCATGACGGTTTCTCTGTTCTTCCATGACTCAAAACCACTTTGTCCCGTCTGACACACCTAGTTATACAACTTTTTGGTCAGGCAACGCACTGACACCTTTGCTGCCATTGTGCTACATTCTGGGTGTTCAGTGTGCCCCTGCACCTTTAAGAAGGGGTGGCTCCCCTTCTGTCCACCTGCTCTCGCCTATCCATTAGAATGCATGTGCCTCCATTGTGGGGACACTCGTAAGTTAGTGTTAGGTACCACAGATACCGGGGTGCCTTGACGAGGCTCTGCGGCTTGCGCATGCATTTGCAAATGTGTGCAGACTAAACCCCTGCTTTTAACGCATACTGCTAGACAGGTTATTTGGTTGTCTGCAGGCTGGTGGTAAGGTAAGCTTGTTTTTTTTCCATGGATTTATCCATGGCCCTGTTTGTATTAGTTATACAATGTAATACTGCAAACACCTGTATGAGCTTAAGTACTAGTATACTACCATCACTACATTAGCATATAGGAAAAAGGCACCAGGCTACGTAATTGTATATAATGTAACTTTAATATTGTAAGGCAAATAAATGGCAAAGCAAAAAAGCAATAAACAGGTATGTAACAGGTAATGTGTCTGTTTTAATACAATAAACGAACTGATGTGAATGTTGAGCTATAATATGGCAGTAAATCTTGTTCACAGAAAAAGAAAAATCTAACTTGTAAGCTTTAGCCGGCTAACGGCAGGGCCCAATCTGTACGATGATGCACTTTGATTACCATCTCTTTAAGGCTGTATGTGGTCATTTGTCTTGATGCTGCTAATAGGCAGTCTTCTGTTGTACTGAATTTACTAAAAAAGTGGTGAAATAAGCACAGTTGCAACCGCTCACCAGTCCTGGTAAGCAGTGAAGTCCTGGACAATTGTAAGGCTGCAGTCTTTAGGGACCCAATCCTTGATGGCTCAGTCCACAGGAAATCTGGTCCTCATTGATTTGTTTCCAGCACTCCAGTCCTCAGCATCTTGCCTCTGGGCTCTGCACCCCAGCACAGGTCTCCCCAGCTCTGATCCCAGCACAGCAAGAACCCGCTTCCTCAATAAACTAACTGATGTGAATACTGGGCTATAATATGGCAGCAAATCTAGATCACAGTAGTACTAAGCAAAATCTAACTAGTATCAGTATATGTATATTTTTCTGAAGGGGTACCCCTGGGAGGCAGTTGTAAAGTATCTGACACCTAACTTGTAAGCTTCAACCGGCTAACGGCAGGGCCCACTCTGTACGATGATGCACTTTGATTACCATCCCTTTAAGGCTGTATGCAGTGATTTGTCCTGGGGCTGCAAAGCAAATAGTCTTCTGTTGTGCTGAATTTGCTAAACAGTGGTGAAATAAGCACAGTTGTCCTGGCAAGCAGTGAAGTCCTTGACAATTGTAAGGCTGTAGTCTTCAGGGACCCAATCCTTGATGACTCAGCACTCTGGACCTCAGCATCTTGCCTCTGGTGTCTGCACTCCAGCACAGGTCTCTCCATCTCTAATCCCCGCACAGCAAGACCCCGCCTTCTCTCCGAAAAAACACGGAAATACACTCTCCTTCCTCCCCTGTTTTCAAGGATCTGTGTGTGCTGTAGTGTTTAGCCCCATCCACCTCCACATGGCCGCACTCCCAGGGTTCATTCTGGCTTGCATATTTAAGTTCCCTTAACTCCCGGAAGGCTCCGCTGTGGAAACTATGGGTTTGGGGGAGAGCAAGCAAAGGCACACACTGGAGAACAGCCTTTATTCTAGTCATTGTACAGAAGCACAATGGAGGAAGAATAACTCATATTTTTATGACTTGTAGCAAGGGACTGTGCCCTTCTCTGTTCCCGCACTCTCAGCACACAGCCTGCTTTAATACAGAGTTCAGCCTGCAGCACGGCAGCAAGGGGTGGGAAGCAGCCCACAGCCAGTAGATCACACAGGAGCTCCTATAACTGGCCAAGTACCTGGTTACATATATAAATTATTGCTCTTTATATTCTAACTAAAGTTCAGGTCCAGTTAGAAAACCCCTCACTGGCCTCACTATTCAAAGGGACAAGCATTATTATACAGCATCATACAGTGGTGTAGATACAATTATCATGGGCATATTGCACAAATGGAAACAAAAAATTACAAGCTGCTTTAAAGTTAATGGCTACATTGCACTCAAGTCACAGCATAATTTGTAAACTATTGCAAAGAAGGTGGAAATCCTGAATATTTTCTTGTGTTTGGGGAGAAAGATCGGAACTCTGCAAGGTTTTTATTGCTATCTTCACCTTTCTGTCCTAGTGACACCCATACTCAATTCTATCAATTGGTGTCACATATATGAGGGTAAATATTTCAACTGGAGTCAAACACCAACGTTCTGTATACTTCCTCCTGGTAAAAAGAGACCTGTTAAAATTCTGTTTATAACTTTGGAATCTTGCACAGATCATTGCAGGCTCAGTGCAAGCGCTCAAAGAAAACTATTGTTTCATATGTGCCCTGTTCACTCCACAATGCTGCATTTTGGTGAGTTGTGGTGCATTGTGTAAACTGCAGACATGCTGCGATTTTTTCCCCACTGCGCCTCACCTCAAGTAAGTGCATCTCACCACACAAAGGACACCAGCCAGTGGGCATTTCAGCATATGAACGAACAGTAAAACTGTTACTGCCTTCGCCAAACTACTATCAGCCTACTATTTCTCAAGCCAATTATTACTCAGGCATAATTACTGTGGCATTAATTCTCACGGATATGAATAGCCTTTATAAAGCTAAAAACAGAATGGGAAAGAAAATAAGGGGATGCCCAGCAAAAGATCTGGATAGCAGTAGGGGGTTATAAGGACAAATTATTGGCAAATATTTAGCACAGCCTACAGTTAATTTTAGCTTTTTTTTCGGGAACATGACATTGAGCCATTTTTACTATTCATGGGAGTGCAACTAAAGCCCATTCAAATATCATTAGTATATATAAAATAAAATGTTTATCACTGCAGCCTGCTCACTTACATGGCATGGCCATAAAGCTTATGTATTATTATTATACAGGGTTTATATAACGCCAATAGTTTGCACAGCGCTTTACAATGTTAGGGCAGACAGTACAATTACAATACAATTCAATACAGGAGGAATCAGATTGTCCTTCTCGTTAGAGCTTACAATCTAGGAGGGAGGGTAAAGTGATACAAAAGGGTAAAAAACTGTGGGAGATGATCCAATGAAGAAAATGAAAGTACAGTTGTTATGTGGAGGCAGGATAGGCTTCTTTGAAAAGAAAAGTTTTCAGGGATCGCCTAAAGTGGATAGATTTGGAGATAGTCTGACAGTTTGGGGTAGGCTATAGCCTTTGTTTTGCACAGTGTAGAGAAGAGTTAGAACTTATGTTTTTAAGTTTTCTAAGACACAGATGCAGCCAGTTGGTCCAATAATGTTTACAGTTTTTTTATTGGATTATTTTGTTTGTTTATAATAGTTATTTAATATTATTTCTGTTATTGTAATGTATATTAAATAGGGGATGGGTGCAATATAGAAACCAAAAATAGACAGAAACAGAGTTTCTAAAACACAGGCTAATGTTTGTGTACCTGCTAGGTAAATGCACCCTCTTGGTTCTCCCTGGTGACTTTTGTCACAGAGACAGAAAGTGATGGGAAATTAAATTTAAAATCGAATGGGAAATCGAATTTATTTAGAAAAATATGTGAATCTTGGGTGAAAGCTGTGTGAACATTGTGTGAAAATCTTTATACATAGATCCCATACAGTTGCCGGGGCGGGGCTATAGTATATTTTCCAATGGGAACACCTGTTTCAGTAACTACTATTTAGCAGGGGCTATCCCCTCATTTCATTGAAATTTCCTCTTGCTTTCTGTTGTCTCTTCAGTACAGTAATGCCGCGTACACACGATCGGACATTCCGACAACAAAATCCTGGATTTATTTCCGACGGCTGTTGACCCAAACTTGTCTTGCATACACACGGTCACACAAATGTTGTCGGAAATTCCGAACGTCAAGAATGCGATGACATACAACACGTACGACGAGCCGAGAAAAATTAAGTTTAATAGCCAGTGCGGCTCTTCTGCTTGATTCCGAGCATGCGTGTAATTTTGTGCGTCGGAATTGTGTACACACGATCGGAATTTCCGACAACGGATTTTGTCGTAAAATTTGAGAACCAGCTCTCAAATTTTTGTTGTCGGAAATTCTGACAAAAAATGTCCGATGGAGCTTACACGCCGTTGGAATTTCCGACAAGAAGCTCCCATCGAACATTTGTTGTCGGAATGTCCGATCGTGTATACGCGACATAAGGCTTGCCAGAGATTGATCCACCCTAACACTAAAATCCCTGCATCTACTTACAACCAAGATCCCAGGGCCCCCACCCTACGTGAATGAGTATGGGGTACATTGTACCCCTACCCATTCACCTAAAAAAGTGTCAAAAATAAAACACAGTACAGAGGTTTTTAAAGTAATTTATTAGGCAGCTCCGGGGTCTCTTCTGACTTCTTCTCCAGCTCTTCTGGCAACGTCTTCTGCCTCCTCAGCTGATGTCTTCTGCCTCTGCTCGTTCTCCCCTCTCTGGGTCTTTTGCGCTGATGTCTTCTAACTCTCTCTGGTTCTTCTCCCTCTGCTGTCTTCTCCGCTATTTTCTCGCTCTTTTGCTGAGTCTTCTCCACTGTCTTCTCCCTTTGTTCTTCTTCCGATGTTGACTCAACGCTCTCTCCCACTCTAATGCTGGGTTCGCGGTGTGCCACTACCTTTATTGGCATGGGGAGGGGTCACCGTATGACGTCATCCGGAAGACCCCGCCCCTCATGATGTCACCGCCTGGGGAATGATGGGCAGTGAAGTCATAAGGGGCGGGCCTCCGGTGACCCTCACCCATGCTAATATAAGCAGTGGCACACCGCGCACCCAGCATTAGAGTGGGAGAGAGCGTTGAGCCAACATTGGAAGGAGAACCGAGGGAGAAGACAGCAGAGAAGACCCAGCAATGTACCCCATACTCATTCACATAGGGTGGGGGGCCAGGATTTAGGAGCCCCCTTGTTAAAGGGGGCTTCTGGATTCCGATAAGCTCCCTGCCCTCAGACCCCGACAATCAACAGCCAGGGTTGTCGGGAAGAGGCACCTGCCCTCATCAACATGCGGACAAGGTTCTTTGGAGTGGGGGGGCACAGGGCCCACCCTGCCTCAAAGCATCCACCCCACCCATGTTTAGGGCATGTGGCCTGGTACGGTTCAGGAGAGGGGGGGGCGCTCGCTCGTCCCCACCCCCTTTCCTGACCTACCAGGCTGTGTGCTCGGATAAGGGTCTAGTATGGATGTGGGGGGGACCCCCACGCCGTTTTTTCAGCGTGGGGATTCCCCGTAAAATCCATACCAGCCTGAAGAGCCTGGTATGCTCTTGGAGGGGGAACCCATGCCTCTTTTTTTTTAATTTGGCGTGGAGTTCCCCTTCAAGATCATCAGAGCACAAATCGCATTCCAAAGTCGGATCAATTAATACAGCGATCCCACTTTGATCCAACTTCAGCGATATTCAATGGGCTGAAGTAGGATCAAAGTTAGACCAAAGTAGTGCAGGGACTACTTTGAAGTCGGCACGATTTGAAGTGGTACTAATATGAATGGTAGTCATTGGAAATCATGGGGAATGACTTGTCATGCGACTTTACAGTCCCAAATCGTAGGACAAGTTGTACAAGTGTAAAAGGGGCCTAAGGAACTGAGTCAACCATGAAGAGTTCTGTATAGCAACAGGTGTTTGGCTATATGCACTGGGAACTTTTCAAGTCTTGTTTATTTTGTCTGTTTATTGTATGTATTGCAGGTATTTATATAGCGTTGACAATTTTACACAATATTTTGTACATTGAATATACTGTGCATACTGCATATTCACACCAGTCTCTGCCCCCTAGGAGCTTAAAATCTGGGGTCCCTGTTTCACATACACACTAGGGCCAACTCAGACAGCAGCTAATTAATCTAGCAGCAACACTGTGTCGCCAACTTGACTATCCAGTACGGCTGGGGTATGGGAGTTGAGAGTTACTAACTACAATTGCTTTGGCGGGTAAAACATTTTTCTATCATTGTACTACAATTGCTTTGGCAGGTAAAACATTTTTCTATCATTGTTCGGCTGGAGTTCTTTACTATCCTAAATACCAGTCTCTTGCAAAAAAAATAATTTAGGGATGTACTGTTAATTTCAATTGCACATAAATCCAACAGAAGGACACCAATAGGATGAACATCTACCTGTATAACACTCCTCAGCTCCTATATTTCATGTCCTTATTTTCCCTTGTTTTTATATTTAAAGCTCTTCACCTTCCTCCTTTTCTCTCCTTTGTACTCATCATTCCTTTCTTCCTTATCCCATTCTCTCCTTCTTTCAGCACCTCCTCCTCCCTCTGTGCTGACTCTGCCAAAGTAGAAAGGGCGAGGAGGTAACTGGAGTCCCCCGTGTCCGCAGCTGTTACTTGCATTACTGGGATCGGTAAAACTGGCCTCCCAGACCACTGACATATAACATTCACAGGTTCCCAGCACACACAAACATTCTATATCAGAGTAACACTTGTGACAACACTGAAATTTGTATTATGGTCCAATGTGTTGCTTCGCAGAACTAAAAATGCGAGTGCATGTCATTTTGCGCAGTATATTCCTATCACTTGTCCCATACACCAAGCTATAAGCGCAATAGCTGTAATTGGTTATATTTTCCCAGCATTATCCTTCCAATGTGCAGAGTTTAAAAGCGATATCCCTGGGAGTTGTGGGAGTGATGAGTTATGAACCATAATTAACTTCCTATAATTAATATAGCCCAGAGCTTCTTACCCCTCTTACATAATCCATCACATGACACCGGGGAGGTCTGGGTCACCAAAATAGAATGTGGAAGCTACTTGTTCTGCAGGAAAATGCAATTTAAACTTCCTTTAAAGTATATCCTTGCTAACATCACTGATCAATGTTTAATTGCACAAACTGTATTCACACTCTGTCAAGCAGCTGATAAACGGTAAAGCAATCATATCAAATCAACAAATCTACTAATTTACTTAAGTAGTACTAAAACCTCACTGTTTTATCCTAATTACAGCTGTATCGGCCATTTGAGCATAGGGAATAAAATGTTTGCTTCCAGAAAGTTTAGAAAAACGTACAACTTTGCGCGCTTAGACCCGCCAGCCTCAAGCTTGCACTGTGCCACTTCCCCAAACTTTCAGTAGGGAAGCATGTACTCATACTGCACAGAAAGTCTGCTGATCCCCATCCTTAGGGACTACAATGCCTGTAATCACAAGTGCCACTCTGCATGGGTGCCACATCCTGTCCTCTCTGGCTGCTAGTGCAGCATCCCTACATCGACTTGAAATCCTGGAGCACGCACAAAAGGGTGGCTCCATAGGGGCCATGCAAGGCAACAGAGCCATCCAAAAACAGAAAACATGGGCCAGGGATCTTTGGGCCAGCTTATGTGAGAAGGGCAAGCTTTTAAAGAAGAAGCAGCAGACAAAGTAAGTGCAGTGGTAAATGTTAGGGCTTCATAACACCTTAAAGAGTTTGTTACAATAAAAAAAATAAAAAAAACAGACCCTGTTCCCTTAAAGCATAAATAACAGCAGAGTGCTTGTGCTGTGTAGTTTGGCCCCTTCTAACACCTAAAAAACCTGGCTGATCCTGCCTGGTTCTGCCCTCCCCCTGTAAACTGACCACGGTTTATCATGGGTGCTGAGCCCTGACACCATGGTCAGTTTATGTGCCTCCGTCATCCACAGCCCTGCACTCTGCTCTCCCACTTCCCCTCCCTGCCTGTCAGCTCTGTCCACTCCCCAGCCCTCCCCTCCTGCTGCTATCATAACTGCAATATAAATATACAATCCCCTCTGAAAAATAACATTATGTGCCCCAGTGTCTGTGTTATATAAAAAAGATGCCGATCTGTACCTTATATCAGAGCGTCTGCTGGTGCTCACGTGACTCCTCAGCTCGCTCTTCTTTCTCCCTCCCGGCTGACGTCAGCGGGAGTTCTCGGCCCCTCCCGCTATAGCTGTCAGCCGGGGAGAGGAGAAAGCCGAGGAGTCACGCGAGCGTCAGGAGACACTCTGATATAAGGTTATATAAAGCAGACACTGGGGCACATAATGTTATTTTACAGAGGGGACTGAATATTTACAGTGCCTTGAAAAAGTATGCATACCCCTTGAAATTTTCCACATTTTGTCATGTTACAACCAAAAACGTAAATGTATTTTAAGGGAATTTTATGTGATAGACCAACACAAAGTGGCACATATTTGTGAAGTGGAAGGAAAATGATAAAAAGTGTGGCGTGCATTTGTATCCAGCCCCCTTTACTCTGATACCCCTAACTAAAATCCAGTGGAACCAATTGCCTTCAGAAGTTATCTAATTAATTAATAGAGTCAATCTATGTGTAATTTAATCTCAGTATCAATATAGCTGTTCCTCAAAGCCCTCAGAGGTTTGTTAGAGAACCTTAGTGAACAAAGAGCATCATGAAGGCCAAGGAACACACCAGGCAGTTCAGGGATAAAGTTGTGGAAAAGTTTAAAGCAGGGTTAGGTTATAAAAAAATATCCCAAGCTTTGAACATCTCACGGAGCACTGTTCAATCCATCATTCGAAAATGGAAAGAGTATGGCACAACTGCAAACCTACCAAGACATGGTTGTCCACCTAAACTGACAGACTAGGCAAGGAGAGCTTTAATCAGAGAAGCAGCCAAGAGGCCCATGGTAACTCTGGAAGAGCTGCAGAGATCCACAGCTCAGGTGGGAGAATCTGTCCACAGGACAACTATTAGTCGTGCACTCCACAAATCTAGTCTTTATGGCAAGAAGAAAGCCACTGTTGAAAGAAAGCCATAAGACGTCCAGTTTGCAGTTTGTGAGAAACCATGTGGGGGACACAGCAAACATGTGGAAGAAGGTGCTCTGGTCAGATGAGACCAAAATGTAACTTTTTGGCCTAAAAGCAAAACACTATATGTGGCGGAAAACTAACACTGCACATCACCCTGAACACACCATCCCCACCATGATAAATGTTGGTAGCAGCATCATGTTGTGAGGATGCTTTTCTTCAGCAGCGACAGGGAAGCTGGTCAGAGTTGATGGGAAGATGGCTGGAGCCAAATATAGGGCAATCTTAGAAGAAAACCTGTAATGCCCTGTACGCACGGTCGGACATTGATTGGACATTCCGACAACAAAATCCATGGATTTTTTCCGACGGATGTTGGCTCAAACTTGTCTTGCATACACACGGTCACACAAAGTTGTCGGAAAATCCGATCGTTCTGAACGCGGTGACGTAAAACGCGTACGTCGGGACTATAAACAGGGCAGTAGCCAATAGCTTTCATTTCTTAATTTATTCTGAGCATGCGTAGCACTTTGTGCGTCGGATTTGTGTACACACGATCAGAATTTCCGAAAACGGATTTTGTTGTCGGAAAATTTTATAGCAAACTCTCAAACTTTGTGTGTCGGAAATTCCTATGGAAAATGTGTGATGAAGCCTACACACGGTCGGAAATTCCGACAACTAGGTCCTATCACACATTTTCCATCGGAAAATCCTATCGTGTGTACAGGGCATTAGTGTTTGCTGAAGACTTGAGACTGGGGCGGGGGTTCACCTTCCAGCAGGACAATGACCATTAAACATACAGCCAGAGCTACAATGGAATGGTTTAGATCAAAGCATATTCATGTATTAGAATGGCACAGTCAAAGTCAAGACCTAAATCCAATTGAGAATTTGAGGCAAGACTTGAAAATTGCTGTTCACAGACGCTCTCCATCCAATCTGACAGAGCTTGAACTATTTTGCAAAAAAAGAATGGGCAAAAATTTCTCTCTCTAGATGTGCAAAGCTGGTAGAGACATCCCCAAAAAGACATGCAGCTGTAATTGCAGTGAAAGACTCTGGTCCGGCCTCACCTGGAGTATGCTGTCCAGTTCTGGGCACCAGTCCTCAGGAAGTATGTACTAGAAATGGAGTGAGTACAGAGAATAGCAACAAAGCTAATAAAGGGACTGGAGGGTATTAGTTATGAAGAAAGGTTGCGAGCACTGAACTTATCCCCAAAAAGACATGCAGGTGTAATCGCAAAGGTGGTTCTACAAAGTACTGACTGAGGGGAAAAATTTGGAAAATGTGGAAAAATGAAAAATAATGCATTTGGGTGGCAAAAATATTAATGCAATTTACTCACTGGGTGGAGAACCTCTGGAGGAATCTAGGATGGAAAAGGACCTGGGGGTCTTAGTGGATGATAAGCTCAGCAATGGAATGCAATGCCAAGCTGCTGCTAACAAAGCAAATAGAATATTGGCATGCATTAAAAAGGGGATTAAATCAAGAGATAAAGCAGTAATTCTCCCACTCCCCATTCTCGCCAAGACTCTGGTCCGGCCTCACCTGGAGTATGCTGTCCAGTTCTGGGCACCAGTCCTCAGGAAGGATGTACTGGAAATGGAGTGAGTACAGAGAATAGCAACAAAGCCAATAAAGGGAGTGGAGGGTATTATTTATAAAGAAAGTTTGCGAGCACTGAACTTATTCTCTCTGGAGAAGAGACGCTTGAGAGGGGATATGATTTCAATTTACAAATACCACACTGGTGACCCCACAAGAGGGAGAAAACTTTTCCGCGGAAGGGAGTTTAATAAGACACGTGGCCACTCATTAAAATTAGAAGAAATGAGATTTAACCTTAAACTGCGTAGAGGGTTCTTTACTCTAAGAGCGGTAAGGATGTGGAATTCCCTTCCACAGGCAGTGGTTTCAGCGGGGAGCATTGATAGTTTCAAAAATAGTAATAGTGACATATGATCACACACATAGGTTGGACTTGATGGTGTCTTTTTTCAACCTCACCTACTATGTAACTATGAATACAAGTTCTGCAAGCTGAGATAACATGCACTGCATTAATGCATTCACACAGTTTCACAGTAACCATGAGATAAAACAAAGTTCAGGAATATTTCTTTATCCTATTGTTTTGCAAATCTATGTACACTACAAACTACAAACTGTATGATTGAATAAGTTCTGATATCTTTGTTTTACTAACCTGACAGCTTATTATTCTAAATAGGAAACATTCATTTTGTTTGCAAATATTAAAGATTCTAATTACTAGCAAGAATAAGTGCTTACATTTAAAGAGCACCTGCCATTTCAGATCCACCATGGCAGCGCCTGTTAGCAGGCATCCACTCACCTGCTGCCACCACGTCCCTCACCTTGTTGTGTCACTGCCACATCACCAGCTGTCTCATTAAAGTGAATGGGAATGTCGGTGAGTCAACAGTGGTTCAGAGGAGGAGCCGCTGCGAGACAGAGATGGCAGTTGCTCTTTAAAAATGATGATTTAAATCGAGATGATTTAAATCAAGCCTTTTCACTAGTGATTTAAATCATGATTTAAATCGTGATTTAAATCGACTTGATTTAAATCAAATCCACTCTGTTTACAGGTCCCGGATAAACTAAACTGATTTTATGAATGATCGATAGAGGATCCCCGAATGGATTTACCTCTTCTTTCCTTCTCCTCTTCTATGGCTCCCCTAATTCATGCCAGGCTTGGCACCATGCTCCAATTACTTTCTTTTTCTTTTCTTATTTCAGTTGCCCGTGTTTGGTATTGACTAAGCGCTAACATTTTCACGAAACGCGTCTACCTCTTTGTCCCCTGCCCCATCTGTCAACCACTGGTCATATTAAGCTTCAATAAAAGGATTTTTGGAAGTGCAGCCGTCCGGAATCAATTTCTTATGCCCGTGTTTGCACTCGGGGAATCGGAGTCCCTAATTAGGGACCGTCATGTTGCTGGGCAATGGATAGTTTTCCTGAAGCTATAGTCACTGGATAAAGGCTTTCTCAGTTTTTTAGGCCTATTTACAGTGACTACGCTTTAGTGAGGTCTTGACCTCAGGATCCTTATCTATTTTGTTTTCATATTTTGATTATCTGGATAGTTGTCTGGACTGCTACCTCCCAGTGTTTACGATGTTATTGTTATCTCATACTTAGTCTATAGCTCAATGCGTACTTTCTCTGTATATTGATTATGTTTATGCCCATGTACCCACCTGTGGCCTTATGGAAGGCCTAACCCAATTACCAAGTTCTTCTTTTGTTTCCCCCCTCCCCATTTACGTACCAATTTTGTTACATGTACAGAGGACGCAAGGATTGTTCGCTACTCTGTCAAGTGATCATTTACTTCTTGTTTTCTTCAAACATATCAATAAAAACGACTGAAACAGAAAAAATCCATGCAGTGCAATCTGAATACGCTAAAAGTTTCCATGCAGTGTAATAAAAGTAAACTAAAAATGTCCATATAGGGGGCGTGTCCTGATGTGAACACAGGAAGACGTGTATCTGGGGAGCTCCGGGCATCCTGATCTAATCCTTCGCCATCCGTGCATCCGACGTGTCAAATCAGGCTGACACCCTGCCAGCCCATTCCTTGGTGTCCCCTGCCTTGTCCTGGGGCAAAATTGCGGAGTCTATCCCCCCTGGGGCCGTCTACTCACCATAGACTCCAGGCACCTGCGGCCGCCGCCATCTTGTAGGCCTGTGTCACTCAGAGGATCTGATCCCGGCCGGACTGGAGGTAAGGGACTGTCCTCCATCCGTCCATCCACATCTGCCTGCCCATCCACCTGCCTGGTGCGGTCCGGAGGCCCGTTTGGCTGCTGGGGAGGTCCGTGGCGGCCGCGGCCTAGCGCGGCCTAGTACAGCTGGCTGAGCACCGGCGTTTCCTGAGAAGCCATCCCGCCGGGGATCCATCCATCCACATCTACCTGCCCATCCACCTGCCTAGTGCGGTCCGGAGGCCCGTTTTGCTGCTGGGGACGTCCGTGGCGGCCGCGGCCTAGCGCGGCCTAGTACAGCCTACAAAGCACCGGTGTTTCCTGAGCCGCTACCCCGCCGGGGGGGCGCCGCGGCCGGCCTGCCCGAACTCGGGCGCGTGGACCATTTGTCACCTCCTGCCCTGCCATCCATCCACACTCCTGCCATCCATCCACCCCCCTGCCAAGGCCTGGTGTGCTGCCCAGCAGAGACTGCTTACCTGAACTGGCTGAAAACTCCTGGGGCCTAGTGTTTCTCATCTGCCTCCTTCTGCCTCTCTCACTGCCCTGGACCCTCTCCACCCTAGTGCCCCCAGCTTCACATCCTCACCACCTGGTCCCTGCCTTTGTGTCTGCGGTGAAGTTAGGAGCTGCTGGTGAACACTGACGATTGGCCCAGCGCGTTCGCTCCTGGGGCTCAGCGCCTGCTGCCAGATTGATCGCCCTCTAACTGCCTCCTGCACGCTCACCTGGGCACGGATAAATATCCCATATAGAGGGCTCTCGGGGTGAACTATCTGATGTCCTCCTCCTCCAAAAAAGGGAGGGGGTCCTCCAAAACCACAAAGACCGACGCACAGTCCAGGCTACCGCTGTCATCTTCCCCACAGACCGACCCAATACTAGTGGGGCGGCTTCGGGCCTTGCTGGCTGACCTGGAAATGGACCCTGGCCCGGCTCCAATGGCAGAAGGATCAGCTCCACCGCCTCAAGACAGTACGGCCACGATCCTTGATGCGATCGAGCGAAGCAGGACCTCGCTGCTGGTACGCATCGACCACCTCGCTGAGGAGTGTAACCTTATACGGAACGACCTCGATAAAATAAGGGGGAGAATGACCGAAACCGAGTCCAGAGTATCAGCCACCGAAGATCTTACGGCCACCCATGCCACCTCTATTGCCGAATTGCAGCGCACAGTACAATCCCTTGTCGCAAAATCGGACGACGCCGAAAACAGGCTGAGGCGCAATAATGTTAGAGTCCTGGGTCTGCCTGAAGGAGAAGAAGGGGACCACCCTGCTGTATTCGCAGAGGAGTTCTTTAAAAACCTATTGGGCTTCACAGACGTTCCCCCTACATACGTTGTTGAAAGGGCCCACCGGGTGCCCACGGGCCGTGTCATCCCAGGAAGTCCTCCCAGGCCTTTTTTGGTCCGCTTCCTTAACTATCGGGACAGGGACAGGATTCTCTCGGAAGCCCGCAAACACCCCACGCTCAAACATTGCAACTCCTCTATTCTTCTTTTCCCTGACTTCTCGGCCGATCTGCAGAGGAAGAGGAAAACCTTCAATGATGTCCGCAGACGACTCAGAGACAAGAACATTAAATATGGCATGCTCTACCCAAGCCGCTTACGAGTCCAACATGATGGAGCGACCCGCTTCTTTGACAACCCAGCGGATGCTGACGACTGGCTGACCAATTTGCGTTAAAAGTTTTTTCTCAATAAGTCATCTAATGCACGGATCTTCCACATCCTGGTTTTGATCTATCCTACTAAACTGTCTGTAAACACCGGAGTTACCTCAAGTGTACCTCTACACGTAACCCCCCCCTCCCAGTTTTTTGTTTTTTGTTAGTTTTGATCTTATCTCTCAGAGCGGAGGGCCGGGTTTTTTTTTTTTTTTTTTTCCTACCTATCTGGAGAACTCCACCACCCGGCGGTACTATACAACTGCTCCAGATCACCTGGTTCTCCTGGCTGTGTTGGGATACATATCCCCTAACCCTCACCTACTGTTAGAGGCTGAACACTAGCTGGGGCGATCCCAGGAATTTTGAGCCTCCAGTAAGAGACATTTACTATTTAAGTCGAGCTTAAATTCAGCTCAGTGCTAATGTAGACTGCACTGTGACCTGACTACCAGGTTCACAGGCATAGTGTTTTGTTTTTTTTTTTTTGGGTATAGGCCGCTTCCTGACCTCCCCCATGTTGTTTCGGGGGATGTTGGGAAATGGTAGGATAAGCACCTGGTGCTTGGGAAGATTTAAATTGGTTGCTATGTTTTCTATGTTATGTGCGGTTGGCCCTGGCTCTAAATACACTCATCGGGTGGGTTTCAGTTGGGACGCATTCACCCAGAGGTTAGCAATTCTCCCCTGGTATCATGGAGTCACGTGATCAGGAAACAATGTCGGTGATATCCTGGAATGTCAGAGGCCTCAAATCCAAATTTAAAAGGGCACTGATGTTCCAGTATGTCAAGTCGCACAACCCACAGGTGCTGATCCTACAGGAGACCCACTTGACGGGTGGCAAACTGATGGCCTTGAAAAAGCCCTGGGTGCAGAAAACTTTCCATGCCACGTATTCCTCATATGCCAGGGGGGTCTCTATACTGATAAATAAATCCTACCCGTGTACTGTTGAGGCGGTTCATACAGACCCTCATGGCAAATTTGTGATTCTGGTATTGACGGCCTGGCAACAAAGGTATATTATAGTAGGAGTTTATATCCCACCACCTTTCAAACCGGAGGTGCTATACACTATTTTGGAGAGGATTACCCCGTACTGTCCAGCTAAATTGTTAATCCTAGGGGACTTCAATAATACCCTCTCCCCCGATCTGGATAGGCCCACGCCTTCGCAGTCCTCTACTGGGGACCTGCTGGGGTGGACACTTTCAGCGGGGGTTACTGAGGTATGGAGGTGGTTACACCCCCAGACTAAAGCATATTCATGTTTTTCTACCTCATATAAAACCTCCTCTAGAATTGATTATGCGTTTGCAAATCAACTTATGCTAAATAATATAGTGGAGGCAACATACCTACCCAGCGGGCTATCTGATCATTCCCCTCTCAAGATCACTATGCGGACCAGAAACAAATGCAGTGGCTCCATGTGGCGCCTTGGGGCCCACTGGATCTCCCATGACGAGATTTCAGGGCAGACTCCACAAACACTGCGCGAATTCTGGGAACATAACGCGGGGTCATCCTCTCCACCCATAGTTTGGGACGCCTTCAAGGCGTTCACTAGAGGACACTACATGTCAGCAATTAAGGCGGTGAAAGTAAATCAACAAGCCAACACAAGGCAGTTGGAGGGGGAGATTGAAGCGGCGTCAGCCACTTACGAGTCTGACCCCTCGGTTTCCAACTTTGAACAGCTGCAGTCCGCAAAGAGAGATCTCCACCTCCATCTCACTGAGGTTACACGCTTAGAGATATTCCACACCAAACAAAGATTCTTTGAGCAGGGGGATAGAAATGGCAGACTACTGGCAATGATGTCCCATCATGACACCCCCATAACTCTGATCCCCGAACTGATCTCTCCCACGGGTGAATCTATTACGTCCCAAGAAGGTATCCTAAAGGAGTTCCAGGCCTTTTATCAGGCACTATACAGAACCACACTCCCTCGGGATGTGACCCCTGGCGAGATGGCGCCTCTCCTGGACCCCCTGGCTCTGGGGTGGCTCTCGGATGAGGAGAGGTCCCATCTGGTTAGGCCTATCACTGCGGAGGAGGTACATGCTATCATTAATGCACTGGCAGTTGGGAAGGCACCGGGTCCTGATGGTCTACCCGTCGAATTTTATCGGTCTCATGCGGATCTACTGGCCCCCCTGTTGGCGGACCTGTATACCCAATGTCTGGGGGAGGGAGCGCTCCCACCCTCTATGGCAGATGCACACATTATTCTAATCCTTAAGCCCAATAAAGATCCCAAACAGTGCGCCTCATACAGGCCCATTGCACTTCTTAACACTGATTTCAAAATCTTATCTAAACTAATTACTGTTAGACTCAACCCACTTCTGCCCTCTATTGTAGACACAGATCAGACTGGGTTCATGGCACACAAGTCAACGGATATTAACCTCCGCAGATTATTCACCAATTTACATGCCATACATGACAATGTGGGCACTAGAACGGTTGCCTCCTTCGATATCGAAAAGGCATTCGATTCAATCGAATGGCCATTTCTCTGGGAAACCCTGCGGAGGATGGGATTTCCGTTGGTTTTTATTGCCTGGCTGCAAACTTTATACAAATCCCCGAAGGCAGCAATCAGATTGGGAGGAAATGTTTCTCCCCCCTTCCCGCTGTCCAGGGGTACAAGGCAGGGCTGCCCCCTCTCTCCGGCATTATTCGCAATAGCTATGGAACCGGTGGCGGAGGCACTGCGGGTCTCACCCCATATAAAAGGATTAAAAATAGCCTGGCTGGAGGAGAGGGTAGCTCTGTATGCGGACGACCTCCTGCTCTTTCTGAATGACGCGGACTCCTCTCTTAGAGGAGCGCTGCAAGTATTGACTGAATTCTCCAAAGTAACAGGATTAAGGGTGAACTGGACAAAATCCCAGTTGCTGGCTATTGACACTGAGGCAAAGAGACTGGCCCCGCAGGATCTGCAGATGCAGTGGGTGGACGAAATGGTGTATTTAGGGGTACGCGTCTCGAGAGACGCATCCAGCTTTATCCCCCTTAACCTAGACCCGGTGGTCCAAGTAGTCAAGGCCAAACTCAAAGCTTGGGAGAACCTTCCTCTATCCCTCTTGGGCCGCATTAACTTAATTAAAATGAAAATCATACCTAAATTTACATACCTATTTCGTAATTCCCCACAATGGATACCTTGCTCATTTTTCAAGAAATTGAACCAAATTTTCTCCTCCTTCCTCTGGGGTCCAAATCCCCCTAGATTTAAACTCTCCACACTAATGCGTCCGGTGTCGCAGGGGGGGCTGGCATTCCCAGACTGCCAGAAATATTTTCTGGCAGCCCAGCTGGTCACGGCAGTTTGGTGGCTAGTACCGGATGCGTCCAACCCCGCTGCGGTTCTGGAGGCTGCGGTGGTTCGCTCTGTGGAAGCCCTTACACATTTACCGCTTCGAGGTCCCAAGGCTCCATATGATTTGACCACCTCCATGCACACGACTCTAAGGGCCTGGAGGGCAGGACTGGAACTCGAGAAGTTCCCACGAAATGCAGTCTCCCCGCACACCCCCCTTTGGAACAACCCTACCCTACCCCATCTCTACTCATTACCAGACCCTAAAATATGGGCCAAATGCGGTCTTAAACTGATATCTGACCTCACCACCGGCACCGCCATACACTCCTTCAATCACCTGGTATCCCAATACAATGTGCCTCCCTCGCATCTATTTCGCTATATGCAACTGTCTCATGCGTTCAAAGCCCAAATAATACCCAACGACACGCAAATAGTGCAATCCGATCTGGAGAGGGTCACAAGATATGAATGTACCAAGAAACCGACCTCAGTCCTTTATGCACATCTCCTAAGAGTTTCCTCTCCAGATCTGTCAAAGCTCCGGCAGCAATGGACACAGGATGTCCCGACACTGGACTCCGAGGATTGGGAGGACATGTGGGAATTCCCCTTCAAAATCCTGGTCTCACTTCGAGACCGTCTCATACAATACAAAATACTACATCGGGCATATCTCACCCCATACAGATTGCATAAGATGAGAACCTCCCTGTCCTCGGAGTGTTGGAGATGTACTGGGGATCCAGGTGATTTTATACATATTTTCTGGTCCTGTCCAGCAATTAAAAACTACTGGTCAGAAGTAATATCTGTAATACAAGAAGTGGTAAAAACAGACATAGCCCCAACCCCGCAGATCTGCCTTCTAGGTTTAGTGGAAGAATTAGCCCCCAAGATAGCAGAGAGAACCCTCATAGGGCTCTTGCTCTTCTATGCAAGGAAAATGATCACTCTCTGCTGGAAAAAACGTGCCCCGCCATCCATATTGTTATGGAAAACACATATCAATAAAGTAATACCACTCTATAAGGAAACCTATCAAAATAGGGGATGCCCCAAAAAATATGATAGAGTGTGGGCCAAATGGCTAGCTGAGGCCTCCACGGCAACCGCAGACTGATTGAACAGGTACATAATACCAGTCTACGGGAGAAAGTGATACTGATACATTGGTTGATTTTATGGTAATGTAATCTCGGAAAAGGGTTTAACTGACATCTAATATTGTCCCATGAGTCTCAGCTGATAAATCTGATCCTGAAACACTTAATTGAACAGGAGCCAATACCGCACTAGGTTTGTTTGTTTTTTTTTTTTTGTTTTTTTTTTCGGACATGCTACAGATGTACGATATTAATGCTGGATGCAGCCCAATGGCCGGCTGGCACTGACTCCTGCGTGGGTCTAGTCCCAATGCTGTGGCAGGTTTAATTGTTGTTAATTGTTTGTATGTCTTATACTCAATAAAAAGATTTTCAAAAAAAAAAAAAAAAATGTCCATATAGTGTAATCAAATAGACTGAAAAATACACAAAAAAGTGATCTATGCCAAAAGAGTCCAAAATATATGACAATATTCTGTGACACCAACTGTGCTCTTCCTCTACACCCACTGCGTACACACCAGAAGCTGTTGACCCCTTTATTTGAAAGGAAGTCTAATTGTGCTTTTATCATAGAATGGCATCTCTCCATAAAGGAGTAATGTACTCAAATCACTCCCTGGTCTATCCCTTGGATCAACCAAAAAAAAACTGTAATGCCCTGTACACACGGGCGAATTTTCCGACGGAAAATGTTCGATGGGAGCTTGTTATCGGAAATTCCAACCGTGTGTAGGCTCCATCGGACATTTTCCATCGGAATTTCCGTCACACAAAATTTGAGATCTGGAGCTCAAATTTTCCAACAACAAAATCCGTTGTCGGAAATTTCCGATCGTGTGCGCACAATTCCGACGCACAAAGTTCCACGCATGCTCGGAATCAAGCAGAAGAGCGGCACTGGCTATTGAACTTAATTTTTCTCGGCTCATCATACGTGTTGTATGCCACCGCGTTCTTGACGCCCGGAATTTCCGACAAGATTTGTGTGACCGTGTGTATGCAAGACATCCGTCAGAAAAAATTGATGGATTTTATTGTCAGAATGTCCGATCGGGGCATTAGTGTGTACCAGGCTTTAATAATTTGTCTGCAAGAAACCATATTGTGTTAGTTCCTCCAAAATGACAAATTTAATTTGAAGGATGCTGGCCATGTGACAATTTTCTAAATCTCTGCCTTTGATTTCATTAGGAGCCAGCTTAAATTTGCTCAGTTTATGGTCAGCTTGAGGCAGATAGCAAAGCTAAAATGTATAATAAGGTAATCCTGCTGCTAGATTTTTTTAGGAGATTAAATCAAAGAAGATCTATACCCAATCACTAGCACCTTAATAAACATGTTAATAAATGTTCAAAGTTTGTTTTCAGTCTTTTTAAATCTTCAGCTTTCATTAAAGCCTTTGTTAACCCCCCCAAAAAATAGATCCTGCTCCTTTAAAGCATGTTACATGACACAGTGCTTGTCCTGTGTCATTTGGCCCCCTGTAACACCTAAAAAACCTGGCTGATCCTGCCAGTTTCTCCCCACCCCTCTGTAAACTGACCACGGTGTATCATGGCTGCTGAGACCAGACACAGTGGTCAGTTTATGTGCCTCTGTCATCAGCAGCCTGCTATCTGCTCTCCCCTCTGCTCCAATGTCCTCCTCCCCTCCCCTCTCTGTCTGTGTGTGAGCAGCCCCTCCTGCTGCTCTCATAACACTAACCTGTACACACCATCAGCACTGCCTCCTACTGCAGTGTCCCCCTCTGTGAATGATTTATAAATATAAATGCTGTAAATATCTAATTTAAGAGCCGAGATTGCGATCACATGACCAGCCAGCTCTCTCCTCCTCTTCTCCTCCCCTCCAGACTGACATCAGCAGGGGAATCTCAGCCCTGCCCACTGCATTTCTCAGAGCAGGAAAGGAGATAGCTTGCCAGTCATGTGATTGCAATCTCTGCAGTGAAATTAGGTATTTGCAGCATTTATTTTTATAAATCACACACAGAGGGTGATACTACAATAGGAGGCAGTGCTGATGGTGTATACAGGTTAGAGTGGCTTAACAACCACTTTAAAAGACTATCTGGTGTCTTGAGGATCATTGTTCAGGCACTTCTTATTAAAGGGTGACAACTGTCCCCAAACTGTGCTCCTGCATTGTCATCCTGTCACCTGCGCCCATGGTGTCATCAGCACAATGCACAGGCATGGTCCACTGTTGTCACTCTCAGGAAATTGGTCCAAAGCAATAATATGCAGGCAATGCAAATCTAGTGCATTTACACAGGAGGTGGATGAAAGAGGATATCAACGGCACCAAGATGCAAAAAGAGATGAAGAATTGTGAAAAACCTATTTTATTAAAAGGAGAAATATAGCAACTTTTATGATTCACAGTGTTCAGCAAACTAGATGTACTTCGATCAGGGTTTAGATCTATATAACCTACTTACATTCAGAAAATGCTAGAATTTGAGTTTTGGGCTGACCCTTTAACATAAAGTGATAGCACTGATTAAAAATAATCTAAAAAAAGCACAGGGTATTAGAAAACAGTGCCAGTGTTGTCTTCTTCACAAGTCGGAGGTTACATCATGAAATATTTATAATTATAACAATTCCTCTGGTATAACTGTATCAGGCTGGGCATCCATCCAAAAGGAATCTTTCATATCTTGCCATCGTAGTACAGCAGCATTGTAGCAGAAGACTAAGCCACAGAGCACAGGTGCTGGTAACTGGGACATAATTGGACATTTCCTCAGTCCCGATCCTATGAGTGGGTGACACAATGTTACTGTAACATTGCTTTTGTTGGGCAATGTATATTAAGCGGCCTTTTGCACTTCACAGAATACTTAAGGAGGTCACTTGATCCTGTATCCCAACTGCTGCCATCCGATAGGGTTCTAATTACTTGAGCTATATAAATAAATATGTTTAAATAAACGGATACACTGATGGAGAGGCTAAACTGTTAGTCCAAATTTCAAACATGTCGGTACTCATTGATCCTATGATCCTCCATCCAAGTCTTTGCAATGAGGAAGCACAAAGAACAAAGTATCAGAGCACAGAGAGGGTTGTAGGCCTATCTAAAAAAAAAACTTGCAAGAGAAATACTGTCAAAGACTAAAGAGCAGTTTTAAATCTAGTTGTAAAAATGTAATGAGGACAATATAAAATGTCTGAATGTCATCCGTTGTAGAAGAGCCTTAAGGCTGGGTTCACACCATTGCGAAATGGATGCGGGTTTCTCTGCATCCAATTCGCATGTCCGGAGTTTGTGACTGGCTCTCTATGGGGCCGGTCCACATATCTCTGGAGCGTCTCCGGAGTGAATTGCACAGGAGTCCTGTGCGTCTTCTGGTCCATTTCAGGTCCGAATTCAGCCAAAAATTCTGATCCTGAAATTGCACCTAAAACGGTGAACAGGGACGCAACAGAGCCCGGCTGTGAGCTGCTCCGTGCGGCAGTGTGAACCCAGCCTCAAGTGTAACTGCAGTTTTTTTTAACTTTGCTGGTGAAATGTTGGACCCTCAGTCAAGTTTTTGTTGCTGTCTCTGTCGGTTAGATTTCTCTTGGACTTCCTGTGGTGGTCACACCTGTAACCATACAAGTACGTTAAAGGAGAAGTGTGGGAATAGCGAAAAAAACAAAGATCTACACTCACATCACTGCATCGGACCGATGCTGCAGCTGTCCCCCTGTTAGGTCTATGCCTGAGAACTGATCGATCGCATGACCACGGATTGCTCAGTTTTCAGTCTACTCTGAGCAGATAGCAGTGATTGTCAGTCACCGCTCTGTGCTTGGCCCTCCAGTACTCACTGGGGTGCCAAACTGTGGAGTGGAGGGAGTGGCTGGCTCAGGCTCAAAGTGGCGTGCTGAGAGGCTGAGCCAGCTGCTGGTCAGGCATCTGGGTGTCGGGACTATTCCAGAGTTTGGATCACCTCTGTGTCACAGGAGAGCAAAAGTAAGTGCACTCCTGTGATCCAGAAAAGAAGTATTGGCCATAATTCTCTCCCTCTCTCTAAAATAGATTGGAGTGCGGCCATCCAGCTTTTCTTTCTCTTCCTATTTAGTCTCTTTTGTTCCTGTGCTACCTGCAGTCTCCAGGGCACTCTGGTAGCCCCATAACCTTTTGTGGTCTATTTTATGAATACTGGCCTTCACTAGGAGCTTAGCACTTATTTCTATGCCTCCTTAGTAGGACCACCCATTACATTGTTAGGCTAATTATCCAACACTGAATGTTCCACCGTAGTGGGAGGAAAGAAAATCGAATCATCTATGGCTTGCCTAAAGCCTGGTACACACTACAGTTTTTTTTGTGCAACCCAGAAAACTGTCAATTTCGGTCGGAGACACTGTACTAACCACGCAAGGTTAGTCCAGCGATTTCCCCCGCTGAGCTGTTGTGTTCTGACAGGGGGAAAGCTCCCTTGCCAGAACGCTCTAATCAGAACTCTCTGCTATTGGCTGAGAGCCAATAAGGTTATAGTTAGGAAATAAAACTAAAAACTGAGTCGCGCATAGCATTAATAGAACATACTATTCATAAGAATGTCAACAAATGTCAACAAAATATTGATGCACTAACACTCTGCGTGTTAAATGGCCATGAAGATGAAGAGTGCAGGCTCACAACTCAAAGGTTTTGGATTCAACATTGCTAAGTTTTGGCACACGTGTGAAGTGGTTTGCAGTATTCTTTACATTGGGAATTGCATTTTCAATTCTATGGGACATCCGAGAATACCCGCAAGTGTGAGGACAAGAGAGAGAGTGTTTAATGGACCCTGGCGTGCCGAGCAGACTGCAGCCTAAAGGCCCTGGCAGGGCAATCAGCCATAGGAGTTTTGACCTTTTTACAGGTCGAATCTATCTGGTGAGCAGGCATTTATCTCTGGGGATGGTCACATGCGGTGTGGATAGCATATGGAATATCTGGAATGCATCTATGAATTGTAACTTGGGAATTCAGGAGTATGACGCCTCTATCTTCTCACCACCTCAGCCCTGCACCTGCCTTTCTCCTATCACATAAGACTGTGTAATTTTGGATGTATTTTTAACCTTTCTTCCTGAAATAAAAGGACTTTTTATTGCATCAATATTTTGTTGACATTCTTATAAATAGTATGTTCTATTAATGCAATGCGCGACTCTGTTTTTAGATTTATTGATTTTTTGTGATATCGCACATGAGAGTTGCTGCTTCTTTCTGAATTATCATTCTATTTATTGTTTTGAAAAAATAAGCGTGGTTTTTCTCCTCTTACATATAGTTAGGAAATACATTCAAACAAATATCAAAATACACTGCTGTAGCAAACAAGTGCATGTCATGCTGAACCATTTGCTGACTTCTTATATCTTTCAAAGAACTTCAGTAGTGAGATATACCACCAGATTTCCAAGTGCCGCTTATGTACAGCAGCCGGTACAAAGCCAAACAATGGTGTCATGACCTCCTGATAAACAAATAAGGAATTCAGATACACTTTAATAAAAGCCCCTCTCCTGGATGAAAACAACCCCCCCCTCCACCCCTCCCTGCGACCTTTCTCTTAATGACCCCTATAATAACCCCTTGGCGCCAGCGGAAGCAAATATACGGCCTCTCAGCGCCTGCTCCTTGGCCCCCGAGGGGCCGCATGTTTAAGTTAATTGCAGTCCAAACAGCTGTGCCGAGAGTGCAGTGCGCGCTCCTGACACAGTTACCGGCACCTAACCAAAAGCAGCGATTGGGAGTTTTTAGATCATGTGACCCCCGTAACAGCGAATTAGGGTGGTCACATGCTCCTAAGCCCCGGCCGCCTCCCGGCATCATAAATCTCTTAAAGGGCCAGGAGGCGCTGGCGTATAAAAAGTTTAAAAAATGCTAAATGCCCTTTATAACACTGAATTTGCAATCATGTGACGCTGCTGGCCTGAGACTTCTATTTTTCTGTTTACTTCAGGCGTCCACATCACTGCCTGTGAGATGTGGACACTTTCTACCGGATGGCCGTTGGCAGGGTCCTCTCAGGATTGTGAAGCGAACATCTTCATCATAGGAGGACAGCAGGGTACTGATGGTCTTGGGGCGCCATTGCAGTGGTGAATAAGCGCTCTCCCACACCAAAACCAGAGACAGTGGGGGACCTGGACCAGGGACTTAGGAGAGTATATCTGTCTTTATCAGGTAAGGGGTAAAAAGAGAAGAAGAATGAGTTAGAGGAGGTAGGAAGGAGGTATGGTTAAGGCTTGGTTTACATTAATGCAATTTGCAGTCCGACTTATTTTCACTCTAAGGCACTCGCATCAAAGTAGTGCAAGAACTTTTTTTTAAAGACGCTGCCACTTTAGTCACATAGATTGGAATAGGTGCCATGGAAATAAATGATTTTCAACTTTTGATGCAACTTTATGTTTCTCAAGTTGAATGACAAGTTGCACTAGTGTGAACCGAGCCTAAATGTTTTTGGCTTTTAAGGCCATGTAGTCACACCAAGAGATGTAAGAAGTCAGATCATGATTTAACAATGAAATATCAGTTTTTGAGAGGAGCTATTACATCATACAGAGGTTACAGGGTCAGTGACCAAAACCTAGGCCTGCTCGATACTCAAGGGTGCTTCAAGCAGCATATTGCCCTGGCAGCCTTCCAATTTACTTTAGCACTGGTGGTGAATTATTACTAGATTGTGGTATGTTGTTCTCAGACCACTAAGTGCATGCTGTGGTCTAACAGAAATCCCAATAGCCACAAAGTACCAGTACCAGACTTTTTATTTTGTTATGCCGCGTACACACGGTCGGACTTTCTAGAAAGCTGGGTCCGACGTACTTGCCGCCAGACTTCCGGCGGACTACCGCCGGACTTTCTGAACGGCCGGACTTGCCTACACACGGCCGGACTTTCCGGAATCCGGTCTTCCCGACGGACTTTCAGAATGAACGGACTTTCCCACACACGGACAAGTCCGTTCATTTTGAACGTGACTTTGGTACGACGGGACTAGAAAAGGAATTCAATCTCGCCGCTTTTTTTGGCGAGATTGAAACCTTGCGAGCCCCGTCGCAGGCCCTTAGGTCTGGTATGGATTATAAAGGGGAACCCCTACGCCGAAAAAACGGCGTGGGGTCCCCCTAAAATCCATACCAGACCCCGATCCGAGCACGCAGCCTGGCCGGTCAGGAAAGGGGGTGGGGACGAGCGAGCGCCCCCCCCCCTCCTGAGCCGTACCAGGCCGCATGCCCTCAACATGGGGGGTGGGTGCTTTGGGGGAGGGGGGCGCCCTGCGCCCCCCCCCCCAAAGCACCTTGTCCCCATGTTGATGAGGACAAGGGCCTCTTCCCGACAACCCTGGCCGTTGGTTGTCGGGGTCTGCGGGCGGGGGCTTATCGGAATCTGGGAGCCCCCTTTAATAAGGGGGCCCCCAGATCCCGGCCCCCCACCCTATGTAAATGAGTATGGGGTACATGGTACCCCTACCCATTTACCTAGGTAAAAAGTGTCAGTAATAAAACACAACACAGGTTTTTAAAATAATTTATTAAACAGCTCCGGGGGGGGGGGTCTTCTTCCGTCTTCGGGGTCCCTCCGGTTCATCTTCTCCCGGCGTCCGGTTGGTTCTTCTCCGCTCTCCGGCCTCTTCTCCCGGTGTCGCAGGTCTTCGGCCGGCCCCTCCGCTGTCTTCATGTAGCTCTATTGCGAGCGGAGGTCCGGACTTCTGGGCTTCTTGGCTTCTTGGCTTCTTGGCTTCTCTTCTCTTCTCTTCCCCCAGATGTTGACACGACGCTCTCTCCGGCTGGACTGGTCTCTGAGGGCTGCGTTGTGACTTATATAGGCGGAGACCCCGCCCCCATATGATGTCACAGTCCCTGGGCATGCTGGGACTGTGACGTTTTAGGGGGCGTGGTCGACCACGCCCCCTAAAACGTCACAGTCCCAGCATGCCCAGGGACTGTGACATCATATGGGGGCGGGGTCTCCGCCTATATAAGTCACAACGCAGCCCTCAGAGACCAGTCCAGCCGGAGAGAGCGTCGTGTCAACATCTGGGGGAAGAGAAGAGAAGAGAAGCCAAGAAGCCAAGAAGCCAAGAAGCCCAGAAGTCCGGACCTCCGCTCGCAATAGAGCTACATGAAGACAGCGGAGGGGCCGGCCGAAGACCTGCGACACCGGGAGAAGAGGCCGGAGAGCGGAGAAGAACCAACCGGACGCCGGGAGAAGATGAACCGGAGGGACCCCCGAAGACGGAAGAAGACCCCCCCCCCCGGAGCTGTTTAATAAATTATTTTAAAAACCTGTGTTGTGTTTTATTACTGACACTTTTTACCTAGGTAAATGGGTAGGGGTACCATGTACCCCATACTCATTTACATAGGGTGGGGGGCCGGGATCTGGGGGCCCCCTTATTAAAGGGGGCTCCCAGATTCCGATAAGCCCCCGCCCGCAGACCCCGACAACCAACGGCCAGGGTTGTCGGGAAGAGGCCCTTGTCCTCATCAACATGGGGACAAGGTGCTTTGGGGGGGGGGGCGCAGGGCGCCCCCCTCCCCCAAAGCACCCACCCCCCATGTTGAGGGCATGCGGCCTGGTACGGCTCAGGAGGGGGGGGGGCGCTCGCTCGTCCCCACCCCCTTTCCTGACCGGCCAGGCTGCGTGCTCGGATCGGGGTCTGGTATGGATTTTAGGGGGACCCCACGCCGTTTTTTCGGCGTAGGGGTTCCCCTTTATAATCCATACCAGACCTAAGGGCCTGGTATGCCCCGCGCTCGCCGCAATAGGAAGATTTGTTTTTCCTATTGCAGCGAGTGCGAGATGCAGTAACCTGCCCCTCCGTCGTATCTGGTCCTTCGGACTAGCATACAGACGAACGGGCTTTCTGTCAGGAACTGAGTCCGGCGGAGGTACGACGTAAAGATTTGAAGCAGGCTTCAAATCTAAAGTACGTCGGATTTCCGCAAAAATCCGACCGAAACGGTCCGTCGGAAGTCCGATGGAGACCACACACGGTCGGACTTTCCGCGGGACTTTGTCCGGCGGCGTCCGTCGGACTTTTGTAGACGAAAAGTCCGACCGTGTGTACGCGGCATTAGACTAGGACGAGATATCCTGGCCAGCTAAATATAAAAGGTAATGTGAACAGTGAAAGAGCAGCAGAAGAGGTACCACTCTCCTCCTGTCAGTATGTTACTTGTCAAAATATGTGCATGCAGCACACCTGATTGTCTCCCTGTCCTGCTCAATCCTCTCCCAGTCTGAGTTCTGTTGCTCAAGAGATTGCAAGACACTGATAACAAGTCAAATTCATGAACTTAAACTGGTTGAATTATAAAATATACTTAAAGGAGAAATACAGCCAAAGCTTGTTTGGTGTACTTCTCCTGTGGATCTCAGGAGTGCAAAACGTTTTGCACTCCTGTCACAGAGCCGGTCCAGGCTCAGAAAAGATTGCCACCATATGGTCGTGATCCGCCCACATGCCTGGAGCGAGTTACAGAGAGCCTGAGGCGGCCACTCCCACCCCCTCCACAGCCCAGCGCTCCAGTGAACGTGGGGGGGCACAGAGCAGAGAACTGCTGACTGACAATCACCAGCTCTCTGCTCAGGAAGCACTGAGAACCGAGCGATCAGCAGTGTTTGATCTCTCGGTTCTAAGCCTTAGAGCCAGCAGGGGACAGATGCAGCATCAGACTGATTATGATTCAGGAATTAAAAAAATTCCCATACTTCTCTTTTAAAGCGCACCTTCACCAACCCCCCCTCCAGGAAAACCTGAAGCTCTGTGCATATGGGTGCTGCCCTCCGCAGTATAAATCAACACTTTTTTACTTGGCTTTTTATTTATTTTTGTTTGGTAGTATCCTTGCAATGTACAGCGATCACCCAAAGGTAAATGTTTTTTCTCAACAAAAGTGGAGTTACGCTTGAATCATTTTATCTGTTAAATTCATGGCAGTTATCAGTAAATTAGTGTGGATATCTGAAACCATAATCATTATATTTCCTGAATAGGGTGTGTAATGGAACGTCCCACACTCTGCTTGAGTGCTTCCGTCATATACCACTTCCTCCAGTCTGAATATAGATATTAGGTATTATAGCTGCATATTACAACCAAGAACTAGGCATGACTTGTTTGGCTGCAAAGCTGGAACTGTTTATTTGAACAAGAATACAGTCTTTTATACACTTGAGAAAGAGGTCACTCACCACATTAACAATGACCCAAATATTTACCCAAAACATCACACAATGGTTTAGCTAACGAGGTACAGCTGACTTATGGCTAATCCCATCGCAGAAGATCCTTAATTAACCACCTGGATGACTCAGATGTCTCATTGCAGGTCAGATTTTCCGGCTCCAAGCTCAGAATTTAAAATACACAATATCATAAGTATTAACACAGAACAACTTCAGACAATAGCTGCGTTAATTAGCACAAATAACAATGGGTGAAAGACTTTTAGGAGGCCAACTAGACCTACTTGCAATAAACACATTATAGCAGACAACCCCAAACAGGTGGCTTGCTGATGACATCAGCATCTGCTATGAGTCCCCCAGTGCTAAGCAGTCCTTGCTGGAAATGTGGCATATAGGCCCTTAACATGGATCCCAGAGTCTGTGAGTCTTGGGGAGACATGGAATTGAGTCCAAAGTAACATTACTCCAAGAGTACCCAGGCATACACCTCACAAAGGGGAGTATTCCCTTAAAAAGCCAGGGCCCATAGTCAGTAGGCAAGAGGGCTAGCATTCAGTCCCCCCCCCCCCCCCCCCACCAAAAAGCCTCTGTCCTGGGTGAGTCTGTCACAGGGTGTTTGCAATATTTGCAGTATGAAACAGATAATTACAGCTGCTCACCACCTATAAAAGAAACTTAAAGGGTGGGTCATTAAGCCCAGGCTATGAAAAACTATAAAAATTAGAATGTTCAAACTCACTAAGCCAATAAAGTATTTGTTTTGCATAGAGTGAAATATACTTGGTTGATCCTGGCTTCATCTGTCCCCCCCAACTCTTATGTGTTCCCACTGCATCCTGAGATTGTGCAGCTCAGCTGGTGTCCTCTACTGAACATGCTCATATTCCAGTTCCCTTCTAAGCTCTTCATGTCCACCTTTTTCTTATCAGTGCAGCCCATATGACTATAGAGTAGCACATGTGGGCATATACACAGTGGTAAATGAAACTCCTCTCCCTCCCTCCTCCTCCTTTTGCTAAACACTATGGGAGTGGGATACAGTATGTTGGTTGATTACATTCACTTAGAAACTCACAAAAACCCTTGGCTTTAATCCATAAATATTGAATGTAATTGCTAATACCTGTAAAGTTATAAAAGAGCCTTGGATGCAATTGCTGTCTGAACAAAAAAAATAGCTTTAATTTGTCGATCATCTTTGACTCCGCCTACTCCATAATAATGCCTAAAAAATACACATTTGATATTCAATAATGATTTATTGGGAACTGTAAGGGCCGGATCACACTAGATGCGTTGCGAATTTACAGCAAATTCGCTGCAAATTCACACCGTATCTAAATCGCAAACCTGTTCTTGGAAACTGATTGCGGAGTGTATGTTAACGACACCCCACAATCAGTTTGCAAAATGCAACACGATTTGTAGAATCGGGTGGCATGGGTGTGAACACCCATGCCATCCGATTCTGGTGCGGGCAAAAAAAGGTCCTGCACAAATTTGGTCCCAATGCGATGTAAATTCAGCCAAACAGTTTGTATGGCTGAATTTGCATCGCACAGACATCACATATGATCTGCGCAGCAATGCGGTGCGAATCACATGCAATGTCTGGCATTGCTCTAGTGTGCACCGGCCCTTAAACAGTTATTTGATATTTATAATCTGATTTGAATTACTCTTCTGAAAATGTTTTTTTTTTGTCATGTAACAGGTACAGCACCAATGAGGACTGGCCAGAAACAGACTCACACTATAGAAAGCATAAATCAGCAGAGTAAGTGATGCCCCTCCACTAGGTCTTTCCCTGCAGATGCCAAAAAACAGTGAAAGATCATGTGAGCACACAACAGCGCTGCAGGAATAAGGTACTTAAAGGATTTAAAAAACAATACACTGGCATGTAATCTATGAGTTATTTGAATAAATTATAGCAATTAACACTTCTCTTTTTAGTATCACTTTCAGTTGACCATACACGGCTTGAATTCCTTCTGATTCCTGCTGAATCAGCTGACATTTGAACAGTGAGTGGATCTGTTGGCACCACCCAGCAAAAGTCAACTAAAAAAAAAAAAAAATACAAAAGAGCCAGGTCGATGATTATTGGCTGAACAGTCATTGGGCCAATCAGATGAAGTCACTTTTCGCGTTTTCTGACAGCCCCAGGTGTTGGCTATCAGTTTACAATAGCCTGCGGGGGAGATTCCTCCATGAAATGATCTTATACTAGCAACCAATAAAAATGTACTTAATGAGGGAAATTTAAATAATTAAAACCAAAAAGCCAAATTCCAAACATGTATAACAGCAGAAAAAAAATAGCAGTGGATGGAGCAACCTGTATGGAAAGGTGAGTTTAGGATAGAGGTTGGCACTGATAAGATCAGTTTGCAGGGACTCTGCCAGTGGAGTCTGGGCTGATGTCACTGCTGCCAGATATAAAAGATACTTAGCCGTCCCCGGAGTCGTAAGATCAGCTTGCTGCCAACACTTAATAAATCAGCATGACTCCTAAGAGCTGATCTGCACACAGAGACAACTGCCAATCTGCCAGGGTATACATATTTAGGGACAAAAGTAATTTCAAAAGGATAAGCACTTAGTGTTCCTCTCTATAAATGTAGCCAAACATAACATAAGTATCCTTGTGCAAATACATAAAGCCAAACTATTTTAAAACACTTTACTATAAGGTTGTTTCATTGAGCATTTCTTTCTTTAAGTATTACTTAGTGGCTTTATGCTCAACTCCAGTATAGAAACTCCAACCATCCCTCAGCACCCCACACATCTTTTTTTTTTAATTAAAGTATATGAATATATTTTCCACAGCAATAAAAAGCTCTCTATGAATGGAGGATGGGTGATTGAATACAATTTCTGCCTCCTCCATTCACAGAGCGCTTTTCATTGAAGGTATAGTTCAGTACAGACCAGTGCGATTAGGTTTAACTGACAATTGCGCGATCGTGTGACGCTGTACCCAAACAAAATTGGCGTCCTTTTATTTCCCCACAAATAGTGCTTTCTTTTGACCATCTCTGTAGTTTTTATTTTTTGCGCTATAAACAAAAAAAGACCGACAATTTTGAAAAAAAAAAACACAATATTTTTTTACTTTTTGCTTTAATAAATATCCAAAAAAACAAAAACAAATTTCTTTATCAGTTTAGGCCAATATGTTTTCTTCTACATATTTTCTGTAAAAAAAAAAATCCCAATAAGCGTATATTGACGCTAGTAACAGCGGCGATTTGCGATTTTTAGCAGGACTGTGCTTTGGGGAGGACGGATCGGACACTTTTTTGGGACCATTGACATTTATACAGCGGTCAGTGCTATAAAAATGCACTGATTATTGAATAAATGACACTGGCAGGGAAGGGGTTAACACTAGGGGGCGATCAAGGGGTTAAATGTGTTCCATGGGAGGTGTTTCTAACTGTGGGGAGAGGGGACTGATTGGAGGAGAGAAATCGAGGACCTGTGATGAGTTGCTGAAGGACCTCTGCCCTCTGGACATCCTTTTCCCTGCCACTCTGCCTGGACTTCCTCCGCTGAGGCCACTGTTGACTGGTGAGTCCCTGAATTGCTGCCCTGAGCGCCTGGACTTAACTTTAGGTATTAACTGATACAGGGTTATTATTTTTTATTATTCACTGGAATTGTGCTTTAGTCACAATTACCTACATTAAAATAGGTTCTCAGTAGTTCAGTGTATCCCAAGCATCCCCAACCATTGAATCTGTAAAGGTGTACAGAGCCACTCTTCCCCATTACCTGGCATTGCGTCATTTCAGCCTGTTCAGGCTATGCCAAGCTATTGATTTATATGGCCTACCAGAAGAGTGACAGCAGTGAGGCTGATGCTGAAAAAGCAGACACAAGATGCTCTCCTCTTTCCATGGGAACATCACCAGGCAGTGAGAATCTATTTAAATTTTAACTAAGAAAAGAGACACCCTGCATTCCCTTAAATTTAACCACTTCCCGCACACTGTATGCAAAATGACGGCGCAGGGTGGTTGTGTTATCCTGACTGGGTGTCATATTTCATCTAGCAGGATAAGCCACTCGCGCCCGCCCGAGAGGACACGCATCGCGGCGATCGGTAGTGCGGTGTGTCGCTCTGAACACCGCATCTCCGATCTTGTTAAAGAGCCTATGACGTAGGTTCTTTACCATGTGATCAACTGTGTCCACATCGTAACCCGGAAGTGCTGTTTGTTGGCTTTTTCTCTATTCACTCTGACACGGCGGCGGAGTAGAGGAGAGCTGATTCTTCTTCTCACCCTAACACAACCCCGAACAACCCTTCCCAATCTTCATAAGCTGTTAGATGAGTTTGAATCCCTGTCTGGCTATAGTGTTAACCCCTCTAAATCGGAGACCTTGCTGCTTAACATGCCTCCCTCTGAAGTGCAAAATCTCTCTGGGTCTTTACCCTATACGTGGAAAACTTCTGCCATCAAATATCTTGGGATTCACATCACATCCCAATACGACTCTTTATATGACGCTAACTTCAAACCTCTAGTCGCATCTATTAGATCTCTCCTAACCAAGTAGAGACACTACCAGATCTCATGGCTGGGTCAGATAGCATTGATTAAAATTACGATCCTGCCTAGGATTTTGTACTGTTTCCTGACTCTACCGATACCCATTCCTCTGACCCAGATCAGGAAGCTTCAGGTAGATCTCTTTAACTTTGCATGGAATCATAAACAACACAGGATAGCCCACTCTGTCCTTTTTGCCTCTTGAAATAAAGGGGGGCTGGCTTTCCCTAACCTCATACGCTATTATTACGCTGCTAAATAAAGGGCTATAGCCTCTTGGACCACCCTCTCGGCTTACAACCGTTGGACTCAAATAGATAAACTTTGGCTAGCCCCGATTCACCCGAATTATCTTCTATGGAATACTGATGCTAATATACCCTCTGCCTCTCTCCTGCACACCATGGCCTTACTGTGCAGAATTTGGCGACAGCTAAAACAAACACATTCCCTCCAATCTAAAGCTTCTTTACTGATAGCCTTCCTCTACAATCTTAACTTACCAGATAGCCTAACCCACCAGATGATTTCCCTATGTTTGTAGAGGAATCTCTTCCACTATTGCAATCTAGTAAACCCGGTATCAAGAGTGTTACTTTCATTTGAGGAACTCAAGGAGAAACATGACCTACCCCGTAGCACCTTTTTTGGCTATCTTCAAATATGACAGTATGCATTAACTTTTGCCCCCAATCTCCAGTTCTCTAAATTGTCCCCATTTGAACACTTAATCCTTTGGGTCCCTTGCAAAAAGGTCTTACCTCAGATTTATACAAAATATTAAACTCATACAATATAGACACTCAGGGCAAACATGGCTATATGACCAAATGGGAGCAAGCTTTAGGGCAAGAACTTTCCATTGCCCAATGGCAAACTATATGGTCTCAGACAGCCAAAAGCTCTATCTGCACTCTCTACAAGGAAAATACCTACAAAGTGCTACTTTTCTGGTACATGGCCCCTACCCATCTGCACGCCATATACCTATCGCCTTCAGATTGCTGCTGGAGGTGTTGTAAGGACCAGGGGACTTTGCTCCATATCTACTGGCAGTGCCCATCTTTGCAATCTTATTGGTGCCCAGTCCAGGGGCTCCTCCACTGGCTCTTTGAAGTCGATATTTCCCTCCTCCCAAAAACATTTTAGGGCTGTTCCCCCCTAAAGTACCGGGTTTAGCCAAAAAGCTGGCTAGTCACATCTTGACGGCAGCCAGATGTTTTATTGCCCTTTAATGGAAGAGCCGTACTCCACCAACACCAAAAGAGCTCTATGCCAGGATCAAAGATGTAGAAATTATGAAGTCGCTAAAGGCACGCTTGGCTTATAAGACAGATCTTATCATTGCTGTGCGGTCTGGGAGCCCTGGCATCTATGAGAGGAACCCCCCCGGGGCTTTGAAGACCCCTCTCAGCTTTGGAATCAGATCCATTTTGGACCCAGGGGTGATGAACCTTCTCGTCCCATCTTTCTTATTCTCTCTTTTTTTTTTCTTTTTCTTCTTTCTATCTCTCTCGATGTAAGTTAGATTTTTTTTTCTGTGAATCCAGTGAGCATCTGGTTTATTCAAGTGGGCCTGAAGTCGCTGAAACAGTTTCCATAGGAACCTACTATAATGTTTTTTATACGTTGGGTTAGCCTGTTCTTTAGTAGTCCATGTCCTATGCTAGCTGCAGAATTGGTGCCTCTTTACAACACCTTATGCCCTGTACACACGGTCGGATATTGATCGGACATTCCGACAACAAAATCCATGGATTTTTTCCAACGGATGTTGGCTCAAACTTGTCTTGCATACAAACGGTCACACAAAGTTGTCGGAAAATCCGATCGTTCTGAACGCAGTGACATAAAACACATACGTCAGGACTATAAACGGGGCAGTAGCCAATAGCTTTCGTCTCTTAATTTATTCTGAGCATGCGTGGCACTTTGTGCGTCAGATTTGTGTACACACGATCAGAATTTCCGGCAACGGATTTTGTTGTCGGAAAATTTTATAGCAAGCTCTCAAACTTTGTGTGTCGGAAATTCCTATGGAAAATGTGTGATGGAGCCTACACACGGTCGGAATTTCCAACAACAAGGTCCCATCACACATTTTCCATCGGAAAATCCTATCATGTGTACAGGGCATAAGAGTATCAGTATGTGTACGATATGACAGATTTCTCTTGAAAATGTTGTACCATTTTCAGTGTTTATTACTCTTCTTTCCTTCTTTTTGTATTTGGAAAATATTAAATCTTAATAAAAATTGTCAATTATAAAAAAAAAGAAAGAACACATGCAACAACAGATTTGGTTTAAGTGTTGTGTTTAGATACATTAGAAACCCTAAATATTGTTTAATGGTTAAATATTGAGTATACATTGCTATAATTATCAAATAAGCTATCAAATTGTTACATATGCTAAAAAAAGGGGCACACTGAGTCATCCAGCTATTGTGGTACTAACAGTCACCGTTTGCTGGTGATTCTATTGTAGTTCAGCAAGAGATGAAAGCTGCAGTTTACAAAAGCCAGTACTAAAATAAAAGTAAAATGAACTACAAAGGAAAATATTACATCACCGAATCACAGACACTGTTTTAACCTAGGTTTCCACTATTGCGGTCCCAAAGTCGTGTGATTTACAGTGTGACTTTGCAATGCGATTTTTGATGCAATGTCTTGCGACAGGTGAGAACCATGGGAGAACAAGTTGCACCGAAGTCGGCACAAAGTAGTACAAAAACCTTCTTTGGAGTCGCTGTGACTTGATTCACACCAATTAGAACGGGGACCATTGAAATACATGGATTTTGACTTGTTATGTAAATTCACATGTGTCAAGTCGTACAACAACTCGCAGTAGTGGAAACAGAGCCTTAGTGTACAAAGTACTTAAAAGATTAGTTGATGCAGAGCGACTCCAGTGAAGCCACAGCCCTGGGTATTCCAGTCCTCGTTTTAAGTAATACGAGTAATAGTAATTATTTTGTGGCTTTGTAAAATTGCACTCATTTGCAGAAGTTGGCCATATTTCTATTCTGGTCCCAAGCCTGGCTCCCCAAATTAAGACAAATATGTCACACCATTTGCATCTGATCTAAGATTGTAATTAAGCTTCCAGCCCCAATAGCTGCCACTGTCTCCCTGCAGAGTAAAAAGGGCACAAGGAGTTGTATAACTGGCAGGTAGTAACTTGGGGAGTCATGTATCAAAGTTTACTGGTCGTAAACTAGATTTAGATCCTATACAAAATTGCATCTAATTTATCATTCAAGACATTTATGTCCATGTAAGGATCCTAAATGAATGTCCCTTACTGATGATATTTACAGAAACTACTTATCAATATGAAAAAACAAAGGCTGGTCACACCATCTGATCCTGTATTGAACTTGAGCATTTCCTGTAAAAACTGGGCCTTTCTTTGGAGATCATAATCAGTACTGTGCAAAGACGAGGCAATTTCTCACTCCCAAAATTCTAAATGGGACATCTGTCTGTCTATGACCAAAAGGGAACAATCTTGATTTAGAAAACCTGATCGGCTGCAAGCTTAGGGTTCCCATACATGTGTAATTTATTTGCAATGGAGGTTTGTTATGGAGGTTTGCCCATATATGGATCAAATCCCGGCCAGTCCAGCAAAATGTTGATACTTGTATGGCCTGCTTTAGTTTATTTGGATGATTTGAGTGAAAGTCTGGTTTAATCACACAGTTTACTTCTTTTTTTGTAATTGAAAGTTTTTTTTCATTGAAATTGTAATTGTTAACCACATCACATACTACAGTATACATTGTGACAATATACTATCTCCATTGTAGATTCTGAAACATGCCATGCTGTGTTTACTGACAATATTACATGACACCACAAAATGATCAAAAGTCTAATACGATGCATTATGGGGCACATGGGGAGTCTTACTTCGCTCAAGAATCCCATCAGAGGTCTATACACAGCTCACTTTTCAACTGTAATACAGTAACACCAAAAGACGGAGACACTGTACATAAAGAATATAAGTAAGGTGCCTCGCTGTGAGGAGACAAATCCTGGTTACCATCATGTATTTTTATCTTTCAGATAACAAAATATACTGTCTAATTGTATATATACACAGTATGGGATGTTGCAGGAACTGGAGGGTGCAAATGCCGATATGACATGTTTATGACGATTCCTTCCAAACTGCACAGTCAGAGTCAAAGCGTATTAATGACAGTAACAAGTTTATGGACAGTAGCTTCTGCAGCTAAATTGCTGATGTAAAAACATGTTAATAGGTCAGTAGCTTCAGGTCAAAATACATAAAACCATGTGGAAGTCGCACCCACTGTGCAATATAATAACAGTCTCCAATGACTAACCAGGTAACATATGAAATTTTATGTAAATCCCAAACTTTTTTTTTATTTTCCAAACAGCCCTGGCCAAAGGTTTTGAGAATGACACAAATATTAATTTTCATTAAGTCTGCTGCTTCAGTGTTTTTAGATCTTTTTGTCAGATGTTACTATGGTATACTGAAGTATAATTATAAGCATTTCATTAAAGGGTCACTGGTTCGAATCCCAACCATGACACTACCTGCCTGGAGTTTGCATGTTCTCCCTGTGCCTGCGTGGGTTTCCTCCGGGTACTCCGGTTTCCTCCCACACTCCAAAGACATGCTGGTAGGTTAATTGGATCCTGTCTAAATTGTCCCTAGTATGTATGAATGCGAGTTAGGGACCGTAGATTGTAAGCTCCTTGAGGGTAGGGACTGATGTGAATGTACAATGTATATGTAAAGCGCTGCGTAAATTGACAGCGCTATATAAGTACCTGAAATAAATAAATAAATAAATAAATTTCATAAGTGTCAAAGGCTTTTATTGACAAATTACATTAAGTTTGTGCAAAGAGTCAATATTTGCAGTGGTGACCCTTCTTTTTCAAGACCTCCGCCCTATTATGCTGTCAATCAACCTCTGGACCACATCCTGACTGATGGCAGCCATTCTTGAATAATCAATGCTTGGAGTTTGTCAGAATATGTGGAGGTTTTTTGTGGCCTCTTGAGGATTGACCACAAGTTCTCAATGGGATTAAGTTCTGGGGAGTTTTCTAGCTATGGACCCAAAATTTCGGTATTTTGTTCCCCAAGCCACTTAGTTATCAGCTTTTTGCCTTATGGCAAGGTGTTCCATCAGGCTGGAAAAGGGATTGCTCCTCATCAAACTGTTCTTGGATGGTTGGTAGAAGTTGCTCTCAGAGGATGTTTTTGTACCATTCTGTATTCATGGTTGTGTTCTTAGGCAAAATTGTGAGTGAGCCCACGCCCTTGGCTGAGAAGTAACCCCACACATGAATGGTCTCAGGATGCTTTACTGTTGGCATGACACAAAATTGATGGTAACGCTCACCTCTTCGTTTCCGGACAAGATTTTTTCTGGATGCCCCAAACAATCGGAAAATCGGGATTCATCAGAGAAAACGACTTTACCCCAGTCCTCAGCAGTCCAATCCCTGTACCTTTTGCAGAATATCAGTCTGTCCCTAATGTTTTTCCTAGAGAGAAGTGGCTTCTTTGCTGCCCTTCTTGACACCAGGTCATCCTCCAAAAGTCTTCTCCTCACTGTGCATGCAGATGCACTCACACCTGTCTGCTGCCATTCCTGAGCAAGCTCTGCACTGGTGGTGCCCCGATCCCACAGCTGAGTCAACTGTAGGAGACGGTCCTGGCACTTGCTGGACTTTCTTGGGCACCCTGAAGCCTTCTTCACAACAATTAAACTCTCCTTGAAGTTCTTGATGATGCGATGAATGGTTTATTTAGGTGCAATCTTAGTAACAGCAATATCCTTGCCTGTGAATGACTTTTTGTGCAAAGCAATGATGACTGCACATGTTTCCTTGCAGGTAACCATGGTTAACAGAGGAAGAACAATTATTTCAAGCACCACCCTCCTTGAAAGCTTCCGGTCTGTTATTCTAACTCAATCCGCATTACAGAGTGATTTCCAGCCTTGTCCTCGTCTACACTGACACCTGTGTTAACAAGAGAATCACTGACATGATGTCAGCTGGTCCTTTTGTGGCAGGGCTGAAATGCAGTGGAAGTTTTTTTTTTTTTTTATGGCAAATAGGGACTTTGCAATTATTTGCAATTCATCTGATTACCTCTTTATAACATTCTGGAGTATATGCAAATTGCCATCATAAAAACTGAGACAGCAAACCTGTCAGGAAAGGCTTGCTGGGAGTAGCAGTCCCACACAAGCAGGTGCGCGATTGCTGGTGCCTGTGAGCATGCGCAAGCACACACGCCGGACAGGCTATTTAAACTCAGCTGTTACAATGAAGCTCTGCTGTCTGGTCTACAGCGTTCCCTGTGAGTTACCTGCTTATCTGATCTGTTCCTGTGATTATCCGGCTTGCCCCGACACACAGAGCTTGGCTCAAAAACTATCATGCACAGGTGCCTCTGCCTTGCTAAAGAGACACCCAGAGAAGGGAGGAGCAGACAGCACTAGCAGGGCACTTCCAAAAGAGGAGGTAGGTGACCTTTCTGTGCAATATTGTTGCACAGTGCAGGTAAGTATAACATCTTTGTTATTTTAACCAGAAAATTATCCTTTAGTATCACTTTAAGCTCGGGGGAAAGGTCAAGCCCCCTAGTTTTACCCTGCATTGTCCTGTGTGCAGAGGTGGAGTATTAACCTGTCATGTGCTTGTCCCTCTCTGTTTGGGAATGTCAATAAAGCAGTCATGTGATCATCGCTTTGATATTGCTGTTATTGGTAATCTAGCAGAAGTGGGTTGTCTTCAACTGAGGATGCTCAGGCCCTTTGGATCATGCTAGGATAAAAAGCCAGGGACCCCTTGAAGAAAGTTTCTCCCTGCTTGATAGCGACCTGCTTGGGTCATCATCCACCTTGGGTTGCTAAGTAAATTTGGTTAGCGATTAAGGAGATAGAAATTAAGGAGATAGAAATTTGGAGTTTAATGCCTAGTAAGCATTCGTATGAAAATCAGCTTATGAGAGCTTATGACAGTTAATGCGAAACTATCTGAAGGGACAAACACAAAAAATTTCTCGTATGTTACCAGACCGAATGATTTTTGTTCAATCAGTACAGTATTCATCCGAAAAAAAAATCAGAAGATCAAGACCACGCATGCTCGAAAATGACAGTATGCATTACAATACAATACAATACAACACATTACATCACTTCCGAAGTTGTATTTCGTTGTACAAGAATATTTGTAACTTGAGTAACCTATTGGTTTGCGATATGAGACTAGCATGCAAATAAAATAAAAAAAAACACGATCATTCGTTTGATATTCTCATCGTATTTACAAGACTTAAAGTAGAACTATAGGCAAAACTTTTTTTTTTTCATTTTGGATAGAGTAAGAGAGGGTAATAATCCCCGTGAGTTTCTTTTTTGCCATCTGTGTCCCATTGGGAAAATATGCCTTCACTTTCTGTCCCATAGCCAAAACAAGAAGTGCAAATTAAGGCAATCCCTTAGGGACCCCCAGGTCACCAGAACTACTGTCCCCATTGGTAAATTTCCCTTCTATTACTTTTCTGGGGACAACCCAAAATTTGGCATTTTCTTTCACTTTCAATGATAATGATAAACAGGACAAATAGAGAGGGTGATTCTCCCTAATGAGGATACAAACAGCAATAAAAAACTAATAGGTGCTCTGATTCCTCTGCACTCTATCCAAAGTTTAAAAAAAAGTTTTGCTTTTAGTTAAATTTTAAGAAGATCTCCTCTTTTTGATTTGGTTGTAAGAGAGCCACAATTGTCCCTGAACAATCTTTTGGAACATTTGAGTCTAAACAAAGAGACTACTTTACAAATAGTTTTTCTTTGTTATTTCATTGTTTCATTTCAGATAAAGGTTTCTTGGGCTGGAACGGATGTGAAGTGTTATGATATTCTACTTTTGGAGTCGCCTCTGGAACTTACTTGCCACAAGGTGACCACTCTAAAATGTATTTATAATCACCTTCTGTTCCAGTGACAATAGCCACCAGAACAAATAGAAGGGTGACTCTTGCCAGAAGGTTCACAGGCAGCAATAAAGACTTGACTTGACTTTCCTGTTCTATTCCAAACTAAAAAAAATGTGGGCTTTAAATACAGGCGGTCCCCTAGTTACAAACTTCTGACTTACAAACGACTCCTACTCACAAACGGAGGGAGGCAACAGGAAATGAGAGGAAATCTACCCCTAGGAAGGGAAATTCACTCCTGTAAGAGTTATTATGGGAAAAAAGGTACTTCCAACTGATGCTTTATCACCAATCCTTGTTTCCAAAACAACCTAAAATTTTCCAAATCCATTTGTCATTGGGACAGAGAGTGAGGTGAAATCTTCTGAACAGGGGCACAGACAGCAAAACAAATGTTATAGTGGTGTTAACCCTTCACTATGCTATCCAAAAAGCTTAAAAATAGTTCTTTGGGCTGGAGCTACACTTAAAAAAATGTACCTGTTCCAACTTACAAACAGATTAAACTTAAAGTGGTTGTGGGCGCTGCAAGTATTGACTGAGTTCTCCAAAATAACAGGATTACGGGTGAACTGGACAAAATCCCAGTTACTAGCTATTGACCCTGAGGCAAAAAGACTAGCCCCGCCAGATTTCCAACTGCAATGGGTAGACGAAATGGTGTACTTGGGGATGCACGTCTCGAGAGACGCATCCAGCTTTATCCTCCTTAACCTAGACCCGGTGGTCCAAGGAGTCAAAGCCAAACTAAAAGCCTGGGGAGAACCTTCCTCTATCCTTATTAGGCCGCATTAACTTAATTAAAATTAAAATCATACCTAAATTTACATACCTATTCCGTAATTCCCCACAATGGATACCTTGCTCATTTTTTACGAAATTGAACCGAATGTTCTCCCCCCTAGATTTAAACTGTCCACACTGATGCGTCCAGTGTCACGGGGGGGGGGGGGGGGGTTGGCGTTTCCAGACTGCCAGAAATATTTTCTGGCAGCTCAGCTGGTCACGGCAGTTTGGTGGCTAGTGCCGGACACGTCCAACCCCGCGGCAGTTCTGGAGGCTGCGGTGGTCCGTTCTGTGGAGGCCCTAACACATTTACCCCTTCGAGGTCCCAAGGCTCCATATGACTTGACCACCTCCATGCACACGACTCTAAGGGCCTGGAAGGCAGGACTGGGACTTGAGAAGTTCCCACAGAATGCAGTATCCCCACACGCCCCCCTATGGAACAACCCGACCTTACCCCATCTTTACTCACTACCAGACCCCAAAATATGGGCCAAATGTGGCATTAAACTGATATCTGACCTCACCACCGGCACGGCAATACACCCCTTCAATCATCTAGTATGCCACAATAATGTTCCCCCCTCGCATTTATTTCGCTATATGCAACTGTCTCATGCGTTTAAAGCCCAAATATTACCCAATGACACGCAAATAGTGCAATCCGATCTGGAGAGGGTCACAAGATATGAATGCACCAGGAAACCAACTTCGGTCCTCTATGCACATCTCCTTAGAGTTTCCTATCCAGATCTGTCAAAGCTCCGTCAGCGATGGACACAAGACATCCCGGGACTGGACTCCGAGGATTGGGAGGACATGTGGGACTTCCCCTTCAAAATCCTGGTCTCACTTCGTGACTGCCTCATACAATACAAAATACTACACCGGGCATATATTACCCCGTATAGAATGCATAAAATGAGAACCTCCCTGTCCTTGGAGTGTTGGAGGTGTACTGGGGATCCGGGTGACTTTATACACATCTTCTGGACCTGCCCAGCAATTCAAAACTACTGGTCACAAGTAATATCTGTAATAAAAGAAGTGGTGGGAATAGATATAGCCCCAACCCCGCAGATATGCCTTTTAGGCTTAGTAAAAGCATTAGCCCCCAGGATAGCAGAGAGGACTCTGATAGGACTCCTGATTTTCTATGCCAGAAAAATGATCACTCTCTGCTGGAAAAAACGTGCCCCACCCTCAATATTGCTATGGAAAACACATGTCAATAAAGTACTACCACTCTATAAGGAAACCTACCAAAATAGAGGATGCCCCAAAAAATACCGTAGAGTGTGGGCCAAATGGCTGTCGCAGGCCTCCACGGCAACCGCAGACTGATTGAGCATGTACATAATACCACTCTACGGGTGGATGTGATTTTGATACTTTGGGTGACACTTTTGTATTGTAATCTCTGATATGGGTTTATTTGATATCTATTATTGTCCCTTGGGTCTCAAATGAATGATCTGATCCTTAGATATTTCAATTGAGCAGGAGCCAATACAGCACTAGGTTGTTTGTTGTTCTTTTCTTATAGACGTGTTACAGCTGTATGTCACTAATGATGGAAACAGCCCAGTTGCCGGCTGGCACTGGCCCCTGCGTGGGTCTAGTCCCAATGCTGTAGTGGGCTTACTGTTGTTTTCTGTTTGTATTTTTTTTTCTCAATAAAAAGATTTTCAAAAAAAAAAAAAACTTAAAGTGGTTGTAAACCCACCAATACAACTTGTGCTTTTTGATCGCTGCCTGTGAAAGTGTACTCACTGTTGTAGTTTCCATAGCAATCGCTCTGCAAGCGTGGTTGACGTCAGGGCAATTGCGCAGTAGGTTTATTCTTTAACGGCACACTGTGTGTGCTGTTTCTGTCCCCCTCTGCATGCCAGTCATTATCATTCATTAACTTCCTCTCTGAACGGCACAGAGGGAAGTCTCGCGATACTGCCTTGCAAGTTATTTAGCTCCAGCTATTGCTTAGCTCGGTTGCCGTAGTAACGGCAATCGAGATAGAGGCTTGGTTTAGGGGATACGGCGCATGCGCGAGATTTGTAAAAAAGGGAACACAGTAAGAGCGGAAATTACGTCAATACTAGATTCAAGAAACAGCAGTAAAAATGCCGCGGCCGATACCCGGATGTGAAGATATTCAAAATATGAGAAATAATGTATTTTTCTGCCTCGTTTTTTGCCAATTTTGATGTATTTAAAGTTGCAATTCTATATAGTATATAAAACTTGAATAAAATAGGAAAATCGTCCAGCGTTTACTTCCTCTTTAAGAACAAACCTACAGACCCCATCTTGTTTTTAACCCGGGGACCGCTTGTACACTTTAGAACTGCTTAGCAACAACTGGCAAATGCTATGTAGAATTGGTCTCTGCAAAAAGGGTTTTTTAATCTCCTACAATTTCCCTTTACAATGTGATATACAGTATAACATGGATGCGATACCCTAGGCTTCTTTATCATTAAAATATATCTATATATATGTATATATATACCTTTGTTCATTTTAACCAATGAGTACTCTGTGGTTATAAGCTTTTTTTTTGCCCTGCACAGCACATCTGTTTTAGTTTTGTAATTTCACATTCTCCCCAACATCACGTTGCCTACTGTATATTTCTATATGACTAAGACCCTCTCATAACGACATGTGTCTGTTCAATCTCCTGCTGATAAAATTAACCAGCAAAGATGTCACTGCTGGGGTCAGTACTGCTCATACCAAGATCTTGAGTTACCCCAACTTCTGGCCAACGGAATTCCTACAACACAAGGAATAACCTTGACCAATCTATGGCTACAGAAAAGAACTCTCCAATTACTGCTTAACGTTGCTTTTTTTGGACAGCAGTACAACCATAATGAAAAATGACACAACAGAATGCATACAGCACAAAATAATTGTTTTTTTTTATATATTTGTAATTTTAGACATTGTTATTTCAAAGCCATGCTGCTTATCAATTATATAATTTATAGTGTTGATATTTGATTTGATAGTTGATATTAAAATTTATATTTCAGTTTATGGTAATTGCTGGAGAGTTAAACCATTAACAGTCTCTTGAGTAATCTACTAATGAGATCCCTGTGCTGATTTCCCAGGTCTGTACACGCGCTGTGGCCAACATGAGAGGCTCTCACCATCCCCGATGGATTTGTTATTTTCTTATATAATGGAGAATGTAAAACAAGGTGCTTGAACACACAAAAGTGGGTGTAGGCAGCAAAACCTCTCAGGTGGACAGAAATGGAGCTGGAAAATTCTATAGCTAAAATGTCACTTTTGGCTGAACAGACCCTATAAGCTTTGTTTGACAATGCAGTAAACTATCTGCCACATAAGAAGTTTTTTATGTATTCAGTTTCTCACAACTACGCAGAGTCCTTCATCATTAAGTTCCCAATAACACTGCAAGCCCGATGAAGGGGATACTTACAGACCCCAAAATGTGTAAGCTTCTTTGCAGACTTTTAGTACATTCTTTATTGAAAATAAATACTTTTGGACTCTTATCTCTTTGCATGTTTGGTGTTTTTCATTGTTCTTCGGGCCTATTGTCCCTTTGGGTGCCTTGTTTTACTGCATATACTTTATGTCACGTGTTGATTTGCATTGCGTTAAGGTAACCCATTTTAATGAATAGGAAGCCAACACTTTAGAATTGAAAAAAACAGAAATGCACCATAATGTGTTACCCATGCGTTGCGGTGCCCTGCAAAGCATGTGCGTCAGAGGTTGGGTTAGTGCACTGGAGCATCATTGAAATTGAACAGCATTGCAATGCACTAATGCACATAACATATGTTGTGTTATTGCGCAAGTTCCCACAACAGACTACACTGAGGTGTGAGTGACCCTGCTATAAGCTTTGTAGAAACTGATTGGGCCCCTAGCTCACTGGGAAGTCTAGCTGCTGTGTGCCCCTCCTCGCATTTTAGAGCACCCTATATTCTGTGCCACAGGCTGCAGGCAGCAGAGCTGAACACTACAGCTGTCCCTTCCAGGCACACTTAAAGGGGTTGTAAAGTCTCAAGGTTTTTCACCTTAATGCATTCTTTGAATTAAGGTGAAAAACCTTTTTTGCTGCAGCTGCCCCCCAGAAACCCCCTTTTAATTACATGAGCCCGATCCGTTCCAGCGATGGGTACAAAAACAAGGGGCTTCAGCCGCTGTCTCCCTCATCATTGGACAAATTAATAGCAGCAGTAGCCATTGGCTCCCGCTGCTGTCAATCAAATCTAGTGACACGGAAGCAGGGGGGCGGGGCAGGGCTGAGTCCTGCTGTCCGTGTTAACGGACGTAGCAGTGGGACTCAGGAGCGTGCATGCACAGGTGCCCCCAGGGAAAGTGGCTCTCCGTGGGGGCACCCGATGTAGGGGAGAGGAGGGGCCTGGAGCGCCGGCGGGGCACCCCAGAAGAGGAGGATCAGGCCTGCTCTGTGCTTTACATCAGTGCCCTAAGTGCCACCTTAACATCACAGTCCACCCTCTTTACATCAGTGTCCACAGTCCCTCTTGAGGACCAGTTCACACCTGAATCGCATAGGAACACGCACACACAGTGCAATGCAATTTTTAGCCCATTTATTTAAAAATATTTTTAAAATATTTTAAAAATGGGCTAAAATTTGTGCAGAATTGCATAAAAATTAGTGCATCAAATGCACTGCACCAAATTGCATGGTACTGCGGTACCATGCGATATGGTCCAGGCATATACACTGCATTTGTGATCAGCATTTGGGGTGTCAATAGGAATATAATGACACATGTGGGAAACAAGCATGGAACGAAGCCTTACATAACAACAACACCCACCCATCACAATCCCCTTGCAATCACAGCACCCCCTCCCCCAATCACAATCCCCCTTGCGGTCATAGCCCCTCCCTTTCCTCCCTTATATTACAGTCCCCCTTTCAATGGCAGTCCTGTCCGCACCGCAGCCATGCCACTTCTCAGTCTAGATGTCATTTCCCGGGTCTTCCACCCGCCTGCCGCTGTCATCACTACATGGCAGGAGGTGCAACAGATCTAAATGGAGAGTGGGAACTGCCAAACCGATCATGTTAACAGGCGGGTTATTTCCCATTTGTTCATTTGAAAATACTCCCACTCTCTGCTCAGATCTGCAGCACCTCCTGCCCCCTACTCAGCAAAGCATATCAATATGCCTGCCTTTTGTGTAACCAACGGCTATAAACTAAACTCCCATTCAAAACGCAGTGTCTACGCAAATCATAACATTTCCAGATCTGCATACGAGGCAGAAAAAACAAGGAATGGATCACAAAACAAGAACTTTTAATATTATAAAATCCGTATAAGCCAATCATTGTTAAAGCTGTAATAATAAGTCAGGGTGCAATTAAATGCAGAGATTTCATAAGCAAAAAAATTTATTGCCTAAGCCACTAATGGTCAAGTGTGTTTGCTTTTTGAAGAAGTAGACTTTGGCCTCTTTAGCAGGGCCCATATGACCCACAGAGGTGAGGTACAGTGATGGATAGCTTGCACAGGCTTGCAAAAAATGCAATAGTCTTATTATTTTCTTAGCTGCAAGTTTTAAATTACTTTATTTTTAACTGTCCGGCACAGGTGTAGACAGAACCCGATATTGGTGTGTTTGTTGTAGATATAGCAGTCTTTAAATTTAGCTTTTAAAGGTCAATTAAAATCAACACATTTTAAAAATTGTGTTTATTGTTGAGACATCTCCACATATAAAGAAGGCCATAAACTCACAGAGCAAAAAACATACGAATGATGTATTGATATATCTGTCTGTCTATTTATCTGTCTGTCTATCTCTCTATCTATCATCTACAGCAGCCTATATATCCATTGCTATCTGTTCATCTTCAAGTGTTTCTATATATATCTGCTTTCCTGTCATCAGCTTTCAATCTCCCTTAGATCTTCCTTCTGCTCTCTCCTCTGCCCTGTGCCTCTCTATTCCCGCAGGCTAAAAGTCTCCGCTGAACATTCAATCCTGTCCTTGGTTCCTGATCAGTACACTAAATCCCCAGTCACTTCTCCCAGCATCCTCTCGGCCTTAGATAGCGGGTGCAATGGAGTGAGGGGGAGAGTGAAAGGGTGGTATGGGGCTATATTTACTAATGGACCAACTGAGAATTTTTATGTGCCTAAAAAAATGTTTGCATTACACCCACAATCTTCAACATGTTCACTGATTTTGTTCTGAAAACAAAATTGGTTGTGTGAGGGGTTTTGCAGAACCATTAATTTCTACTGTTATATAATTGTACTTATGTCCTTTTTTTACAGGCATGTATCTAAATAGAGTATGACAAAATCCAGTTAAACAAAAGAAAAAATTGAAGCAAACGTGGCATTTCTATTTTAAAGAATACACTGCACTATACTGATAAACAGCCAGCAAGAGGTACAAGATTTCAAAGGTAAACCACCTTGTGGACCTACCTGGGAAATCGTGACTTAACCTCTTGGCGCCCAGCGCACACAAGTATGCAGCGGGTGGGCCTTGGCACCGTGCGGCCGCATATTTGTGCGCATTAGTACAAATAGAGCTGTGTCCTGGGAGCACGCTCCCCCGGCAGTTGCTGGCAGCTAACGAAAGGCTCCCGATCACCGCTTGCAACCGCAAGCTTTCCGATCATGTGACCGCTGTGACAGCCAATCACAGCGGTCACATGACCATAAGCCCCCCCTCGGCATTCTAAACCCCTTAAAGGGCCGCCTCCAAGGGGTCAAAGTGGTTCTAAAGGGGTAAGGTTTTTTACCTTCATGCATTACAATTTACAGGCATAGCCCACTTTTAAGTACATAATGGGGTTTATTTACTAAGGCTGGAAAGTGCAAAATCAGGCTCACTGCTGCATAGAAACCAACTAGTTTCCAGGCTTTATTACCAAAGCTTAATTGAACAAGCTGGGGTTAGAAGCTCATTGGTTTCTATGCAGAAGTGAGCCTGAGTTTGCACTTTCCAGCTTTAGTAAATAAACCCCATTGTGTACTTAAAAGTGGGGTATGCCTGCATATGCATGAAGGTAAAAAACCTTCTCTGTGCAGCAGCCCCCTCCAATACTTACCTGAGCCCCATCGTGATCCAGCGATGTGCACTACAACCTTGGCTCTCCAGGGACTTTTCCTCCTCGTTGGCTGAGATAGCGGGAGCCATTGGCTCCAGCTGCTGTCAATTACAACCACTGAGAAGAGAGAGAGGTCGGGGTCGAGCCGCAGCTGTTTGCTCTGGGGACACTCGGCAGGAGGGAGGGACCAGGGGCGCCAACAGCGCACCCGAGAACAGGAGGATCGGGGCTGCTCTTTGCAAAACCACTGCACAGAGCAGGTAAGTATGACATGTTTGTTATTATTTTTTAAATAAAAAACTTGCCTTTGATATAATTTTAACCGCTTGCTGACCAGCCGCCGCAGTTATCGCCGTAGGTGTACATCGGGCTCGTTCACGGCCCTGTGTGGACGTGCATGCTGCCGATGCACGCCCTGATTGGCCACTGGGGGAGCCAATCCGCGTACTCGATATGAGCCAGCTGCCCACGATCATTCCCTGCAGAGACAGAACGGTGATCTGCTGAAGTAAACAAGGCAGATCTTCATTCTGACAGGGGATTACACAGACATCTTGTCTTTCTGCTATTCAGTAAGATGGATCTGAGTGTTATCCCAGGCAGCCCATCCCCCATACAGTTAGTAAACATACCCAGGGAACACAATTAACCCCTTGATCGCCCCTGATGTTAACCCCTTCCCTGCCAGTGTCATTAGTACTATGTCAGTGCATATTTTTAGCAGTGATCACTGTAATAATGTCACTGGTTCCCAAACAAGTGTCAAAAATGTCAGTTGGGTGTCCGATCTGTTCCGCGGCAATGCCGCGGTCCCGCTAAAATCGCTGATCTCCACCATTACTAGTAAAAAAAATAATAAAAATGCCATACATCTATTCCCTATTTTGTAGACACTATAACTTTTGCGCAAACCAATCAATATACGCTTATTGGGGTTTTTTCAACCAAAAACATGTAGCAGAATACATATTGGCCTGATGAATAAATGAATGAATAAATAATGAATAAACTGATGAATAAATTAGATTTTTTACATTTTTTTATTGGATATGTTTTATAGCAGAAAATAAAAAAATATTGTTTTATTTCAAAATTGTCTCTCTTTTTTTGTTTATAGCACAAAAAATAAAAACAGCAGAGACGATCAAATACCACCAAAAGAAAGCTCTATTTGTGGGGAAAAAAGGACGTCAATTTTATTTGGGTACAGCGTCACACAACTGCGCAATTGTCACCATAAGGCTGCTTTCACACTGGTACATCGGCGGTAAAGCACCGCTATTTTTAGCAGCGCTTTACCGTCATTTTTGATGAGGTTTTCGGACGCTAGAGGGGCACTTTTAACCCCCGCTAGCGGCCAAAAAAGGGTTAAAATAACCCGCAAATTGCCGCTGCAGGTTTGGCGGCGCTCCCCAGTCATTTTAATGGGCAGGGGAGCTTTAGCAGGGGTGTATACACCGCTCCTTCACCGCTCCAAAGATGCTGCTTGCAGGAGTTTTTTTAACGTCCTGCCAGCGCATTGCCCCAGTGTGAAAGCCCTCGGGCTTTCACACTGAGACTGCAGGGAAGCCGTTTTTCAGGCGCTTTACGGGTGTTATTTTTAGCCCAAAAGTTCCTGAAAAACGCCTCAGTGTGAAAGGGGTCTAAGAATAATCATAGAGGCTGTTAAATCCCTCCCCCCCTCCCACCGCCCTCCGGTGCTTCTACCGTGCGATCGGTGAGCTGGATAAGGAACCTTATCTCTATGATAATTCGGAGGCTGGGCATGATGTTATGATGAAAAAATGCAGTCGTCTCGACTGGGAAGCTGGGATCTTTTTTTTTTTTTATTTCAGACTTCCCAGCCTAGAGGTGAGATATGGGGACTTATTGATCTCAGACCTCTCTGTAAAGAGGACCTGGCACGCACTAATCCTATTACAATGGATGTTTACATTCCTTGTAATAGGAATAAAAGTGATAAAAAAAATGTAAAAAGAAAGCATCAAATTAACAAAATAAAAAATATATTTTTTTTTAATAGCCCCTGTCCCTGTGTGCTCACTCGAAGAAGCGAGCACATAAGTAAGTCATGCCCACATACAGTCAAAAAACAGAAAAGAAAGGGCGCACCGGCCTTGTGCATTATCCTTAAAAAAGTTTATTAAAAAAGAACACGTAAAAACTACTACTCACAAGGATAGATGAAAATCACGCATAAATAATCTATGGTTAGTTGTGATTGGTCGACCGATGGCAGTCTCCAGACATATGGAGAAGACGTGCAGACCGCTGCTGGCTGACGCGTTTCAAAGGTAGCACCTTCTTCTTCAGAGCCTAACAGTGTTCATCTCTTATGGCTACTTAAATACATGTGCTCATAAAGGAAGCACAAACCAGACTGACTCAGATGCCACTCCCATGTAGATGGGCGGTCTAGAGGCGGACCCTGACACAGCACCATAAAAACCATTTGTGTACACATATACAACAACATATGGGGAGCACAAGTGCACAAAATATGAGTGTGATGCTTCTGTCTAAAGGAGGGGGGGGGGCGCGCGCAACCGGGCGTAACCGGCCATCAAATCCAACAATGATAGCAGGGGTAGATGTGCGCATAAAGTGCAATGCGACACATCAGACAGCCAGGCAAGCTCAAATCCCAAAATCCAATAGGTGCGGCCAGTTGCATAAACAAAAATAACAATAATAACTACCAAATCATCTGTACAGATATACACTACAGCCAGCATGTAAAGGATGCCAGAAGGGACAGCAAAGTACCAGAAATCAGCAGGGGCGCTCACCCTGGCATCCATGTGAACCCAGCAGGACTCATCTACACTTGACATCTATGGGGATGAATTACTTCATCCCCAAAGTGACTAAATGAACAGAGGAATCCTACCTAAAGACGCTGTGATGGCTGTAGGCGGGAGTTGGAACGCACGCCATATTCGTTGTGATGCTTTGCGGTCCAGGGAGCGGAAGTGAAGGCTCCGTGTCACTTCCTGTCACATACAGTACCTGACCGCAAGATTGTGTTTCCAGCGCGATTCTATCGCGCTGGTTCTCGGCGACAGGATACTGTGCATGTTGCGCTGGCTCGCTCATCGGGAAAGGAAAACTTTTTTTCTCCTTTCAAGATGAGTGACAGGCAGTGCTGACAGCTGTCTGGTATGAATCATGAGGGGGAACGTCGCACCAAATTTTAAATAAAAAACGGCGTGGCTTCCCCCCCCAGGGGCACACCAGGCCCTTATGTCTGGTATGGATTGTAAGGGGAACCCCCCTACGCCGAAAAATCAGCGTGCCCCCCCCCCCCAAAATCCATACCAGACCCTTATCCGAGCACGCAGCCTGGCCGGTCAGGAAAGGTGGTGGGGACGAGCGAGCACTCCCCCCCCCTGAACCGTACCAGGTACATGGTACCCCTATCCATTCACCTAGGAAAAAAAGTGTCAATAAAAAAAACACACTACACAGGTTTTAAAAGTAATTTATTAGGCAGCTCGGGGTCTTCTTCCGCCTCGGGGGTCTTCTTCCAACTTCTCCGCTCTCTCCGGCCTCTTCTCCCGGTGTTCGGCTTCTTCTCCCGGTGTTCCGTCTCTTCTCCCGGTGTTTGGCCTCTTCTCCCGGTGTCCGGTTCTTCTACCGGGCTCCTCCGCTATCTTCTGCTCTTTTGCTAGCAGTGGCCCGGTCTTCGCCGTCTTGTTCCTTCTTCTCTTCTTCTTCCGATGTTGACACAACGCTGTCTCCCTCTGTTATGCTGTGTGAGCGGTGCGTGATCACTTATATAGGCATGGGGCGTCGTCACCGGGTGATGTCACCCGGTGACCCCGCCCCCCTATGACGCCACAGTCCCAGCGCATGCGGCAAAAGAGCAGAAGATAGCGGAGGAGCCCGGCAGAAGAACCGGACACCGGGAGAAGAGGCCGAACATCGGGATAAGAGGCTGAACACCGGGAGAAGAAGCCAAACACGGGGTCACCACCTATATAAATGGTTGCGCAGCTTGCACACAGCATTCCAGCGGGAGAGAGCGTCGTGTCAACATCGGAAGAAGAGAAGAGGGGACAAGACAGCGCAGAAGACCGGACCACCGCTAGCAAAAGAGCGGCAGAAGATAGCGGAGGGGCCCGGCAGAAGAACCGGACACCGGGAGAAGAGGCCGAACACCTGGAGAAGAGGCTAAACACCGGGAGAAGCAGCCGAACACTGGGAGACGAGGCGGAACACCGGGAGAAGAAGCCGAACTCCGGGAGAAAAGGCCGGAGAGAATGGAGAAGTCAGAAGAAGACCCCCGAAGTCAGGAGAAGACCCCGAAGTCGGAAAAAGACCCCCGGAGCTGCCTAATAAATTACTTTTAAAACCTGTGTAGTGTGTTTTTTTATTGACACTTTTTTCCCTAGGTGAATTGGTAGGGGTACCATGTACCCCAAACTCATTCACATAGGGTGGAGGGCCAGGATCTGTGGGCCCCCTTATTAAAGGGTACTCCCGGATTCCGATAAGCCCTCCGCCCGCAGACCCCGACAACCAACTGCCAGGGTTGTCGGGAAGAGGCCCTTGTCCTCATCAACATGGGGACAAGGTGTTTTGTCCCCATGTCCCCACCCAACCCCCCATGTTGAGGGCATGCGGCCTGGTACGGTTCAGTAGCATGGTGCCAGCTGTTCCTCCTTTCCTGACTGGCCAGGCTGCGTGCTCGGATAAGGGTCTGGTATGGATTTTGGGGGGGGACCCCAGGCCGATTTTTCGGCGTAGGGGGTTCCCCTTACAATCCATACCAGACCTAAGGGTGCGGCGTTCCCCCTCATGATTCATACCAGACAGCTGTCAGCACTGCCTGTCGCTCATCGCGAAAGGAAATAAAAATTTTTACTTTCTCGATGAGCGAGCCAGCTCGGCACTGGCTCCTGCGACGGTGCTCGCAAGTGTCAAATCTCGCCGATAACAGCGGCGAGATTGACACAATATCGTGGTCACCTACTGTATGTAAATGGCATTCAAACCACACATGTGAGGTATCACCACGAACGTTACAGCGAAAGCAATAATTCTCGACCAAGACCTCCTCTGTAACTCAAAACATGTAACCTGTAAAAAAATTTAAAGTTGCCTATGGGGATTTTAAAGTACCGAAGTTTGGTGCCATTCCACGAGCGTATGCAATTTTGAAGCGTGACATGTTTAGATATCTATTTACTCGGTGAAACATTATCTTTCACATTATGCAAAAAAACTGGGCTAACTCTACAGCTTTTTTTTTCAAAAAAATGCGTTTGAAAAATTGCTGCGCAAATACCATGCAAGATAAAAATTTGCAACAACCGCCATTTTATTCTCTAGGGTCTCTGCTAAAAAAACACATTTTATATATATATATATATATATATATATATATATATATATATATATATATATATATATATATATATATATATATATATATAATGTTTGGGGTTCTGTTTAATTTTCTTGCAAAAAAAGATGATGTTTACATGTAGGAGAGAAATGTCAGAATTGGCCTGGTAGGCAAGTGGTTAAGTAGTTAAAGAGGAACTGCAGTCTGCTCACATAACTTGTAATAAAAACATCTTTTCCATTCTGAAGCTTCCCTCCAACCATTTTGCATAGTATTTTATATATATTGTGATTTTGTACTTATAAATATGCTGCAGAAATTTCCCTCCACTAAGTCTGGCTGCTGCCATTTTACTTGTGGGCAGCTAAAGCTGCTACCTGTTCGCTTCCTGGATTTATACAGACACACAGAGGGGTGTGCGCACACACACACACACACACACACATATACAGACAGACACACTCACACCACTGCTTGCCTGCACATTTATCCTCTCTCGATGAATACACATGGATTTCTGTAGTCTCCTCCTATCTCCGCCTGGATCCAGTCCCCTCCAGCTCTGCAGCTCTCCTTGGTTCTCGTATAAATCCTCTCTACTCCACTCTCCTGCCCCCCCCCCTTCCTTGCTGGCAAACTCTCACAAGAGTTAGAGAGAGAGCTGTAAATGATGTAATTAGCCTAGGCAAATTACCAGACAAGAAAGAGGAAGTGGGCTGTATAAGGTATTTATAGACAAAAATCAGCGCAATTTAAGATAATGTGAATAATAAATGTGAATAAATAATAAATACTAAAGTAGCCGCTGTCAAGTTATTTCACTTCCACCTGAAAACAATATATACCAAAAATCAGTGCTGCGCTAATAAGTGACTCAAACCACATATGACATAATGCGTGAATAATCATGATAAAGTCCACTGACAGTGTAAAAATACAATAGTAATCAAAGTTTGTGCAAATAATGATGACTAATTGAAGGAAAACCAGCCGAAATTCACCTCAAGTGTAGACAATGATAAGTGCTCTCCACCACTGGTATCACAAGCTGCTCACCTCATACACAAGTAAAATCAGCAGTTTGTCCCCTTAGGGGATAATGAAGACACTTGGCACACTCTGGATGCAGAGACCTCCTGTGATAGAAGACTCTTTGTTATATGCAAGAAAAAGGCAACACATAGACCCCTTTCACACTGGGGTGTTTTTCAGGCGCTTTTGGGTTAAAAATAGCGTCTGTAAAGCGCCTGAAAAATGCCTCCCCTGCAGCCCCAGTGTGAAAGCCTGAGTGCTTTCACACTGGGGTGGTGCACTTGCATGACGTTAGAAAAAATCCTGCAAGCAGCATCTTTGGGGCGGTGGAGAGGCAGTGTATGCACCGCTCCTCCACTGCTCCTGCCCATTAAAATCAATCAAAAGCAAAGCGGCGTTTTGCGGGCGCTTTTAACCCTTTATTGGGCTGCTAGCGGGGGTTAAAAGCGCCCGCTAGCAGCCAAAAAGCGCAGCTATTACAGCGGCTATTTACCGCTAATGCCCCGCCTCCCCTATGTGAAAGTGCCAATAGTGCTCTCCGTTTTAAGCTAATTTAATAGTATAAAAGGTAGTACATACACTCACATAAAGCAAAATCAGCTTGTGCAAACTGCAAGGCATTGAAATCTCGAAATGGCCTTGGTGTGACATCAGTACGCAAGCTCCACCCCCTAAACATGTGTTGTCAGGGCGTTGACTTCTTCAGTGAGAAACGCATCGTCATAGCAATCCTTCAGGCTGACGTTCTGCTCTCTGATTCTCAGTCTCTATCAGCTCTCCCCCCCCCCCCAGCGGGTGCATTGTAGCATGGTGACAGCTGTTCCTCTGGCACAGTGCATGCCGGAGGTGATGTTGTGCGGCTTGTGAGCTGCCATCTGGCGTATGGGGAGTTGGATGTTCCTCGGTCATCAGTACATCTTACAGGGGCCATCCAAGAGATGAGATCATGAGCCCAACATGCCTCGTTTGTACTTTCAAAATGTGTGTGCACTTTAGAGCCCTTTCACACTGGGGCGGGGGCGGTGTCGGCGGTAAAACGCCGCTAATATTAGCGGCGTTTTACCGTCGATATGCGGCCGCTAGCAGGGCACTTTTAACCCCGCTAGCGGCCGAGAAAGGGTTAAATACCACCGCAAAGCGCCTCTGCAGAGGCGATTTGCCGGCGGTATAGCCGTGCCATCCCATTGATTTCAATGGGCAGGAGTGGTGAAGGAGCGGTATACACTCCGCTCCTTCACCGCTCCGAAGATGCTGCTAGCAGGACTTTTTTTACCGTCCTGCCAGAGCATCGCTCCAGTGTGAAAGCCCTCTGGGCTTTCACACTGGAATGAAAGCAGCGGCACTTTTCGGGTCGGTTTGCAGGCGCTATTATTAGCGCAATAGCGCCTGCAAACCGCCCCAGTGTAAAAGGGCTCTTATGGAAAACCTTTTCTTAATTGTTTATTAAACAGTATTATACTAGGGCGGCCATGTGCTCTTTTCCTTTCTTTGTTTGTATATACCTACAAGTAAGCCTATAATAAGGCTTACCTGTAGGTACTGTAAATATCTCCTAAACCTGGGCGGGACTCACAGACGTCTTGCAGCACCTCCAGCCAAACGAACACAAGCTGTTCATGACGCTTTCTTTTATGCTCGTTTTTTGCCTTGTAAATGTGAGTATATTATCTTATCAGCTATAATAAAGTTTCCTAATACGGTTTCACACTATGGGCATCCCTCCTTTCTTTTATATGTAAAACGGTAAAACAACATTTAAAAGCAAAGACCGGGGACATCCAGGAGTGCTACACAGTGGCAAATACTGTGACTGCCTGCACCCCTGCAGGGGAAGTGAATCCGGTGAGTGCAAGCAAATTAAGAGCATGCTTTTGAGGCACTATTATCCAGCCAGCACCTGGACAAGAAGTTTCCCATACCAATTTGCTTCCTAGAGAGGGGCTTCCCTCAGAACCACTCCAAAGACTTTTTAGCAATCAATGGAACTTTTCTTATCCAAAAACACTGGTTTTAAGCACAGAAGTCACTTTTTTGTATAACTTAGCACAAGTCACTTTATTGTAATACCAGCACTTTTTATGCACTATTTACACATTGTTATTTTTCATATAGATAATGAAATATAAGACTGTGGCACTTTATTTTGAAATTTCACCCATATTACAATGAGGTAGAAATAAGAACCAACAACTTTGTATTAATCACAGATTTTGACCTAAATAATTTACGTATTTAAAGACACCTTATTTATTCATTTCCGGCACCCACAGGAATTTTAATTTTATTTACTTTCTATTTATACTTTCCGTCAATGGTTATTATTTATATACATCATTTAAGATCCATAGAAATAAATTAATCACATCAAGCAACAAACAGAGTAATTGTTCACCACGTAAGAAAATTTTTTCACTCCATAAGGGCAGCGCCATATCTACTCTTGCTTTCCACACACTTTCTAATACACTCCACCTAGGTGGAATTGTATTCGTAGAAGCAGCAGCTCTATATTCCAGGAACATTTTAACCACTGCACGGATTTACCTCACACATTCTTGTTGTTCTTCTGGTTTGTTGATTTAGGCCTTGTGAACACTGGGTGTTTTTACAGCTGCTGTTTTTGGCTCGGTATGGTTTATATATATATATATATATATATATATATATATATATATATATATATATATATATATATATATATATATTTGGCTGTATTGTCTTGTGTGGTTTATTTATCATTTTTTTCTTCTGGTTTGTTGATTTAGGCCTTGTGAAAACTGGACGTTTTTGGAGGTTTTTACAGCTGCTGTTTTTGGCTTCACACGTTTTTTCCTACAGTCAATATACTCTCCATCATGTTATCCTATGTATCCATGCACACATAGGCTGTTTTTGGCTGTAAACAAAACCCCAAAACTAGTGGATTCTGCAAAGGAGTTTTTTGACTTTAGAGGGTTTTTACAGCTGTAAAACTCGGAGTTTTACAGCTGTAAAAACCCTCTAAAGTAAAAAAACGCAGAAAAGCAAATAAAGGCTCAAAAATGCGTCTCACCAGCATTTAATTATTTTGATCCCATTGAAAAAATAAAATAAAAATAATGCTTAAAAAAACTTTTTTGCAAAAATGTTGAAAAACTCACTGCAAAGCTACTGGCGTTTTTATAACGTTATTATAACATATGCATGAGGCCTTAGGAGAATGGTTTGGTTTTGGGCCCCAGTTTGTGTACATGCTGTTTGATTTTGGTTGGGCTGTGTGGACACGGAGCATTGTGGGGCTGTAGGTAGTCCTTGGCGGTGTGGGGCTGAGTAGCTCTACTCCTCTGTCTTGTTCAGGGCTAGTTTGCGTGTTTTACATCTCCATATGCTGGATATATCCAAAAAACAAAAGAGCCTAAATAAGCAATGAAGGTATTAAATAAATAAAATGTTTAATGCAAATATCGATAGAGTAAATTTTGCCAAAAAGTGCCAGTGCCTGAATTAAAGTGCAATCAGTGACAACATAAAAATAATATTCAATAAACATTCAAACAAGAAAGTCCATCGTGATAAACAAGTGCAAAGTTTTAATCGAAAAAAATTGATTGGCGTAGACAGTATTTAATCAGTTCTGTTAACATTCAACAGTCTATTTATTAGGTGACATGTATTTCACATCACCTAAACACCTTCACACAGCTAAAACACATTTGTTGTACACTACTATAACAAGCAGGTTACTTCAGAAACTACTGAGCCAATATATACTGTATGGCTGCTTTTCTAGGTTTCAAATGTAATGTCACATTTATTGCAATGCACACTGAAGAACCAACTTGGACACTGAGTAAGAAATGATCCAAATAGTTTTGAAATGTTTTGTTTACTCAGAGCAAATGCCTGTGCAAGTTATAAACACAGTCGTTTATGAGCAACAGGCTTACATTGCAATTTGGGATGTTCTGCAGCTTCTAATCTCAGCCACTGCTCAGCAGACCAGGCAGCTGCATGGGTATATAAAAAAAAAAAGACAGAAGACCCACAGAGAGGGCATAGGAAGGAGAAGAGGCCTTGAGGAGGGGGGCTTCACATACTGACCCGCCTTAAAAGGCAAAAGGGTCTTCAGCACTGCCCAGACCAGCTCAAAAGAGCGAGAACAAAATCAACAGACACCCTGTGCCGATTTCTGAGGTGTGACAACTCAGCATTTGTGTCTAAAACCAACTCACTGTGTCTTTCCAAACAATGTAACCCCTTGACCTGGCCCAGAAACCTGACTTTCTTTAGAACTTTGCACAGGATCTCCCCTCCTTCCATCATGCTCCCATTTCACCCATTTATCTTGTCTTGGCACAGTGCAAAACTTCAAGCTGGAAGTCCTAAGTATAATGAGAAAGCATCTGCTGGAGCAATCTTCAGAAAGTATCCTTCCATTTAGACCAGTGGTCCCCAACCTTTTTGGCACCGGGGACCGGCATTGTGGATGAAAATTTTTTTTGCGGCCAATTTGCCAGAAAAAGGCTGGTGCTAATCATCACAACACCATGGTTAATATGGTGTCAGGATGATTGAAGCGCATTATTTTTATTATTATATTGTAATATAAAATTAAATAGTTCAACTCACCATAATGCAGAATCTGCCACCAGATGCAGCTTGTCACTTGCCACCAGATGCAGCTTGCCACGGTGCCTATCACCAGATTGCCACATCGCATGCCACCAGAAGCAGATTGCCACCAGATGCAGATTGCCACATGCCACCAGGTGCAGATTGCCACATGCCACCAGATGCAGATTGCAACAGTCACATGCCACCAGATGCAGATTGCCACAGTCACTTGCCACATGCCACCAGATGCAGATTGCCACATGCCACCAGATGCAGATTGCCACAGTCACTTGCCACATGCCACCAGATACAGATTGCCACCAGATGCAGATTGCCACAGTCACTTGCCACCAGATGCAGATTGCCACAGTCACTTGCCACCAGATGCAGATTGCCACATGCCACAAGATGCAGATTGCCACCAGATGCAGATTGCACATGCCACTGTCTCCTGCCTCCTAAATGCAAATTGTCACTAAGCACAGAGGCAGTGCAGTGGAGTGGTGGGTTCCACGTGAGAGAGAACAGCGGTGATGCGGGGCGGGCAGTGAGAGATGATGACATCTCTCTGCTCCCCCGCTTCACCTCCAACAGTGCTGTGTGGGCGGAACAGCGGTGATGCGGGCGGGTGGTGGGAGTTGATGTCATCTCTCTGCTCGCCTGCTTCACCCCCAACAGTGTAGCGGCGGAGCTTTGTGGGCGGTAGTGCGGTGATCTGTCTGCTCGCCCCCCCCCCGGCCGCAGATGCTGGAGACTTCGCGGCCCACTTGTAAACAGGCTGCAGCCCGGTAGTGGGCCGCGGCCGGGGGGTTGGAGACCCCTGATTTAGACCATCTAGCTTTTTTAGTCGCTGAATAAAAATTTATGTTTGAAAAGTTTTACAAACTGGTTCAAAAACTGATGTTAAAGCTAAATCTCTTCAATATCTTAAAAATTATACTTGGTTCCATTGCAAGAAAAAAGGCATATTATTATTGTAAAGGTACTTACAGTATTCCACAAAAGTGAGTACACCCCTCACATTTTTGTAAATATTTTATTATATCTTTTCATGTGACAACACTGAAGAAATGTAACTTTTCTACAATGTAAAGTAGTGAGTGTACAGCTTGTATAACAGTGTAAATTTGCTGTCCCCTCAAAATAACACAACACACAGCCATTAATGTCTAAGTCGCTGGCAACAAAAGTAAGTACACCCCTAAGTGATGTCCAAATTGGGCCCAATTATCCATTTTCCCTCCCCGGTGTCATGTGACTTATTAGTGTTACAAGGTCTCAGGTGTGAATGGGGCGCAGGTGTGTTAAATTTGGTGTTATCGCTCTCACTCTCTCATACTGGTCAATGGAAGTTCAACATGGCACCTCATGACAAAGAACTCTCTGAAAATCTGAAAAAAATAATTGTTGCTCTACATAAAGATGGCCTAGGCTATAAGAAGATTGCCAAGACCCTGAAACTGAGCTGCAGCACGGTGGCCAAGACCATACAGCGGTTTAACAGGACAGGTTCCACTCAGAACAGGCCTCGTCATGGTCAACCAAAGAGGTTGAGTGCACGTGCTCAGCGTCATATCCAGAGGTTGTCTTTTGGAAATAGACGTATGAGTGCTGCCAGCATTGCTGCAGAGGTTGAAGGGATGGGGGTCAGCCTGTCAGTACTCAGACCATACGCTGCACACTGCATCAAATTGGTCTGCATAGCTGTCCTCCCAGAAGGAAGCCTCTTCTAAAGATGATGCACAAGAAAGCCTGCAAACAGTTTGCTGAAGACAAGCAGACTAAGGACATGGATTACTGGAACCATGTCCTGTGGTCTGAGGGGATGCAGTGTGTTAGAGCCACACACCACACCACCAATCGGCACGCGCTGCACGCCCACGGGGGTGTGCATGGGCGGCTTATCCTGCTGGACGTCATATGACGCCTAGTCAGGATAATGAAACCACATACTGGCCATCATTCTACTATAGGCCGGGCGGGATGTGGTTAAACACATCTCAATTTGATCCTAGTGCAGGATATAAAAAGAAAAACATACATACAGACTCACAAAGCAGAGGGCGGTGTCTCCCTGCTCTGCAGCTCCAGCGGAAGTGGTTGGCTCAAACTCTGAGTGGCATGGTGAGATGCTGAGGCAGCTGCAGGTCAGGCATCTGGGTGGATTCCGCCCTTAAAGTCGGGATCCCTCCAGAGCCTGGACCAGCGCAGTGGCGTGAGCCAACAGAAGGCTTGAGCCTGCTATCGGCTGAATCTGGGTCCCAGGAGTGGAGAATAAGTGCACTCCTGTGGCCCAAAAAAGCTTTGGCCCTACTTCTATTTTAACTGCAAGGGGTATACTGAAAGCATGCTGCATTTGAGTATCATCAAGCTCAAATTATGGATACAGACACCTCAGTAAAATGGGCATTTCACAAAGTGTAAAACATTCAAAACGTTAATGCTTCAGTGTAGGCTATAGGTAGACTGCAGTTCTAAGCCTGTTAACGATGCGCAATATCCCCTGGCTTATAATCAATAAAAATGATTATTTATCATGCAAACAATGGATGTACAGAACACAGAATTGGTAATACAATTCATCGTGTATAATTTACAGTATTAGTATCAACTAGCTGCAATGACACAAACGTGCCTGGAATTATTGTAAAGCACAAGGGGGAAATCTGAAACGTTATTATTCATATTGGGGATGAGCCAAAAGCAATAGTAGGTCATGCTCACTGTTGACATGTCTACCACTTTTCTTTACTGTAGTTCCACTTTCAAACCTCAGCTTGTTCATTTATCAAAGAGATTGAAAATAAGACGAAGTGCCTTGACAATACAGCCATACAGACCAAGCAGAATCTTGTTTCATTTTCTAATACGCCAAGTTTTACACTGTTATGGGTTGACCATTTGGGTAACATAGTGAAGCATATATTTGAAATTCTGTGAATATTAAAGGAAAAGTACGGCCAAAGCACTTTTGGCTCTACTTCTCCTGGGGATCACAGGAGTGCACTGCGCTCTTGCACTCCTGTGACGCATACACGATAAAGCCCACTGTCAGCTGACGTCAGTCAGTCCAGAATCTGGAGACATTCCAACTTTAGCCCACGTTCACATTGGGCCGATTTGGCATGCAATTTGACATGTCAAATCGCATGCCAAATTGGTGGCTATTACCGGCAATGGCGCCGTCCGAATCGGTGCAACAACAACTTTGCGGCGCCGCACAGATTCCCAAAAGTAGTTCCTGTAGTACTTTTGGTGACTTTGGGGGCAATTTGAATAGACATCTGTGCATGAATCCACACAGATGTCAGTCAAATCGCCCCCGAAGTCGGACTGCATTGCTGGTTTGAAATCGTGCGAGTTCACATGAACAGTGTGAACCTGGGCTAAATGTCGGTATCAACCCTGATGCCTGACCGGCAGCTGGCTCTGCCTCTCAGTGTGCTGCTGAGAGCCCGAGCCAGCTGCTCCTGCCCCCTGCACAGCCTGGTGCCCCAGTAAGGGCTGTAGGGGCAGAGCATAGAGCTGGTGACTGATAGCAGCGAAGAGGGACTCGAGCAGAGGAGGATCGGGGCTGTTCTTTGCAAAACCAACTGCACAGAGGAGGTAAGTATAACATGTTTGTTATTTAAAAAAAACAAAAAAAAAATCAAGACTTTACAATCACTTTAACCACACTAGAGGACCAGCCGCCTCAGTTATACTGTGGCAGGTTGGCTCTCCTGGGCAAATCGCCGTAGCTATACGTCGGCCGCTTTAAGACCACTAGGGGGCGATGTCCGCTGGGCACCCGCGATCAGTTGTGCACATGTACATACAAAGTGTGCAAATGTAAGAACTGATGCTGGTTTCAAGCCAAAGGGTAGTCACACCAAATATTGATTTGATTTAGATTTTTCTTCTCGTCACTCACTTTGCATTTTGCAAATTGATAACAATAAACAATTAAAATATATATTTTTGAAAGCAAACACAGCACAGTACTGTGTGTACATACATTTATACAGTATGGCTACTTTCACACTGAGGCGCTTTACAGGCGCTACAGCGCTAAAAATAGCACCTGCATAGCGCCTGTAAAGAGCCTTTCCTGTCTCTCCAGTGGGAAAGCCCTCGGGCTTTCCCACTGGAGCGGTGCGCTTGCGGGACGGTAAAAAAAGTCCTCCTAAAGCGCCCCTGCCATTGAAAACAATGGGGCAGCGCTGACAACCCGCGGGCAAAGCGCTGCTGCAGCGGCGCTTTGCGGGTGTTTTTAACCCTTTACCGGCCGCTAGCGGGGGTTAAAACCGCACCGCTAGCGGCCGAATAGCGCCGCTAAAACGACATATATATATATATATATACACAGCATATTGCAAATTAATCCTAAAGTTTCTCCATGTAACAGTGAATCAGCAACATAGAAACAAATGTTTTGTGTGTCCTCACCCTTCCTCAAGTTTAAATATGTTTATTTTGTGTTGAGACAAAAGAAATTTAAGCACTCCACTCCGTTGGGAGGAGCAGTGCCTCGGTCCAAAGGAGTGTCTGATCGCTCAGTTCTCAGCCTTAGAGGTAGCGGGGGACAGATGCAGCATCGGACCGAATCTACATCCAACTAGGAGAGTATAATTGATTTGTTTTTTTTTTCCAATACTCAAACTTCTCTTTTAATTTTTCTATTACAAATTTCTGAAGAAAACAGCATGCAGCACATTTGTAGCTTTTAAATAATTTGGACAATATACGTGATGGTTCCGAACATACTGCACTATTTCTCAAGGTCACAAAGCCAACAAAAGGTCACAAGCAAACGACACTGAGAAATGAACTTAATGCAATCCCCACACACAGGTGCAATGTCCTTAGTTACCAACAAGTAAATAAGTCAGGCTAACAGCACAGGGTTTCTTAACATTATCATTCAATTAACACAACACATTGGAACTGCAAAGTCACACGGTCACATGTGAAGATTATAAAAATACAGTATCAGTATATCGTGGGTAAATGATACTGCATAAGCTTCCACTGGATATTGCTTTCAGTCCTCTAAATAGTATAATCAAGAGCTGTACATTAGTAATACCATGACAAAAGTACAGGAAAAGCTCAAAGCTGAACTCCAGCATTCAGTCTTGCACAGTTGTACCGGCTCCACTCCTGTACTAAAATGGTTTACTCTGCTTTCACTGAACACTGTAAATTACTCACAATGTGCATTAGAAGATGCAGCAAGGTCAGATAGAGTTTGCCTCATTTCCTGGCTGGAGGACATCTAGTATTATCTACCCCTTTTCTCCCCAGCCTGACTGTCCTTGGCCCAGCCCTTTTCATTCATTGGATTTCAGTTCTTTCAAACATGGAGGCCCAGCATCATATGTGGGTATCACCTAGGGTGGTCTGCATGCAAATTCAGCCTATCCTTCAGACTGGAGTCCATCCAGGCATTTTGATATTTGCATAACTGCTCCCAAAAACCAGCCCAATGCTTGTATCAGGGCTGAGAACTCTTGAGGCTCGATTCACATATATGCGAATTGGATGCATTTTTAACCACAACCAATTCTCATAACGTGAATCGGACCGGCTTTTAATGGAGCCGATTCACGCGTGTGTGGGGCAGCTGCGGTGCGGTTTTAATAAGGGTCCTGTGATATTTTGGATCTGGTTCAGGTGCAATTTCCGGTAAAAATTTGCACCTGAAGTGCACTTGAACCAGTGAACAGAACCGCCCTGCACTGCCGCACTGAAACCGCGGCCGCATATGTGTGAACCCAGCCCGAAATGTGAACTGAGGTAGAGGACTGTTTTGTTTTCAGGAAGCTATGTACAGCTCCCTGCCGACCCCTCCCACTAGACAAGATCTGTTTGCATTGCATAGATAAGCACACAGATCTAGTGATGGCATCGCTGTGTCTAAAATAAGATACGTAATGAAAATGGGAAGATTTAAAAAAAAAAATTATATTAGCATGTTGATGGGGGGAAGGACCAACCAGAAAAAGGCAAAATAAAGGCAATCTAATTTTCAACTTTATAGGGCATGTATAGTAAAAACTTTATTGTAGTTTTTTTAGACTAAAACTCTATCCCAGGTAATTTTTTTGCTATCTGTGTACCACTGAGAACATTTTCCTTCACTAACTGTCCCAAAGATACAACATGATGCTTGGGAAAATTTCCCAAAGCTAAGATAATTCCCCTCTTAGACAGTTCCAATCAACTCTTGTTCTGGGGACAACTCTAAAGCCGCGTACACACGAGCGGAATGCCTGACAGAAAAAGTCAGACGGAAGCTTTTCATCGTCTATTCCGATCGTGTGTATGCCTCATCGGACTTTTGTTTTTCGAAAATTCTGACGGACCTAGAAATAGAACATGTTCTAAATATTTTCGACGGAACCAATTCCTATCGGGAAAACTGATCGTCTGTATGCTGTTCCGACGAACCAAAAACGACGCATGCTCTGAAGCAAGTACGAGACGGAAGCTATTGGCTACTGGCTATTGAACTACTGTTTTCTAGTCCCGTCGTACGTGTTGTACATCACTGCGTTCTGGACGGTCGGACTTTGGTTTGACCGTGTGTAGGCAAGACCGCTTGAATGGAATTCCGTCGGAGGAACCTTCAGAGTTTATTCCGACGGCTAAACCGGTCGTGTGTACGTGGCATAACGGTGCATTCACGCTGGCAGTTTTAACCATGTCCAGGCACAGTTCTACCCCTCGGTCTGGTTTGTGAAGTGTGCACTGAACCATGCCTAGGAATCAGTCGTCCCAGGCACGTTTCATTTGTGGTACGGTACACTTTGCTTCAGTATGAGAATAGAACTTCTCCATGGATCACTGAGCACAAAGCAGGGATTACAGTGGTTTGGTTATCAGATATAAGTGTGCCCTGGAACACTTGCCTATAGACCAGCGGGGTAATGGGGAAAGAGAAACTCAGGTATTGTTCTCTTCAACCATGCCCAGTGTGCGCATCCCTACATTTTGATTTCCCCTCACTTTCTTTCTGAGTGGCAATGGTCAGCAGGATAAATAGAGGCTTGAATCTTCCCAATAGGGGCAATGACATTGATAGAATATTGACAGAAGATCTAACTTCTCTACTCTATCCAAAACTAAAAAAGTTTTTCTTAGACATACACTTTAAGCTTGTTCCTGCACTTAGAATTATTCTTGCTAGTGTTGAATGTAAACCAGCATACAAGGTTGTTTAACCACTTAAAGCGGGATTCCGGCCGTAAAAAAAAAAAATTAAAAGTCAGCTGCTACAAACACTGTAGCTGCTGACTTTAAATAAGTACTTACCTGTCCAGGGTGCCCGCGATGTCGGCCACCCGAGGCCGACCCGTCCCTCGGCTCTCGGGTCCCGGCACCGCCATCCTAGGTAAGGGAAACAGGCAGTGGAGCCTTGCGGCTTCACTGCCAGTTTCGTACTGCGCACGTGCGAGCGGCGCGGCGCTCTGTAAATGGCCCCGTGGTGTTCTGGGAACACACACAGTTCCCAGAAGACAACGGGGCCGCTCACCGAGGAGCAGAAGACGCCGCGGAAAAGGAAGAGGCAGATTGCCTAGCAACAAGGGTTTAGGTAAGTTTAAAAAAAAAAATTTTCAAATTTTTTTTTTATTCTTTTTAGGATTTTTGGTGTAATTTTTTTTCAGGTTGGCCCTCCACTTTAAGGACCGGAAGATTTTCCCCCTTAATGACCAGGCCTTTTTTTGCGATTAAGGAATGCGCCGCTTTAATTGACAATTGCGCAGTCGTGCGACGTTGCACCCAAATAAAATTGACGTCCTTTTTTCCCACAAATTGAGCTTTCTTTTGGTGGTATTTGAGCACCTCTGCATTTTTTGTTTTTTTTTGCGCTATAAACAAAAAAGACTGACAATTTTGAAAAAAACTATATTTTTTACTTTTTGCTATAATAAATATACCCAAAAAATTAAAAAAATGAATTTCTTCATCAGTTTAGGCCAATATGTATTCTTCTACATATATTTGGTAAAAAAAATCGCAATAAGCGTATATTGATTGGTTTGCGCAAAAGTTATAGTGCTTACAAAATAGGGGATAGATCTATGGCTTTTTAATTTTTTAATTTTTTTTTACTAGTAATGGAGGTGATCAGCGATTTTTGGCGGGACTGCAACATTGCGACGGACAGATCGGACACTTTTTTGGGACCACCAGTGTTAATTTTGGCAAATTTCGATTTAGTTTTAGTCTTAGGACTAAAATGGCATTTTAGTTTTAGTCACATTTTAGTCTTCTGCAATTGTTTTAGTTTTAGTCGTATTTAGTCGACTAAATCTCCAGTATATTTTAGTCGACTAAAATGTCCTACGTTTTAGTCGACTAAAATCTCTGGTATATTTTCGTCGACTAAAACTCATTTTACTCTTCTAAAATCGAATGGGTGTAATTCAATTGTAATGCTTTAGTTAAACATTTCTCTACAATTTCCAAACTCATTATATACTGCTGGAGTAAAAAATCTGATATGTTATTATTTATGTTATTGAGGTATGAACATGCATTACAGACCAGTGTTAATTTTGAAGTCAAATTTCAATTTCATTTTAGTCTTAGTTTTTTGACTAAAATGGTATTTTAGTTTTAGTCGTATTTTAGTCATCTCAGTTGTTTTAGTTTTAGCCGTATTTTAGTAAACTAAAATAGTATTCATTTAGTCAACTAAAATGTTTTAGTCATTTTAGTAGACGAAAATTAACACTGGGGACAACTGACACTTATACAGCGATCAGTGCTATAAAAATGCACTGATCACTTTATAAATGTCAATGGCAGAGAAGGGGTTAAAACTAGGGGGTGATCAAGGGCTTAAATGTGTTCCCTGGGAGGTGTTTCTAACTGTGGGGGCAGTGTAGTGACTGGGAGAAGAGAGAGATAGCTGTTCCTGATCACTAGGAACAGCAGATCCCTCTTTACTTCACTGACCAAATGGGGATCTGTTTACACATGGCGGGGGGGAGCTGATGCCATGGGCATCAGCTCCTCCCGCCATGCAGCGGGCACGGGCCTGCTATAGCTGTTTAAATGGCCGACGTGCAGCTATGTTGACTCACGGGAATGTGCCGACCTGCCGCAGTATATTGACGGCGACTGGTTGGCAAGTGGTAAACAAACATTTCAGTTGAATACTGGTGAACAGAGTAGAACAATGGAGAAAAAACAGAAACCAAAAGGCATCTGCCATATAACTCCAATAATAAGAATTGCTTTGTTCTCTTGCTCGACTGCAGATTTATTGTAAAGAAGGTATGCACAGATGTACAGAGATCAACAAAAGGCCTCTGTTGGCACTGAGACTAATGCCGCCTACACACGGTTGGAATTTCTGACAACAAATGTTCGATGGGAGCTTGTTGTTGGAAATTCCGACCGTGTGTAGGCTCCATCGGACATTTTCCGTCGGAATTTCCGACAAACAAAATTTGAGATCTGGATCTCAAATTTTCCGTCAGAAATTCCGATCGTGTGTACACAATTCCGACGCACAAAATTCCACGCATGCTCGGAATAAAGCAGAAGAGCCGCACTGGCTATTGAACTTCATTTTTCTCGGCTCGTCGTACGTGTTGTACATCACCGCATTCTTAACGTTCGGAATTTCCGACAACATTTGTGTGACCGTGTGTATGCAAGACAAGTTTGAACCAACATCGGTCTGGAAAAAAAATTGATTTTGTTGTCGGAATGTGCGATCGTGTGTACGCGGCATTACAGTGTTGAAGTATGGAAGCAGGGCTTAGTGTCAGTGACTGTGGGGCTCAGGTCTGAGTTGGACAGCGCAAGCCCTACATTATCTGGACACAGTGTCCAGGATGGCAGCATGTGATATGATGAGTGTCCCATATGTTTACTTGTGATTACATCATGATCACATGGGGGAAGTTACCATCATCATTCCAAAGCAAATCAAGCAAGAGTACATATTAGTTAAAGGAAAACTGTCAACAAGCCGAGCACCTTTCTGAGAAGCCTAGGATAAAAGCCGCCACTGTTTGGCATTACTGAGGTGAATGGTGAAACCTACAGCCCTGGCCAAAAGTTTTGAGAATGACACAAATATACATTTTCACAGTCTGCTGCTTCAGTGTTTTTAGATCTTTTTGTCAGATGTTATTATGGTATACTGAAGTATAATTACAAGCATTTTTAAGTGTCAAAGGCTTTTATTGACAATTACATTAAGTTTATGCAAAGAGTCAATATTTGCAGTGTTGACCCTTCTTTTTCAAGACCTCAGCAATTCGCCCTGGCATGCTGTCAATCAACTTCTGGGCCACATCCTGAAGATATGGCTGCTGAATGACCAGGCCATTTTTTCCGTCGCTTTAATTGACAATTGTGCGGGCGTGCGATGCTGTACCCAAACGAAATAGACGTCCTTTTTTCCCCACAAAGCTTTCTTTTGGTGGTATTTGATCCCCTCTGCGGTTTTTATTTTTTGCGTTATAAACAAAAGAAGAGCGACAATTTTGAAAAAAACACAATGGGGTTTATTTACTAAAGCTGGGGAGTGCAAAATCCGGTTCACTTCTGCACAGAAACCAATCAGCTTCCAGGTTTTATTGCCAAAGCTTAATTGAACAAGCTGAGGTTAGAAGCTGATTGGTTTCTATGCAGAAGTGAGCCTGATTTTGCACTCTCCAGTTTTAGTAAATAAACCTATAAAGCTAAAGCTATAATAAATATCCCACATTTTTTATCAAAAAAAAAAAAAATTTTCCTCAGTTTAGGCCGATATGTATTCTTCTAAATATTTTTGGTAAAAAAATCGCAATAAGCGTATATTGATTGGTTTGTGCAAAAGTTGTAGCGTCTACAGAATAGGGGATATATTTATGGCATTTTTATTATTATTATTTTACTAGTAATAACTGTGATCTGCAATTTTTATCATGACTACAACATTTCTGCATTGTAGACTTGTCATAGCTAAACCCTTCTTGATAATAAAACTTATACTCATGATCACCCCAGAGTAGCTTTTTCCCTTCAAAGTCCCATAAGAAGAACAGAAAGCGTAACAGAACAAACGTGAAATAAAATGTATGAAGTTCACAATCATTTGACTCCTTTACATATGGAACACACATACGGGGAGTAACCAACGCTTTTCGAGTTATACTCTTCTTTAGGGGTATCTGATTGGAATCAGCACGACAAGGGTATGTCTACAATTGAAGAGACAATCATGAGCCTGAGGTAAAATGGCAAATAATTATTATTGACGTGAATATATGCAAGATAATACCATTATAGTGAAAACATATTCAGGTGAGCACTGACCATATAGTATTGCTTGGGGACATCATAGATTACTGCATCCACCTAAAAACACTTTAAGGAAAGGCTGTAGGGGACAAATAGCCACTATTCCTGTACTCCCTCCTTCACCAACAGAGGGCGCCAGGACACCAATCGGTGTATTGTAGGTCCTAAGGTGGGACTCCAATCCCTGTGGAAGAGGGGGATACATAAAGTGATACTGGGCTAGGTGAAGGCCAGAGGTGCCTAAGGCCACAGGTGGCGCTAGTCCCACATGCACATACACTCATAATGAGAAGAGTACCTGAGAGGATGTCCTGGTACTGGATTGGGAGATCCTGCCCAACGGATGGGCTAAGCCATCGGTGGGGAGCTGTAAGTGCCAATAGTCCCAAAGGCTACACCGAGGTGCGGTGGGGCCCGGTGTGAAGGAGGTCCTGGCGGGGGTGGCGTGTATAGGACTGCCTTACACCAAAAGGTGCATAAAGGGAGGCTTCTGGGGTGCTGCTTAGGGCTTCTAGGGGTAGGCGCCTGGCCCAGGGTCCAATATGGCTCTGGGTGTCCAGCCTGGAATGGAAGAGGATGTGGGTAAGGTCCAGGAGGGAAGCAAAAGGCAAGGCTGACACAAAAAAGTGGGACTGCAGAAGTAACAGACACTAGATGCCAGCGCATATAAGGTGAGATTTACCTTGAGTGGTCCTAGGAGAGATGTGGTGCTGATGCCGTACAGTGGAGTGAAATCAGTGTCACCGATCAGCACTTATCAGTGCTGCCTATCAGTGCTCATCAGTGCTGCATATTACTGCCTCCTCATCAGTGACCTTCAGTGCCATCTCATCAGTGCCACCTCATCAGTGCTGCCTCATCAGTACCGTCTCATCAGTGCCCATCAGTGCCGCCCCATCAGTGCCCGTCAGTGCAGCCTCATTAGCGCACATCAGTGAGGGAGCAAATTGACTTATTTACAACATTTTCTGACAGAAAGAAAACCTTTTTTTTTCAAATTTTTCGGTCTCATCATTTTTTTTAGCATAAAATAAAAAACCCAGCGGTGTTTAAATACCACCAAAAGAAAGCTCTATTTGTTTGAAAAAAAAATGATAGAAAATTCATTTGGGTACAGTGTTGCATGACCATGTAATTGTCATTTAAAGTGTGACAGCACTGAAAGCTGAAAAGTGGCCTGGGCAGGAAGGGGGTGAAAGTTCCCTGTATTGAAGCAGTTAAACAACACCTATCACAATCCTGGGCAATTCAAGCTACACATAGTATGAAAAATTGTTATTGTTAGGAGCAAAAATACACGGAATAATCTTTGTGAATTGACTTTAACATATAGAATGCTGCAAAAAATGTTAATGTGCATTAAGTATGTTGTGAGTACCCGTGAGTACCCATGTGCTGTAAATACCCGAGTGCTGTGAGTACCCGTGTGCTGTGAGTACCCGAGTGCTGTGAGTACCAGAGTGCTGTGAGTACCCGTGTGCTGTGAGTACTCGAGTGCTGTGAGTACCCGTGTGCTGTGCGTACCCGAGTGCTGTGAGTACCCCATGTGCTGTGAGTACCAGAGTGCTGTGAGTACCCGTGTACTGTGAGTACTCGAGTGCTGTGAGTACCCGTGTGCTGTGAGTACTCGAGTGCTGTGAGTACCCCAGTGCTGTGAGTACCCTTGTGCTGTGAGTACCCGTGTGCTGTGAGTACCTGTGTGCTGTGAGTACCTGTGTGCTGTGAGTACCCGAGCGCTGTGAGTACCCATGTGTTATGAGTACCCGAGTCCTGTGATTACCTGTGTGCTGTGAGTACCCCGACGCTGTGAGTATCCGAGTGCTGTGAGTACCCGAGTACTGTGAGTACCTGTGTGCTAAAGCACCTAAACCCGAGGTAAGTATAGTACCAAGCCCTATTTGCAACCTCAGAACACCCAATAGGGTGATAGTATGCGTCCGGACAAAACTACATGGCTTGTTCACTAATGCCAGGAGTTTGGCGGACAAGATGGGAGAACTAGAGCTGCTATTGAAGGATTTAGATTTGTAGGAATTTCAGAGACTTGGTTCAACAGCTCTCATGATTGGCTGGCAACCATTCAAGGGTATTCCCTATATCACAGAGATAGGGAGGGTAAAAAAGGGGGAGGGGTATGCCTGTATATCAATTGGCGTACAAGTGAGGGACGACATCACTAATGGAGCAAGGGAGGAGGTGGAATCCTTATGGGTAGAGCTACAAAAGGAGGAAACCAAGGGGAAAGTAATACTGGGAGTATGCTATAGGCCCCCTAACCAGAGGGAGGAGGGGGAGTCGGATCTCCTATCACAGTTTGGAATGGCGGTAAGGATGGGAGGTGTCATTATTATGAGGGATTTTAACTATCCAGACAGACTGGGCAGAAGGAACCGTGCATTCGTCTAAGGCTCGCCATTTCCTAAATGTCTTGCAGGCCAATTTTATGGGTCAGGCGGTAAATGCAGCAACAAGAAACAAAGTGTAACAAGACCTACTGATTACTAACAATACAGAAATGGTGACAGATGTGGAAATACGGGGCAATTTAGGAAACAGCGATCACAGGTCAGTTTGTTTCAGTATAAATCACACAAATAGGAAACATAGGGGGAATACAAAGACACTGAATTTCAAAAGAGCCAACTTCCATAAACTATGCTCCTTCCTAGAAGATATAAAATGGGATAAAATCCTAGGAACAATAAACAGGTAGGAAAAATGGGTGTGCTTTAAGAGCATATTAAATAACGGTATTAGCCAGTGCATCCCAATGGGAAATAAATTTAAAAGAGCTAATAAGTGTCCTGGGTGGCTTAACTCCAATGTAAAAATGCATATAAAAGCAAAGGAGGAGGCCTTAAAAAACACAAGGCTGAGGGGTCATCATCAGCATTCCAACATTACAAAGTATGCAATAAGAAATGTAAGGGTGCAATCAGGGCAGCTACGATAGAACCTGAAAGGCACATAGCGGAGGAGAGTAAAAAAAATCCCAAGAAATGTTTTAAGTATATAAATAGTAAGAGATGGAGGTCAGATCATATTGGTCCCATAAAGAATTATGATCGGAATCTGGTTACAAAGGATGGAGGGATGGCGAAGGTTTTGAATGTATTCTTCTCCTCAGTCTTTACAAGGGAAACCGCTGGCTTCATTAACCAATACTGCAAGGTATATCCTCATGACACAACACAGGAAGCACCCTCATGGCTAACAGAGGATAGAATTAGAAATAGACTTGAAAAACTTAACATTAATAAGTCACCGGGACCAGACCGGGAACAGATGGCTTGCACCCGAGGGGGTCAAGGAATTGTCAGACCATTGTTCCTAATTTTTACAAACAGTATACTGACTGGAATGGTACCAGCTGATTGGAGAAAAGCCAATGTAGCACCAATATTTAAAAAGGACCAAGATATATCCCTGGGAACTACAGACCAGTTAGCCTAACTCTTGGAGGGGATGATGCGGGATTAAATACAAGATTAGTACTGAAAACGGTATCTTTAGCAGTAATCAGCATGGATTTATGAAGAATCGTTCTTGCCAAACCAATCTATTAACCTTCTATGAGGAGATGCGCTGCCATCTAGATAAAGGAAGCAGGACAATAATTTCTCCGCAGGATGTGTAAACCTTGCAAGAAGATCTGAACAAATTAATGGGATGGGCAACTACATGGCAAATGAGGTTTAATGTAGAAAAATGTAAAATAATGCATTCGTGTGCCAAAAATATGAATGCAATCTACTCACTAGGGGGAGAACCTCTGGGGGGAATCTAGGATGGAAAAGGACCATGGAGTCTTAATGGATGACAGGCTCAGCAATGGCATGCAATGCCAAGTTGCTGCAAGCAAAGCCAACAGAATATTGGCATGCATTAAAAAGGGGATTCATTCCAGAGATAAAACGATAATTCTCCCGCTCTACAAGACTCTGGTCCGGCCGCACCTGGGTATGCCATCCATTTCTGGGCTCCAGTCCTCAGGAAGGATGTGCTGGAACTGGAGAGGGTCCAAAAGAAGGGCAACAAAGCTAATTAAGGGACTGGAGGACCTTAGTTATGAGGAAAGATTATGAGCACTAAACGTATTCTCTCTGGAGAAGAGACGCTTGAGAGGGGATATGATTTCAATGTACAAATACTGTACTGGTGACCCTACAAAGGGCAATAGGGATAAAACTTTTCAGGGGAACTTAAAAAGACACGCGGCCATTCGCTAAAATTAGAAGAAAAGCAGTTTAACCTTAACCATTTCATGACTAAGCCTATTTTTGAAATTTTTTTTTTACAAGTTAAAATCCGTTTTTTTTGCTAGAAAATTACTTAGAACCCCCAAACATTATATATATATTTTTTAGCAGAGAATCTAGAGAACAAAATGGCGAATGTTGCAATATTTTATGTCACGCGGTATTTATGCAGCGGTGTTTTAAACACAACTTTTTGGGAACAGGGACACTTTCATGAATTACAAAAAAACGAAACAGTAAATTTAGCCCAATTTTTTTGTATTGTTTTTTTGTTTTGATGTTACGCCAAGTAAATAGATACCAAACATGTCACGCTTTATAATTGCACGCACTCGTGGAATGGCGACAAACTACGATACCTAAAAAATTTTTTTACGGTTACCAGGTTAGTTAATTATTGCTCTCGCTCTGACGATTGCGGCGATACCTCACATGTGTGATTTTTATATTAATAAATTGTGTTTAAAAAAAAAAAAAATGTGATCATTTTTATTTCTGTCACAAGGAATGTAAACTTCCCTTGTGACAGTAATAGGTGGTGACAGGTACTCTTTATGGAGGGATGGGGGGTCTAAAAGACCCCCCATCCCTTCTTTGCACTTCAAAGTATTCAGATCACCGTTTAGGCGATTCTGAATACTGTATATTTTTTTAAAACTGGCGCCATTGGCAGCCGAGCAGCCGTCATGACGTCACTTCCGTTTTTACATTCAGGAGGCTGGAACGAAGCCGTTTCCAGCTTTGTTCCAGTCTGTGGCTAGCCGCCCGAGGCGACGGATTGTTGATTGGGTCTCCCGGTGGATCGGGAGGCCCGTTGTGAGTGGCGGGAGGCGGCGGGAGGGGAGGATGTCCCCTCCCGCTCCTCCGGTATAACAGCCGAGCGGCTTTTAGCCGCATTGGTTGTTATCCCTGGAAAGCCGATCGCCGGCTCTAAAAAACGGTACCACTATGATGCCTGCAGCTGCGGGCATCATCCCGGTATAACTCCCGAAACCCGAGGCCGCACATCTGCGTATGGTCAGCGGGAAGGGGTTAAACTGCATAGAGGGTTCTTTACTGTAAGAGCGGTAACGATGTGGAATTCTCTTCCACAGTCTTTTCAGCAGGAAGCATAGATAACTAAAAAAAACAATTAGATAGGCAGCTAAACGACCACAACATACAGGGATATACAATGTAATATTGACAGAAAAGCACACACACAGTTTGGACTTGACTTGTGTCTTTTATCAACCTCACCAACTATGTAACTATGTATATACTCCTCACTCTTTTGTGAGATACTGTATGTAAGTAAATTTAGCAGCTGAAAATAAATGATTTATTAAAATTAGTACATAACGCATTAAGATACTGTTATGCTTTTATGAACTGATGTGAATTGTGCAATTTTAAGTGAAAAATAGATTAAGGCTGGGTTCACACTGATGCAAATTGGATGTGGATTTCCAATTCGCATGACAGGAGACTGTGACCGGCTCTCAATGGAGCTGGTTCACACAGCTCTGTGGCGACCACGGAGCGGATTGCACAAGGGTCCTGTGCGTCTTTGGCTCACTTTTAGGTCCGAATTCAGGCAAAATTTTCAGGCCTGATTCGTCCCTGAAACAAAGAACATGGATGCATCGGACCCCCTGCTGTGAGCTCCACCCGAAGACAGTGTGAACCCAGCCTCAAGCAGCCCCCATTCCACAAGGCTGAGTGGGGGAACCCCAGTGAGTTTTTTATGGTAAAGTGATGCAGTGAGGAGTTACCCATTGTCATAAAATGCAGAGTTACACATATTGGTTTAATGAAAGATGATAATTCGGGTTGCTACAGGCTACTGCACTGCACTGCAGATGAATCAACATCTTATTGAACATGCTCTATGTGTACAATAGCATTTGAAGATGAGAACTTGGAAGAAGTTTATACTGGTCACATTAAAGGGAACAAATGCAAAACAATGACAATGTCAGCAAATAGTCCTGAATGAGATTTTTTTCAACAAGTAACAGTAGCTGGATATTAAACACAAAAGTAAGAGCGACAGATTAAATGTGACTAAGCGTAACACAACAATATTTTTCAAGGAAAGGAAAGCAGCTGAAACAATTAATGGTATTTACAAGAGTGATAAAAGAAAGATAAAAGGAAGGTAATTATGTAAGTGACAAGCAACGAGTGTGTGGCACAGAAGACCCTGTCTGAATATATATAACAATTATGGACAGGTGACAGAAATAACTTGAATGGGCTGAGAGGAGAGAGATAGGGGGAGTCTCTGCCAGGATGGGATCTGAGGGAGGGACACCCACTGTTTTTTTTTACAAGCTTGTCCAGGATATTGATTGACAGGCTGGTGTGTGTGTGTATGCATGTGTGTGCCTTGGTGAAACGCCTACAAAGTTCATATCAAGTCAGCAAAAACAAAAAAACCAAAGAGGGTCTCCTTTCTGTAAAGGACTGGACCTAGTGTTAATGCATGAGCTGACATCGACCCGCCCCTTAACCAATTACAGCACAGGGTTGGGGTGGGGTCTTCTCAACTCTCTTATAAGCACCTCTCCAGCAAAGGTTCTCTCTGACAGCTTCTGTGTGGGGGTCGGGGGTTAAAGGTTTTCCAGTCTCCTGCTAAGGACAGAGGGCAGGAGATGAGCTGTTGAGCCACGGGGTCGGCTCTTAAGGGAAAATACTCAGCTGCAGAAAAGGGGGATCTGCCCTTCAAAGACTCTGTCGACCATAAGAGGTGGGGGAAAGAAGAAACTTCTTCACTTTAAGGACGAGGTGCGCCCTTTGCAACAGGGCTGAGAGGCAAGGATGGAGAACGCACACACCAAAACCACTGAGGAATGCCTGGCCTATTTTGGGGTCAACGAAAATACAGGTTTCTCTCCTGAACAGGTCAAGAAAAACTTTGAGAAGTATGGACCCAATGGTATGTTTTACAATCTCATTTTGTGACCATTTTTTGTGCGGTGTGTCAATGAAAATTTGTTGCATCTTTGCCAATAAAAAAAAATAAGTTTATGTGGCTCAAATAGATAGGTATAAAAGTGATATCTGAGAATGGCTGATAGGTGATGGATAAAGAAGATCTTTATCCTTATTTACCCTTGGTTCAGAGAGAAACAAATGACTCACGTGGAGGGAGCTTAATACTAGGCATCCATGAAACAGCTACCACTAAATCCTGGTAAATTTTTCATTTTCTGAGGTTTTATTGCAAAAAACGTTAACATCTGTGACGGTGCTGTGAGATTATTAGGACCAGAAAGTTTATGTTATATATCAAAGCGAATGGTAGGATAGCTGTTGGTTAATAAATTACGGATATATAGAGGAAAATACGATTACAAAAATGTAACTATCTCTATTTCTTAGTCCAGAAGGAATAATTAAAAATGCCACAAAGTGTGCCAAAAGGAAAGGAAGATTGCACAGAATGTAGTTATTAATTCTAGGAAGCACAGCAGTGTCACTCGAAGGGTGTACCCCTTCCTCCGACATGTTCAGCCATGTATTTTAGTTCTTGCATGTTTGACTATGTAAGTGATGCACTTTGCATTGAAGGGCTGGCGGAGTGCAAGACATCTGTTCTGTGCCACTTGTCACCCTGCTGTTAGTGATAGGTCACTGTAGAAGATGAGCTCTGTTTTGTCTACACTGACAAGAGAAGACCTCTATATCTATCTGTGCTTCTTGTTCACCATGCATGTGATAAGATTGCTGCACTGAAGTGGTTTTGGAGGAAGAAGTTCATTTTGGTGAATTCTGTACTGTTAAAGTAAACGGTATATATCGACTGTATGGGTATCTTCCTCTGACACATAACTCTGGGGTTCCCGGCTGTGTTATTATGAAGTTGCTATGATTGTCTTTTTACTAGTCCCGGGGGACAATGAGGGGATCTCTCTAAATGTCACATTCCTGATGTAGGAGCCACACATCTATGAGCTGGCACGACAGTTTGCAGTACAACTTGTGCTATATTAGCCTATAGATAAAGGGAATGACTAAGTGCTTTACTATATTATCCCATATAACATATACCTGATTTATAACAATTTGCAGCGGGATGGGCATATTGTATTCTATAAATACAAACAGTAATTAAATCATGATTATACATATAGGATATCCTAGTGATATAAAGATGTATAGAGGTAATGCAACACCTACTCGCCACTGCAAGTTTTATGTACATGTATGCATATACCATACGTATCAGATGACATCCACGGGACAGTATCACATTAAAGACATACTGCACATAACTAGTCATATGTAGGCCTACTTAAAGGTATGCAGCAGGGTATATAGAAACTCAACTATCCCTATACATTGGAGCCCAGCTGGCCCCTCACATGGCAGTGAGAGGTATTTTAGTGTTGGGGTATTAGATCTAGCCTATGATGTCACTTGCCTTATACAGCCATCTCCGCTGTGTCCTTCAAGAGAGTCCCAGGCTACAAACTGCTGAGAGAAGAGATCCTTACAGTGGTCTTCCCAAATCTCAATGTCAGCCAGTGTGCCCCAAAATACATTCATAATAAGTCATGCATCTCTATATATAGACATATTGATACTCAGGCTTACTGCAGCTGAAGGTCTAAATTTAGAGACAGACCTACAATTTGAGCTACTTAGATGCATTTAAGGTACAAATACAAGCAAAGTAGCATTATTTTATTAGTAAAAGGGACTATACTAACACCCTAACTAAGCACAGCATACGTAAAGGAAGGCTGTCTACAATCATCAATCCTTTCACAAATACTGTATATAACATTGCAACTAATACAAAATATTTTTTTTCCATCGGCAGAAAGAAAAGCAAAGGTTCCAAATTTTAACAAGGCTAATGCTTTTCATCAAATGCCAAAATGAACTGAGCATTTACCTTTTCTAGACCTAAAACCGCATGCGCTAACTACAGGTTACATTGCTATTTTTCTTTGTTTTCAGTAATTTTTTTTTCAGCTATGGCACCAACAAATAGACCAGAGTATCAAAATTTAACATGTCACATTTTAGTCCCCCTTCTAAGAGAAGCTTCATTAATCATCCAACTTACATCATATTGTGCGTACAAAAAGGCCAAAGGGCACCATGGGGTTTCTACACCACCACTTTGGCCAGGATAACACAGTGTAGTGCAAGATCCAAAGATACATGTCCGGGAGCATTCTGTTCCCTCAGCATGAGGCACATACATAGTATCTGCGTGACATAAACTGACAGCAGGATTTACAAAGCTGTCACATAACCCCCTCCAGGATAGCCTCTTGCAAAAACATCATCAACATAATCATTTGACAACACATTTGCTTCAGTCTTGGCCACAATTATGCCTCACCCCCTGCGTCTTTTGCAACACTCTTGCCGTTGTAACTCACTTCGATCTTTTATAAGAGACACAATCATCTTACTTCTGCATTTATTAAAATATGCAATAATCTTATATCAGTTATTACAGATACCCTGTTAGTTAAGGGTAGCTTGCAGCCAATCAGTTAATTCCTTGGAACTTGAAAGAAGGAATCCTATGGATTGCTCTGGAACACTTTTTCTCAAGTTTAAATAATTCAGGCCTACAGCACCTACCATAAATAGAATTCATTATTTTTTTTTAGAATCATATATAAGAAGAGAAAAAAGAGTTACAAGATACCAGTAAAATCACATTAAAGTGCATTCTTAAATCCACAGGGATGAAAACACAAGTGTACTTATAGGAGAATGAATGACGTACTTCATATTCTGTTACTCAGCATGTGTAATGTGAAGTATACTCACGCAGGATTTAATTGTGCAGTTGATGCAACTTAGCTTTAATACACATTATATGTCACCACAAGATAAAAAAAAATACTTTAATTATAGTACCAATATGAACAGGTTGCCTTAATTTATGGGGTATTGGATTTACCAAAAACAAAAAATTCCTTATATATTTCTTAGGCCTACTATAGGTGTAGGTCAAGATCTCACACACACACAAAACATCTTTGTCATTATAGAAGAAGTCCAGTTGAGTGTGACTAACTACTAATAGCTATATCCTGATCAAGAAAATCACGAACGCTCTTATGTTGTCACTATCAGTCTCTCCTGATACGCGCACTTATAATTGCTGTATCACTGCATTGTCATAATTTTTGCGTATAGTTATTTTAATTCCCTGTTAAGTTTAAAAACTAATTTTATTCTCTTTTGTCTCTTTTTTTTTTTCTTTTTCTTCTGTATCCTTCACCAAACAGAGCTCCCAGCAGAAGAAGGTGAGTTTTCTTGTGTCACATTATTACGTGGTTTAGTAGTGTGATGTGCGTTCTTTGGAGGTTGGCCTCCATAAGAATGAGTAAAACTGCAAACACTCTAAAGTCTTGTATGCCCCTGACGACTGATGGACTCTCATTTGTTCCACAGGAAAGTCCATTTGGGAGTTAGTTGCAGAACAGTTTGAAGATCTGCTTGTCCGAATTCTGCTGCTGGCTGCCATCATATCATTTGTAAGTATGCAAAGCTGCACATATTACTCAATGGTACCGATCGACTGAAAATGCAATACCTCATGGTATCCAATTGGACACATTCTTTCATTATTATCAAAGGACAGTTAACATTGAGTCTTGGCTGTGAGTTAATGTATGCTTCAGCTGCTGATGATATAACTCAAAAGATAATACAAGCTTGTTAGGAACAAAATTCCAGACAAGGTGTTTAAGTATTAAAATTCTGAAGGAAAACTTGTGTATTAAACGGAATATCACAGTACACATAGCCAGTAAATCTGTAAGGCCTGTTTCACTGATGCAATTTCAAATGCGACTTGGGTCACCCTGAATTGCATGACAATGGAAATAATATTGCATCCAATGGTGCCTGTTCACCAGCTGCAATGCGATTTAGGGAAAGGGTCCTGTGATACTTTGGTGTGATTTACAGTGTGATTTGGCCCCACAGAACATGCAAACCACATCCAAATTGCAACTAAAGTCGCACTATATAATAGCACTGCAGTAGTGTGAACCGAGCCTGAAACAATATCACTTAGTCTAACCACAGAATAAAGATGCCGTACTCCTTTAGGTTTAAACCAAGCTCTAAAATTGGCCATCAATACACTTTTTTTAAATTTTTACAGTTACACATTATATTTTAAGATAGACGTTTTGTTAAAGATTATGGCAAGAACAACAGCTTGCACTTTATACACACAATTCTTATTTCAGACAAGCGACTGAGCATATTCTCCATTCTGCTCACTTGAAAACATAAGTACAGAAGAACAGCGGCAGTACAAAATCCTAATAACATTTATCAGCTCTTAAAAACTCATGTTCACATTTATTTTTACTTTTCTTACAGCATACTTGTGGTACAGTGGTACAACAGATATCACTTCCACTTGCATTATTGCATGACTCTTAGTGAAATATACAGATTGTATCAGGAAGAGAACATACTGGGCCTCAAATGTAAAAGCTGAATGACACAAAAGTGGACTGTTCTCAATGGTGGCTGTATTCCAGCTATCACTTTTCAATCCCAACTTGGGCCCATTTCACACAAGCTGACCAATTAGGTCCACCTGTCAAGTTTTTGGGCAAACCCAATCGGACCCTCCATTATCCTCTATGGAGCGGCGGGTGTAAACGGACATATGTCTGGTTTAAACGGACATATTTCCGTTTACACCGGCCTACATCCAATCCAATCCTATCTGCTCAAAACAGACAGATGGGGATCCATTTCCCTTCCCTCTAGCGGATCAGATGGTAGTCGGGTATAAACAGACAGGCAGTCTGTTTACACGCGACCCTCATAGAGGAGAGGGGGCTGTGACTGCTCTGCATGAGCGAAGCAGACACAGACCAGCCATCCACCTGCTCAGTGGGGATCAGCGGACAGTGTGTGGGGGGGGCCTTAGAAAATGATGGTGATCACATAAAGGTTTGCTATAGACCAGTGATGGCGAACCTTGGCACCCCAGATGTTTTGGAACTACATTTCCCATGATGCTCATGCACTCTGCAGCGTAGTTGAGCATCATGGGAAATGTAGTTCCAAAACATCTGGGGTGCCAAGGTTCGCCATCACTGCTATAGACAACACATACACTTTTTTATCTGTGTTCCCTTCTATATAATATAGGTAGGTTAATTGCTCTCACTATACTCTGGCAGCACTATTAAAGTGGTGGTAAATGCCAAAACCCACTAACAGGCAAGGTTTTTATAAAAGAAGAGACCCTAGGTCTCTTCTGTCCTAAATGTCACCCTTGACTGTCAGCAGTAATGCGATCTGGGCCCTGCATGTATGCGCAGCTTAGATCGCATTTACGGTACGCTCTGCATGCTGTGGCGAAGTGACTCCCATGTACATGCGCGGGGATGTCGCCACTGCACACCGGCCAATCAAACGGCCAAAGATTCGGAACCCGGAAAGAAGACTGGGTTAACATGGAAGCCGCCGGGGATTTGGGGAGCAGTGACAGCCCAGCGCTGGAGGGCTCAGTTTGTAGGGAAGTCTCATACTAGTACATTATGATTTAAACCTCCGGGGGGGCGCGTTTTTTTGTACTCTTAGGGAGACTCTACTACCACTTTAAGGTGATTATTAACAATACAATCTTTGCAAGCAATTTGCTGGTAATAATCATGCAAAAATCATTCAGCATAGGCCTTTCCTAGGGAGCAGTGACAAGTATTTGTGTTGGACTTTCCGCTGACTTTCATCATCCAATCATGTGCAAACAAAAAATGCAGTTTTTTAATTTTTTTCCCTTGCATGTGATTGCGTATTCTTTGCAAAGTGAAGCTTCACCTTATTTATTAAGGTCTGGAGTAACTGTACTTGCAAAGTACGCAGTCTATTTGCCTTTAGTAAATCACCCCCTATATTATATACACAGTTCTTCATTTTTTTTTTGTGTGCCAATGGGTTTCGGCTGTCTCCTTTTCAAAGGAGAAAAGGGAACAAATATTTTCCTACACATGATCATTATTCTGTCAGCTACTAGGTATGGAATGTGCGTCAACAGTTTTAGTAGGACATCTGCTTGTCTATAGCCAGCCTAAAATGTCCTCATACTTTATTTACAGGCAGATGCCTTTGTGACTTTGTGTAAAAATCTGTAAACAGGGATGTGCCCCTGGACTAAAAGCATCTGAATTCAGAATGTGGACAGCGTCAGCTAACACTGCTGGTTATCAAACACCTCCTTTTTTATCACAAGAGAATATAAACATACCGAACCTGAATGTGAATGTACTACATTATGCTAACAGATGTCAAGAGTTTGCATTCATCAAAAACTCTTACACCCAAAAAAAAAAGAAAAAGACACATGGAACACTTTTAATCAACACCTCAAAATAATGACACTCATTTACTCCAAATTATAGCCAACATTTTGGACCATGTGACAATTTATGTTTCCCTGCCCTTCTTAGGTTAGGTCTGCTTCGGTTTTCCAGAACATATATTTTTTTGTACAGCCACCTACTAAAACATACACGTGATACTGGTAGCATGAAAAAGTTAACTGGGTTCTAACCCTGACCTTTTCTTTCCCCAGTGAGCGGCACATTCTGCAGGTTAAATTTGTCTTGAAGATAACTTGATCCGGCCAGTGGCCAGCTCAAGTGTCAGACAGCTGCTGGGAGACTGCAGGAGGAGGCCCAGTGAGAGAAGGGAGGTCAGGGGAGACAGTGGGAGTTCCTTGCCACCTCTGAGTGACAGCCCCGCATGGCTGTGTGTTTTTCGAGGGCAACAGCTGCATGAAGCATGAGAGGGCCCCATAAAATAGCTGTAAATCTACTCCACTGTAACCTAAGAGCCTGTTTATAATGAGAGGGGTTCTGCCGTGACACTGTGCCGTGCAGAATTGCAGTACGCTGGCCTAGGCAGCGGATCCATTAGGGTAAGATGTGCAAAACACAAAAGCAGATAATAAATTCTACTGAATTCAAAAGATACGGCTCCTTATTCTACTATCAAAAGACATATCCAGTACATTCTTTGGGAGCCTCAGAAGCACAGTCCAATGGGGATATGTGTGATTTCTGCAACAAGAACTGCGTTAAGACATGCACAAAGGCTTCATCAATAACCATTTTTTGATATAACAATGATTTGAGACACTTGGTGGGGGATTTACTAAAACTGGTGAAATAGATTCTGGTGCAGCTGTGCATATTAACCAATCAGCTTCCAGGTTTTATTGTCAAAGCTTAATGAAACAAGCTGACGTTAGAAGCTGATTGGTTACTATGCACAGTTGCACCAGATTCTGTGTGCACCAGTTTTAGTAAATCTTCCCCATAGTGACAGGCTTTACATTTTCTACAGTTATGACATATTCTTCTATGGCTTGAGCAAGGAAACGTGGGGGTGGATTTTCTAAAGTTAAATAAAGTGTGCAGTTGTACCCATTTTCCTTAGTCAATGTAAATGCGGTAAAGCGTCACTTTGTAATGAATGCCCAGGAGCAAGGTAAAAAAAAAAAGGCATTTTTGCTTGTACATGATTGGATGATGTAAATCAGCAGAGCTTTACCACATTTACTAAGCTCTGGGGAAAATGAGCGCAACCACACTTGCAGAATGCAACTGCACTTGCAAAATACACAGTCTTTAGTAAATCCACCTCAATGTGTACACTTGAGAACCAACGCACATATAAAAGTCAAAATGCAAACATAGAATTATCACACAGACTGCCGGCATTCTTTATTAGAAAAAAAAATCAGCAGAAGCTTTACCATATCATATACATAATTGAATCAAACATTTCATGGAAAAGCCTTAGCAGTTTGATCCAATCTAGTAATTGTACAAACAAACTAAGTAGTAAAAAAATAATTAAAGTAGAACTATAGGCAAAACTTTATTTTCTCATTTTGGATAGAGCAAGGGAGGGTCATATGGCATTCTGTGTCCCATTTTATCTTCACTTCCTTTCCCACAGCTAAACAGGAAGTGAGGAGATCCCTGCAAATTAAAGGAATTCCTTGGGGACCTCCCAGGTCATCAAAACTAGTGTCCCCATTGGAAGATTTCCCTTCTATTACTTTTCTAGGGACAACCCAAAATGTGGGATTTTTCTTTACTTTCACTTTCAATGATAATGGTAAACAGGACAAATAGAGAGGGTGAATCTCCTTAATGGGGGCACAGACAGAAATACAAACTGACATGTGTTCTAATCCCTCTGCACTCTATCCAAAACTAAAAAAAGTTTGCCTTTAGGCCCCTTTCACACTGTCTTGACTTGAAAGTCGCGCGATTTTGCGGCCGTGACTTTGCCGCGATTTTAGGGAATGCCTGTGTAAACTGGAGGTCACATCAAAGTCGGACCAAAGTAGTACAGGGACTACTTTGAAGTCGGTGTGACTTGCAGTCGCACAGATACGATTGGTTATCATTGGGAATCATGGGGTACGACTTGTCATGCGACTCTGATGTCCAAAGTCGCAGGAAAAGTCGCACAAGTGTGAAAGGGGCCTTAGTTATACTTTAAGATCATAGTCTAATAAACTGCAACCTCAAAAACAAGACAACAACTGCAGCTCCCATGATTCTATCTTCATGGGATTGATTTATTAAAACTGGAGAGTAAAAAATCTGGTGCAGCTGTGCATGGTAGCCAATCAGTTTCTAACTTCAGCTTGCTCAATTAAAGTAGAACTATAAGCAAAACTTTTTTTTCCATTTCAAATAGAGTAAGAGTCGGTTCACACTGAGGCAGCACGACTTGCAGCGCGACTGCCTCAGACGACTCTAACACGACTGCAGCGGCGACTTGCAAAACGACTTCTATATAGAAGTCAATGCAAGTCGCCCCCAAAGTCGTACAGGAACCTTTTTCTAAGTCGCTCAGAACGGTTCCATTGTACAGAACGGGACACGACTTGTCAGGCAGGTAAGTCGCCTGACAAGTCGTCCCAGTGTGAACCGGCTCTAAGGGAGGATTATAACCCCTGTTGGCTGTTTTCTTTCCATTTGGGAACCATTGGGAAGATTTCTCTTCATATCCTGTCCCATAGCCAAACAAGGAAGTGAGAGGAAATTCCTGCAAACTAAGGGAATCCCTTGGGGACCCCAAGGTAACCAGAACTAGTGTGCCCATTATAAGATTTGCCCTCTAATACTTTTCTGGGGACAACCCAAAATTTGGGATTTTCTTTTACTTTCAATAACAATGGTAAACAGGACAAATTGAAAGGGAGAATCTCCCTAATGAGGGCGCAGGCAGCAACAAAAATCTTGATGGGGTTGATTTATTAAAACTGGAGAGTGAAAAATCTGGTGCAGCTGTGCATGGTAGCCAATCAGCTTCTAACTTCAGCTCGTTTTATTAAGCGTTGACAAAACCACCTGGAAGCTGATTGGCTACCATGCACAGATGCACCAAATTTTGCACTCTCCAATTTTAGTAAATCAACCCCCAAATTTTTCTTATAAATTACTCAACAACTATTTTCATGTCCCTGATTTCTATAGCTCCCTCCCTCTGTACATAATCTATACACATACTTGGTGTGGGTAATTCTATATTCTATAAAGATAAATTCTACTGTGTAGTTTCCATGAAGAAAAAAAAAGTGATGACCCCTGTTTATTTTCAGGTGCTGGCCTGGTTTGAGGAAGGTGAAGAGACAATCACAGCCTTTGTGGAACCCTTTGTCATCCTCCTGATCTTGATCGCAAACGCAATTGTGGGCGTCTGGCAGGTAAGTACGCCTTCAGTGCTGTTTCTCCAGTATTACTGATGGAGAGGAAATGACAGTAACCTCCATATTTATGCTTAACATTGAATCAGTGAAATAATATTTTAGGAAGAAACATTTTATCTTATTTGCCTTTCTACTTATTAAAAAAAAGGCCTTTTGAAGAACCCCAGTAATAATTTAAGCGTTTTTCTGTTTAGTCTTTTGAATAGAAAAGAGCATAATAAAAGGGCCCGTAGCTTGTTAAGTCTAGGGGTAGGTGTATTTGAAGGATGTTTATTATTGTATGATATGGAATGGGCACCCAATTTGCTACATGCAGGAGTTTAGTAGCAAGCCAAAGAACACAGTGCTGAACCAGAGTTCAAGAGTAAACTACAATGTTATTAAACATGGTCAGGTATTTAAATGCAGGGAAATGGCTGTATCTGAGCTCTAAAACCCTAATTTTATATAGTTGCCTGTCAGCATAAGAAGCCTTTGTAGAAAGGGTTCCCAAATCTATATTCAGGTCTTTTCAGCTTTCAATAATAGCTTTTGTTTTAGATTATTCAGTTTTCAGTGTCACAGTTCCACATGCACTCATCTGCCGTGATCCAGTATGTTCTCTGCTAGAAAGACCTGTGGGCTTAAATCTGTCCAAACAAGAGTCTAGTAGACATCCCGGGTATGATAACGTTTGAAACACGAAATCATCAATTATAATATAATAAATAACAATAAATATTTTTAAAAAATAATAATATAATAATAATAAAATTAATTTCCCCATGATTCACTATCGCTCAATTCTGCAAGTTTTCTAATTTACTATCGCTGTTTTATAGCTGGTCTAAAACCGCTTTTGACGTAAAGGGAGACTTTTTGGTTGCCATGGACAATCTCAAGTTTCCAGGCAGAAAGAACAGTATATATAATATAAAACTGCATGCAGGGCACTGGACAAAGCATTAAGGACAAAAGAGATGTGAAATTATTTGATACAGTAATGTAATCTGTAAGATTACAGTGTACTGTATGTGTTATGTATTTTGTACTTTTTGAATTTGCCGCCTGACTCCGCCCAATGTGTTGCGACGCTTGCAGGGAGCAGAGCCCGGAAAACAGAGCATCGGACACAGCGGGGGGGGGGGGGCATCGCAGGATCCTGGGGACAAGGTAAGTTACCTGTACCAGGATTCTGCAATGCAATCCCGAGTGTGGCTCAGGGTTACCGCTAATGGTACTGAAATTTAACCCCCCCGAGCCACACTCTGGATTACCGCCAGGGAGGTTAGGTATCAACGGGGCGGGTTTACTAAGGTATGATAAAGTATGGTAACATGAAGTGCATCTGTGTTCACTTCAACATTCAGGAACTATGTTTTAATTTCTTCTCTGACTGGATATTTGACCTGAACAGACTCCTGTCACTTCACTACACTCCATTTAGCTTTACATGTTAGTAAAAAAAACCCAGTACTTAAAAAAAAATTGAAAGACAATTGTTAAATGAGACAAGATTCCCAATAAAAAAGTCCTTATTGTAATATAGGAAAGAAACGCTGAAGATGCTATTGAGGCTCTTAAGGAATATGAGCCCGAGATGGGAAAAGTCTACCGCAGTGACAGAAAATCTGTACAAAGAATCAAGGCAAGAGAGATCGTGCCAGGAGACATTGTTGAAATTGCAGGTGAGCATCTTTATGTCTTAATATTGAAGAATATATTTCCCTATATACTCTAACTCCAAAAGTGTAGCTCAATGCATAGTCACTGTTTCAAAGAACATTATCTTCCACTATAACATACACAATACACCCAAGGTTGGCAGTCTCTGTGTCATTACTCTCACTCACAGCAGTATTTCCTGAATGAAATGCATACAACATGCATACAACACGTTACTGGCTTTTGATAGATAGAGAAAACTGGCAAATCTATGCCTTTTGGAATAAGGCTTTACATTGAATAATCTGCTGAAAATTATGGGGTTTACTCACACAAAGACAAGATGTACTTTTTCGCAAAATGGAGAAAAATGGATTGAGAAAGTAATCTAGACAAAAAAAAAAAGAAAAGAAAAGAAAACAGACTTTGTGGGCACAACAAGAGGCAGTAGGTATATAAACAAAATAAACTTTATTACAATTATTGTTAAAATCACACATAATAAAATCTACAACACTCACTACTTAACAGTAGTTCAACAGATATCCAATTGCAGACATGAAGGCATGGATTCAATGATATAGAGCAGTGGTCTCCAAATTGTGCCCCGGGGGCCAGATGAGGCCCTTTGCTTGCTTTTATCTGGCCCCTGGGGTGCTTTTTTATTCACTGACACTAATGATTGCACAATTCCTCCCAATGCTACCAAAGATGGGGCACAGTATCTTCCACTGACACCAACAATGGGGCCCAATGACACCAATGATGGGGCACAGTTCCTCCTATTGACACCAACAATGGGGCCCAATGACACCAATGATGGGGCACAGTTCCTCCCATTGACACCAACAATGGGGCCCAATGACACCAATGATGGGGCACAGTTCCTCCCAATGACACCAACAATGGGGCCCAATGACACCAATGATGGGGCCCAATGACACCAACAATGGGGCCCAATGACATCAATGATGGGGCACAGTTCTTCCCAATGACACCAATGATGAGGCACAGTTCCTCCCATTGACACCAACAATGGGGCCCAATGATACCAATGATGGGGCACAATTCCTCCCAATGACACCCAACAATGGGGTCCAGTGACACCAATGATGGGTCACAATTCCGCCCAATGACACCCAACAATGGGGCAAAATTCCTGCCAATGAATCCAACAATGGGGCACAATTCCTCCCAATGACACCAATGATGGGGCACAATTGCGCCCAATGACACCAATGATGGGGCACATTTCCTCCCACTGACAGCAAGGATGGGATACCATTCCTCCCACTGACACCAATGATGGGACACAATTCACCCTACTGACACCAGTGATGGGAGATTGTTTACTCCCACTGACAGTGGGACATTTTGGCCACAGTCTGGCCCCCCTAAATTCTGAAGGGCAGTAAACCGGCCCTTGGTTTAGAAAGTTTGGAGACCCCAGATATAGAGCATGTAAAAGTCCGTTGATATACAAAAAAGTATGAGTAGATGTCAAAGAGTCAGTTCCATAACTCCTCCATGCGTGCTTGTTATAGACCTGACTCTTTGATATCTACTCATACTCATGGATGTTGTCATGGAAATGGCTTAATTTGTAAACACTGAACGTGTATGCTTTTATAGATGCTGACATGTCTTCTTACTTTATTTCTTTTGTAATTTTCGAAAACTTGAAAAGAAAGATTACATAAAAATAGAAAAATTTCAAAAATGACTTTGTGGAATCCTAACGCTAGTGTAAAAATACTTTTTTTTAAATGTTCCTTCCTAATTTAAAATATTATGAGCTCTTTATAATGCAAAATTACAATTTTCATCAAAATACTGTGTAAATTTGTAAAAAAAAAAAAAAAGTATATTCTTCCAAGTCAAAGATATCTGATTTGTTTGCAACCCCTATGGCAGTTGCAAAAGCAATTTTCTTTTAAGGCGACCTCGCAGTCCTAAACACAAATAATAAAACAAATACTGGTGTATACTGAATTTATACGTGTATCTTTACTTTTATATTTGCTAATCTGTAAAGGGTGTATACTACTTAAAACATTGATAGACCATCATAAAAGCTCCAAAATACACAATGACTATCCCAGGCGAAATGTGAGCCTTCCTAAAACATTACTTACATTCAAGAAGTAAAAGTATCTACTGCTTAAAACCTTTCATAAAATCCTTTATGATTTTAAGTAATAAAAAAATATATCTTTAAAAGGGGTTTATTATTTGCTAAAGCTGTAAGGCAGAGTTTATAATGCAGGGTTCTATGGAACTCAAGGGTTCCTCTAGTGGTTGCTTGAAGTTCCAATTTCTGCCTCTCTGATAAGTTCCCACTGACCCCACTGATCTTTGTAGCTATCTGTAAGGGGGTGATTCCTCCCAATAACCACAAGTGTAAGGACCATTCTTCCCACTGACCATCGCACGAATGTATCATGAGATGTAGATATAGTCATTTTTAACAGGGGTTCCCTAAGACTGGAAAGGTATTTCAAGGGTTCCTCTGTGTTTAAAGGGTTGAGAAAGACTGCTCTAAGGTGTTTGTTATGAAATTAAATTTAACAAAGAGAAGTAACCCCTGAACATGTCAAAAGCATCCCTTAGGCCTGGTTCACACTAGTACAATTTCATATGTCACTTGGGGCACACAGAATCGCACAATGTTGATTTCAATGGCGCATGTTCACATCGATTCAACGCTACTGCGATGCGACTTTGGTGAAGGTACAAGTGCTACACATTGCAATTTTGTGCCTCATAGACTTCAATGGAAACGCACCAAAAACGCTTGTAAAATGCATGTACATGTGTTTTAATGCGCTTTTAGCAGTGTTGTATAGCCTCCTTCTCCTACAAAAAATGCATGAGCACAAAAAAAGCATCAAAAACACATCAAAAACGCCCTACAAATAGAGATCAAGTCAAAGCTGCACTAGTGTGGACCTAGCCTTACAAAAAACAGATCCCTGCCTGAGAACCTTTGGTCTAATGTATAATAACCAGTAAAAGGCCAGTTAACCCAAACAAATATTACAGCTTATTTAATTTGAGAATTGCCAGAGTCTTATTTGTTTCTGGGATATCGCAGACATATAAGCCAACTTGATTCCAAAGGCACTGGATCTTTTGTGTGGAAAAATGATTTCAATGGTAGTTTGAAAGTAGTTAGTAGAAAATTCATGAACATTTCAGCTAGTTTAAAAGATGCTATAACTATGATAAACGTTTCTTCCCAGACTTTGCAAAAAACAAGTTTTTATGAAATAAAGACCTTATTGGGGTTACGGTTGGGTTTTCACATATCTCTTGTCCTTCCTTCCTAGTTGGTGACAAAGTCCCAGCTGACATTAGACTCATCAGCATTAAATCCACCACACTGCGTATTGATCAGTCCATCCTGACAGGTGAGTCAGACACTTTCACTATTACATTTTTGCAACATACTTTTTCATTCATCTTGTAGATGCCTCACATAAAATTTTTGCCTCCAACAGGAGAGTCTGTCTCTGTCATCAAACACACAGATGTTGTTCCCGACCTCAGAGCTGTCAATCAGGACAAGAAAAACATGCTGTTCTCCGTAAGTGATTTTGACATTGTCCCTTTTTACTGGGCTTTTCATTGAATTTATCTGTTGCTTTTGTGGAACAGTTGATAACCTCCTTTCTGTTTCTTAGGGTACCAACGTAGGAGCTGGCAAAGCTATTGGTATTGTCATTGCCACTGGCGCCAACACTGAGATTGGTAAAATTCGTGATGAGATGGCAGCCACTGAACAGGAGAAGACCCCCCTGCAGCAGAAACTTGATGAGTTTGGAGAGCAGCTGTCCAAAGTCATTTCCCTCATCTGTGTTGCTGTATGGCTTATCAACATTGGACACTTCAATGACCCCATCCATGGTGGCTCTTGGATCAAAGGCGCTGTCTATTACTTCAAGATTGCCGTGGCTCTGGCTGTAGCTGCCATCCCTGAAGGTAAGAGCATTATTCTTTAGGATGGCTGTAGCATACACAGATAGCAGTAGTCCATTTTTTTTTTTACTAAGAGTCACTCTTTGCACAAAGGTCTCCCTGCTGTAATCACCACCTGTCTGGCCCTGGGTACAAGACGTATGGCCAAGAAGAATGCCATTGTAAGGAGCTTGCCCTCTGTAGAAACTCTTGGTTGCACCTCAGTCATCTGCTCTGACAAGACTGGTACTCTGACCACCAACCAGATGTCTGTCTGCAGGGTAAGCCTACATAATTACCTTTATTGTGTGTCTTCATCTAATACGGGGTGTTTTCTATATAAATACTATCACTTTTTGTGACTATCTGGCATCCAAATCAATACATAAGAAGTATGTTTCAAAAGTTTTTTGTTTTTTGTTTTTTAATAGATGTTTGTGCTTGATAAAGTTGAAGGAGATGTCGCCTCCCTGAATGAATTCACCATTACTGGATCCACCTATGCCCCTGAAGGAGATGTGTAAGTTTAAATACAGTTAAATGTACATTTCTGCTTACTGGTGCATTCTACTCAACCAATAGTTCTGTGTACTGCAACAGAAGAGGGAACACTAGGAGTGTATACACGGCACCATTTAACCTACGTGCCTACGTTGGAACCTACACTTTCACCCATTGCATACTTTTGCTTTCTATCTGCACAAATCATTATTCTTGCATTACTTTCCATTTGTCACCGTATCCCGCTGTATCTTTAATTTTCTCCCTCCTGTGCCCTTCTGTACAATTAATTATTTTTTTGTTTTAAAACTAAATTCTTTACTCTACCATTGTATCTGCCATGTCCATTTTAAGACATCCTTTATCATTATGTTTACCTACCATATATCTGCACATCTGCGTCCCCCCTCTATTCTTCTGTAAACCATCTCTCCCTGTCTCACCAAATCTTTTTCTCCTGTCATCCTTTCCCGGGGGCCCCCTTTCTTTCTATGTGGTGTCCTCTCAGTCAGAAGAATGATAAGAATGTGAAAGCTGGCCAATATGATGGGCTGGTGGAGTTGGCCACAATCTGTGCACTTTGCAATGACTCTTCTCTCGACTTTAACGAGGTAAACACAAATAGTCTACACCACTACATTTTTCCCTTAAACTATGTTTGGCCTGTTTATCTAACACTGCATGTGCTCAAAGTTTTGTAAACTATACTAAAAACTAAGTGTAATGACTTTTGTGATTGTGATAAACTAAATTACAATATTTTTTTTTTAATTTCGGACTAGATGAGAAACATAGCACTCCTACTCTTAAAGTGATTGTAAAGTCTTGTTTTTTTTTTTTTGGTTAAAAATAACAGACATCTTATACTTACCTGCTCTGTGAAGTAGTTTTGCACAGAGTAGCCCAGATCCTCCTCTTCTTGGGTCCTTCCTCAGCTCTCCTCCCTCCTGTTGAGTGCCCCCACAGCAAGCAGCTTGCTATGGGGGCAACCGAACCGAGCCGCAGCTCCGTGTGTCCATTCAAACACAGAGCATACAAAATACAGTGTGTGTCTTATGCAAAGCATGAAGTCATTTCTAGCTCTAATTAACACAAAAGTAATTTAAGACTATAGGTTTAGCTAAAATTGCACTAATCATGTTCGTGTGGCTGCTGTGATGACATCTAGAAAATCTTTGCTCAGAATTTACCTTCTGAAACTTTTTCTTTCACCAGGCTAAAGGTGTTTTTGAGAAGGTTGGCGAAGCTACTGAAACTGCTCTGACAACACTGGTTGAGAAGATGAATGTATTCAACACTGATGTAAAGAGCCTGTCCAAAGTGGAGCGTGCCAATGCCTGCAACTCTGTAAGTACCAGATTATATATTGTGCCAGCCACCAATACTGGCCACTGCCTTAACCATTGCATGTCCAGCACCTAAAGTAAAGCTTTTAATGTTTATACTTTGTGAGACAAAAAATGCCAGAAAATAAGGATGAGGATTTTACATACATTTCCAATCATATAAATGAAAAAAAAAAAAAGCTTTTTTTAAAAAAAAAAACTGATCTAACAGGAGAAACAGCAGGATTAGAAACAGAGACAAGTTTGACTTAGCCTGAATATATGATTTACACAAGAGTATATAACCTTCAAATTTGCAGGCCCATCTTGTGACAAGTTACCCTAGCTTACTACCAATATAGAAAGCTAATTACAGCATGTAACTCACAGCAAGTTGGCTGTAGTTTTTTTAAGAGACTTTCTATACCAGACACCTGCCTTGGACTTGTCATGTACAAGAAACCTAACTCCTATCTGCTTCTTAATGATCCCATGTAACACACTATACCAAACACCTGTTATTATAGGCACAACTTTATGAAACTTAAGAAACTCTTCTGAGAAGGGTTCTATTTGGAAATTTAGGTTGAAAATACAAAATTTAATTAATTTTAATTTAATTTAATTAAATTAATTTTTTTACGATATTTCCTTTGTTTGTTAAGCTCAAAAAATAAAGCTTTGAATATTTCATCATTTTCAAGAAAGCCTTAGTGGTCTTTAGGTCTATAAACCAGTTGCTGTTTTGAAATAGACCTGAAGAGCTGGAGAGATCAGATTTCACATATTTCAGAATCTGTCGCCCAAGAGGGGCAAACAAGTCGCCTCTCTTATTGCTAAGTTATGGCAAACAGACTGCCTGTCTTAGGTAAACACGGGGTATCTCCAGGTATGCTAGCAGTGCTGGGTTTTGTTATTAGAAATCTAAGCATGCTTTGCGAACTCAGAGTCATGGATCTACCCTACATATATATATATATTTTTTTTAAACTTACAATAGTTTAAAAAAAAAAGCCACACAAGTATACAGTACATTCCCTTTAAATGTCTAAATTAAATAAGATACATTAAATAAGATAGAGCTATTGAATCCTTAATGAAAAAAAAGTCACAAATATTTCTTTAATAGCTAATTTACAATCAAGCACAAATAAAGCACAACAAATGTCATCAATGAGAACCCTAACAAAGCAACACTACCCTTCTTATAACTCAGGTTATCAAGCAACTGATGAAGAAGGAATTCACTCTTGAGTTCTCACGTGACAGGAAATCCATGTCTGTCTACTGCACACCCGCCAAGGCTTCCCGTGCTGCTGTTGGCAACAAGATGTTTGTGAAGGTACAATCAGTTTTAAAACCTTATTTCACTGCAAAAGTAAACCGACGGAAAAGAGAAAAACTTTTTCACGGTGGAGTTTGGGGAGATTCGTGGTACTGATAATCTGTGCATTGTAAAGTATGTTATAATATTTTAGTGAACTGAAATGCATAAACATAAATTATGTGGGTGCAAATAATGTTTATACATGACATGCTGCCATCATCACAAGATGTACAGTAAGTAACACAGCATGGCATTTGCATATAGTGCTTAATCAGGAGTATTCATGTGTATTTTGTCTAAGTTAATTTTTGTCTTATATTTTTGTGTATAATATAGGGTGCCCCAGAAGGTGTGATTGACCGTTGCAACTATGTACGTGTGGGCACAACTCGTGTACCCTTCACTTCTGGTATCAAGGACAAGATTTTGTCTGTAGTCAAAGAGTGGGGCACAGGCAGAGATACCCTGCGTTGTCTGGCTCTTGCCACAAGAGACACTCCACCCAAGAGAGAGGACATGGTTCTGGAAGACTCCACCAAATTTGCTGACTATGAGGTAATGCTGTGGCACTATATACAAAAGATATGACGTTTCAAAACTGTGTGAGGCAATGTATGCCCCCCCCCCCCCCCGATACAAACACATGTCTGTGGAGACATTTCAACAGTCAATTACAGGCAAATCATGTTTCCCATAATAAATCACCATTATAAACAATAAATAAAACCATTTCACTGAAAATCTAAAACTTAACTCACATTGACAGAAGAACTGCACATCTCATACTAGCTCATTAGTATCTCAAAGTATAACCTGTTCTCTGTTCAAATACAAACTTATCACATTAATTTACATCTACTGATTACAATGCTGCAGCTAACTTAACTTCTATTCCATAGACTGACCTGACCTTCGTTGGCTGTGTGGGTATGCTGGATCCTCCACGTAAAGAGGTCATGGGCTCCATCCAACTTTGCCGTGATGCTGGTATCCGTGTCATCATGATCACTGGTGACAACAAAGGCACAGCTATCGCCATCTGTCGTCGTATTGGAATCTTTGGTGAGAATGACGATGTGTCAAGCCGTGCCTACACTGGTCGTGAGTTTGATGATCTGCCTCCTGCAGAACAGAGAGAAGCCGTCAAACATGCTTCCTGCTTTGCCAGAGTCGAGCCATCTCACAAGTCCAAGATTGTAGAGTTCCTGCAATCCTGCGATGAGATTACAGCTATGGTATGCAAATAAATTATATGGAGATTTTTCCTTCCTCTAAATTATATTGCACGTCTTTCCCCTTGACTGGTTGTGTAACTGTACTATGCTTTTCTGCTGTAAAAGTCTAACATTGTATATTACCTTTTTTTCTGCCAGACTGGTGATGGTGTAAATGATGCCCCAGCTCTGAAGAAGGCTGAGATTGGTATTGCTATGGGCTCTGGTACTGCTGTAGCTAAGACAGCCTCAGAGATGGTGTTGGCTGATGATAACTTCGCCACCATTGTGGCTGCAGTAGAAGAGGGCCGTGCCATCTACAACAACATGAAGCAATTTATCCGCTACCTCATTTCCTCCAACGTAGGAGAGGTCGTCTGGTGAGTTATTCATTTTCAGACACCATTCATGTCCCAGGGATCTCTAGAGATTTAAATGAGACTCCAAGTTTTGGTACAAATAAAGTAATAAGTTTCAAGTCACATTTACAACTCATTTTGTAATACTTTGGTTCACCCATCAAGTTAGGTCACCATGGTGTTTATAATTTTTATTTGTATTTTTGTTTCAAACAGTATCTTCCTCACTGCTGCTCTGGGTCTGCCTGAGGCTTTGATCCCTGTACAACTGCTGTGGGTGAACTTGGTCACAGATGGTCTGCCTGCTACAGCCCTGGGCTTTAACCCCCCTGATCTGGACATCATGGACAGACCACCACGTAGCCCCAAAGAGCCCCTCATCAGTGGATGGCTCTTCTTCCGTTACATGGCCATTGGAGGTATGGTGCATTGCTTTGTATTGCAGTTATCTTTTTTTGTTCTTGGGTCATAAGTCTTTGTGTTTATAACCATACAAATCATCTTTCTGTTCAGGCTACGTCGGTGCAGCCACTGTTGGTGCTGCTGCCTGGTGGTTTATGTATGCTGATGATGGACCTAATGTAACTTTCTACCAGCTGGTAAGGATATGATTCTATTTTTTTTTCTTTCACATATTTTCTTCAAAGGACAGTTCTGTACATAATCAGGCAGTGAAGAATGCAAATTTTTCCTTTACTACTTCAAGAAAATTTTAAAGAAGGAAATAATTCAAAAGCTCCACCTTGAATATTGCTATTTAATAGAATATAAGTTTTTCTTATTCTAATTTCTTTCCACACCCAGAGCCACTTCATGCAGTGCACAGAAGACAATCCCGAATTTGAGGGTCACGAGTGTGAAGTCTTTGAGTCTCCAGTTCCAATGACCATGGCTCTGTCTGTGTTGGTCACAATTGAGATGTGCAATGCTCTCAACAGGTAAAAACACTATCAGAATCTTTCATTTGTCATATTTTTCTTTTTTTTTTATTATTATTATATCAGAATGACAAAAAGAGACATATTATTTTCTTCTATTCTTCTTACAGTCTTTCAGAAAACCAGTCTCTGATCAGAATGCCCCCATGGGTCAACTTTTGGCTGCTGGGCTCCATCTGCCTCTCCATGTCCCTACACTTCCTTATCCTCTATGTTGAACCTCTGCCTGTGAGTGAAAATTTTAAAGTTGCATATTATAAAAAGAAGACCAGACTATAGTCATTGATTAAAGTCTAATTTAGCTAATAAATATCAGACCACTTCAGTTGACCACTTCAGTTTGTATACCATATATTCAATTAACATTTACTTTCACTAATGTTCCTAAATTGTAATTCTGGCACACATAATGCCTTAATCATGTTGAATTTGTGTTTATTATCCTTTTTGCAAAATAGAAGTATATATTTAGCGAAGCACATCCATTCCAGAGTAATGCTAAAAAAAAAAACAAAGACAGTTATTGTCTAAGCAAGGTATAAGGAGTGTGCCCCCAAGTAAACTAAGATGAACAAGAACAAATAACATAGATAGTCATTCATAACATAGATAGTCATTCCCAGTGTGCACAGCTATCAAGTCATGTAGGAAAGGTGTTGTATTTAATAGCAGGACATTGGGACTCTGGCATGTAGAGGGAAGGGCAGACGCCTGTACCACTGGAATGCACGGCCCATTAATAACAAGCCTGCCATTGCCCATAATGCATTTTTTATAATCTAAAGTCTAGCAAAGTCATGTAACAAATACATGCACCCATATGTCCTCCATTGTTTCAATAACATATAGTTTCTGTCCTGCAAAAGATGAACAAAATAAACAAGTTAGTCAACCTGACTAAAATCTGAAATATGCTAGTATTAGCTTCATAATTATATATTAGGAAAAGCTGCTGTTTTTTCACTTTTAAAACTAACATCCTTTAAATATGAAACCAGTGCTGCCTTTCTTCCAAAAAAAAAAAAAAAATCAGGAGTAATATTTTCAAACACACATCAATCTTGAAAGCTAAAAACAAACTGTATTTTATTAACGAATCACAAAGTTCATGCATTTATTGTAGATGCTCTAGGACATTGCTTCATCCTGTTTGTTTGATCTATTCCTCAGATGATCTTCAAGTTGACACCTCTGAACATAGAACAGTGGTTCGTTGTACTGAAGATTTCCTTCCCTGTCATCCTATTGGATGAGCTTTTGAAATTTGTTGCCCGTAACTACCTTGATGGTAAGTGCAATAATTTTAGTTTGTAGCAACGGTGGCTTATTTATCAAGCTAGGCTTGAATTTTAACAGGCAAAGAACAGACTGAATTTTAAAGTCAGTAAGATAACTGCTTTATACATTACTACCATAAACAACACTGTTTGAATGCAAAGTCTGGATAAGTTACAGAAATGTACTAAACATCCTTTCCATTTTCAATGTCTTCATATTAAACCAGTATTTTTCTATCCTCTCCCATAGGATAAATCTTTCCTTACCACCTCCCTGTTGTTGTTTAACAGGTATCCCATCACATTGCATGCATTGACAGCATTTCTGTCTTTATCATCTGCATGCAGTTATCCATATTCATTCACCTTCATGTGCTGCTCCTTGTCTGTCATCTGTAACCTAACCTGATTACAATGTCTTCTATAAATGTCTTGTCAGTTCTGTCACCCAGTTCCTATTTACAGTACATCTACTACATCAGTAGACATTTCAAACTCCTAGCACAAAAAAACAGCAATTAAAACTGGACTTTTACATATAGTCTATTCTAGTGAATAATTTATTTGTACTATGTAATACACATTTAACACTACAATCTATCAAACACGTTTACTTCACAAAATAATACATCACAAAACTGCTCATTAAAACCTAGAATTAAAATAATTAACGCCCTACCACAGAAATACCTCACACAGACCTAAATAATTAACAATAATCTGATTATACCCTTTTTACCTGTCTGGGATTTCCCCTTGGTCCAGGTTTACTTCATGATTTACACTGTGCCATTTATTTAAAATTCACATCTATTTTGTCTCTTATGTCATCAAAGAACCAGCATAAGAACCAAAAAGCAACATGTTCCTATCTTATATGTTTGCTGCAATCTCTTTTGACAGCTATGTTTGTTGCAAATGTCAATTTCTCAGCAATCATATGATATAAAAATTGTATCATATGTCCCAGATGTGTTTTTTTTTTTTTTTGCGCAACCTAAACAAAGGTTTGAGTGAAAAAAAAAATCAGATCAACGGATTTGAAAACATGTTATCACGTAGAAGACTTTTTTTGTTCACAAAAAAAGTATTATTTGTTTCTGCTGACATGTTGAAATCGCTGCATGAAAAGGGCTGGTGAAATGGATCTATATATATACTGTATTAGCTGCTTTTGTGTGCACCAAAGAAAAAATCAGAGTGCATGACTGACTGGGCAATGTGGTTCTGGGATGTAGATCTCTGCCTAACTTAAAGGTAAGCTACTAAAGTACAAAGTACTGAAAGTGTCTGAAAAGGTACACTGGGGTTGAGCTACTAAAGGCAAATCCACTTTGCACTACAAGTGCATTGCAAGTGAGGGGAAGATCTGAAATGAGGGGAAGCTCTGCTGATTTTATCATCCAATCATGTACAAGCCAAAATGCTGTTTTTTTATTTTCCTTGCATGTCCCTATCAGATCTCCAGCGACTGCACTTCCAAGTGCACTTGTAGTGCAAAGTGGATTTGCCTTTAGTAAATAAACCCCACTGCCTATGTTTCCCATATCAACCAAGGTAATTCTTTCATTTCTCTAACAAGTATTAGTAAATCCTCGTAGGAATGATTGATTGGTTACTGTAAGCAACACGGCTTCTCTACTTTCAAACAGCTTATATATAAGGAACACTGTTTATATGACCGACATGGGTTGAATCCCGAAAGAATTTTCTTACGAAAAATCATAACTAAGAATTTTCGTTCGAAATTTGCACCATAAGTGGGCTGCAGCAACGGCTGATTTTTTGTTGGAAATTTTTTGAACAACTAACGATTTTCTGATCAATGATGGGAGAATCGTGCAAGAAATGTAACTGAAAAAGAAATGCACATGAGCGAAAGAAAAGAAAATTCCTAGAAAGAAAAGAAGTTTCCCGGCCACAAAAATTATTTTCTGTAGCAACGTGAAATGAGAGACTTGGTTGGTCGAATTGCGAAATCAATGATGGCATCATCGGATCACAAAACGCAAGAAATTTCGGATTTTCGAAAGAAAATTCATTTGGAATTCGACCCGTGTATGGCCTGCATTAGATCATTGAGAAATGATTTCTGCTAGGTTGCAAAACATAACCATTTAAATAAAACATTAACAATTTCACTTTGGGGCAGGCATGGTGAGATGAACTATCAACTCCTTTCTTAACTACTTGCCGACAGGCTCACGCTGATATACGTCGGCAGAATGGCACGTACAGGCATATTAACGTACCTGTACGTTGCCCTTTAAGACGCGGCATTGTGGGCGCACACGCCCGCCGCGAGCTCCGTGAGTGTGATCGTGGGTCCCGCGGACTCGATGTCCACGGGGATACCTGCGATCGTCTCACGAAGAGGATAAACGGGGAAATGCTGATGTAAACAAGCATTTCCCCATTCTTCCAAGTGACAGGACACTGATCACAGCTCCCTGTGACCAGGAGCGGTGATCAATATCGTGACACGTGTAACCCATTCCCCCTAGAGTTAGAATCACTTCCTAGGACACACTTAACCCCTTCAGCGCCCCCTTCTGGTTAAAACCTTCACTGCCAGTCACATTTACACAGTAATCAATGCATTTTTAAACGCACTGATCGCTGTATAAATGTGACTGGTCACAAAATAGCGCCAAAAGTGTCCAATCTGTCCGCCATAATGTCGCAGTCACGATCAAAATCAATGATTGCCGTAAAAAAAAAAATTAAAAAATAAAAATGCCATAAAACTATCCCCTATTTTCTAGTCGCTATAAATTTTGCGCAAACCAATCAATAATATTATATTATATAATATTATAATATTATTAATGTGATTTTTTTTACCAAAAATATGTAGAAGAATACGTATTGGCCTAAACTGAGGAAGAAAAAAAAACGTTTTATTTATATTTTTTGGGGATATTTATTATAGCAAAAAGTAAAAAATATTGTGTTCTTTTTAAATTTGTCGCTCTTTTTTTGTTTATAGCACAAAAAATAAAAACCACAGAGGTGATCAAATACCACCAAAAGAAATCTCTATTTGTGTGGAAAAAAAGGACGTCAATTTTGTTTGGGAGCCACTATCGCGCAATTGTCAGTTAAAGCGGCGCAGTGCCGAATCGCAAAAAGTGCTCTGGTCTTTGGCCAGCCAAATGGTCCGGGGCTGAAGTGGTTAAAGTGGTTGTAAAGGCTCAATTTTTTTTTTTACCTTCATGCATTCTATGCTAAGAGCCACCTAAAAAGGACCTACAGGAAGCTGTGCCCTGCTGTGTGTGCTAATCACTAGTATTAGCTGTTATCTCCCAGCAGTTGATATTTTCCCTGTTATGGACATACCATGCCTTATCTCACACTGTGGAGGAGATTTACTAAGACTGGAGAGCATAGCCAATCAGTTTTTAACTTCAGCTTGTTCAATTAAAGTAGAACTATAAGCAAAACTTTTTTTTCCATTTCAAATAGAGTAAGGGAGGATTATAACCCCTGTTGGCTGTTTTCTTTACATCTGTGAACCATTGGGAAGATTTCTCTTCATATCCTGTCCCATAGACAAACAAGGAAGTGAGAGGAAATTCCTGCAAATTAAGGGAATCCCTTGGGGACCCCAAGCTCACCAGAACTAGTGTCCCCATTATAAGATTTGCCTCTAATACTTTTCTGGGGACAACCCAAAATTTGGGATTTTCTTTTACTTTCAATAACAATGGTAAACACGACAAATTGAGAGGGGGACTCTCCCTAATGAGGGCACGCAGGCAGCAATAAAAACTGACAGGTGTTCTAATCCCTCTCCACTTTATCCAAAACTAAAAAAAGGTTTTGCCTTTAGTTGTAGTTTAAGCTTTGACAATAACACCATGAAGCTGATTGGTTTCTATGCATAGCTGCACCAGATTTTGCACGCTCCAGTTTTAGTAAAAATCTCCCTGTGTCTTTAGAGAGGTGACCATCTTGGTAGAGGCTCGGGGTTGTGCTTCTTTAAGTCAGGGCTCCTCCCCCCCCCTCCAAGAGAAAGCACAGATTAAATTAATGAATGAACAGTTGCAGGGAGATCCTTGCAATGCAGGTCCACAGGTTCAAGCCCTCTCCAGCAAGGAGACTAGTGAGCTGCATAGCAGTGACACCACCAAGTCTCACTCCAAAATGAGTGAGACCATCAAGGAGAGAGAGTAGTGCCTTCAATGATTTTACTGTAAATATACAGCTATGAGACTCAAAGCATAGGAGTGCTTAGGCACATGACGTACACTGCCATTCAAAACAAAATGTAATAATTCCAGTGTAATGCTCAGGCACAATTAACATTTCTAGATGTTCCTTATAAGATAACAAATCTTCAGTTTTTTTAGTTAACTTAAAAAAGAGATATCCATTTTGGGTTTAGTTGACCTTTAAATTAAATTTAAAAACATTTTCCTAATAAAGTCTTGACTTACACATGCATGAAAACCTTTCTGCAAGTCACATCTAAGTCCATCATCTCATAGAGCAACTTATTAAATAGGAAATGAAAATGCACATACATATCCCGGGACAGGAATTGAATCTGATTTGGTTAAAAGCATACTGTAAGTCTAATTTATTTATTTTTTTCCCCTCTTTTTTTCTTGACAGATAAACCACAGTAAAAGGAATTCAGCTTTTTACTGAAATAAGTCAGATATCAGCCCAAAACCTCCATTAAGACTTTCTGTTACATTATCCCTTACTGATGTCTCATCTCGATATTCTGAAACACATCACTGCCAACCTTCCATCCGTCTTACCAAAGCCCTCACTTCCTGGTGTCCACCAGGTCCGAATGCAAGGGCTGGGTTATCGATGGGCTGTTTTTCTGTTGATCTATTATTTTTTTTTTTTTCCAAGTGCCTTCAAAGTTGTGCTTCCAATTGTGCCCCTTTTTATAGCACTCCCTTCATGTCATGCCTCAATTATTCCGCGTACAAGTGAAGGAAATTATCACCCAGCTGGAGTATACCAGGACTAAGAATGTCTTTTTCCCCCCAGTGTCTCCACCATCAGTGAAAGTTACCAAGCCAGTGTTTTGTAAATCGCAGCGTCATGTTATCCTGTTTCCAGCCCTCCGTGGGAGTTGCAGCTTGTAGCAAAGAAAAAAATGGAAGCGAGAAAACCAAATGAAAACTGTTCTAGCTATTTATTAAAATTAAACAATAAGTTAAACTGATTCCTGTTGTCTGTGTTATTATTCTGTGGGGGTATGGAGTATCTGTTTATTGCATATATTGTTTACATTTCTATAAGTGTCTAATTATGAAAAGATGGTATAAAAACTGTGTGTATGAAAATCAATATGGATTTAAATACAGTTAAAGCCTATCTAAACCCAAGAACAAAAAATGTAATATATTGTAGCTTACTAGTCCTTAAATGTAATGGCTGCATTAGTTTTCTTTTTTTTTCTGGTTTTTCCCACCCTTTATTTTCACCTGGTGGTCCTGTCAGTAACGTACTTACTTTTTGTAAAACTTAATTGGGGGTTTAAAAAATGAACAGGGGAGTTGGTAGGTTATGATATATTAGCGGAAGAGTCATTAATGTCCCTGAGAACCTTAGTCCCAGAGAATTAACGTGGTTGTAAACCTCAGACATAAAATATGAAGAAAGCATATCCCTCTGTAGTGTGTCTCAATTAGGAGCACTAAGTGTCATTTCTGTCTGCTGTCTCCATCCTCTGCTATCAGCATGAGTCAATTCTGACAAGTTTTCCTGGCACCAAGAGAAAAATGGTGACAGGGGAGTGACCTCCAGCTGATTGACAGCCTCAGCTCTGTTTCTATGTGCAGTGTGGAGGGGGGGTGTCCCTTCCCTCCAATCAGCTCTCAGAGCTCTCCTCACTAAGCTCTGTATAGTGTAACTTCAGTTCTCTGCCCACTTTTTTTCTGACAGCTTAGACAAGCTTTATAAATTCTAGATTTTGAATGGAACTACTTTAGACAAGAGAAGACTGTAGATAAACAGGTACAACTTATGTAGGAGGATTTGTTTAATCTCTGTGTATCACCTGAGGCCTTTCACTTCACTGGGTATATACAAGGGTTTACAACCACTTTAACCTCCCCGGCGGTTTTCCCGAGTGTGGCTCGGGGTTCAATTTCAGCACCATTAGCGGTAACCCTGAGCCACACTCGGGATTGCATTGCAGGATCCTGGTGCGGGTTACTTACCTTGTCCCCAGGATCCTGCGATGTCCCCCCGCTGTGTCCGCCGGCTCTGTCCTCTGCCTGAAGCCTCTGTCTGCCGGGCTCCCTTCCCTGCAAGCGTCACAAAAGGTGGGGGCGGAGACCGGTGGCAAATTCAAAAAATGTAAAAATCATAATACATACAGTACACTGTAATCTTACAGATTACATTACTGTATGAAATTGCTTCACATCCCTTTTGTCCCCAGTGGTTTGTCCAGTGCCCTGCATGCAGTTTTATATGATATATACTGTTCTTTCTGCCTGGAAACTGGAGATTGTCCATGGCAACCAAAAATTGTCCCTTTACGTCAAAAGTGGCTTTAGACCAGCTAGAAAACAGGGATAGTAAATTAGAACACTTGCAGAATTGAGCGATAGTGAATCGTGGGGAAATTCATTTTATTATTATTATTTTTTATAATTATTTATATGTATTTATTATATTATAATTTATGATTTTGTGTTTCAAACTTTATCATACCCGGGATATCTACTAGACTCGTGTTTGGACAGATTTAAGTGTGTTATTGCTAAGAATTACAGGCCTACAATATAAAACGCCCAATTTCTATGCAAAATAATTGTACCGCTTTGAGATGCAAAAATCTGACATAATCATACCACCAGGGAGGTTAAGAAGTGATTGATGGGTTAGGAGTATCAAGGATGTTGTCTAATGATTGTGGATTGAGCTAATAGTATGCTAATGGTGAAAGTTCTAGTAAGAGTATTAACTTAGTTGTCCTTTCTGAAGAAGGGGTTTTGTGTATGTCCTCTGTTGGTGATAACATCACTCGGTTTGTTGTTGGGGGTCTCCCTGAATGGAAAATCAATTGGATGTTTCCTGAGTATTATTGCTATTGCTGATGTTAAACTTTTTGAAATTGAAAAATGTTTTATAATCAAGAAGAATTACATTTTTTTTTTTTTAAGAAACTAGAACTCGATAGGCTATGCACAAGTAAAGACAAGGCTCTGGAAATACAAAAGATTCCCCGCTGAGCACACAGGTTCCACATAGAGGAGGCGCCCGTGTAAAAGAAGCCTAAACAGAACTTTCACCAATAGCACACTATCACCTCCATTCACAATCAAGAGACAAAATCCCCAGTACACAAACAACTCCACAATCACAAACAGTATTAAAAATAAAAACAATGGGAACATTGCAATTCCACCCTCAGTGGATGCAACTAAGGAAAATGACGACATTCTCTTCTCCAATCCGAACCAGTAACAAACGTCATGTGACCGCAGTGATTGGCTGTGGCTGCAAGGTGGCACGCAAACATGTGGCCTCTCAGCGGCTGGGTCTTGGCACCCAGCAGCTGTTTATCTGCGTACCACAACGCAGACACAGCTGTGCTGAGAGCGTGTGCCCTGCGCACTACCGGCGCAGTTACTGGCAGCTAACAGAAAGCTCCGGATCACTGCTTGCAACCCTGCGTGCTGCCTTTCAGTGCCCATCAGTGCCGCTCATCCGTGCCCCCTATCAGTGCTCATCAGTGCCACATATAAGTGCCCATTAGTGCCGCCCTATCAGTGCTCATTAGGGATGAGCTTCGAGTTCGAGTCGAACTCATGTTCGACTCGAACATCGGCTGTTCGCAAGTTCGCCGAACAGCGAACAATTTGGGGTGTTCGCGGCAAATTCGAATTCCGCTGAACACCCTTTAAAAGTCTATGGGAGAAATCAAAAGTGCTAATTTTAAAGGCTTATATGCAAGTTATTGTCATAAAAAGTGTTTGGGGACCTGGATCCTGCACCAGGGGAAATGGATCAATGCAAAAAAAAGTTTTAAAAACGGACGTTTTTTTCAGGAGCAGAGATTTTAATAATGCTTAAAGTCAAACAATAAAGTGTAATATCCCTTTAAATTTCATAGCTGGGGGGTGTCTTTAGTATGCCTGTAAAGGGGCGCATGTTTCCGGTGTTTAGAACAGTCTGACAGCAAAATGACATTTCAAAGGAAAAAAAGTCATTTAAAACTACTCGCGGCTATTGCATTGTCGGGCCGAAAATACATATAAAAGTTCATTGATAAAAACGGCATGGGAATTCCCCACAGGGGAACCCCGAACCAAAATTTAAAAAAAAAATGACGTGGGGGTCCCCCTAAATTCCATACCAGGCCCTTCAGGTCTGGTATGGATATTAAGGGGAACCCCGGCCAAAAAAAAATGACGTGGGGGTCCCCCTAAATTCCATACCAGACCCTTATCTGAGCACGCAACCTGGCAGGCCGCAGGAAAAGAGGTTGGGACAAGAGAGCGCCCCCCCTCCTGAACCGTACCAGGCCACATGCCATCAACATTGGGAGGGTGCTTTGGGGTAGCCCCCCAAAACATCTTGTCCCCATGTTGATGAGGACAAGGGCCTCATCCCCACAACCCTGGCCGGTGGTTGTGGGGGTCTGCGGGTGGGGGGGCTTATCGGAATCTGATAATCTCCCGACCCCCCCGTGGGTGAAATGGTAAGGGGGTACCCTACCATTTCACTAAAAAACTGTCAAAAATGTTAAAAATGACAAGAGACAGTTTTTGACAATTCCTTTATTTAAATGCTTCTTCTTTCTTCTATCTTCCTTCATCTTCTTCTTCTGGTTCTTCTGGCTCTTACTCCGGTGTTCTCGTCCAGCATCTCCCCTGCGGCGTCTTCTATCTTCTTCTCCTCGGGCCGCTCCGCACCCATAGCATGGGGGGAGGCTCCCGCTCTTCTCTTCATCTTCTTCTCTTCTTCATCTTCTTCTCTTCATCTTCTTCTCCGGGCCGCTCCGCATTCATGCTGGCATGGTGGGAGGCTCCCGCTGTGTGACGCGTCTCCTCTTCTGACGGTTCCTAAATAAGGAGGGGCGGGGCCACCCGGTGACCCCGCCCCCTCTGACGCAGGGACTTCCCTGTGGCATTCCCTGTGACGTCACAGGGAAGTCCCGTCAAGTCACCGTGCGTCAGAGGGGGACGGGGTCACCGGGTGGCCCCGCCCGATGTTATTTAAGAACCGTCAGAAGAGGAGACGCGTCACACAGCGGGAGCCTCCCACCATGCCAGCATGGATGCGGAGCGGCCCGGAGAAGAAGATGAAGAAGAGAAGAAGATGAAGAGAAGAAGATGAAGAAGAGAAGAAGATGAAGAGAAGAGCGGGAGCCTCCCCCCACCCCCGCCCCCCCGTTATTTAAGAACCGTCAGAAGAGGAGACGCGTCACACAGTGGGAGCCTCCCACCATGCCAGCATGGATGCGGAGCGGCCCGGAGAAGAAGATGAAGAAGAGAAGATGAAGAGAAGAAGATGAAGAAGAGAAGAAGATGAAGAAGAAAAGAAGATGAAGAGAAAAGCGGAAGCCTCCCTCCATGCCATCATGGATGCGGAGCGGCCCGAGGAGAAGAGATGCTGGAAGAGAACACCAGAGGAAGAACCAGAAGAACCAGAAGAAGAAGAAGATGAAGGAAGATAGAAGAAAGAAGAAAGAAGAAGCATTTAAATAAAGGAATTGTCAAAAACTGTCTCTTGTCATTTTTAACATTTTTGACAGTTTTTTAGTGAAATGGTAGGTACCCCCTTACCATTTCACACGGTGGGGCGGGAACTGGGGGTCCCCTTGTTAAAGGGGGCTTCCAGATTCCGATAAGCCCCCTGCCCGCAGACCCCCACAACCACCAGCTAGGGTTGTGGGGATGAGGCCCTTGTCCTCATCAACATGGGGACAAGGTGTTTTGGGGGGCTTCCCCAAAGCACCCTCCCAATGTTGAGGGCATGTGGCCTGGTACGGTTCAGGGGGGGGCGCTCTCTCTCCCCCCCTCTTTTCCTGCGGCCTGCCAGGTTGCGTGCTCAGATAAGGGTCTGGTATGGATTTTTGGGGTGACCCCAAGTCATTTTTTTTTTTTTAAATTTTGGCCAGGGTTCCCCTTTATATCCACACCAGACCTGTAAGGCCTGGTATGGAATTTAGCGGGACCCCCACGTAATTTTTTTTTTTAATTTTGGTTCGGGGTTCCCCTGTGGGGAATTCCCATGCCGTTTTTATCAATGAACTTTCATGTGTATTGTCGGACCGGCAATGCAATAGCCGCGAGTTTTAAATGACTTATTTCCTTTGAAATGTCATTTTGCTGTCAGACTGTTCTAAACACAGGAAACATGCGCCCCTTTACAGGCATACTATAGACACCCCCCAGCTATGAAACTTAAAGGGATATTACACTTTTATTGTTTGACTTTAAGCATTATTAAAATCACTGCTCCTGAAAAAACGTCAGTTTTTAAAACTTTTTTTTGCATTGATCCATGTCCCCAGGGGCAGGACCCAGGTCCCCAAACACTTTTTATGACAATAACTTGCATATAAGCCTTTAAAATTAGCACTTTTGATTATTCATGTTCGTGTCCCATAGACTTTAACGGTGTTCGCGTGTTCGAACAAACTTTTTTCCTGTTCGCATGTTCTGGTGCGAACCGAACAGGGGGGTGTTCGGCTCATCCCTAGTGCTCATCTGTGCTGCATATCAGTGCCACCTATCAGTGTCCATGAGTGTTGCATATTAGTGCCTCCTCATCGGTGCCATCCCATCAGTGCCGCCTCATCAGTGCCTCTCAGTACAGCTTATCAGTGCCCATCAGTGCAGCCTCATTAGCACACATTAGTGAAGGAGAAAAATGACTTGTTTACAAAATTTTCTGACAGAAACTAAAGAAAACTTCTTTTGTTTCAAAATTGTATGGTCTTTTTTTCATTTTTTTTTTTAGCAAAAATTAAAAAACCCAGCGGTGATTAAATACCACCAAAGGAAAGCCCTTTTTGTGGGAAGAAAATGATAAAAACATTTATTTGGGTACAGCGTTGCAAGACCGCGCAATTGTCATTAAAAATGCAACAGCACTGAAAACTGGTCTGGGCAGGAAGGGGGTGAAAGTGCCCTGTATTGAGGTAGTTAAAGTGGTAGTCTCCCATATTGTTAGTACAGTGTCTTGAAAAAGTATTCACACCCCTTGCAATTTCACACATTTTGTCATGTTACAACCAAAAACCTAAATGTATTTTATTGGAATTTTATGTGATAGACCAACACAAAGTGGCACATAATTGTGTAGTGGAAGGAAATTTATAAATGTTTTTCAGGTTTTTTTTACAAATAAATATGTGTGGCGTGCATTTGTATTCAGCCCCCCCGAGTCAATACTTTGTAGAACCACCTTTCTCTGCAAATTAAAGCTGCAAGTCTTTTGGGGGATGTCTCTACCAGATTTGCATATCTATAGAGTGAAATTTTTGCCCATTCTTCCTAGCAAAATAGCTCAAGCTCTGTCAGATTGGAAATAGAGCGTCTGTGAACAGCAATTTTCAAGTCTTGCCACATATTCTCAATTGGATTTAGGTCTGGACTTTGACTGGACCATTCTAACACATGAATATGCTTTGATCTAAACCATTACATTGTAGCTCTGGCTGTTTGTTTAGGGTCGTTGTTCTGCTGGAAGGTGAACCTCCGCCCCAGTCTCAAGCCTTTTGCAGACTCTAACAGATTTTTCTATTAAGATTGCCCTGTATTTGGCTCCATCCGTCTTCCCATCAACTCTGACCAGCTTTCCTGTCCCTGCTGAAGAAAAGCATCCTCACAACATGATGCTGCCACCACCATGTTTCATAGTGGGAATGGTGTGTTCAGGGTGAAGTGCACTGTTAGTTTTCCCGTACACAAAGCATTTTGCTTTTTGGCCAAAAAGTTCAGTTTTGGTCTCATCTGACCAGAGCTCCTTCTTCCACGTGTTTGCTGTGTCCCCCACATGGCTAACTGCAAATGGGAATTCTTATGGACTTCTTATGGTCTTCTTTCTTCTTGCCACTCCTCCATAAAGGTCAGATATGTGGAGTGCACAACTAATAGTTGTCCTGTGGACAGATTCTCCCACCTGAGCTGTGGATCTCTGCAGCTCCTCCAGAGTTACCATGGGCCTCTTGGCTGCTTCTCTGATTAATGCTCTCCTTGCCCGGCCTGTCAGTTTAGGTGGATGGCTATGTCTTGGTAGGTTTGCAGTTGTGCCATACTCTTTCCATTTTCGGATGATGGATTGAACAGTGCTCTGTGAGATGTTCAAAGCTTGGGATATTTTTTTAAAACCTAACCCTTCCTTAAACTTCTCTACAGCTTTATCCCTGACCTGTCTGGTGTGTTACTTGGCCTTCATGATGCTGTTTGTTCACTAAGGTTCTCCAACAAACCTTTTGTGGGCTTCACAGAACAGATGTATTTATACTGAGATTAAATTGCACACAGGTGGAATATATTTACCAATTTGGTGACTTATGAAGGCAATTGGTTCCACTGGATTTTAGTTAGGGGTATCAGAGTAAAGGGGGCTGAATACAAATGCAAGCCACACTTTATAATTTTCCTTCACATTTATGTGCCACTTTGTGTTGGTCTATCACATAAAATCTCAATAATATACATTTACATTTTTGGTTGTAACATGACAAAATGTGGAAAATTTCAAGAGCTATGAATACTTTTTCAAGGCACTAAATGTGGTGCATACTAGCACATTATGGCCAAACACTGCGGGGGGTGGGGGTGGGGCATTGTTTTCATCTTAGAGCTATATTCATCACTCCTATATGATCTAAATTCTTTACAGACGGGACATGAGAGGTGCCTACAGGGAATGAAGAAAACTGAGTGATGCTCCTCCTTAGTGTTTACAAATCTAGATTAAACGTGCATAATTGTACTTGTGCCCTGAGAGTGTTTTAGTCTAATCCAGCAATTTACTATCAGATTTGGGAATGTTTGTATTTCTAACAGCCTTTCTCAACTTTTTTACCCCTGGGGAACATTTGAAACTGTCAGGTCTTGAGGAACCCCTGCTAAAAAAGGATTATATCTAGAGCTCATGCTATATTAGCGTGATCAGAAGAAAGTTTAACCACTTGCCGCTAAATCACATATATGAACGGGATTAGCTTCAAGTAGTTATACCAGGATTAAAGTGGATGTAAATCCAATGTCATCCTTTCTAAACTATTGCCATAGGGGTTATCTATAAGGATATACAAGCCTCCTGCATGTATCTTTACCTGTCAAATGTCTCCCCTCTGTCTGTTATTAGACACGAAAAACTGCATAATCTATGGGTGGGTCTGTTGTCTGGAGTTCGGTGGGTGGAGTCGTGATGTCAGTAGACTTCCCGCCCCTCTACACTCCCCCTGTCAATATGCATTTTCTCCTGTGTATTTCTTACACTGAACTTCTGCTATGATCTCTAACATCCAGTGAAAAGACAGGAAAGTAACCACATAACTTCAGCATGCCAAATCATGCTGAGGTGTGGAACAGCCAAGTATGATATCAAAAAGAAAAAAAAAAAAAATTTGGGTTTACATCCACTTTAAGGCTACACCTGTATGCCATATCCTAGGTTGTTTTTTTTAAGCCAGCGATGCTCTTTCATCTAAAAGCAATTCTAGCATGATAGAGAGAGGGGACATCTGGGGTCTTATATAGACCCCAGATGTCTCTATAGAGAGGACCTGTCATGCTTTATTTCTATCACACGGAATGTTTACATTTCTTATGGAAGAAATAAAAGTGATAAATAAATAAAGGGACAATGTAAAAAAAAGCAATAAAACAAATAATAATTAAAAAAAATCTTTAAAGTGCCCCCGTCTACGCAGAGGCAATACGTAAGTTGAGCACGCATATGTAAATGGTGTTCGCACCATACATGTGAGGTATCGCTGCGAACGTTTGAGCGAGAGCAATAATTCTAGCACTAGAACTTCTCTGTAACTCTACACAGGTAACCTGCTAAAAAAATTAAGGCGTGGCCTATGGATATTTTTAAGTATCGTAGTTTGCTGCCATTCCACGATCGTGCGCCAATTTAAAGCGTGACATGTTAAGAATCTATTTACTCAGCGTAACATCTTTTACATGTTACAAAAAATGGTGTTTTCTGCATGCGGGTGCCAAAGAATACCAAATCCCATGGTCCTGCAGTACTGTGCAGTTTGGTGCAGTGCGCTTTGAAAAAGTAGTGCCTACACTACTTTTTCCACGCTCCAATGCATTTTGCAACAGACTGCAAGGAAACTGCACAGGAACGGGTACGTTCTGGTGTGACCCGGCCCTTACATAATTTTTTACATAATACGTTATTATGAATCTTACCTGCTACACCAAGAACTAAGGATCCATAATTCTGAAGAAAAGGCTATGTAGGTTTTAAAACAAACCAGATACAAGCAAAACAAATCTTGCAAAGATAAACAAGCACAACACAAGGTTTTAGGGCCAGTTCAAACCACAATTTCTGCGTTCCGGATACATTTCAACATGCATTCCGCTTCTCAAAATGGAACATTTGGGGAAAAGTACCGTACCTGTACATGCAGATAAACACTGTTTCAGAAGCCATTGCCATTTACCCAAGCACAGTTGTGTACAGAAATGTACCTGTATTGGTGACTGTACAGGGCACGTGTGGCTCCCTGGGAGGTCTGTGTGCATGAGGCACTGTTATGTAAATGGTTATGTTCCATAAAGACCTTGTATATACAGTATCTCACAAAAGTGAATACACCCCTCACATTTCTGTGAATATTTTATTATATCTTTTCATGTGACAACACTAAAGGAATGACACTTTGTTACAATGTAAAGTAGTGAGTGTACAGCTTGTATAACAGTGTAAATTTGCTGTCCCCTCAAAATAACTCAACACATCCTCCCTCTTTGCTGTTTCTCTTACACTCTTCCTTCTCTTTCCCTTTTTCTTTCTTCTTATCTTTTCCTCTAGATATATTTCAACTCCCTTCTCAGACATGTGAAGATATGTGGTCAGGGCCTCTCAGGGTACTCCTCTGAGGCCCTTTCCACAGTCATTACTCTCCTTTGTAAGTAATTGTACTATAACTGCCTGTGCCATGTGCGTCAGCTGGGAGTTTATTCTCCCCTACACTTCCTTTACTTATGATGTAATGTTATCACCTGGTTAACATGTACGAAGACACTGGCTCATCGTTTTACATTGTCATTGTCTCTCATGCAATGTTTGTTATTATCTAGCTACCTATAATAAATAAAAAAATATTGAACAAAAATAACTCAACACACAGCCATTAATGTCTAAACCACTCGCAACAAAAGTGAGTACACCCCTAAGTGAAAATGTCCAAATTGGGCCCAAAAAAGAATTGTTGCTCTACATAAAGATGGCCTAGGCTATAAGAAGATTGCCAAGACCCTGAAACTGAGCTGCAGCACGGTGGCCAAGACCATACAGCGGTTTAACAGGACAGGTTCCACTCAGAACAGGCCTCGCCATGGTCAACCAAAGAAGTTAAGTGCACGTGTTCAGCGTCATATCCAGATGTTGTCTTTGGGAAATAGACGTATGAGTGCTGCCAGCATTGCTGCAGAGGTTGAAGGGATGGGGGGTCAGCCTGTCAGTGCTCAGACCATACGCCACACACTGCATCAAATTGGTCTGCATGGCTGTCATCCCAGAAGGAAGCCTCTTCTAAAGATGTTGCACAAGAAAGCCTGCAAACAGTTTGCTGAAGACAAACAGACTAAGGACATGGATTACTGGAACCATGTCCTGTGGTCTAAAGAGACCAAGATAAACTTATTTGGTTTGGATGGTGTCAAGTGTGTGTGGCGGCAACTAGGTGAGGAGTACAAAGACCAGTGTGTCTTGCCTACAGTCAAGCATGGTGGTGGGAGTGTCATGGTCTGGGGCTGCATGAGTACTGCCGAAACTGGGGAGCTACAGTTCATTGAGGGAACCATGAATGCCAACATGTACTGTGACATACTAAAGCAAAGCATGATCCCCTCCCTTTGGATACTGGGCCGCAGGGCAGTATTCCAACATGATGACTACCCCAAACACACCTCCAAAATGACCACTGCCTTGCTAAAGAAGCTGAGGGTAAAGGTGATGGACTGGCCAAGCATGTCTTCAGACCTAAACTCTATTGAGCATATGTGGGGCATCCTCAAACGGAAGGTGGATGAGCGCAAGGTCTCTAACATCCACCAGCTCCATGATGTCGTCATGGAGGAGTGGAAGAGGACTCCAGTGGCAACCTGTGAAGCTCTGGTGAACTTCATGCCCAAGAGGGTTAAGGCAGTGCTGGAAAATAATGGTGGCCACACAAAAAATTTACACTTTGGGACCAATTTGGACATTTTCACTTAGGGGTGTACTCACTTTTGTAGCCAGACATTAATGGCTGTGTGTTGAGTTATTTTGAGGGGACAGAAAATTTACACTGTTATACAAGCTGTACACTCACTACTCTACATTGTAGCAAAGTGTCATTTCTTCAGTGTTGTCACATGAAAAGATATAATAAAATATTTATAAAAATGTGAGGGGTGTACTCACTTTTGTGAGATACTGTATGGGCCCAGCTCAACTTTCATGCATGCATCCACTTTAACCCCTTCATGTCCAGCCACAATATACTTTAATTAGGGTCTGTACACCCAGGGGGGCTTCAGAAAGGACCAATCATGTGACCACTATGATTGGCTATCACAGTGGTCACATGATCAAGAGCCAGTCTTGGTCTTTGACAGCTCGGTTTCTGTGATGGGAGCATGCAGTGACTGCGCTCTCAGTTAAAACATATTTGACTTCGCTGGTACATATATGAGTTACGTGGGCAGTAAGGTTAAAAAAAATGCTAGACGGCTACAAAGACTGCGTTTCTTTCTATAAAAAAAAAACAGCACATGGGATGTACAGTATAAAATACATCTGTTGTTGTGGTGCCCAAGAGCCGCAGTGGATTATTCCCCATAGAAATGCATGACCAAAAATGCTGTGAAACGCGTAACTGCCTGACTACTGTTTTCTTAATGCATGTGTATGAGCATATTTTTTCAAAACATTTGCGCTTTGATAAATACGTGTGTAATACCTGGTGCACATGATGAGATCGTCCGTGGGTTTTTTTTGCTTGCTAATCTCATATCAAAAATGAAGAGTTTACTAAACTTACGAAAATTCTCGTATGACGGAATAAAAATTCAGAAGTGATGTCATGTGTTGTAGTGTATTTGTATTGCATCTTCTAATGACAACTGCACTGATTAAACAAAAATCATACGAAAAAATTTTTCGTGCATGTCCGATAGGATAATTTTGGATGAACTGTCATGATCGGCTCTGAAAAGCTCTGTACTAACGATCTGATTATCGTACGATCACTCCGAAAGTGGTATTTTTCATACGATTTTCTAATTGTGTGCACAGGGGGTTTAAAGTGGCGTTCCACCCAAAATTGGCTCTTCTGCTTTAAGGCCTCCTAACCCCCTGACATGCCACATTTGGCAAGTCATTTTTTTTGTAGCTGCTGACTTTTAATAAACAGAAAAATGAGCGGAACTCCGCTTTAAGTGTCTGTGTCAGAAGTTACAAACGCATGCCATTGTTGATAATGCATCCCTATGGGCAAAAATACGCTGCAAATTCCAGTGCCCCAACAACAGACCTATTTTACACTATATGCCAATACCCTGTTCTTTACGGCCCTGTGCAAGAGGCATAATAGTGATAAGGACCCCCCCGACAGGAAAATTTACCAAATTTACCTCATAAACATAAATGTTAATGGCTGACAGACTAATGTACTAAATTTAACTCATAAACATGGATATTAATGGAGGTAAGGACTCTCTGATAAAGACAAATGTACCTCAATAGCCTCATAACAATGAATATTAATGGTGGTAAGGGCTCTCTGACAAAAATATATACCCAATTTACCTCATAAATATGAATATTAAAGTGGGAGTAAACTCCCATGTATGAATTGTACCTATAGGTAAGCCTATAATAAGGCTTACCTATATGTACTGTAAATATCTCCTAAACCTACACCGTTTACGAGATATTTACTGTACATGTAGCCAGTGACGTCACTGGCACATGCACGCTGAAGAAAATGCCGTACCTTCAGAGTCCTGTGCCGTACACCGGGGCTCCCATGCGCACGCGCGGGAGTGACGACCATCCCAGCTCCGACCACTCACACAGCCGATGCCAGCGAACCTAGTAAGGTGACCGGGTGAAGATGGAAGCCCCTTCAGCGGTGACAGTGGGCCGCTGGAAGGCTTCATTTTCAGGTAAGCTCCATATAATGTGCTAGTATGTGATGCATACTAGCACATTATAACATTGCCTTGCAGGTTTAAAAAAAAAGAAAAAACACTCAGTGATTTAATACTGTTTTCATAATAGTAAGGACTCCCTAACAAGAAAATGTACCAAATTTACCTCATAAATATTAATATTAATGGCTAGTATACTAATGTATTAAATTTACCTCTCAAACATGAATGTTATTGGTGGTAAGGACTCTCTGACAGAAAAATGTACTAAATTTACCTCATAAATATAAATGGTGGTAAGGACTTTCTGACAGAAAAATATACCAAATTTACCTCATAGATATAAATGGTGGTAAGGACTCTCTGACAGAAAAATGTGCCAAATTTACCTCATAAATATAAATGGTGGTAAGGACTCTGACAGAAAAATATACCAAATTTACCTCAGAAATATAAATGGTGGTAAAGACTTTCTGACAGAAAAATATACCAAATTTACCTCATAATTAAAAATGGTGTTAAGGACTCTCTGACAGAAAAATATGCCAAATTTACCTCATAAATATAAATGGTGGTAAGGACTCTCTGACAGAAAAATATACCAAATGTACCTCAGAAATATAAATGGTGGTAAGGACTCTCTGACAGAAAAATATACCAAATTTACCTCGTAAATATAAATGGTGGTAAGGAATCTCTGACAGAAAAATGTGCCAAATTTACCTCATAAATATAAATCATGGTAAGGACTCTCTGACAGAAAAATATGCCAAATTTACTGCATAAATATAAATGGTGGTAAGGACTCTCTGACAAAAAATGTGCCAAATTTATCTCATAAATATAAATGGTGGTAAGGACTTTCTGACAGAAAAATATACCAAATGTACCTCGTAAATATAGATGGTGGTAAGGACTCTCTGACAGAAAAATATACCAAATGTACCTCAGAAATATAAATGGTGGTAAGGACTCTCTGACAGAAAAATATACCAAATTTACCTCAGAAATATAAATGGTGGTAAGGACTCTCTGACAAAAAATGTGCCAAATTTACCTCATAAATATAAATCATGGTAAGGACTCTCTGACAGAAAAATGTGCCAATTTTACCTCATAAATATAAATGGTGGTAAGGACTCTCTGGCAGAAAAATGTGCCAAATTTACTGCATAAATATAAATGGTGGTAAGGACTCTCTGACAGAAAAATATACCAAATTTACCTCATAATTATAAATCGTGGTAAGGACTCTCTGACAGAAAAATGTGCCAAATTTACCTCAGAAATATAAATGGTGGTAAGGACCCTCTGACAGAAAAATATACCAAATTTATCTCGTAAATATAAATGGTGGTAAGGACTCTCTGACAGAAAAATATACCAAATTTACCTCATAGATATAAATGGTGGTAAGGACTCTCTGACAGAAAAATGTGCCAAATTTACCTCATAAATATAAATGGTGGTAAGGACTCTGACAGAAAAATATACCAAATTTACCTCAGAAATATAAATGGTGGTAAAGACTTTCTGACAGAAAAATATACCAAATTTACCTCATAATTAAAAATGGTGTTAAGGACTCTCTGACAGAAAAATATGCCAAATTTACCTCATAAATATAAATGGTGGTAAGGACTCTCTGACAAAAAATGTGCCAAATTTACCTCATAAATATAAATGGTGGTAAGGACTCTCTGACAGAAAAATATACCAAATGTACCTCAGAAATATAAATGGTGGTAAGGACTCTCTGACAGAAAAATATACCAAATTTACCTCGTAAATATAAATGGTGGTAAGGAATCTCTGACAGAAAAATGTGCCAAATTTACCTCATAAATATAAATCATGGTAAGGACTCTCTGACAGAAAAATATGCCAAATTTACTGCATAAATATAAATGGTGGTAAGGACTCTCTGACAAAAAATGTGCCAAATTTATCTCATAAATATAAATGGTGGTAAGGACTTTCTGACAGAAAAATATACCAAATGTACCTCGTAAATATAGATGGTGGTAAGGACTCTCTGACAGAAAAATATACCAAATGTACCTCAGAAATATAAATGGTGGTAAGGACTCTCTGACAGAAAAATATACCAAATTTACCTCAGAAATATAAATGGTGGTAAGGACTCTCTGACAAAAAATGTGCCAAATTTACCTCATAAATATAAATCATGGTAAGGACTCTCTGACAGAAAAATGTGCCAATTTTACCTCATAAATATAAATGGTGGTAAGGACTCTCTGGCAGAAAAATGTGCCAAATTTACTGCATAAATATAAATGGTGGTAAGGACTCTCTGACAGAAAAATATACCAAATTTACCTCATAATTATAAATCGTGGTAAGGACTCTCTGACAGAAAAATGTGCCAAATTTACCTCAGAAATATAAATGGTGGTAAGGACCCTCTGACAGAAAAATATACCAAATTTATCTCGTAAATATAAATGGTGGTAAGGACTCTCTGACAGAAAAATATACCAAATGTACCTCAGAAATATAAATGGTGGTAAGGACTCTCTGACAGAAAAATATACCAAATTTACCTCAGAAATATAAATGGTGGTAAGGACTCTCTGACAAAAAATGTGCCAAATTTACCTCATAAATATAAATCATGGTAAGGACTCTCTGACAGAAAAATGTGCCAATTTTACCTCATAAATATAAATGGTGGTAAGGACTCTCTGGCAGAAAAATGTGCCAAATTTACTGCATAAATATAAATGGTGGTAAGGACTCTCTGACAGAAAAATATACCAAATTTACCTCATAATTATAAATCGTGGTAAGGACTCTCTGACAGAAAAATGTGCCAAATTTACCTCAGAAATATAAATGGTGGTAAGGACTCTCTGACAGAAAAATATAACAAATTTACTGCAGAAGTACAAATGGTGGTAAGGAATCTGTGACAGAAAAATGTGCCAAATTTACCTCATCAGTCTCAGTTCACACGTGTGCGATACGGAAACCAGCGCGATTCCAGTGCGGGTTCCTGCATTGCACCTGAATAACCGTCGGTTCACGCTGCCCTCTGCAAACCGCTGTGGGTGTCAATACAAAGTTAATGACACCCCCAGATCGATTCGCAGATCGCAGTGCGTCCTGTGAAACGGTGCAGAAATTGGATTGCATAAGTGTGAACACCCATGCGATCCGATTCCAGTGTGGACGAAAAAAAAAGGATCCTGCACCATTTCGGTGCGAATGCGATGCGATTTCAGCCACACGGTTTTTATGGCTGAATTTGCGTCGCACAGACATCGCATGTGATCCTCACAGCAAAGCGGTGCCAATGGCATGCAATGTCTGACATCGCACAAGTGTGAACCGGAACTCAATATGAATATTATTGGTGGTAAGGACTCTATGACAGAAAAATGTACCAAATTGACCTCATAAATATGAATATTAATTGGCTGATAGAATAATGTACTAAATCCACTTCATAAACATATTAATATTAATGGTGGTAAGGACTCCCTGATAAGACAAATGTACTCATAACAGTGAATATTAATGGCTGACAGACTAATGTACTCATAAACATGAATATATTAGCAGTAAGGACTCCCCAACAGGAAAATGTGATAAATTTACCTCATAAATATAAATATAAATGGTGGTAAGGGCTCTCTGACAGAAAAATGTGCCAAATTTACCTCACAGACATAAATATGAATGGCCGCGGATAGACAAATGTACCTGATAAAGTTGAATGAAGAAATGTCCTGTGAGAGGGGAATCCCCTCAGATGAGTGCAGGCTGTGATGGAGAACAGAGGAAAAAGCTGGGAAATCACATGATGTGTGATCATACAGGGGACGGTCAGTACTGGGTCATATAATGAATGACGGGAAATGATGGGACACCTCAGGTGACAGGAAAGTACCCGAGGATGTCACTGGAAATGCCCTCAGAGCTCTTAGTAATAAACAACACATGTATGTGGGGCTCACACACGGGACACATACCTCCGAGGGGCGGGGACACCTCTGTCTGTAGGCGGGGACACCTCTGAGGGGCGGTGATATGGAGCTCTGTGGCTGTCACCGCACAGTCCGCCAATTCCTTCCTCACTTTCTCCTCCGCGGGGCTGGATGGGCGGGGCTACAGGCAGTGAGTGAGAGTCACATGACCAGCTTCTCCTCGCACTTGCGGGTCAGCGGTGCGTAGTACACATAGATCACTTACAGTGTTTATTGGTTAGGACTTGTCTCCAAGGTAGCAGAGCCCGCCTCCCAGACTTATCTCCACTGAGTGTCCCCGCCCTTTTCTTTTCTCATCCTGGAATGTCGTGGGAAGGTGGAGAGGTGAGAGTGGGCTTATAGGGGTAAGGAGGGGGCTGGGAAAAGAAGGGTCCTGATTACATACAGGTGGTATAGTGTGGGGGTCCTGGTTATATACAGGTGGGGGGGTATTGGGGTCCTGGTTACATGCAGGTGGTATAGTGGGGGGTACTGGGGTCCTGGTTACATGCAGGTAGTATAGTGTGGGGGTACTGGGGTCCTGGTTATATACAGGTGGTATAGTGTGGGGGTACTGGGGTCCTGGTTATATACAGGTGGTATAGTGTGGGGGTACTGGGGTCCTGGTTATATACAGGTGGTATAGTGTGGGGGTACTGGGGTCCTGGTTATATACAGGTGGTATAGTGTGGGGGTACTGGGGTCCTGGTTATATACAGGTGGTATAGTGTGGGGGTACTGGGGTCCTGGTTATATACAGGTGGTATAGTGTGGGGGTACTGGGGTCCTGGTTACATGCAGGTAGTATAGTGTGGGGGTACTGGGGTCCTGGTTATTTACAGGTGGTATAGTGTGGGGGTACTGGGGTCCTGGTTATTTACAGGTGGTATAGTGTGGGGGTACTGGGGTCCTGGTTATATACAGGTGGTATAGTGTGGGGGTACTGGGGTCCTGGTTATATACAGGTGGTATAGTGTGGGGGTACTGGGGTCCTGGTTATATACAGGTGGGGGGGTATTGGGGTCCTGGTTACATGCAGGTGGTATAGTGGGGGGTACTGGGGTCCTGGTTACATGCAGGTAGTATAGTGTGGGGGTACTGGGGTCCTGGTTATTTACAGGTGGTATAGTGTGGGGGTACTGGGGTCCTGGTTATATACAGGTGGTATAGTGGGGGGTACTGGGGTCCTGGTTATATACAGGTGGTATAGTGTGGGGGTACTGGGGTCCTGGTTATATACGGGTTGTATAGTGTGGGGGTACTGGGGTCCTGGTTATATACAGGTGGTATAGTGTGGGGGTACTGGGGTCCTGGTTACATGCAGGTAGTATAGTGTGGGGGTACTGGGGTCCTGGTTATTTACAGGTGGTATAGTGTGGGGGTACTGGGGTCCTGGTTATTTACAGGTGGTATAGTGTGGGGGTACTGGGGTCCTGGTTATATACAGGTGGTATAGTGTGGGGGTACTGGGGTCCTGGTTATATACAGGTGGTATAGTGTGGGGGTACTGGGGTCCTGGTTATATACAGGTGGGGGGGTATTGGGGTCCTGGTTACATGCAGGTGGTATAGTGGGGGGTACTGGGGTCCTGGTTACATGCAGGTAGTATAGTGTGGGGGTACTGGGGTCCTGGTTATTTACAGGTGGTATAGTGTGGGGGTACTGGGGTCCTGGTTATATACAGGTGGTATAGTGTGGGGGGTACTGGGGTCCTGGTTATATACAGGTGGTATAGTGTGGGGGTACTGGGGTCCTGGTTATATACAGGTGGTATAGTGTGGGGGTACTGGGGTCCTGGTTATATACAGGTGGTATAGTGTGGGGGTACTGGTTATATACAGGTGGTATAGTGTGGGGGTACTGAGGTCCTGGTTATATACAGGTGGTATAGTGGGGCGTACTGGGGTCCTGGTTATATATAGGTGGTATAGTGGGGGGGGGTCCTGGTTATATACAAGTGGTATAATGTGGGGGTACTGGGGTCCTGGTTATATACAGGTGGTATAGTGTGGGGGTACTGGGGTCCTGGTTACATACAGGTGGTATAGTGGGGGGTACTGGGGTCCTAGTTATATACAGGTGGTTTAGTGTGGGGGTACTGGGGTCCTGGTTTATACAGGTGGTATAGTGTGGGGGTACTGGGGTCCTGGTTATATACAGGTGGTATAGTGTGGGGGTACTGGGGTCCTGGTTATATACAGGTGGTATAGTGTGGGGGTACTGGGGTCCTGGTTATATATAGGTGGTATAGTGGGTGGTCCTGATTATATACAGGTGGTATAGTGTGTGGGGGGGGGGGGGGTCCTGGTTATATACAGGTGGTATAGTGTGGGGGTACTGAGGTCCTGGTTATATACAGGTGGTATAGTGGGGGTACTGGGGTCCTGGTTATATACAGGTGGTATAGTGGGGGGTACTGGGGTCCTGGTTATATACAGGTGGTATAGTGTGGGGGGGGTCCTGGTTATATACAGGTGGTATAGTGTGGGGGTACTGGGGTCCTGGTTATATACAGGTGGTATAGTGGGGGTACTGGGGTCCTGGTTATATACAGGTGGTATAGTGTGGGGGGGTCCTGGTTATATACAGGTGGTATAGTGTGGGGGTACTGGGGTCCTGGTTATATACAGGTGGTATAGTGTGGGGTTACTGGGGTCCTGGTTATATACAGGTGGTATAGTGTGGGGGGTACTGGGGTCCTGGTTATATACAGGTGGTTTAGTGTGGGGGGTACTGGGGTCCTGGTTATATACAGGTGGTATAGTGTGGGGGTACTGGGGTCCTGGTTATATACAGGTGGTATAGTGTGCGGGTACTGGGGTCCTGGTTATATACAGGTGGTATAGTGTGGGGGTACTGGGGTCCTGGTTATATACAGGTGGTATAGTGTGGGGGTACTGGGGTCCTGGTTATATACAGGTGGTATAGTGTGGGGGTACTGGGGTCCTGGTTATATACAGATGGTATAGTGTGGGGGTACTGGGGTCCTGGTTATATACAGGTGGTATAGTGTGGGGGTACTGGGGTCCTGGTTATATACAGGTGGTATAGTGTGGGGGTACTGGGGTCCTGGTTATATACAGGTGGTATAGTGTGGGGGTACTGGGGTCCTGGTTATATACAGGTGGTATAGTGTGGGGGTACTGGGGTCCTGGTTATATACAGGTGGTATAGTGTGGGGGTACTGGGGTCCTGGTTATATACAGGTGGTATAGTGTGGGGGTACTGGGGTCCTGGTTATATACAGGTGGTATAGTGTGGGGGTACTGGGGTCCTGGTTATATACAGGTGGTATAGTGTGGGGGTACTGGGGTCCTGGTTATATACAGGTGGTATAGTGTGGGGGTACTGGGGTCCTGGTTATATACAGGTGGTATAGTGTGGGGGTACTGGGGTCCTGGTTATATACAGGTGGTATAGTGTGGGGGTACTGGGGTCCTGGTTATATACAGGTGGTATAGTGTGGGGGTACTGGGGTCCTGGTTATATACAGGTGGTATAGTGTGGGGGTACTGGGGTCCTGGTTATATACAGGTGGTATAGTGTGGGGGTACTGGGGTCCTGGTTATATACAGGTGGTATAGTGTAAAAGGACGTTTATTACCTTTCCATGGCACTGTGCCTTTAAATTTTACAGGAGTTTCCTCTGTGTTGTAGTGACTCACAAGGAAGTCCCTGTTATACACATTGCAGCAGACACTGGAGGCAGCCGGGTCCTCTCTGACACAGAACCTCTGTAAGTACTATTTATTTATTACTAAATCATTGTGTGTGTGTCTATTGATGTGTGTGTATTGATGTGTGTGTGTGTGTGTGTATTGATGTGTGTGTATTGATGTGTGTGTATTGATGTGTGTGTGTGTATTGATGTGTGTGTATTGATGTGTGTGTGTTTTCTCACCAGACAGACAAGCTGTACTTATGTCCAACTAGCAGTCCCATTGACCAGATAGCAGCACGTAGCTTCTATGGGACTTAAAGTTCCAGCACTCCAAGTGTGCAAGTAGCAGCAAACAACCAGTATGGAACTACCAGTCCCAGCAGTCCCATAGGCTGAATAGCAGTATGCAGCCAATGTAGAACTACAAGTCCAAGTATGCAGAAAGTAACATGCAGTCCATATGGAACTACAAGTCCCAGCAGTTCTAAGCCACTTCTTTAAAACCTCTAGTCTCCTTCTAGTGAGCCCCTGTAACTATGGGTTCCTCTGTGTCTGCTATTGTAGAGTCATCTTGCTGGGTGTACTCTGTGACTTTCTGTGAGCACAGGACTGTTGTATTGTATTGGGAGTTCAGTAATCAGAGATCGGAGCCCCACTTCCCGGTGTGGGGGTGTCAGTCCCAGTACAGGATATGATGAGTCCTGTGTCCCCCCACATTCCCCTACACCCCCTATGTGTGCACAGGAACCAATTCATCAGCCATGCAGGTACACTGACTGATTTACACCCCGACTGGATTTTTTTATAACATTTGTTATCTAGAGGCTGCTGATTTGACTAATACAGATCTATGTCACATCAATCATTAACAGATTCCTGGAAATGAAAGTAATTCTCATGTGACAGAAATGAAAGTGAAAGCAGTTGACGTCAAAGGGGTGTGGATGTACATGTATCTCTTCAGGCACACTTATTTGTTATTTACTCATCAGAAACATTCCCTTTCTTAAAGAAATGATTAGCAGAGATTAGGTGATTTCTGCGAGTAGGGTCCAGCTTGACGAGGGGGGGGGGGGGGGGCTGGGGGGGTTGGGGCGCTATTTGTCTTCATGCCAAAGACCAGCTGGGGTTTAGTGATGGGAACAAAAATGTCTTGGTATGCTGACACCTTAAGAGTTCCCTTAACTGGAACAAAGAGGCCAAGCCCAACCCCTGCAAAACAACCCCACACCATAATCCCCCCCCCCCCCTTCCACCAAAGGATTTGGACCAGTGCACAAAGCAAGGTCCATAAAGATGAGCGAGTTTGGGGTGGAGGAACTCGACTGGCCTGCACAGAGTCCTGACCTCAACCCGATAGAACACCTGTGGGATGAATTAGAGCGGAGACTGTGAGTCAGGACTTCTCGTCCAACATCAGTGCCTGACCTCACAAATGCGCTTTTAGAAGAATGGTCAAACATTCCCATAGACACACGCCTAAACCTTGTGGACAGACTTCCCAGAAGAGTTGAAGATGTTTAAGCTGCAAAGGATGGGCCAACTCAATATTGAACCCTACGGACTAAGACTGGGATGCCATTAAAGTTCATGTGCGTGTAAAGGCAGGCGTACCAATACTTTTGGTAATATAGTGTATTTGCGTAAAAGTCTGTTGGGTTTTAATTCATATGTTTCTTGGGGGTTTTTGTTTGTTTGTTTGTTTTCGATACAAAAAGAACATTTATTTATAGAGGTACACTGGATGTTTACAAATACACATTCAATGATTACAGAGATACATTTGTTGTCTAAATATAATTTTTTTACGAAGTAGAAAAGTATGTCAATGGAGAAAAATGTTTTTCCGACAGTACAATCTGCATTTTTTCTTGGAAGTACAGTTTCAGTCAAACCTTTGTTTCCTTCTTTTGTACAGAGTGATGAAGGGTTAAGGAGTAAGTAAACCCCGATGGGTTTTACTTCCACTTTTGCTCCCCGCAAGGCCTGCAAATTAAAAGCATAATGGGCTAGTATGCATCGTATACCACCCCAGTATATGACACTTACCAGCAAATGAAGCCTGCGCTGTCCCCTGAGCAGAGGTCGCGTCCATCTTCGCCCCTCTTCCTTCCGGGGCCGCGGACTCCGGCTCTGTGACTGGCCGGAGTCGCGTGACGTCACTTCCACGCATGTGCGTGGGAGCCGCCAGTCACGGTATACGCTGGGGGAAGAAACGGCACGGCGGTCCGTTTCTTCACAGCTCATGTGCCGATGATGACAAAAACAGCGCACGTTTAGGAGATATTTCCACTACCTATAGGTAAGCTTTATTCTGGCTTACCTATAGGTGAAAGTCAACAAAAAGGGTTTACAACAACTTTAAAGAGACCTTGTCACTAACTTAGAAAAAAATGCAGAGAAAAGCACAGAAAAGTCAAGTATTTCAAGTACTTATTTGCAGCACTTTTCTTTTCCATAAACAGTATTATTTGACTTGCAAAGTGCCTCTAAACCTGCTTTATCATGCCGTGTACACACGAGTGGACGTCTCGTTGGACTGAACCCCGAAGGACTTTTCGATGGAGTTCCAACAAAACGGACTTACCTACACACGATCACACCAAAGTCCGATCGTTTCGAACGTGATGACGTACGACCGGACTAGAAAAGGAAGTTCAATAGCCAGTAGCCAATAGCTGCCCTTGCATCGTTTTTTTGGTCCGTCGGACTAGCATACAGACGAACGGTTTGTTCGATAGGTATTGAGTCCGTCGGAAAGATTTGAAACTTGTTCTATTACTAAGGTCCGTCAGATTTTTCAACAGAAAAGGTCAGATGAAGCCCACACACGATCGAATTGTCCGACAGATTCGTCCCGGCGGACCTTTGATGCCGAAAAGCCCGGTCGTGTGTACGCAGCATTAGAGTCAACTCCCTAGCACAGCCCCATCCCTCCTTGCATATCATAGCCTTCTCTTCTGGGAGTGTCTAATTACGCTCTGTGCTGGCCCAGCTCCTCCATCCCACTCCTCACCACCCTACATAACCATTTATGTAGCAACCAGGGGAAGAGCAAAGAAGAATACTATAAAGTGTTACTTGAGTTCGCTGGGGCCGTTGACATCACAAACATGATGGTGACACCCAGCAGAACTCTAAGGGCTTTTCTGATTACTGTCTGTGCTGGCCCAGCCCCATCTACATCCACCTTCTTCGATTCCCTACATAACCTTTAATGTAACAACCAGGGAAAGAGTGAAGGAGAAGGCTAACACTTGAGTAACGGCGCTGAATCTGCTGGGGCTGCCAACATCAGTGGCAGCACCTAGTAGCAGTCTTAATATTTGCACAATTTTAATAAAGTCTAAATAACATGCCTAAAATGTGTTAAATGCACATATAAACTTATGGGAAGACTCTTGTTAATCTGTTGGTGTCGAGCGCATGCAAATAAGCGGCCTCTTGAAAGCTGGGCCTTGGGGCTAAGCAGCCTCATATTTGCGTGCAGTCGCTTCGATAGACTGTGCCAAGAACGCGCGCAGTGCGCACTCCCGGTACAGTAACTGACAGCTAATGGAAACCTCCCAATCTCTGCATGCGATCAGGAATTTTCCCAATCATGTGACCACCATGACAGCCAATCACTGTGGTCACATGGCCAAAAGCCCCACCCCGCCTCCCACCATTTTAAATCCCTTAAAGTGGATGTAAACCCAATGTCATCCTTTCTAAGCTACTGCCATAGGGGTTATCTATAAGGATTTACATGCCTCTTGTATGTATCTTTACCTGTCAAATGTCTCCCCTCTGTCTGTTATGAGACCCGAAAAACTGCAGATTCTGTGGGTGGGTCTGTTGTCTGGAGCTCGGTAGGTGGAGTCGTGATGTCAGTAGACTCCCCGCCCACCTCTACACTCCCCTTGTCAATATGCATTTTCTCCTGTGTATTTCTAACACTGAACTTCTGCTATGATCTCTAACATCCAGTGAAAAGACAGGAAAGTAACCACATGACTTCAGCGTGCCAAATCATGCTGAGGTGTGGAACAGCCAATCCTTGCAGAGCTGCTGAAGAAAGGAGTGGGGGAGGGAATTAAAAAATAATGCATGTGTCTTAGGCTAGTGCATGAGATATGTAAATCACCTGTCACTCACAGCAAGGGGGAGGATTTGACAAAGTTTTTCTCAGTTTGTCAAGATTTATCTCACTGAATAATAAAAGAGGATTGCTCAGAGCTGGATTAACTGTGTGTGGCAAGACTGGGCTCAAATGATAGGAAATCTTATACTCTACATTATGATATAAAAAAAATTGGGTTTACATCCACTTTAAAGGGGCAACAGGAACCCCTGACAAGTGGTAATTGCTGTCTGTGTCCTTGTTGGGTTTATCCACCATCACTGTTTGAAAAAATCAAATTTCTTCATGAATTTATGGCAAAATTTATTCTACTACAAAAAAAAAAAAAAAAAGAGTTTAATGTATATTGTTTGGTTTCCATGAAAGTTATAGCACCTGGTATAGATACTGGAATTTTTATTTATTTATTTATTTATTTTATACTAGTAATGACGGTGTGATCAATGACTTATAGTGATACTGTAATAGTGTGGCGGGATATCTGACACTAACTTATGCTGGCTGGAGGGTACTATACTAATACTATAAACTGTCACTGTATTAATCACAGTGGCTGGGAAGGGCTTAACATCTAGGGGCAATCAATGGGTAAATGTGTGCCTAACATTGTTTACTAAACGATTTTGCTGTTTTTTTCTCTGCTTTGCAGGGAGTAAAAAAGCCATCAAGATCGCCTGTCAGTGTTTGGAGCTCTGTGTTGTTTACAACACAGAGCCCCCTTCCCTGAATGGAGGAGCTGATCAGGGAGTCCCAGTGATCAATCATTGGCTGGCACCCGCTGATCAGCTTGTGCTGTAACAAATCACAGCACTGCCGGAGTAGCGGGCACACACGCCCACTACCCAGCAGCGCTGATCACATATCCAAAACGTGATCCAGCATAGAGTGGCCGCTGCAGCAGTATATTTGCATGGAGCGGTTAGATAATGGTTCATTTCGATTTTTTCTTCTCAGAGTCACATGACCTGTTCCTGCCAGCCACCAGTCATTAATAGGGATCAAGAGCCGTCCTTCAAAGCTCGGTCTCTGTGCTGGGAGCAGGCTGTCAGTACAGAAACATCTGCTGCCCAATGTTAAAGCCCACCCTTTTGCCTCTGCAGATATGTGTTACATCATGGGTGTCAAGAGGTTAACAAACTTTACGTTACTGGTAACATTTTTCGCATTCAATATTTTTATTGAAGTTTAAGCCCCCCGTTCACACCGGTGCGACTTGTCATGCGTATATGACAGGTCCAAATCGAAAGTGACAAGTCGCACCCTATTGTCAGCAATGGAACTATTGAAATCGGTGCGACTCCGACTTTGCCATGCCTTACCGAATTTAAAAAAAAGGTTCCTGTTCTATATTTTGCAATTTCAGGTGCGACCTGCATAGACATCTGTGCATGAAGTCACACAGATGTGAGCCAAGTCGTACTGACCTGCGGCTTTAAAATCGTGCGATTTCAAGTGAAGATGTATGATTTCAAAGTCGGATTAATTGTGAACGGGAGCTTAAAGATAAATATAACAACTGCATCATTAATGTAAGGGGACAGAAATATCAGATTAAGGTGATTAAGTAAGTGTGTGTGTGTGTGGGGGGGGGTTAGGAAGGGGAATAAAGAGTGCATGAGCCCTAGGAGAAAAGAGAGTAGTCTCATGAATTTAGGGAGGACCAGTCTGATAATTTAGAAGTAGGACAAACTTGAAATATGTACTAAAGGCTGGGCATACTGGAGCCATGTTTCCTATATATTGGTCCAATGCTGCCTCTGCACTGAGAAACGAGCAATCGAACACCGCCGATCGCTCGGGTTTTCAGAGCTCCGTGAGCAGAGAGCTGTAGACTGTCAGTAGGGCTGAAACAACTAATCGATTAATCGACAACCAATCGATTATGAAATTATTCGATTACTATTTTCATAATCGATTAATCAGCCAGTAACATAATGGGATTAAAAAAATAAAATGAGCCCTTACTTTCACCATTCTACAGTAAAAAAATGAACCCCTTACAGTAGCGATTATTTTCTTTTTTTTGTACTATAGAGGGCTCAATTTAGTTTCTTTTAACCCCATTATGTTACTAAACGTCTTAGACCTGGTTCACATCTATATGTTTTTTGGTGCTTTTTGCAGAAACACACTATAGTTCATTTAACATGGTTTCCTATGGGACACGTTCACATCTATGCTTTTTTTCAGCCGCTGCGTATTTGGAAAGGGTCAAGGACTTTTTTTTTTTTAATGCAAAACGGTGCTTTTTAGGTTCAATATACTTCAATAAAGAAGCTGCAGAAAAGCATGTAATGCGTTTTTGCAGCAATTTGTATTTTTTAATCTGCCCAACAACAAATTGGCCAAAAAACAGTATTTCCCTTCTAATAGTGTATACAGTATATCTCCTCTAATAGTGTATATACAGTATTTCTCCTCTAATATATACAGTATATCTCCTCTAATATATACAATATATCTCCTCTAATAGTATATACAGTATATCTCCTCTAATAGTATATACACAGTATATCTCTTCTGTATGTTATTCTCAGAGTGGATTCAATACTTTGCTCCTTAAGAGCCCTTTCACACTGGTGCGGTTTGCAGGCGCTATTGCGCTAATAATAGCGCCTGCAAACCGACCCGAAAGTGCCGCTACTGTCATTCCAGTGTGAAAGCCCCGAGGGCTTTCACACTGGAGCGATGCGCTGGCAGGACGGTAAAAAAAGTCCTGCTAGCAGCATCTTCTGAGCGGTGAAGGAGCGGAGTGTATACCGCTCCTTTACCGCTCCTGCCCATTGAAATCAATGGGACGGCGCGGCTATACCGCCGGCAAAGCGCCTCTGCAGAGGCGCTTTGCGGTGGTATTTAACCCTTTCTCGGCCGCTAGCGGGGGGTAAAACCGCCCCGCTAGCGGCCGCATACCGACGGTAAAACGCCGCTAATAATAGCGACGTTTTACCGCCGACGCCGCCCCAGTGTGAAAGGGCTCTTACCATATAGTTGGTTATTTATATTTACCACCGCATAGAGATATTTAGGAATAAATTGCCTTTTTTTTAAACTTTACATATTAACTAAATTATACACCACACTTTTTTTTTAAGGTTATTAACCGATTAATCAAAACAATAATCTGCCAACTAATCGATTATGAAAATAATCGTTAGTTGCAGCCCTAACTGTCAGTCAGCAGCTCTCCGCTCTGCCTCCTTCTTGCTCATTGGAGCGCTGGGCTGTGGAGGGGGCAGGGAGCAGCCGACTCAGGCTCTCAGCGGCGCGCTGAGAGGCTGAGCAGGGTGTCGGTCCAGGCACTTGGCGGATCCCGACTTCCATTGTCGTGGTGATGTGGAACGTGGACCGAGTTCTGTGACGTCAGCAGAGAGTGGACTTCAGACGGCTCTCTGCTAAAAACAGGTCACAGGAGTGCAAAACGAACTGCACTCCTGTGATCCATAGGAGAAGTACAGCCGATCAAGCTTTGGCTATACTTCTCATTTAAGGATACCTTTTTTGTTGAACATTATCTTGGTCATACGGTCTCTAACTTCTTGGAAGGATACTGATGGCTTCTTCCAGGCCTTAGCGGTTGTCTGCTTAGCTGCTAAGAAAAGGTACATAGCCAGTTTCTGCTGGTGAGAGGATAGTCCTAGATGAAGTAGAACCAATTTAGCACCTGTACGGACTATCAAATGGAAAAGGGTCCAAAGTAGCCCAAAGGTTCTAGACCAAAACGCCAATGGTTTTGGACAAAACCATTATGTATGGAGAACATCACCCCGCTGTCCACAACCCCTAAAGCAGTGGTTCTCAACCTTACTAATGCCGTGACCCCTTGATAAAATTTCCCAAGTTGTGGGGACCCCTAACAGTAAAATTATTTTCGTAGCGTGGGTTGTCAGCACCCAAGGCAAGGCAAGTAATTAGCGCCCCTAACCCACAGAAATTTAGCGCTCCCCGAGTCCCTTCCACTCCACATTTTAGGATGTACCACTCTTTCTCTTTGTTCTCCTTTCTTTCCCTTTTTATCTCTCTCTATCCTAATTTCTTGTTTTTTTTCCCCATCCCTCTCTCTTGCCGTCTTTCTTGTTCTTTTTTTTATTCTTTCTCTCCCTTTTTCTTTGTTACTCTCCCTTCCATGTATTCTCTCTTTTTATTCCTTCTCTTACTCCTTGTTGGAAGGGGGGAGTGGGATGAATGGCAGTGAGGGGTGGAATGAGTGGCAGTGCTGGCGGGAGTTCTAATCAGTTAACTTAGGTGCTCTTGATCAAGGTCATTTTCTACTCTAAGAACTGTAGTAGAGACTTTTAATGGCAACTATAATCACAGGTAGTGTTACTCACTGTGTGTCCGACTCCGTGGTGTCTCGCAGCAGTGACACCTATGCCGAAATCAGGAGATAGGGTCTCCTACAGCCCCTCTCACGTCACTTTCTTCCCCAGTCAGCTGACCTCTAGTCTCCGCTCCCCCAGCCATGCCGTGAACTGAATGGGCAGCTGCGAAGAGGCTGAGTGGGCGGCCGCGGGCTCCAGAAGCAGCCCCGGGGGGCACAGGCTCCAGGGACAGCCCTGCTGGGCGGCTGCGAAAAGGCTGGGAGGGCTGCATGGTCTTCAGGAACAGCCTAGGATTTGGTGATCCCTGGCAAATCGTCATTCGACCCCGAAGGTTGAGAACCACTGCTCTAAAGCATCAATCATCGTAGGCAGGGTTTGCGTGAGCTATGAGTGCAGGAACCCAGTATCCCCTAAAGAGGACTTTGTAAGCATCTTCTAGGCTGGTTTTATTGAAGGAACATTTAGCTATTTATGACCAGGCCTTGAGCTAATCCTCCAGGTCCAGGTACTAGAAAAAATTTTATGCCTTTAGTCTTTAGTCTCTTTAGTACATTATGAGTTTACAATTGGGATGTTAGCACTCAAGTGCTGAATTTTTCTAACTGTATTAAACAGTAGTAAACGCTGGTGGTAAAAAAAGAAAAGAAATTCCTGCAAGGCAATGTCATAATGTGCTAGTATACATCACATACTAGCACATTATGAGAAACTTACCTTAGAACGAAGTCCTCCAATGCTGCGATGTCATCGCTGAGACGGCTGACATCTTCCCCCGGTCTTCCTTTCCGGGTTTGCAGCCTCTGGCTGCATGGGTGGAAGCCACCATTTCCGGAACAGGTTCTGAAGGTCCAGCACTGTAAGCCGGACCTTCAGAGAGCATGCGCCCATGATGTCATTGGCTGCATGCACTAGGAATATTTCCTAAACTGTGCAAGTTTAGGAGATATTAACAGTACCTACAGGTAAGCCTTATTATAGGCTTACCTGTAGGTACAAGTGGTAGTACAGAGTTTACTACCACTTTAAATACTGTCCACTCTGATTTGCATTTAGTGTTGTAAATCATAATGCGCTGTTATAGTGAAACGTTTCAGAAAGAACTGTTTGTATTACCAAAAGTGAAACTTTAGTCAGAAAATTTGCATGAGTTCAGGCTGGCCCCTTTTGCAGGTATAGCTATGTAAAACATTAAAAATCCAGTAATATACTGTCTCTTCCTGCTCTGTGCATGCTCAGTTGCTCTCTATTTTTAGGCACTGTGTCGAGTTAGTAAAGGCCAATCTGCTGACAGCCCAAAGATTTACTGTTGCTCAGGGGCTCTGAGCTTCAGCAAAATGGCAACTTCCAGCAAGAAGAAACAGGAACAATCCCAGAGGCAATTTAGAGCACGCATTAACCACTTCAGCCCCGGAAGGTTTTAGCCCCTTCATGACCAGGCCATTTTTTGCAATACGGCACTGCGTTGCTTTAAAGCTGAGTTCCACCCAAAAGTACTCCTTCCCCTCTCAGGTGCCAGATTTGGCACCTTTCAGGGGGGGGGGGGCAGGATACCTGTCTTTCATTGTTTTGCCGTAAGGCTTCACTGCTGGATTCCCTGAATCGCAATGGAGGCGGCATGCACCCGATAGCTGATGGAAACATCAGCTGCGGTGCCGACATCGCTGGACTCCAGGACAGGTAGGTGTCCGATTTTTAAAAGCCAGCAACTGCAGTATGTGCAGCTGCTGTCTTTTCATTTTTGCAGCGGTGGGCGGACCTCCACTTTAATTGACAATTGTGCTGTTGTGCGACGCTGTGACTAAACATTTCCGTCCTTTTTTTCCCCACAAATAGAGCTTTCTTTTGGTGTTTTTTTTTTTTTTTTTTGCACTATCAACAAAAATAGACCTACAATTTTGAAAAAAAAAAACTATCTTTTACTTTCTGCTGTAAAACATATCCAATAAAATAATGTAAAAAATCAAAATTATTCATCCATTTAGGCCAATATGTATTCAACTACATGTTTTTGATAAAAAAAAAAAATCCTAATAAGCATATACTGATTGGTTTGTGCAAAATTTATTGTGTCTGCCAACTTTGTGATATTTTTATGGCATTTTTTATTTTTACTAGTAATGGCGGCGATCAGCGATTTTTATCGGGACTGCGACATTGCGGCGGACAAATCGGACACTAATGCCGCGTACGCACGAGTGGACTTTTCGACCGGACTGGTCCGACGGACCGAATCCGGCGGACAATCCGACCGTGTGTGGGCTCCATCGGACTTTTTCAGTGGAAAATCTGACGGACTTTAGCTTTAGAACATGTTTCAAATCTTTCCGACGGACTCGAGTCCGGTCGAAAAGTCCGCTCGTCTGTATGCTAGTCTGACGGGCTAAAACCCACGCTAGGGCAACTATTGGCTACTGGCTGTCAACTTCCTTATTTTAGTCCGGTCGTACGTCATCACGTACGAATCCGTCGGAAGTCCGTCGAAAGTGATACTTTTTGAGGACTAGTGACACCAATACAGTGATCAGTGTTATAAAAAAGCACTCTCCTTGTACTAATGACACTGGCAGGGAAGGGGTTAACACCAGGGGCGATCAAAGGGTTAAGCGTGCTCCTATGGAGTGCTTTCTTACTGTGTGGGGGATGGTTTAACTGGAGGAAGAGAGAGAGATTTGTGTTCCTGATTAACAGAAACACAAGATCTCTCTCTGACAAAACGGCGGTCTGCCTTGTTTACATAGGCAGAACCCTCTCCTGCGAACGATTGGCGGGTCCCGGCATCCATCGCGGCTGCCGGACCCACTGATTGGTTCCCGCTGTGTCCAATGACAGTGGGAGCGGGTTTCCAGCGGCGAGCACGCCCAAGAACCTGAAGAGGATACAACATACAGGTACATCGTTTCACGCAGCCAGGCCTCCCTGCCGCAGTAAATTTGCGGTGGGTGGTCCGGAAGCGGTTAATTTTGGTAGCATAATTATTATTGTGGAATGTATGTTCCGTGCTAAAGAACATTATTTTTAACAAGTTGTTATGGGTAAAATTCCACTTTAAACGATACCCTTTTTAACTTCCTTTATCCAGCCTGCTGTGGGAGAATGAAAGGAAAAAGGTGATTCACCGTAGGCAGCTTTCAGTTACAAGGCCCTAATGTTCATTATATCTGTGTTGCAGCTGCATTTGCTGGAAATCATGGAGCCCTTACTATTGAACCCCGCATGCAGGTGCTTCTACGAGGAGCTGGTCATCTTGTTCCACCATCACCAGTGTGAAGAATGTGAAGAGACAGCTAATGTAATACGGTACATCACTCTGCCTTTGTGCCGCAGTGTGCAGGCAATGTTGAGTCATATCAAGTATTGCAGAGCTGGGATGTCCTGCAAAAGTAAGATAGCAGAAACTGCCCTGACATATTAATGATAGTCATAGAGAACTAGATATATTACTGTGTGCTTGAACATATGATCCCTGCAATGTTTATGCAGTCTTGGCGGATAATAAACTGGAGACTGATCATAGATTCAATGCCTTTAAAGAGTACAAGAGAGGTTTGTCACCAGTATTGCCTGTGGTCTCCCTGCAGCAGATCCCTCCATAATTACAGATTAACTATCCCTTTTTCTGCACTGTATCTCTTGTAAGGGGGAAGGCTCAACTGGTATATAATAATAATAATAACAATAAACGATGCATGTAGCTGGAGCAGTCCAAAAAAGTTTGTCCTGCACTTTTATTCAGCAAGGCAGCCAGCAAGAGTACATAGTATAAAATAAACAAAGCTCAAAGCCACTAACTAAACTCATGTCAGTTCCTAAATAACAGGGTACCACCTAATGGGTTCCCTAAACAAAAAGAAAGTACTTGCACCTTTTCTGTCAGCAGTAAGGCTCCATTCACACTAGCGCGTTTTTTGATGCATTTTGCATTTTGTAGAAATGCACGGGAATTTTTTAACATGGGTTCCTATGGAACATGTTCACATCAATGCTTTTTTGTTTCTTTGCGTTTTTGGAAAGGGTCGGGGACTTTTTTTCATGCAAAATGCAGCGTTTTGCATGTAATGGTTTTCAATGGACAAGCATCAAAAACGCAAGTGCACCTTTTTTGCAGCGTTTTTGATGCGTTTTTGGTGCGTTTTTGATGCGTTTTTGCCGTTTTTTTTTTTTTTTTTTTTAAATTTTTTTTTTTTTTTTAATTTTTTTGAAGACTGTAAAAAAAAATGTAAAAAAAAAAAAAAAACGCAAAACGCAAATCGCGGCAAAATCGCGGCAAAATCGCGGCAAAAACGCGGCTCAAAAACGTGGCAAGCATGAAAAAAAAACCTCCAAAAACGCTCAAAAGCAACATGCATAGGTGTGAATCGAGCCTAAGGCTCGATTCACACCTATGCATGTTGCTTTTGAGCGTTTTTGGAGGTTTTTTTTTCATGCTTGCCACGTTTTTGAGCAGCGTTTTTGCCGCGATTTGCGTTTTGCGTTTTTTTTTTTTTTTCTTACAGTTTTTTAATACAGTCTTAAAAAAAAATAAAAAAAAATAAAAAAACGGCAAAAACTCACCAAAAACGGTGCACTTGCATTTTTGATGCTTGTCCATTGAATTCTATTACATGCAAAACGCTGCATTTTGCATGAAAAAAAGTCCCTGACCCTTTCCAAAAATGCAGAGAAACAAAAAAGGCATTGATGTGAACATGTTCCATAGGAACCCATGTTAAAAAATTCCCGTGCATTTCTGCAAAATGCAAAATGCATCAAAAAACGCGCTAGTGTGAATGGAGCCTAAGCCTTTTCACCCAGCAGCAGGCTGTTAGAGCTTTGAGAGCAAGAGAGAGCCCTGCACACCAGTCAGCCCACATTTATAGAGGTATTTTGCACAGCTGAGACAACATGGATGTAGGAATGGAGACTTTTCCCAGCCTAAGTTCTGCAAAATCTTCTGACTCCAGGATCCAGAACAGCACTTACAGAGATTCTGAAAAAAACAAAAAGCTTTGTTTTATCCATATGAAACACAAACCTTGGAGCACCTCACAATATGTAGTAGAGAGTCCTAGGTGACACATACAGTATACACCGTCTACAATCCTGCCAGGCAGTGCCTCACGCTCTACGTGGAGGCAGCTTTTTGGTACAGGGCTTCGTTTTCACATGCCTTGGCTGCCCCCTTATCACTGGTAATCTGATGACCAATGAGCGTAATCATCAAGAAGCAGCAAGAAAGGTGAAGAAAGCACCTATCCACAAAATGAAAGTAGCAGGATGGTTCTTGCACTGCAGGGCCTCAGGTACAGCTTTGTCTCCTGTAACGAGCACAGTGAACAGCACAGTAATGACATCTCAAAATCTCACTCCAAATCAGGTGGGACTAGCGGTCCAACATGAAGATGATGGACACAACAAGGAAAAGATCTTTTTTTTTTCCTGCCAAGACGTAATTGGGGAGATTTACTAAAACTGGTGTGCACAGCAGAGTTAATTTAGTTGACTAAAATATTTCTGTCGACTAAATTAGTACGATTTTATCTGACTAAAACAATTGCGATGACTGAAATACGACTAAAACTAAAATGGCATTTTAGTCATAAGACTATAACTAAAAATAAATTGAAATTTGACGTCAAAATTAACATTGCACTACCAGATAAAAATATGTAGTGGGCATCTACTAAGCTGCTAAAAGGAAAAAAAAAAGGCTTTTCTTTTTTTTTACTTAATATTTAATGTTGGTAATATATTAAGGTAATATGTGCAATGGCATTACAGCCAATAATTTACAGTTTTGTCAAAAAGCAATATATTTGTTTGTTTATAAAATGTGGTTTTATTTATAGTGCAATTATAAAGGTAGTGGTGCTTGATGTGCTTATACAGTTAATGAAATCAATAAATAAACCTAATATCCAAAAAATGTGAATACGTAGCAGCAGTAAAAATCATTGACATAATGGGTAAACATAAATTCCATAGGTGATAGATCCCAACACCAAACGAGTTGCTCCTATATATAGATAACTTCTAGTTCTTTTACCACAGGTGCTCAGGGGAAAGGTGGCAACTCACCAGAGGTGTTTGACCCCTTTTTACAGGATGGTCAAAAAACGCATTTGGAAAGCCAGATTGGTTCCACTGCTGACACCACTCCACTCCAATGCTCCCTCAGGATAGAACTAGGATGGAAAAATGACAAGTCTCATTGGGAGTTTTTTACTAAAGGCAAATCCACTTTGCACTACAAGTGCAAAGTGCACTTGAAATTGCACTGGAAGTGCAGTCGCTGTAGATCCGAGGGGGACATGCAAGGAAAATAAAAAACAGCATTTTAGCTTGCACATGATTGGATAATAAAATTAGCAGAGCTTCCCCTCATTTCAGATTCACCCCTCAGATTTACAGCGACTGCACTTCCAAGTGCACTTTCAGTGCAATTTCAAGTGCACTTTGCACTTGTAGTTTGCACTTGTAGTGCAAAGTGGATTTAACTTTTGTAAATAACCCCCATAGTTTAGTAACTTTATTGATTAGTATAAAAGCAATAGGTAAATATTGCACTCACATGTATATGTGCCTGTTTCCCGGCAACTAGGTGTATACAACATGTGCAGATATGGCTGCTTCCTTCAGCTATAGCCTGCGGTGCAAGCCTCACTTTAGATGGTAAAGCCAGATGGGTATCTCGTAGTACCCGGAAGTGACGAATCCCCCGAACGTACGTTTCGCCGTGCTTGGCGTCATCAGGAAATGCTTCCCACTTCCTGATTCAATATTTACCTATTGCTTTTATACCAATCCATAAACTTACTACACTATGGGGTTGATTTACTAAAGGCAAATCCACTCTGCACTACAAGTGCACTGCAAATGCAATTGAAAGTGCACTTGGAAGTGCAGTCGCTGTAGATCGCCGTAGATCTGAGGGGAAGCTCTGCTGATTTTATCATCCAATCATGTGCAAGCAAAAATGCTGTTTTTTATTTTCCTTGCATGTCCCCCTCAGATGTACAGCGACTGTACTTCCAAGTGCACTTGTAGTGCAAAGTGGATTTGCTTTTAGTAAATAAACCCCTATGAGACTTTTTACATGTCTCCCGTGGAGTCATTTTTACATCCTAGTTCTATCTATATGTTTTGGATATTAGGTTTATTTAATGATTTCATTTTTTGTATGATCACATCAAGCTTAAAATTAGGTGATCAATTCACTCTGAAAGGAGCAGCTACAGCATCGCTCACTATTTTATATAGGGTGCCAGTCTGTGGTAATTGACACATACATTGGTTTTATTTAAAAAGACGTAATATATCACAACGGCTAAATCTGTGTCTGTAGTCCATGTTCAAACCTTAATACCATAAATAATAATATCTTATTAGATTTTTACTCCAAGAGTATATAATGAATTTGACAATTCTAAGGAAATGCTTAAATAATGCATTAAAATTTAACTAAACCCATTTGATTTTTAATCGATTAAAATGTACTGTTGATTTTTGTGGACTAAAACACGACTAAAGCTAAAACAATTCAGATGACTAAAATACGACTACAACTAAAATGGCATTTTAGTCAAAAGAACTATAACTAAAACTAATTCGAAATTTGATGTCAAAATTAGCACTGGTGCACAGAATCCAGTACATCTGTGCATAGTACCCAATCAGCTTCTAATTTCAGCTTGTTCAATTAAGCTTTGCAAAAAAAAAAAAAAACTGGAACCTGATTGGTTACCATGCACAGCTGCTCCAGATTCTGTGGGCACCAGTTTTAGTAAATCTCCCCCCAATGTTTCTTTTTATAGAAAACCATCATTCACATATCAAGTGGTTGATTGCTGGAATATACACTCCACTGAAACAGCCATTATACTGAACAGTCATTTGGATGTGTGTATGGTCATGATTATCATGAGTTCTCTATTGAAATATATATTTACTTGCTCACTCTGTTTTATAATGCCATGATCAGTTGCCATCTGCCGTGATTCTCGAATAATCGTGTCACATGGAATATCCTGCAAGAAGAATTGCCTCGTGGCTCTCAGCCTTAGCCCCAGACGCGTGGAGTGGACTCAGGTAAGGAGGCTTTGTTCGTAGATCAGTAACCCTCATTACAAAAAGTTGCTTTGTATGAAATTTGTGGTGTATTTGCTTTGTTGTGTAGCCCGTTGCAAGGTGCAGTTAAGTGGATACCAATTAATAAGCTGTAACATAGATACTTTAAAATTGTATATGGAGAGTTGTGTAGGTTGTGGGGCGGGGGTAGATGTTATCATTTGGGGAGTCTTAAGAATGGAAGTCCAGGCTAAAGCTATCTAGCCTGGCTGTAGAGTAATTATGTCTATACTTATCTATTCTCAGAGCACTCCTGTCCAGTCACATGACCAGCTCCCAGCGCCGGCTTCAGCGGAGAGGAGGGACGGCCGACAACAGATGCCCCATAGTAAGTCTATCGGGGACATCACCATCCAGACATTGCAGTCGTTGTTGGCGATCTCTCCTCTCCCTTGAAGCCGGCCGCTTGGGGGGGAGATCATGTGACCGGACCGGAGCGCTCTGAGAATAGGTAAGTATAGACATCTTTCCTTCCTCTTCAGCAGTGGTCTCCAAACTGGCCTGTGGGCCAAACGCAGTCTTTTACTTGTCTGTATGCGGCACTTGAGGCACAATTTCTTCCACTGACACAAATGATGGGCTTCATTCCTTCCACTGACACAAATGATGGGCCACTTTTCCTTCCACTGACACCATAAATGGGGCACTTTTCCTTCTACTGACACCAATGATGGGGCACTACTCCTTTCACTGACACTAGCGATGGGGCACTAGTCCCCCCACTGACACCGACGATGGGGCACTAGTCCCCCACCACCACTGACACCAACAATGGGGCACTAATCGCCCCCCCTGACAATAACGATGGGGCACTAGTCACCCCCCACTCCGGTGATACTAACAGTGGGGCACCAGTTCCCCCAATAACACTTTTGATGGGGCTGAACCTCCCACTGACACCAATTATGGGGCATTGGTCCTCCCACTAATATCAGTGATGGAGCACTATTTCTCCTCCTACTGACCAGGCGCTACATAATTTTTTTACTCCAACTGACCACCAAGCCAGAGATATTATCTACACTCACAGACTCTAGACTAGGTGTATTGAATTCAATTTTACAGGGGTCCGATCAGCCAAACTTTCTGCCAGCAGAGGTCCGAGTCGCACGTTTGTGCGAAGACTCCTTCACATCACCAACCCCCACCTCACATCACAAATCCCCCCCCACACACACACATGCACCGTTGTGTGCTCTGCCCCCCTTCACATCACCTGCCCCCACTCCCCCTCCACATCACCCCCCCCCCCCCACAGCACTGCTCCTTCACATCACCTGCCCCCTCCCCCCCACAGCACTGCCCTTCTGCACATCATCTCCCCACATCACCAGCTCCCTTCACATTAATCCCTCACACACACACAGCACTGCCCCCTCACATCACAAATCCCCCCACAGTAGTGAGACCTGCCCTCTTCACATGACCTGCATTCCCTTCACATTACCTTCCCCTCGTTACATCACCATTACATCACAAATCCCCTGTCCCCCAGTAATATGCGCTGCCCTCTTCACTCCCCTACTGCACTGCCCCCTCTCAAATCACAACACGCCTCTTCACAGCCCCCCACAGCACTGTCTACCTTCACAATCACCCACAGCACTACCCCCCCCCTTACCCCCCCCTCCCCAAAGTAGTGTACTTTTACCTCTGGATATCCAGCCAGCCTCCCCCCTCCAGCACTGCCTCCTCTCACGTCATCCCCCCTCCTGTAGTGTCATCTGCCCTTCACGCATGATGGTAATATCCCGGGAGCCACAGCTCTGCCTTGGGGGCAGGTAATAAGCTGAGTGCTGCTATTAAGCGGACTTCGGGAGACACATCTCTGCATTGGACGGGAACGAGAGCTGCCGGCTGCTATTCATATTAACCAGCAAGTGATTGGTGGCTTGGATGCAGGACGGTTCTAGCCACCAATCACTTGCATGTTTAATATGAAAAGCAGCCGGCAGCTCTTGTTCCCATCCAATGCAGAGCTGTGTCTCCCGAAGTCTGCTTAATACCAACACTCAGCTTATGACAGCGGCCGAAGCTGGGGAAGAGAAGCGGCCCCTAAATGACGTGACCGCTGGTCCAGGTGGGACAGTGGCTCGGTCCAGATCCAGCCCGCGCTCCTCAATTTAGTGATGCCTGCACTAGACAGTATATCAGCCCTTTGTTTAGAAAGTTTGGAGACCCCTGCTCTACAGGGTAGTTAGTATAGTAGTTAGAATGGGGGTGGGGGCAGGTTTAAGATTAGCCCGCTCTTCCACGTTAAAGTGGAGTTCCACCCAAAAAAAAAGGCATTACTGTGCATGAAATAATATAAAAAAAAATTTGCACATTTTTTTTTTTACTCACCTCTTAATGCCTGTTGCTATGTGGTCCTTTGAAATCTTCCTCCTTCCTCACCGCGGCTCCTTACGTCACTTCCCTCGGCGCCTCCGCTCGCTACTGCTCCTGGGAGATATGTCATCATTTCCCAGGAGTCAGGGGGAAACGCCGAGGGCTTAGTTGCCATCACAACAGGATGGGCACTTCTGCCGACGACGCTCGTTGTGATGGCAACCTGATTAGTTGACGGTGTCCTGTCGAGAAATGCCCGCCCGGTACTACGCGATTGGGCAGTACGGAGCTGACGAACATTGGATTCCACTGTTCGGCTGCTTTCAGCAGCTCCATACTATGCAACGCCGCGCATGCGCAGTACAGGGCGGACATTATTCGACAGGGGGCATTTCTCGTCAGAATAACAATAACGGGCACCGTATCCCAGAAAAGGATGCTTGTGGGCTTCATGTGCGAAATGTGTGAAAACAGCCAGAACACTGTTATCAAAGTTCCTTTTACAGACGAAACCGGGCATCGGGGGACAAATTTTAAAGAAAACGTTAGTGTTATAATGCCATTTGAAATGCTTGTGAAAGGTTTAAAAAAAAAAATATTGATTGTAGTTGGAACTTCGCTTTTAGTTTCCTATGATTTTCCTGTTTGACTCATACATATCCCTTGTTAATTCCAGGCACTGTTACAGAAGATTGGCAGGTGCTCCTCAACCCCTGAAATTCATGGCTTGGAAGTGGGAAGCACTCGGCAGTTCTTGTTTGTCTTGTTCCACACCTGGACATGTATGACATTCCACAATGAACCCAACAACCTTTGTACTCTGCCTCAGTGCCACACCATGGTGAAAATGCTGGGCCACTCACAGTCATGTACAGACCTCACAGGCTGCCTATGTAAGATATTATTTGTAGTTTTAGAACTTTAGGCAAAATCAAAAATAACATACAGTATATGCTTCAGTCTGTCGCTCTCAGTAAAGTGTTTTTAAAGATAAGCTTTTTATTTAGTTGCGGATGAAGAAGGATTGAATATGTACTCTTCAGTCTTGCATGGTTGTACAGACCCCTCTCCTGGACTGAAATGGCTTACTCTGATTTCACTTCACACTGTGAGCTTCTCACAATGTGCATCAGAAACTGCAGCAAGTCAGATAGAGCTCCGCCTCATTTCCTGGCTGGAGGATGTCCAGCAGCATCTTCCTCCCAAGCCTGACTGTCCCTGACTCTCCTCTTTTCATTCTTTGGATTTCAGTTCTTTCAGTCATGGAGACTCAATATCTCAGGTGTCAATTACCTAGGGCAGTCTTCATGCAAATGCAGCCTAACGCCCACTTCTCCTAACTGGCATTAATCCTCCCAAGAACCATCCTACTGCTTTCATCAGGGCTGAGGCCTCTTGAGTGGAGCACTTATGCCCAGTACACACGATAAGATCAACAGACGAATGACCGTCCGTTTTTTTTTTTTCTTTGCATGATAATCGCAGATCGAATCTGATGAGTTTACTAATGTCACGAAAATTCTCGTACGACAGATTAAAAATTTGGAAGTGATGTCATGTGTTGTAAAGCATTTGTATTGCATTTTCGAATGACAGATGTACGGATTAAACGAAAATTGTGTGATCTGGCATCGTACGGAAAAGTTTTTCGTTCATGTCCGATAGAATAATATCGGATGAACTGCCATGACCAGCTCTCGAAAGCTCTGTGCTAACGATCCGATTATCGTACGATCGATTCGAAAGAGGTATTTTTCGTACGATTTTCTGATCGTGTGTATGAAGCTTTAGGCAGGGTGCTGTGATGTTTACAAGAAGCTATGTACAGCACCCTGCTGACTCCTCCCACCGGCCATGATCTGCCTGCATTGAATTTTTTTTGGCATCATAAAAGGAACGCACACTTTCACAAAAAAATTATATGGTGTATATATATAATATATATATATATATATATATATATATACAGTATCTCACAAAAGTGAGTACACCCCTCACATTTTTGTAAATTTTTTTTATATCTTTTCATGTGACAACACTGAAGAAATTACACTTTTCTACAATGTAAAGTAGTGAGTGTACAGATTGTATAACAGTGTAAATTTGCTGTCCCCTCAAAATAATTAAAAAAACAGCCATTATATGACATCCTCAGCTTCCCAGCCGTCTAGGGGGCACACGCCTGCCGCATCACTCGGGAGTCGATGCACGTGCCCAGCAGCCGCGATGTCCGCCGATCACCCGAGATTGCCTGTCACAGAGCAGGGACATGCGCAATTGTCATTCAAAATGTTACAGCGCTGGAAACTGAAAATTGACCTTGGCAGGAAGGGGGTAAAAAAAGCCCTGTATTGAAGTGGTTGAACCTCTTGGGCATGGAGTTCAGCAGAGGTTCACAGGTTGACAATGGAGACCTCTTCCACTCCTCCATGATGACATCACGGAGCTGGTGGATATTAGAGACCTTGCGCTCCTCCACCTTCCATTTGAGGATACCCCACAGATGCTCAATAGGGTTTAGGTCTGGATACATGCTTGGCCAGTCCATCACCTTTACCCTCAGCTTCTTTAGCAAGGCAGTGGTCGTCTTGGAGGTGTATACTGCAAAAGCCATTTTGTGATTGAGTGTTAATAAAGCGGTTGTATACCCCGCTCTGTGATTTTTACCAACAGGTAAAAATAGGTAAAATGAATATCTCCTAAACGTTCACCATTTAGGAGATATTCACCCAGCATGCAGCCGCTGACGTCAGCGGCGCATGCGCTCTGAAGGTCCGGCTTATTGTGACAGAACTTCAGAGCTTCTTGCCGGAACCGTAGGCTCCAGCATGCATGCGGGGGAGTGATGTCATCGCAGCTCTGCAGATGATGTCCCTAGAGACGAAACGCATCGGGAAGGTCCCCACTGCTGCCTACTGATTTTATACAAAGCGCTTTTGTATCATATACCATGTGAGTGTTGTTTCATTTTAATAAATTTTACTGTTTATTACGGAATCACGCTATGTGGCTCCTTTTTGTTTTCTCCTCTACCATCCCTGCCCCTATGGATTTCTGAGAGACCATTCCTTGCCCTTATGGAATTTTGAAAGACCATTCAAGTGTGAGCGGGATATCTCCAACCCACAGAAACCAATATTACCTCCATTTACCACATACAAGCCTGTTTGACACACAGAGCGTATGCCCTGGCGTGTTCAAACGTTTTGGTAAGCCTCCCCTCTGTTTATGGTGGTGGTGTAATCACAGTCACATATATTTTCTCACGGATCTACACGTGCTCTGATTGGAACTGTTTGGTGTCATAACTCACGATTTCACCTTCACATATTTGGATCACGTTCAACTGCATTCTTGCGACTTTATTCGCAGCATTTGTATATGGACATTGTGTTCACTTTACTATAATGTCACTTTATTTGTGGCACTATTATTAATTATTTCATTGCAATTTATATATATGGATATCACTTTTATTTACTCACTGTGTTTGTGTACTATCAAGGTATAATCTTTTACTTTATTTTATTTTCTGTCAATTTTATTTTTACTTCAGGTTTTGCACTCATTCATATATAGCGCTACACTTTATTTACTGTATATGTTTTTTTGTTGCCATTTATTCAATTTGGTGTGTTAGCTGCTGAATTACTAGAGTAGCGCGGAATTACTTATTTTGTTCTATGAATACATTTCAGAGACCCTATCACTAACTTAAAAAATTGCAAGTAAAAGCACATAAATGCTTGCTATCAGTGTATATTTTCTCTCGGTAAAACATTTTAATGTACTTGCAATGTACCTCTGAACTTCTAAGAATGTTCATCACTCCAGGAAGAGCCATCATAGCCCTCTCCTTTTCTGGAAGTGTCTAGTTACTGTATGTGCTGGGCCAGCTCCTCCACCACTCATCTTTCTACCATCCCCGCAAGGCCCCTTTCACACATGCGGATCATTCGTATCATACGTTCAGTCACCTTTTTTCAAAGAAAAAACAAATGAAGTTTACATCAGTTTCTCATCAGTTTTTTACACCCACTACCAAAAACGCACCGCTTGTCTGTTTACATCCATTTTTTATTCATTCCGTTTTTTAAATTGAACAAAAAACAAATGCAGATGTATACGGATGAACATCTGTTTAAGTCCGCTTTTCCATAGAGATGCATTGATGTCTGTTTTTCACCTGTCAATGGTTGGATGAAAAATAGACAGTCTGCAAAAATATGAGATTATAAGTTGCATATTAACTTAGCTTTAAAGCCAACGTCCGGGCACGATTACCTTAAAGGATTTAGAGCAGTCAAACATCCCTGTTCGCCAGAAACCATTGCCATCATGCAGGCTTACTTCTACTGTATGTCCTGCAAATCAGTTAGTTTATATGTTGGGATTAGTAGAGCTCCCACTGTACTTCCTGGCTGCTCTGAATGTAAGCACTGCAAGGTCTCATAGATCCCATCACTGTGGTCCTGTCTCCACCCCCTCTCCTCCTTACCATTCACAAGCACATGGCCTCGGGCTCCATTTTGTGAATGATAAGGAGGAGAGGGGGCAGAGACCAACCACAGTACTACAGTCTATGGGACTTGCAGCGCTAGCATCTTGAGTGGCCATGTCACATACTTGGTAGAGACCGAGTTGACGAAGAGACTTCCCTTACACCTCCTGCCCAGTACAACCTGCAGTTGAAGACATGGTGTAGCAAGGCAAGGAGTGGCACAGGTGCCCACAGTTGGTTCAAACGCAGCAGAAGACAGTCAGGGAGCTGCTATGCTGCTGGAAATACTTGGACCGGGTCTAGGCAGGGAGCTGGCAAACAGGTTAGGCACAGGAGCTTGCAGATGCGAGGAGAAATGTCATAGCCAGGACAAGCAGGGTCAGCAACAGTCAGGCAGCAGCGGCACCAATTCAGAAATAGGAGCAGAACCAAAGTCTAGGCCAAGGTCAGTAACAGACGAGCAACAGTGGTACTAAGACAGCAGGTAGAAGGTGTAGTCAGGAAACAAGGTCAGCAACAGGGAATCTACATGCAGCAGTCTTAAAAGGTAAGAAACACAAGGGTGGACCACTCCTCAGAAGCCCTCTTCCCCTATGCCGTGCTTTAAATAGGCCAAAGCTAGTGCTCGACATGCATGCTTATTCATGCTAATGCACACACTTATGAGCACACACCTTAACGTGTTCACCAGCAGATGTACGCACAGCTTTGACTCTATGCAGTAGACCATGGGCAGTATAATGCATACATGCAGATCTCTGGGCACATGCGTACACCCAACCTTCCTGATAGGCCCTGCAGTACATCAGGATTATTCTAATCTCTGCATGTAAACTAACTGATTTGCAGGGATACATGTATGCCTGTATGATGGCTATTGGTTTTTGAAGAACAAAACCTTGCTGTAAACCTGTTAAGGTAATTGCGCCCAGAGGAGATCATTCTGATACGGTGAACTGCAGTCAGGTAGGTACTAGGATTGCACTGGAAAATCTCTGATAAACTTCAACATGTTAAAGCATTGGATCCAGCAATGCAATGTACTGGAGCTCCCCGCCGGCCATTGACATCTTCAGGTGGGCAGTTTCTGGGTTGATTTCATTGATCACTGGCTCCATGCGCGGGAGTGCAGTCACGTCGGCATTGCTGTATTTTTACGGTGAGCTGCACGAGCGTAATTCACTGTAAAGGGAGCAGACAGGCAGGTAAGTCATTTCTTTTTTTTTTAAAGTTTTTATTACACAGCAAGGGTTACATACACAGGTGTGTAACTTTAATGCTTGTAAGCCCATTTTTATTTGTTACCATAACATCCACCCACATCAAATCATTCTCTGCAGCTATTACTTTTTGTACCACCCCCTCCCTTTAGAATGTAATCTCTACAAGCAGGGCCCTCCTGTACCTTCTGTATTGAACTGTACTATAATTGTGTTGTCCCCCCTATACATTGTAAAGCGCTGCGTAAACTGTTGGCGCTATATAAATCGCGTATTATAATAATAACATTCCATTTTAATTTGTTTTCATGCTGTTTTAAATCTGCAGCTTTCATTTTCAGTGTCGCCATCGTATTTATTAGTGTGTTGAGAGCACAACACCACGAGGTTGATGTACTAAAGGAGTCAAAAAAATATCCAATCGTGTGCAGATGAAATAAATAATCGTGAATTTGCTTTTTACATGATTGAAGTGAATCTTCACAAAGACAAATGTCTTTACTGTATTCTTTTAACCATTAGTAATGGCATAAAATGTTCTCTGTTTATTTTAGATGCCGGGTGTTCTACTTTGAGATTCCTCCTGCAGCACTGTCACAACTGTAAGGGGAAGACCTGTATGATCTGTCACCCCCTCCGGACATTGGTGAAACAGCTATGTATGTAGCTTTGTGTGCAAGACTTAATACAAAAGGGATATACTCTGAGATTAGTGCTAAGCACTCCATCTCAACTGATCCATTTTACTCCATTTTTGTACTTGTGGTTAGTTGTACAGCAATCCTCGAGGATACTGGGAAACTCTGAACAAGGGGAATCCATAGCTCGTTAAAATTACAATCTGCTTTATTTGTGTGCCCCGGAAGCAGATGCCACATCCTCACTGGGCTCACCCCCTCCTATCGTCTGTAAAAGTCGCCATAACAGAATTGCAGGCTGAATATTTTGATACCGGGGTGGTATCAAAGCGGCAAGCGAAAATAGTTCATACACCCCCCACAGAGCTTACAAATCTTTTTACATTAAAATATTGCCACTATATACCTTTTTAGATGATCTGTATACCACGGTCAGTGATAAACTGCACAGTTTCTCCAGTGCTGAGAGTTCAGCTGGGAAGAGATTTCCACTACAGCCTGTATGCACGCTCACATGTGTGATGTCAATATCATGTGACCTGGCTATCTCTGAGAACAAGTTAATGTTCTCTCCAGCATAAGACACAACAGAGCATGTGCAGGTTGGCTACTGCCTGTGTGTTAGCTGGCTTTCCCAAGTTAGACAATGCAAGAAAGGAAGGATCTGTGCATACAGGATAAAACAGCCTTTTTTACACAATGCCGGGGATTAACCCCTTAAGTTCCACAGTGAGTATAACAAGCATGCTTTACTGCATATACAGATTTATTTTACTGTTGTGGGTTTAAAACTTTAAGTACTATGGAGCCTCCTTCACATTATGATTACATGCATTCAACAAAACTCCAGTGTCAAAAAATCAGCAGATTCTTGCAGCTGGAAAGACTGGTGTTTGTTAACCGCTGTGTAATCGCCTGTGAGAAAGAAGCCTAACCTTTAATCATTTATACTGGAGACGTTTGCCCACAGTTCCCAAACTTTGTACTGTCCACCACAAGAGGGCAGCACAGTTCACATCCATCATGCTGACTTTCATAAAGGACCAATAAACCTAACGAGCTATGTATGTATTACCATAAGCTATGTATATGAGTCATGCAGACATATTTCAGAATACTTTCACTTTCACCTTTTCACGATTAAAGTAGCATTTAACCCTCAGCATTTTTAGCTTAACGCAGAAACACATTTTTAGCTTGAGCACAATAAAATAAACGTTCCTCAGTAAACTATTTGTTAAAATGTCTACCCCAGCACTCGCATTTTACAACTTTCAGTGTTGCTGGCTCCTGTTCTCCCAGTGCTGTTTTCAGAATTGTATACACCAGTGGTCATCAACCCTGTCCTCAGAGCCCACTAACAGGCCAGGTTTTATGTATTACCTTGGGAGATGCAGACTAGAATACTGCAATCACTGAGCAGCAAATTATATCACCTGTGATGTATTTCAGTTATCTTGCAAACCTGGCTTTCTAGTGGGCCCCGAGGACAGGGTTGATAACCACTGGTATACACAATAAAATTGTGATCTGGTGTTTAGCGATGCCACACCCCCATCCCCTAGTATTACATACGCAAAGGAAAAACATTTTCCACGGGACTTTAAATAAGGCATAACATTTGCATTAAAAACACATTCATTGCACAATAGATGAAAATCTTATACATAAATAATAGCATTAGTAAAAAAAGCTGATTCATTACCACTACCAAATATTGGCATACAATCTACATCATATTCATATAATAATTCATGTTTATGTTCCACACTTCCAATTTTTTAAAACATAACGCACGCATCTTATAACTCAACGCGTTTCGTGAATATAGCTTCACTTCTTCAGGAGTAGATGCCCAATGTAAAATCTGTAAACCAAAAAACAATTTCACAAAGTATGTTCAAGCACTCCCTGAAAAAAAGGGTGGGGGGATGCAATATCTATGCATACTGATATCCTTAATAGAACAATACTTACAAACAAGCTTGATAATTAATGTAAGATAACCTCCAAATGGCAACCGCCGCAAAGTGTCGGGCCTGGGTGTTAAACATGGTACCCGGATGGGAAAGCTAAGGTGCAGTACTTACATAGATGGAATCAGAAGACCCTTTTTCCACCAGAAACAAATAATTAGACCTATGTGAAAGCAGCCTGTGTGCACAAATCTACCGCAAAGTGGAAAACAGAAAAAAGCGAAAACCTCAATGTTATACTATTAGTGAGAATAATACCCCTGTACATAAATGAATGGACTATCCCCACTATATAAGTATTACACCCGCTAGAAACCAGAGAAACTAAGGGGGGAGGAATTAAAAGAAAGCATTTGATGTCTAGCACCAGTGAACTATAGCTAGACCTTGGGGTTGATTTAGTAAAACTAGAGAGTGCAAAATCCCGGGCAGCTCTGCATGCTAACCAATCAGCTTCTATCTTCAGCTTTTACTAAATCAACCCCCCAGTGTGTGCAGTATGAAGATTACAACACCATTAGACACCAAAATGTATGCTACCACACATAATTAAGTATGGATATCTAAAGTCAAAAAGTATCATCAAAATGCAATATTTACCAGGTGCTAATGTGTGTAGGTTGGGGATCTTTAACAACAAGAAGCTCGTAACCAAATAAAGAGGAACCTCCCTCCACCTGTCCCCTGAATTTATCCTAGAAAGAAGAACCAAGCCCCTCCCAGCACCATGTGGACCCACAGATGTAAGGTCTGTTTCCAGAATTACCTTGTCACACACATGCTTCTCTTATTTCAGATTTACGGCATAACACAAATAACTCTGGTCTGCAGAACACCTCAGTGATTGTCCGGATCCCTACCAGGTAAGATAAAAGGGTTACAAACCAAAAGGTGATTTCAGAACAGATTTTTGGCTTTTACCTAATCACTATTTATGAGAGCCTTTCTAAAAGTGGAATTTTACCCCAAACAACTGAATAAGAGTAATATTTTTTTAGTAAGAAACATACATTCCACACTAATAATTATGAGTGTGTGCTGGAAATTGCCTCCAGCATTGCAGGAGGCTGCCATTTTGCTGAAACCCAGAGCCCCTGAGCAACAGTAAATTATTAGGCTGTCAGCAGATCAGCCTCTACAAGTTCAGCACAGTGCCTACAAATAGAGAGCATCTGAGCATGTGCAGAGCAGGGTGAGATTACTGGATTTTAAAAAGTATAGGCTTTAATTTAAATTTTTTTACATAGCTATACCTGCAAAAGGGGCCAGCCTGGAGTGATCTAGCAGGACTTCATTTTCTGACTGAAGTTCCAGTTTAACGATAATACAGATTGTGGCTTTATGTTTGGCAACTGCTGCAGTGTGCACAACATGCTGTACCCTACATACTCCTAACTATTGCGTTCTGCATAATACGTTGCATATTACATAATCTGGATGTCTTCACATTGTGCTACATGTTACATAGCTGCAGAATGTACACTACTTTTGAATGTTACATACTGTAAACTATTGTCATTTTACATAATGCCTGATGTCTAGACTGCTGTGTTCTGTACACTTTTCTATATAATGCATACTGTGGACCACTATAATCTATTTTCTGTACTATGCAATATACTGTATGCATCAAACTGCTGTACTGTGTACACTGCCTGTACATTACATTTCCCAGACCACAGAACTCCCCAGTATAGGTATGCTGTAATGTACATTCTTGTCTCTAGAAACTCATTTTAAAATGTGCTATGTTGCATTCAAAGAATAGCACAATTTGCTAGTTAAAGTGGTTGCAAACCTCAGAAATGAAATATGAACAAAACATATCCCTCCATAGTGTGTACTTGTCTCAATTAAGAGTACTACGTGTCATTTCTGTCTCTTGCTTCATTCCTTTGCTATCATCATGAATCAGTTCTGACAAGTCTTCCCCACACCAAGAGCTGAAAAGATGACAGGGGAGGGACCTTCAGCTGATTGACAACCTCAGCTCTATTCCTGTGTGAAGGGGGGGTGTGTCTCCTCCCTCCAATCAACTCTCTGAGCTCCCCTCATTGAGCCATGCAGAGTGTAACTTCAGCTCTCCGCCCCCTTTTTTCTGACATCTCAGATAAGCTTATAAATTCAGTAATTGAGCAGGTGTAGAGATAAGAGGATTTGTTTAATCTCTGTGTATCACCTGAGGCCAGTCACTTCACCGGGTATACTGTATGGAAGGATTTACAACCACTTTAAATTAAAAAAAAAATCACAGCCTTTAAAGTGGTTGTAAACCCTTTACATCCACTTTATACTACAGGCAAGCCTATAATAAGGCTTACCTGTAGCTACACTGGATATCTCCTAAACCTGCACGGTTTAGGAGATATCCCTGTATTTGCATGTGCCCACGTCATGGGCAAATGTACACTTAAGCAAACTGAAGCAACGGCACGTACGTGCCGTTGCTTCAGCTGTACTGTGCCGTTACTGGTGGCTCCCGCGCGCATGCGTGGGAGTGACGTCATAGCGACTCCGGCACATCACAGCGCCGGAGCCGCGATACCCGGAAGTAACCCCCCGGGGAGATGTCGGTCGCCGGAGTGGTGAACGAGGACCGCTGTGGGGGCTTTGATCTCAGGTAAGTAATTCATAATGAGCTAGTATGCTATGCATACTAGCTCATTATGCCTTTGTCTTGCAGATTTTTTTTTCTTTTGGATTTGTTTAAATGGGTTTACAGCCACTTTAAACTGTTATCATTACTTGACAGGATTGCTAGCACTGTTTAGTTTACTTATTCCTATTCCTATTTACCTATTCCTTCATTTCATTGTATAGATCAGTGGTTGTCTACTCTTATATTGAGAGTCTTGAATGTTGCCCCTCAAATCACAAAAGGGCCACACATAATATGAAGTGAACGTAATGGTACAGAAACTGCAGACAGTAGATGGTCAGAGACTATGGACCTGCTACAAGAGATGGTCAGAGGGTGCAGTCATGCTGCAGGACATGGTCACAGACTGTAGGATGCCATAGGAGCTGGTAAAGACAGAAGACGTACTCCAGAAGACAGTTGCAGACTGCATACACATTACACAAGGCTGTTAGAGATTACTGTAATAGGGAAACATGGACTACTGCCCGCAGGGGCCACGCAAAATACCAGAGTGTGGCAGGTTGGGCACCAAGGGTGTAGATGGTTTTCTGGAAATGCCAGACCAAAATATCCATAGCCACCATTGAGAAAGTGTATAGTACCTTCATGTGGTCTCAACTCAGACACAGAGACCCCCAATCAACTTTGCTCACAGTTTACCATTAAAAAAAAAGAATTTAGGTCATTTTTGATCTTTTCTATTGTTTAAAATGTAAGCATATTGACCTGACAACCCCTACTTTTCTGCCCAGTACCCTGTAAATTGTTAAAATGTATGTCAGGGCAAAATTTTAAAAAAGGCATCTCTGTTATACATGCCTATGTTCCTATATTTTATCCCTTTAAAAAATAATGCAAGTATAGAAATATATTGTCAATCTGCCAGAACTTAAGTGAGCTACTGACTTCCTGTAGTGAACTGACAACTCTGCCTGTGCAATCCCAAGCAGTGTTGTCAGCAATGTCTCTCCGCTGCTGAACTACAGAAAAACCTTCCTCTTGCAGTAAGGAGGGTGACAAAGAGATAAAAATTAAAGGGCAGAACAGATGTCTACAGACAGCTCAGAAACTAGTGAAAAAGTAGAGCAATAGGCTTTGGTGTATTTCAGCAAGGCACAAGATCTATCTTGATGATGTGATACCGAAAATGCTGACAAAATCTGCTTTGTTTTCATTCCAGTTTGTTACCCAATAGTCCAGGAGTACCTAACACCCCAAACCTCAGCGCTATTGCCTTACAACTCTCTGCTGCCAGAACAAGGTAATATAGCAACACAGCATAATTCTTGATTGAGAATGGGACTTTTCTGTAGAAACAACTTAGCTGTTTCTTTTAAAGCACAACTTCACGTTTAGGGCTGAAATACACCTTTGCGGTGCATTGTGGTAAGCCCCACTTTACCACATTGCACATAATTGCATGTTACATGCATTTGGCGCATTGTGGCGCCATTCATTATTAATGATACCTCAGCGCACCGAAGTAATGCAGCTCCGACCTACTGCGTGTTGTTGCATACTGGGGTTGATTTACTAAAGCTGGAGAGTGCAAAATCTGGTGCAGCTCTGCATAGAAACCAATCAGCTTCCATTTTTTTTTTTTGCCAAAGCGTAATTGAACAAGTAATTGACGTTAGAAGCTGGTTGGCTAATATTTTGCACTCTCCAGTTTTAGCAAATCAACCCCATAGTGTCAGAAAAAATGCTGCATGGTTTTTGAGCCATTTTTTTTATGTATTAGCAGAATGCACACAATCAGACAGGTATGAATGGGTCCTCAGTGAAGTTGTCCTTTTAACATACACCCTACTCCCCTCAGTGTAGTCCACATATCATAATGCCTACCTTCATCCTCACTCCAGAGTTCTTCATCGTTCGGCCCTGCACAATCTTTGTTAGAAAATCATCCCGTCCAGGTCCTTTGCTTAGTACTCATACTCATATTGGATGGCTGGGGGTGCCGCCATGAATATGGCCATCCACAGGATTTTGCACTAGGCAGAGGATCCGGCCTGTACGTTCTTCTAGCATAGGCTGTGCAGCACTGGTCAGGGCCACTTAGTGAGTGGGGATGAAGGTAAGTGATTTAGTGAAGCAGCTACACTAAGTCCTATACTAATAACCTGTAAGAGCACTGGGTACTTGAGCCCCACCTACTCACTGCCCTACTTCAGACCGAACCGCTCCTGCATCTTTACTAGCCCAATCCTGCTGGAAGCATGCTATATCCCAAGTGTGCATAACAATATCACATAAAAGAGCATAAACGACCACCAGGGGTTGACATCTAATAGAGCCAAAAGAAGATGTAGGCCAATCAGTACTGAAAGTACTTTGGAATTAGGGTTTCATATTGGCAAAACAGATGTATGTTGCCTTTTTTTGGAAATCCTATGTAACCCAGTTCGTACCCTTACCCATATGAGTCCAAAGGTTCCAGTATCCCCAACCAGCATAAAAATGCGGGTTTTAGAAAGGTGAAGGGTTGAATATTTGAAAGCAAATGACCATATACCGTATATACTCGAGTATAAGTCAAATTTTTTAGCACATTTTTTTGTGCTGAAAGTGCCCCCCTCGACTTATACTCGAGTCAAGCACTTTTCTGCAGCAAAAAATTTCATTTTCCGAACCGACTTTGGGGCCCCGTATCTCAGGGCCACTTGGTGCTAGGAACCCCAAATTTGGTGTGCAAATCCAGTGGTACCATAACATATCCAAAGCTGGGGTTCCTAGCACCAAGTGGCCCTGAGATACGGGGCCCCAAATCCGGTTCGGAAAATGTCATTCTCTGCTGTAGAAAAGTGCTTGACATTTTTTGAACTGATTTATGGGGCCCTGTATTTCAGGGCCACTTGGTGCTAGAAACCCCAGATTTGGAAATGTTATGGTGCTAGTTCCACTGGGTTTGCACACCAAATTTGGGGTTCCTAGCACTAAGTGGCTCTGAGATATGGGGCCCCAAATTCGGTCAACTGTGTCCATCTGCAGCAATGTCATTTTGGGACCCTTTGGGTTCAGAGACCCCAAATTTTGGCTGCAGCTAGGGGGCATCTAGGAACCCTTAACTACCGAGTTTGAAGTTCAGGGGACCTATGGCTGCAAATGGGCACAGTGATGCTGCAAATGGGCACAGTGAGGCTGCAAATGGGCATTGTTGACCCTCTTTTCCACTTACAGTAGCTGTGCATTTCTCACCCTCGTCTTATACTCGGGTCAATAAGTTTTTCCCATTTTTTTTGTGGTAAATTAGGGCCTCGACTTATACTCGGAACGACTTATACTCGAGTATATACGGTAATTCATAATGGTTTCTATTCTTTAGAAATTGAAACTGTTGCTAATGCAAATTTAGATCTTAAGATAAAGGAAGAAAGGGTTTTATAGTTACAGATAGCAGTAGTGAATGCTGAGGATCCTCCAGCTGTCTTATGTGAAGCAATTTTGCTTGCAGTCTGCAGTTCACCACTGACCCTTCTACATTCATGCAGGAGTTCCCAAACAAGTAATTGGAAGAAAAAGGCAAGGAAAAGTTGGAGAAGTTGGAAAAGATGTGAGGGTCTCTGGATAAGAAGACATCCCTATAGAAACCTTGAGTCCAGATCCCGACCAGCACAGCAGCAGCACCGACCCAAAGGAGGCACCTTGCAAGTCCCCTCTTCTCTGTAACTGATTAGAAGCTTGAAGTGACCCATGCCAGTCCTCTTGCTGTTGCATCTTATGGTACATGTGCATAGAGGCTGGTGAAGCCTCTTTATTGCTCTCTCTTTAATGTTACAGCTTTCTAGCTTTCCCTATATAGCATCTGTAAAAACTCTGTGTAAAAATTGACTTTAAATCCTTTCCTTTGACCTTCCTGTATTCTTCCTTTCCTCATTGGCTGTAATTATTAATGTTTTTTAGTATTTGGTTGACATCAGCCAATAGCAAAAAAATTATTCCAGGAAATTATGAAATGAGGGATAATGATATTCTGTCCAGGCAAACTGAACACAGAGGGGTTGGTTTACTAAAACTGGAGAGTGCAAAATCTGGTGCAGCTGTGCATGGTAGCCAATCAGCTTCTAACTTCAGTTTGCTGATTGGTTGCTATTCAGAGCTGCTCCAGATTTTGCACTTTCCAGTTTTAGTAAATCAATCCCAGAGATTGCTAATCACAATTGTAAAGGTATAATTGATTTTTGCAAAGATTTTTACAGCTACCAAAAAGAGATGTGTAGAGAGCTGTGTCATGACAGAGAACAAGAGCTTACAGTGGACTTTATGTATAAGGGCTGTTAGATGTGATAGCAAGAGAAACTGTGTGATGTTAAGGGGAGATTATAAAAGTTCTGTTCAGTTAAGATTTAACATTTGTTTATCAGAAAAAGTAATTTTAAAAATCCTCATTGCACTCCTTCCAGGTTCAAAACAACATACTCTAACAAATTCTTTATTAGGACAGTTTGTAAAAGTGTCCAAATGCAGAGCTGTCTTTCTGGACAATGAGAATGAAAGCAAAAACCTGACTGGTTATTAGTAATGTACTTCAGTCATTTCATAAATAAGGCTAATGCCTGCAAGTAAACTGACAGCGGGAAATAAAATGCAACCACTCTAAATACCATAAGGGACTCGGGAGCCCTGAAACACATTCATGCATATATCAAGTTCTGCTCTAAAAGTTGATCTATGGTCCACCTCTAGTGTCCATCAACATACTCATCATATTTCTAGACCAATAGAAAGCTAGGTACAAGCTCAGCTTTGGGAGCTAAAGTCAGGATTTGCATATCTAACAAGCTTTATTGCAAGCGGCGCAAACTCACAAAGCCAGACTGAAGCCCATCTCATCGCCGTGACCCTGATGACTTAGCCCCTTTTGGAGAGAAACATGTTGAAGGAGTAGGAGAGGGCCTGGCAGTACGTGATGTGCCAAAGTTTGGTTTTGTGAGTTTGCAACAAAGCTTGCTGGATATGAAAGGATAAAAACAGTGGAAGTGTAGCTTGTTTTTGTCTGGATACTTCAGGGAGAATCGGATACCTGTAAGTGTGCAACCCATAGCTGGCAAATGATCTGTATGACGGCCTAGGGTGGTAACATATGTATGTGTACTCGGGGTTTTTATAGCTCAGTGCTGCATTCAAGTTTGTTCTTTTATTTGCTGTAACTTTACTACAGATACAATTTCTGTAAACTTCTTCGTTTTGGAATGTGCCAATTTGAATTGTTTGAATAATTATTTGAATTATTTGGCTTAATTTATGCCTTTGATGCAAATGACAAAAGCTCTTTGAGAGTTCTTTATTTTATCCCTATTTCATTTTCTTTCAATGCAGTGAGAGAGTAGGAAGCCCTCATAATGGTTATGTTAGGTCGATGAAGTTGGTAGCTCACTGCTTAAAGCTGAGTTCCACCCAAAAATGGAACTTCCGCTGTCCAGATCCCCCCCCCCCTCTGGTGTCACATTTGGCACCTTTCAGGGGGGAGCAGATACCTGTCTAATACAGGTATTTGCTCCCATTTGCGGCGAAAGATCGCCACAGTACCCGCTGTCACAGGTCCCAGAAGACAGCAGGGACCACTCAGAACGCGCAGCGCTACTCTCGCATGAGCAATAGGGAACCAGGTTGTGTAGCCGCAAGGCTTCACTTCCTGATTCCCTTACTTAAGATGTCGGTGCCTCCACCTGGAGCCAAGGGACGGGTCGGCATCGGGTGAGGACATCGCGGGCGCCGTGGACAGGTAAGTGTTTTTATTTTAAAAGTCAGCAGCTGCAGTATTTGTAGCTGCTGACTTTACAATTAGTTTTTTAGGCTGAACTCCACCTTAAGTACATAGGATTCCCTTCACACTATGCTATTCTGTTAGGGCCCTTTCACACTGGGGCGGTTTGCAGGTGCTATTGCGCTAATAATAGCACCTGCAAACCGACCCGAAAGTGCCGCTGCTTGCATTCCAGTGTGAAAGCCCCGAGGGCTTTCACACTGGAGTGATGCGCTGGCAGGACGGTAAAAAAAGTCCTGCCAGCAGCATCTTCGGAGCGGTGAAGGAGCGGAGTGTATATCGCTCCTTCACCGCTCCTGCCCATTGAAATCAATGGGACGGCGCGGCTATACCACCGGCAAAGCGCCTCTGAAGAGGCGCTTTGCGGTGGTTTTTAACCATTTCTCGGCCGCTAGCGGGGGGTAAAACCGCCCCGCTAGTGGCCGCATACCGACAGTAAAGCGCCGCTTACAATAGCGGCGCTTTACCACCGACGCCCGCACCAGTGTGAAAGGACCCTAATAGTGCATTACTGCATCCACAATAACATGCTACGTTTCACTTGTTAACCTGAGTTGCATGAAGGCAACCCATTCATTTAGAAGTGGTTGACAGTACATGGCAAAGGAACAAGAAACAGCGCTAAACTTTTTTTTTTACTTTTAATGTTTACCACAATGCGTGGTATGTGTTTATGGTGCATTGCATTGCTAGAACGTCCCTATAACATCCACAGGGATTTGGAAAGATGTGTACTTTACAGCAAATCATAGGTGAGAAACCAGCCTTAAAAAGCTAAAAAACACCAGTGATGCAAACCTCTCATAGCTACTCAAAGATGACATCATTTAAGGCTAGGTTCACACCTTTGTGTGTGGCTGCATCTGTTCCCGCACCGGCAGCCACCCGCAGCTAAATTGCACTGCTCGTAGAAGATGCGCATTCATTCTGAATGGCCCCCCCACGCATCTCAGTACGCAGCTCCTTTGCAGGTGCAGGAATAGCAAGAAAATCACATGGCCAAAAAGACCATGCGATTTCCCTGCTGCCATGTTTTTGAAAAGGTGCATGCACCATTTTTTTGTGGAAACGCAGGCACAGCAGCCCGTTCATTTGAATAGGCTGACGTGCCTGTGCAAACAAGGAAGTGTGAACCTAGGATTAGGGTGGAACTATATGTAGCATTCTGACTTAATGATTTATATGTTGCATATGGAACAAATGTGATTTCAGTAGATGTGTTAAAGTAAGGCTTATATATATATATATATGCCAATAAGTTGTCTGGTAATTATAAAAAAAAAAAGTATTTCTCTTCTAAACTGAGTTCTGTTTAGGGAATCTGTTACTTTTTTCCATATGGTATGAACAGCTTATCCCTTGGTCCTCATTCACTTGGGGCATACTAACGCGTACTACCCTGGAGGGCCATATTTTTCTGCACAGAGATGCACAGGGGTCCTGCGCATCCCGTGCAGGCAGTCCCATTGGTGTTAATTGATCTTCAGCAGCTGCATGGACACAGACACTTTTCTTAATCTGACATTTGTGCGAGTGAACGGCCCCAGGTGCAGTGTATGTTCTGGGCTGTGCACCCACATAGATGTCATATTGGGAGCAGCGTCTCTACCCATGCAGCCGCTGCTTCCCAGGTGACATGAGTGGGACTGCCTACCAGGAGATGCATTGAACACCTGTGCATCCCCATGTGGGTAAACGCATCCCTCCAGAGGCATACGCTTTAGTACACCCCATGTGAACGAGGCCTTGGTAATACTTTGTAGTTTCTGGATGGTCTCAGGCTTGTGTTTGTTGTTTCTCTTTACGTTATTGTTACTGTTGTTAATTTGTTATTCTTGTTGATTCATAACAAATAAATGTGTGTTTCATGAATATAAATATGACTCTTATTTAACCTTCCTAGCAGTATTCCCGAGTGTGGCTCGGGGTGAATTTTCATTACCAAAAGCGGTAATTCCAAGCCACACTTGGGATTGCATCGCAGTATCCTGGTAAAGTTACCTTACCTTGTCCCCAGGATCCTGCGATGTCCTCCCGCTGTGTCCGCGGGCTGTGTCCTCCGCCTGATTTATCACTGTTCTGGGCTTCCTTCCCTGCGAGTGTCGCAACGCACGGGGGCGGAGCCCGACGACAAATTAAAAAAAGTGAAAAATATATAACACATTGTAATCTGTAGATTACATCATTATTTCACCTCCCTTTTGTCCCTAATGCTTTGTCCAGTGCACTGCATGCACTTTTATATTATAGATACCGTTCATTCTGCCTGGAAACTTGAGATTGTCCATGGCAACCAAAAAGTGTCCCTTTACGTCAAAAGCGTTTTTAGACCAGCTAGAAAACAGCGATAGTGATTCGTGGGAAAATTCGTCATCAGACACTGAAAGTGACGACAGTGACAATTCTGCGACTGAGCAAATTTCAGTGTTTTTGATTTGCTTACATTATTGAATACATTTTATTATTCTTATACTATTATTTGTTATAATTATTTATAGTTATTTATTATATTATAATTTATGATTTTGTGTTTCAAATTTTGTCATACCCGGGATGTCTACTAGACTCTTGTTTGGACAGATTTAAGTGAGTTATTACTAAGAATTCAAGGCCTACAATATAAAATGCCAAATTTCCATGCGAAACAATGTACCGCTTTGAGCTTCAAAAATCTGACATATTCATACCACCAGGGAGGTTAACAGCAATAAAAAAAAATAAGTATTTTTTTTTCGGTTTTAGTTTTGGATAGAGTGAGAATGGTCAAAACACTTGTAGGTTTCTTTTTTAATAACTTTGGGGTCATTCACCAAAAGTTAAATAACGGCAAATAAAATGCGGTAAAATAATGCATGTGGTAAATCAGTTGTGAAAGTTCAATCCACTAAGAATTTAGCGTTAAATAACAAATGCGGTATTTTTTTCAATTGTTCGGTAACTACAGCATTTTCTCATGGCGTAATTTATTGTGCGCTTTCGGTGGTTAAGGGTGTCTACAAGCCCGCTCCATGTCATTATGTCTTCTGAATTTTCATCACGTTTTTGGAGATATCTCATTGAAGCTCATTTGCTCAACATTGTTGTAAGTTTTCAACTTTTAAATAAATTATTTATTAAGACGGCAGCCAGCATACAATTAATAGTTGCAGCTTTTTGAGCCCTTTTAAGTAAACCTGTCACCTGTCAAACCTCATCCTTCCTGCAGACTGAAAGCACTGACTTAGCACAGGGTGTGCCAGACAGACCTCTGCAGGGAGACCACAGCTTTCACACAGAGAGCAAGGGTTGTTTAATGTCATTTCCTCATAACATTTTACTTTTTAACATGTTTGGTATTTTTCTTTTGCAAAAACTATTTTTTAATCTAACATTTTTTACAGTAATCTGTATTTGGAGGCATTGACATTTGAACTACCTTCTCAAATGTATGTCTCCTGATGCTTGGTAATCCAAGCTGTGTCTTTTTCATGTGGATCTGTTGCCTGAAAATAGCTATTAAGCTGTGTTGCGCTCCTTTACTAAATCCACCATGCCATATATTCATAAAAATTAGTTTTTTTTGTAATTGTGTGGCCTACTAGAGCTGTTGAAAGTGCCCTTTACTAGATTGTTCTATGTTTTTGGCCCAATTCTGTTCTGCTGCCTATATTTATATTGTGGAAACAAAAAAAAACTTGACTATATTTTTTTAATGATTTTTTAAACATTTTTATTTATTTATTTTTCATGTTCCTATCCAAGTTTAACTTGTTGTAATGGTATACACCCCAAAGTTTTATACTTTTGGTTATGTTATAGTGACCACTTTAAGGTCACTTCTAGCTGGAGTAATTGTTTAAATATATATGTATATTATATATATTTTTTTATGTTCTTGATGTTAAATTTCACCTGATGTTTGCATTTAAGTTGCACTGCACGTCATGCCTTTTTGATTTATTGAAGAAAGAAAATATTTGTGTACTTGGGATGTATAATGGCACATTTTTGTGTGACCACTGCTGGTGGAATAGTGTCAACTTTCTGTGGGTCCTCTGTGGGTGGAATTAGGCTCTTGGTGGGTGGATTTCCCCTTTCTGAGGGTTTGAATAGGCCCCTCTTTCTGGTACAGAAATGGTTACCGCCACCAAAAGGGTGGTGTTAAATATCGCACCTTTTTTTAGTTCCTGCTTCGTTTGTGAATTGGACTTAAAGTGGATGTAAATCCGATTTTTTTTTTTTTTTTGATATACTGTAGAGTATAAGATTTCCTATCATTTGAGCCCCGTCTTGCCACACAGAGTTAATCCATCTCTGAGCAATCCCCTTTTATTGTTCAGTGAGAAAAATCTTGACAAACTGAGAAAAACTTTGTCAAATACTCCCCCTTGCTGTGAGTGACAGCCTAAGACACAGGCATGATTTTTTAATTCCCTCCCACACTCCTTTATTCAGCAGCTCTGCAAGGATTGGCTGTTCCACACCTCAGCATGATTTGGCATGCTGAAGTCATGTGGTTACTTTCCTGTCTTTTCACTGGATGTCAGAGATCATAGCAGAAGTTCAGCAGAAGTTCAGTGTTAGAAATAAACAGGAGAAAATGCATATTGACAAGGAGTGTAGAGGTGGGCAGGGAGTCTACTGACATCACAACTCCACCCACTGAGCTCCAGACAACAGACCCACCCACAGAATCTGCAGTTTTTCGGGTCTAATAACAGACAGAGGAGAGATATTTGACAGGTAAGGATACATGCAGGAGGCATGTATATCCTTATATATAACCCCTATGGCAGTAGTTTAGAAAGGATGACATTGGGTTTACATCCACTTTAACAGATTACCGCACAATTTTTTGCAATATTTACACACAATTTTTTTTTTTCGTTGTTTACCGCAAAATTGTTATTTTTAAAAAAAATGTTTTAATGAATTAGACTTCACTTACCACATGCAATAATTTATGCAAATTAGTAACATACTACCCTTACCGCATGCGGTAAAGCTTAGTGAATTGACCCCTTTGTCCTGTTGGGAACATTTCCCTTCACTTCCTGTCTCATGACTTCTCTTCCTGTCCCATGCTGAGAGTGAGAGCGATAACACCAAATTTAACACACCTGCTCCTCATTCACACCTGAAACCTTGTAACACTAACGAGTCACATGACATCGGGGAGGGAAAATGGCTAATTGGGCCCAATTTAGACATTTTCACTTAGGGGTGTACTCACTTTTGTTGCCAGCAGTTTAGACATTAATAGCTGTGTGTTGAGTTATTTTGAGGGGACAGCAAATTTACACTGTTATACAAGTTGTACACTCACTACTTTACATTGTAGCAAAGTGTCATTTCTTCAGTGTTGTCACATAAAAAGATATAATAAAATATTTACAAAAATGTGTGATTTTCAGAAAAAAAAAATTAATTTTTGGAAAAAAAAAAATTCAGTATGGAGAAGCTTCACAAATTGAAAGTATTTTTTTTTAAACTGGGAAGGTGAAATGCAGCATTTATTAAAGTATTATGCTTGAAAATAGGGTACAGCTTTTTCAGTAAATAAACTAAACTTACTTTTTAAAATTTTATTTTTTATTACAAATGGAATAACAAGGACTCTATATAAGAACATTTCAACTATACATGAGAACAGGTAACCACCCCCTTTCCCTCATAATAATTTTAAAGCTTCCTGCCAATATGCATTTCAAGTTATTGACCACGCTGATCCAGAAACATATATTGCTCTATGAAGAGCTAGACCGATGCTCTCCTGATGTAATTTCATCTCTAAATGAAGGTATTGTGTATTTTTGGAAGGCTGTGGTTTGCAACACTTCCTAACTTGAAGATGCTGCTGGTGAAGAAACACTTTGGGGGTTATTTATGAAAGGCAAATCCACTCTGCACTGCAAGTTCACTTGGAAGTGCAGTCACTGTAAATCTGAGGGGTAGATCTGAAATGAGGGGAAGCTCTGCTGATTTTATCATCCAATCATGTGCAAGCTAAAATGCTGTTTTTTATTTTCCTTGCATGTCCCCCTCGGATCTACAGCGGCTTTACTTCCAAGTGCACTTGCAGTGCAAAGTGGATTTTCCTTTAGTAAATAACTCCATTTGTGATGATCCAGAAGCCTGCAAAAAGAGCATTTCTGGAATTAGAACACACAATTTCATTCTGGTCCTCATTTTATTCCATAAAGTATTTTTTTATTTTGTTAGGGCATTTTTTGCCATGCAAGGATGTGTTTTGTCATCCTTGTAGCATTTGGAAAATACTATTTCTTCTCACAATTTTTGCAAATTGCAGCAGACATTGAACTGTGGAATGTTCCCAAACTCTAAATGTTGGTCTCACCATTTTACTGAGAGGAGGTAAAGCAAACACAATTTACTGACCAGACTATAGGGAAACATTATGCTGTGATGATGGAGAACATTAATATTATTATTATTATACAGGATGTATATAGTGCCAACAGTTTGCGCAGCGCTTTACAACATGAAGGCAGACAGTACACCTACAATACAAATCAATACAGGAGGGATCAGAGGGCCCTGCTCGTTAGAGCTTACAATCTAGAAGGGAGGGTCAAGTGGAAACAAAAGGTAATAACTGTGGGGGATGAGCTGATGGAGAAAATGAAAATACAGTTGTTAGGTGTGGGTAGGCTTTTAGGCTTCTCTGAAGAGAATGGTTTTCAGGGATCGTCTAAAAGCTAATAAAGTAATTAATAGGAATCATTTAAAGGTTATAAAGATAAATGAATTTGCCAGAGAAATGTATCCTTTTAACTGTCAATTAAAGCCTGAGAGGATAGTCTTAGGAGTGCAAAATGAATAATCTTTACATTATGGAGATGACAGAGTGGGTGGGCATGAGTAGTTTAACAAAAGGAAACTGGATAGGGCTGACACGCCTCGGGCCCACAAAAATTCTGTGTCAAATCAACGGGTACTTACTGTACTTGCAGGGTCTTTAAAGAGATGGAGTACAGGAAACTGTGCATATGTAGATTTACTGCATATATTTTTTGTGCCCTGACATGCACTTTAACTACTGGCTGCCAGAGACAGTCCCTAACAGAGATTCGCAACTACCCTTTTTCAAAATATGTTGTTGCTGGTCATGCTATTACATATAGATTTCTATGTCATGATGAAGGGTGGTGCAGTCTAGCCCCCGAAACATGCTGGCTTACCGATCCTTGGATTAAAATGATGTGCCCCTTTCATTCACTCCCTGATTCCTAGATAGCGAGCTCGGAACTGGCTTACATCAAGCTGCAGCATAAGCATTTTCTTGGCTCTTTCAGTTTTATTTCACTCCCTTTGGCCTGAATCTGAATTTCCTCAGTTCTTCATTCTCTCTAATTTTCTGGTCAAGTTCCTCTTGCATTCTTTGATACGAAGCCTCGTGTTGTACCTCCACATTCACAACCTGTGTAACTTTCATCATTTCCCTCTCTCTGGCCTGATTCTGTTCCCTTAGTTCTTCAATCTCTCTAATCTTCTGGTCAAGTTCCTCTTGCATTCTTTGATATGCAGCCTCAAGTTGTACCCCAACTCTCTCAATCTGTGTAACTTTGTTTTCAAGTTCTACCATCATTTTGCTCTCAATAACATACATTGCATTCTTTAGATACTCTTGCTGAAGATCCTTCATCCGATTTTCTGATATCTGTCTATCTGCCTCTTGCAGGCACGTGTCCAGGAGCCCCAGAATTCTGCTCTTTGTCTCCGGGTTCCTCTCACAGGTTTCCATTGTGTAATTCTCTATCTGAAAGATGTGTTTTGCTCCAAGTTCTTTAAATTTTCTGTGAAGGATTGCTAATTCTGTACCGTCATTTTGAACCTTTGTCAGAACAATAATTGGATAGATGCCTAGAAGATAAAACGATAAGCAACAGTTAATGACCTCTATAGGCCTAAAAGTACAGAAGTTAAATTAAAGAGAAACCTGTCACAATCTTAAAAAACTCCACGTAAAAGCACAGAAAAATCAGGTATTTTAAGTTCTTACTTGTAGTTTTTTTTCCTTTCCATAAACTATGTTTTATTGCAAATCTGCCTTTGAGCTTGCTTGAAAATATGACCATTCAAGAGAGAGTGAGAGAGAGAAAGATTTCCCTGACACAGCCCCTCTTTCCTTGCACATCATAGCCCTAAACCATTTTGGGAGAGTATAATTATTCTCTGTGATGGCCCAGCTACTCCATCCCCCTACATACTCTTGAAAGTAGCAGCTGGAGGAGTAGAATACTATATAGTGTCATTTGAGTTGGCTGGGGCTGCTGACATTACATCCAAGCAGGGGTGGATCCAAGGGGGGGGGGCAACGGGGCAATTGCCCCCTCCGAGAATGTGGGTGAGTGAGTGGGTGGGCAGGTGTCGCTGCGGGTAAGAGAGCCGGCGGGCGGCTCCGCGGCTGAGAGGACGGGCGGCTCTGGTGGGGAGAGACAGCGGGCAGCACTGTTGGTGAGCAGCTGTGCAGCTCGATGACAGTGTCAGAGTGGCTGCTGGCCAATCAGGGAGCTGGCGGGCGGAGGAGCAGAGACAACATCTCTCACTGCCCAGCGCCCACCCTGCATCCCTGCAGTTCCGCCCTCACTGTGCAGTGTGCAGGCAGCTGCGGCAGCAGAGAGATTACATCATCTCTCTGCTGCTTGACTGGTAATGTGCTGCCTGACTCTGGGACACAGCAAGAGACAATTATAGCAGGCAAGTAACAATCCGCAACGTGTGGCATGGGACGTGGCAAGTGACAATCTGCAACGTGTGGCATCGGACATGACAAGTGACAATCTGCAATGTGTGGCATCGGACGTGGCAAGTGACAATCTGCAACATGTGGCATCGGACGTGGCAAGTGACAATCTGCAAAGTGTGGCATGGGAGGTGGCAATCTGCAACGTGTGGCATGGGAGGTGGCAAGTGACAATCTACAACGTGTGGCATGGGAGGTGGCAAGTGACAATCTGCAACGTGTGGCATGGGAGGTGGCAAGTGACAATCTGCAACGTGTGGCATGGGAGGTGGCAAGTGACAATCTGCAACGTGTGGCATGGGAGGTGGCAAGTGACAATCTGCAACGTGTGGCATGGGAGGTGGCAAGTGACAATCTGCAACGTGTGGCATGGGACGTGGCAAGTGACAATCTGCATCTGGTGACAGGCAATGTGGCAAGTGACAATCTGCAACGTCTGGCATGGGACGTGGCAAGTAACAATCTGCATCTGATGACAGGCGACGTGGCAAGTGACAAGCTGCAACGTCTGGCATGGGATGTGGCAAGTGACAATCTGCATCTAGTGACAGGCGACAAGGCAAGTGACAATCCGCAACGTGTGGCAGGTGGCAAGTGACACACTCTGGGCTCCCACTGTTTGTGCATTATGGTGAGTTGAACTATTTCATTTTTTATAACAATGTAATAATAGTAATAATGCGCTTCAATCATCCTGACACCATAACAACCATGGTGCCGTGATGATTGAAGCGCTAACACTAGCCATTTCTCCGTTAAATTTACCCCAAAAAAAACGTATATTCTGGCAGTGCCCCTCCCGAGACTAGGCTCTGGATCCGTCCCTGCATCCAAGATGGCGATGCCCAGCAGTAGTCTGGGGATTTTTGGATGTATACACAGATTTTTAACAGTAGATAACACACCTAAAATGTGTTAAATGCAATATACAATCTACTGCAAGATGTTATTTGAGCAACAAATAATGATATATTTGGGAGGAATGCAAATACTGAACATTACATTGATATATCTTGCATGGAATTGTCTTTTGTGTGAGCTTTAGGAGCAATAAACCAAATGGTAGTTTTGTCCCATTGGGCTGAACTAACTGTACTTCCTATCCTGTAGACACAACAGTAAATAAGAGTAATGCCCCACGCAAAATTGAGCTCCTAAACGCCTGTTTTACAGACATTTGACTTTTTATTTCTGCCTCTAAACGCTCCTCTGTGTTACCCTATTTGTCAATGCACACATAGGCGTTTAGAGGAGTTGAGAGGCAGGAGCATTTAAAGGTATAGAAAAAAAGACATCACTTGTGCATTCAAGAGAGGACCGTTGAAGCAGAAAAAAATGCCAAATGTGCCTAATTTACTAAACACTATGTTCTGGGCGCGTCAAGCGTGTGAGCGTTTTATAATATCAATGAACAGAGTAAAAAAAAATATTCTGGCCAATTAAATGAATAAATGTCCAAACGCTTGATGCACCTAAACACGTTTGCAAAAACGTGGCTTGGGTGAATTTTTGAAGCTGCCAGGTGAAAAGCATTTAGAAGAGCCTAAGTGTGCATGGGGCCTTAAAGCAGAACTTCATTCTTTAAGTCAACATTGATTACGGTATTTTTAATCTTTATGCTGCTAGTATTAGTAAATAGATGGGAAAATATATCAAATTTACTTGTTTTAAACTTTTTTTTTTTTACATTTCTTCAGTTACTTCTTGTTTTCTAGGCCTAGGAAAATTATGTCATACATCCCAGGAGTCTTCAGGAGGGGGGCGAGGGGCTATCCCAGCTAAACCTACCCTCCTGCCTGCATGCATGAGCTAAGGGCAGATGGACTTCACTAAGTAAATGCTACATAAATCATCTGCTCTTATTCAAAATGTCCACTGCTGGAAATGCTAGAGGGGTTTTTCAAAGTAATTTCTCAGCAAAATAAAGCATGGAGACATGGATGGATGGGTGAATTTGCTTTAAATATAAATAATTAACTGAATAGCATATTTGGTTTGTGGTGCTCAGATGCAGTGTAGTTCCACTTTAATCTCTCCAAAATAAGGTTAAACCCTTCTTAGACAATTGTCACCAAAACAAGTGCCCCTTCTTCCTGTTCCAGTGATAACTCAAAATTGTATATCTTTGTAAGTTTTGGAGATATTTGTCACCAGGACACACACAGAGGGTAAATCTTCCCACTGGGGACACAGCCAGCAATTAAAAACATGACCGAGGTTCTAACTCTTCCACATTCTATCCAAAAACTGAAAAAAAATGTTTTGGATACATTTTAATGAGTGTCTGGAAGTTACCCTCTGAAGGATTGTTATGTTTTACCATTGTGGACTGTTGCTTTCTGTCAAGGTTCTAGAATATGCCACTTCTGAGTTGTTCTAGCGTCTGCTAAGACTACCTTTAAAATCTTTGTATGCCTTCTATGATATATTTTACCAGAGAAAAAGAGACTGAGGCCTGCAGTAATGTTGTCAGCAGCCATTACTACCATCAGCATCCTTCTGCAATTCTTCACCTCCTAACCAGGGCCTCTGTCCTGACCCCAAGTCCTCCTGGCAACTAGAAAACGGGATGGTTTCTTGCTAATAGCTTAACACTTTACCCGTGATTCTGTGGGCGTCTCTGATGAACGGTTCCAACTCTGTGTATCGTTCTGGTGTAACCAAATTCTCAGCACTGGGGCAATCAGAAGAGAGGAAGAAGTTAGAAAGACTTCCTAACATTGCAGTAATGCTCATCTGACACATGTAAAAACTGTGGCAAAAAATAAATGATCAAGTTTGTTTTCCTAGCCTGGATTACAGAATTTAAGCGTGTTTGGCTGTTGTGATCAGCAGTTAAATAATCCTTCTTTTTCAGTTTTTACATCTCAGTTGTGTCATGTCCAAACGTTTCCTAGTGTGGCCCACAGATAGTAGAGCGAATTAGCTAAACTAAGAATTGTAACTCATGTGGATTGATTTGTTGTCCCCTATAGACATACCCCTCTTGGCCAACAAACCTGACAATTCCAGGTTGTTGGCAAGCGAGTAAATGTTGAATCAGTTATAGAACATTTTCTATGTAGGTATCTTGGCATCTGATGCCTGAGTAATCATTTTTCTCCGGGACCCCCTATCATAATTCCTGGTTCCCCCTAACATCCATCTATATAAGACTTAGCAATTGTGTTTGTGGTGGGGATGATGTAAAACAACCTAGATCAGGGGTGCCCAACCTTTTAAAGAGCCAGGGCAAATTTAGCAATTTGGTAACTGTTCGCGGACCACAATGAGCAGAGCGGGCAGATGACAGGTCCGTGTCTGCTCTGCATATGCAGAGCGGACACTAACACAGCCCGCTCTACTCTATGGGCCCTCCTATACTATCCACACAGATGGAAGGGGAGGGATCCCCTTCTGTTAATTTTAGCAGATTGGATTAGAGGTAGGTGGGTGTAGAAGGACACAAGCCTGTTTACATCTGCAGCTCCATTGAGGTGAATAGATGGTCCGTTTGTGTCCATCTGAAAAACGGACAGGTGGACCCAATCGGACCTATCACGTGAAAGGGGCCTAAGACTGCTTTCAAACTGATGTGATGCGGTTTACCTGCACTGTTGGCTTTCCTGCAGGTTTAGCTGCACTTTGCCATAGACTTCTATTATATCCTGCAGGTTTGGTGCACTTTCTGAAAGCACACCAAACCCGAAGATAATAACAGAAGTCTATGGTTTAGTGTAGGTAAAACCGTAGGTACACTACGGTGCACCTGTGGATCGACTTGAAAGCAGCTTGGTAACCACTGCAGAATAGATATGCCCATATATACAATGTGATTTTAGAATATAAACTGACCTTTAATAATAATCTTCCATTTAGGAATCCTTCTTGCTACAGGTATTGCCGGCTGTTGCTGTTCCAGGCGGAGTGCAATTATATTTACTCCGCCTGTGACAGGAGGCGGCGCTATAAGAGAAGCATCAGCTCCCTCCACAGCCGTGCTTCTTCTAGCGCTGGCTCCATTCGGAACACTGATGCTCTGGGATGGCGTTCGGGGGCCCACAGTCTGGGCTTGTTGACCCATCATCCCAGAGCAGGTGGTCGCAGGCCACATCAGAGGGCTGTGTGGGCCACATGTGGGTCATGAGCCAGCGGTTGGGCACCCCTGACCTAGATAGTACACACAACTTCCAGTGTTGAGATTGAGATGGGCTACTGCAGCAAGGAACAGATATTTCTCCAATAGAGATCCTGGTAAACAGAAGTTTAATCCATTGGCATCCATCGAAACGAAAAAAAAAAAATCAGATATGGATGCAGACAGGGGAGGACGGGTATTAAGAGAGGAATTTGCCTCTTGGACCATTACTGATAACGATATGTTGGGCTGCTCACCCTAAATGGAGATACCTTACTGTACTCTGGTCAAATGTTAATTAAAATTAGATCTGCAATCACTCGACACATGCCGGCCAAATTCTGGGAAGCTGATTCAGAAAGATGTGAAAAGGCCTGTCACAAAAAAAAAAAAACAACCTGCATTTCACCATGTCCACCAATCAGTTAAGTAACAAGGCACTCTTTGCATGTACACACTCAGAAATCTGTTGCTACCATAAAAAGGCTAATTGGTTGTATTTGTTTCCTCAGGCCAAAGGTTGCCAGTCCTCCCCTGAATGTAATACAGTCTTTAGATGTGAGTCCTTTGCATACCGTGGAAGATGCATTTACCTGTAAACAAAAATTGGAACAATAACTTCCTTTTTCTGATACATGAAAGCGAGAACGGCATTTAAATTTTCTCTAAAGCTTTGATTCCATTCCACCCTATCCCGGCCTCGAAGATGACCTATAAAAGAAATAGAAATATCTGTCAAACTTGCCTAAGTAAAATTACAAATTCTGCTGGAGAACTTTGGGGTATTCTTCTTTGCTTAACATTTAAGAGAGAGTCAAGGTAATTGAACTGATTTTAAGAGGACCCCCTCGGCTGACCCCCCTCATTTTTATTTTTTTTATGACCCTGCTTACCAGAAGGTGGTATCTGCACATTTCAGATACTCACCCAACCAGGGGATCCAGCATTGTCCCGCCAAGATCCTCTCATGCCTGGCCACAGCTCAGTCCCATGCTACCATGTTCTCTCTGACGTCATCAAGAGGCTCGCCGACTCCGGCTAAGGGGGTTATTTACGGAAGGCAAATCCACTTTGCACTACAAGTGCAAAGTGCACCTGAAATTGCACTGAAAGTGCACTTGGAAGTGCAGTCGCTGTAAATCTGAGGGGTTGATCTGAAATGAGGGGATGCTTCACTGATTTTATTATCCAATCGTGCAAGCTAAAATGCTGTTTTTTTTTTCCTTGCATGTCCCCCTCGATAAAAGATGTATCATTTTTTATAATGTCGTTAATTCGTAGCTAAAACCAAATTGTGCAGATTTAAGTAAAGTCGGATAACAAAAAAAATCTCTAGCGCCCACTCCTACTTTCTAAATGGCTGTGACTCTTGAGCAAATGCAGCTAACAACAACCAGTGGAGTCTGGTATAATTTAAATGAACATTAAAAAAGAAGGCTAAAAAAAAACAGTGTCAGTTGTACATGATAAATGAGGAATAGCACACAGACATTTTAGTGCAATGACAATTGTGTGACCAAATCAGTAACTGAAACAAGTAATGAGCAAAAATGTCCACATGTGTAGCAGTGGTCAAAGCTGTTAATGCCAGATAAATGCCAGCAGTCATAGGCGTGCGCACAGGGTGTGCCAGGTGTGCCTGGGCACACCCTAATCACCCTGTGTGGTGCAGATTCCCGCTGTTTAGACCCCTGGTATATCACCAAAGCCCCATGATGGGGCTCCTAAGAAAAAAATAAAAAATAATAAAAGAAATAATATTGTAAAAAATAAAATAATGAAAATAAAAACTACTGACACCAGCCACTGCCTTACTGACACCAATCTCTGCCCTACTGACACTGTCCATTGCTCTACTGACACCGTCACATGCACACACACTCATATGTGTTTGAGCTTTGGGGTGCACACCCTAATGAAATAGGCTGCGCACACCTATGCCAGCAGTATTGACAAGAAAAAGTCTTGGTGAGCCTCAAAACGCATCACCATGAAGACGGCCTGATGCTTTGTGGTACCCAAAAGCCGTGAGGTTTATGCTCTGCGGGTTGGTCGGCATGTAATAGCTTCTTTCCAATGTGCTGCAGTATGGAGTATGCAGCGAGTATTCTTCTGGCTGTGTACCCTGGGGCTATTCATCCCTCTCCTCTCCCTCCCCACCCCCCGGATTGGCCACGAGTGGGACAGTGTTGGATCCCATACCACTGGCTACAGAATGTCTTAGGCGACTTACATATCTCCTGAAGCCAGGCCAAAAAACTTCCAGAGATGACATTGTCCTGTCCCGCCTTGTTGCTAGGACATTGCTAAAATACTCCCATCTGTTAGGTCCCTTTCACACGAGCAGATCAATCGGGTCTGCCTGTCAGTTTCCCAGGCGGACGTGATCGGACCCTCCATTGTCCTTTATGGAGCAGCGGGTGTAAACGGGCATGTGTCCGTTTGCACCTGCCAACATCCAATCCAATCGGCTAAAAACAGATGAATCGGACGGCAGTCGGGTGTAAATGGACAGGCAGTCCGTTTACATCTGACTGTGTCTGTATAAGCAGAGCGGACACAGACCAGCTATTCATCTGCTGAGCGGGGATCGGCAGACAGATTCCCCGCTAAGCAGGCAGACTCCTAGCGGATTTCTCCTGTGTGAAAGGGGCCTAACTACTCACATACCCCATAACAGGAGCGAGCTATCAAACCTATTCAATAGGTGGGAAGACAGCTCTGGCCCCCCTGGTTGTTTTTACTGGCGATTCGCTCGTCCGTGTAAGTATGACCCACTTTTGCTGATATAACAGCATTTAACATGTCTAGAAATGTATTTTTGTTTGGATAAAACCTTCTTATCTAATTAATATTGACAAACTGCTATACGAAGTTATTACTTTACTAACGTATTACTATATCTATATTTTAGAATACTCTTGACTCTCAAAAGGATGACATAAAGCCTCTGAAGAAGGACTACAAGGTCCGAAACATGTTAGGCGTCATTTGCAAAATATGTTCTTGCTAGCCCAATATTGTGTACAGGGCTGCTGAGCTTCATACTAATGTCAAGCTGAGTATATGTACTTATTGCTACCGTATATACATTTTATCATGTAAATATTATTTTGCTTTGCCTTTGCAATTTTACTGTATGTTCATAATAAAATACATTTTTCTACTATATTACCTGGTCTGTCTATAAAATCCAGAGGGGTATTACCGTGCCAGGTTCTTTCCTTTACTTTTGGTGTGTCTTAGCAATGCCATCTCTGTGGAATTTTTCAGCCAGGCTTCAGGAGGAGGTAAATAAATAGAGTACACCTATAAGGCCATTACTCAACTTTGACCAAAGCTGCACAGTTTGATTTTATCTGCAGGCACCCTTTACCTGCATAGGCAGTGTTTTTGTGAAGGTGAATTAACCCTTTAAAGCTGTTGTAAACCGCTGAAGAATAAAATAAAAAACCTATAAGGCAACGGCATAATGTGCTAGTATGCATCTCATACTAGCACATTATGAAATACTTACCTTAGAACAAAGCCCTTACAGTGGCACCTGCTCACCGCTGAGACCGCTGATATCTTCCCCTGGTGTTTCTTTCGGGCTCCAGGACTGTGACTGGCTGGAGCCACAATGACGTCACTCCCGCTCAAGCGAAGGAGCCGCTGTTTCTGGCACAGGCTCTGAAGAACCGGCACTGTAAACCAGATCTTTAGAGCACATGCGCTTATGATGTCATCTGCTGCATCTGATACACAATATCTCCTAAATTTTACAAGTTTAGGAGATATTCACTGTACCAACAGGTAAGCCTTATTATAGGCTTACCTGTAGGTACAAGTGGCGTAACAGTTTACTACCACTTTAAAAGCATATGATTTGGCTTGTCGAGCATTTTGGAGCTTCAAACTACAGAATGCAGAATGTGAATGGGGTCGCTATTAGTCCTATGGAATTCCTTGTACATTCATTCTGTGTAAACACCAGCAAACTGCAATGTTATTAGGCTATTTCCTCTCCAGGTTGGATGTTCTTCATTTACAGTGGAACCTCGGATTACGAGCATAATCCGTTCCAGGAGAATGCTCGTAATCCAAAGTACTCGCATATCAAAGCGAGTTTCCCCATTGAAGTCAATGGAAACAAAAATAATTTGTTCCGCATTGACTTCAATGGCATGCAATACCGCATGCAGCCAGAGGTGGGGGGGCGCCGGAGAGCCTCGGAAACGGCCGGAAAGGCCCGAGGACACCTCAGCTGACCTCGGCAAACCTCGGAAAGACTCCCGAGGTTTGCCAAGGTCAGCTGAGCTGTCGTCTGGCCTTTCCTTGCATTTCCAGATGGCGCCGATCGGCAAACCGAGTTAAGATTTTTAAAAATACAGTGCTCGTATTGCGAAATGCTCGTTAACTGCGTTACTCGCAATCTGAGGTTCCACTGTATAAGAACAGGGTGGACCATGAAAATACCGCATTATGGCCACTATATGGAGCTGATCATCTCAGGAAATAAGTACTTATTTACTTGTTTCCTAATCTCCATCTAGTGGCCATAATGCATTATTTTTTTCTGATTCACGCAATTCTTATGAATGAAGAACATCTGACCTGAAGAGAAAGTAGCCTAGTAACATTGCATTTTTTGGGGAATTAGCAGAATACACAGTATGTACTAGCAGTTTCACAGGACAAATAACTCTGAGAAATTTGTATAAATACACCCCTAAGAGTCTCCTTTTGCAGACAGTTTTTTCCTTTTTGTTTTTTTTTCATCAAGCCATAGTCACCCTTCAGAGTCACTTACAGAACTGAGCTGTGATCTCCACCAACTCTTCCTTGCTCATTTTGTTCACTCCTCGGTTATCAGTGATGACAATTTTATCTGCCAGATGAAAATCTTTTCTCTCCATTGTGATGGGTTGATTGGATTTCCCAGCTCCGGCCACATTCTTCAGATCTCCGTCTTGGACCACGCACACACATGTGTTAATAAGGGAGGACTTGCCATGTCCCGGCATCCCACACAGCTGCAGGCACACCCGCTCACAACTGTCACCCGGTATATAGGTGCGGAGCTTCTCCAGGATGTCACGGTCAGTGGTAGGGTCCTGCATGGTTCCTGGACCCACACAGACAGAGGAGATCCAGAAATCTGAGTGTGACAAGAAATATCAAACAGTAAAAACAAAACTTCTATGGAGAATCTAGAACACCTTTGTGGAAACCTTAGACTGAATCCAGGGTAGTCATGTACGTGAAGCCACCACTTTACTGTCCAGGACATGGATGATGCTAAAAGTATGGCACTTCTGTTACAGGGTTCTTACATAGTAATTAACTCCAGCAAAAACAAACAATTTCATTTTGAATAAGGAAGGTTTTTTTTGTTACCATTGTCCCTATTGGGGATTGTCAGTAAAGGAAGTGATCAAAAATCTCTCGAAAGATGTCATAGACAAAAAAAAAGGCATGGTAGAGAAAGAAGTGGATTTTTTGCAGTTCCCAGTATTGCAGCAATTCCTGTGAGATTAGTTAGAGCTCCCTATTTTTTTCTTTTTATTGAGAGTTCAGCCCAACTATGCACTAACAGACACATAATAATGTGCCCTTGTATTAGTATGAGACTTACCAGTAGATCCAGTGATTTAGTGTTCAGACATTTCCAAAACCGAAGTAACACTGACAACTGCAGCAAAGGAAGCCAAGGAAAATCACAAACATAATTCCTGAAAGGAATTTGCATGAGAGAGGATGAAGTGCCAAAGTCCTTAAGAATTACCTTGTAATGATATGGCACTACATATTTCTTTCTGCTAATTACAGTCCGTAGCTATAAAATGACAGGTCACATATCACACCCTTCTGTCTGCATCCATGAGCTAAGGGCAGATAGATTCCAAGACGTAAATGCTCCATGAATCATTTGCCTTTACTGAAGATGGCTACAATCAGAAATGCTAGGGGTTATTTTTCAAAGTGATTTGTAAGCAAAATAAAGCATGTATACAAGGATGGAAGAGTATGGTCTGAATATTAAAGATGAAATATATAGTGTTTTGGTTTGTGGTGCTCAGATGCAGTGTAGTTCCTTTTTAAGGGAACAGAGAATCCATGGAATTCATGATAACATGGACCTGAATCTTAAAGGTTTGCTTGTGGAATTTGAAATCCATACCACAGAGAATCAATGAAGCCCATGTCAACATGGACCTGAATCTCAAAGGAATGCGAAATCCACACCATGGAAAATCTATGGAACCCAGTTCAACATTGACCTGAATCTCAAAAGACTCATAGAAAAGGTGAAAAGGGGAGGGTACTACTAGGGTAACCAAAAGTCGGACTTTGGAGGCAGAGAAACAATGGAGAGAGGGAACAAATCCTTAACGGGGTTAAGCAATGCTAGCGGCAAACATAGAGCCTGGACTAGCATGCTGTGCATGGAGGATCAGGTGTGTAAACATGCCCCTGGGAGACAGCTGGGTGCTGCACCCGGCTGTCTCCCAGGGGCATGTTTACACACCTGAACCAGCTGTGCACATAAGACATATTTCAATCCAAGATAGTGAGATTCGTTCTCTTGTCTCTTATTTGTTACGTCTTTGAACCTTGGTTGTGTCCTTAAGAAGCCTAACGGCGAAACGCGTAGACGCACAAGGGCTCACTGTACAAACTGTATCATATGCATGTATTTCATGCTTTTTAACTTTTTGAACATTATGCCTATTTTTTGTACTTTTTTCATTAAATTTGATGAATAATAGTTTTGGTCATCTCTCCATTGTTTCCTTGTCTCCAAAGTCCGACTTTTGGTTACCCTAGTAGTACCCTCCCCTTTTCTCCTTCAATCTACGGATGTGGCAACTTAAGTGCTTCCCTTTTTCTATTTCATAGAAAAGGTATCTCCCACTGGACTTTGTTGCAGCAACAGAAATCACACAAATTGAAAAAGTATTTTTATAAAAGTAAAAAATCTTTTTTGTACAATGGGTTAAAATTGCTGGTCTATACAATCCATATCCTACTTGGTTATAATCATCTCCTGCTGACCTTGCAGGGGGCAGGGATAATCAAACATCCCATATTAAAAAATCTCCCTTACCGGAGGGGGATCATTTGAGTGATATCAGCTGGAGGCAATCGTGGCAAGTTTCCCACCCCTTCCATACAGGTATATATAGAGTGCCATTATCCTTCACAAATCAACTGCTAGGGTCCCAGGCAGACTGTCTGTGCCACATGTAAGTAAGAGGCGAATCGTTTGTCTTTTTCAACTCTTTATAATACTAATCCTATGACATGTGGATACATAATGGTTCTTTGTCTGATTGTAGGGCTTACAAGGGGTCCTTCCCCATGTCTTCTTTTTGGACCATCTAGTCTATTTCTATATGATCACCTATTTTGAACCAGGTATGCTCTCTATATATTACATTTTTTGCTGTTATATCCAAACATATCTGTCTAATATATTTGGTCATGGCTATATTCTAATTTGGTCTACACTGGTTCATTTGTTTTTCAATTAAAGCAACATGTGATAAACTAGTGACATAGCGCCTTTGCCCATAAATATAGCCCCTATGGTGGAACTTTCCCTAGCCCCCCCCCCCCCAATGATCATTGATCCCCTGTGGTTTTGGGAGGCTGGAACCCAAACGGGATGTGCTGTTAGCTTCTTCTGCTGGTCCGGACACTTGGTCATGTCCCTTTCTGTAAGTCTAATAGGTTGAAATATTGTACAGACATTGTTGTTATTTGCAATTTAGTCAACATCATTTCTGCTGTGTGATCTTTTTCTTTACATATGTAGGATTGCTTCCACCCCATTATACCCTGAGGAAGACTACGCAAAGTTTAAAGGGAGATTTTGGTGGATATGCAATTTTTTTTTAAATGAGATGTTTGATTATCCCTGTCCCTGTGAGGTCGGCAGACGATTGTAACCAATTAGGACATGGGTTGTATAGAACGGAAAATCCATGGAACCCATAGCTCCCAACTGTCCCTGATTTTGAGGAACTGCCCCTGATTTGGAACAATGTCCCTCTTGTTCCTCTTTCCTCCTCATTTGTTTCTCATTTTGATCTAATCTATGTAGTTGTATATAAAATACACTACTTATCTGTCAAAAAGTATTCCCCATCCCCAGTGCTAAACCTTTCATCCAATTTCTAAATTGCTGCAATTCCAAAAGCCAATATAAAGGAGTAGAAGTGGCAAAAAAAGCAATTGTTGATTTAACCAAATTTTTTTTGTCCAGTTCTCCTACATATATTTTTTGATTACTCTAGGTCAAACTTATTTTTGGTGTCTTTTTTTGTGTCTTTTTTGTGTCCGTCTCCCCATTTGGACCTCTGTGGGGTCATCCCTTGTTTCGGTGGGGTGACCATCTTTGCACTTTGTCTGTCCAGTTTCCCTGCATTATGGGACCTCTCTAGGTCCTTTTACCCATGCATGAAATCATAAGATACCATTGGTATGTGGTTTTCATTGTTATTTTATGTATTTTGGTCTTCAGTTATGATTCCTTTTTTGTGTTTTTATAACACTCTGGGGGTTACTTACTAAAGGCAAATCCACTTTGCACTACAAGGGCAAACTACAAGTGTAAAGTGCACTTGAAATTGCACTGAAAGTGCACTTGGAAGTGCAGTCGCTGTAGATCTGAGGGGGACATGCAAGGAAGATAAAAAACAACATTTTAGCTTGCACATTGATTGGATAATAAAATCAAAATAAAGAAAACAATACCGCGCTAAGAGCACAAAGTAATAAGTGAAATGTGCAGCTGCAACAAAAAACACAAATATCAGTGTAGTAAACATAAAGAAATAAATATAAAAAGTGCGCTTGCAACAAAATGACTATCCTATATAAATAAATCATATGTGAACAAAATTATCAAAGAGTGATTGTGAAAGTTCATATAATGCTTGGAAAATGAATAAAGTCCATTCATAGACAAAGTTCAGTGAAGGAAGACAGGTGAGTCCAATAGACGGGGATCCCACATCTAAAATTCAACCACCTCAGCCCGCATGAGAGGGAAGGGGAAGAGCAGGATGTGAAGGAAACGTTCAAACTCCAGGTGCATCCAGGTAAGAAGATTGTGCGCTTACCAGAACTGATGGACCTCCTCTGTGGCAAGGTCATACACACAGGCAGATATAGCCCTCTGCAGGGACCAACGAACTCCACCGTCCACATGTTTCGGCATAAATGACGTCTTCAAAGGGGCACCTTTGAAGACGTCATTTATGACGAAACATGTAGGGCGTGGCTACGAACTACATACCATCACGTTGTATGCCCCATGTTTGTATTGCACACGGGTGTTTGTTACTGTTTTTTACTTGCCGGCTTTTTAATGCGTTTTTATGGCGGATGAGTGTTCTCCGCATGTCTGTGCAATAAAAGGTTTATTTATCCATACTACACCATTGGAGTTTTTTCTGCACTCACGGCCCCTCGGGCCAGTGAGGTTTTTTTAGATTGACCTGCCTGCCTTAGGAACATTACAAGATACCCTGGGATCCTGACGGTGGAGTTTGTTGGTCCCTGCAGAGGGCTATATCTGCCTGTGTGTATGGCCTTGCCAAAGAGGAGGTCCATCAGTTCTGGTAAGCACACAATCTTGTTACCTGGATGCACCTGGAGTTTGGACGTTTCCTTCACATCCTGCTCTTCCCCTTCCCTCTCATGCGGGCTGAGGTGGTTGAATTTTAGATGTAGGATCCCCGTCTATTGGACTCACCTGTCTTCCTTCACTGAACTTTGTCTATGAATGGACTTTATTCATTTTCCAAGCATGATAATAAAATCAGCAGAGCTTCCCCTCATTTCAGATCTACCCCTCAGATTTACAGTGACTGCACTTCCAAGTGCAATTTCAAGTGCACTTTGCACTTGTAGTTTGCACTTGTAGTGCAAAGTGAATTTGCCTTTCGTAAATAACCCCCTATATGTTTCTTTAATAAACATACTATACGACTACTGCTCTATTTGTATAAACCCCTGAAGAAAGGCATCAAGCTAGAAACATTGGGTACACCAGTAATGTCCTAAGTATCTGTATATGTATCATTACTACTTGGGATTGATTCATTTCTGTCTTTGCAGAGACATTTTTTTATGCAATGTATTGTAAATAATTTTTTGTAATAAAATATTTTTGTACATATTGGTGTTCTCGTCACCTCCAAAGTTCCGTCTCCTGAAGGGGGTATCCTTTGTACAGTTCTCCTACAGGGGCGTGGCAGGGGGTGTGTCCTACACCTACCTGCTAAGAAGTGTCCCTCATTCCCATCTCAGAAAGTTGGGAGGTATGCATGTCAACATGGACCTGAATCTCAAAGGAATGCTTGTGGAATGTGAAATCCATACCTCAGAGAATCCATGGAACCCATGTCAACATGGACCTGAATCTCAAATGAATGCTTGTGGAATGTGAAATTCATACCACAAAGAACACATGGAACCCATGCCAAAATGGACCGGAATCTCAAAGGAATGTTTGTGAAATGTGAAATTCATACCACAGCGAATCCATGGAACCCATTTCAACATGGACCTGAATCTCAAAGAAAATGTTTGTGGAATTTAGAATTTAAAGAGAAAAAGAGAGGCCCAAACCAATATTGGTACTGGTTTAAGATTAGTTCCTAATACATTTCCCAGTGTTCGAAAATCTGAGATATTCCACAGTGAAGCTTAGTGAAGTGTTCCCACTGGTCTCTGTCCTAGAGGAGCTTTCACTCTTCTATCCCCGTTTCATGCATTCGGACATTTTTAGTTACAAACAATTTTGGTACTAAACGTTTTGTAAATAACAATTGTAATAATCTGTACAGTAAAAACAATTATGTATATGAAAGAAATGGTAAAAAAGTATCCCCTTTTTTCCCCGGAAAGTCCATGTAAAGCTGATCACCAGCTTTACCCTTCTCTGTCAGAAAAAGGAAAAGAACTTCTAATTTCACATTGGCAGTTCCCAGTATTGCAGCGATTCTTGCGAGATTAGTTAGAGCTCCCTCTTTTCTTCTTTTTTGAAAGTTCAGCCAAACTGTGCACTAACAGACAGATAATAACATGCCCTCGTATAGTATATTCCTTACCTGTAGATCCAGTGATTTTGTGTGGAGAAATTTCCAAGACTGAAGCAACACTGACAACTGCAGTAAAGGAAGCCAAGGAAAATCACAAATATATTTCCTGAAAGGAATTTGTATGAGAGAGGATGAAGTGCCAAAGTCCTTAAGAATTACCTTGTAATGACATGGCACTGAATATTTTTTCCTGCTAAGCACAGCCTGTAGCTATAAAATTACAGGTCACATATCACAAATCCCTTAGATAAAATCCAATGGCATTCTCACAGTGTAGTGCTAGGTTCTACATATTCATTAGAGATAAGTGTAGTTACAGTGCCTTGAAAAAGTATTCACACCCCTTGAAATTTTCCACATTTTCTCATGTTACAACCAAAAACAAATGCATTTTATTGAGATTTTATTTGATAGACCAACACAAAGTGGCACATAATTGTGAAGTGGAAGGAAAATGATAAATGTTTTTTTAAATTTTTTTTTACAAATCAATCTGTGAAAAGTGTGGCGTGCATTTGTTTTCACTCCCCTTAACTCTGATACCCCTAACTAAAATCTAGTGGAATCAATTGCCTTCAGAACTCACCTAATTAGTAAATAGAGTCCACCTGTGTGTAACTTAATCTCAGTATAAATACAGCTGTTCTGTGAAGTCCTCACAGGTTTGTTAGAGAACCTTAGAGAACAAACAGCATCAAGAATGCCAAGGAACACACCAGACAGGTCAGGGATAAAGTTGTGGAGAAGTTTAAACACTTGCTTCCCCGCCCATAGTCAAATAACGTCTGCAGGAGGGATCTCCCATCCTGGGCGGGCGTCATATGATGTCCTCAGCTTCCCGGCCGTCTAGGGGGCACGCTCCGCGTCACTCTGGAGCTGATGCACGTGCCCGGAGGCCGCGATGTCCGCCGGCCACCCTCGATTGCCTGTAACAGAGCAGGGACGTGGATCTGTGTGTGTAAACACACAGATCCACATCCTGTCCGGGGAGAGGAGACCGATCGTGTGTTCCCAGTACAGAGGAACACCGATCGTTCTCCTCCCCTTGTGAGTCCCCTCCCCCTACAGTAAGAATCACTCCCTAGGTAACACATTCAACCCCTTGATCGCCCCCCTAGTGTTAACTTCTTCCCTGCCAGTGACATTTATACAGTAATCAGTGCATTTTTATAGCACTGATCGCTGTATAAATGTGAATGGTCCCAAAATAGTGGCAAAAGTGTCCGATATGTCCGCCACAATGTCACAGTCATGAAAAAATTGCAGATCTCCCCCATTACTAGTAAAAAAATACAAAATAAATAAAAATGCCATAAATCTATCCCCTATTTTGTAGATGCTATAACTTTTGCGCAATCCAATCAATATACGCTTATTGCGATTTTTTTTTTTTTTTTACCAAAAATATGTAGAAGAATACATATTGGCCTAAACTGAGAAAGGAATTGTTTTTTTATATATTTTTGGGGGATATTTATTATAGCAAAAAGTAAAAAATATTGTTTTTTTTTCAAAATTGTCGCTTTTTTTGTTGTTAGCGCAAAAAATAGAAACCTCGGAGGTGATAAAATACCACCAAAAGAAAGCTCTATTTGTGGGAAAAAAAAGGACGTCAATTTTGATTGGGAGCAACGTCGCCCGACCGCGCAATTGTCAGTTAAATCGACGCAGTGCCGAATTGCAAAAAATGGCCCAGTCATTGGGCAGCCAAATCCTCCGGGGCTGAAGTGGTTAATATGACATTTTTGTGAAAAAAATAAATATTTAATTTATTTATTTAGCAAAGAATTGTGGGAAAAAAATTACAACTTCAAAAAAACTCGCAATGCCTCTTACTAAATACACTGGATAGTCTAATTTCCAAAAAGGGGTCATTTGGGGGATATCTGTACTGTCCTGGCATGTTAGGGCCTCAAGAAATGAAATAGGCCATATATCAGATGTGATCAGGCGTACTCAATTTTCAATGATTGGCACCATAGCTTTCACACAGACCAAATAATATACTCTGATTTGGGTTATTTTTACCAAAGAAATGTAGCAGTATAAATTTTGGTCAAAGAAAAATTACTTATTTGCAAAATTTTATAATAGAAACTAAGAAAAAGTCATTTTTTTCCAAATGGTATTTTATTTGTAGCGAAAAAAAAAAAACAGTGGTCATTAAATAGCACCAAAAGAAAGCTCTATTTGTGTAAAAACAATGATTAAAATTTCATATGGGTACAGTGTTGCATGATTAAGTAATTAGCATTCAAAGTGCGACAGCACTGAATGCCTGGGCAGGAAGTGGGTGAAAGTGCCCGGTATTGAGGTGGTTAACTGGCGCTGTAAGCAAGCTTTTTTTTACAATGTTATGAGCAACAGCATAAAATGATATAATATATTAGGTGGGGAAAGATCACCATGATACAATCTGAGCATAAAATAATACAGAATGTGTCTTCTTAATGATTAATACAAATTTATTACATATACATTACAATATTGCCAAAACTATGTGAGCTTGTTGAATATCCCATTCCCAACCCACGGGCAATAATATGGAGTTGCCCCCTCTTTGCGACTTTAACATTTGTACATAAAATCTTTCTGTTCCCAATACTTTCTTAATTTTAGACTCGGTGATGTTATAATTGGTTTTCTGTGCTTCTCTATGCAATGCAGGCAGATCATGGCTGGTGGGAGGGGCTGGCAGGGTTCTTTAAACTTTAAATAGCTTCCTGAAAGCATCCCTGCACCCTGCCTCATTACTCCTCTCAAAAGAACTCAGCTCTGTTGCAAGAAGTGGGCTGGCTCTTGAGAATAGTTATGTTTTTTTTTGCAGAATCATTCTTGCCTAGGTGAATGTAGCATGGCTCTAACACTGAGAACCAAGCTATCAAATACTGTGGATTACTCAGTCCTCAGAGCTCCCTGAGTAGAGAGCTGGTGACTGTCAGTCAGTGGCTCTCTGCTGTGCCCCCCCAGCTGGGCTGTGGAGGGGTGGCAACAGCCAGATCGGGCTCTCAGTGGCTTGCTAAGAGGCTGAGCTGGGTGCTCCATCAGATAAGGCGACCCATCAGAATTGGTAAAAGGAAGTGACATTCCTTCGCCGCCATCTTGCTACACCCTGCACTCCTCCACAGTAATGATACAGTGAGAAGGCATAGCTCCCAACTGTCCCTGATTTCGAGAAACTGTCCCTGATTTGGAGCAATGTCCCTCTGTCCCTCGCTCCTCCTCATTTGTCCCTCGTTTTGGTCTGATCTATATGGATGTATATAAAATGCACTTTTTATCTATTAAAAAGTGTTTTCCAGCGCTAAACCTATCATCTAATTTCTAAATTGCTGCATCTGTAAATTCCAAAAGGCAATATAAAGAAATGGTAGTGGTAAAAAAGCACTTCTGGGTTTAACCAGTCTTGGTTTTTTGTACAATTCTCCTATAAGTGGGCGTGACAAGGGGTGTGTCCTATACCTGCATACTTTTTCTGATAGGTGTCCCTCCTTCCCATCTCAAAAAGTTGGGAGGTATGGAGAAGGGGGCAAGTGGACATCTTGTTACACCCATTGGAGTTTCGCATTTCACAGTTATTTTTAACAGAAAACTGAGCTTATAAGGTGAAATACAGTATTTAGAAATCCGACGGACTGTTTAGATGTTGAATTTTTAAAGCAGCGGCAAACCTGCTGATCTCACAGGTTTGCTATGTGACAGAGCGCTGATTTTAAAATTCAACACATGCCGTTGGATTTCCAAATACTGTATTTCACTATATATGTTCCGTTTCCTGTTAAAAATAACTGTACAATGCAAAACTCCGGTGGGTGTAATAAGATGTCCACTTGCCGCCTCTCGTGTATCATTACTGTGGAGCAGTGCGGGGTGCAGCAAGATGGTGGCAACGGAACGTCACTTCCGTTACCAATTCTGACGGGTCGCCATATCTGATGGAACACCGGTCCAGGCATCTGGGTGGATCCTGACTATATGATCGTGATCTTTCCTGAGTCCGGACCAGCTTTGTGACATCAGCCAACAGCAGGCTTCAGCTGAAAATGTGTAACAGGAGAGCAAAAGGAACTGCACTCTTGTGATCCACAGGAGAATCACAGCCAAATGAGCTTTGGCTGTATTTCTCCTTTAACTTAATAATTTGGAGGGGTGTCCACATTTTTGGCCATAGAATGCATCATGGGATCTGCAAGTGGTACATTCTTTTAGGATGGTTTGCACCGGCTTCTGTTAGGAGCTGAAGCGGGCTCCAGGTCTTTCCTCATCAGGTCAGTCTCAAGCTGAATCTGTTGGACAGCCTGGGTGACAAATATGGTCTGGTTGTCCTGGTTCTCCCTCATCCTGATTGCCCGCTCAGCTTCCTGAATACAAACATGGAGGAACTCCAGTATCTTCCGGTCTTTTTCCTCTGTACGAGTGTAATCATTCTCAGTGTAATTCTCCACCCAGAGACGCTTTGTGGCTCCAAGTTTTCCAAATTTCTGTTTAACGGCATCGAAGTTCTGAGCAGCACATTGGGTGATGACAACAACTGGGTGAATTCCTGCTCAATTAAAAAGAGTGGAGGGTTAAGAACTGGAGATAGTGACCGTGTATACTTTGAGAATGCCGTATTTTGCAGTAGACATGTGCAGCAAAGGTGGGCAATGTACTTATTATTAAAGGTTGGAGAGCATTCTGGGGAGATGTTGTATAAGTGAACCAAAACTTTGATCTAAAGTAGTGTCCTCACTGTAGATTCACTGTACTTATATATCACCATACTATCTTTCTCAAAGCCCTGATGAAGGGGGTGCTGTATGGCCCCTAAAATGTGTTGGCTTTTGCACTCGCTATACAGTTGGGACGGAAAGTATTCAGACCCCTTTAATTTTTTTACTCTTTGTTATATTGCAGCCATTTGCTAAAATCATTTAAGTTCATTTTTTTCCTCATTAATGTACACACAGCACCCCATATTGACAGAAAAACACAGAATTGTTGACATTTTTGCAGATTTATTAAAAAACAAAAACTGAAATATCACATGGTCCTAAGTATTCAGACCATTTGCTCAGTATTTAGTAGAAGCACCCTTTTGATCTAATACAGCCATGAGTCTTTTTGGGAAAGATGCAACAAGTTTTTCACACCTGGATTTGGGGATCCTCTGCCATTCCTCCTTGCAGATCCTCTCCAGTTCTGTCAGGTTGGATGGTAAACGTTGGTGGACAGCCATTTTTAGGTCTCTCCAGAGATGCTCAATTGGGTTTAAGTCAGGGCTCTGGCTGGGCCATTCAAGAACAGTCACGGAGTTGTTGTGAAGCCACTCCTTCATTATTTTAGCTGTGTACATAGGGTCATTGTCTTGTTGGAAGGTAAACCTTCGGCCCAGTCTGAGGTCCTGAGCACTCTGGAGAAGGTTTTCGTCCAGGATATCCCTGTACATGGCCGCATTAATCTTTCCCTCGATTTCAACCAGTCGTCCTGTCCCTGCAGCTGAAAAACACCCCCACAGCACGATCCTGCCACCACCATGCTTCACTGTTGGGATTATATTGGACAGGTGATGAGCAGTGCCTGGTTTTCCCCACACATACCGCTTAGAATTAAGGCCAAAAAGTTGTACCTTGGTCTCATCAGACCAGAGAATCTTATTTCTCACCATCTTGGAGTCCTTCAGGTGTTTTTTAGCAAACACCATGCGGGCTTACATGTGTCTTGCACTGAGGAGGGGCTTCCGTCGGGCCACTCTGCCATAAAGCCCCAACTGGTGGAGGGCTGCAGTGATGGTTGACTTTCTACAACTTTCTCCCATCTCCCGACTGCATCTCTGGAGCTCAGCCACAGTGATCTTTGGGTTCACCTTTACCTCTCTCACCAAGGCTCTTCTCCCCCAATAGCTCAGTTTGGCCGGACGGCCAGCTCTAGGAAGGGTTCTGGTCGTCCCAAACGACTTCCATTTAAGGTTTATAGAGGCCACTGTGCTCTTAGGAACCTTAAGTGCAGCAGAATTTTTTTTGTAACCTTGGCCAGATCTGCGCCTTGCCACAATTCTGTCTTTGAGCTCTTCAGGCAGTTCCTTTGACTTCATGATTCTCATTTGCTCTGACATGCACTGTGAGCTGTAAGGTCTTATATAGACAGGTGTGTGGCTTTCCTAATCAAGTCCAATCAATATAATCAAACACAACTGGACTCAAGTGAAGGTGTAGAACCATCTCAAGGATGATCAGAAGAAATGGACAGCACCTGAGCTAAATATATGAGTGTCACAGCAAAGGGTCTGAATACTTAGGACCATGTGATATTTCAGTTTTTCTTTTTTAATAAATCTGCAAAAATATTAACAATTCAGTGTTTTTCTGTCAATATGGGGTGCTGTGTGTACATTAATGAGGAGAAAAAATGAACTTAAATGATTTTAGCAAATGGCTGCAATATGACAAAGAGTGAAAAATGTAAGGGGGTCGGAATACTTTCCGTCCCCACTGTATGTGTGGAATGAAATTCTACTTTTTGGACTATAAAATTCTTAGTGTGGAGCTTCAATTTTTAGACTCAAACATTGCATTGATACATGTCTAATGCTAGCCATAGACATGTGAGTTTTTTTTGTTCAGCCACTGAGCTGAACAAAAAAACAAACAGATACATGGAGGAGAATGAACAAGGTGGATGGAAGAATCCCCCTGCTGGGACATTGTTTTCTTATAGGGGGACTCTCCGCTGTCAGAATACAATGATCAGCAGCAGCAGTCTGCTGATCAACAAATGTTTTCCAACATTCTCACATATGGGACTTCCACACATAATCCCTTCTGAACCAGTCAAATTTCGATCCATCTATGGCCAGCTTTTTTAGGGTAATGAACACTTTAATGATAAAAGGTGGAGCTTTTTATGAAAATGTATTCTGTTGCTGTATATTTAACTTGTAAAGTTACATAAAGGTCCATTTCAAGTTCCTAGCAGAACTTTGGGGACATTCTTCCAATATACAGTCTCTATATACAGCTCCATTTCTTCCTCCAGCACACACTTGCTTGCAGAACCCAGCTGTATCACTGTGTGAAGATCTGACGGTCACTCAGTCAGATTAAAGGCCCATTACAGGCAGGAACCCGCCCCCTGCCAACCCTTTACTGGGGATTGGCTGAGGCCCTCATAAATATTTCAAACAGCTCCTCCTAACCTTCACCCACTATGTCTAGAACATTTTCCAATGTCCCAGAAAACATAGGGAGGCACCATTGAGGCTGCTAGGATGAGTTATCCAGCCCTGACTCACTGAACCCTGACCCAGATTCACAACCCAGGCTTAGCCCTGAGCTAAAGAAATTTACCTGCACTAATACCTAGCACACACTAGAGCATGCTACAGTTAAAAATGACGAATTCAGTATCCCTTATGCAGCATATTACAGTATACAGTGCCTTGCAAAAGTATTCACCCCTTGGCATTTTTCATGTTTTGTTGCCTCACAACCTGGAATTAACATGGATTGTTTGAGGATTTGCATAATTTAATTTACAGGACATGCCCACAACTTTAAATATGTTTTTTTTATTGTGAAGCAAACAACAAATAGGACAAAATAACAGAAAAAGTCAATGTGCATAACTATTCACCCCCTAAAGTCAATACTTTGTAGAGCCACCTTTTGTGGCTATCACAGCTCCAAGTCGCTTTGGATGAGTCTCTTTGAGCTTGCCACATCTTACCACTGGGATTTTTGCCCATTCCTCCTTGCAAAACTGCTCCGGCTCCTTTAAGTTGGATGGTTTGCGTTTGTGAACAGCAATCTTTAAGTCTGACTACAGATTTTCTATTGGATTGAGGTCTGGGCTTTGACTAGGCCATTCCAACACATTTATATGTTTCCCCTTAAACCACTCAAGTGTTGCTTTAGCAGTGTGTTTGGGGTCATTGTCCTGCTGGAAGGTGAACCTCCGTCCTAGCCTCAAATCACACAAAGAGTGGTACAGGTTTTGCTCAAGAATATTCCTGTATTTATCACCTTCCATCTTTCCCTCAACTCTGACCAGTTTCCCAGTCCTGACTGCTGAAAAACATCCCCACAGCATGATGCTGCCACCACCATGTTTCACTGTGTGTGGATGGTGTTCTTTGGGTGATGTGATGTGTTGGGTTTGCGCCAAACATAGCGTTTTCTTTGATGGCAAAAACGTTCAATTTTAGTCTTATCAGACCAGAGCACCTTCTTCCATACATTTTGGGAGTCTCCCACATGCCTTTTCGCAAACTCAAAATGTGCCATTTTGTTTTTTGCTGAAAGTAATGGCTTTTTCTGTCCACTCTGCCATAAAGCCCAACTCTATGGAGCGTACGGCTTATTGCTGTCCTATGTACAGATACTCCAGTCTATTCTGTGGAACTCTGCAGCTCCTCCAGGGTTACCTTAGGTCTCTGTGCTGCCTCTATGATTAATGCCCTCTTTGCCCGGTCCATGAGTTTTGGTGTGCGGCCGTCTCTTGGCAGGTTTGCTGTTGTGCCATGTTCTTTCCATTTGGTTATGATAGATTTGATGGTGCTTCTAGGGATCATCAAAGATTTGGATATTTTTTTATAACCTAACCCTGACTTGTACTTCTCAACAACATTGTCCCTTACTTGTTTGGAGAGTTCCTTGGTCTTCATGGCAGTGTTTGGTTAGTGGTGCCTCTTGCTTAGGTGTTGCAGCCTCTGGGGCCTTTCAAAAAGGTGTGTATATGTAATGACAGATCATGTGACACTTAGATTGCACACAGGTGGACATTTCATGTCACTAATTATGTGACTTCTGAAGGTAATTGGTTACACCGGAGCTTTTTATGGGCTTCATAACAAAGGAGGTGAATACATACGCACATGCCAATTATTAGTTTTTTTATTTTTGAAAAATAGTTTTTTATGCATATATTGTTCTAATTTTACTTCACCAACTTAGGCTATTGTGTTCTGATCCGTCACATATAATTCAGATTAAAAAAAACATTGAATTAAAGGCTGTAATGTAACAAAATAGTTAAAAAGCCAAGGGGGGTGAATACTTTTGCAAGGCACTGTAAACAATGATGATAAAAGGGTAGAAATTAAAAGTACAAACCTGTGATTCTGAAGGCATGCGTAATGAATTCCTGTATATCTTTACCCTCGCTGGAACTCCAGTCCCGATTGGCACTAAAACATACATAAAAAAAACATATATATAATTAAAACAATCAAAATCTGGGATTGCTCCACTCAAAAATGGGTTGAGATTTATTATCACCATGAGTGATAGGGAGGTCTCATTCCCAGATAAATGAGAATTAGACAGGCCATACATTATACAATTTTCCTGAGGGTTGAAGGAAAGAAAATTGTTTGAATACCTCCTGCAGCAATATTGTGTTCTGGCAGCAGGGAACCTTCCCCAATGGCAGAATACAATGATCACTGCTGGCAGCTATAGGTGAAAAAAACACGACAGGCTGGTTGTACGGAATTGGATTGATAGATCCAGCCTGCCCATAGATGGATCGAAATTCAGCCGGTTCTTGCTCTACTTCTATTCTCTTCTTATATACTATGTGTTACATAGGATTATTAAAAACATTGGTTGAATCACAGGAACAATTATCCAACTATTACAGAATGTTATACTCCATTTTCATCTTTCCAAAAAGGCAGAACCATATAAAATCGATTAGTGAGATCAGATCAATATCGTCCACCATTATCAGGGCCTACTTTCCTTGGAGCGCAGAACACCAGCTCCTATTCTTGTTTAAATTACACGTTAAAGAAGAAAAGGAAGTCCAATATTTATTAATATCAATTATCCCAGTCTTTTCCTAATTCCTTCTCTCTATTACCCATCACCAAACCAACTCTGACCACTAAGTTCCTTTATGCTTCATTCATTGTTAATTTCTTGCTTCCACTCTTAGTATATAAGCTTTTTTTCTCCAATAGATCGAAATTTGGAGTCTTATGCCACGTACACACGAGCGGACTTTACGGCAGACTTTGCCCGGTGGACGGGATTTCATCGGACAATTCGATTGTGTGTGGGCTCCAGCGGACTTTGTTTTCTCAAAAGTTGGACAGACTTAGATTTGAAACATGTTTCAAATCTATCTGATGGACTCGAGTCCGGTCGAAAAGTCCGCTCGTCTGTATGCTAGTTCGACAGACAAAAAGTCACGCTAGGGCAGCTATTGGCTACTGGCTATGAACTTCCTTATTTTAGTCCGGTCATACGTCATCACGTACGAATTCAACGGACTTTGGTTGATTGTGTGTAGGCAAGTCCGTTCATTCAGAAAGTCAGTTGAAAAGTGCGCCAGGCAAAGTCTGCCGTAAAGTCTGCTCGTGTGTACGCGGCATTAGATGTGAAATATAGAATGTCAGGTAATTATTTAGGGGGCTGGTATGGAGCTGAACACAGAAGATTTTTTTTATCTTAATGCAGAGAATGCATTAAAGCGGTTGTAAACCGTAGCACTCCCCCCCCCCCGCTTACCTGCAAGGCAAAGGCATAATGAGCTAGTATGCATCGCATGCTAGCTCATTATGAAATACTTACCTTAGAACAAAGCTGTTCCAGCGGCGCCTGCACACACTGACACAGCTGACATTTTCCACCGTGTTTCTTCTGGATTTGGGGGCTCCAGCACTGTAATTGGCCCGAGTTACGATGATGTCACTCCCGCACATGCGTGCGGGAGGCGGCCAGTCACGGCACGGGCCCTAAAGAAACGGCACGTTCCTTCAGAGCGCATGCGCCGACTACATAATTGGCGCAGTATACAGTAAATATCCCCTAAATGGTGCAAGTTTAGGAGATATTTACAGTACCTATAGGTAGGCCTTATTATAGGTACAAACACACCAGAGGAGTTTACTTCCTCTTTAAGGTTAAAAACCTTTAGCCTTTAGTACCAATTTAAGACCCCATTCACACAGGGGCAACACGACTTGCAGGTCGCCTCACCAAAGCGACCTGCACACGACTGCCCGGGCGACTTGCAAAACGACTTCTGTATAGAAGTCTATGCAAGTCGCCCCAAGTCGCCCCCGAAGTCGTACAGGAACCTTTTTCTAAGTCGGAGCGACTTGCATCGCTCCCCTTAGAACGGTTCCATAGCACAGAACGGGAGGCGACTTGTCAGGCGACTAGGTCGCCTGACAAGTCGTCCCTGTGTGAATGGGCTCTTAGGCTCATGACAAATTCTCCTGCCCTAGTCAATTATTGTTATTGTGATATTTTGGGGAATCTTATTTACCAAGCTGTCTGTGTCCCCAAAGGTTACCCCCTGAGTCACTGGTTGGAAACCACACATTCACACATAAGCACACATGTTGAATTTTGGGTGTATATACCCCTTCATGGTGGAAAAATGGTGATATGTGCTCCATGATTAACCACTTTCTGACCGCCGCACGACGATATATGGCACGGGCAGGCAAATGGGCGTACCTGTACTCCCCTTTAAATTTGCCGCCCAGCGCGCGCACGCCGCCGCGTGCCTCATGAGTGCACTCGCGGGTCCCGGGAACTCAATGTTCCCGGGTGGCCCGCGATTGCGGTCGGCAAAGGCAGAACAGGGGGATGCCTTTGTAAACAAGGCATTCCCCTGTTCTGCCTAGTGACATGTCAGGGATCTACTGTTCCCTGTGATCGGGAATAGTGATTGCTGACATGTCACTGGTAGCTCCTCCCCCTAATAGTTAGAATCACTCCCTAGGACACACTTCAGGGCCCCCTAGTGGTTAACCCCTTCACTGCCAGTGTTAATTTTACAGTAATCAGTGCATTTTTATAGCACTGATTGCTGTAAAAATGACAATGGTCCCAAAAATGTGTCAAAAGTGTCCGATGTGTCCGCCATAAAGTCGCGGTCACAATAAATATCACAGATCGTCGCCATTACTAGTAAAAAAAAAAAATGAATAATAAAAATGCCATAAAACTATCCCCTATTTTGCAGACGCTATAACTTTTGTGCAAACCAATCAATATATGCTTATTGAGATTTTTTTTTACCAAAAATATGTAGAAGAATATGTATTGGCCTAAACAGAAAAAAATTGCTTTTTTAAAAAAAATTGGGGATATTTATTATAGCAAAAAGTACAAAATATTGTTTTTTTTTCAAAATTATTGCTCTATCTTTGTTTATAGCGCAAAAAATAAAAACCGCAGAAGTGATCAAATACCACCAAAAGAAAGCTCTATTTGTGGGAAAAAAAGGACGTCAATTTTGTTTGGGAGCCATGTCGCACGATCGCGCAATTGTCAGTTAAAGCGACGCAGTGCCGAATCGCAAAAAGTGGCCCGGTCATTTGGCAGCCAAATGGTCCGGGGCTTAAGTGGTTAAGCTTGTGGTTGTCTCTTTAAGGGGGCTTCTGGCACTGAAGTGGCAAGCATAGAAACATAAATCTGGTACCTGTAAACCAGAACAGGCAGGATGAAGTCAGCAGGACGATTTTGATACTTAAGAGGAAACTGTTTCAAGGTCTCCTTCAGATTATCCTTGTCCCATGACACCTCTCCGATGTCCCTAAGGGACCCTGTAAGAGATAAGTTATTTTCAGCAAATAAATACTTAGCCATAGCAAAAACTAAAGCTGGCCATACACAGCAAAAATTTCATCCTGTTATTGATGAAATCCTTCTTGGGTGGCCCTGTCTGCGCTGTTTGGCTCAAAGTCCTTTGAGAAACCGAAGGAGCGGAGTGGAAAAATATTGGCTGAACAACACCTGCAATCAATAAGATTCAGGCACTATTCAGGTATTATTATGACAGGCGGCAGGGCTAATTGTAAAAATACATTTAGGCCTCTTTCACACGGACTGTCCATTCAGGTCCGCCTGTCAGTTTTTTAGGCGGACCTGAACGGACACTCCATGGAGGTCTATGGAGCCTCGGATGTCAGCGGTGACATGTCCGCTGACATCCAACGCGCTCCGATCCGAAACAGTGTAACGGAGGAAAAACCGACTTTTTCATCAGTTTTCGGATCGGATCGGGTGATGACGGACTCTACGGTCCGTCATCACCCGATCCCCCATAGGGGAGAGCGGCGCTCTGACAGGTCCGTCCCTGCACAGTGTGCAGGGACGGACCTGTCATCTTCCTGCTCAGCGGGGATCGGTGGAGCGATCCCCGCTGAGCAAGCGGATGTTCACAGGGCGGATCATCACATGTGAAAGAGCCCTAACTGTATAAAAATAGATAAATATAGTATCATTGGTAATATCCAGCATTGATTTATGAAAGTCCATTCTTGCCAGACCAACCTGTTAACATTCTCTGAGGATGTTTAGTAAGCTGTAATCTGCATAGAGGCAGGCCTGTGGATGTGATGTATCTGGATTTGACCAAAGCATTTGATACAGTACCCCATAATTAATAACAGAAAAAAACTTTGCACCAAAGGAATGAATGATAATAATAACAACAATTGTCAGCAGCTATGTAAATGTGAGCTGACTAGCGTCACAACAATGTGAAAATGATTAAACAAACACTGCGCTTGGCTAGTGCAAAATTAATAACTCATATCAGAAATAAATCTTATCAAATGTTCAATCCTTATAAAGTCCCACAATTGTGAAAACAGGTGCTGGTACTTCAATATAAAATGGGTGCTCCACTGTTCAGTGTTCAGACAACGTGCCCCACATGGATGTGCACTCACCCTGGATGTTGACCACCTATCGCTAGAGTGGTCATTTGCGCTTTGTGGGGAAAAACCCCTAGATGGTATCTTTCAAAGTCAGCTGCACTGTGAGTAATCCTAACGTTCTACTTTAATGTCCTCTAGGAGGCTGGATGTGTTTTTCTGCTCTGCCATTTTCAAGACTTTATTTTCTTGAGGATTTTCTCCTTCAATCAACAGTTTCTTCCAGAGACATCAATATTATATGAGGTCTATATGTGCCTGATGTATACTGGCTCCTCGCCTCTCCAGAGATCCCCCACCATAGACAACCAGAGTTACAGGATATTTTCCCTCTTGAGTTATTAACCACTTCAATACCAGGCACTTTCGCCCAGGACAATTTTGAGCTTTCAGTGCTGTCACATTTTGAATGACAATTGCGCGGTCATACAGCACGGTACCCAAACTAAATGTATCATTTTCTTATTACAAATAGAGCTTTCTTTTGGTGGTATTTGATCACCTCTGCGGTTTTTATTTTTTGCTAAGCAAGCTAAAAAAGACCGACATTTAAAAAAAAAAAAAAGTTTTTCTTTGTTTCTGTTATAAAATTTTGTTTTCTCCTTCACTGACGGGCACTGATGAGTCAGCACTGACGGGCACTGATGAGTCAGCACTGACGGGCACTGATGAGTCAGCACTGATGGGCACTGATGAGGCGGCACCGATGGGCACTGATGAGTTGGCACTGATAAGGTGGCACTGATGGGGAGGCACTGATATGTAGAATTGATGGGAACTGATATGCAGCACTGATGGGCACCGATAGGTGGCACTGATATGCAGCACTGATGGGCACTGACAGGCAGCACTGATGGGCACTGACAGGCGACACTGATGGGCACTGACAGGCGGCACTGATGGGCACTGACCGGTGGCACTGATAGGCACTTACAGGCGGCACTGATTGGCACTGACAGGTGGCATTGATGGACACTAAAAGATGGCACTAATGGGCAGCAGACACGCCGCACTCGCGATCACCGCAAGTGCGTCCTAATCAAGGGTGTCAAACTCAATTTCATTGTGGGCTGCATTAGCAGTATGGTTGCCCTTAAAGGGCCATTAGTATCTGTATGGCTGTATAAATCTAGTCAGTGCTTTTTTTCTCAGAATAGGTAAAGGAACTCAACCACGTGGCCCCAGCCCCTTCTGAACTGCATCAAATGTTGGGTGTGGCCAAATTGCAACAATGGGAGGATATTAAAGAGGCAATAAATACCAGTAGTGCGTTATGTGCAGAGAGCAGAGTTCAGGGGTGTGCTATGTATAGGGTGCAGAGTTTAGGAGTGCGTTACATACACAGAATGTAGGGTTCAAGAGTGCACTGAGTAAAGAATGCAGAGTAGGGGAATGTACTACATACAGAGTGCAGGGTTTAGGGGATACAGGGTTTAGAAAAATAGGGGGTATTCCTGCGCTATCGTAAATGGGGGGAAGGGGAATAGGAAAGAAGAATAATAACGAAGTATCTAAAATAAGGAAAAGCAGCCTACACTGGGTAGGGTACAGCCTGCCCCTAGCTAAAGTTGAATAGGTAAGAATGTGGTGCTGCGCTAATCCTTTCAATATATGTGAAAAAATTGAATAACTCTGTATGTGATAACACAGTAATGGTGGGTGTCTCTAGAATGCAGGTGTATTTAAATAAAACATAGCGTGAATAACTATATGTGGCTCTGAAATACAAATAACGTGATAATCCAACCTCTATCAGAGAGTAACTATAAATGTATATAGATAATGAATAATAATTGGCTAAAGGTGATAGCCAGACATATACTAAACAAGTATATATAAAAAATAACTAGTGCTCATAAACAAATAAAAGTGATGATCACACCCTTATGCACAAACATATGGTAATATCAGCCAACTGTAAAGGTAATATATAGTATACCAGTCTCTGACTGGACTTATATGCACCTGATATAACTCAGCACACAAACAGGTGTATATAAAAATAAAAAAATAATAGTCAATTCAAAGTCCAAAAAATTATATATGCAAGTGATCCACATTTTTTGGACTTTGAATTGACTATTATTTTCAAGTGGAGCACTGTTTTTTGCATGTTCATTAGTGGACGTCATATCACTCAGTTCTATTAAGACCGTCACTTTTTGTTATGTATTATGAGCACTATTCACGTTGCATATATACACCTGTTTGTGTGCTGAGTTATATCAGGTGCACATAAGTCCAGTCAGAGACTGGTATTCTATATATTACCTTTAGAGTTGACTGATATTACCATATGTTATTATTATATTATTATTATATGTTAATTATATTATATGTTAATATTATTATTTATTATCTATATACATTTAGGACCCTTTCACACTGGGGCGGTTTGCAGGCGTTATTGCGCTAAAAATACCGCCTGCAAACCGCCCCTAAACAGCCTCTGCTGTTTGTTCAGTGTGAAAGCCCGAGGGCTTTCACACTGAAGCGGTGCGCTGGCAGGAGAAGAAAAAATCTCCTGCAAGCCGCATCTTTGGAGCGGTGAAGGAGCGGTGTATTCACCGCTCCTAAACCGCTCCTTCCCATTGAAATCAATGGGACAGCGCGGCTATACCGCGGTAATACCGCGGCTATAGCCGCGCTATATGAGGGGTTTTAACCCTTTTTCAGCCGCCAGCGGGGGGGTTAAAACCGCACCGCTAGCGGCCAAATACCGCGGTAAAACAGCGCTAAAAATAGCGCTGTTTTACCGCCGAAGCCCCCTACCGCCCCAGTGTGAAAGGGGCCTTATAGTTACTCTCTGATAGAGGTCAGATTATCACATTATTTGTATTTCAGAGCCACATATAGTTATTCACGCTATGTTTTATTTAAATACACCTGCATTCTAGATACAGGGTTTAGCTCTCTTTCACAAGCTGTCAACATCTTGCTTCCATCTCTTCTCATCTCTGACCTCTGCACTACTGTCCTTCATCTCCCATCTACCAGGCATGGCACTAGCACTAGCCAGAAGTTTAGGCGGCTCCGCCTCTCTCTCTCTCTCACTTGCAAGGGAGCTCATTGGTTGGCATCTATGCACCCAGGCACAGATGGAGATTACAGTGCAGTTTACCACATAATGCTCCATTCCACACTGCACCTGCATCTCCCTTGTCCCCACCCTTAGTGCAAGGTAGGCAGGATTCTGTAAGAGTTTTTTTTTTTCTTTTTTTTATCAATTATGTTTATTAAGGTTTTCAAAGACAAGAAGAGAAAACAATTAACATTGCAAGGTAGTGACATACAGATACAATGCCACTGATCATCTCCCATACAGAATAAATTGAAAATATAACAAAATGTTTAACAAGAGGTTACTACTGACAAACGTTTGTAACACAGAGAAACTATGGGATAAGGTAACTTCCAAATTGCAAATTAGATACTTAGTACAGTACAACTCTGATCGTTATCTAATTTTGGAATTCTAAAAATCTTGTGAAAAAGGGGGGAACTGTGCCAGAAAATAAATATGAGCCAAGTACCTTGGCTCACCTAGCATGCTCTTCAACATACATAACCTAACTGAGGGAGAATGATCACGCTTTCCAAATAGAAGAATCGGACGTCCCCCTAGAACAAATAGGGGTGTTCTGCAATATAGAGAATAGATAGAAAGAACTAAAGTAAAGAAAGAAAAAATAAGTAAGACGGATTACTTGCGTGACCGCACCCCACTTCGGGGAATAGCCTAAGCCGAACCAACCAGTTCAGGGATCACCTGTAAGATAATTGATCCAGAGGCTCCAGACTTTCTCAAACAGTTAATCATATCATTCAAGATGGTCGAAAGGCATTCATTTATCATAATCCAAGAGAGTTTCACCTCAAGTAAGTCAAAGGGTATGATAGCTACCTGAAGCAGATGAAGCAGAGGAAATGGTGAGAATATCTCTACCTGCTTCACTACACAGTATTGATTGATCAGCTGTGGACAGGATAGTTCCGGCTTTTCTCATTGTGTGCTATTTTTACCTCCCCATCCTCGACTAAATGGACGTAAAGTCCTTTTCTGGTACAATCCCCTGAACCAAGTGACCCCCTGCAGTTTACTCCTGGACATTTTAGCATATGCAAGCCCACCATTTATACCTCAATTAGGTGAAAGTGAACCAAACCCATGAATATAAGGACTCTTAATTATTCCTTTTGGACTGAAACAAATGTCTAGTACAGGATTATAGGGCGTCCCTGAATAACCTATCTTCTCAGCAGCATCAACACCCAAACCAGCCACCTGATAAATTCTCTGAATAAGTACCTGGAACTATATTGGGAATTCAAAAGAGCTATTTGAAAACATTAGGAACTTGATTTATATTAATCCCCAATACCTGGAGCTGTTAGAGTGTCAGTGTGATTGTGTGACTGGGTGTGTGATGCATGCGCAGCTACGATCCCTCTTTTAATGACAATGTTGTCTTTTTTAAATATTCTGAAAGGTATATACTTAGTTTGTTTCTTGTGCCTAAATATCATGGTGCGTTTTTTCTACAAATACATTTATTAAAATTAACCGTAGTGTCCTGTAGTAGTGACCTTCTTGGAGGGTCTTTCCCTTCCTTTCTTGATAAATTATAGCTGCCTGACCTCCATGATCTGGATAATGTAATCCTCGCTGCCATATTATATAAATAGAATCAGGTGCACTACCTGTGTCAAACACACTTATAAGAAAGTCAACATATAAATAAAATGGACATTCAAACGTAACTATACACTAAAAGTGAATGTGAATAAAGAAAAAAATTAATCGTGTGCAAAGTAGATCAAGAGGCTAGTTAGCATCCTTAATAAGTGATCCCCAGCAGTGTGCACTTTCACTGAAACAAAATCCTTCCTTCAAATACGGAATATGGTCTTCATTACATGATTTCACAAGACAAGTAATGGTAGAAAAAGCTGCTTACCAGATATGTAGGACCCCTATTACAGAGATCTTAAGGGCTCAAATATGTCAGATCTTACAGGCAGGAACAGCTGATTTAAACTTCAAGCAAAAAATTCCATCCTCCTCAGACCATTTAGAGCGCTGTAATGCCGGTGCAGCAAACTGCAGTGTTCTCCTTGCAACCTTTGTTTCAATGGGATCACTCGTGGTATATGATGAGAAATTAAACAGAGTAAAAAAGGTGCTCCATAGTGTAGTAAGTTAGTAAATTTCCTTTATTGTAAATGATGGATAGCTGACATTATATAGCAGAGCAAAAAATTCAAACGAACAGCACAGCCGTGGTAAAGCCAGCCAGCTGGTATGTGGTGACGTCAGATCCCATAGCTACCTTTTTTCCTCTGTTTAATTTCTCATCATATACCACGAGTGATCCCATTGAAACCAGGGGCGGATCCAGGGGGGGGCAATGGGGCAATTGCCACCCCCGAGAAATCTGTTGCAGGCCGGGCGGGTGAGCTCTGCGGGCGGCTCCGAGAGCGAGCGGCTCCACCGCAGGAGGATGAGAGAGCGGGCGGCTCCGCGGGAGTGCCGGGCAGCTCCGTTTGAGGGCGGCCAGGCAGGCGGGAGAGAGAGCGGATTGGCCGGGCTGCCGGGTGGCTCGGTGTGTGGATGGGCGGGTGAGACTGAGGCAGGCTAGGTGTGTGTGTGGGGGTGGCTGGCCAATCAGCGAGCCGACAGGCAGGGGAGCAGAGAGATGACATCATCTTTCACCGCCCCCACATCTCTGCATTAACTTTCGCCCTCACTGTGCAGGTAGCGTGGGCAGCAGGGAGATTACATTATCTCTCTGCTGCCTGTCTCTGGGACAAGGAACAAGCGATAAGCAAAACACCACCTTACCTGGCACGTTACAATCCACATCTGGTGGCAAGTGACAATCCGCATCTAGTGGCAGATGACGTGACAAGTGACAATCTGCATCTAGTGGCAGATGATGTGGCAAGTGACAATCTGCATCTAGTGGCAGATGACGTGGCAAGTGACAATCCGCATCTAGTGGCAGATGACGTGGCAAGTGACAATCCGCAATGTGTGGCATATGACGTGGCAAGTGACAATCCGCATCTAGTGGCAGATGACGTGGCAAGTGACAATCCGCATCTAGTGGCAGATGACGTGGCAAGTGACAATCCGCAATGTGTGGCATATGACGTGGCAAGTGACAATCTGCATCTAGTGGCAGATGACGTGGCAAGTGACAATCCGCAATGTGTGGCATATGACGTGGCAAGTGACAATCCGCATCTAGTGGCAATTGATGTGACAAGTGACAATCCGCAATGTGTGGCATATGACGTGGCAAGTGACAATCTGCATCCAGTGGCAGGTGACGTGGCAAGTTACAATCCACAAGGTGTAGCAAATGACAATCCGCATCTAGTGGCAGCTGACGTAGCAAGTGACAATCCGCAACAGGTGGCAGGTGTCAATCTGCATCTGGTGGCAGGCAAGTGACAATCCACAAAATGTGGCAGGCGACGGTGGCAAGTGACACGCTCGGGGTTCCCACTGATTCTGCATTATGGTGAGTTGAATGATTTCATTTTATATTACAATGTATTAATAGAAATAATGCGCTTCAATCATCCTGACACCATAACAACCATGGTGCCGGGATAATTAAAGCACCAACAACAGCCATTTCCCTGATAAATTGTCCACAAAAAAAAGGTATTTTCTGGCAGTGCCCCTCCCGAGACTAGGCTCTGGATCCTCCCCTGATTGAAACAAAGGTTGTAAGGAGAACACTGCAGTTTGGTGGACCGGCATTACAGCGCTCTGAATGGTCTGAGGAGGATGGAATTTTTTGCTTGAAGTTTAAATCAGCTGTTCCTGCCTGTAAGATCTGATATATTTGAGCCCTTAAGATCTCTGTAATAGGGGTCCTACATATCTGGTAAGCAGCTTTTTCTACCATTACTTGGCTTGTGAAAACATGTAATGAAGACCATATTCCGTATTTGAAGGAAGGATTTTGTTTCAGTGAAAGTGCACACTGCTGGGGATCACTTATTAAGGACGCTAACTAGCCTCTTGATGGACTTTGCACACGATTAATTTTTTTCTTTATTCACATTCACTTTTAGTGTATGGTTACGTTTGAATGTCCATTTTATTTATATTTTGACTTTCTTATTAGTGTGTTTGACACAGGTAGTGCACCTGATTCTATTTATATAATTTGTTAAAACCGGATATTCAGTTTTTTTTAGGTTGCAGCACTTTTAAGTTATCACCACTTCAGATTTGTTCACATTTTTTTGACATCACATTTTTTTGAGATCATAGTTGGTTGGGGGTAGCGCAGATTGTTCTTGTTACGCCAAATCCTCGCTGCCACAAATATGAAAGTAATTAATCTTTTGGAATGTCTTGGGGCATTCTCCACCAGGCTGCCCAATAATGCTTGTTTAAGTCTAGGCTTTTTATAAAATTGGATTGGCAATAAACCGGGAACTGTCCTAAACAGCAAGTGAACTACAGTATGTACAGTCTTTTAATTTAGTCTTTTGCCAGCTATGTTGGGGCCCATGAAGATGGTGCACTTGGTAGTGTTGGCTATTCTTGGACTTAGTGAGATAGTCTTAAGAAGCCATTGGCTCCTTAGGAAACTAAAGTAGGAGGGGCCAGGTAAAAGGTTAAATGTTCTGACTCTGGCCAAAACAAGACTAGCAGTTCTCAATAGTGGGTAAGTGCAAAGTAATAGTGAAAGGCAAAGGGTGATGGATCTCCACAGAGAATATGCACAGAGTCAGAAAACAAGACAATAATGGGGCAATGATCCACTCACCACCTTCCCCTGATCGTTTGCAGCAGGCATTGACTTTGGAGGCCCCCCTTTAGAGTGGTGTTGATTCCAGGCAGCTGTCTTTGATGATCTGATGAATGGTGAACCCAGTGCCACAGCTGCGGTCTGTTAGCATCTCTGGAGCATTCCTGAGCAGCAGCGGTATCAGGCCACTACTCAGGGCTGTATACTTTGGCTCCCCAACAGAAAGATGATAGGCCTTGATGTGAGACCTGGCGACTGCAGGTAGGTGCTGGCATTCTATAGGGCTCGGTCCAGCGACTAAAGTGAGCAGCTCCCCAATTCTGCAGGCCTGTCATCAGCTCAACATACAGTCTCTAACCAGCCTTCTACATTCTCCCTCTCTTAGCAGCAGCTCCTTCCTCTCTGCCCTGGCTGATGGTGATCTTCCCAAAACTACCCACTCTTTCCCTGGCTTTTCTATTTATATGTCCTTCGCTGGGCTCCTCTGGCCTTCAGGCAAATTGGGTATTATAGTTTCTTTATCAACAACTGCAATGGCACTGATCATGGCTCAGACTACATCTCCTAGCATTCAGAGTTCTATGTTTTGAGAATCAGGAGCTCAAGGTCTGTATTAGCCCCATTTTGTGACAGAAAAAGGGAACCACGTTTAGGAAAATTCACAAGAATACATTTCAAAGGAGCGTTCTGCCGGATAAGGGGGGGAGCAAAGTGACAGAGAGATGAGCTCATCAGTCCATTCTTTTCACAAGCTGGGTGAGGGATAAGACCTGTAAGTGTTACCTACGTAACTGCAGCAGAGAAAAAATCAGCAGGGCTATGCTGTGTGGAAGAGCTGTGTTAATGTCAGGACTGGATGGACAGAAATACAAATAGCTTGGCAGGTAAAACTGCCCCCTTTCATGTAACATATACATACTGTATACTGTACACTTCATATGTGTATTTAGCTGTTTATTGAGTTCTGGGAGTTCAAATACAAATTACGAATTACAAATACATATAATTTTGTTTTTTCATTAAGGCCTCATGTACACTGCAGCTGGTAAATAGAGAGAGAGAGAGAGAGAGAGAGGTCAAAAAATGCTTCTAAGCGCAAACGCGCCTAAACGCAGCATGCAAACATGGAAATAGTTAGGTTTTTAAACGTTGGTTACTAGCTATCAAGTTCGTATATAGTGAAATGAACCACTGAAGGTCAGATATGTTGCCTTCAAAAGGTTGCCAACATCCCGGATCGGTACAGAAAATAAGACCCTTCGATTAGGGAGCTTATATAGCCCCCAGTATAGCGGGACTTTGTAGGCGAACCATGCGATTGAAATAGATAAAAAATATTTTATTTATTTGAAAAAGCATAAAAACAAAATACATTGGACATGAATCTCAACAGTAGTACTTATACAATATAATTCACTTTCACATAACAATTTTGTATACTTCCATTTATAATAGGATATTTTCTCTAAAAGCCTGACATGTTTCAGGACGATGTCCCTTCTTCAGAGGCGTATTGCAAAGAGAAAAATCGTGTATATAGGAGATACATTCTGAAACAACAAATGAGAATGATTTGCACAATATGACAATATGAACATAAGGATGTTTAGCAAACCAGCATACCACAGTGTCCACCATACATACCAGTGAGAAGTTATTCGAGAATGAAAAATATATGCATAAGCATGCACAGACATCCAATTTTGGATGGGGCAGCAATTTATATCTTTTGGATAAAAAACACTGGCTGTCGGCTGACCAACCAGTGTAACGTAATGGTTATCCCTCGACTTCCGGAAATGACCTCGCAAAGGCCCCCAAGTGAAGGGGCCTTTCACTTGGGGGCTTTTGCGAGGTCATTTCCGGAAGTCGAGGGATAACCATTACTTTACACTGGTTGGTCAGCCGACAGCCAGTGTTTTTTATCCAAAAGATATAAATTGCTGCCCCATCCAAAATTGGATGTCTGTGCATACTTATGCATATATTTTTCATTCTCGAATAACTTCTCACTGGTATGTATGGTGGACACTGTGGTATGCTGGTTTGCTAAACATCCTTATGTTCATATTGTCATATTGTGCAAATCATTCTCATTTGTTGTTTCAGAATGTATCTCCTATATACACGATTTTTCTCTTTGCAATACGCCTCTGAAGAAGGGACATCGTCCTGAAACATGTCAGGCCTTTAGAGAAAATATCCTATTATAAATGGAAGTATACAAAATTGTTATGTGAAAGTGAATTATATTGTATAAGTACTACTGTTGAGATTCATGTCCAATGTATTTTGTTTTTATGCTTTTTCAAATAAATAAAATATTTTTTATCTATTTCAATCGCATGGTTCGCCTACAAAGTCCCACTATACTGGGGGGTATATAAGCTCCCTAATCGAAGGGTCTTATTTTCTGTAGCTATCAAGTTCCAGCGTTCAGAAGAGGTTTTAAAATGTCCTGTGTACATGAGGCCTAATGCCACGTACACACGACCGGTTTTGCCGTCGGAATAAACTCCGAAGGTTTCTCCGACGGAACTCCGACGGAATTCCGCTCAAGCGGTCTTGCATACACACGGTCACACCAAAGTCCGACTGTCCAGAATGAGGTGACATACAATACCTACGACGGGACTAGAAAAAGGAAGTTCAATAGCCAGTAGCCAATAGCTTACGTCTCGTACTTGATTTGGAGCATGCGCGTTTTGGTCCGTCGGAACAGCATACAGACGAGCGGTTTTCCCGATAGGAATTGGTTCCATCGGAAATATTTAGAACATTTTCCATTTCTAGGTCCATCAGAATCTTCGAAAAAAAAAGTCTGATGAGGCATATACACGATCGGAATAGACGATGAAAAGCTTCCGTTGCACTTTTTCTGTTGGACATTCCGCTCGTGTGTACGCGTCATAAAAGTTAAATCTTAAAAGTGACATACTTACTGATCTGGGCACAAGCCTCTATGATCTCTTGTGGCTTCATCTTTGAAAATCCTCGATTGTCAATCATGACCAGAGTGTTGGTCAGCTTATATTCCCATCTAGTTTTTGTCAGGCCACCCTCAGTCATTCCGGCCCCCGCCACATTCTGGTACTCCTCGTCCTTTTTCACACAGACACATGAGTTGACAAGCGAAGACTTTCCATGCCCCAGAAAGCCAAAGAGCTGAATGGCCAGTCTCTGGAATCCATGTGTGGTCAAGTCAAGAGTATTCCCGAGAGTGCAACGAGTAATTTGCTCTCCTACGTTTTCAGGTTCCTCGGACATTGTGGCTAAAGAAAGTGCACTAATAAAAATAACACTGGGTGGGATAACGATACTTTCACTTTCACTTAGGAAGAATTATCGTGTAGGTTAGCCTAAACAAACAGTTCAGAATGAGGAAGAAAACAGTACATGAATATTTATACCTGTACTAACAATGGTGTGACTAGGGAAGGACAGCAGAGAAGACAGCTCAATCCAAAGCCAAAACAATTGTTTTGACTGGAGTTGGGATTTAGGAAACCTGAAGAGTGTAACAAATCACTACTGTATGTATAATAGCAAGGTCCAGCTACATGTACCAATGAGAATGCAATGTGAACCTAGCATTAGATACAGTATATTGTTTCATATTCAGTGCATGCATACTAAGTAATGTGCCAGTGTAACAGTTTAAGGTATTTATTTCCTTTCACAGAGATCACTGTACTCCCCCTTTTCTCTCCAGAAGGACAGAGGCATCTTTGTTCAGGTATCATTCAGAGTCCACATCTACTGTATATGAGGTGACACAATCATATAAACTCTGAGGTGTGTGCAATGATATGAAAGGAATACCCCGGATGGATGCACTCCAAGTTCCACCTTTATTACTTCTTGTGAAAAAAGTAAGCAGAAACAGAGAAAGAATGCATGAACAAGTTGATGCGTTTCACTTTCTCCCCAGTGCTTAAAAGAAGTTTGAGATTTAAAAAAAAAATAAACTTACATACTCACCTAGGTGGATACAGCATCAGTCCGATGCTGCTTCTGTTTCCCACCGCCTCTAATACTGAGAACCGAGCGATCAAAGACCACTGATCGTTTGGTTCTTGGTCATCACTAAGCAGAGAGCGGTAAATTTCAGTCTTCAGTCTCTGCTCTACCCCTCCGGCGCTCACTGGAGTGCCAGGCAGATGAGGGGTGGGAGCAGTTGGTTCAGGCTCTCAGCGGTGCAGTGAGAGCCTAAGCCAGCTGCCGTTCAGACATCTGGGTGGAACCTGACATTAAAATTGTGATCCCTCAAGAGTCTGGACCGGTGTTCTATCGAATACTGCCTCCCGTCGGATAATGCCTCCGACGAGCTCCGCATGTGCAGTACGCAACGTCACTCCAGCTGATATGTTGATCGGCTGGTGTGATGTCAACACTGCGCATGCGTCAGAGGCATTATCCAATGAACTGCAAAGCGCCAAAGGTGAATCTAATTGCCAGATTTTGCCTCTCGGTTGCACAGCGGGTTCAGTGTGTTTAAGGGTGGGTCTTGGTGTGTTGATGGGCGGGTTTTACCCACCCTTCAACACAGCCAAAGCCCGCCCTGCAAAACAGCAAAACCCGCACTTCAACACACTGAACCCGCCCTGCAACACACCTAAGACCTGCCCTGCAACAGCAACCCTGAATGTGACAATTATGTTCTCCCTCAGTGCTTTGCAGATCGTCGGATAATGCCTCAGAGGTTCTGCGCATGGGCAGTGTTGACATCAGGCAAGCTGATCAACATACCATAGTGCACATGCGCACGTCATTGGAAGCATTATCTGACGGGATGCACTTTTCGATAGAACACCGGCTCAGTGACGTCACCCAACAGTGGACTTTAGCCTGCTGTCGAATGAAAATGTGCCACAGAAGTGCAGAACTAAGTGCACTCCTGTGACCCACACTTTGGCCCTACTTCTCCTTTATTCATAACCCACTGGTCATTCTCTGCAGCCCCTCTGATATAACGTCCCTTATTCACATACACATCTCTCATCAATAGACTGGTAAATGAGAATCCCCTCTCTATAGCAAAACATAACTACATAATATCTACATGTAGACAAATAAAGAAAAACAAAGGAAAACAGGAATAAAAAAACGAATCAAAACATCATTAACCACTTCCCATCCAGCCTATAGTCAAATGATGGCTGGGCGGGATATTTGTTTATCCAGGTGAATGTCATACGACGGCCTCCTGGATCGTACCTCGCTGCGGCACAATCTGTCACCGACTGTGTCCATCAAACACAGCTGATGAATGATCAGTGTACCGGCCCGCATGTGACCGCTGTAAACAATCACAGCAGGTCACATTACAGTTGTAAACAATGGACGGCTGTGTACAATTGTGTACAATTGTGTTGCTAGCTGTGACTGGTCACACTGATCACATGGTACAGACAGGGCCATGTACTGACCATCTGTACCATGTGATTAGCTGTGACAAATCGCAGCTAATTACAAGAAAAAAGCATACATGAATCAGTTTCATTCAGTAAAAATGGTTGCTTATACCAGCGAAATGCAAACGTTTAAAATAGAAATGAAATGCAAAACTTTTTTTATAGATATCAAAAAACATAAATACCTTTTTTCCCTTTGTTATAAGTGATCACATTCCCTCTGTTCCCAGCATAGCGTGCTGCTCTCCTGCTTAGTGTGGTCAGTTTTCACCAGGAAAGCAAGGGGACTAGCATGAACACCAGGGATTTCACATAAAGGAAGCGATACAAAGAGAACAGGAGACTTTTTCATACAAGTACGTGGTGCAGCAGCCACATATCAGTAATATGAAGTGTTGGGGCGACAAATGCTTTAACTTGCAGGGGGAAGGTTTGTTTTTTACACTTTATTACCACTTTAACATTTTAAAGTTGGGTGACTGCTTTATATACTCTTACTGTATGTCCAGCGTGCTGTGTACTGCAGACTTCATACACCACTAGTGCCACCTAGATGAACAACCTCTGATCACACACTACTATATCATTCACTGCTCATCCATAGAATACCTAGGGTTGCCATCTTGTCTAGGATTCACCCGCACAGTGCAGGTTTTGAATCATGTGTCTGGGTTTTAGTGCGCCTGAAACCCAGACACATTATTCAGACAGGGCTTTGGCTTCCCAAGTAACCAAGAAAGTCACACAAAACTCTGTTGCTGTCCGGGACTTGTGGGCGGCTGTCTGGGAGCAGGTTCAGCATCACTGGGGGGGGGGGTGGGTGATGAAGTCAGCAAGAGCAATTTGGTCAAACACACTGTTTGCATACCACATTACTACTATCCTCGGGCCATCCAAAGGTGTCCAAGGTCTTTTATAATAATATAGTTTATACTACGAGAAAAAAAAACTGCACCGCTAAAGTGTTTGGGTTTGGGTTGAAGAAAAGGTGGCAACCCTATATGCACCACCTTTATGTATTGAAAGGTTTCAATCATGTCCCCCCTTTTCCTTCTTTCCTCAAGACTGTACAAATTAAGGCACTGAAGTCACTCCTGATAAGGGGAGGCAAATGCTCACTGGGGACCCAAACTCTTTAGGCCCAGATAGGAAATTTTTAACTGAAAGGACAGTGCAGTCGAAATCCTGTAGCACTTTTTATGAATGTACTATTGGTTGTAATTTAATGTATTAATAATGTCCACATAAAATTTGGTTAGAGTATTTGAGTGTTTGTCTAATAAAGTTATTTTCTTGAGACTGAGAGATGTTTGACAATTGGAGGAAAACATGATAACTGATTCAGGATATACAGTACGTAAGCATAGTCGAGCCTTCTATTGTATTAGAGGTCACATTGCATCTGGTGGGTGTGTTTGCTTGTTCTCAGTGTGGTGAAAGGGGAAAATGTGTGAATCATGGAGAAGCTTTTAAGCATACTATTTTGTGTAAATACACAGTAAAAGAAATTAGACTTCTGTTTTTCAGACTTTTGGATCATTTTATTTATTTACTTACTTTAAGAGATTATGATCTATAACCAGAGCATAGTGTGCCGCCATCCTCACAACACTTCTCTCCACACTACCGAAAGGAATGCAGAGGAGGCAACCATATCCTTAACCCTACCTTCACCAGCTCAATAGCCTATACCTCCACTTGTGTGATAGAAACACCTTCATACTGTAAATCCAAGGCATCACCTACAAAACTGGGCAAATAGAGGACAGTGAGCTATCACTTATAAACTCGGGCAAGCTAAAGGGCAGAGAGGGGAATAACACAGAGATCATTCCAAAAAAAATCAGCAACTACTAGGGAAATTTACATATGATCTCATTGAATCTCTACATCTAATAAAACAACTGTATAAGAAAATATGTGTATACATATACTGTAACTGCTTGTTAAAAGTATTTATACATCTCCAGTTACGACTTGCGCAGGCCTGTACTCATTCTATGAGATTTAGTAAATCCACAATAATCTCGCTGTTGTCTAACAGTGATTCTAAGAAAGGACTCATATCCCAACCCCAATAATCTCGCTGTTGTCTAATGCCCCATACACACGATCGGAAATTCGGCCAGCAAAAGACCGATGAGAGCTTTTGGTCGGAAAATGCGACTGTGTGTATGCTCTATCGGACTTTTGCTGGCCAAATTCCAGCCAGCAAAAGATTGAGAGCAGGTTCTCAATTTTTCGGTCGGAAAAAGTTATGATCGGAAATTCCGATAGTCTGTACACATTCCGACGCGCAAAATTCCTGCGCATGCTCGGAAACAATTCGACACATGCTCGAAAGCATTGAACTTCATTTTCTCGGCTTGTCGTAGTGTTGTACGTCACCGCATTCTTTTTTTTTTAACAGAAAATTTTATTAAACAAATCAGCATTACTTTACAGAGTGATTTAAAACATTCAAAGTATAGAAGAAAATGACATTAAAATCAACCTTCAACCTGTAGTCATTGCCTATCAGATATTCCAATTGTGCAAATATCAGAAGTATCACTTAACAGTACACCTTAATACATTATAGTATTATAGCATCGTAGATAAACTTACATAAGTAACCATTTTCAATCCAACCTGATAGGGAGGAGGAAGGGGGGGGGAGGGGAAGGAGGGGGAAGGGGGAGGGGGGGAAGGGGGGGAAGAGGGGGGGGAAGAAGAACGAAGGAAAGGCAAGGGGGGGGAAGAGGGAACAGGCAGCGGGAGAGCAGTCAAAGAGACACTAGATTTCCTCCAACCAGTTTCATAGCATAATAATTATGCGAGAGGGGGTTCCGGGGCCCCAGAGGCATCTACCCAAGAGGACCAGATCTTATCAAACTTTCCTGGACATTGCCTACTTTCATATGTCAATCTGTACAGGGGAAGTACCATGTTCACTGACCTTTTCCATGATGCCAAAGTAGGAGGCTCTGCCTTTTTCCATACCATTAATATTTCACGCCTAGCATAATATAATGCGAAGGTAAGACACAGTTTACTATATCTGTCTCCCTCAATATCCTCCAAATGGCTAAGCAATAGTATCTGAGGGTCGACCGGTACATTCAAACCTGTGACATCGCTCAGTGTGGTGGCCACTGCTAACCAAAAGGGTTTGAGTTTGGGACAGGACCAGACCATGTGCCAAAAGGTGCCCACTTCCTGCCTACATCTCTGACAATTGGGGTCCCTTTGATCATAAATGCGCGCCAGTCTCTGTGGGGTGAAGTACACTCTGTGTAGGAACTTAAATTGTATGAACCTATCTTTCGCCGCTATCATGGAAGGAATGTAGGAAATTAAACACTCCTTCCATTCCTCTTCATCCAAGGAAGGGATATCGACCCTCCATTTTTCCCATGTCTTGGTTAGTTTGGTGTCATACTCTACTGTGAGGTATAGATATAACGTTGAAAGTGGCTTCCCCATCACGCTAGAAATCAGGAGCCGTTCAATGGAGTCTGGTTCCAAAATAAGGGGGGCAGGGAACTGAGCCTCAAAAGCGTGCTTTAGCTGCCAGTATCTAAATTGGAAGGAGGAAGGGATAGAAAATGATTGCCTCAGGGCCTGAAAAGTCTTAAGCCTACCATCCTGAACTATATGTTTTAGTGTGAGGATACCCTTTTTTGCCCAGATAGAGGGGTCTGGTATACTATAAAGGTGAGGGAGCATGGGATTGCCCCATAAGGGCATATGAGGTGAGATATGATTGGGTTTCCCATATATCCTCCTGGCCTCCTGCCAGACCCTTACAGTGGTTCACATCAGAGTTGTCATGGACTGACTAGCCCGAAGTCCACGAAACGGAAGGTTGCTCAGGGCTGCAAAAGAACCCAAAATGGCTGCTTCAAGAGTAACAGCAGGATTCTGTGCGGGCTGGGAGAACCACCACCGAACCGTAACAAGAACAGCTGCCCAGTAATAAATTTGAAAGTTCGGTAGTGCCAGTCCCCCCCCGGATAATGGGAGATATAGGATCTGCTTGGCCACTCTGGGTGGCCTCCCAGCCCACACAAAGTGTATCAGCAGACCCTCCAATCTTTGGAAAAAGGCCCTAGGGATATGGATGGGTGTGTTGCACGTCACCGCATTCTTGATGGTCGTAAGCTCAGCAAACTTTTGTGTGACCGTGTGTATGCAAGCCAAGCTTGAGCGGAATTCCGTCGGAAAAACCATCCAAGATTTTTCAGACGGAAAACCCGCTCGTGTGTACGCTACATAACAGTGATTCTAAGAAAGCACTCATATCCCAATCCCTGACCCCTGACCCTCTGTCTGGACAGTGCTGATTGGCCCTGTGCTGATCACATGCACCCTTCCAAAAAAAAAACTCTCTTGCAATACACACCAAACTGAGCATGTGCAGAGTGACTCCAAAAAGTGACTGTATATGCTTTACTGCATATACAGGCTGATTTTACTATTGCGGGTTTAGTAACACTTTAAGTTCTATTTTAATTAGTTTGTTCATTATGATATTTTTAAAGAACACTTCAATGAGAGCAACACAAAGGCGGCCTCCTTTTCAAAATGGTGGCTTTCTGGATTGCTCCGCCCTAAACTGTTTTGGAGTCACTGACCCGGTACAAACATGCAGATTAGAAAATTCTGAAAGAGAAATTTCCTTTTAAAGGGTATCTAAACCTTAGAACAATATTTTTTTTGTAGCTTACCACTCCTTAGATGTGGTGGCTGCATTAGATTTCTTTTTCAGTACAGAAAAATACCTGTTGATCCTACTAGAATTTTATTGTCCTTGTAACTTTCCGCACACTGAATTTATATCTGAAAATAACAGCGATCTTCTTCTTTGTGATTTGGACTACAAGACACTTCCCCATGTAATTGAGATAAGGAGAGGGGATGTTTTTGTAGTCCAAATCAGGAGACCAGTCAAGGGTGGCAATGCTGCTTCTCCATAGATAGAGCACAGTGAGTGATCATTAGGGATGAGCTTCGAGTTCGAGTCGAACTCATGTTCGACTCGAACATTGGCTGTTCACAAGTTCGCCGAACAGCGAACAATTTGGGGTGTTCGCGGCAAATTCGAATGCCGCGGAACACCCTTTAAAAGTCTATGGGAGAAATCAAAAGTGCTAATTTTAAAGGCTAATATGCAAGTTATTGTCATAAAAAGTGTTTGGGGACCCAGGTCCTGCCCCAGGGGACATGGATCAATGCAAAAAAAAGTTTTAAAAACGGCCGTTTTTTCAGGAGCAGTGATTTTAATAATACTTAAAGTCAAACAATAAAAGTATAATATCCCTTTAAATTTCGTACCTGGGGGGTGTCTATAGTATGCCTGTAAAGGGGCGCCTGTTTCCTGTGTTTAGAACAGTCTGACAGCAAAATGACATTTTGAAGGAAAAAACTCATTTAAAACTACCCGCGGCTATTGCATTGCCGACAATACACATAGAAGTTCATTGATAAAAACGGCATGGGAATTCCCCAAAGGGGAACCCCGAACCAAAATTTAAAAAAAAAATGACGTGGGAATCCCCCTAAATTCCATACCAGGCCCTTCAGGTCTGATATGGATATTAAGGGGAACCCTGGCCAAAATTTAAAAAAAAATGACTTAGGGTTCCCCCTAAATTCCATACCAGACCCTTCAGGTCTAGTATGGATTTTAAGGGGAACCCCGCGCCAAAAAAAAAAAAAAACGGCGTGGGGTCCCCCCAAAAATTCATACCAGACCCTTATCCGAGCACGCAACCTGGCAGGCCGCAGGAAAAGAGGGGGGGACGAGAGTGCGGCCCCCCCCTCCTGAACCGTACCAGGCCACATGCCCTCAACATTGGGAGGGTGCTTTGGGGTAGCCCCCCAAAACACCTTGTCCCCATGTTGATGAGGACAAGGGCCTCATCCCCACAACCCTGGCCGGTGGTTGTGCGGGGGCCGGGGGCGGGGGGCTTATCGGAATCTGGAAGCCCCCTTTAACAAGGGGACCCCCAGATCCCGGCCCCCCCCCTGTGTGAAATGGTAAGGGCCTACCATTTCACTAAAAAACTGTCAAAAATGTTAAAAATGACAAGAGACAGTTTTTGACAATTCCTTTATTTAAATACTTCTTCTTTCTTCTATCTTCCTTCATCTTCTGGTTCTTCTGGTTCTTCTGGCTCTTCTGGTTCTTCCTCCGGCGTTCTCGTCCAGCATCTCCTCCGCGGCGTCTTCTATCTTCTTCTCCTCGGGCCGCTCCGCACCCATGGCATGGGGGGAGGCTCCCGCTCTTCTCTTCATCTTCTTCATCTTCTTCTCTTCTTCTCTTCTTCTCTTCTTCATTTTCTTCTCCGGGCCGCTCCGCACCCATGCTGGCATGGAGGGAGGCTCCCGCTGTGTGACGGCGCTCCTCGTCTGACAGTTCTTAAATAACGGGGGGCGGGGCCAGCCGGTGACCCCGCCCCCCTCTGACGCACGGTGACTTGACGGGACTTCCCTGTGACGTCACGGGGAATGCCACAGGGAAGTCCCGTCATGATGAAGAGAAGAGCGGGAGCCTCCCCCCATGCCATGGGTGCGGAGCGGCCCGAGGAGAAGAAGATAGAAGACGCCGCGGAGGAGATGCTGGACGAGAACGCCGGAGGAAGAACCAGAAGAGCCAGAAGAACCAGAAGAACCAGAAGATGAAGGAAGATAGAAGAAAGAAGAAGTATTTAAATAAAGGAATTGTCAAAAACTGTCTCTTGTCATTTTTAACATTTTTGACAGTTTTTTAGTGAAATGGTAGGGGTACTTTTGTACCCCCTTACCATTTTACACAGGGGGGGGGCCGGGATCTGGGGGTCCCCTTGTTAAAGGGGGCTTCCAGATTCTGATAAGCCCCCCGCCCGCAGACCCCCACAACCACTGGCCAGGGTTGTGGGGATGAGGCCCTTGTCCTCATCAACATGGGAACAAGGTGTTTTGGGGGGCTACCCCAAAGCACCCTCCCAATGTTGAGGGCATGTGGCCTGGTACAGTTCAGAAGGGGGGGGCGCACTCTCGACCCCCCCTCTTTTCCTGCGGCCTGCCAGGTTGCGTGCTCGGATAAGGGTCTGGTATGGATTTTTGGGGGGACCCCACGCCATTTTTTTTTGGCACGGGTTCCCCTTAAAATCCATATGGAATTTAGGGGGAACCCCACATCATTTTTTTTTAAATTTTGGCCGGGGTTCCCCTTAATATCCATACCAGACCTGAAGGGCCTGGTATGGAATTTAGGGGGACTCCCACCTCATTTTTTAAAATTAATTTTGGTTCAGGGTTCCCCTTTGGGGAATTCCCATGCCGTTTTTAGCAATGAATTTCTATGTGTATTGTCGGCAATGCAATAGCTGCGGGTAGTTTTAAATGGCTTTTTTCCTTCAAAATGTCATTTTGCTGTCAGACTGTTCTAAACACAGGAAACATGCGCCCCTTTACAGGCATACTATAGACACCCCCCAGGTACGAAATTTAAAGGGATATTACACTTTTATTGTTTGACTTTAAGCATTATTAAAATCACTGCTCCTGAAAAAACGGCCATTTTTAAAACTTTTTTTTGCATTGATCCATGTCCCCTGGGGCAGGACCCAGGTCCCCAAACACTTTTTATGACAATAACTTGCATATTAGCCTTTAAAATTAGCACTTTTGATTATTCATGTTCGTGTCCCATAGACTTTAACGGTGTTCGCATGTTCGAACAAACTTTTTTCCTGTTCGCATGTTCTGGTGCGAACCGAACAGGGGGGTGTTCGGCTCATCCCTAGTGATCATTGTCACCTTAGGATAGAAATTGTGTTATTGGCCGAATCACAAGGTGAAAATAAAGCAACTAAAAAAAAAAACAGGAGAGACCTAACTTAGTCACCCCATCTAAGGTAAGCTGTGATATTTAACATTTTTGTTATCGGGTTTAGGTACACTTTATGTTTCTCCAATATTGATACCATGTAAATTAAGTTAAAAGTATCAAAATTTCACAAGGACAATAAGTTGCAGGATTAGTACAGCCCTGTCAGATCAAGTTTTTCATGTTAGTTTTAGCACGTCAGTGTTTAGGTTTTCGGAAAACAGGATATGGTTTTTCAAAAGCCACCTTCAATATTCTTAGTTTCATTGTCCTTTAAATCGACTGACAGGGTTGCTTCAGTGAAGCCAAAAATTGTGAAGTTTAACCCTTTTTCTACCAGAGAAATCTTTCATTCATTTAATTTGTATTACTGTAGAAAGAAAAATGTTTCCAATAAAAAAAAAAGTCCAGTTTATTCTTTGTTTCCAGGGCAATTGTTTTACATTTTTCACACACATGTTAAACCCAGAATTGTTGCTAGAAATTGCTTTAAACCCCCAAAACAATCTTATTATATCTAATAATTGTATTATTTTTTAAAGGCAGAGACCCTAAAAAATAAAATGGGAGCAGTTGCAATGTTTTTGCTGCACAACATTTGTGCAACTGTTTATTAAACACATCCCTTCAGAAAAAATACACTAAAATGATTTAATTTAAAAAAACACAATATAATACCCAATTTTTGGTAAAATATAACAAATGGGATTGTATTGAGTAAATACTGTAAATACCAAATGTGCCAAGTCTTTACATCAGTGGTGTATTTAGGTTTTGTGCTGCCCTAGGCCTGACTAAACTTTTGCGCCCCTAATTTAAATATGAACCACCCCTTCTTGTCAAGGCCACACCCCTTCCTGTTTAAGACCCGCCCTGTCAACAAATACATTTTCTAAAGCATATATATATATATATATATATATATATATATAAACATACACAGGGGGCTGCACATACAGGGGGTTCTTCCAAAGAAGTGGGGTTCTTTAAATAAGTGGCACTTCTGCTCTTGCACCATTCATCTGAACATTTTCTTCTCTCTTCACAGGTAAATGTGCGTTTATACTCCACCTCCTTTAAACTGAATATTGACTGACTGAATGCATATTTGGTAGATCTGTTTGTCACCGCTGTTTCAACTCCATCTGTACTGTAGCCATGCTCACATTATTTCAGTGTTTATTTAGCTATTAAGTCTTACCTAAATTATGGGCTCCCTTATCTTTACAATTTTGGCCTCTTGGTTCTGTTGCAGTTTGATTTTGTTTTGAAAGTTTTGCTCTGCTAGCTGTGTGCCTAATATTACCTCCTGATTGATTAATTGCCAGATTCAATCCACACCCAACACAGTATAAAAACAAGGCCTTCTTTACGGGGGAACACATACAGGGGCTGCAGATACAGGGGGTTCTTGCAAAGAAGTGGGGTTCTTTAAATAAGTGGCACTTCTGCTCTTGCACTTCAGCGTTTTGCACAAAGCAAACCACAGCAGACTGCAGGTGACCTCATTTCCAAATCATCTCACCTTCCTCTCTGAAACATGCACTCTTTACCTCTCTTGCTTTTCACAATTGCAGCCTCTCTCCTCAAACTCACTTTTCTTCACCCCTCTGCTCCACCCCACAATCTGTACATATCACCCTCACTTCTCCCCTTCCCCTATTACTGCACTCATCACCTCTTTCTAACTCTAAGCCCACTTGCTAACAAACATCCCAGGATACTGAAGCATGTCCCCTCATACAAATCATATTCTCATATCACCTCCCTTACTTTTCTGCTTTTCCTAACCGCTGGAGATATTTCCCCAAACCCTGGGCCTCCCTTATTTATATATATATATATATATATATATATATATATATATATATACAATTTTTCTTGATTGTAATTTAATTAAACTAAAAAAACAATCAAAAATATTTATATGCTATAAGAAAATGCATATTATAAAACATTTAATAACTACAAGAATTAACAATGAGAAATTCAGTTTTATGTAATACCGAGTTTTGGCATGGATAATATAATATGCATTGCACATTGTACAGTATGTTGTAGAGAAGAAATATTTATACTACTGATCTTAGCTAATACTTAAGATATTATCTGGGACTTTGTTTTAGTTAAACTAGGACCTGCTCGCCTGTATGTGCTATCACAATATGTCACTGGATTAGTAAGATTACTCCTATCTTGTAAGATATTTGGACTTGTGTTTGCTGCCACTAATTGTAATCATATGATTATTTCACTTATTTGTATAATCACTAGGAATTCCCTAGTGATTATACAAATAAGTGAAATAATTAGCCCCTCCCCCCCCCTCCGGCCCAGTCCGCGCCATAAGACTGGCGCTACACTAAAAGTGTAGTGTAAGCCAGCGGAGACTCTTTTCTCGTGGGAGCCGAGAGGAGGCTGTTTTTTTATGTGCAGGGGGGGCGGCTTTCTTGCTGCCCCCCTCCAAAGTGCTGCCCTAGGCTTGGGCTTTGTTGGCCTAGGCCAAGCTACAGCATTGCTTTACATTGCAAAAAAAAAATGGTACCTAAAAAACCTTTAGGGTCCAATTTCAGACACTACGCATTTACTGCACATTTTTACATTCTCACATTTCACAATTTAAAATTTTTTTCAAACTTTTTACAATTTTACAAAGCTTGCATTTCCTTTGAGGTCACTTCTGTCTTCTTTCTTCTTTGGGCTTTTATGTGCACTTCACTGTGTTACAGTGCATTTTGGTGTATTTACAGACATTTGCATGCCTTTCTTTGCATTTGCAGTGCAAAAAAATGCAGCATGTACTTTTTTTCACTGCATCGCATTGCACTGTAATAGTGTGAACTATGCCCGTAGGATAACCTGGATCTATGCAATTGGAGTGCAGTCAAAAATGCATTCCACTCCATCTGGGCCCTTACAGGTCATCAGTTTAAACTTAATTTATCAGTATATGATGTATTTAGCAGACTTTTAAGGTACCCACACTGAGCAACACATCCATAACACATGACTTTATCAGTAACACAATAAAATGTATTTTAAAAGTTTCCATAGTGTACATCAGTAACATCCTTCATATAATCCCAGACTTGTTTAGAATCTCCCTCCACTAGTACCTTTTACCTCTCATATTATTATTAAATACACTTATATGATTTTACCAGGGTAAGGGAATGAAGGGCGCTCTGGGTGACAGAACTGGCGAGAGATAATGTTTGCAATGTAGGTGGACACAGTTATCGGTATGAAGAAGGAGTCAATTAACGTTCCGAACCGCGTTCCGCCCCTTTAACGTCACTTCCTGGCCCCGGGTGCCTTCCGCTGACATCACATCCGGGTCCTGCATTCCATGCTGATCCTGGCAGCACGGTCGTCCTTCCTGGTCCTTTCTCCTGCGGTCCCCCTCTGCTGGTCAGTTTTGACTTACTCCATCAAGCTGCATGCTGTACTACCTCTGGAACCACCTGTTGTTGGACTCGCTGTCACATCTATATGATGAGCCTTGCTTTATTTTAATGCCATTAAATGCATTTTTATCCATTGGCAATTAAAGTGGTTGTAAACCCACGAAAAAAAAAAAAACTGCAAGACAAAGGCATAATGAGCTAGTATGCATACTATGCATAGCATACTAGCTCATTATGAAATACTTAGATCAAATCACCCACAGCGGTCCTGGCACACTGCTCTGCCCGGCAACATGTCTCCTGGAGTTATTTCCGGGTATCGCAGGCTCCGGTGCTGTGATTGGCAGGAGCTGCCATGACGTCACTGTGCGCAGTGCGCATGTTCTGATGACATCGGCACATGCTGATACAGTGGATATCCACGGTAGCTTTAGGTAAGCCTTATTATAGGCTTACCTGTAGTGAAAAATGGTCTGTAAGGGTTTACAACCACTTTAAAGTCTTTGGTTTGCTGCACTTAGAGGCACCTTCTGTTTGCTTGTTATATGATTCTATGACTCATTTAATTACTCAGTAGAATATGCTAAAATGGCATTTGAGTAGTTGTTCTACTCAACGCATTTCTCCGAAATTTTAGCTTAAAGTGGTTGTAAACCCTCACGGTTTTTCACCTTAATGCAATCTATGCATTAAGGTGAAATACCTTTTGTGCTGCAGCACGCCCCTAGACCTCCCCTTTTTCTTACCTGAGCCAAATTGTTCCAGTGATGGGTACGAGCACAGCAGCTCGAGCCGCTGTCTCGTGTTCTCATTGGATAGATTAATAGCAGCGCAGCCATTGGATCCCGCTGCTGTCAAACAAATCCAGTGACACTGGAGCCGGTGGGGCGGGGCCGAGTCCGGCTGTCTGTGTCAATGGACGAAGCAGCAGGACTTGGGAGCGCCCCCTTTGGAATGTGGCTCTCCGAGGGGGCACTCGAGGAGAGGAGGAGCCAGGAGCGCCGGGGGGAAGACGGGACCCCAGAAGAGGATCAGGGCCACTCTGTGCAAAATCCTGGCACAGAGGGGGTAAGTATTACATGTTTGTTTTTTAAAAAACAAAAACAAAGCTTTACAATCACTTTCAGGTTAACTATGAATTCTGAGCATTATTGCTCTCTTTCTGACATTCATAGCAATACCTCATGTGTGGTGCAATTTATGTTTATTGTGTTTGCTTTTGGAGGAGTGGTTAAATATTTAAAAATTATTTTTTTAACTTTATTATAACTTATTTTTAATACTATTTATGTATTTATTTACTTAATTTAACTTTATTGCTATCACAAGGAGGCTAACAAGCATTGCTATAACATGTGATGGCTTTGGCAGGCTACAGGTCCTCTTTATGGACACATCAGGGGTCTATTAGACCCCCGATGTTTCCCCTACCCTCCAACACAGCTAATCAAGTGCAATTTTGGCATTGCCAGCTTGTTTGGTGGAATGAGCTCTTGTCAAAACCGTTGAAAACACAAAGCATACCCCTTTCTTCCTTGTATAGGTGTGCACAGCCTACTGCATTAGGGTGTGCACCCCAAAGCTCAAACACACAAACACACATGCCTTTCTCTGCAGCCTCAACTTCAAGGGTTGGTGAATGAAGTTCTCTGTGCTGACTGGCTTCCTATTCATTCACAAACGGAAGCATAGTAACATATTGGAAGAATTTTCACACTTGTCACAGGGTGGTTAATATATATGAATGAATATTTATTAATATATATGTATTTTTCACTTTAATATTGTGTTTTTAGCGCCACTATTTTTTTCTTTTTTTTCTATTCTATTTTTCTATTTTTATCGCCACTATCTCATTTCTGATAGAGGTTAAAATACTGTTCACATTATCTTATTATTTAAAGTGGCAGCTACACTGCAAAGGTACATTTATTCTAGAGGCGCAGTGGTGGGACTTCAAGTGTGGGTGTACGTTACTTGCTGACTATCAGTTTGGATATAGTAAACATAGTTTGCTATGCTTCATGCATAAATGGACACAGTTACATAGTAGTCGAGGTTGAAAAAAGACACAAGTCCATCAAGTTCAAAAATAGCTAGATCAATATTTAATCTAGGTCAGTGCCAGGGTTAGTATTTGGGTCAAGTGTTAAGTTGGAGTCAAGGGTCAAAGTCATTATATTTTGGGCAGGATTTAAAAAAAAAATGATTATTAGTGTCAGTGTGTTTTAGGTAGGATAAAAAAGCAAAATGCGCAGTATTGTTTCTGAGCTGTACTATGGGTACAAACTAACATACGCATACTGTATGTGGTAATAAAAAAAAATTAGGAGATATCTGTTACCATTTGATACCAAATGAAAATCCAATTTGTCCTGAAAAAACACGCCTCAATCCACCTGGATGCGCAAAGTAGTTTTGATGGCATGTATGGTTTTATTAACACATGTCAAAGTTGCAAAATTGTGTTCAGGTATTAACATTTGTTTTACCCTTGGTCCCTAAGGGGTTAAGGAGGGTAATTGGACTTCCAATTCTTGTCTTAGGACTAGGGATGGTCCTAATGTGTAGTATATATATATATATATATATATATATATACATATATATATATATATATATATATATATATATATATATATATATATATATATACATATACATATATATATATATATATATACACAGTTGTGCTCATAAGTTTACATACCCTGGCAGAATTTCTTGGCCATTTTTCAGAGAATATGAATGATAACACAAAAATGTTTGTTTCACTCATGGTTAGTGTTTGGCTGAAGCTATTTATTATCAATCAACTATGTTTACTCTTTTTAAATCATAATGGCAACAGAAACTACCCAAATGATCCTGATTGAAAGTTTACATACCCCAGTTCCTAATACAGTGTATTGCCCCCTTTAGCATGAATGGCAGCTTGAAGTCTTTTGTTTTATTTGTGGATGAGGCTCTTTATCTTCTCAGATGGTAAAGCTGCCCATTTCCCTTGGCAAAAAGCCTCCAGTTCCTGTAAATTCTTGGGCTGTCTTGCATGAAGTGCACGTTTGAGATCTCCCCAGAGTGGCTCAATGATATTGAGGTCAAGAGACTGAGATGTACCTTTCATCATAGGCCTTGTGGACTCCTCTCCAAATGTAGTGTTTATAGTTGTGGCCAAAAAGCTCAATTTTGGTCTCATCACTCCAAATGACTTTGTGCCAGAAGGTTTGAGGCTTGTCTCTGTGCTAATTGGCGTATTGTAAGCAGGATACTTTGTGGCATTTGCATAGTAATGGCTTTCTTCTGGTGACTCGATCATGCAGCCCATCTTTCTTCAAGTGCCTTCTTATTGTGCATCTTGAAACAGCCACACCACATGTTTTCAGAGAGTCCTGAAGTTATTTGTGGGTTTTTCTTTGCATCCTGAACAATTTTCCTGGCAGTTGTGGCTGAAATTTTAGTTGGTCTACCTGACCGTGGTTTGGTTTCAACAGAACCCCTCATTTTCCACTTCTTGATTAGAGTTTGAACACTGCTGATTGGCATTCTCAATTCCTTGGATATCTTTTTATATCCCTTTCCTGTTTTATACAGTTCAACTAACTTTTCCGGCAGATTCTTTGACAATTCTTATGCTTTCCCCATGACACAGAATCCAGAAACATCAGTGCAAGCACTGGATGAAAGATGCAAGGGTCCGTCAGGAGTCCAGAAACTCATTGACCTTAAGGCTGGGTTCACACTAGTGCGACACGACAGCCGTCCTACTTTGGATCCGACTTTGCCCTGCGACATGAAGCCGGCATGTGTCCGACTTTCAATGAACGGGGATCCGACTTGGATCCCCGCCAATGCCCGGCATTGTTTGGTATGAATCTTTAGGGGGAACTCCGCGCCAAATTTTAAATAAAAATCCGGCATGGGTTCCCCCTCCAGAAGCATACCAGGCCCTTGGGTCTGGTATGGACCTTGAGGGGAACCCCCTACGCCGAAAAAGCGGCGTGGGGGGTCCCCCCAATCCATACCCGACCCTTATCCGAGCACGCAGCCCGGCCGGACAGGAATGGGGGTGGGGACGAGCGAGCGCCCCCCCCCTCCTGAACCGTACCAGGTCGCATGCCCTCAACATGGGGGGTTGTTGCCTTGGGGGAGGGGGGCGCGCTGCGGCCCCCCCACCCCAAAGCACCTTGTCCCCATGTTGATGAGGACAAGGGCCTCTTCCCGACAACCCTGGCCGTTGGTTGTCGGGGTCTGCGGGCGGGGGGCTTATCGGAATCCGGGAGCCCCCTTTAATAAGGGGGCCCCCAAATCCCGGCCCCCCACCCTATGTGAATGAGTATGGGGTACAGCGTACCCCTACCCATTCACCTACGGAAAAAGTGTCAATTTAAAATAAAACACTACACAGATTTTTAAAGCATTTTATTAGACAGCTCCGGGGGTCTTCTTCCGACTTCGGGGGTCTCTCCGGTTCTTCTCCACGCTCTCCGGATCTTCTGCCGGGCTTCTCCGCTCTCTTCTGCTCTTTTGCCGCTCTTTTGCTAAAGCGGAGGAGCCCGGTCTTCGGTCTTCTGCCCTCCTCTCTTCTTCTGATGTTGACACGACGCTCTCTCCGGCTAGAATGCTCTCTGTGCGCTCTGCTCTGACTTATATAGGCGGTGACCCCGCCCCCTTATGCCGTCACAGTCCCTGGGCATGCTGGGACTATGACGGCATAAGGGGGCGTGGTCATCGGGTGATGACCACGCCCCCTAAAACGTCACAGTCCCAGCATGCCCAGGGACTGTGACGGCATAAGGCGGCGTGGTCACCACCTATATAAGTCAGAGCGGAGCGCTCAGAGTGCATTCCAGCCCCAGAGAGCGTCGTGTCAACATCAGGAGAAGAGGGCAGAAGGCAGAAGATTGAAGACCGGGCTCCTTCGCTATAGCAAAAGAGCAGAAAATAGCGGAGGAGCCCGGCAGAAGATCCGGAGAGCGCGGAGAAGAAGCGGAGAGACCCCCGAAGAGAAGAAGGCAGCAGACCGGGCTCCTCCTCTTTAGCAAAAGAGCGGCAAAAGAGCAGAAGAGAGCGGAGGAGCCCGGCAGAAGACCCGGAGAGCACGGAGAAGAACCGGAGAGACCCCCGAAGTCGGAAGAAGACCCCCGGAGCTGTCTAATAAATTACTTTAAAAATCTGTGTAGTGTTTTTTTTTTAATTGACACTTTTTCCCTAGGTGAATGGGTAGGGGTTCGATGTACCCCATACTCATTCACATAGGGTGGGGGGCCGGGATCTGGGCGCCCCCTTATTAAAGGGGGCTCCCGGATTCCGATAAGCCCCCCGCCCGCAGACCCCGACAACCAACGGCCAGGGTTGTCGGGAAGAGGCCCTTGTCCTCATCAACATGGGGACAAGGTGCTTTGGGGTGGGGGGGCCGCAGCGCGCCCCCCTCCCCCAAGGCAGCAACCCCCCATGTTGAGGGCATGCGGCCTGGTACGGTTCAGGAGGGGGGGGCGCTCGCTCGTCCCCACCCCCATTCCTGTCCGGCCGGGCTGCGTGCTCGGATAAGGGTCTGGTATGGATTGAGGGGACCCCCCCACGCCGCTTTTTAGGCGTAGGGGGTTCCCCTTAAGGTCCATACCAGACCCAAGGGCCTGGTATGCTCTTGGAGGGGGAACCTATGCCGGATTTTCAAAATTTGGCGCGGAGTTCCCCCTCAAGATCATCTGAGCACAAGTCGCGTGCCGAAGTCGGATCATGCGAGACGGCAATCCGACTTTGATCCGACTTCAATGATAGTCAATAGGCTGAAGTAGGATCAAAGTAGTACAGGGAGCATTTCTAAAGTCGGAACGACTTGTGTCGGACCAGTTAGGACGGCTCCCATAGGGAAACATTAAATTTCACACGTCATGCGACATGAGCTCCCAATGTCGGAGCGTTTGTCGGACCAGTGTGAACCCAGCCTTATACACACACGCTAATTACAAGAAAACAGATCACAGGTGAGGAGGGTTACCTTTAATAGCCATTCAAACCCCTTTGTGTGCATGTTATCAGGCCAAAACTTTTATGTAAACTTTTGATCAGGGTCATTTGGGTAGTTTATGTTGTGATTATGATTGATAATAAATGGCTTCAGCCAAACACTAACCATGAGTGAAAGAAAAGTTTTTGTGTTATTATTCATATTCTTAGACAAATGGCTAAGAAATCATAAATTCTACCAGGGTATGTAAACTTATGAGCACAACTGTATGTGTGTGTGTGTATATATGTATATATATATATATATATACATATATATATATATATATATATATATATATATATATATATATATATATATATATATATATATATATACAGTGCATTCAGTGTAGACTATATATACAGTGCAGACAGTCTAGAATATATATATAAATATATACATTTCAGTCAATGCAGAATAAATAATACCAGAGTAATAAAGTGGTTAAGGGGAACCATTAAAAAAAAAATGGCACTGGTATAGATTTTAGGGGAACTCCACGCCAAAATGTAAAAAAAAAATCAGATAAGGCCTTACCAGACCCTTATCTGAGCATGCAGCCTGGCAGACCAGGATTGGGGGGGGGTTGCGCGAACGCCCCCCCCCAAACCATACCAGGCCGCTTGCTCTCAACATGGGGAGGGTGCTTTGGGGTCCCCCCAAAACACCTTGTTCCCATGTTGATGGGGACAAGGGCCTCTTCCCAACAACCCTGCCCATTGGTTGTTGGGATCTGCAGGCGGGGCATTTATCGAAATCTGGAACCCCCTTTAACAAGGGGGCCCCCAAATCCCGTCCCCCCTCCCACTATGTGAATGGGTATCGGGTACATTGCAAAAAAAGTGTAAAAAAAATAAAAACCACAATAGACAGTTTTTGACAACTTCTTTATTAACAAGAAAAAAAAAGGAGTGCCCCGCGATGTACATCCACGCCACTCGACGGACCCAAAAAGTAGAGAAAAAAAGCTCTGCCTCGATGGGAGGCCTCCCGGAGACTGCTGTCTCTTGGCTGTGACAGCTGTTATATAGGCAAGGGCGGGTTGAGGACATGTGGCCTAGTATAGTTCCGGGGATGCAGGCTGCATGCTCGGATAAGGGTCTGTATGGATTTTGGGGGGGACCCCCACGCCAATTTTTTTTTTTTAATTTTGGCATGGAGTTCCCCTTAAAATTCATACCAGACCCAAGGGCCTAGTATGGACTAGGGGGGAGACCCACACCGATTTTTTACTTGATTTTTTTAATCTATTTTGCTGGGAGCTGGCAATACATTATAGCCGCATGCAAGTTTGAATTAAATTTTTTACTTTAGAAATGTTATTTTGCTGCGGCACTGTTCTACACATCACACAGATGCACCACTTTATAGGCAGACTAGGGGGGACCCCCCAGGCGAGATATTTAAAGGAATATTTAATTTTTATTGTTTCACTTTAAGCATTATTAAAATAACTGCTCCTGAAAAAAAGGTTATTTTAAAAACTTTTTTTTTGCATTGATAAATGTCCCCTGGGGCAGTACCTGGGTCCTCATACACTTTTTATGCCAATAACCTGCATATAAGCACTTTTTATTTCTCATGTTCATGTCCCATAGACTTTAACAGGGTTCCCATGTTTGCTAGAACTTTTTGCCTGTTCGCATGTGTGGGGGGGGGGGGGACTACAAAATGATTAGCCTTTACATTATGTAGATGCAAGAGTGGGTGGGCATGAGCAGTTTAGCAAAAAAAAACTGGACATGGCTGTGTCGGATCAACAGGTATTTTGTGTACTTGCAGGATCTTTAAAGGGATGGAGCATAGGAAACTGTGCATATGTAGATATACTACATGTATTTTTCTTTTGCTCTGACATGCACTTTAACTACTGGCTGCCTTGGACAGTCCCTAGCAGAGATTCACAACTAACCTTTTTCAAAATATGTTGCTGCCGGTCATGCTATTACATATACATATCTCCCAACTTTTTAACTGCTTGCCGACCAGCCGCCGTCATTATCCTGCGGCAGGTCGGCACGATCACGTGAGCTGCCGTAGCAGGCGCGCGCAAACCAATCAATATACGCTTATTGAGATTTTTTTACCAAAAATATGTAGAAGAATACATATCAGCCTAAATTTAGAAAAAAATTACCTTTTTTAAAAACAAAACTGGGGATATTTATAATAGCAAAAAGTACAAAATATTGTGTTTATTTCAAAATTGTCACTCTTTTTTTGTTTATAGCGCAAAAAATAAAAACCTCAGAGGTGATCAAATACCACCAAAAGAAAACTCTAATTGTGGGAAAAAAAGGACGTCAATTTTGTTTTTGTGCAGCGTCGCACGACTGCGCAATTGTCAGTTAAAGCAACGCAGTGCCGAATCACAAAAAATGGCCCAGTCATTCAGCAGCCAAATCTTCCGGGGCTGAAGTGGTTAAGATGGGAATGAGGAACACCTATTAGCAAAAGTATGTAGGCATAGAACACACCCCCTTAAAGGAGAATTATATATATATATAAAAAAAAAATAGTTAAACCCACATGTGCTTTTTTTTTTACCACTACTATTCCTTTATTATGGCTTTTGAAACTTACAAATGCAGCTATTTTGAAATTGGATGAAAGGTTTAGCACTGTGAAACACTTTTTGAAAGACACAGTGCCTTAAAATAGTATTCATACCCCTTGAAATTTTCCACATTTTTTCAAAAGTCAACCAAAAACTTAAATGTATTTTATTGGGATTTTATGTGATAGACCAACACAAAGTGGCACATAATTGTAAAGTGGAAGGAAAACGATAAATGGTTTTCAAAATTTTTACAAGTAAATATCTGAAAAGTGTGGCGTGCTTTTGTATTCAGCCCCCTTTATTCTGACACCCCTAACTAAATCTAGTGGAACCAATTGCCCTCAGAAGTCACCCAATTAGTAGGTAGAGTCCACCTGTGGACTGTGGACTGTGTAATCTCAGTATAAATACAGCTGTTCTGTGAAGCCCTCAGAGGTTTGTTAGAGAACCTTAGTGTACAAAAAGCATCATGAATGCCAAGGAACACACCAGACAGGTCAGAGATAATGGTGTAGAGAAGTTTAAACAGGGTTAGGTTATAAAAAAAATATCTCAAGCTTTGAACATCTCACTGAGCACTGTTCAATCCATCATCCAAAAATGGAAAGAGTATAGCACAACTGCAAACCTACCAAGACATGGCCGTCCACCTAAACTGACAGGCCAGAAGGAGGGCATTCATCAGAGAAGCAGCCAAGAGGCTCATGGTCACTCTGGAGGAGCAGCAAAGATCCACAGCTCAGGTGGGAGAATCTGTCCACAGGACAACTATTAGTCATGCACTCCACAAATCTGGTCTTTATGTAAGAGCAAAACGCTATGTGTAGCGAAAACTCACACTGTACATCACCCTGAACACACCATCCCCACCGTGAAACATGGTGGTGGCAGCATCATGTTGTGGGGATGCTTTTCTTCAGCAGGGACAGGGAAGCTGGTCAGAGTTGATGGGAAGATGGATGGAGCAAAATACAGGGCAATCTTAGAAGAAAACCTGTTATGCCGCATGCACACAATCAAAATTTCGCCCCGCAAAAGACCGATGAGAGCTTTCCGTCGGAAAATGCGACCGTGTGTATGCTCCATCGGACTTTTGCAGGCCGAATTCCAGCCAGCAAAAAATTGAGCGCATGTTCTTAATTTTTCGGTCGGGAAAAGTTCCTATCCGAAAATGCGATCATCTGTGGCACGTCTGTGGCAATTCCAACGCGCAAAATTCCTACGCATGCTCGGAAACAATTCGACGCCTGCTCGGAAGCATTGAACTTCATTTTCTTGGCTCGTCGTAGTGTTGTACGTCACCGCGTTCTTGACAGTGGTAATTTCTGCAAACTTTTACGTGACCGTGTGTATGCAAGGAAAACTTGAGCGAAATCCCAAAAGCCAATTCTATCTTTTTCCGACGAGAAGTCCGATCGTGTGTACGCGGCATAAGAGTGTGCAAAAGACTTGAGACTGGGGAGGAGGTTCACCTTCCAGCAGGACAACAACCCTAAAGATACAGCCAGAGCTACAATGGAATTGTTTAGATCTAAGCTTATTCGTGTGTTAGAATGGCCCAGTCAAAGTCCAGATACAAATGAAGAAATCAATCAGCGCAATTAAAACCCACTAACCAGCAGGTGAACACTAAGAGTCAAAATGATCAAATCCCATACATGAATATAATAAAAGCAGTGCAGCGCAATAAACAAATAAAGTTGATACACTAAAATTATTAAAAAATATTAAAATAGAGTTCATGAAGTAGATAAGTTGCAGAACACACGAGCACCGAAACAAGAGTGTCCATTAAGTGCTTCTATATAAGATCATAAGGTGATTCCGTGTCAGCCTCCACCAATGAAAATACTAGCAGCTCACCTCTTTGCGTGGACCTCTGAATTAACAGACAGGTCACAAGCGCTTTTTCTCTCAAAGGGGTAGAAGATGCTGTATCAAAGATGCAAGAACCACTGGGAGGAAGCATTCACTGATCTGGATTGGCAAATAAGGATAGCTCTCTCTGCGCTCTGAACACAGGACTCAGATTCACGAGATACATGCAATAAAAACTGGAGTATATAGTGCTCTCTGCATGTACAATCAATATATTAGTAAGAGAATGTTCCACTGACAAGCGTAGCACTGAGACCCAGTGCTTAGTGAACAGGCATTATAGATACATAAACCACGATTGACGTGGGTGACGTCATGAAATTCACGTAGTTCCTTCCATAAGCGTTACGTCACAGGGGGCAAGACTTCGTCAGCGGATTAAGAATGACACAATGCACCCACTAGATAAAGTGTGGGATGGTAACCATTGACGCCGAGACACCTATCACATGATTTATCACCAAAGTAACTCTGCAATCTCCTGGAACCAGCCAGGAAGTGTCCACAGGTATTAGCCCTTTATAATAAAAATAAAGGCCGCAGCAACAAAGCCTGACATGACTTATAAAGTGCAAAATGCACATTTATATTTGAACATATACATCTTTTTAACATCTTAAGATATAAAAAGAATTATTCCTATATCTCCAAACTACAAATACATATCCAATTAAAAAGTAAAAATTAAACTAAGATTAGTTGAATTATAAAATATAACTAGAATCAATTGGATAATTAAAATGTAAAAATATTAAATTAATAAACATCAAACCGCGGCCATCATTGAGCTCAAATAAAATACATCCACATTAAAAATGACATATTAAAGCGGAGTTCCGCCGGAAAAAAAAAAATTAAAAGTCAGCAGCTACAAATACTGCAGCTGGTGACGTTTAATATTAGGACACTTACCTGTCCAGGGTGCCTGCGATGTCCTCACCTGAAGCCGACCCGTCCCTCGGCTCCGAGTGGAGGCGCCAGCATCTTCAATAAGAGAATAAGGAAGTGAAGAATTGTGGCTTCACAACCTGGTTCGCTACTGCACATGCTTGATTTGTGCTGCGCAATCCCACTGGTCCCCGCTGTCTTCTGGGACCTGTGTGTCTCCCAGAAGACAGCGAGGGGGACAGAGGAGGGGCTGGACATGGCATAGGTCGCCGCGGAATCTGCTGTGATCTATCGTCAGAAGTGGGAGCAAATACCTGTATTAGACAGGTATCTACTCCCCCCTCCCCCCTGAAAGGTGCCAAATGTGACACCGGAGATGAGGAAGCGGAAAAGCAGAAGTTCCATTTTTGGGTGGAACTCTGCTTTAACAATCAGAAATAAAACAATTAACATCAAAATCAACATTCAAGCCCGCTGGCACTAAAACTTTAGTCTCATGTATCCAATCAGATTCCCTGGGGCTTAGTTGACGAATAAAATTACCTCCCCTCCAGTCAAAGTCCAGACCTAAATCCAATTGAAAATCTGTAGCAAGACTTGAAAATTGCTGGTCACAGACACTCTCTATCCAATCTGACAGAGCTTGAGCTATTTTTGCAAAAAAGAATGGGCAAAAATTTCACTCTCTAGATGTGCAAAGCTGGTAGAGACATCCCCAAAAAGACTTACAGCTGTAATTGCAGAGAAAGGCGGTTCTAGAAAGTATTGACTCAGGGGGGCTGAATAGAAATGCACGTCACACTTTTCACATATTTATTTGTAAAAAAAATTTTGAAAACCATTTATCATTTTTATTCCACTTCACAATTATGTGCGACTTTGTGTTGGTCTATCACATAAAATCCCAATAAAATACATTACATTTTTGGTTGTAACATGACCAAATGTGTACATTTTCAAGTGGTGTGAATAGTTTTTCAAGGCACTGTAAATAATGCATTTCATATACAACTTTATAGATCAGACCAAAATGAGGGACAAATGAGGAGAAAAGAGGGACAGAATGACTTTGTTACAAATCAGAGACAGACAGTCCCTCGAAATCAGGGATGGTTGGGAGCTATGCATATAGACTTCTAGGTCCTAATGAAGGGTGGTGCAGTCTAGCCCCCGAAACATGCTGGCTTTACTGATCCTTGGATTAAAATGATGTACCCCTTTGATTCACCCCCTGATCCCTAGATAGTGAGCTTGGAAATGGCTTACATGATGCTGCAGCTTTTTCTATGCTCTATCAGTTTTAGTATTTCCCTCTCTCTGGCCTGATTCTCTTTCCTCAGTTCTTCAATCTCTTTAATCTTTTGGTCATGTTCTGCTTTCATTTTTTGATATGCAGCCTCCCCTTTCTCAAACTGTGTAACTTTGTTTTCAAAATCTACCATCATTTTGCTCTCAATAACACACATTGCATTCTTTAGATACTCTCGGTGAAGATCCTTCATCTGATTTTCTGATATCTGTCTATCTGCCTCTTGCAGGCACGTGTCCAGGAGCACCAGAATTCTGCTCTTTGTCTCCGGGTTCCTCTCACAGGTTTCTATTGTGTAATTCTCTATCTGAAAGATGTGTTCTGCTCCGAGATCTTTAAATTTTCTGTGATGGATTGCTGATTCAGTACCGTGATCTTGAACCTTGGTCAGAACAATAATTGGATAAATGCCTAGAAGATAAAAAATAAGTAACAGTTAATGACCTCCATCAGCCTAATATTACAGCATTTACATTAAAGAGACCCTGACACATCTAAAAAAAAATTAGTGTAACAATGCTGACAAATCAAGTATTTTAATTGCTTACTTGCAGTGTTTTTTTCTTTTTGTAAACTTTCAGCTTTTAGTGTTATCACACTTTAAATGACAATTGTGCAGTCATGCAACTCTGTACCCATATGACATTTTGAGAGAGCTTTCTTTTGGTGGTAATCTTTGGTTTAATCACCACTGTGTTTTTTTTTTTGCTAAACAAATGCAAAAAGACTAAACATTTTGAAAAAAAAAAAAACAATTTTGCAAATAAGTAATTTTTCTTCTTCAATGATGTGCACTGATAAGGCTGCACTGATGAGGCAGCATGATGGGCACAACTGATGTGCACTGATGAGGCTGCACTGATGAGGCAGCATGATGGGCACAGCTGATGGGCACTGGTGAGGCTGCACTGATGGGCACTGGTGAGGCTGCACTGACGGGCACTGTTGAGGCTGCACTGATGGGCACTGATGAGCCTGCACTGATGGGCACTGATAAAACTGCATTGATGGGCACTGATGAGGCTGCACTGATGGACACTGATAAGCTGCACTGATGAGCACTTATAGGCTGCGCTGATAAGGCAACACTGGGGGGGGGCACTGATAGGCAGCACTGATAGGCGTCACTAATATGATGCACTGATGGGCATTGATATGCTGCACTGTTGGGCACTGATAAGTTGCACTGATGGACACTGATATGCTGCACTAATGGAGCTGCATTGATAATCAGTGTAAACATCCCCTGTAACTGCAAAGCCGGTTATCGCCTTTCCTTTTCCTCAGACATTGACAGCGCTGAGGAAAGGATATGCTGATAACCAACATTTGTTTACATCTGATAAGCTGTGATTGGAAATGACTGATCACATGGTAAAGAGCCTACGTCATCGGCTTTTTACCCTGAGCGGTGATGCACCACCGATCACTGTGCTGCATGCCCCCAGGGCACACGAGTGGCGAGTTCTGAAGGACATCATATGACATCAAATCAGAACGATAAAGCCCCTACTCGGCCTTCAATCTGCCATAGGCTGGGTAGGAAGGTGTTAAAGTAATAGCTTGGGGAGGAGCAAAGTGGAATATTACAGAGTGTCATTTGGGTTGATTAGGGATGACTGACATTACATTAAAGATGGCGGCGCCCAGCAGTAGTCTAATGCCGCGTACACACGGTCGGACTTTTCACCTGCAAAAGTCCGACGGACGCCGCCGGACAAAGTCCGGCGGAAAGTCCGACCGTGTGTGGTCTCCATCGGACTTCCGACGGACCGTTTCGGTCGGATTTTTGCGGAAATCCGACGTACTTTAGATTTGAAGCCTGCTTCAAATCTTTACGTCGTACCTCCGCCGGACTCAGTTCCTGACGGAAAGCCCGTTCGTCTGTATGCTAGTCCGAAGGACCAGATACGACGGAGGAGCAGGTTACTGCATCTCGCGCTCGCTGCAATAGGAAAAGCAAATCTTCCTATTGCGGCGAGCGCGGGGCATACCAGGCCCTTAGGTCTGGTATGGATTATAAAGGGGAACCCCTACGCCGAAAAAACGGCGTGGGGTCCCCCTAAAATCCATACCAGACCCCGATCCGAGCACGCAGCCTGGCCGGTCAGGAAAGGGGGTGGGGACGAGCGAGCGCCCCCCCCCCCTCCTGAACCGTACCAGGCCGCATGCCCTCAACATGGGGGGTGGGTGCTTTGGGGGAGGGGGGCGCCCTGCGCCCCCCCCCCCAAAGCACCTTGTCCCCATGTTGATGAGGACAAGGGCCTCTTCCCAACAACCCTGGCCGTTGGTTGTCGGGGTCTGCGGGCGGGGGCTTATCGGAATCTGGGAGCCCCCTTTAATAAGGGGGCCCCCAGATCCCGGCCCCCCACCCTATGTAAATGAGTATGGGGTACATGGTACCCCTACCCATTTACCTAGGAAAAAAGTGTAAGTAATAAAACACACTACACAGGTTTTTAAAATATTTTATTAAACAGCTCCGGGGGGGGATCTTCCTCCGGCTTCGAGGGTCCCTCCGCTTCATCTTCTCCCGGCGTCCGGTTGGTTCTTCTCCGCTCTCCGGCCTCTTCTCCCGGTGTCGCAGGTCTTCGGCCGGCCCCTCCGCTGTCTTCAGGTAGCTCAATTGCCAGCGGAGGTCCGGACTTCTGGGCTTCTTGGCTTCTTGGCTTCTTGTGTTCTCTTCTCTTCTCTTCCCCCAGATGTTGACACGACGCTCTCTCCGGCTGGACTGGTCTCTGAGGGCTGCGTTGTGACTTATATAGGCGGAGACCCCGCCCCCATATGATGTCACAGTCCCTGGGCATGCTGGGACTGTGACATCATATGGGGGCGGGGTCTCCGCCTATATAAGTCACAACGCAGCCCTCAGAGACCAGTCCAGCCGGAGAGAGCGTCGTGTCAACATCTGGGGGAAGAGAAGAGAAGAGAACACAAGAAGCCAAGAAGCCCAGAAGTCCGGACCTCCGCTGGCAATTGAGCTACCTGAAGACAGCGGAGGGGCCGGCCGAAGACCTGCGACACCGGGAGAAGAGGCCGGAGAGCGGAGAAGAACCAACCGGACGCCGGGAGAAGATGAAGCGGAGGGACCCTCGAAGCCGGAGGAAGATCCCCCCCCCCGGAGCTGTTTAATAAAATATTTTAAAAACCTGTGTAGTGTGTTTTATTACTTACACTTTTTTCCTAGGTAAATGGGTAGGGGTACCATGTACCCCATACTCATTTACATAGGGTGGGGGGCCGGGATCTGGGGGCCCCCTTATTAAAGGGGGCTTCCAGATTCCGATAAGCCCCCGCTCGCAGACCCCGACAACCAACGGCCAGGGTTGTCGGGAAGAGGCCCTTGTCCTCATCAACATGGGGACAAGGTGCTTTGGGGGGGGGCGCAGGGCGCCCCCCTCCCCCAAAGCACCCACCCCCCATGTTGAGGGCATGCGGCCTGGTACGGTTCAGGAGGGGGGGGGGGGCGCTCGCTCGTCCCCACCCCCTTTCCTGACCGGCCAGGCTGCGTGCTCGGATCGGGGTCTGGTATGGATTCTAGGGGGACCCCACGCCGTTTTTTCGGCTAGGGGTTCCCCTTTATAATCCATACCAGACCTAAGGGCCTGCGACGGGGCTCGCAAGGTTTCAATCTCGCCAAAAAAAGCGGCGAGATTGAATTCCTTCTCTAGTCCCGTCGTACCAAAGTCACGTTCAAAATGAACGGACTTGTCCGTGTGTGGGAAAGTCCGTTCGTTCTGAAAGTCCGGCGGAAGTCCGTCGGAAAGACCGGATTCCGGAAAGTCCGGCCGTGTGTAGGCAAGTCCGGCCGTTCAGAAAGTCCGGCGGTAGTCCGCCGGAAGTCTGGCGGCAAGTACGTCGGACCTAGCTTTCTAGAAAGTCCGACCGTGTGTACGCGGCATTAGGGTATTTGGATGTCTGCACAAATTTTTAAAGATTTACAGATTCTACAGAAGGGTTAAAAGTTAGATAACATACCTAATATGTATTAAATGTAGATACAACCTACTGCAAGATGTTAGTTGAACAACAAAAATTTATATATTTGAGAGGAATGCAAATAATGAACATTACACTGATATTTTTGCATGGAATTGTCTTTTGTGTGTGTTTTAAGAGCAATACACCCAATGGTACTTCTGTCCCATTGGGCAAAAATAACTTTACTTCCTATCCTGTAGTCACAACAGTAAGTAAGAGGAAATCTCTTCAAAATAAGATATATCCCCTCTTAGACAGTTGTCACCAGAATAAGCGTCCCCTCTCTTCCTGTTCCGGTGATAACTTAAAATGTTGGATCATTCCTCACTGTTATGCCCCGTACTCACGATCAGACATTCCAACAACAAAATCCGTCATATTTTTGCGACGGATGTTGGCTCAAACTTGTCTTGCATACACACGGTCGCACAAAGTTGGTCAGAAATTCTGAACGTCAAGAACGCGGTGACTTACAACACGTACAACGAGCCGAGAAAAATGAAGTTCAATAGCCAGTGCTGCTCTTCTGCTTGATTCTGAGCATGCGTGGCACTTTGTGTTTCGGAATTGTCTACACACGATCAGAATTTACGCGATCGGATTTTGTTGTCGGAAAATTTTATAGCCAGCTCTCAAACTTTGTGTGTCGGAAATTCCGATGGAAAAAGTCAGATGGAACCCACACACGGTCGGAATATCCGACAACAAGCTCGGATCGCACATTTTCCGACCGTGTGTACTGGGCATAAGTCCAGAGAGAATGGTCACCAGGCCATGCAGAGAGGACGGATCTTTCTATTGGGACACAGCCAGCAATTAAAAACATTCCAGAGGTTTCAATTCTTCCACATTCTATCCAAAAACTAAAGAAAAATCTGAGTACATTTTAAGAAGTGTCGGAATGTTATCCTCCAAAGGATTGTTACTTGTCTTCCCATTGTGGGCCCTGGCTTTCTCAAAATCTGTCAAGGTTTTAAAATATGAAACTTTTGAGTTGTTCTGATAAAACCAATAGTCTGTGTGCTGTATGCTAAGACAACCTTTAAAATCTTCATCTGCCTTCTATGAAGTCTTCGACCAGAGAAACAGAGACTGAAGCCTGCAATAAAGTTGTGAGCAGCCATTACTACCATCAGCATCGATCTGCAATTCTTCACCTCCTAACCAGGGCCTCTGTTCTGATCAGTGGCAGCCCGTCCATTAGGGGTGCAGGGGCGCCACCCCCCTAATCCATGCCCCCAGCCCCTAATCCACATGCAGAACAAAAGACTATAGTGCACACATAAAAAAATGTAATTTAAATCCTACAAGGCTATACATAATAAGCAAATAAGCAAATATGGGAATCTGGTCGCACCATCTTTAATGTAATGCATAGTTAGGGTATGCCGCCCATGTCTTTGTTTGTCTAATCTACATGCAGGGCATCGGACGCATGGATTACAATGGGGTTTATTTATTTTTTTGAAGCACGTGATTAGAGCCTGAGGATCTAATTGGCTTCAAAAAAGGGTTGGCTGCGCCCTGAGCCCACCCAGTTGTGTGACAATAACAAATAAATATTTGCTATTGTCTTCCTGATTCTCCTCCCAGCCAATCAGAAAGCAGGCCCTGAAACCTGATTGGCCAGAGAGTCTTAGGACCCACTTCCTGTTCGACAGTGAGGAGAACCAATGACCCCGGAGCTTGGAAGAGTCAGAGAGCAGCTCAGCCAGCGGTCCTCTCCAGCCAGGACTCAGCTCCCTCTTCGAGAGACAGCCCACCTGCAGCCACATCCAGCACTTCCCGCCTCGGACAGTGGAGGGATTAGGAGGGGAGATGAAAGTGTCATCCTCGTCATCTGCCTCCTACGGTAAGGAGGCCTCTGATCGCCGCATCCCCATCTGTCCATCTCCTGTGGGGGGGGGGCTGATCCCCTTCTTCCCATCCATCTTCTGTGTGAGGGGGTGGCCTTGGTTTCCCCCCCCCCCCAAAGTATTGAACACCAGCCCCCACTGACCTCAAGTCCTACTGGCAACTAGAAAATGGAAAGAAGGTTTCTTGCTATGGCTTGACACTTGTGATTACCTGTGATTCTATGGGCATCTCTGATGAACGGTTCCAACTCTCTGTATCGTTCTTCTGTAACCAAACTCTCAGCACTGGGGCAATCAGAAGAGAGGAACAAGTTAGAAAAACTTCCTAACATTGCAGTAATGCTCATCTGACACATGTAAAAACTTTGGCAAAAAATTACTTTTCAAGTTTATTTTCCTAGCCTGGATTACAGAATTTAAACTTGTTTGGCTGTTGTGATCAGCAGTTCTATAATCCCTCCTTTTCTTTTTCAGTTTTCATATGTCATGTCCTGTCCAACCATTCCCTAGTGTGGGGCCATAGAGTGAGCAAGCTTCCTATATGGAAGGTTCCACTGCACATTCTATACCAGAAGTGAACTGGCAGATAGTAGCTAAACTTACTGAGAATTGTAACTCATGTGGATTGATTAGTTTACCCCTACTGGACATACCCCTCTAGGCCAACAAACCTGACAACTCAAGGCTGTTGGCAAGCTTTTGAGTTCTGAAACAGCTATAGAAAATGTAGGTACCTCGGCATCTGATGCCTGACTGATCCTTTTTCTCAGGTACCCTCTATCATAATTCCTGGTTCCCACTATCATCCATCTACATAAGACTTGGCAATTGTGTTTGTGGCGGGAATGATATAAGACAACTTATATCAGGGGTAGGCAACATTTCAGAGGTTGAGATCTACCTTGACAACATGGAGGAAATCAAAGATCCCTGGGGGAAGGGGGGGGGTCGCCGTTTAAAAAATAAATAACTGTCTAGCGCCCAATAAAAGCACAGCATAGTGTCCTGTGCCCCCCCCCCCCATTTCCCCCACTCCCACTAATGTCCTCCACTCATCTTTATATCATTCCCCTCACAATAGTGTCCTCTGCCCCCCCCCCAGTAGTTTTCCTCCCCCCTCCCACAGTATGGACCTCTGCCCCCATATATACAATAGTGTTCTCTGCCTCCCCATAGCAGTGTCCTGGCCCGATTCACATCACACCCCCCCCACTATAGTGTCATCTGCCCCACCTACTATTGCAGTGTCCTGTGCCCCCCCAAAAGCAGTGTCCTCTGTCCCCTTCACAAACCCTCACTTTTGTGTCCTCTGCCCCCCCAAGCAATGTCCTCCGTCCCCTTCATACTCTTCCCCCACTGTAGTATCCTCTGTGCCGCCCAATGCAGTGTCCTCTGTCCCCTTCACCCCCCCAATTTGTGTCCTCTGCTCCTCCCCAAAAAGCAATGTTATCTGTCCGCTTTACACCCTCCCCCCACTGTAGTATTCTCTGCGACCCCCCCCATGCAGTGTGTTCTGTCCCCTTCACACACCCCCACTTGTGTCCTCTGCCCCTCCCCAAAAAGCAATGTTCTCTGACCCCTTCACATCCCCCACCCACTGTAATGTCCTCTGCGCCCCCCCTAATGCAGTGTCCTCTATCCCTGTCAACCCCCATCACTGTAGTGTCCTCTGCCCTCCCATGCAAAGTCCTCTGCCCCCAAAATAATGTCTCCTTCACACCCTCCCCCCACTGTAGTGTCCCCTGTCCCCTACACACCCCCCCCCACTGTAGTATCCTCTGTGCCCCCCATGCAGTTCCCTCTGTCCCCCCCTTTACCCCCCCTGTAATGTCCTCTGCCCTCCCAGTGCGATGTCCTCTTCACCCCCCACCACACTCTACAGCCCCCCCACACACTCTGTCCCCTTCACACCAGTGTGTAGATAGCACTCTCCTACTTTACACCAGTGTATAGCAGAGAGCGGGAGAAGTCACACAGTACTGGATAGAGGGCGGCGCAGGATCTGGTGGAGTTAACTTTTTAAATTAACAAGCTGGTGATTGGTTGCTAGGACTGCCTGGCAACCAATCACCTGCTGGTTAATGTAAATAGTTAGTTCCAGCAGCTCATGCCCCCGACCTCTAACCAGTACTTTGACTTCTCCCAACCTCCGCTTTGCATGGAAGAGGGAGCGGCGGAGGCGGCTGGGGAAGACTGTGTGTAGGGCTGTGTTCCCGATTAACTCATCAGCTGCGCGCGGTCGACGAGTCGATCGATGGCTTGCCAACCCCGACCTAGATAGTACACACAAATACCAGTGTTAAGATTGAGTTGTGTTACTGCAGCAAGGAACAGATACACTCACCGCCACTTTAGTAGGTACACCTGGTCCATTGCTTGGCAACACAAATTGCTAATCAGCCAATCACATGGCAGCAACTCAATGCATTTAGGCATTTAGGCATCTAGGCGTGGTGAAGACAACTTGCTGAAGTTCAAACCGAGCATCAGAATGGGGAAGAAAGGGGATTTAAGTGACTTTGAACGTGGCATAGTTGTTGGTGCCAGACGGACTGGTCTGAGTATTTCAAAAACTGCTGATCTACTGGGATTTTCACACACAGCCATCTCTCGGGTTTACAGAGAATGGTCCAAAAAAAGAGAAAATATCCAGTGAGCGGCAGTTGTGTGAAGAAAAATGCCTTGTTGAGGTCAGAGGAGAATGGGCAGACTGGTTCAAGATGATCGAAAGGCAACAGTAACTCAAATAACCACTCATTACACCCAAGCAGTGGTGGCTGGTTTTAGGATGGGGGGGGGCACCAGTCCATGTCCATGCGTTCGGCGTCCTAAAAGGGGCCGGGCGCATGGATAGGGAGACGGTGGCAGGAATATGGGGGGGCGGCGCCCATGCACCCAAGGTATGCAGCGCACCATCTCTGAATGCACAACACATCGAACCTTGAAGCAGATGGCCTACAGCAGCAGAAGACAACACCAGGTGCCACTCCTGTCAGCTAAGAACCTAAGAACAGGAAACTGAGGCTACAGTTTGCACGGGCTCACTAAACTTGTATAATAGAAGATTGGAAAAACATTGCCTGGTCTGATGAGTCTGGATTTCAGCTGCAACATTCAGATGGTGGGGTCAGAATTTGGCGTAAACAACATGAAAGCATGGATCCATCCTGCCGTGTATCACCGGTTCAGGCTGGTGGTGGTCGTGTAATGGTGTGGGGGATATTTTCTTGGCACACTTTGGGCTCCTTAGTACCAATTGAGTATCGTTTAAATGTCACGGCCTACCTGAGTATTGTTGCTGACCATGTCCATCCCTTTATGACTACAGTGTCCCCATCTTCTGATGGCTCCTTCCAGCAGGATAATGCACCATGTCACCAAGCTCCAATCATCTCACCACTGGACAATGAGGTCCCTGTACTCCAATGGTCTCCACACTCACCAGATCTCAATACAATAGATCACCTTTGGGATGTGGTGGAGAGAGGAGAGAGGGGAGGGAGATTCGCATCATGGATGTGCAGCCAACAAATCTGCAGCAACTGCGTGATGCTATCATGTCACTATGGACCAAAATCTCTGAGCAATGTTTCCAACACCTTGTTAAATATTAGCCATGAAGAACTAAAGAGGTGTTCAGCCTGTGAGAAACAAATTACAAACACTGTAGCTGCTGACTTTTAATATAAGGACACTTGCCTGTCCAGGGAGCCCGCAATGTCGGCACCCCAAGCCGATCCATCCATCGGCTTCAGGTGCAGGTGGCGGCATTGCTAGTAAGGGAAACTGGAAATGAAGCCTTCAGGCTTCACAGCTGGTTTCCTACTGCGCTTGCGTGAGTTGCGCCGCGCTTTCTGAATGGTCCAGTCATCTTCTTCAACTCACACAGACCCCAGAAGGCAGCGAGGGAGGAGGAGGGCACGATCCAATCGTGGAAATTACGTACCTCGCCACAGCAGTGCTAAACAGGGAGAAAACAGATTACCCTGTGGAAATAAGGTAAATCAAGCCAAAAAAAAATTCGTCCAATGTGGTTTTAGCTTGCTGCTATAAAGCAGATGGTGGAGACATGGAAATGTGGGTGGGATTCCGCTTTAAGGCAGTTCTGAAGGCAAAAGGGGGTCAATCCCGGTACAAGGAAGGTGTACCTAATAAAGTGACCAGTGAGTGTATTTCTTCAATAAAGATACTGGGAAATAGAGGTTTAATCTATTGGCATCCATCAAAATTGAGAAATCAGATATGGATGCAGTCAGGGGAGTACTGGTATTGAATGTAGGGAGGAATTTGCCTCTTTGACCAGTACTGATAAGGATATGTTGGGCTGCTGGCACTGAGTAAAGATACCTTACTTTACACCTACATTTGACCATGTCCACAAATCAATTAAGTAACAAGGCACCATTTGCATGTGCACACTCTTTATTCTATGGTGTTTAGGTGTGACTGCTGAGTCCTTTGCATACCATGGAAGATGCAATTACCTGTAAACAAAAATGGGAACAATCACTTCCTTATTCTGATACACAAAAGCGACAACGGCATTTAAATTCTCTCTAAAGCTTCGCTTCCATTCCACCTTATCCCGGCCTCGAAGATGACCTAGAAAAGAGAAATAGAAACATCTGTCAAACTTGCCTGCCTAAAATGCCAACTTTTGCTAGAGAACTTTGGAGTATTCTTCTTTGCTCAACAGTTAAAGAATATGTAAACCCAACATTTCATATTCCTGATTTGAGCCTGCTGTACCATGTACTTGTATGAGAAAGTATCCTGTTCATTATGTGTAATCCCTTGTGATCCTGCCAGTCCCTATGCTTTCCTATTAAAAACTGACCACACCAGGCATAAGAGCACAGCATGGTGAGTTCTCTAGCTGTGCTCAGACTTGTGCTGACACGCCTTCCCCCTTGTACAGCCATTCCCTGGGAAGATCAGCGTACTGCGGCTTCTCCTCCCCTAGCTCTCTGAGCTTCTGAGTGTTCATTTCGTAGACAAATATATTTTTGTTATGCCGCGTACACACGAGCGGACTTTCCGGCACACTTGGTCCGACAGTCTTTCCGCCGGACTTTCTGGCGGACTACCTGAATGGACGGACTTGCCTACACACGACCGGACTTTACGGCAGGCTAGGTCCGCCCGTCTTTCCGACGGACTTTTGCCCAAGTTACGGCGGACTTTCAGAATCAACGGACTTGCCCACACACAGACAAGTCCGTTCATTTTGAACGTGAATCGGGTACGACGGGACTAGAAAAGGAAGTCAATCTCGCCGCTTTTATCGGCAAGATTGACACCTTGCGAGCCCCGTCGTGGGGCATACCAGGCCCTTAGGTCTGGTATGGATTTTTAAGGGGAACCCCCTACACCGAAAAAACGGCATGGGGTCCCCCCTAAAATACATACCAGACCCCGATCCGAGCATGCAGCCTGGCCGGTCAGGAAAGGGGGTGGGGACGAGCGAGCGCCCCCCCCCCCCCGAACCGTACCAGGCCGCATGCCCTCAACATGGGGGGGTGGGTGCTTTGGGGGAGGGGGCACCCTGCGGGGCCCCCCCCACCACAAAGTACTTTGTCCCCATGTTGATGAGGACAAGGGCCTCTTCCCAACAACCCTGGCCGTTGGTTGTCGGGGTCTGCGGGCGGGGGGCTTATCGGAATCCGGGAGCCCCCTATGATAAGAGGGCCCCCAGATCCTGGCCCCCCCACCCTATGTGAATGAGTATGGGGTACATTTACCTAGGGAAAAAGTGGCAGTAATAAAACACACTACGCAGGTTTTTAAAGTAATTTATTAGACAGCTCCGGGGGGGTCTTCTTCCAGCTTCCGGGGTCCTCTTGCGACTTTGGGGGTCCCTCTGGTTCCTCTTTTCCCGGCGTCCAGGTGGTTCTTTTCCGCTCTCTCTGGCCTCTTCTCCCGATGTTCGACCTCTGCTCCCGGTGTTCCAGTTATTCTGCCGGCTCCTCCACTATCTTCATGCCGCTCTTTTGCCAGCAGAGGCCTGGACTTCGGGTTGTCGGGAAGAGGCCCTTGTCCTCATCAACATGGGGACAAGGTGCTTTGTGATGGGGGGGCCCACGGGCGCAAAGCACCCACCCCCCATGTTGAGGGCATGCGGCCTGGTATAGTTCAGGAGGGGGGGGCTCGCTCGTCCCCACCCCCTTTCCTGACCGGCCGGGCTGCGTGCTCAGATCGGGGTCTGGTATGGATTTTAGGGGGGACCCCACGCCGTTTTTTCGGCGTAGGGGGTTCCCTTTCAAATCCATACCAGACCTAAGGGCCTGGTATGCCCCGCGCTCGCCGCAATAGGAAAATGTGTTTTTTCTATTACAGCGAGCGCGAGATGCAGTACCCTGCCCTTGCATTGTATCTGGTCCGTCGGACCAGCATACAGACGAACGGGCTTTCCGTCAGGAACTGAGTCTGGCGGAAAGATTTAAAACATGTTTCAAATCTAGGTCTGGGGGGAAACAAAAAGTCCGCGGGAGCCTACACACGATCGGAGTGTGCTGGAAAGTCTGCTCGTGTGTACGCGGCATTAGGGTTTTCATCAGCTGTTTTCGAAAATAAAATGCGAATCAAGTCATTTGACAAAAACTATGACGAAAATCAATTCCAATGAACTGAAACAGAACGTAAATGTAAGAGAGGGACATTATTTTTTTTCTTATTTATTTTACTTTTTATTTTTTATTTTGACACTGTCCTTTAAAAAAAATGTGGGTCACTTTTATTCCTATATCCCTTGTAATAGAAAAAAAGCTTGACAGGACCTCTTAAATATGACATTTGGGGTCAAAAAGACCTCAGATCTCATACACTAAAATGCAATAAAAAAATAAATAAACATTTCTCCTTTAAGAGCATTGGGCGGAATGACGTCCCTTCCGCCAGTCAATGCTATGGAGCTGAGTGGGGGCCATCTTCCTCTCACTTGGCTCTGGGCTGTTCACATGAGAGAACGCTATAGTCTCCTCCTCTAGCGGTGGGTCCGGAGACCCCCAGAGCATGGCGAGAGGCCTTTCCCAGTCCGATAAAAGTGATCTTGCGGCAAATCCGCCGCAGAGACCACTTTTATCTGAAAGCGGACCACCCGCTGAAGAAGAGGATACCGGGATTATGGCAGCTATCTGCTGCCATAACAAGGATATTCCTCTTCAAAGAGCTGACGTATAACGACGGCAGGCGGTCTGCAAGTGGTTTAACATGTTTTGCACTATTGCATTACCACATAAGAATAAGTAGGGGGCATCTACTAAGCTGCTGAAAGAAAAAAAACAAGAAAATGTCTTTTATTTTTTATTTTTCGAAATTTAATGTTGGTAATATATTCAGGCAACATGTGCAAATGGCATTACAGCCAATTGAGTTTACAGTTTTTTTTGTTTTTTTTATATATTTTAAAGTTGCACTTGTGTTTGTCAAAAAGCAATATATTTGTTTTTTTTTATGAAACTTGGTTTGTATTTATAAAAAGGTTATGTATCACAATGGCTAAATCTGTGTCTGTAGTGCATGTTCAAACCTTAATAGCATAAATAATATGCTCGATTTTTACTCCAGGAGGATATAATGAGTTTGCCAATGCTAGAGAAATGCTTAAAGAGGACGTAAACCCCGGATTTTTTTTTCTTTTTCTTTAAATATTATCAAGCAACAATGTATATAGATGCCTTCCATATTAAAATGTTATTAAAATGAGTGTTGGAAATACCTTTTTTTGCTTTTCTAAAATATATCTTCTTCCTGAAATCGGTCACGCCATCTTTACTACTAATTTCTTGTTCCTGTGTGGACGTAAATTCCGCCCTTCCTTTCTTTCCCTGTCTAAATCTTGCGCATGCGCGATCGCTGCTTGCTCGCATGGAAGTCAGTGTGCTGCTCTGGTTCACCCCACCTGTGTGACGTGGAAGCTGAAGAGCACACTATCGCGAGACTTCCTTTATGTGCCGTTTTCAGTATAAGGAAATAACCCGGCATGCTGTGGCTATAGAAACGGCACACATAGCGTGCCGTTAGAGAAAATACGGACTGCGCATGCGCCAGTGATGTTAATAAAGATTGCAGGACAGATTATGAAGACACTGTACCAGTAAGTGAAATTTTACAGACAGCGATCAGCAGGTTTAGCACTGTAGATTATAAAGAGCAAAAGTGAAAGTAGAGAGTTTACAACCACTTTAAATAGTGCATTACAATTTAACTAAACCCATTAGATTTTAGTCAAATAAAATGTACTGGAGATTTTAGTCGTCTAAAATACAACTAAAACTAAAATGGAGTTTTAGTCAAAAGACTATGACTAAAACTAAATTGAAAATTGACATCAAAATTAACGCTGTGCAGCTGAGAAGATATTATGTGATCACTTCTAAAAAAGGGAAAAAAAGATGTAGAATGTTTTTATATTTATACACAAATGTTTGCCTTTCATTTCCATTTGTAACCCAATAAGTTGTTTTGCAAAGTGAGGGTTCACATATACTTTTAGGCTGCATTCACACCTGAGCGTATCATCTTTGAGTGTTTTTTGGGTGTTTTTCATGCAGTTTTATGCACGATTTTGGAGCATTTTTACGCACATTTTTGCTCATTTTTATACAGCGTTTTTGAGCTTTGGTGAGCTCAAAACTGTCATCTGTTGCATCATTTGTTACTAGGTTTTTCAGCTTTTTTAGCTTTTTCATCAGCTTTTATTTCTTTATTATTATTATTATTATTATTCACTTATCAATATTTTTTTCCGTTAAGGTAAGGTATTTAGAGTTAAAATGGATGTAAACGCTATTCATGAAATCTGACCTGGGCACATATATCTGTAGCATTTACTTATCTCTCTCCAAAGCCCTAAGCCCCATGTCTTTCTCCTGCTCCAATCTTCTGTTATCAGCATGATAACTTCTGACAAGTTCTCTGACACACAAGATAAAAGCAGCTGGAAATTTGTGTTGGGGAGGGAACATAGAGATAGATTAGCAGAGAGCTTGTCTATTCACATTACAGCTTTGCAAGTTTCTTCCTTCCTACCCAATACCGGACTTCCTATTAGGTCACTTCCAGTCCATGTCTACCTCCACTCATGCCCTATGCGTTATGTCACAGTCACATGATTTCATCCTTCTGCGACTGTGATGTAACCTGTAGGGCATGAGTGGAGGTAGGCACGGACCGGAAGTGATGTAATAGGAAGTCCGATATTAGGTTTCTACATGATTTTAAAGCACTTTTTCTTCTCTTACTGTGCGAGTGTAATTTTAATAATAAATTGGCTGGTTTTACAAACTTACTACACTATTGGAGCTCTCTATCTATGCTTCTTCTAATGTGAGCAAGTTATAATGGCCACATGACGATGGTCACAGAAAGATGAAGTCATGTGACTGTGACGTAACATGTAGGACGAGATCAGAGGTAGACGCAGACAGGAAGTGATGTAATAGGAAGTCCGGTATTTGGTTTCTAAATGGTTTTATTGAGTTTTTTCTCCTTTTACTGTGTTTGTCCTTTTATCTATGTTTCTTCTCCTTTATCATTTCAACTAAAGTTGGATAGTGCTCTTGCTATGGGTGTGGGCCATTTACAAATCTCTTGAAGCCCGGCAAAAAAACTCCCAGAGATGGCATTATCCTGGCCTGCCTTGTTGCTTTGACATTGCTAAGACACACCCACCACCACAGGAGCGAGCTCTCAACCCACCACCATGCATAGTTCACTATCTCTTCCGTGGAAGGCAAGCATCACTGAGCTTAGAGCTACTGTGACATGAGAAAGAAAGCACATGTGAAGGGTTTGAATCAGAGAAAGAGATCACTCCTGTAATGGTGAGGATGAGCAGTAAAAGCTGGGACCCTATGAAGTCCCGGTGGGTGGGCAAAAATGCATCAGGGTGTGTGGTTTGGTGGAGACATACAGGCTGAGGATGCTCTTTATCATGCATTCACCAGGTCTGGTCAGGAGTAGTGGTGTTCTTTTCCTCTTTACAACAGCTGGGAGTGTCTTAGCAATGCTATCACTGGGAGCAGTGGCATCACTAGGGGGTGGCTTTTGGGGCTATAGCCCCGAATCTTGGGCCCATAGCCCCGTCTCTGCAGGGGTCTCTAAGGGGAGGGGAGGTTCTCTGAGGACCCTAATGTAAGTGGGGGGCCCTCTGGGGACCCTGATGCAAGCAGGAGGCTCTCTAGGGACCCTGATTTTAAGGGAGAGGCTCTCTGGGGACCATGATTTTAAGGGAGAGGCTCTCTGGGGACCATGATTTAAGGGGGAGGCTCTCTGGGGACCCTAATGTAAGGGGGGCTCTCTGGGAACCCTGATGTAAGTGGGGGGCTCTCGGGGACCCTGATGCAAGGGGGAGGCTCTCTGGGGACTCTGATGTAAGGAGGAGGCTCTCTGGGGACCCTGTAGTAAGGGGGGGTCTCTGGGGACCCTTGTGTAGGTGGGAGGCTCTCTGGGGATATACACACATGTATATTACTGTATATACATGTGTATGCCGGCCCAAGCGTATGACTTTCTTTACTACGCTGTTATGGGCTCTAGCCCCAGATCTTTTGTAGACCTAGCAACGCCCCTGTCTGGGAGTATTCCAGTTAGGCTTTGGGAGGTACATGAATGGCCTACACCTATAGCAAGGGTGTTATTCAACTTTGATCAAAGATGCACAGTTTGTTTTTTTATCTGTAGGCACCCTTTACCTGCATAGGCAGTTTTTTTTTGTAAAGGGGAATTAACCCTTTAAAAGTATGGGATTTGGCGTGTTAAGCATTTTGGAGCTTTGAGCTTCAAATTACAATATGCTCAGGTATGAATGGGGGCTAAGAAGGGATGTATTAAAAAAAAAAAACATCAGCTCTCAGTCCTTTGAAATTCCTTATACATTCTGTGCAAACACCAGCAAAATCAAATGCTACTAGGCTATTTTCTCTCCAGGTTGGATGTTCTTCATTCATAAGAATAGAGTTGATCATAGAATAGATTTGACCCTCCCCCCATCAAATCATTCCCTGCATCTATTACCTTTTGTACCACCACCCCTCTCTTTACAATGTAAGCTCTACAAGCAGGGCCCTCCTGTCCCTTCTGTATTGAACGGTACTGTAATTGTGCTGTCCCCCCTCTACATTGTAAAGCGCTGTGTAAATTGTTGGCGCTATATAAATCGTGTATAATAAAAATAATAATAATAATCATGAAAATACCGCATTATGGCCACTATATGGAGCTGATGATCTCAGGAAAAAAGTGCTTATTTACTATGATGCTCATCTCTATCTAGTGGCCATAATGCATTTTTTTTTCTAATCTATGCCATTCTTATAAATGAAGAACATCTAACTTGAAGAGAAAATAGCCCAGTAACTTTCCATTTTTTTGGAATTAGCACGGAATATGTGTACAAGCAGTTTTACAGGACAAAGGACTAAGAATTTTTTATAAATATACCCCTAAGAGTCTTCTTTTGCAGACTTTTTTTTTGTTTGTTTATTTTTTTTTTTTCATTACGCCAAAGTCTCCCGTCAAAGTCACTTACAGAACTGAGCGTTCATCTCCACCAACTCTTCCTTGGTCATTTTGTTCAGTCCTCGGTTATCAGTAATGAAAATTTTATCTGTCAGCTGAAAATCCTTTCTCTCCATTGTGATGGGTTCATTGGATTTCCCAGCTCCGGCCACGTTCCTCAGAACTCCGTCTTGGACCACGCACACACATGTGTTAATAAGGGAGGACTTGCCATGTCCCGGCATCCCAAACAGCTGTAGGCACACCCGCTCACAACTGTCACCCGGAATATATGTGTGGAGCTTCTCCAGGATCTCATGATCAGTAGAACAGTCCATCATGGTTCCTGGACCCACACAGACAGAGGAGATCCCAAAAGCTGAGTGTGAGAAGAAATATCAAACAGTACAAAATAAAAGTTCTATAGAGAATCTAGAACACCTTTGTGGAAACCTTAGACTGATTCCAGGGTAGTTATGTAAGTGAAGCCACCATGTTACTGCCCAGGACATGGATGATGCTAAAAGTATGGCACTTCTCTTACAGGGTTCTTACATAGAAATTACATAGAGCTTAACTTCAGGAAAAACAAATGATTCCTTTTTGAATAGGGAACTTTTTTATTGTTATTATAGTCCCTATTGGGTATTTTCTATAGAGGAAGTGATGAAAAATCTCTCCAAAGAAATCATAGACAAAAAAACAAAAGCACGGTAAAGAGAGGAAAGATTTGGAACTTTTGACAATGCTTTATTGCTGTCCAAGTAACAACCGCCCCCTCCTCATTTCTTTTACAGATGTCACAGAAAGTGAGGGAAAATCTTCCCAGATGGGTCATAGACAGGAATAAATAAAAACCTGGGAGGATATTTTATCCTCTTGCCGGCTGCCCCACGTATATGTACTGTGGGGGCGGCAGCTCCTACAGGCAGAATCATGTACAGGTACGTGATTCTGCACTTCCAGCTCTGCGGCGGGTATGCATGCCGCCGGCGACCCGCTCCGGCTGTGATTGGACACAGTGGGAGCCAATCAGCAGGTCCAGATGTCCACCGAGACCTACCGATTGTTACTGACAGAGGCAAAACGGCGCTCTGCCTATGTAAACAAGGCGGATCGGCGTTCTGTGATATGGGAAGACAGAGATCCTGTATTTCTGCTAAGCAGGAACACGGATCTCTGTCTTTCCACAGTACAAGCACCTCCCCCACACAGTTAGCAAGCACCTCCTAGGGACACATTTAACCCTTTGATCGCCCCTGATGTTAACCCCTTCCCAGCCAGTGTCATTAATACAGTGTCAGTGTATTTTTTTTTAGCACTGATCACTGTATTGGTGTCACTGGTCCCCAAAAAAGCGTCAAAAGTGTCACTTAGTGTCCAATTTGTCCGCTGCAATGTCGCAGTCCTGCTATGAGTCGCTGATTGCTGCCATTACTAGTAAAAAACATAAATAAATAGAAATTCCATAAAAATATCCCATAGTTTGTAGACTCTTGTGCAAACCAAGCAATATATGCTCATTGGGATTTTTTTCCAAAAACACACAGCAGAATGCATATTGGCCTAAATTGAAGACATTTTTTTTTTTACATTATTTTATTGGGTGTGTTTTATAGCAGAAAGTAAAAAATATTGTCTTTTTTTAAAAAAATTGTTCGCCTTTTTTTATGTTTATAGCGCAAAAATAAAAACCACAGAGGTGATCAAATACTATATAGCTCTATTTGTGGGAAAAAAGGACATACATTTTATTTGTGTACAGCGCAATTGTCACTTAAAGTAACACAGTGCCGTATCTCAAAAAATGGCCTGGTCAGGGAGGGGGTAAGCCTTCCAGAGCTGAAGTGGTTAACTCTTTCTGACTCTATCCAAAACTAACATTAATTTAAAAAAAATTACTGGAGGCTTTATGACAGATGTTCCTTAATGGAGGTCTCCCATAAAAACATTCACAAGTATTTTAACCTATTGATATACATTTAGGCAGGCCATACATTATGCAAATTTTCTTTCCTTCAAACACAGGTTGCAATTGCATCAACACAGTCATTGTTAAAGGGGTTATCCCTCCCGCAGCGCTATTGTGTTCTGCCAGCAGGAAGTGCTATGAGTCTTCCCCACCGGCAGAATACAATGATGATTTGCTGGCTGCTATAACCGCAGGCAATGAAAAAACCCGACAGGCTGGTTGTACTGAAGTTGATCAATAGATCGACTTCACTACAATCAACCTGCCCATAGATGGATCGAAATTCGACCGGTTTCTACTGAACCAGCTGAATTTCAATAAGTCTATGGCCAGCTTTACTTAGCAATCTGTTGGGAATATGTGTACATCAGCCTATTCATTCAATCGTTCAATTTGCTACAAATACCAGAATGAAGAAAAAAAATTGTTCTTAGCAATTTTTACTATGATTTTTGCCCCCAGATGGTTTAAGTATTTATATATCTGCTGATCTCCTGGAATTGTTATGCACAACAGACTCTAGTCTAGAGATTATTCAGAATGGTGCAAAAAAAATTTAAGGAGGGGCAGTTGTTGGAAACCTCTTGTTGGTGGGAAATTCACTAGTTATATTTCCATTGCACTTATTCCTGGGAACAGTCTTGAGTAAGAGGGTGCTGGAGTACCAATCAGCTGGTTAAAGCGGTAGTAAACCGCTGCAATAAAAAAAAACTTTCCCTGCAAAATAATAGCATAATGTGCTAGTATGCATCGCATATTACTTAAAGCGGTTGTATACCCGCAAATTTTTTTTATTTTTTTTTACCCCTGTAAAGCAAAAGGCATAATGAGCTAGTATGCACTGCATACTAGCTCATTATGAAATACTTACCTTAGAACGAGGCGTAGGTATCTTACCTGGTCCACGCCGAGGGAGCTGTCATGTTGCCTCGGCGTGTCTTCCGGGTATCGCGGTTCCAGCGCTGTGAGTGGCTGGAGCCGCGATGTCATCACTCCCGTGCATGCGTGCGGGAGATTTCTTACCTGGCAAGGTCCGGCAGTTGCCGGGCCTTCAGCCGAGAATCCCCTGTGCGCATGCGCCGCTGCAGTCAGCGGCTCATAGCAAGGGGAATATCTCCTAAACCGTACAGGTTTAGGAGATATTTTTTTTACCTACAGGTAAGTCTTATTATAGGCTTACCTGTAGGTAAAAGTTACAAAAAACACTACACAACCACTTTAACTTTAAACAAAGTCACAGCTGAGAGGACTTCCATCTTCCCCCAGTCTTTGTTCCATGAGCGCAGGAGCCCTCAGTTACGGCACAGTGCTCTGAAGGTCCGGCTTGGTATGCCGGACCTTTAGAGTGCATGCGCTGATCATGAACCTGAATCTCAAAGGAATGTTTGTAAAAAGCGAAATCCATACCTTGGAGAATCTATAGAACGCATGCCAACATGGGCCTGAATCTCAAAGTAATACTTGTGGAATGTGAAATTCATACCACAGAGAATCCATGGAACCCATGTCAACATGGATCAGAATTCAAAAGAATGTTTGTGGAATGTAGAATTTAAAGAGCAAAGAGAAGCCCAAACCAATATTTGTACTGGTTTAGGATTAGTTCCTAAAAAAATTGATTTTCAGTCCAGGTAAAGCTGATGACCAGCTATACCCTTCTCTGTCAAAAGAAGAAGTATTGCCACGATTCCTGTGAGATTAGTTAGAGCTCCCTCTTTTTTTTCTTTTTATTGAGAGTCAAGCCAGGACAGCCATCAGAAATTTTTGGGCCCCTTACATAGCTTTAGGCCTAGGCCCCCCACCCCCTCCCCAGGGCTTGTCTATGGGGGCCCTCCTACCGAATCCTTACACCAGCGACCTTACCTGTACGCACTCAGCCCCCCCCAATCCTGTATATATGTCAGCCCCCCCACACACCTGTATATTTGTCAGACCCCCCACACACACCTGTATATATGTCAGCCCCCCCACACACACCTGTATATATGTTAGCTCCCCCCACACACTCACCTGTATATATGTCAGCGCCCCCCCCCCCACACACCTGCATATATGTCAGCCCCCCCACACACACCTGTATATATGTCAGCCCCCCCACATACACCTGTATATATGTCAGCCCCCCACACACACACCTGTATATATGTTAGCGCCCCCCCCCACACACACACCTGTATATATGGCAGCCCCCCTCACACACACCTGTATATATGGCAGCGCCCCCCCCACACACACACACCTGTATATTTGTCAGCCCCCCCCACACACCTGTATATTTGTCAGACCCCCACACACACCTGTATATATGTCAGCACCCCCACACACACACCTGTATATATGTCAGCGCCCCCCCCACACACACACCTGTATATATGTCAGCGCCCCCCCACACACACCTGTATATATGGCAGCGCCCCCCCACACACACACCTGTATATATGGCAGCGCCCCCCCCACACACACCTGTATATATGGCAACGCCCCCCCCCCCCACACACACACCTGTATATATGTCAGTGTCCCCCCCACACACAACTGTATAAATGTCAGCCCCCCCACCTGTATATATGTCAGCCACCCCCCCCCTACACACCTGTATATATGTCAGCCACCCCCCACACACACACCTGGATATATGGCAGCCCCACATATACAAATCTGTACACACAAGCCTCTGGGCCCCGTCCTGTACAGCCCTCCTCCCTTACCTTCACAGCCCCTACTTGTAGCTTCCTACCTGGTCCCAGCTTGTTTGCACAAAGCTGACATGTTGCTGAGAAGCACAGTACAGGCAGATCACTGTCACACGATGGGTGCACATGCACATAGTAGCTAGAAGTGGCAGTAAAGAGCTCAATGTCTGAGTCAATGACACCAGAACTGCAGAAACTGTGAGATCGTTTCTGTACTGCACAGCACTGATCCCCTTCACCCGTCCTGCCTTCTTCTGGCCCAGGCGGGTCGCTCAGGCCCCTTACAGTTGTAACAGCTGTACCCCCCTGATGGTGGCCCTGGCTAAGCCCACCTGTGCAATAACAGACAAATAATAACGTGCCCTTATATTAGTATGTTCCTTACCAGTAGATCCAGTGATTTAGTGTGCAGAAATTTCCAAAACCGAAAGCAACACTGACAACAGCAGTAAAGGGAGCAAAGCAAATCACACACATAATTACTGAAAGGAATTTTCATGAGAGAGGACAAAGTGCCATATTCTTTGAGAATTACCTCGTAATGATATGACACTGTATATTTCTTCCTGCTAAGCACTGGCTGTAGCTAAAAAAATTACAGGTCACATATCACAAATCACTTGGATAAAGTTCAATGGCATTCTCACAGTGTACGAAGTGTGAGGGTCTACATATTAATCAGAGATAAATGTATTTATACTGACAGATGAAAAATAAATACTGTATCAAATGATTGTGCGTGCTCCAAAAAATATGCTTAATACAAGTAATGTCTGCCAATTAGTCTTCCCCAAAGTAGAAAGGACTTCTGGGAGTATATGGTAAACAATTGCCATTTTTTAATTGTGTTTGTACATTTTTCTTTTACTTTTTTTTTATCTCAGCACTGCTGATCTCCTCCAGCCTCGTTCAGCCACTTAGAAACATAGAAAAGTGATGGTAGAAAAAAAGACTGAGTGGTCCAGTTTCGTTAACTTCCTGTGAACATGCATGTACTCTGCATCGGTTGCCCATCATTGCTCTGGACCTTTCTTCCTGATAGTGACAACAGTGGATCATGTCTGGGCAATGTGTTGAAACTATAATACAAATACAATACCAGTGTATGGCGCCCTAAAAAATGAAAATAATGTGAAAAGAATGTGGCTGCCCCTTTATAGGTGAGCTAAACATCTCTAAATATGCAAATACCAATGTAAAGATGGCACTCACACACATGGAATTGGTAGACTGATTTGAATGCGTACAATGGTTTAGTTAGAAACATATAGAAGGTTTCTATATGGTTTTTTTTTTATCTTTCTCTTGTTTTGTTTTCTATGTATTTGTTGACCGAGCCTGGGTATGCCCAATAGGCTCTGTTCTGTTTTGTACCTACATTGAAAATATAATAAAAATAATCTAAAAAAAAAAAAAGATGGCACTCACATGTAGGGATGAGCCAAAAAACCCCCGCAGAACATGCGAACAGGCAAAAAATTAGTTCGAACATGCGAACACCGTTAAAATCTATGGGACACGAACGTGAAAAAACAAAAGTGCTAATTTTAAAGGCTTATATGCAAGTTATTGCCATAAAAAATGTTTGGGGACCTGGGTCCTGCCCCAGGGGACATGGATCAATGCAAAAAAAAGTTTTAAAAATGGTCGTTTTTTTGGGAGCAGTGATTTTAATAATGCTAAAAGTAAAACAATAAAAATGAAATATTCCTTTAACTATCGTGCCTGGGGGGTGGCCTTAGTATGCCTGTAAAGTAGCGCATCTTTCCCATGTCTATAACAGTGCCACAGCAAAATGACATTTCTAAAGGAAAAAATTTCACTTAAAACTGCTTGTGGCTGTAATTTATTGTTGGATCCCAGCAATATAGATAAAAATATCCAAAAATACCCCAAAAAAATGGCGTGGATGTCACCCCCAAAATCCATACAAGGCCCTTCAGTTCTGGTACGGATATTTATAAATAAAAAAAGGGCGTGGGGGTCCCCCAGGCCCTATGTAATCTGAACAGCAGTGTATATATACTATACGGCCTGCACTATATACTCTGCAGAAAATTTGGCCTTAGGTGTTGGTGTATCCATTTGTGTATGAGTATCATCACTTTAACAATAGGGATTGGGAAGTGAGCTTTATTCATACATAGTTTTCTGTATGAGTATGTATTTGTTTCATCTTTATCTATTTTAATGACATGGTCTCTCTACATATATATTTGGGTTCTATTATCTCCTGAAGAATTGAACATTGTTTCATGAAACGCATCGAGACCAATATCAGTACAAACTTACTGTGAAAACTTTGTCTTTTTGTGGAACATACACCAATGTTTACATTTTTTATCTTTTCAATGCATGGTTATATGTATTTTGCACCTTGCTTTTAACTTTAATATGCAATAAAAGATGTATAATTTTTTATAATGTGGTTAACACGTAGCTAAAACCAAATTGTGCAAATTGTAAAGTCAGATAACAAAGAAAATCTCTAGCTCCCACCCCTTCTTTCTAAAGGTCTGTGACTCTTGAGCAAATGCAGCTAACAACAACCAGTGCAGCTTGGTATAATTACAATGAACACTAAAAAATAAGGCTCAAAATAACCAGTGTCAGTTGTACATGATAAATCAGGAATAGCACACAGAAATTTTAGTGCAAGGACAATGGTGTCACCAAATCAGTAACTGAAACAAGTAATGTGCCCAAATGTCCACATGTGTAGCAGTGGTCAAAGCTGTTAATGCCAGATGAATGCCAGCAGTATTCCTCTCCACCCCCCCCCCCCCCCCAGATTGGCCATGAGTGGGACAGTGTTGGGTCCCATACCACTGGCTACAGAATGTCTTCCTTGGGCGCACTGAGTTGGTCTTTCATGTAGGTGGATGCTATTGTCTCTAATAAAGTATCATTTTTCTATTAACTGGAGTTTTATTCACTTCCTTGCCTGTTATATTGAACCAAGACTGTTTTTCTGCTCACTGCTGCTGGCGTTCATGAACAACTGACACTGGTTATTTTGCACATTCCTTTTTCATTTTGACTAAAGTTGGATAATGCCCTTGCTATGAGTGTAGGCGACTTACGTATCACCAAAAAACTTCTAGAGATGACATCGTCCTGTCCTGCCTTGTTGCTAGGACATTGCTAAAATACTCCCATCTGTTAGGTCCCTTTCACAGGAGCAGTTCAATCGGGTCTGCCTGTCAGTTTTCCAGGCGGACGTGATCGGACCCTCCATTGTCCTCTGTGGAGCAGCGGGTGTAAACGGATATGTGTCTGTTTACATCCGCCGACATCCAATCCAATCTGCTAAAAACAGATGAATCAGGTGGCAGTAGGGTGTAAACGGACAGGCAGTCCATTTACCTCTGACCGCCCGTAGAGGAGAGCGGGCTGTGTCTGTGTCTACTCTACATAAGCAGAGCGGACACAGACCTGCTATCCACCTGCTCAGTGGGGATCGGCAGACAGAGTCCTCGCTAAGCAGGCAAACTCCTAGCGGATTCCCCCTGTGTGAAAAGGGCCTAACTGCTCACATACGCCATCACAGGAGCGAGCTATCAAACCCCCACCCATGCACAGTTCACTATCTCTTACATAGAAGCATCACTGAGCTATGAGCTACTGTGACATGAAAGAGAAAGTACATGTGAGTCGGTTTGATTCAGAGAAAGAGGGGTGGTAAGGGTGAGCAGTAACAGCTAGGTGTGTCTTAGCAATGCCATCTCTGTGGAATTTTTCAGCCAGGCTTCAGGAGGTACATAAATGGCCTACACCTATATCAAGGCCATTACTCAACTTTGACCAAAGCTGCACAGTTTGATTTTATCCGCAGGCACCCTTTACCTGCATAGGCAGTGTTTTTGTGAAGGTGAATTAACCCTTTAGGCTGGGTTCACACTAACTTCGCATGCGGCTCACAGCAGGGGTCCAATGCGTCCCCGTTCATCATGTCAGGTCTGATTTTAGTCTGAATTTTTGGCTGAATTCGGACCTGAAATGGACCAAAAGAAGAGCAGGGCCCCTGTGCAAATTCGCACCAGAGCCACAGCAGAGATATGTGAACTGGCTCCATAGAGAGCCGGTCAAAATCTCCTGCTGTTGCAAATTGGATGCGGGGAACCCGCATGCAATTCGCAATAATGTGAACCCAGACTTGAAGCGGTTGTAAACCACTGAAGAATAATAAAAAAAAAAAACCCTGTAAGACAACGGCATAATGTGCTAGTATGCATCTCATACTAGTACATTATGAAAGACTTACCTTAGATTAAAGCCCTTCCAGTGGCGCGCGCTCACCGCTGAGAATGCTGACATCCTGGTGTTTCTTCTGGGCTCTGGCACTGTGAGTCGCCAGAGCCACGATGACATAACTCCCGTGGATGCGCGCAGAAGTCGCTGTTTCTGGAACGGGCTCTGGAGGTCTGGCACTGTAAACCATGCACTGATGATCCCATCTACAGCATGCACTCTGAATATCTCCTAAACTGTGCAAGTTTAGGAGATATTCTCAGTACCTACAGGTAAGCCTTATTATAGGCTTACCTGTAGGTACAAGTGGTGTACAAGTGGTGTAACAGAGTTTACTACCACTTTAAATGCATGGGATGTGGCTTGTCGAGCATTTTGGAGCTTCAAACTACAGAATTCTCAGGTGTGAATGGGGTCGTCCTATGGAACTCCTTGTACGTTTATTCTGTGCAAACACCAGCAAAATGCAATGTTATTAGGCTATTGTCTCTCCAGGTTGGATGTTCTTCATTTATAAGAATAGGGTGGACCATGAAAATACTGCATTATGGCCACTATATGGAGCTGATGATCTCAGGAAATAAGTACTTATTTACTTGTTTCCTAATCTCTATCTAGTGGCCATAATGCATTTTTTTTTCTGATTCACTCAATTCTTCTGAATGAAGAACATCTGACCTGAAAAGAAAATAGCCTAGTAGCATTGCATTTTTTGGGGGAATTAGCAGAATACACAGTATGTACTAGAAGTTTTACAGGAAAAATTTGAGAATTTGTATAAACACACTCCTCAGCCCCGGTTCACACAGGGGCGACTTGTCAGGCGACTTAGCCGCCTGACAAGTTGCGTCCCGTTCTGTACTACGGAACCGTTCTAATAGGAGCGACGCAAGTCGCTCCGACTTAGTAAAAGGATCCTGTACTACTTTTGGGGCGACTTCAGGTGACTTGCATTGACTTCTATACAGAAGTCGTTTTGCAAGTCGCCGCTGAAGTCGTGTGTAGGTCGCCTCTGTGAGTCAGCCTGCAAGTCGTGTTGCCCCTGTGTGAACCGACATTAAGAGTCTTCTTTTGCAGACTGTTTTTTTCTGTTTGTTTTTTTCATCAATCTATAGTCACCTTTCAAAGTCACTTACAGAACTGAGCTGTGATCTCCACCAACTCTTCCTTGCTCATTATGTTCACTCCTCTCGGTTATCAGTGATGACAATTTTATCTGACAGATGAAAACCTTTTCTCTCCATTGTGATGTGTTGATTGGATTTCCCAGCTCCAGCCACGTTCTTCAGATCTCCGTCTTAGACCACGCACACACATGTTTTAATAAGGGAGGACTTGCCATGTCCCGACATCCCACACAGCTGCAGGCACACCCGCTCACAACTGTCACCCGAAATATAGCTTCTCCAGGATGTCGCAGACAGTGGTAGGGTCCTGCATGGTTCCTGGACCCACACAGACAGAGGAGATCCAAAAAGTGGATTGTGACAAGAAATATTAAACAGTAAAAGCAAAACTTCTATAAAGAATATAGAACACCTTTTTGGAAACCTTAGACTGAATACAGGGTAGTTATGTAAGTGAAGCCACCACTTTACTGCCCAAGACATGGATGATGCTAAAAGTATGGCACTTCTGTCACAGGGCTCTTATATGGGAATTGCTCCTTAGAGGTTAAATCCAGCAAAAACAAATGATTTAATTTTAAACAGGGAAGGTTTTGATGTTACCATTGTCTGTCTTGGGGATTGTCAGTAGAGGAAGTGAAAAAATTCCACCAAAGAAGCCATAGACAAAAAACAAAAGCACAGTAGAGAGAGGAAAGGTTTGGAACTTTTGCAGGTCCCAGTATTGCAGCGATTCCTGTGAGATTAGTTAGAGCTCCCTATTTTTTTTTCTTTTTATTGAGAGTTCAGCCCAGTATGTTCCTTATCAGTAGATCCAGTGATTTCGTTTCATAGTTGCCAACATTGCGAAAAATTTTTTTAGGGACACTCTTTTGGCTGTAGGCGGAGTCTTGTTATAATTAGGGGGCGAGGCATGCGTTTGTGGGCGTGGCACAAGGGAAAAGTAAAAATGTGCTGCGCGAAGAGGCAAAAAAGGGCGTGGTTTACGCGAATAGTGGGTGTGTCTTAAATGGGCGTGGCTCAAAGGGGGTGTGGTTAGAGTCTGAGATGAATGAGGGATGGAGAGGGAAAGGGGGAGAGAGGGATAGATAGACAGCAGCCCCAGATCCTACAGAACAATGGAAATATGTGTATTCTAGAAAGTTTAACAATCAGCAGATAAAGATACTCCAAACACCTGGTGTTAGCACTTCAATCATCCAGCCACCATGGTTGTTATGGTGTCAGGATGATTGAAGTGCATTATTTCTATTATTACATTGTAATATAAAATGAAATCATTCAACTCACCATAATGCTGAATCAGTGGTATCCCTGAGCGTGTCACCTGCCACGTAGCCTGTCCCCAGCAGAGTCCTTCCTTGCATCAGGTGTCCCAGCAGAGTCCGTCCTTGCATCAGGTGTCCCAGCAGAGTCCGTCCTTGCATCAGGTGGCCCCAGCAGAGCCCCCCTTACATCAGATGTCTCCAGCTGTGCCCCCCTTACATCAGGTGTCCCCAGCGGAGCCCCCCTTTACATCAGGTGTCCCCAGCAGAGCCCCCCTTACATCAGGTGTCCCCAGCAGAGCCCCCCCTTACATCAGGTGTCCCCAGCAGAGCCCCTCCTTACATCAGGTGTCCCCAGCGGAGTCCCCCCTTACATCAGGTGTCCCCAGCGGAGCCCCCCCTTACATAAGGAGTCCCCAGCGGAGCCCCCCTCACATCAGGAGTCCCCAGCGGAGCCCCCCTCACATCAGGAGCCCCCAGCAGATCCCCCCTCACATCAGGAGTCCCCAGTGGACCCCCCTCACACCAGGAGTCCCCAGCGGACCCCCCCTCACATCAGGAGTCCCCAGCGGAGCCCCCCCAGCGGAGCCCCCCCTCGAATCAAGAGTCCCCAGCGGAACCCCCCTCACATCAGGAGTCCGTAGCGGACCCCCCTCACACCAGGATTCCCCCCCAGCGGAGCCCCCTCTCATATCTGGAGTTCCCAGCGGACCCCCCCTCACACCAGGAGTACCTAGCGGACCCCCCTCACACTAGGAGTCCCCAGCAGAGCCCCCCCTCAAATCAGGATTCCCCAGCGGAGCCCTCCCTCACATCAGGAGTCCCCAGCGGAGCCCCCCTTACATCAGGAGTCCCCAGCGGAGCCCCCCTCACACCAGGGGTCCCCAGAGGACCCCCTCACACCAGGAGTCCGCAGTGGAGCCCCCCTCACACCAGGAGTCCCCAGCGGAGCCCCCCCTCACACCAGGAGTCCCCAGCGGACCCCTTCTCACACCAGGAGTCCCCAGCGGACCCCCCTCACACCAGGAGTCCCCAGCGGAGCCCCCCTCACACCAGGAGTCCCCAGCGGACCCCCCTCACATCAGGAGTCCCCAGCGGAGCCCCCCTCACATCAGGAGTCCCCAGCGGAGCCCCCCTCACACCAGGAGTCCCCAGTGGAGCCCCCCTCACACCAGGAGTCCCCAGCGGACCCCCCCTCACATCAGGAGTCCCCAGCGGAGCCCCCCTAACATCAGGAGTCCCCAGCGGAGCCCCTCCTCACATCAGGAATCCCCAGCGGAGCCCCCCTCACATCAGGAGTCCCCAGCGGAGCCCCCCTCACATCAGGAGTCCCCAGCGGACCCCCCTCACATCAGGAGTCCCCAGCGGAGCCCCCCCACATCAGGAGTCCCCAGCGGAGCTCCCCTCAGATCAGGAGTCCCCAGCGGACCCCCCCTCACATCAGAAGTCCCCAGCGGACCCCCCCCCTTACATCAGGAGTCCCTAGCGGACCCCCCTCACACCAGGAGTCTCCAGCGGACCCCCTCCTCACATCAGGAGTCCCCAGCAGGCCCCCTCTCACATCAGGAGTCCCCAGCGGACCCCCCCTCACATTAGGAGTCCCCAGCAGAGCACCCCCTCACATCAGGAGTCCCCAGCGGAGCCCCCCTCACATCGGGAGTCCCCAGCGGACCCACCTCACATCAGGAGTTCCCAGCGGACCCCCCCTCACACCAGGGGTCCCCAGCGGAGCCTGGTCTAACAGAACCCAGCTCCATCTCTCCCTGTACCTCATCCAAAAGACACTGGGGATCTCTCTGTGCAGCTGACACACGGGGCAGAAGGGCGGCGGCGACAGCAGCGGCAGATGATTACATCCTTGTGTTCAGTAGAGAGCGGGGAGGGGCTGCCAATCCCTGCAGCCAATAGGCTTCAGAGTACAATAGAATTTTCTATTTGTACACTGAAGAGAGAAGCCGATTGCACTGAACACAAGGGGAAATAACACTCGTGGTGGCGGCGGCAGCCATGTTTGTGTAACCGCTGCCGTTTTTTAGCAAAAACATTCCCGATTTTCTCGGGACAAACTCAAAACCCCGGGAAAATTATCGGGACAAGCTTAAATCGGGACGAGGGTCCCAAATTCGGGATTGTCCCGGGAAAATCGGGACTGTTGGCAACTATGTAGTTTGCATAAATTTCCAAGACGGAAGCAACACTGACAGCTGCAATAAAGGAGGACAAGGAAATCACAAACATAATTGCTGAAAGGCATTTGAATGAGAGAGAATGAAGTGCCAAAGTCCTTAAGAATTACCTTGAAATTATATAGCACTGTATATTTCTTCCCGCTAAGCACAGCCTGTAGCTATAAAATTACAGGTCACATATCACACCCTTCTGTCTGCATCCATGAGCTAAGGGCAAATGGATTCCAGGAAGTAAATGCTCCATGAATCATCTGCCCTCAATGAAGATGGCTACAACCAGAAATGCTATGGGGTGTTTTTCAAAGTGAAAAACATAAAGCATGGAGACAAGGATGGAAGAGTATGGTCTGAATATTAAAAATTAATTAAACAGCGTTTTGGTTTGTGGTGTTCAGATGCAGTGTAGTTCCTCTTTAAGGGAACAGAATTTGTGTCAACATGGATCTGAATCTCAAAGGAATGTGAGATTCATACCACAGCAAATCCACGGAACTCATGTCAACATGGACCTGAATCTCAAAATAATGTTTGTGGAATGTGAAATCCATACCATGGAGAATCCGTGGTACCCATGTCAACATGGACCTGAATCTCAAAAGAATGATCGTAGAGTGTGAAATTCATACCCTGGAGAATCCATGGAACCTATGTCAACATGGACCTGAATCTCAAAGGAATGTGAGATTCATACCACGGCAAATCCATGGAACTCATGTCAACATGGACCTGAATCTCAAAAGAATGTTTGTGGAATGTGAAATCCATAATATGGAGAACCAATGGAACCCATGTCAACATAGACCTGAATTTCAAAGAAATGCAAAATCCATACCATGGAAAATCCATGGAACTCAGATCAACATGGACCTGAATCTCAAAGAGATGCTTGTAGAATGTGCAATCCATACTCTGCAGAATCCATGAAACCCATGTCAACATGGACCTGAATCTCAAAGGAATGCGAAATTCATACCACTGCAAATCTATGCAACTCATGTCAACATGGACCTAAATCTGAAAAGAATGCTTGTGGAATGTGAAATTCATACTCTGCAGAATGCATGAAACCCATGTCAATGTGGACCTGAATCTAAAAGGAATGTGAAATTCATACCACTGCAAATCTATGCAACTCATGTCAACATGGACCTAAATCTCAAAAGAATGCTTGTGGAATGTGAAATTCATACCACAGAGAATCCATGGAATCCATGTCAACATGTACCTGAATCTCAAAAGAATGTTTGTGGAATGTGAAATGAATACCACAGAGAATCCACGGAACTCATGATAACATGGGCCTGAATCTCAAAACAATGTGTGTGGAATGTGAAATCTATACCACAGAGAATCCATGGAACCCATATCAACAAGGACCTGAATCTCAAAGGAATGCGAAATCCATACCACGGCAAATCCATGGAACTCAGATCTACATGGACCTGAATGCTTGTGGAATGTGAAATCCATAGTCTGCAGAATCCATGAAACCCATGTCAACATGGACCTGAATCTCAAAGGAATGCAAAATTCATAATACTGCAAATCTATGCAACTCATGTCAACATGGACCTAAATCTCAAAAGAATGCTTGTGGAATGTGAAATTCATACCACAGAGAATCCATGGAATCCATGTCAACAAGGACCTGAATCTCAAAAGAATGTTTGTGGAATGTGAAATCAGTACCATGGAGAATCCATGGAACTCATGTTAACATAGACCTGAATCTCAAAACAATGTTTGTGGAAGGAAATCCAAATTCAAAGGAATGTGAAATCCATACCATGGAAAATTCATGGAACCCATGTCAACATGGACCAGAATCTCAAAAGAATGTTTGAAGAATGTAGAATTTAAAGAGCAAAAAGAGGCCCAAACCAATATTCGTACTGGTTTAGGATTAGTTCCTAATAAATTGCCCAGTGATTAAAAATCTTAGATATTCCATACTGAAGCTCAGTGAAGTGTTCCCATTTGTCTCTGTTCTAGAAGAGCTGAAGAGCTTTCACTCTTCTGTCCCCATTACATGCATACAGACACTTTCTGTATAGAAAAAACAATTATACAGTATATATGAAAGAAATGGTAAGAAAGTATCCCTGGACAGTCTATGTAAAGCTGATCACCTGCTATACCCTTCTCTGTCAAGAAGAAGGAAAAGAGCTTCTAATTTCATATTGGCAGGTCCCAGTATTGCAGTGATTCCTGCGAGATTAGTTAGAGCTCCCCCTTTTTTTAAATATTGAGAGTTCCACCCAGCTGTGCCCTAACAGACAGATAATAATGTGCCCTTGTATTAGTATGTTCCTTACCAGTAGATCCAGTGATGTTGTGTCCAGACATTTCAAAGACCGAAGCAAAACTGACAAGTGCAGTAAAGGAAGCCAAGGAAAATCAAAAACATAATTTCTGAAACAAATTTGCATAAGAGAGAATGAAGTGCCAAGGTCCTTAAGAATTACCTTGTAATAAAATGGCCCTGTATATTTCTTCCTGCTAAGCACAGCCTGTAGCTAGAAAATTACAGGTCACGTATCACAAATCACTTGGATAAAACCCAATGGCATTCTCACAATGTACATAGCGCTATGGTCTACATATTAATCAGAGATAAGTGTATTTATACTGACAAAAAAATAAATAAATACTGTATCAAATGATTGTGCATGTCATACCTACAGTGCCTTGAAAAATATTCATACCCCTTGGAATTTTCCACATTTTTTCATGTTACAACTAAAGCTGTAAACGCATTTTTTGGGGATTTTATGTGATTAGACCAACACAAAGTGGCACATAAATGTGAAGTGAAAGAAAAATGATAAATGTTTTTCAATTTTTTTTACAAATGAATATCTGAAAAGTGTGGTGTGCATTTGTATTCAGCCCCCCTAAGTCAATACTTTGTAGAACCGCCTTTCACTGCAATTACAGCTGAAAGTCTTTTTGGGTATGTCTCTACCAGCTTTGTACATCTAGAGAGTGACATTTTTGCCCATTCTTCTTTGCAAAATAGCGCAAGCTCTGTCAGATTGGATGGAGAGCGTCTGTGAACAGCAATTTTCAAGTCTTGCCACATATTCTCAATTCGATTTAGGTCTGGACTTTGACTGGGCCATTCTAACACATTAATATACTCTGATCTAAACCATTCCATTGTGGCTCTGGCTGTATGTTTAGGGTCGTTGCCCTGCTGGAAGGTGAACCTCCGCCGCAGTCTCAAGTCTTTTGCAGACTCAGGTTTTCTTCTTAAGATTTCCCTGTATTTGGCTCCATCCATCTTCCCATCAACTCTGACCAGCTTCCCTGTCCCTGCTGAAGAAAAGCATCTACACAACATGATGCTACCACCACCATGTTTTACGATGGGGATGGTGGGTTCAGGGTGATGGGCAGTGCTAGTTTTCAGCCACACATAGCGTTTTGCTTTTAGGCCAAAAAGTAAAATTTTGGTCTCATCTGACCAGAGCACCTTCTTCCACATGTTTGCTGTGTCCCCCACATGGCTTCTCACAAACTGGAAAACATAACTTCATAAGGCTTTCTTTAAACAATGGCTTTCTTCTTGCCACTCCTACATAAAGACCAGATTTGTGGAGTGCACAACTAATAGTTGTCCTGTTGACAGATCCTCCCACCTGAGCTGTGGATCTCTGCAGCTCCTCTAAAGTTACCATGGGCCTCTTGGCTGCTTCTTTGAATATTGCTCTCCTTGCCCGGCTTGTCAGTTTAGGTGGATGACCATGTCTTGGTAGGTTTGCAGGTAGGTTTTGGTCTTGGCCTGTCTGGTGTGTTCCTTGACATTCATGATGCTGTTTGTTCACTAAGGTTCTCTAACAAACCTCTGAGGGCTTCACAGAGAAGCTGTATTTATACTGAGATTAAATTACACACAGGTGGACGCTACTAATTAGGTGACTTCTGAAGGCAATTGGTTCCACCTGATTTTAGTTATGAGTATCAGAGTAAAGGGGGCTGAATACAAATGCACGCCACACTTTTCAGATATTTATTTGTAAAAAAATTTGAAAACCATTTATCATTTCCATTCCACTTCACAGTCATGTGCCACTTTGTGTTGGTCAATCACATAAAATCCCAATAAAATACATTTACGTTTTTGGCTTGTAACATGACAAAATGTGGAAAATTTCAAGGGGTATGAATACTATTTTTAAGGCACTGTATCTACAAGGTGGTCCTGTAAGTGAATTCCATGCCCTCTGGGTGTTTAAGGTGTAGGGCGGAGCCAAGCGCGGCATGTGAGAGGTCCTGCTTCTCTGAGCTCCTATGTGCCGATCCTTCAAAGATCCTCTCCCCAGCTCACATCACCACTTCTCCCGCTCCTGGCATGCTCTAAATACTCCCTGGAGCCCGCTGCAGAGATGACCAGATCTAAGAGGTATGATGTTGCATGCCCCCGACTCCAAACATGGTGTCACTGCCCTTTCACATTGGATGCTACGAGGGGCAGACAAGTCTAAGAAGAAGGAGCCTGGAGCTGAAGTTTAAAGAGAGCATCAGAATGGGGAAGAAAGGGGATTGTCTGAGACTGAGTATTTCAAAAACTGGTCTGAGTATTTCAAACACTGCTAATCTACTGGGATTTTCACGCACAACCATCTCTAGGGTTTATAGGGAATGGTCTGAAAAAGAAACAATATCCAGTGAGTGGCAGTTGTGTGGAGGAAAATGCCTTTTGGATGTCAGAGGTCAGAGGAGACTGGGCAGACTGGTTTGAGATGGTAGAAGAGCAACAGTAACTCAAATAACCACTTGTTACAACCAAGGTATGCAGAATACCATCTCTGAACGCACAACACATCGAACCTTGAAACAGATACAGGAGCAGAACAATACATCGGGTGCCACTCCTGTCAGCTAAGAACAGGAGACTGAGGCTACAATTCGCACAGACTCACCAAAATTGGACAATAGAAGATTGGAAAAACATTGTCTGGTCTGATAAATCTCGATTTCAGCTGCCAAATTCAGATGGTAGGGTCAGAATTTGGCATAAAAACATGAAAGCATGGATCCATCCTGCCTTGTATCAATGGTTTAGGCTAGTGGTGGTGGTGTAATGGTGTGCGGGATATTTTCTTGACACATTTTGGGCCCCTTAGTACCAATTGAGCATCGTTTAAAACGTCATGGCCTACCTGAGTATTGTTGCTGACCATGTCCATCCCTTTATGATTACAGTGTACCCATCTTCTGTCACAAAGCTCAAATCATCTCACCACTGGGTTCTTGAACATGACAATGAGGTCACATGGCCTCCACAGTTACCAGATCTCAATCCAATAGAGCACCCTTGGGATGTGGTGGAATGGGAAATGTACATCATGGATGTGCAGCTGACAAATCTGCAGCAACTGCGTGATGCTATCATGTTAATATGGACCAAAATCTCTGAGGAATGTTTCCAACACCTTTTTGAATCTATGCCACGAAGAATGAAGGCAGTTCTGAAGGCCAAAGGGGGTACAACCCGGTACTAGCAAGGTATACCTAATAAAGTGCCCGGTGAATGTGTTTTTTAATAATACAACTCTAATGCCCCGTACACATGGTCGGACATTCCGACAACAAAATCCTAGGATTTTTTCCGACGGATGTTGGCTCAAACTTGTCTTGCATAAACACGGTCACACAAAGTTGTCGGAAAACGCGGTGACGTAAAACACATACGTCGGGACTATAAACGGGGCAGTAGCCAATAACTTTCATCTCTTTATTTATTCTGAGCATGCGTAGCACTTTGTGAATCGGATTTGTGTACACACGATCGGAAATTCCGACAACGGATTTTGTTGTCGGAAAATTTTATAGCCTGCTCTCAAACTTTGTGTGTCAGAAAATCCGATGGAAAAAGTCCGATGGAGCCCACACACGGTCAGAATTTACGACAACATGCTCCGATCGCACATTTTCAGTCGGAAAATCCGACCGTGTGTACGGGGCATAATGCCGCATACACACGGTCAGAATTTCTGACAACAAATGTTAGATGGGAGCTTGTTGTCGGAAATTACGACCGTGTGTATTTTCCGTCAGAACTTCCGACAAAAAAAATTTTGAGATCTAGATCTCAAATTTTCCGACAACAAAATCCGTTGTCGGAAATTCCGATCATGTGTACACAATTCCGACGCACAAAATTCCACGCATTCCACCGTGTGTATGCAAGACACGTTTGAGCCAACATCCGTCGGGAAAAAAAATGGATTTTGTTGTCGGAATGTGCGATCGTGTGTACAGGGCATAAGAGTTTTTGATACAACAGCAAGCTGCCAAAGTAATGATTGTATTACCGTAATATAATAATTTGCAATATTTTTTTTTCAGATTGTTTATACTGTATAGCAAAGAAGATTTATCTGAGGAAGCAGATAAGTTATAATTTTGCCCATAATGTTGACAACAGGATGTACTGTAACAGTTATATTATCTGTATGTGATGCATGTTGCATCCAAAAAGTTATGTATACAATATAGGAAATGGATTCAGTATAAGGGCTTCTGTGAAATTACTAAAAAGAACTTTGGAGTTATTCAAGGCACCAGAAAAAGTACAAATTGGTGTCTTACTTTAATTCAACAAAAAAAGGAAGTGGGTACTAATTCATATAGGGCAGGGATCTCCAAATTATGACCCGTGAGCGAGCCTCATCTAGACCACTACAAGATTTTTTCTGACCCACAGCAACTCGAATGTGATAAGGGGCTTCTGATGTGGGAGGGAGACTCTGACAGAAAGAGAGGGGGGGGCTTTCATGCGATGGGCCATCTGATGGGAAAAGGGGGACACTGATGTGAAGAGGAAGTTCGAATTCGAAAGGGGGCCTTGATGTGATGGATGGGGACTTCTGATGGGAGGGGGGACTTTGATTTGAAGGAAGCTTCTGATGTGAAAGGACAACCCTGATCTGAAAAGGGGACTCTGATGTAATGGGGGCATCTAATGTGAAAGAGAAAACTTCTAATGCAAAAGGGGTGACTTGTTGTATTAATAATAATAATATAATTCATAATAATAAAATTCAAAACATTACCAAATAACATACAAAGCCGTATACAACTCTGCCCCGAGCTACATAACCAATCATGTCTCCAAACATCACTAAGCCAAACCATCCTCTCCACTCCTCCCAAGACCTCCTGCTCCTTAGCTCCCTTGTCTAATCCTCCAATGCTCGTCTCCAGGACTTCTTCAGAGCCTCTTCCATCCTCTGGAACTCACTACCCTAACCTGTCCAGCTATCGCCTACTCTGTCCACTTTTAGGCGATCCCTGAAAAATCATCTCTTTAGCAAGGCTTATCCTGCATTTAGCTAATAACCAAATCTTCTCCCATCAGTTCATCCCTCATAGTTACTACCTTTTGTTTCAATAGCCCTTCCCAATTAGATGTTAAGCTCACAAGAGCAGGACCCTGCTAACCCTCTTGTATTGAATTGTATTGCTGCTGTATTTTCTCCCTTTATATTGTAAAGTGTTGCACAAACTGTTGGCACTATATAAACCCTGTATAATAATAATATGAATATTATACAAAGAGATTTTAGAAAAACTCAGAACATTGGTGAGGTGACTATTGCATTCAGCCCGGTTTACTTCAAAAATGTTTCACATTTTAATTTGGTCTGTCTTGGCAGTTGTAAGTCTTGGTCAGCTTGCCCAATCATTGTTTTGATTGACCTCCTGGAAATGACTAAATATGAGTTTGGAGTTATTCAAGGAACCAGAAAGTCTTATTTGGTGTCTTACTTTCACTCATTTCCGTCCGCGCTATAGCCGAATGACAGCTATAGCACGGACATACTTTGCCGGGAGGCCGTCAATAGGCATCCTCCCGTTCTCAAGCGGCCTGCGCGCCCCCTGCTGGGTGCGCGCGGCACGCTCTGTGATCAGCGAGTCAAGGAGACTCGGCTGATCACAGATCGGAGAAAGGGGTCAATCCCGACCCTTTACCACGTGATCAGTTGTCAGCCAATGACAGCTGATAATGTGATATAAACAGAGCGGGTAATCGGCTATTTTTTTCCATCACGCTCCAGCGGCTGTCAGAGGGATATCGGTCCTGATCACGGAAAGCAGCCACTGCCTCATCTGTACCCACCTGTGCCATCTGCCAGTGCCCACCAGTACCACCTACCAGTGCACAACAGTGCTACCTACAAGTGCCCACAGCGCCACCTATCAATGCCCAGTGCCACCTATCAGTGCCAATCAATGCCTCATCACCAGTGCTGCCTAACAGTGTTACCTACCAGTGCTCATTGGTACCCATCAGTGCCACCTATCAGTGCCCATCAGTGCCACCTATCAGTGTCATCTATCAGTGCTACCTATCAGTGACACCTATCAGTGCCCATCAGTGCCACCCATCAGTGTCAACCATCAATGCCACCTATCAGTGCCCATCAGTGCCGCCTTATCAGTGCCGCCTTATCTGTACCTATCAGTGCAGCCCATCAGAGCCCATCAGTGCAGCCTCATCAGAGCATATCAACGAAGGAGAAAAATTACCTGTTTGCAAAATTTTATAAGAAACGAGGAAACCTCTTTTTTTATTGATATTTTTAAAATACTGGCTTTTTTTTTTTAGCAAAAAATAAAAACCCCGGTAATGATTAAATACCATCAAAAGAAAGCTCTATTTGTGTGAAAAACATGCTACAAATAGAATTTGGGTACAGTATAGCATGACCACGCAATTGTCATTCAAAGTGTGACAGCGCTGAAAGCTTAAAATTGGTCTGGGCAGAAGGGGGGGGGGTTTAAGTGCTCAGTAAGCAAGTGGTTAATTAATGTATTTTTTTTTTAAAGCAACCTTTGAATGTATTTAATTTTTTCGCAAAAGTTTAGTTTTAACTATGCTTCTTAAACAATTATAATAATTAATAATAATATTATTATTATACACTGGGATTTTATAAAAAATCTCAGAACACAAAAACATCAGTGAGGTGACTGTTGCTTTCAGCACAATTTACTTCAAAATGTTTCATATTTTAACTTGGTCTTTCTCAACAGTTCTAAGTCTTGGTCAATTTGCCCCATCATCATTTTGATTGGTCTCCTGGAAGGATCCTGTTTTGCCAATTTCCCAATTCCAGTCTCCGCCTCCTCAATGCACATTGTCAGCAGTTTCAGGACATTCTCATCGGTCTCTCTGGTTCGTGTCCGGTTATTTTCAGTGTAATTTTCCATGGCCACAATGCGTGTGCAACCAAACTCTACAAATTTGGCCTCAATTTTCTTCCAATTCCCTGAGGAACAGTGCGTGATCACAACAATGGGTTGGATGCCTGTGAATCAAAATTACATTTTTTATCTGAGTATTTGCGTGTCGCTATTTTGAAGATAAATATGGCTGTTTGTAACCAAGCCAAGCTCCTACTTTGCTCAAAAATTGTTCGACGTTAAAATAACTGGTAAGCTACTAAAATATTTATTCCCAAAGCAACATGACCCAATGTTTGTTTTAATTCTCTAAATTGTCCTAAGAACATTATGAGATTTAGTCTGAGTCTGAGTAACAAAACTATTGTTGAAGCCATTACACACATACATACGTAGTTACATACATAGATTCAAAAAAGATACATATCTGTTGAATTAAGCCAAAAGACAAAAAATATAAATGGTAGCCCCACATCCTCAGTAGGGATAAGCTCAGTTTTCTTTCTGAATGTAAGTTTGGACTAAACACTGGCTGTTCAGAAGCTCATCCAAACATTGAACCTTTAGGGCGTTAGGCGTGGATAAACAAAACAGCTTCCAGTTGTACATGGTTACTAAGGAAGCGTCCTTACTAGTCACCTAGGCCATTCACTTACATGGTTTTTTTCACTGGGCAGGGATCAGGGGGGTTACATCATTGTATAAATATAGCCAGATGGCCATATTTGGGCAATACCCTTTTCAACTATGACCATGGCCATATATGGGCAATTATGTCACCACTTCCATTATATAGCTGATGATAGCTCGGGAACATAAAAGCAAGTGGTACTTTAGGGATCGGTCATGTGCGCTGTGTCATTAGGTTTTTGTTTTGATGGGCAGTGGGCATCGAGATTGACAATTGACTTATTAGTAGAGGGGCTTCTGGATGCCAATAAGCCCCCTGTCTGCAAACTCCCGCAACCACAGGCCAGGGTTGTAGGGAAGGGGCTCTTATTCGCATCAACATGGGGACAAGATGCTTTGCAAGGGAGATTCTTTCTAGGCAAGGCATCCTCCTATGTTGAGGGCATGTGGCCTGGTATGGTTCAGGGAAAAGGTTGCACATTTGCCCCCCCCCCTTCCTTTCCTTGCCATCCAGGTTGCAATTTCACAACACTGTACAAGTGATCACTTTAGCAAAACAGTCCATTGCCAAAAAATGCTGCAAAGATCATGGCTGCAGCTGCAACCATGATCTTGTAATGACCATGTGCTAATGCCTAATACGTTATTATGTACGTCAGTTAGCCAGTGGTTAAACAATAACGGGATACAGGAAAATCTGACTATGGGCAATAGTTGCGATCACAGTTATTTGTATTGTCAGGAAACGGTCAACATCTTTAAAAGGTTGCTGCAAAACCTCAGAGACCCAGAAGTGCATGGACTGGGATTACCTGTGATTTGGTGCACACTGGTGAAAATATTTTTTATCTCATCGCCTTCCATGAAATTCCATTCTCGATAAGAGCTGAAACAGGAAACAAAAACTTAACAATTTTGTTATTCAAGTTTGTTTAAAAAATAATGCTCACACACTCATATCTGCTTTGCACAGCAAGCTTCATGCCAGGTCCAAATGTAGCCATATAGGTAGAAGACACATAAGGCAGATAGGACCCAAGGTCTTGATCAAAGCTGCCAATAGTCAGTCACGTAGGGTGCCTTGCCCAAAACACAAAGCTCATAGTTAGCTGGGAACCTCCCCAGTTGGAACAGTTAGAAGGATGGTGCCTTGAAACCTTAAAATAAGTAGGTGGCTTTGTGACTTGGAGCTTAGGATAAGTGGGTGGCATCAGCCCAGAGGGAGGGGAGATCTAAGGAGAGAATGGATTCTGTAACACTTAGTTGGGATCATATACGTTTAAGAGAAATATAAGTAGTTTTGTTATTGAATTACCATCTTTATTTTCAAAGATTTCTATATCAGTCTTAAAGAAGCAGCAGCTGCTGGAAAAAATTTTGAGTTCCACATTGGAACTGTCTCGCCAAAGAAAAGGAACATTTGAAAGCCATGGGTCCCACCACTAAACCAGGTTTCACTCTCTCAGTAGCAGTTGGGGCCCTTGGGGGAGTCTCAATCTTGATGTTGCAAGTTCCATAAAGCTACATAATATATAGGCCTAAAGATTTAAGATTAATTTAAAATTAATTTATTCTCTAAACTCCACAACAAAATTACAAACATCACAAATAAAATCATAACCAACTACACACACATCCCAAAAAAAACCAAAACCATTTTTTATCTAACCTGAATTTAACCTCTTCACGCCCGTGCTATAGCCGAAAGACAGCTACAGCACGGGCCTACATTTCCAGGAGGGCATCCATGTATGTCCTCCCACACAAGTGCTGCCTGCACGCCCCCGGCGGGGGGGGGCGTGCGCGGAATGCTCTGTGATCAGTGAGTCCATGAAACTCGGCTGATCATAGATCGGAGTAAGAGGCGGATCCCGACCCCTTACCAGTTGATCAGCTGTCAGCTAATGACAGTTGATCACATGATGTAAACAGAGCCCGTAATAGGCTATTTTTACTGGCTTCTGTCAGAGGGACATCGGTCCCGAACAGAACCACTGCCCCCTCATCTGTGCCCACCAGTGCCACCTACCAATGCAAATCATTGCTGCTCATCAGTGCCCACCAGTGCCACCTATAAATCCCCACCAGTGCCACCTACCAGTGCCGATCAGTGCTGCCAATCAGTGCCTCATCATCAGTGCTGCCTATGAGTGCCACCTGCCAGTGCCTATCAGTGCCACCTATCATTGCCACCTATTAGTGCCCTTCAGTGCCGCCCATCAGTGCCACCCATCAGTGCCACCTATTAATGCCATCTATCAGTGCCACCTCATCTGTTCCCATCAGTGCTGCCTTATCAGTGCCGCCTTATCAGTGCCTATCAATGCTGCCTTATCAGTGCCGCCTTATCAGTGCAGCCTATCAGTGCCCATTAGTGCAGCCTCATCAGCGCACATCAATGAAGGAGAAAAATTACCTGTTTGCAAAATTTTCTACCAAGCTATGAAAACTGTTTTTTTTTTGTTTTGTTTTTTTAAATTCTGGCTTTTTTTTTAGCAAAAAATAAAAACCCCAGTAGTGATTAAATATCATCAAAAGAAATCTCTATTTGTGTGGAAAAAAATGCTAAAAATAGAATTTGGGTACAGTATAGCATGACCACGCAATTGTCATTCAAAGTGTGACAGCGTTAAAAGCTGAAAATTGACCTGCACAGGAAGGGGGTTTAAGTGCCCAGTAGGCAAGTGGTTAAATTCCCATTTACTGCCTTTATTGCCCGTGAAAAAAATCTCTCCCTATATCTAATGTAAGGAAAAATGTCACACAAAATTGAAGATTTCAGTGTACTTATGTTTAGGTTAAATCTTTTGTAAAGGCACTTTAAAATAATAAACACGTTACACTCACCTGCAATAGTATTGCACAGAGCAACCCCAAACCTCTTCTTCTGGTGATCGTTGGTGATCTTGTCTCCCCCTCTTCTGTGTCTGCCCCCATAGCAAGCACTTGCTATGGTAGCAGGCATCCATTGACACACACACAGCGTTGAGCCACGCTATATGTGTGTCAATGGACATCTGCCACCATAGCTCATAGTCACTCCACCGCTCACAGAATTTGACTGAGGGCCAGTTCACACCATAGAAACACAGTCTGGATGCGTTCCAGATGCTTTTCTGCATGTGCGTTTTTGACTAGTTTTTGATGCAGTCCAGTGCCCCCTCTTTTTTCTTAACATTAAATAAAGACATGGGTGTTCCAGTGCATTTTTGGTGCGTTTAGGTGCGTTCGGGTGCGTTCCAGTGCTCTTTTGATGCTTTTTACAGCATTCCCGTACAGTCCAGTGCAGGTAGAATGCAGCATGTTCTACTTTTTTTCTGGAACTGCAAGCACTGGTGTGAACTATGCCATTGGAAATCATATAACCTACTTTCCAATGCATTTTTGATGCAGGAAAAAAACGCACTGGATTGCATGTGGTGTGAACTGGCCCTGACAGGAGCAGGAGCCAATGACTCAGCCGAGCTTGTGAGAGCGGGAAGAGGGGAGAGAAGACTCGCGCAGCACTGGATCGGTACAGGTAAGTATTTGGGGGTGGGCAGGGCACACCAAATGGCTAACCATATTTTATCTTAATGCAGGGAATTCATTATAGTAAAAAAGTTTTACATTTAGAACAACTTCAATAGCAGAGACAATTAGTGTTAGGATTGGAGTTATGGATACGGGTGGCTAGTGTAAAGCTTAGTACACATGGGAATGTTGGGCTACATCAGCTGGTTAAATAATAACCAACCAACATTCAGCCCGTGTGTAGGACAAGCATGCTGGAAAACCAGCGGCCGATCAGCTCCAGATCAGCGCTCTCAGCCAATGGCTGAAAGCGCTGATCAGAGTGTTTTGGCAGGGGGACCTTCCCCCTGTCAGAACACAATAGCTCAGCCAGGAAGATTGCTGTGTACTAACATTGGATTGTTAGTACAGCAGCTCCGACTGGAACTTGTCAGTTTTTTTTTTTCGTTCATCCCGTCCCGTTGAATGAAAAAAAAAAAACGAATGGTGTGTACTAGGCTTAAGGGTCACAGGTAAAGTTAGTGTTAGGGTTATAGGTAGCATTATGCCGCGTACACACGATCAGACATTCTGACAAAAAAATCCTGGATTTATTTCCGACGGATGTTGGCTCAAACTTGTCTTGCATAGACACGGTCGCACCAATGTTGTCGGAAATTCCGAACGCCAAGAACGCGGTGACGTACAACACGTACGAGGAGCCGAGAAAAACGAAGTTCAATAACCAGTGAGGCTCTTCTGCTTGATTCCGAGCATGCGTGGAATTTTGTGAGTCGGAATTGTGTACACACGATCGGAATTCCCGACAATGGATTTTGTTGTTGGAAAATTTGAGAACCAGCTCTCAAATTTTTGTTGTCGGAAATTCCGATTGAAAATGTCCGATGGAGCCTACACACGGTCGGAATTTCCGACAACAAGCTCACATCAAATATTTGTTGTCAGAAATTCGACCGTGTGTATGCGGCATTAGTGTTAGAGATATAGGGACAGTTAGTGTAAGGAAGTGTTCAGTAGAATTTGGTGGCCAAAGCATGTGGTTGCTATAGCAGCTGGGAATCGGTGTCCACACAAGTCAAACATATGTTGCCAGCACACTATGGATCTTCAAAATAGCATCCAAAAATGTATTAAAATTGTTAGATCACAACAGTAAATTGGGTTACAAGGTGGGTTATTTTTACTGTTGCAGGGAGGCTTTGTATGAGGGTTATTGGAAAGGTTAGTGTTATGCCCTGTACACACGGTCGGACTTTCCGACGGAATATGTGCGATCGGAGCTTGTTGTCTGAAATTCTGACCGTGTGTGGGCTCCATCGGACTTTTTCCATCGGAATTTCCGACACACAAAGTTTGGGAGCAGGCTATAAAATGTTCCCACAACAAAATTTAATGCTTTAAATTCCGATCGTGTGTAGACAAATCCGATGGACAAAGTGCCACGCATGCTCAGAATAAATTAAGAGACAAAAGCTATTGGCTATTGTCCCGTTTATTAGTCCCGAAGTACGTGTTTTACGTCACCGCGTTCAGAACGATCGGATTTTCCAACAACATCCGTCGGAAAAAATCCATGGATTTTGTTGTCGAAATGTCCGATCAATGTCCGACCGTGTGTACGGGGCATTAGGGTTACAGGGAGGGTAAAGGCCTGTGTCAATGGACTTTGGGCTTGTGTTGATGGCATTGGTTTGACATCAGGTTGAAATGCTTCTGAGATCGTTCAGACTTCACAGACAGGTGCAGTTAACCTCCTTCTGACCTGCATTTTACTTACTTCAGGTGGACTTTGGGAATGCAAAACTCATTAAAGCAAATAAAAGCCCTTAGTGTGCAGGTTACAGAGGAGTTCAGTGTGAGAATAAAGATTGCAGTGAGTACTAGTGTAAAGGTTAGTGTCAGCTTTACAGAAAAAAATAGTGCTAGGTTTAAAGGGGGTCAGGATTTGGGTTACAGAAAGAATTATTGTTGGGTTGCAGGGAGGATTACTGTAAGGGGAGTCATCTAAAATGCTTGATTTAAAGCTAATCTATCATATCATAATACCTCCTAATGCAGGCGGGAGGATTTCAGCATTGGACTATGTGAAACATATAAAATGGCAGGGGGTAACCTGAGCAATGCATGACCCTTTAAGTTATTATTTCATACTGTAATATCTTTACCCTGCAATGTAAAACAATGCCTTTATGAAATGTATTGTCTCACTATACACCTACCTGTAAACAAACACAGGAACAATGAAATCCTCTTGTCCGGTTCCTTCCTGCTGCTTAAATTGCCTAATGGATTCTATAAGATTCTTCTCACTCCAGGTCACTTCCCCCAAGCTCCGCAGCTGCCCTAATATGGGAGGAGACACACACATAACACAATAGGAATACCTGATTGTTTTGTCCAATGCAAAACTAGATGATATTTTTGTCAGACACATTTCATAAGACATAACTTAGAATGTAAATGGCATGATTTCATCCAAAAACTTTCTGACCACATGGCACCCGGCTTTAAAATGTACAGCTCAGATATTTTTTGAGAAAGGCACACTTCATGACCTAAATACTCTCAATGTCCTCAACGAAGACAACCCAAGGCTGTACTGGATGTATTTTTTTTAAATAATCCACTTCCTGAACTCCCCACAACACAGACAACTTTATGCATGTACACTCACAACGTTTGAGACTTTTTGTTCTTCCACTGATTTAATACCACACCTGATATCATTACTATGTGCAGGTCTGACCCAATCCACTTCCCCTAGTGAGATGTCCTACTCCCAAGAATGGGAAACAGATCTCGACCTAAACCTTAAAACCTCAAGATGTGGCCAATGACTGAAAGTGTATCAAAAGCTCTACCAGCATCAACATCCAGGAGACTACGGCAGTGGCGTCACTAGGGTTGGTGTCACCTGGTGCGGTATAACATGGTGTCACCCCCCCCCCCCCACCGCCCCAGTGTGAAAGGGGCCTAACCGAGGGCTCCAACATGATGAGTGACGTCATCGCAGCTCTGCCCCCACACTTTTCATTATCTGCTGTCCCCAGGGACAGATCTGATCCACTGTGTGGTGATCTCTGGTTTGGGTCTGTCCCCGGGGACAGCAGATAATAGCATCATTGGCATTGATGATTTGATTTGCATTTTGGAACTGACCTGCTGACAAGGCGTGTTGCTTGCTGGACCGGATCGGATGACCACAGGGAAGAAGCTGTAATCTGCTGACAAGGCGTGTTGCTTGCTGGATGGTTCTGATGTGGGTGTGGGTCACTGTCTGACTACACCTGTGCTGTGGTCTGTAGACACCCCCCCTTATCAGACCAGCTTAGGGCGGCTCCGCTCAGTACCTGGTGACTGTGGACACAGCACCCCCCCCCCATGAGACCAGCTCAGTCAGGGTGGGTGGGTGTGTTACTCAGCTACTGTGCCTATATCTAATATAATATATCTGTGTCCAGCAGCACCCCCCCCCCCCATCATCATCATCAGACCAGCTCAGGGTGGGGGTGGCTCAGTCAGCTAATATAATATAGTGAGTGTTTTCTGTCTGATAAGGGGGGGGGGGGTGCTGCTGGACACAGATATATTATATTAGATATTATAGGCACAGTAGCTGAGTGAGCTGGTGGGGGGGGGAGGGCGTCTGGACCAGCTATATTACACTATATATATATATATATATATATATATATATATATATATATATATATATATATATATATATAACTATAGCTGTGTCTAGCAGACCACCTTGCACCCCCCCCCCCCTTCCTTATCATACTTGCACACAGCACAGGTCAGCCAGGGTGCCAGACAGTGAGAGTCCTCCCACACCAGCTCTTTGGTGGCGTGTCGGTACCATGGCAACCACCCTACCCCCCTCGGAGTCGGCCTCACCTCACCCCTTGAGCTCGGGCCAGTGGAGGATACCAGAACACAACAACCCCCTCCACACACCCCCCCTCCTGTTCCGAATCTGGCAGCAGCTGGCTGGGGTCTGGAGAGAAGAGCGGAGAGCGGAGGGCAGCGCGCCGCCCGGGCGGAGATAGTGTGTGTGTAAGACACAGACAGTCAGTGACGTAATCTCTCACTCTGCAGTGCAGTGTGAGAGAGATGAGATGTGACAGGCTCAGACTGGCTCAGTAGGAGGAGGAAGAAGGAGGACACGCAGCACGCAGCACACTCACACTGACATACCAAGCGCCGCCACGGCGCTGGAGGTGTGTGTTTCAACCAGGCTGCGGAGTACGGGGTGATGATCGGGATGGGTCAGCTGATTAAAAAAAAAAAAAAATACCAGTGCTTTCCACACCGTCGGGAGGGTGTCACCCCTCTAGCGGGTGTCACCCGGTGCGGGCCGCACCCCCCGCACCCCCCTCGCAACGCCTCTGGACTACGGTAACTACAAGCTCAGGTTCCAATGGTACTGAACCCCTACAGTGCTAGATCAAATATCTCCGAACATCCCAGACAAATGTCAGAGATGCCACGATGAACTGCAGGGTACCCTTATCCACAATTGGTAGAAGGTTTGCTGATACAACCATTCTGCATTGAGATGCATTGCCTCATCACCAAAATTACTGACATCACAATACCCAGCCCTGTCTCTATTATAGCACACTGTTAGAATATCAGAATTTATGAATGGTTGAGTTCTTATGATAATTGAATTATATATATAAATATATATATATCTTCTGTGTTGGGAAAAGGTGAAGTTATATAGGTTTTTATACTCATGAAAATTTATGCTGGTATAGGCTTTGTATGCATTTCTTGGGAGAGATTCATCTCACATATGGATACAGTTTAGTGTTGACCAATTCACCTCCCCCATCATAAGAGATAAAGTTACAATCTTTTCCAAAGACACAAAGTTTCAGTATGTTAAGAATATAAGCCGTTTCTTTACATTACTATATTTCTTGATTAGGATATTAATAAGAACACTGCATTTTAAATATATGTATACTGATATGTAGGATTTTATATGTTTAAAGGAAATGTATATATTGTAAGTTAAATGATTCTTATTTTAGGTATCTCCATAAAGTTCATAGCCCCACCCTTAGGAATGTTGGAGGGATTGAATTTCCCAGTCTTTTAAGCTTTTTGGCTCTTTGGAAAAGGTGGGGGGTTAATTGAAGGAGTACAGACAGGCTGTGGGGAAAGGGTTACATGCTTTTTAGTTCTCCATGAAGACACACACACAGACACACATCTCAAGTTATACACCCAGACATATCTGATTTAAACTTCATTTTAAAAACAATCTATTTTTGTATTCTACATTTTGACATTGTTTTTGTAACATTTTGCTAATTGATCATTAAATCAATTTTGGAGTTTTTACACGAGAACTTAACAGATTTTTCTTGGAACTTTTCTCATCAATATGAATTATTGAAATATAGTTATTAATACAGTAACAGCTCGAATTTTACACACACTAACACGACCATGAAACAATACAAACATTTACTGATACCCCATTTACTGAACACAGCTCATCCTACGTTTGTTGAAATGACAATACCTTTCAACCATTCAATTGGTTTTCCCAGATTAATTCAACTGCCACCATGGAAGAACTAACTAACATTAGTCATGATAACATGACCCACTTCCTCCAGTCCTTTTACAAATGGCATCTCTATAAATATACAGCTTCTTACCAACACATAATGTACCACCCTTCTCAGCTTCCTCATCTTCCTAAACCATTATCACATTTGAGATAATAAAGGACTAAAGCCAAGATAAACCCAACAAAATACTCTGGGGTCCACAATCTTCTCAGAAAGATTGCCAATATACCCTAATGCAGTCAGATCGTAGACATGTCCGCGGTATCTGTGTCTTCACCAACCGGAAAAAAATTGCAGAATCCCATATCACCCAATCAGCAATCATCATATTACACAGAAATGTAATTGGTTGTATTGGTAACATTGTGATGTCTGTAACGTTGATGGTCTCGAAAAACAAATGACGCAAAACAAGTACATAAATGGCTACATAGCTGGTAGGGTTGAATGAAGACACCAGTCCATCCAGTTCAACCTGAGTGTGTGCGTGTGTTTATGTTACTACTATTTTCAATACTCCTGGACTTTGTGTTTGCTGAGAAACACATCTAAACGTTTTTTGAATTTATCTACACTCCTAACTATGGAAGTGTACCCTTTACGCAGTTTAAGATTGAACTGCTTCTCATCCAACTTCATTGTGTGGCCTTCTTTAGAGACCTCAGGTTAAATAATTTCCTAGAGTCACCATTCAAGGATTTGCATATCACTATCATATTTCCTCTTAAAGGATTACTAAACCCTCATTTTTTTTAAAACAACAAACATGTCATACTGACCTTCACTGTGCAGATGGTTTTGCACAGAGTGGCCCTGATCCTCCTCTTCTGGGGCCCCTTAACGGCGCTGGTGGCTCCTCCTCTTCTCGAGTGCCCCGTCAGAGAAGCTCTCTCCTTCGGGACACTAGCGCTAGAGTGCCCTGTTGCTATATTGACACAGACTGCAGGACTCGGCCCCGGCACCTGCGTCATTGGATTTGATTGACAGCAGAGGGAGCCAATGGCTGCGCTGCTATCAATATATCCAATCGAGAAACGAAACAACAGCCATAGCCGGTGTGTTCGTCCCTGGGGCAAGAAAGACAGAGCTCAGGTAAGTAAAACAGGTGGTCTGGGGGGCTGCAACATGACAGAAGGTTTTTCACCTTAATGCATAGAATGCATTAAGGTGAAAAACCACGAGGGTTTACAACCCCTTTAAGCGTCTCTTTTCCAGAGAGAATAGGTTTAATGCTTGTAGTCATTCCTCATAACTGAGGTCCTCCAGCCTCTTTATTAGCTTTGGTGCCCTTCCCTGGACTCTCTCGAGTTCCAGCACATTCTTTCTGAGGACTGGTGACCAGAACTGGACAGCATACTCAAGATGTGGTCAAACCAGAGTTATATAAAGTGATAGAATTATAGTTTTATCTCTGGAGTAAATACCTTTATTAACACATGCTAATAGTCTGCTGGCCGTGCATGCTGCAGCTTGGCATTGCATTCCATTGCTGAGTCTGTCATCTACTTGGACCCCCAGATCCTTTACCACCCTTGATTCCCCCAGAGGTTCTCCCTAGCGAGTAACTACTGTGAGGGCCAATTCACACTGGCTGCATTGCAGTGTGAGTGGGGCACATAGGAAACAATTGTTTCCCGTGGGTGCCTGCGGTGACAGACGTTTTACATGTGAATTGGCCCTAAGTAGTTCAGTTTGGAAGGAGTACATTGCTACCTCTGATCTTCAGGCAAACAGATACATTTGCAAATTAAATACATATAAGAGAGGGGCTTTATCTTCCAAAAAAAAGCCCATCCAATCCTGTTGCTTTCACAGCTCTGCCACACAACACAGCCTTGTCTGACAGAGCAGAAAACTAGATTCTTCTCTGCTGCAGTTCAGTAACATAGCTCCCAACTGTCCCTGATTTTGGGGGGCTGTTCCTGATTTGGAGCAATGTCCCTCTGTCCCTCTTTCCTCTTCATTTGTTCCTCATTTTGGTCTGATCTATATAGTTGTATATCAAATGCACTTTTTATCTTTCAAAAAGTGTTTCCCTGTGCTAAACCTTTCATCCAAATTCTAAATTGCTGCATTTGTAAATTTTAAAAGCCAATATAAAGGAATAGTAGTGGTAAAAAAAAAGCCCTTGTGGATTTAATTAACCTTTTTTTTGGGGGGGGGGGGGTTAATTCTCCTTTAAGGGGGTGTGGCAGGGGGCGTATCCTATGCCTACATACATTTGCTAGTAGGCATCCCTCATTCCCATCTCAACATGTTGGGAGGTATGCAGCAACAACTACAGGTCTTGTCCTGCCCTCATCCTGTGACTGGACAGTGAAAAGAGAAGCTGCAGACCGATGAGCTCATCTCTCTTTCACTCTACTCTTTCCTCCTATCAGCATGTTCCTTGCACTGCAACACAATAGACTGGCTCCTTGTGCTCCTTCTTCCTCCCACAGTCTGAACTCTGCTGTACAGGGAATGCAAGAGGCTGATACCAGGTCACATTTAGGCATTTACACTTCTTACATTAATTATGATGATGGTGTACTGCCCTGGTTACAGTATGTGAAAAAAAAAAAAATTGTGAAAACAAAAAAAATTATTTAATTTCTTAATTTTCTTCAAAACACTGAAAACACTCACCGTCCCTCTTATTGAATACCTTAGGGTGTCTACTTTCCAAAAAGGGGTCATTTGGTCATTTGGGGGTATTTTTTTACTGTCCTGGCATTTTAGAGCCTCAAGAAATGAGATAGGCCATCAGTACATCAGGATTGATTTTTTTAAATATATATACCCCAGTTTGTAGGCTCTGTAACATTCACACAGACTAAATAATATACACTGATTTGGGTTATTGTTACTGAAAAAAAATGTAACAGGATACATTTTGGCATAAATTTATGAAGAAAAAATATTTATTTGCAACATTTTAAAACAGAAACAAAGTAAAAAAAAAGTGTTTTTTTTGTTTTCTAAATTTTCGTTTATATACCAAAAAATAAAAAACCCAGTGATGATTAAATAGCACCAAAAGAAAGCTCTATATATCCCAAGAAATGATAAAAATGTAATTTGGGTACAGTGTTGCATGACTGAGTACTTGGCATTCAAAGTGTAACAGCGCTAAAATCAGACAATTGGCTTGGGCAGGAGGGGGTGAAAGTGTCTGGTATAGAAGTGGTTAAAATGCATACAGTATACAGCCCCTATCTCCAATTTCCCTACCAGCATGTCTTTGGAGTATGGGAGGAAACCCATGCAAGCACAGGAGAGTATGCAAACTCTTTGGATGTAAGTCGTGCCTGCAAATATAAACAGTGTTCAAATCACACATGTGAGGTATCGCTGTGATTGTTTCTAGCAAAAGACCTCGTCTGTAACTTTAAACAGGTAACCGTTAACATTTTTAAACAATGCCTATGGAGATTTTTAAGTACCATAGTTTGTTGCCATTCCACGAGTGTGCGCAATTTTAAAGCGTGACATGTTAGGTATCTATTTACTCGGCGTAACATCTTTCACATTATTTAAAAAAATGGGCTAACTTTACTGTTTCTTTTTAATTAATTTAAAGTTGGGGGGGTGCCAGATATAGGATCCGTCCCGGGTGCCAAATGCTCTAGGTACGCCCCTGCTGACAGGGGTTCTAATCCCTCTCTACTCTATCCACAAGTTTAAAAAAAAAAAAAAGTTTTGCCATTAGTGATACTTTAACCGCTTCCGGACCAGCCGCCGTAGTTTTACTGCGCCAGGCTGGCTCCCCTGCGCGAAATCATGTTATCGTACGTGATCTCGCGGGGTACGGATAGCAGGCGTGCGTGCGCCCGCTGCACAGTGGGGTGCCGATGCTCGTGGCCGACGGTTGCGATAACCGCCGGCCACGAGCGATCGTGACCAGGAGACACAGAACAGGGACGAGTGTGTGTAAACACACACTTTCCTATTCTGTTCTGACAGGAGTGACAGATCGTGTGTTCCTGTTAGCTGGGAACCACGATCTGTCACTTTCTCTAGTTAGTCCCTCCCCCTTCAGTTAGAATCACCTCCCGGGGAACACAGTTAACCCCTTCACCGCCCCCTAGTGTTAACCCCTTCACTGCCAGTGACATTTTTACAGTAATCAATGCATTTTTAATCGTACTGATCGCTGTATTAATGCCAATGGTTCCAAAAATGTGTCAAAATTGTCCGATATTTCCGCCATAATGTCGCAGTCACGATAAAAATCGCAGATCGCCGCCATTACTAGTAAAAAAATAAATAAATAATAAAAATGCTATAAATCTATCCTCTATTTTGTAGACGCTATAACTTTTGCGCAAACCAATCAATATACGCTTATTGCGATTTTTTTTTTTTACCACAAATATGTAGAAGAATACATATCGGCCTAAACCGAGGAAAAAATTTTTTTTTTTTGTATATTTTTGGGGGATATTTATTATAGCAAAAAGTAAAAAATAATGCGTTTTTTTTCAAAATTGTTGCTCTTTTTTTGTTTATAGCGCAAAAAAATAAAAACCGCAGAGGTGATCAAATACCACCAAAAGAAAGCTCTTTTTGTGGGAAAAAAAGGATGTCAATTTTGTTTGGGTACAGCGTCGCACGACCGCGCAATTGTCAGTTAAAGCAAAGCACTGCCGAATCGCAAAAAGTGCTCTGGTCAGGAAGGGGGTACATTCTTCCGAGGCTGAAGAGGTTAGAGTAGTGCAATAAAATCTGAAGCTCTGAGTGCTGAAAGAGGCTAATTGTAGTACAGTATGATATACTCACTGAACTGAGCATTGATCTCCAACTTCTCAGCTTCATTCAGCTTATTAAGCCCTCGGTTGTCCACCATGACCAGCTTTGGTGTCAGCGGATATTCCTGCCTGGCTTTGGTCACTTCCTCATGACTGGATGCAGATCGTGCCACGTTCTGGTATGGTTGATCCCCCATTACACAGAGGCAGGAGTTAATCATGGCAGATTTCCCGTGTCCTGCCATTCCAAAAACCTGAAGGAGAACCCTTCTTACATGGTTGGGATTCTGCAGAGTGTGACCTGGAACATAGTCCAGGATCCTCTGCCTCTGATCCATTGCGGGGTCCCCAAAGAGCAAATGAAAAAATGTAATAAACACTTCCAAGGAAAGCGGAAAGAGGAACTAATAAAAGAATGTAGGCAAAACTGAAAGTAAAGTGGAAAATGAAAGTAAGGATTTGAAGTGTGGGGGATGGGTGTGGAAGGATCGTCAAATCCTGTTGTTGAATGTGATGACGGTTCATTTTGCAGAATTCAGCATTAACAGGAACATATTAAGGGGGATTTACTAAAGCCGGTGAGCTCAGAATCTGGTGCTGCTTTGCATGGTAGCCAATCAGCTTCTAACTTCAGCTTGCTCAGTTAAGCTTTGGCAACAAAACCTGGAATTTAGTTGGCTTCTATGCAGAGCTGCACTGGATTTTGCACGCTCCAGCTTTAGTAAACAACCCCCATTGTGAATACACCTCACATTTTGTAAATTGCATTTAGGGGAGGATTTACTAAACAAAAAAAGTGCGGTTGCCTTCTGCAAGTGCAGTTGCGTCAGAGCTTAGTAAATGAGGTAAAGCTTTACATTGCAAAGAGTGCCCAATCACATGCAAGAAAAAAGAAAAAAAAACAACAACATTTTTGCTTGTACATGATTGGATGATGGACCTCAGCACAGCTTCTGCTCATTTACTAAGCTCTGGAGCAACTGCTCTTGCAGAGTGCACAGTCTATTTGCCTTTAGTAAGTCAACCCCTTATGCCGCGTACACACGAGCGGACTTTCCGGCAGACTTGGTCGGACAATTCGATCGTGTGTGGGCTCCAGCGGACTTTTTTTTCCCAAAAGTCTGACGGACCTAGAAATAAAACATGTTTCAAATCTTTCCGACGGACTCCAGTCAGGTCGAAAAGTCTGCACGTCTGTATGCTAGTCCGACGGACTAAAACCGACGCTAGGGCAGCTATTGGCTACCTATTAACTTCTTTATTTTAGTCCGGTCTTACGTCATCACGTACGAATCTGTCGGACTTTGGTGTGATCGTGTGTAGGCAAGTCCGTTCGTTAGGAAAGTCCGTCAGAAGTCCGCCGAAAGTCCGTCGGATAGACCGTCAGACCAGTCCGGTCCTTAAAGAGGAGTTCCACCCAGGGGGGGCGTCAAAAAAAAATAAATAAATAAAAGTCAGCAGCTACAAATACTGCAGCTGCTGACTTTTAATTGCACACTCACCTGTCCCTGGGTCCAGCGATGCGGGGGTTCGAAGCCCCGCTCGTCCCCCCCCTCCGCTCATCGGCGCCGGCATTTCAACTGTGGGCGCCGGGCTGTGGCTTCACAGCCTGGCACCCACTGTGCATGCGCGAGTGGCGCCGCGCGCCGTGATTGGCCACTCAATCACCTGGGACCTGTAATGGGTCCCAGATGATTGACAGGAGGGAGGGAGCAGAGCAGAGCCCTTCCTGTGCCTGGGGGGGAAGTGATGTCACCAGCCCAGGCAAAGGAACAGGCAGACTACGAGGGACCACCTAGCAACAGGCATTTAGAGGTAAGTGAAAAAAAAAAAATATCCAAATGTTTTTTTGGTTTTTTTTTTAGAATTTTTCCAGGTATTTTTGTTTTTTGGGTGGAACCCCACTTTAAGTCCGCTCGTGTGTACACGGCATTAGTTTCCTAAAGTACTCTGTATTATCAACAGTTTCCAATTGTCAATATAAGATAATGTATTTCTCTTTTCCCTCACCCTCTTTGCAAACACTTCTAGTCTTTGTGTGACTTCAACAGCAGCTGCACATCCTAGATCTGGGCCATGATGGTGTAAAGCTGATGGTGACAATGGTGGACCATGCCCATGTAAAGCTGGCCATACATTTTACAATGTAGTAATTCAATTTCTTTTACGTTTACCTTCAACTATGTAGGGCAAGAGACTGCCTGATTGCATACAGTTTGAAAATGTTTATGTCTGACCTCATATTATATGGTTTTGGTAAATCTAAAGCAAAATAGTACAAGAAGAATGTATAATTATTGGCCAGCTTAATGTATCTCAGCACAGCTGCCTATAATCTTAATAAATGTGACAGGGTGACATCGCAAAAGAGTCATTTGGCGACAGTTGTCGGTCCATAACTGAGGGGCCACATTATTTTGAACTTTTATATCAGCAGTACTTCTACTTGGTTCAACCACAACTTGTGTATGATAACCGCCTAATGTGAGTTTGAAAAAATATGTTTCTGTTACTGTAATCACTATCTTAAAGCGGAGTTCCACTCAAAAGTGGAACTTCCGCTCATCGTACTCCTTCCCCCCTCCGATGCCACATTTGGCACCTTTGGGGGGGGAGCGGTGACAGGATACTTTTTTTTACAGGTATCCTGTCCCCACTTCTGGGAGCCTCAGCTGCAGATATTTGCATCACTACTCGTGCTCCCTCCTCCTCCCTCCTCCTTACCTGGTCGCGGGGCCAGTAGGAGAGAGGAGCGGAGCCTCGAGCATGGGCAGTAGGGTTCCCGGCCTGAAGCCATAAGGGTACACTGCCGGGTTTCCTTACTCGCAATGGAGACGGCATGCCCCCGACAGCTGATGGAAACATCAGCTGCGGTGCCGACATTGCTGGACTCCAGGACAGGTAAGTGTCCGATTATTAAAAATCAGTAGCTGCAATATGTGCAGCTGCTGGCTTTAAATGTTTGAAGCGGTGGGCGGACCTCCGCTTTAATGTACCAATTAATGTCTGGGAGCCCATGATAACAATTCAGTTACTGTTTAAATTGCATCTAATACATACCGTATATACTCGAGTATAAGTCGCTCCGAGTATAAGTCGAGGCCCTAATTTACCACAAAAAAATGTGAAAAACGTATTGACCCGAGTATAAGACGAGGGTGAGAAATGCGCAGCTACTGTAAGTGGAAAAGAGGGTCAACAATGCCCATTTGCAGCCTCACTGTGCCCATTTGCAGCCATAGGTCCCCCGAATTTCAAATTCGGTAGTTAAGGGTTCCTAGATGCCCCCTAGCTGCAGCCAAAATTTGGGGTCTCTGAACCCAAAGTGTCCCGAAATGACATTGCTGCAGATGGACACAGTTGACCGATTTTGGGGCCCCGTATCTCGGGGCCACTTAGTGCTAGGAACCCTAAATTTCATATGCAAACCCAGTGGAACTAGCATCATAAAATATCCAAAGCTGGGATTTCTAGCACCAAGTGGCCCTGAGATACAGGGCCCCAAACGCGTTTCAGAAAATGTCAAGCACTTTTCTGCAGCAGAGAATGACATTTTCCGAACCGATTTTGGGGCCCCGTATCTCAGGGCCACTTGGTGCTAGGAAGTCCAGCTTTGGATATGTTGTGGTACCAGTTCCACACCAATTTTGGGGGTTCCTAGCACTAAGTGGCCCTGAGATACGGGGCCCCAAAATCAGTTCGGAAAATTAAATTTTTTGCGGCAGAACAGTGCTTGACTCGAGTGCTGAAAAACTCGACTTATACTCGAGTATATACGGTAATTTAAAAGGTTACTTTAACCTCCCTGGCGGTATGATTATGTCAGATTTTTGAATCTCAAAGCGGTACATTGTTTTGCATAGAAATTTGGCGTTTTATATTGTAGGTCTGTAATTATTAATAATAACACACCTAAATCTGTCCAAACAAGAGTCTAGTAGACATTCCGGGTATGATAAAGTTTAAAACACGAAATCATAAATTATAATATAATAAATAACTATAAATAATTATAAAAAATAATAATATAATAATAATAATAAAATGAATTGCCCCATGATTCACTATCGCTCAATTCTGCAAGTGTTCTAATTTACTATCACTGTTTTCTAGCTGGTCTAAAACCGCTTTTGACGTAAAGGGAAACTTTTTGCTTGCCATGGACAATCTCAAGTTTCCAGGCAGAAAGAACTGTATATATAAAATAAAAGTGCAGGCAGGGCACTGGACAAAGCATTAGGGACAAAAGGGATGTGAAATTATTTGATACAGAAATTTAATCTGTAAGATTACAGTGTACTGTATGTGTTGTGTTTTTGTACTTTTTGAATTTGCCACCGGGCTCCGCCCCAATGCGTTGCGACGCTCGCAGGGAACAGAGCCTGGCACACAGTACATCGGGCGGAGGATCCGGCGGGGGACACAGCAGGGGACATCGCAGGATCCTGGGGGCAAGGTACGTAACCTGGACCAGGATTCTGCAATGCAATCTCGAGTGTGACTCAGGGTTTACCACTAATGGTAATGAAAATTAACCCCAAGCCACACTCGGGAATACCTCCAGGAAGGTTAGGCCTCATGTACACTGCTGCTGGTAAACAGACGTTTAGGAGCAGTTGGACGTTTTTTTCAGCTGCCCCTGAACTCTCCTCTATGTTATCTTATCAGTACATGTACACAGGGTCATGTATAGTAATTTCTAGGCAGTTGAGTTCAGAAACATTTTTTGGAAAACAAAAAAATTAGCACAGAACGGATGTTCAGAGGCATTTAAAACGCTAAATGCCTGTAACAGCTTGTAAACACGGTAACTCACATTTAGCCGCATTTTGTTTACAGGCGTTTTCAATGGAGATACATTTTTGACTGTTTGAACAAAAATTTTTTTTTTTTAAACGCTCCTTAAAGTGGAGGTTCGCTGAAAAAAAAATATTAAAAGCCAGCAGTTACAAATACTGCAGCTGCTGACTTTTAATATATGGACACTTACCTGTCCAGGCAGCCAAAGCCGATCCGTCCTTCGACTCTCGGCTGCGGCTGCCGCCGCCATCCTCGGTAAGGGAATAAGGAAGTGAAGCCGTGCGGCTTCACTTCCTTGTTCCCTACTGCACACGCGCGAGTCGCGCTGCGAGTCCTCTCAGGTCCCTGCTGTATTCTGTGTCTCACAGAATACAGTGGTGGGGGAGGACAGAGTAGGCGGCGGAAGTGGCGTAGGTCACCGCAATCACCGCGGTGATCTATGCCAGGAAGTGGGAGCAAAAACCTGTATTAGACAGGTATCTGCTCCCTCGTCCCCCCTGAAAGGTGCCAAATGTGACACCGGAGGGGGGGAGGAATCCAAAAAGTGGAAGTTCCATTTTTGGGTTGAACTCCACTTTAACACAAGCGACTAAAAGCGGCCAAATGTGGCAGGTAAATGCGGCAAATGGACGTTTTTAAATGTCAGTTATTCTCTGTCAATTTAAAACGTTCAGGAGAGATTTAAAAACATCCCATCAACATGAAGCCAAAAAGTTGATTCTTATTATCTTAACCACTTGCCAACCACCCTATAGCAGCTTTACTGCTAAACGGCGGCCACGGTGTGCAGGATCACGTATACTATATATATATGTGATCCTGCACTTCTGGGTAGTGGGCGCGAGTGCTTGCTGCCAGTGACTCGCTCCCGCTGTGATTGTGCACAGCGGGAGCAGATCAACAGGTCCCGTGGACTCGATGTCCGCCAACACCCGCTGATCGTTTGGTACACAGGCAGAATGGCAGTCTGCCTATGTAAACAAGGCAGATCGCTGTTCTGTCAGTAAAAAAGGGACACGGATGGACACGGATACATGGTGAGCATACCTGGGAGATACTAGTTGTATCAAGCTGTGCTGCTTTTCAACCATGAACTCCTTCAGCATCTAAAATAAATGCCGGGAGTACTGGTATAAAAAGGCCTGTAATGGAGCATCAGGCCAATCAAATTGCAAATTGTGATGGCTGTCAGCTGGCCACAGTGGATGGGTGGAGAAGCACGGCAAAATTGCTGAGCAAGCAGGGGACCCGCGCACGCCAGCAGTGGAGCAAAGGACGCCCCAGACCCAAACATGAGCGAAGGAGAGGGACAACAGATGCTAGTCCATGGGTGGAACCAGTAAACAAACGGGACACGTAGATAAAATTGCATGATGCAAATAATATACAAACAAAGCAGATCACACCTAGGAGATCTAGACAGTTTGTCCCCAATTGGTAGAACATTTTATAACATTATACAGAATTAAGTTCAGTATTTGCAGCATATATAGTGAGGAATAAAGCCAAATAACCAAACAAGATTGTAATTCTATTAATAGGCTGTTGCGAAATGCGAGGTATGGTGTAACCTAGTGTCCACAACTAGGAAGTGGACAGAAATTGCTTAATAGTGCACCCTGGTGTCCACAGTTGTAAGTGAACAAGGGAATTAATGGGAAAAATAATAGTAATATTCCACCTTAAAGGTCTAACTCGCAGACTCCTGACTCAAAGCCAGCAAGATATGGCCTAAAGTTCAAGGCCTCATTGAGACCAGGAGCTGTGGTAGCCCTAAGATGGAATATCCGTTTAAGTTCATTCTGCAAGAGGGATTTATTATAGTCCCCACCCCGTGGGGTAGCGCCGATGTGGTCCAATGCTAAAAATTTGACTTTGGGAGTGCTATCCCCATGTACCAATGCACTGTGCCTACCCAAGGGGAGAGAAAGATTTTGTTTTTCAATACTAACTACATGTCGATATATGCAGCGCCACAGTTCTAAATTGGTTTTCCCCACGTAAAAACTGCCGCAGTCGCAGGTGAGAAGATAAACTACCCCTGCTGTGCGGCAATTCACGCAGTGTTTTGGTTTAAAGTCCTCCCCATTGGGCAGGATGATGTTTTTGCATGTATCCATGTATTTACAATAGCCACAATGGCCACATGGATATGTACCACAATATTTGTTTTTAATCTTCTTCATTGTAAATTCAATATGTATTAGTTTGTCCCGGAGTGAAGGAGCTTGTTTGAATGTAATAAGGGGACAGACGTTAATTAAGGGTGCCAGGGTGGTATCAGTGTGGAGCAGATGCCAGTGTTTGTGTAAGATATTTCTGTGTATCTGCATCTCTGTATCTTGTGTTGGGAGGTATACTGAGTGATAAGTCTGGTTGGGTTATTAAAAACAAGATCTTTCTTTCCCCTTGGGTAGGCACAGTGCATCGGTTTTTTTATATTGCATTTACGGAGTTTACTTGTTGTGACTCCATTGTTTTAATTAGCAATAAATTTTTAAACTTTACTACACCATCGGAGCCCCTCTTTTGTTTTCTATCCACCTCCCTTTGGGATAAGTGGGCTTGTCACCCCCCCCCCCCCCCGGTGGACAAGTTGGTACAAGCCAAGTTGGAGACACACACTACACGAGCTGGATCTGGACATCATCCATCCACAGTCCCTGCAGAGGGCAAAGTCTGCTTGCGTGTGAGACCTCGCCAGAGAGGAGGTCCATCATTGAGGGTAAGGGTCCACCTTTTAACACTGTGGGATCATATGAGAGCTCTTATCTTCACTTCCCTCCCTCCCCATATATATGTGCGGTGTCTGACCGGTCGGAATGTGGATGTTTCCTCCTGCTTCTGTGAAGTAGCTGTTTGTTTATGGGACTCCTTCTCCTATTGTTCATCATAAGAACTATCGCTCCTTGGAGTATTTTTCCATCTAAGGACTGTTCTCTATCCATTTGGGTTGTAAAAATTTCTCTTGAAGTGTTATGATATATTTTTTAAGCACGCTTTTCACAGTTCTCCACTACTCAATAATTATCAATATTATTTTTGATGTATATTTTCACTTTTTTTTTTACAGGAATTTTTTGATTATTCTTTACACAGATTATGATTAGTTTAATATGAATGTTTATTATGGGCGCACGTTTGTTTTTCTTTTAATTTTATTGTACACAGGTATTGGTGTTTTATCCGTGCAGCTTTAAGTGTTTATATTATTTTTCAGCGCGGTTTTTTCTTTTATTTTATGCTTTTTGTACATGGGGATAGCACTCCCAAAATCAAATTTTTAGCATTGGACCACATTGGCGCTACCCCACGGGGTGGTGACTTTAATAAATCCCTCTTGCAGAATAAACTTAAATGGATATTCCACCTTAGGGCTACCACAGCTCCTGGTCTCAATGAGGCCTTTAACTTAAGGCCACATCTTGCTGGCTTTGAGTCAGGAGTCTGCGAGTTAGACCTTTAAGGTGGAATATTACTATTATTTTTCCCATTAATTCCCTTGTTCACTTACAACTGTGGACACCAGGGTGCACTATTAAGCAATTTCTGTCCAATTCCTAATTGTGGACACTAGGGTGCACCATACCTCCCATTTTGTAACAGCCTGTATCAATAGAACTACAATCTTGTTTGATTATTTGTCTCTATTCCTCACTATATATGCTGCATATGCTGAACTTAATTAGTGGGACTCCTTCAGCAGTCCCACTATTGTTATTCCTTTTTATCTATCCGTACGTTTTTTGGCTCTGCGTAACTTCTGCATACTTTCAGCCAGGGCTTTTTTTCTCAAACAATAGGTGCTGGAACTTAACCACGGCCCCACAAAACCCCTCCCCCTACACACACCCTGCAAATCACATCAAATAGTGGTTGTGTTCAGTCAAATTTCACGAAAACAGTAGGAGGGTCTTAAAGGGGCATTAAATACCAGGATTGCATTACATACAGAGTGCTGAGCTGTCACTTGTAAACAGAGAAACCGGACTTCAGTGTTTACAAGTGATTGTGGTGAGCAGGCACCAAAGGGTCTGAGCCAGAGGTGGTGGAACTGAGTTCTACCAAGTTCCCCCCAGAAAAAAAGCCCTGCTTTCAGCTATTAAAACCATTCAACTTTTAAAATGTTCAGCTCTTACAGCTGATGGGACTTTTTTTCTACTATTTATACTTTGTAAAAAATGTAGCTTTTTAACACTTTTTTTAACATTGAATTGAATGAGAGCATGCTTCAAATTCTTAAAACCTTCTTCCGCTCCCAAAAGTTTTCAGCTCCTTCATACTTTCACCTACAGACGCCAAACAAACTTTAAAATGTTCACAAAATATTCAGCTATCTGGCTATAGCTTTTCAGTTTGAACAGAGTGTGTATTGGGCTGCTTTTGTTGCCATGGTTACCAAAGCTTCTTATACACAGTGATGGGCGGTGGGGGAGGCGGCTGGAGCATCCCAGCTCTGATTACACACCATGTACTGATTTATAATAGAGGAATATGATGGGGCAATCTTGATGGGGGCCGTTTTGATGGTGACAATATGATGGGGCAGTTTTGATGGGGGCAATATGGGGCAGTTTTGATGGGAGCAGTTTGATGGTGGCAATATGATGGGGCAAATTTGATGGGGGCTTTTTTGATGGGGAAATATTATGTTTTGATGGTGGCAATATTATGGTGCAGTTTTGATGGGGGCCGTTTTGATGGGGCAATATGATGGGGGCCGTTTTGATGGTGGCAATATGATGGGCAGTTTTGATGGGGCAATATGATGGGGCAGTTTTCATGGGGGCAGTTTTCATGGGGGCAATTTTGATTGGGCAGTTTTGATGGTAGCAATATGATGGGGCAATCTTGATGGGGGCAGTTTTGATGGTGGCAATATGATGGGGCAATCTTGATGGGGGCAGTTTGATGGGGGCCGTTTTGATGGTGGCAATATGATGGGGGCAGTTTTGATGGTGGCAATATGATGGGGCATAAAAATAAAATAAACAGTTACAGCGCAGATAGACGTGGTTAGGCAATAAAGTGCTGAGTGCTAAAATGAATAGAATTGGATGATAAGTGAATCAAAAACATTAAATATTGGCTGCAATCCAAACACAACTGCTGGTCACCACAATATATATGCAATATATGAGAAAACATTAGTGTTGCCCAATTGGAAAAACAACCTAAAAACAGGCTAGCAGGAACCAATAAATTGTTTAAAATGAAATAGAAGTGAACTCTGATTACAATATATAGGTGTAAACATAAAGAATAGTCCCAAAATAAATAACTAGCACCAGCTGGGCACAGGGAACTCAGACAAACGGTTTAGTGATGGCACAGCGGCTCCTCAATCAACAATGTCAGTCCGTCTCTATGATCAAACAACAGGTGCTTCTATAGTGGATAAATAAATATTTTGGCTGATATTTCAAACAGTAGAGCCATGGATCTTGTAATCGGTCACCCAAAATGAAAAGAGGAAAAATATATGGTGAAGTACTGCGGGATGTAAGAGCCAATTGTGCTACAAACCGCTACTCACGCTCTCCATGGTTGCAGTCAGGCATATCAGATGCTTCCGCGATCGCCGCTTGGTAGCGTGCGTTCCACGGAGCCAGGAAGATGAAAAGCGTCACTTGGCTGTGTGAAGACGTCACATCCGGCCTTCACACAGCCAAGTGACGCTTTTCATCTTCCTGGCTCCGTGGAACACACGCTACCAAGCGGCGATCGCGGAAGCATCTGATATGCCTGACTGCAACCATGGAGAGCGTGAGTAGCGGTTTGTAGCGCAATTGGCTCTTACATCCCGCAGTACTTCACCATATATTTTTCCTCTTTTCATTTTGGGTGACCGATTACAAGATCCATGGCTCTACTGTTTGAAATATCAGCCAAAATATTTATTTATCCACTATAGAAGCACCTGTTGTTTGATCATAGAGACGGACTGACATTGTTGATTGAAGAGCCGCTGTGCCATCACTAAACCGTTTGTCTGAGTTCCCTGTGCCCAGCTGGTGCTAGTTATTTATTTTGGGACTATTCTTTATGTTTACACCAATATATTGTGATCAGAGTTCACTTCTATTTTATTTTAAACAATTTATTGGTTCCTGCTAGCCTGTTTTTAGGTTGTTTTTCCAATTGGGCAACACTAATGTTTTCTCATATATTGCATATATATTGTGGTGACCAGCAGTTGTGTTTGGATTGCAGCCAATATTCAATGTTTTTGATTCACTTATCATCCAATTCTATTCATTTTAGCACTCAGCACTTTATTGTCTAACCACGTCTATCAGCGCTGTAACTGTTTATTTTATTTTTATTTTTCAAGTTTCATACTTTTTTACAGCAGCGATAGTTTCCAATTTAATCCTTTGTTGCGAGCGCTGTCTCCCTCACTCACTAATATGATGGGGCAGTTTTGATGGTGGCAATATGATGGGGCAATTTTGATGGGGGCAGTTTGATGGGGACAATTTGGATGGGGCAATATGATGAGGGCAGTTTTGATGGGGCCGTTTTGATGGTGGCAATATGATGGGGCAGTTTTGACGGTGGCAATTTTGATGGGGGCCATTTTGATGGGGCAGTTTTGATGGGGGCAATTTTGATGGTGGTAATATGATGGGGCAGTTTTGATGAGGCAGTTATGACTGTGGCAATATGATGGAGCAATTTTGATGGGGGCAGTTTGATAGGGGCAAATTTGATGGGGGCCGTTTTGATGGGGCAATATGATGGGGGCAGTTTTGATGGTGGCAATATGATGGGGCAGTTTTGATGGGGCAAATTTGATGGGGGCCGTTTTGATGGGGCAATATGATGGGGAAGTTTTGATGTATAAAATTCTTCACATTTCGTTGCTGCGCTCAACTAGAGTATTTGTATGGGGTTGCAGTGTTGTGGCGCCAGCACCAGTGCCTAAGGCACAATTTTTCAGCGGCGTGTAATTAAAATTTTTGATGCAATACTTTGCAGCAGGGCTCGTTCCTGCGCTCCAACTAGAGTATCTGTGAGAGGTTGCAGTGCTGTGGCACCAGCACCAGTGCCTAAGGCCCAATTTTTCAGCCCCTGTTCAACAGGGACATGTAATTACAATTCTTGATCTAATATTTCACAGCAGGGCCCGTTCCTGCGCCCAGCAAGCGTAACTGTGAGGGCTTACAGTGTTGTGGCAACACCAACACCTAAGGCCCCAATTTCTGCAGAGTATATAGGGCAGGCCCCTACTTTCAAACATCCAACTTACAAATGACTCCTACCTGCAAACGGAAGGAGACAACACTAATTATTATAGTATAATTCTCCTTTAAGGGGGTGTGACAGGGGGTGTGTCCTATGCCTACCTAATTTTGCTTATTGGTGTCCCTCATTCCCATCTCAAAAAGTTGGGAGGTATGCATGTACTTGTTGTGGCAGATTTACTAAAGGAATTGGGAATCTTCACGCAATTTATTAAATTCTTTACCTTTTCAGCTATTCAATGTATTCAATTCTTTAACCTTCCTGGCCCTTTAAGAGGTTTACGATGCCGGGAGGCGGGGCGGTGCTTAGGAGCACATGATCACCGTGATTGGCTGTCTTCCTAAACGCAAGCAATGATCAGAAGCTTTAAGTTAGGTGTCGGTAAATGTGTCGGGATCGTGCAGCGCGTGCGTTCTTGGCACAGCTGTTTGGACAGAAATTCTTGCAAATATGCGGCCCCTCAGCACCAAGCACCAGGCGCTGAGAGGTTGCATATTTGCATGTGGCCGGCGCCAAGGGATTAATTGTTGTATTCTAATTACAATGAAAGGCTCCACTTGTGATCTCCTTTTACATTCTGATATACATTTTCCAGGCTTTATTTACAATATAAGGATAGATGTATGGAGGCTGTGTAGTAGGATGTTATATCTATACTTTGTAATAGATCGTGGTATTGCCTCTAGTGTTAAAGTGGAATTTTGCCTAATGCTAAACTATTCTCTAAAATGGTCCATCGCAGTCCTCCCACCTATCCTGCCTACCCTGTGTAAAAAACATCTGTATACTTACCCTTCTTTAATACACTCGGGTCACGTGATCCTGCAGCTCTGGCTACTCTGTGTCAGTAAGCGGCTGATGCTGGGGAGAGGAGGGAGCACCGACAATGGCTGGGCTATGGGAACTTATGGGTGATGTCACTGCTCTCGGAATTCCCAGCTGCTGTTTAGCGCTTCCTGACACATGGGAACTGGAGCTGCCGAATCACCAGACTGGACTATAGCAGACAAAAAAAGGCAAGTATACAGTTTTTTGTTTTTTTTTACAGGGTAGACAGGATAGATGAGGGTGGCATTTTAAAGAATATCTAGTGTTAGGTTATAATTCCACTTTAATATTTTTAAATAGTGGTAATTTATATCTATTAAAGCTACTGAATTTTTAGTCAAGTGATTTGGCTCTATGAGCTTTTTACTAAAAATCACTTGATATACAAATTTTTATTGCTGTCTTTGTCCCCTTTGGGGAGATTCACCTCTCTCTTTGTACTGGTGATGACTGTACCAAGAAAGAAAATTGGGCTAAATCTATAATTTTGGCATTGGCCCTAGAGTAAAGGGTAAGGGGAAATATTTCAATGGGGCCACTTGTTCTGGAAACAAATATCTAAGAGGAAAGTACCCCTCACTTTTGAAGATTTCCTCTAACTTCCTATTGCATCTTTTTGACAAGAAGTGAAGAGAAATTACCAAACGTATCCAGATGGCAAAAAAAATAAATAAATCAAAGAATAAAATCAGGTGTTTTAATTCTTTCCAACTCCATCCAAAAAAACCTTACTTGGCTATACATAGTGTGTACTTCTTTAGTAAATCAGGCCATGTATGTTGATATAAACACATTTGTATTCATGTTCTTCAATAAAATTGTTTTTAAAAATGAAAACAAGAGTTAGATGTCTATTTGCAGTCATGGATGTCAATGTGAACCACAAAAAGTCTTTCCATCATACTTCACACTACTACTTCTGGGGGTAATACCATCAGAGAAAGAATTAATACATTACTTTTACGAATGAAGTTTGGGTTGAGGTCTACTATGAGTATGAGGCAAACCCTCCCTGTTTGCGGTCCTGTTGAACTAATGCAGGATTTCACAGGCTGAATGCTTTGTAATCATAATTCGTTGCAAGGGTTTTTGGAAATACAGTAGGTGAGCTGGCATAGGATAGCAAATAATGGGGGCTTTGTTATGTGCCACCCCCCCTCAATATAAGAGGCAGTAGCCATAGTGGTGTATTGGAAGCTGTTGCAGGGAAAGGATAGAGAGACCAGAGTCAGTTAATAGTTTGTAATATAAATAATGTTGCGCTACATACAAATTATTTTAAAAAATGCAAATTTTCTGAAAAGAGTCTACATGAAACGATGAACAAATATTAAAGCAATCTTCTTCATCTTAATCTTGCCGACAGGATGTAAGTGCAATTTTTAATTGGCTTAATAATATAGTAAATGATTTTACACTATTGAAGCATCTCTTTCCCTATATACATTCGTCCATGGGAATTGATGTGGCTGGTCTGTAGTTGAGGAGAGATGGTCCAAGGTCCATAGAGGGGCATACAACATCTCACTGATGGCTGTGATCCCCAAATGCTCCAATATGGCTTAACCCTACCCTGCACCATTTCTATATGCTACCAGATCCATATGCTTGCACTAAGTATAATGTTAAGATGATTTCTCAAGTGGTTTCGCAAAATTCTTTAGTTCCCCTGTCTCAACTCTCCTCCAATTGTAATATTCCCACAAATTATCTTTTTCGCTATCTACAGCTCTCTCATGCCTTCACCACTCAATTCCGCAGTCCTCTTGTATGGTTGTCTAATCGGAATTAAAGCTGTTGCTCTGCTCAGAGTGTGATGAGAAACCTACCTCTCATTTCTACTCCCATTTCATTTTTGTGTCCTTACCCCCCTTAGAAGGGCTTTGGACCCGTTGGCAGCACGACATTCCGGAATCGGACAACGATAATTGGGATGGTGTTTGGGATCTCTCCTTCCATACTTTGGTCTCATTACGTGATCAACTCATACAACTTAAAATAGTACACAAAGCCTACTTCACCCCCTACAGACTCCACAAGATGAACCCATCCAGTTCGTCAGAGTTTTGGAGGTGCGGTAACTCTCTGGGAGATTTCTCCCACATATTTTTGTCCTGTCCTAGTGTTGTGGCATATTTTGAGGAGATGCTTGATTAACCTTGTTACATCTATCTCAATACAACCCTCTATGGGTGTTTGCTTGTTAGGCCTTGCTGAAAATCTAGTTCCAACTGTATGGAGCAAACTCTGGTTAGTCCCCTCCTGCTTTATGCCAGGAAGACCATCACAATGCATCAAAAAAGCCCTCTCACCCATACCTCTCCTTTTGGAAACAGCTTGTGAACAACAGCCTACCTCTAAACAAAGACACCTACACAAATAGAGGTTGCCCTAAAAAATATGACAAGGTATGGCGTAAATGGTTAGCAGAGCCCTAGACCACCTCGGACATATCGCAAAGACATTCTACTTAATAAGTCTGGTTAGTTTCTCTGACATCTCTTATATGGTTTTTTTTTTACTTTGATTGTTGTTTTTCATGTAATAATGTCTGATAGTATGAGAAGCACCCTCAAAATACATGGTGTAGCCCTTGTTACTTGTACCTTGTTCCTTGCTTAATGTGATGTTTACCCACGAGGGTTTCACCATCGAGATATGTACTGGCCTTGTCTTGTTTGTCTAAATGTTATTTTGGTTTGGGTTTATTACATTAATAAACAGATTTAAAAGGCCCCATGATCCGTAGGTATTCCCCTGCAAAAGAGACACCTGTTCTGGTGACAAGTAAGAGGGAAATTCTCCTCATTTGTAGGAATTTCTTATACCCGATTGCATCTCTGGAGCAAGAAGTTAAGAAAATCTCCTCAATGGAACACAGACGGCAAAAAAAATAAACTGACTGAGGGGTTTCAACTCTTCTCTACTCTAACCCAAAAATAAAGTTTTGGCTGCACACACACTTTAATGTTTTGTCATGTTGTCTTGATAAACAGAAATCTCACCTATCGTTGTGATCACCAATGTAGGCCCCCCAAACACCGGATCTGGAAACAGCGCAGCATTCATAACAAAATTTGGAGAGATGGGGTGCACTAACAGAATTTGTCTGGAGAATTACACCGAAAACAGCCCAACGAGGAGCCGAGAGGCTGATGATCAATTCCTCCGCCTCCTGGAAGTTTTTATGAAAGAGACAGAACAAGTCATCCAGCAAAGGGGGAGGAGGGACCCGCCTGACATATTTGCTAAGAACGTGGCTGAGCAAATCAAGGAAGAGAAAGAAGAGAATGATAGACAGGTGAGGATGCTAAAGAGAGAACTGGAAGAGTCACAGGCTAAAGTGAGAGATTTGGAAGAAAGTTTGATAAAAGAGGAAGCAAAGGCATGATATGAAAGATGTTCAATCATGTAAGGAAACTGCAAGATATGTCAGAGGGGTAATAGTAAGTGGTGCCACATGCTTGTTTGGGGAAAAAGCTGAACTTTCAACCTCCCCCGTGCATACTATCCCTTTCTTCTCTCCCCTGCTTTCCAGTCAGTGACAACTGAAATACTCAGTACTTATGGTGACTCACTCTCCACCCTTATAGGGCGTACACACGGTCGGACTTTGTTCATGGATTTTTTCCGACGGATGTTGGCTCAAACTTGTCTTGCATACACACGGTCACAGTTGTCGGAAAATTCGTCGTTCTGAACGCGGTGACGTAAAACACGTACGTCGGGACTATAAACGGGGCAGTGGCAAATAGCTTTCATCTCTTTATTTATTCTGAGCATGTGTGGCACTTTGTCCATCGGATTTGTGTACACACGATCGGAATTTCCGACAACGGATTTTGTTGTCGGAAGATTTTATCTCCTGCTCTCCAACTTTGTGTGTCGGAAAATCCGATGGAAAATGGCCGATGGAGCCCACACATGGTCGGAATTTCCGACAACACGCTCCGATTGGACATTTTCCATCGGAAAATGCGACCGTGTGTACGGGGCATTACACAGCACCGGGCCAATTAGCACTTTGTAAGCTACAACTGCATTAACTCATAGCATACATAGGACTTTTCTTTCACTCTCTTTGAATGGACAGAGCGGCAGGGAGTATATGAGACTGGAGAGGAGGAGAATAAAAGAATATCTGTTGATTTAGCCTGCATGGGCAAAGCACAGATTCAATTTAATTCTACTTTCAGATCGGGGCGTTGTGAGCATCGGCGGTAAAGCGGCACTATATTTAGCGCCGATTTACCTTCATTTTAGCGACGCTATTCGGCCACTAGCAGGGCGGTTTTAGCCCCCCCGCTAGTGTCCGAAAAAGGGTTAAAACTGCCCGCATAGCGCCGCTGGGGATTTAGTGTTGCTGCCCCATTGTTTTTAATGGGAAGGGGCGCTTTAGGAGCGGTGAATGCACCACTCCTACAGGGCTCCAAAGATGCGGCTTGCAGGACTTTTTGTACCGTCCTGCAAGCGCACCGCTCCAGTGTGAATTCGCTCAGGGCTTTCACACTGGAGACACAGGAGAGGCGCTTTACAGGCGCTATGCAGGCGCTATTTTTAGCGCTGTAGCGCCTGTAAAGCGCCTCAGTGTGAAAGTAGCCTAATAGTCTGATGTTTTCACAGGTTTGGAATTGTAAGACCCCTTTCACACTGAGGTGCTTTCACGCAAAAAAAAAGCGACTGAAAAGCTCACGAAAACCTATTTTCATTAAAATCAATGCATTCTTTCACACTGGGGCAGTGCGCTGGCAGGGTGGTGAAAAAACGCCCCTCTCCATTGAAATTAATGGAAAGCACTTCAAAAGCGCCTGAAAAGCTCTTCAGAAGGGCTCAATGTTTTACTGGCAGTTTACATGATGGGGCAGTTTTGATGGGGGCAATATGATGGGGCAGTTTTGATGGGGCAGCTTTGATGGTGGCAATATGATGGGGCAGTTTTGATGGGGGCATATTGATGGGGGCCGTTTTAATAGGGGTAATATGATGGGGCAGTTTTGATGGGAGCAGTTTGATGGGGGCTGTTTTGATGGGGGCAGTTTTGATGGTGGCAATATGATGGGGCAAGTTTGATGGGTGCTGTTTTGATGGGGCAATATGATGGGGCAGTTTTGATGGTGGCAATATTGAGGGGCAGTTTTGATGGGAGCAGTTTGATGGGGGCCGTTTTGATGGTGGCAATATGATGTGGCAGTTTTGACGGTGGCAATATGATGGGGCAAATTTGATGGGGGCTGTTTTGATGGGGCAATATGATGGGGCAGTTTTGATGGTGGCAATATGATGGGGCAGTTTTGATGGGGGCAATATGATGGGGGCCATTTTGATGGTGGCAATATGATGGGGCAATTTTGATGGGGCAGTTTTGACGGTGGCAATTTTGATGGGGGCCATTTTGATGGGGCAGTTTTGATGGGGCAGTTTTGATGATGGCAATATGATGGGGAATTTTTGATGGGGCAGTTATGACTGGCAATATGATGGGGCAGTTATGACTGTGGAAATATGATGGGGCAATTTTGATGAGGCAGTTTGATAGGGGCAATTTTGATGGGGCAGTATTGATGGGGCCGTTTTGATGGGGTAATATGATGGGGCAGTTTTGATGGGGGCAGTTTTGATGGGGGCAATATGATGGGGCAGTTTTGATGGGACAGTTATGACTGTGGCAATATGGTGGGGCAATTTTGATGGGGCAGTTTGATAGGGGCAGTTTTGATGGGGCAAATTTGATGGGTGCCGTTTTGATGGGGCAATATGATGGGGAAGTTTTGATGTATAAAATTCTTCACATTTCCCAGCGAAACGTACAGCCAACTTCTTTTTTAAATCGCTGACATGCCCACATTTTTAAGTTTATCAACATAAATTTTATACGTTAACAAAGGCTGTGTGTCTCTAACAGTGAAGTTGCTGTTTCCATAGCATGTACTGTAGTGGATTTATTAAGGCTTGTTTGAAGAGTTCTCTCACACTGTCTCTCACTCATTAGGTGTGGGGATTAGTGATCAAAAAGCTTTTAAAAAAAACCTTTAAATATTCCACATCTTTCATACATTAGTGGTGTTGTTAAACTTTTTAAATGAAATTCATGTTTATTTTAAAACCATTCCTACTTTTCCAACTATTCTCACTTCTTCAACTTTTTCTTACGGATTTCAGCTATTCATCCAGTTAGCTTTAGCAATTCAGCTATTCAGCATTTCCATGCATTTTCTCCAGGAAATGCATCTGTTGTTATGTTTGGGTCTGGGGCGTCCTTTGCTCCACTCCCAGTGTACGCGGGTCCCCTGCTTGCTCCCCTACTATGTGGAGGGGCAACTTGGGACACCTTTCTGGCTATGGTTTCCCGGTCTCCAAGTTTTCCTCTGCTCTGCGCTCCAATCTGCGCATCTGCCAATCAGCCATCTGCGCAATAGGCGACGCGGTGACGCAGGATGTGATTGGCCTGATGCTCCGTTACAGGCCTTTTTATACCAGCACTCCCAGAATTTATTTTAGATGCTGAAGGAGTTCATGGTTGAAAAAGCAGCACAGCTTGATACATCTAGTATATCCCAGGTATGCTCACTATTTTTACCACTATCAAATATAGACCCTATCTTATGCATCCTTGTTGATGCTGCCAGGTCTTATTGTTTAGTGCTTTATTGAATGCGCTTAATACCCCTGTTAGTGACCTTGCTATGCTTTACATTTCCAACACAGTTACACTGGCCCAGTTCAAGCAGGAGCTTTGTCTCCCCAGTCTTGAGTCCTTGCAGTGAAGCATTGGTTGCCTTCTGTTTTTCCAAACTTATTGTGTCTTGGAGGGGATCTCATTTGCTGGCCATGATTGGTATGACCATCGTCTATTCTTCAGACTTATTCCATGTGGATTATTTTACTATGTAAGTAGTCCACACACATGGCTGAACACACATGATTAGAGATTTTTTGTATACTTTGTAATCACTATAATATTCATACTAATTAATGTATACTAATGTACTATTTGCACATTTTCTCTGTTATAGAAAATCTGTACCCATCTGAACAAAATTAACCTCTAAAGAAGGACAATTAGTCCATAACATGTAAGGTGTTTTACATCTGTATTGATCATCACTAGTCCGTCCCGCACCCGGACAGTGGTCAGCTCATACAATTGTACAAATTGGGTATCAGATATTGTTTTTATGTATTGATTCATATGTGTATTATTGTTATATGAAAATAAATTTATACCTTTTATACTCAATCTTTGGTCTGTCTATAATAGACCCTTAGGGGTTTCTAACCGTGCCTTTGGGCACCAGGTTTTCTTTATTTGTTCTCAATCCGGGTCGGACAGACCAAATGTTTGTCCACACACATTCCAATCCCTCCCCTCCTCTGCTTACTAGGGGAAGAGATGGATCCTAGTCCCTGTTTTGCAGAGACACAAGATCCATGCCTTCCCTACTGACAGAACAGCAATCTGCCTTGTATACATAGGTAGACAGCCGTTCTGCCTCTGTATTGAACGATCGTCAGGTGCCGGCAGACAATGAGTCCGCGGTACCCACCGATCGGCCCCCGCTGTGTATAATCACAGCAGGAGCGAGCTGCCAGCGGTGCGCATTCGTGCCTGCTACCCGTTAGTGCAGGATCACGTGATCCTGTGCACAGCAGCCGCCCTGTAACATTAAAACTGCTGTAGGGCTGTCATGAAGTGGTTTTCGTTTTTTAAAACCTTAACTTTATAGAAAAATCGTTGCTAACCCTAATTCATTTTATTAACTCCTTCATTTTTTCTCTTAGGTTTTTTTTTTAAGTGTATGTATGTATGTTTGAGGGGTCTTCAAAAACATTGTGGAAACATTTTGAAGACCCTTCATATATACATTTTACTTTTCTGTTTGTTTTTGTAATGCAAAATTAAAGAGCTCAGGAATGGGCCTTAGATGCCAGAGGGTCTTCTCTCAAAACTGTACACAGTGGGATTGATTTACTAAAGGCAAATAGACTGTGCACTTTCCAAAGTGCGGTTGCTCCAGAGCTTAGTAAATGAGCAGAAGCTGTGCTGACTTCCATCATCCAATCCTGTGCAAGCAAACAAGCAGTTTTTTTATTTTCTTTGCATGTGATTGGGTATTCATTGTAAACTGAAGCTTTACCTCATTTACTAAGGTCTAAAACAACTGCATGTTATAAAGTGCATAGTCTATTTGCCTTAGTAAATCAACTTCAGTGTGCCCATTATCTCGAATGTCTTGGGGATTTTGCACAACAAGATTTTTCTTCAGATAGTTCCTGAATTCTCTCTCACACTCACAAAGTCAAAATTTATCCTGCATGTGACGTAAATGAAACATCCAGGAGCCTATTTGGGATTGGTGGAGCTGGAAATTGGGTACCTCCACAATTGTTCATTTGAGTGGGAGGACTTCTGATTACCTCTACTCGCAGTCATCTTTGCAAGCACAGGAAGGTTCCCCAAATTCTGAGGCACAGTAGCCTCTGCCACTGCTCTGCCGTTGTCCTTGTATGACACAAATAGAAGCTTCACCCCGAGTCAGGCCAGGCAAAAGGCAACCTAGGCAGGAGAGTACAGCCTGGGGAATGGCCAAAGGGGACAGCTACAACCTTTATTTTCAAAAAAGTCTACAAGGGAACTGGGTAGGAGAACAGAACCTTTATGTTCCACAGTAAAACAGGGAAACAGTGCAGTTTATCAAAGCTGTGCACCTGCCTATGACTTCCCAAGGGAGAATGTAATTGCAGGGAATTTGCATCTAATAGGTAAAGGGGGCATGCCAGTATAAACGGTGCAAATGGTTTATCTGTGCCTACCGCCATCCTTATCTATGTCAATCAAAGGGATGTGGGGTGGAAAAGCCGATACCCTGCCCAGGACTACATTCTGCTAGCGTTTTTTTAAGTTCCTAGAAGCTGTTATTAGCATTTTTTTCTGCTCCTAGAAGCTAAAAAGTGTTATCCTATGTGTCTATGCACACTACTTTAGGTTATTATCGCTTTTTGAGCTTCAGCGTCTAGTAGCAGAAAAATAAATACTTTTGTAGAGTTTCTTGGAGCGTTTCTGTTCCTGTTCCTAAACGCTACTAATATCGTTTTTTTGAGCTTTTTTTTTCTTTTACTGCAAAAATGCTAATAAAACACTAACGCTCCTAAACGCTCTTAGGTTCCATGCACACTAGGCTTAAAAAAACTCCAGTTTGCTTGGCAAAAAAAAACAACTTTCATATAAAGCATTTTTTGTACAAAGTTTAGACAAGTTTATGAGAGTTTTGCGTTTTTTTCTGCCAGAAAGCTCCAATCAGGAACACAAACAAGAAGGAGTTTTTCCCTTCCCTCGAAAGGTTGAGCTCAAAATATCCCTGTATGCATGGACACATAGGATAACATTGAGTAGCTTTTTACAGGCAGAACACAAAACTCCTGTAGAAACAGCAATTGTTAAAGTGGTTGTAAACCCACTTAAAAAAAAAAACTGCAAGACAAAGGCATAATGAGCTAGTATGCATAGCATACTAGTTCATTATGAAATACTCACCTTAGATCGAAGCCCCTGCAGCGGTCCCCGGACACTGCTCCGGCCGGCAACATCGCTCCCGGAATTACTTCTGGGTATCGCGGGCTCCGGCGCTGTGATTGGCCAGAGCCGCAATGACGTCACTCTGCCGCCAGTAACGGCACACTAGCTGGAGCAATGGCATGAATGAGCCATTGCTTCAGTGCGCATGTGCTGATGACATCGGCACATGGTGATACAGGGGATATCTCCTAAACCGTGCTCAGGTTCAGGAGATATCCATGGTACCTAAAGGTAAGCCTTATTATAGGCTTACCTGTAGTAAAACGTGGATTGTAAAGAGTTTACAACCACTTTAAGCCAGTGTGCATGGAACCTTAAACGCTCCTAAAACGCTACTACAAAAAGCAGTGTTTTTTATCCAGCATTTTTGCAGCTTAAAAAAACGTTAGTGTGCAGGGATCCTTAATGTTTCTCTGGCTAAACTTGCAGTAAAATGATCATCATTGCTACACTCTACTTACTGAGCTGAGCACATGCTTCCAAAATCTCTTCTGGCTTCATCTTTCCAAACCCTCTGTTGTCACTTATCCAGATGGTGTTGGTGAGCTGGTGTGGCGTCCTTTTTTCTGTCATCCCTCCTTCATATTTCCCAGCTCCGGCTTCAGTCTTATAATTACCATTCAACACCACACACATGCAGGAATTGATGAGGGATGACTTTCCTTGTCCTGTGATCTCCCTTCCCCTGCCGCCGTAATCTTCCAGTGCAGCAGGGGTTCATTCAGCTAATGAGCTGTTACAGTCTCTTATCAAGAGAACCCGACTATGCCCACCCTTTGCGACCAGTTTCTCCATTCATAGAAGCAGTATTATCAAAAGTTGGCGGTAATTAATATCTGCTTAAACAGGCAAACATCACTCTAGTGTATGAAAATGCTATTTTCCCCTAGGAATGGGACTTTAAAGGCACAAACTGTTATAAAAATTAAATTTTAATAGTATCAAAAAAGTACACATAATAGGACAAAGATATAAAAGAGCAATTTAAACTAAAAGTGCTGAACTAACACACAAAGGAGTAGCAAAATGAATCATGTATATAATAACATGAGGCAAAATATATATAAGGACTGGTAATGGTCTGCATTCACAGTTCCAACGCGTTTCGGAGTGACCTTGACTCCTTCTTCAGGGTCAACCCGTTATGCAGTTTAATGTGACTATAGTCTAGAAGATAAAGAACGTATTATACATCTGTTGTACATTAAAGACATGTCCATATAGGGGTATACAAATGGTGCAAAGACATATAGTTTTACTTCCACATGTATACATACCTAAGATGGAAAATAAGTGCGGGTTTCCACTAGATATTTGATAGAAGGTTGTGTGATGACCTATGCTAAGTAATTTATTTGAATGACCAAGCAATCATCAACTGAATTCTACCTGAGAGTCTGACATGGACATTCACTGTACTGTTCATTTAAGCACAAGAGACTCCATTTTGTTCTCACTGTTGAAATGTGTTCTGTAACCTTCATCTAACACACAGACACATCTCCTACTAAACGCTCTCTACTTCCCCCTCCCTTCTCAATGTTTTATTTTTGCAATTGTTCCATTTGCTAGCTTTTAATAATATATTTCTATTTGTTAGTGTAGCGCTGGTAGATTTTTAATCTACCGCTTATATGTAAATTTAATGGGTCATCTGATCTGTACATAGTTCAGATTTAATCTATGGCTAAATTAGCTTCTGTTACAGCCTTGGTTGTGTTGCGTGCAGTTCCACTCCGTCGCCTGTAGATGTCGGTGTCACTACAGACTGGAGCTGGAAAGCAACAGACTGAGGTGTATTGAACGCTCTTCTTTCATCTGAAGTAACTCGGCAGATGTTGTCCCCTGCAGTGCTTTCTTGGAAGGGTTATTTAAGGGACAGACGCCATATTTCGAGGTCTTTTCATTTCCCCTGCTGGCCCTCCTGGCCGACAGGTATGTGCTAGGAGTCCTACCTCGTGGTCCTCCAGGCCGGAGGACTGCATTGCTGCAGCGTGTGGGTGGGCCCAGAAATCTGTCTGGGGCCTATTACAACTGCTGCGGAGATGGTCCTGTGCTGTCTGTCCTGCGGGAAAAAGCTGGACAATTGAGTAGAATGCAGGGGAGGACCCGTCTTGGAAGGATCATGCGGAGCGCTGGTCTGGAGAGGGGCCTGGTGACTCATTTGGAGGACGCATCTTAAGTTAACCTACCACATAGTACTGCCTGGTCGGCTTAAAGGTTCTGGTACTGTGTTGCTGTTCATCGAAAACTACTACATCCTGTGGCAGAGGATCGTACAGTTTTGCTCTACTCAAGTCTGTGGCAGAGACTTTCTGTTCGTGCTGCGCTCCGGCTGCTAGGTTAGTGAGAGAGGCCTATCTGGGCGGGCAAAGATCTAATCCTGAATTGAAGATACGTTCATCCCTGAGATTTCAATTCCTTAGTGCTACACCAAGAAAAGTATTTGAACTTCCCCGCAACTCTTCTTTCCTGCTACTTCTTCCAGTTATCTCCCATTAAAGCATTGGAAAAGTACTAAAGTCACTGGTGCCTACATTGTCAGATAATAAGTTCAACGTGGACTCTAATGCCCCGTACACACGGTCGGATTTTCCAATGGAAAATGTCTGATCGGAGCGTGTTGTCGGAAATTCCGACCAGGTGTGGGCTCCATCGGACATTTTCCATCGGATTTTCTGACACACAAAATTTGAGAGCAGGATATAAAATTTTCCGACAACAAAATATGTTGTCAGAAATTCCAATCGTGTGTACACAAATCCGACGGACAAAGTGCCACGCATGCTCAGAATAAATAAAGAGATGAAAGCTATTGGCCACTGCCTGGTTTATAGTCCCGACGTACGTATCTTACGTCACCGCGTTCAGAATGATCGAATTTTCCGACAACTTTGTGTGACCGTGTGTATGCAAGACAAGTTTGAGTCAACATCCGTCGGAAAAAATCCTAGGATTTTGTTGTCGGAATGTTTGAACAAAGTCCAACCGTGTGTACGGGGCATTAGTCTGGTATTGGTGAAACTACAGGTAAAAAGGTAATGGAAACAGCCCGCTTTAAATCAGCAGCTCCACCGTGAGTTTATGCTAAATTAGCTTTTAATAACATATTTCTATTTGTTAGTTTTTAAGCACTTTATGCACTTTTTAAGCATTTGAAACACAGTGATTGAGTCCTGTGAATCTGTTCCTGCAGAACAGAGTCCCAATCAGAAATTAGTCATAACAGAGTCCCTGATAGGTAAAGGAAAAATACATGATAGATATGCAATAGGTAATGATGTCTGTATAGTATCAGTAACTATGAACAGATGCTCATGCAAAGTATCAGGCTACATACCTAGAAAGCTTCCCAGTCTTAGTATAATTGCAAAAACTTGCATAAAGCTATAAAAGGCCCACTGCAATTCCGATGTTGAAAAGACAGCCAGTTTTGTACAATCTAAAAACATAGAAAGTAAACAGATAGATCTCTGTCAAGAAAGATGGTGATACAAAACCCATATCCAGTACATCCGGAAATAGAGCAAAGGGAGAGACATAGCTGTATGTGTTTGTTGCCACAGTTTCCATCAAGGTGTATGGAGGCACGAGTAGCCATAGAGAGAGATACCGGCTCCCCTGTATTTACATGGCTATATGCCAGGTGAGAGGAACCTCCCCAAACAGGGGTGGAGATAGTGCTCCACGTGTGGAAGCGCGGGCTTCCTGTGTCCGCCAAAGCGGAAGTTCCCCTGAGTGTGTGGCGCGCAGCGTCGCCCCATGCTCACAACCTACACAACCACAAAAAGTCTACATTTATGCTGCATGTCTCATAACTAAAAAATCATGCAGATTAATGCCCAATTTTTTCTTTGGGAGGGAAGAGATTTCCAGCTCCATCAATCCCGAATGGCCTCTTTCTCTGATTACCTCCTAATCATAAATCCCCCTCCTCCCAGTACAAATCCACCCCTCTGCTGAAGTCCCCTCCTCCCAGCACAAACCTCTGACCCCCTCCATCCCCCAAATTCCCCCAGTGCAAATTCCCCCCCCCCCCCAGAAAAAAAAAATCACCCTTCCTAGCACATATTCTCCACCCCTCAAATGTCCCCTGTGAGTACACATTGGTACATGATTGTAGGAAATATGTTAATATGGCATATTAGGGAAATGTATTCACATTTGGATTTTAAAACTGTGTCATTTTAATAGCGTTTTGTAATAAAAAAATTTATTTTTATGTTACAATGCCCACAATTCCATGAATCACACTCCATGTTTCTGGTATCTCCCACTGCGGCACACCTTAAAGTCCTGCTTTATAAAAGGGGTTTCCACTCTACCTTAGGTCTTGACTCATGGGGTGGATGGACCTATTAGATAGAATTATTTACCTTCATCTATAGTTCCTCATGCTTCCTTCCTACCAGCTTTGATAGTGGCAAATGGTGGCAAATGGTCCCACAAAGTTCCTCCTCTTCTCTGGTGATGTCTCCACCTTCTTGCCAAGGTCATCACGTAAGGTACAATGCAGAAGCAGGACCAGCGCTAGCATTCAGAGTTAAGGTACAATTTCCTAACTCTGTCAGATCTAAATTGGAAAAACCGCACTAATGTCCATACAGTGCTCTAAAATAACAGTGTAAGACAGCAAAATAACAGTGCAAAGCAGCGATTTAACCATGTGATATCAGCACAGTAAACAAATATAAACCAATAAAGTCACGCTATATATAAATTATTTTAAAAATGCAATATAATGAATAGAGTCCACATGAAATGGTAAAAAAATATTAAAGCAATCTTCTTTAAAAGTTTATTCAGAGCTCCTGCACCTCAAGTAAAAAAGACTCTTTATGTGAATACTACCCCCTCTGATAATAAGGGTGCTTACCAGATCGTATTGACCTTCTATCTCTAGAAAGGTCAAGGAATCAATAGTCACAACCAAGCAATAGTCACAACCATCAGTGAGATGTTGTATGTCCCTCTTTGGACCTTGGACCATCTCTCCTCACCTGCAGACCAGCCACATAAATTCCCATGGACGAATGTATATAGGGAAAGAGATGCTTCAATAGTGTAAAATAGTTTACTAGTTTATTAAACCAATTAAAACTTGCACTTACATCCAATAAGAGATATAAATGCCAACTGTACAGTTTTTCCTGTCGGCAAGATTAAGATGAAGAAGACTGCTTTAATATTTGTTCACCGTTTCATGTGGACACTTTTCATGAAATTGGCATTTTTTTAAATAATTTATATGTAGCGCAACACTATTGATTTATATTACAACCTCCTAACTGACTCTGGTCTCTCTATCCTTTCCCTGCAACAGCTTCCAATACACCACTATGGCTGCTGCCTTTTATATTGAGGGGGGTTGGCACATAACAAAGCCCCCATTATTTGCTATTCTATGTCAGCTCACCTACTGTAATTCCAAAGGCCCTTGCAATGAATTATGATTACAAAGCATTCAGCCTGTAAAATCCCGCATTAGTTCAACAGGACCACAAACAAGCAGGGTTTGCCTCATCCTCATAGTAGACCTCAACCCAGTGGCGGCTGGTGAAGTTTTCGGATGGGGGCGCCAGACGTCGCCCTTCCTTTTTGACCCTTCTCACTTGGTGGAAATGGGCGTGGTTTCAGCGAAATAGTGGGCGTGACTCTGAGGTGGTGTGGTTAGTGTCTGAGATGAACGAGGGATGGAGGGAGAGGGAGAGAGGGATGGAGGGACAGCAGGCCCAGATCCTACACAACAATATAAATATGTGTATTCTAGAAAGTTTAACAATCAGCAGATAAAGATAGCGCTTCAAACACCCCGGCACCATGGTTGTGTCAGGATGATTGAAGCTCATTATTTCTGTTATTACATTTTAATATAAAATGAAATCATTCAACTCACCATAATGCAGAATCAGTGGGAGCCCTGAGCGTGTCACTAGACACGTCGCCTGCCACCAGATGCCATCAGGTGTCCCCAGCGCAGTCACTCCTTACATCAGGTGCCCCCAGTGGAGTCCCTCCTTACATGCAGCCTGTGTCACATAAAATGCAGCAGCCTGTGTCCCACGAAATGCAGCAGCCTGTGTCACCACCAATTGCAGCAGCATGTGTCACCACCAAATTGCAGCAGCATGTGTCACCACCAAATTGCAGCAGCATGTGTCACCACCAATTGCAGCAGCATGTGTCACCACCAAATTGCAGCAGCATGTGTCACCACCAAATTGCAGCAGCACGTGTCACCACCAATTGCAGCAGCATGTGTCACCACCATATTGCAGCAGCATGTGTCACCACCAAATTGCAGCAGCATGTGTCACCACCAATTGCAGCAGCATGTGTCACCACCAATTGCAGCAGCATGTGTCACCACCAAATTGCAGCAGCCTGTGTCACCACCAAATTGCAGCAGCATGTGTCACCACCAAATGCAGCAGCATGTGTCACCACCAATTGCAGCAGCATGTGTCACCACCAAATTGCAGCAGCGTGTGTCACCACCAAATTGCAGCAGCATGTGTCACCACCAATTGCAGCAGCATGTGTCACCACCAAATTGCAGCAGCGTGTGTCACCACCAAATGCAGCAGCATGTGTCACCACCAATTGCAGCAGCATGTGTCACCACCAAATTGCAGCAGCATGTGTCACCACCAAATTGCAGCAGCGTGTGTCACCACCAAATTGCAGCAGCGTGTGTCACCACCAAATTGCAGCAGCGTGTGTCACCACCAAATTGCAGCAGCGTGTGTCACCGCCAATTGCAGCAGCATGTGTCACCACCAATTGCAGTAGAATGTGTCACCACCAAATTGCAGCAGCATGTGTCACCACCAATTGCAGCAGCATGTGTCACCACCAATTGCAGCAGCATGTGTCACCACCAAATTGCAGCAGAATGTGTCACCACCAAATTGCAGCAGCATGTGTCACCACCAAATTGCAGCAGCATGTGTCACCACTAAATTGCAGCAGCATGTGTCACCAAATTGCAGCAGCATGTGTTACCACTAAATTGCAGCAGCATGTGTCACCAAATTGCAGCAGCATGTGTCACCACCAATTGCAGCAGCATGTGTCACCACCAAATTGCAGCAGCATGTGTCACCACCAAATTGCAGCAGCATGTGTCACCATCCAACCCCCCTCCCCCGGTTACTTACCTTTCTGTGTGCTGTCCTCTCCAGCGGTGTCTCCTGTGGAGAGGTCTGTTCCTCTCATACTTCCTGTTTCCGCTCTCCTGGGCGCAATTGGAGAGAGAAACAGGAAGTGACATCATACTCAGATGTCAATCAACCCGCCCGGTCATAGTAATAGTAATAGATACTAGCGCCAGGTGGGAGCTACTCGGCGCTTCAGAAATACCTAAATACCCGCAATCCCGTGATTGCATAGACGTGGCGCTTCCCATAAGTGCACTGTGTCCGGCGTCGCACTGTGTCCGGCGTCCGAACACAGTGCACTTAAGAACCTTTTTTTGTATTTTTTTTTTTAAAGGGCCAGCATTAAAAAAAAAATGATTTTTTGACATTTTTTTTGTTTTTTTGGGACTGCCTGGAGGGGGGGGGGCGCCCAGGTGCTCCCTATGGATGGGCCGCCACTGGCTCAACCCAAACTTAATTCATAGAAGTAATGTATCAATTCTTTCTCTGATGGTATTAGCTCCAAAAGTAGTAGTGTGAAGTATGATGGAAAGACTTTTTGTGGTTCACATTGACATCCATGACTACAGATAGACACCTGACTCTTGTTTTCATTTTTACAAAATTTTTATTGAAGAACATGAATACAAATGTGTTTATATCAACATACATGGACTGATTTACTAAAGAAGTACACACTATGTATAGCCAAAACATGTTTTTTTGGATAAAGTTGGAAAGAATTAAAACACCTAATTTTTTCTTTGATTTATTTATTTTTTTTGCCATCTGGGTACCATTTGGGAAATTTCTCTTCACTTCTTGTCAAAGAGATGCAATAGGAAGTTAGAGGAAATCTTCAAAAGTGAGGGGTATTTTCCGCTTAGATATTCGTTTCCATTGAAATATTTAGCCCAATTTTTTTTTGGTACAGTCATCACCAGTACAAAGAGAGAGGTGAATCTCCCCAAAGGGGGCACAGACAGCAATAAAAACTTGAATATCAAGTGATTTTTAGTAAAATACTCAGAATCAAATCACTTGACTAAAAAATTCAGTAGCTTTAATAGATATAAATTACCACTGTTTAAAATTAGGGATGGGCTGTCTGTTCCGGTCGAACATGAGTTTGACTCGAACATTGGCTGTTTGCCCGTTCGCCGAATAGCGAACAATTTGGGGTGTTTGCGGCAAATTCGAAAGCCGAGGAACACCCTTTAAAAGTCTATGGGAGAAATCAAAAGTGATCATTTTAAAGGTTAATATGCAAGCTATTGTCATAAAAAGTGTTTGGGGACCCGGGTCCTGCCCCGGGGGACATGTATCAATGCAAAAAATGTTTTAAAAACGGCTGTTTTTTCGGGAGCAGTGATTTTAATGATGCTTAAAGTGAAACAATAAAAGTGAAATATTCCTTTAAATTTTGTACCTGGGGGGTGTCTATAGTGTGCCTGTAAAGTAGCGCATGTTTCCCGTGTTTAGAACAGTCCCTGCACAGTATGACATTTCTAAAGGAAAAAAGTCATTTAAAACTACTCGCAGCTATTAATGAATTGTCGGGTCTCTGCAATACAGATAAAAGTCATTGAAAAAACTCATGGGATCCCCCCTCCAGTCCATTACCAGGCCCTTTGGGTCTGGTATGAATATTAAGGGGGACCCCGAACCAAATTTTTTTTTTTTTAATTCATGGGGGTCCCCCTAAATTCCATACCAGGCCCTTCAGGTCTGGTATGGATATTAAGGGGAACCCCGTGCCAAAATTTTTTAAAAAATGGCATGGGGGTCCCCCTCAAAATCCATACCAGACCACGCAACCTGGCAGGCCGCAGGAGAAGAGGGGGGGACAAGAGATATCCTCCCCATGTTGAGGGCATGTGGCCTGGTATGGTTCAGGAGGGGGGGGCGCTCTCTCGTCCCCCCCCTCTTTTCCTGGAGCCTGCCAGGTTGCGTGCTTGGATAAGGGTCTGGTATAGATTTTGAGGGGGACCCCCACGCCATTTTTTTAAAAATTTTGGCGCGAGGTTCCCCTTAATATCCATACCACACCTGAAGGGCCTGGTATGGAATTTAAGGGGACCCGCATGCATTTTTTTTAAATTTTGGTTCGGGGTTCCCCTTAATATTCATACCAGACCCAAAGGGCCTGGTAATGGACTGGAGGGGGGATCCCATGAGTTTTTTTCAATGACTTTTATCTGTATTGCAGAGACCCGACAATTCATTAATAGCTGCGAGTAGTTTTAAATGACTTTTTTCCTTTAGAAATGTCATACTGTGCAGGGACTGTTCTAAACACGGGAAACATGCGCTACTTTACAGGCATACTATAGACACCCCCCAGGTACGAAATTTAAAGGAATATTTCACTTTTATTGTTTTACCTTAAGCATTATTAATATCACTGCTCCCCCAAAAATGGCAGTTTTTAAAACTTTTTTTTGCATTGATACATGTCCCCTGGGGCAGGACCCAGGTCCCCAAACACTTTTTATGACAATAACTTGCATATAAGCCTTTAAAATTAGCACTTTTGATTATTCATGTTTGTGTCCCATAGACTTTAACAGTGTTTGCGTGTTCACACAAATTTTTTGCCTGTTCGCATGTTCTGGATGCGAACCAAACAGGGGGTGTTCGGATCATCCCTATTTATAACTAATAAAGTGGAATTCAAACCTAACACTAATTATTCTTTAAAATGCCACCCCCATCTATCCTGTCTACCCTGTAAAAAAAACCTGTATACTTACCTTTATTTTTTCTGCTCAGGTCCAGTCTGTTGATTCGGCAGCTCCAGTTCCCATGTGTCAGGAAGCGCTCAACAGCAGCTGGGAATTCTGAGAGCAGTGACATCACCCATAGGTTCCCATAGCCCAGCCATTGTCGGTGCTCCCTCCTCTCCCCAGCATCAGCCACTTACTGACACAGAGTAGCCAGAGCTGCAGGATCACGTGACCTGAGTGGATTAAAGAAGGGTAAGTATACAGATCTTTTTTTACACAGGGTAGGCAGGATAGGTGGGAGGACTGCGATGGATCATTTTAGAGAATAGTTTAGTGTTAGGCTAAATTCCACTTTAACACTAGAGGCAATACCACGATCTGTTACAAAGTACAGATACAACATCCTTCCATTGTGGTTAGAATCCAACAATTAACCCCTTGGTGCCGGCCACATGCACATATGCAACCGCTCAACGCCTGGTGCTTGGCGCTGAGGGGCCACATATTTGCAAGAATTGCTGCCCAAACAGCTGTGTCAAGAGCGCATGTGCTGCATGATCCCTACAGTTACCAACACCTAACTTAAAGCTTCTGATCATTGCTTGCGATCTGGAAGACAGCCAATCACGGCGAACATGTGCTCCTAAGCACCGCCCCGCCTCCTGGCATCATAAACCTCGTAGCCTCCCTGGCGGTTTTCCCGAGTGTGGCTCGGGGTTAAAATTCAGGACCATTAGCGGTAACCCCGAGCCACACTCGGGATTACATCGCAGGATCCTGGTGTGGCTTTACTTACCTTGTCCCTGGGATCCTGCGATGTCCCCCGCAGTGTCCGAGGGCTGTGTCCTCCTCCGAAGCCTCTCCATGCCAGGCTCCGTTCCCTGCGAGCGTCGCGACGCACGGGGGCGGAGCCTGGTGGCAAATTTAAAAAATTGTGAAAATCATAACACATACAGTACTGTAATCTTACAGATTACAGTACTGTATGAAATGATTTCACATCCCTTTTGTCCCCAGTGCTTTGGCCCATGCCCTGCATGCAGTTTAATGTTATATATACTGTTCTTTCTGCCTGGAAACTGGAGATTGTCCATAGCAACCAAAAAGTGTCCCTTTACGTCAAAAGTGGCTTTAGACCAGCTATAAAACAGCGATAGTAAATTAGAACACTTGCAGAATTGAGCGATAGTGAATCGTGGGGAAATTTATTTTATTATTATTTATTTTATTTTTTTTAATTATTTATTTTTATTTATTATATTATAATTTATGTTTTTGTGTTTCAAACTTTATCATACCGGGGATATCTACTAGACTCTTGTTTGGACAGATTTAAGTGTGTTATTGTTAAGAATTACAGACCTACAATATAAAACGCCAAATTTCCATGCAAAATAATTGTACCGCTTTCAGCACCTAAAATCAGAAAGAATCATACCGCCAGGGAGGTTAAAGGGCCAGGAAGCTTAAAGAATTTAATAAATTGAGCGAAGATTCCCAACTCATTTAGTAATTCTGCCACAACAAGCCAATACAGTACATATAGACATATACAAGAGGTATTCAAAGGCAGCCAAGTAAATATACAGTACATCTATGTCATACTGGTAAAAATTACATACACCGTAGGTTAGGTTGAAAAAAGACACAAGTCCATCAAGTCCAACCTATGTGTGTGATTATAAAAGCTAACAAATACACATATATTACAGTTTGGATATATGACTTATCAAAGAAGCAAAGCCCATGTCTTGTTATTTAGACTGAGATTTTATTTAGTTCATGTATCAGTGATAAAATCATTAAAACATTAGGAACGTCGGATCTATTCCTGATTGCTCTGTTATACATTATTGTAGATTAGAGGATTAATTTTGCTATCTGGAGCTCAGGAGCCCAACAGAAGGCCCACTGTGCCCAATTCAGATATGGAACAGCATGCTGAGAGCCATCCACTGACCAGTTGCAGACCATCCCTCCTCCATATTGAAGTTAAAACAGAAATGTTAACAAAAATCCTGGTTTCGTGAATTAAAAAAAAAAAAAGTATCCCCATTAATTTACAGGCTCCAAATTATAGGTTGAGAGCTTTGAATGACATTTGCATTAATTGCATATGTGTAAAAAAAAATGCATAAGTGAGCTAATGTCATTCAGAACTTTAACAATTCCAAACCTGTGAAAATATCAGAGCTTTAAAAGTGAATCTGTGCTTTGCTCATGCAGGCCAAATCAACAGATATTCTTTTATTCTCCTCCTCTCCAGTCTCATATACTCCCTGCCACTCTGTTCATTAAAGGAGAGAGAAAGAAAAATCCTATGTACGCTATGAGCCAATGCAGTTGTAGCTTACTAAGTGCTAATTGGCTTGGTGCTGTGTAAGGGTGGAGAGTGAGTCACCAATAAGTACTGAGTATTTCAGTTGAAATGGAGAGCAGGGGAGAGAAGGAAAGGAAAGTATGCACGGGGGAGATTGAAAAGTTCAGCTTTTTCCCCAAACAAGCATGTGGCACCACTTATTATTACCCCTCCGACATATCTTCCAGTTTCCTTACAAGACTAAACATCTTTCATACCATGCCTTTGCTTCCTCTTTTCTCAAACGTTCTTCCAGTTCTCTCACCTGTCTATCATTTTCTTTCTCTTCCATGTCTCTCACTTTAGACTGTGACTCTTCCAGTTCTCTCTTTAGCATCCTCACCTGCCTATCATTCTCTTCTTTCTCTTCCTTGATTTGCTCAGCCACGTTCTTAGCAAATATGTCAAGCGCGTCCCGCTTCCCCCTTTGCTGGATGACATGTTCTGTGTCGTTTATACAAACTTGCAGGAAGCGGATGAATTGATCATCACCCTCTCGGCTCCTTGTTGGGCTGTTTTCAGTGTAATTCTCCAGACAAATTCTGTTAGTGCACCCCATCTCTCCAAATTTTGTTATGAATGCTGCGCCATTTCCAGATCCGGTGTTTGGGGGGCCTACATTGGTGATCACAACGATAGGTGAGATTTCTGTTTATGAAGACAAAATGACAAAACATTAAAATGTGTGTGCAGCCAAAACTTTTTTTTTGGGTTAGAGTAGAGAAGAGTTGAAACTCCTGTCAGTTTATTTTTTGCCGTCTGTGTTTCATTGAGGAGATTTTCTTGCAATCGGGTATAAGAAATTCCTACGAATGAGGAGAATTTCCCTCTTATTGTCACCAGAACAGGTGTCTCCTTTGCAGGGGAGTACCTACGGATCATGGGGCCTCTTTTTTTAAAATCTGTTTATTAATGTAATAAACACAAACCAAAATAACATTTAGACAAACAAGACAAGGCCAGTACATATCTTGATGGTGAAACCCTCATGGATAAACATCACATTGAGCAAGGAACAAGATACAAGTAAAAAGGGCTACGCCATGTATTTTGAGGGTGCTGCTCATACTATCAGACATTATTACATGAAAAACAACAAAGTAAAAAAAATACATATAAGAGATGTTAGATAAACTAACTAGGCTTATTAAGTAGGATGTCTTTGCGACATGTCCGAGGCGGTCTAGGGCTCTGCTAACCATTAATGCCATACCTTGCCATATTTTTTTAGGGCAATCTCTATTTGTGTAGGTGTCTTTGTTCAGAGGTAGGCTGTTATTCACAAGTTGTTTCCAAAAGGAGAGGTATAGGTGAGAGAGTTTTTTTCACTGCATTGTGATGGTCTTCCTGGTATAAAACAGGAGGGGACTAACCAGAGTTCGCTTCGTTACAGTTAGAACTAGATTGTTAACAAGGCCTAACAAGCAAACACCCATAGAGGGTTGTATTGAGATAGATGTAACTAGGTTAATCAAGCCCCTCCTCCCAATATCCCACAACACTAGGACAGGAAAAAAATATGTGGGAGAAATCTCCCGGAGAGTTACCGCACCTCCAACACTCAGATGAACTGGATGGGTTCATCTTGTGGAGTCTGTAGGGGGTTAAGTAGGCTTTGTGTACTATTTTAAATTGTACGAGTTGATCACGTAATGAGACCAAAGTATGGAAGGAGAGATCCCAAATATCATCCCAATTATCGTTGTCCAATTCCAGAATGTTGCGCTGCCAATGGGTCCAAAGCCCTTCTAAGGGGGGTAAGGACACAAAAATTAAATGGGAGTAGAGATGAGAGGTAGGTTTCTCATCACACTCTGAGCGGAGCAACAGCTTTAATTCCGAATAGACAACCATACAGGAGGATTGCGGGAATTGAGTGGTGAAGGCATGAGTGAGCTGTAGATAGCGAAAAAGATAGTGAGACCCATAGGAGAGAATAGACGGAGGGGATGCATGACTATGGGAGGAACAGGGGTCAGGGAACGGTCAGCCAGGTCAGTGGTGGGGCACAGGTTCAGCTCTTACCTGATTGGAGGTAGAAGTCGGTGGGGGCTGGATTCAGAGGTTGGGGTCCGGTGTAGGGGGTGGATTCTGCATCATTCTGAAAAGTTTGGAGAGGAGACATCTTCTTGGGACATCCGTGCTGGTCACCTGCAGGTAGACAGACAGGGAGATGAGTGAGCTAGAGGCCTTGTTAGCTCAGGTCAGGGCCGCAGCAGTCGAACGGGGCCCTCAGTGGCTGCAGCAGCAGCTGGCTGACGTACTTAGGGGGTCGGGATCTTCTACTTCACCTGTCCCTTCTTCCCCGGGGAGGAAACGAGCTAGAAAGGTGCGCCCGCCGGAGCGCCTGAGCCCATCTCCTGTCCCTAAGGCTCAACGAGCGAGAAGGAGCCCCTGTCCCAGGGACCCTCCAGGGCTCACTGTGGGGCTGCCTGCTCATGCCTCCGGTGTGGACCCTGGGAGGAATCCTACCCCACGGCGCTCTTCTACTGCTCGCAGCTCAGGCCGGAGCATGCGGCAGCCCTCCCCCTCCCCCCCCCGTGTAGATGTCCTGTGTGGGAGGGCTGCTCAGCGGGGGAGACGCAGCGGGATGCGCAGTGGGGGGCGTCCCTGCCCCTCAGCTGTCCAGAGAGAGAAGGATGCCCAGGCTTCAGGGATACTCACTGGGGGGGTGCCGTCATCGTCCCCCGCCAGCCGCCGACACAGGGCTCCGGAGCGTTCGGCTCCCTCTGCCACTGCTGCGCAGAGCGGAGCTCAGCTGGATGAGATTTCTGTAACGAACAGCGGTGGGGTGGGAGCGCCCTCTGCTGGTTCACCATCCACATCGCAGGCGGGACGTCACAGCAGAATGAGTGTGAAGGCCCAGGCTGGGGGACACGCCCCCTTAAAGAGACAGCGCGTCCCTGCTGCAGCTGGGGGTACTACTGTGCCCAGCAGCTCTTCCATGGAGAGAACAGAGCCCGGGGCTGAAGAGGAGGCTTCCAGGAGCCCTGAGGAGGAGCCGCTTGTGCAAATGAGGCAGGGGACGTCGCCGAGGCAAGATTCTTCGGCTGAGTCCGGTGAGCTCACCAGCGCGGATGAAGACGATCGATCGGTCGGGAGGCGTCCTGCTTTGCGGAGCCAGCTGGGATCCGGACGAACGGCTAGTCGTGTGGCGGTTCGGCTGCAGCCTGGTAAGTCGCCAATTTTACCTTTACATACTAGTCAGATGGGGGGGGTTAATTTGGGGGTTTCCTCAGAGGTTAGTTCAGTGCCAGGAGTGGTGGGTGGAGATGCGGGTGCTGCGCCGGTTTTGTCCGCATTTTTTGCAGGCTTTCGGGAGTTATTGGCCCGTTTTGATCCGGCGGGGTCTTCTTTAGCATCTCAGGGGCCCGTTGGGGCATGGGCTCCCGCTGCCGCCTGCGTGGACTCTGTGGTTCCTCGCACACCCCCCCCAGCAGAGCCGCTTGCGGTAGCGGTATCCGGGGCGGGGGGGTCATCCGGGGTTAGCGTGACGTCGGCGTCGCAGACGGAGGTGACTGGGGTGGACGCGAATAAAGGGAAGGAGTCCTCTGAGGATAAGGTGCGGTTGGCGGATGCGGCGAAGTGCGAGATTTATGTGTGCTTTGAGGGCCCACTGGGAGTGCATCTAAAGCAAGATGTACGGGAAAAGATCTGGAAAGGGGAATATGTTGAAATATTCTCTCTTTTGCCGTTAGAAAAATTTAATATCGACAAGGGTAAGGCGGACGAAAGCAAGAAGGAGGAGGAGGAGAAGCGACGCTGGAGGCTTATTCCTCGCACTTTTGGGAATTGGCTTCAGGCGTTTGCCATTTTGGCTAGCGTAATTGGCGAAAAAGCACCAGAGAATTGTTCTCCGCTTTTTTGTTATCTGGATGCCATCGGGGAGGCTTATCGAACTTATGGGGGAATTGCTTGGCTACGCTATGACGAGCAGTTCCGCCAGCGCAAGGCTTTGCGTCCGGGCTTGCGATGGGACCATAAGGACATTGGGCTTTGGATGAAGCTTATGTCACAGGCGAGGGTTTCGGGACAGCCCTTTCTCGGAGGGGCCGGCGGTTCAGGTGCCGCTGGACAGTCGGCCACACAGCGAAAGGGAATTTGCTGGCAGTTTAACGAGGGGTCGTGCCGTTTTGGCGCGAACTGTCGTTTCCGTCACGAGTGCTCTGGTTGCGGGGGCTCCCACAGTTATGCCAAGTGTTTCAAAAAAGGAAAGTCCCAACCCGTTGAGTCGGCCTCAAAAAGGGAGGACGCCAGTAAACCTTCCCGAGATGGTACCGTATCTAGATAGATATCCGCGACGGGAGGCGGCAAGTTTTTTGGCTGATGGTTTTGCCCATGGTTTTCGGATCCCGTGTTCGGGACCTGTGGCCCCGTCTCCACGGGCTCAAAATTTGAAATCAGCGCGCCAATTTTCCCAGGTTGTTTCGGACAAACTGGCAAAAGAGGTGGAACTCGGGAGAATGGCCGGACCATTCGCTCAACCCCCCCGTTTTGTTTTTACACGTTTCTCCCCTTGGGGTGGTGCCCAAAAGGGAACCCAACAAATTCCGGTTAATTCATCATTTGTCGTATCCGAAGGGGACTTCGGTGAATGATGCTATTTCTCCGGAGCTTTCTTCGGTGTCTTACACCTCCTTTGATGCCGCGGTTGGTTGGGTTCAACGGTTTGGCCAAGGTTCATTGATGGCGAAGACGGATATAGAATCCGCTTTTCGTCTGCTGCCGGTGCATCCGGACAGTCAACATTTGCTTGGCTGCTGTTGGGATGGGCAGTTTTATATGGACCGTTGTTTGCCGATGGGCTGTTCCATCTCTTGCGCATATTTTGAGGTGTTTAGCACCTTTGTGGAATGGGTAGTTAGGGAAGAGACTCAGTTGAGGTCGGTGCTGCACTATCTCGACGATTTTCTTTGCATCGGCCCACCGGATTCCTCAGTTTGTTCAGTGCTGTTACACACTTTGGAATCTATTGCGTCACGTTTTGGAATTCCTTTAGCGCCGGGTAAGATGGAAGGTCCTTCTACAGTCATGCAGTTTTTGGGCATTGTCATTGACACGCGTCTGATGGAATGTCGTCTCCCGAACGACAAACTGGAGGACTTGCGTCAAGGGGTGGCGGAGGCTGAGGCGGCGAGGAAGGTCAGGCTTAGGCAGTTGCAGTCGTTATTGGGTAAGCTTAATTTCGCCTGCCGCATCATGCCTATGGGACGCATCTTTAGTCGTCGTTTATGTGCCGCCACTGCGGGTGTACTGAAGCCGCATCACTTCATCAGGCTTTCGCGTGAGCTGAAGGCCGATTTGAGGGTTTGGGGTGAGTTTTTGTCCACATACAATGGCAGGTCTTTATGGATGGCGCCGGTTGTGGCAGCCTCTGACCTGGATATTTTCACTGATGCAGCTGGTAGTTCTGGTTTTGGGGCTTTCTGCCAAGGGGCTTGGTGCGCGGCGGTGTGGCCAGAAGAATGGAGTTCGGCGGGGTTCTTACGTAATTTAGTGTTACTGGAACTATTTCCGATTGTAGTGGCGGTTGAAATCTGGGGCTACAAATTTCGGGATAGGCGGATCTGTTTTCACTGTGACAATTTGGGGGTGGTGGAGGTTATAACGCGCTTGTCCGCTTCTTCTCCGCCAGTGGTGCGCTTGTTGCAGCACTTGGTTTTAAAGTGCTTAAGCTTGAATTGTTTTGTACAAGCTGTTCATGTCCCGGGGGTTTTGAATTCCATTGCCGATTCTTTGTCTCGTTTCCAGTGGGAGAGGTTCCGGAGGTTGGCGCCGGAGTCGGAGCAACTGGGGGTTCCTTGTCCCGACAGGCTGTGGAGACTGGCATTGGAGTAGCTGAGGAGCTGTTACGTCGATCGGTGACTGGGGGTACGTGGGCGGCGTACTCGTCGGTATGGGGTGAGTGGTCTACCCTGGTAAGTTCGGTTGGGGGGGGGGTTTCATCACATGATCACGTGGCTTTGTTGCTGTATTTTATTGGGACGGGATTTACACAAGGCAAGTCAGTGTCCAAAATGAACAAGAGTTTAGCTGCCCTAGCTTTTCTATTTAGGATGCAGGGCCTGCAGGACATGACAAAGGATTTTAGGGTGCGTCAGGCCATGAAGGGGTTTCGGCGGGGGAGAGTACTGCCAGATACGAGGCGCCCGGTCTCGTTTGAGTTGCTTCAAGAGTTGGTGGAGCTGTTGCCTGGGGTTTGTACGTCTGTTTATGAGGTGAGGCTTTTCAATGTGGCTTTTGCGTTAGCATTTTTTGGAGCGTTGCGCATTGGGGAACTAGTTAGCAAGAACAGGTGTGGAGTAGGGGGGTTAAGTTTGAAGGACGTGACCCTGTCTGGGGATTGTGTTCGGATTCATATTGGCAAGTCTAAAACTGATCAATTGGGAAAAGGGGTTTCCGTGTCGTTGTTTCGGGTGCTGCCGGAATCGGTTTGCCCGGTTTCCTCGGTGCAACGATATCTTGGGGTTAGGGGGTGGAGGCCGGGAACCTTTTTGATGCACAAGGATGGCTCATCCTTGTCGCGTTTTCAATTTTTGTCAGTTTTTCGACGTTGTTTGGAAAAGGCGGGCAGGGAGGTTTCCCAGTTTAATACTCACTCCTTTCGTGTGGGGGCAGCCACAGAAGCGGCTAGGTGGGGTTTGGGTTCGCAGGTAGTGAGACGCATAGGGAGGTGGGAGTCTGATCGTTTTAAGATTTATGTTCGCCCTCATTTGCTTTGAAGTTGCATTGAGTATGGGGGTGTGGTTTTATGTTCCTTTTTTATGTTTCTTTCAGATCTTCCTCCTGGCCTGGTCTGGATTCTGGGGGATTCATACGTGTTCTGGGGGGCTGTTAGGGCTGATGTGCGTCCTGAAGGGAGGCAACTGGGCATTTCTCGGAGTGAGGCTGTCTTAAAATGGTTGGGTATCCGTGGAATGATGTGGGGCCAAGTCCTTCCTGAATTTCACTATTTTTCCAGAATTGACAGACCCCCAGATGTTCTAGTTTTACAGGCAGGGGGCAATGATTTAGGGGTGCGGGCTGCCAGGGATCTGGTGAGGGATATCAAATTTGATATTTTGCGCCTGCTACGTGATTTTCCTGGCTGCATTATTGTGTGGTCAGATATTGTTGCAAGAAAAGTGTGGCGGTTCGCCCGCTCCGTAAGCAGGGTTAACAAAGCCAGAATTAAGTTGAATAGGGAGGTTGGGAGGTTTGTGGCCCGGCTCGGGGGCATAGTAGTTCGACACAGGGAGCTGGAGGATCAGTCTGTTCGCTATTGGCGAGACGACGGTGTTCACTTAAATGCAGTGGGCATAGACATATGGTCCTTGGACCTTCAGGAGGGTGTGGCAAGAGCGTTGCAGGTGTGGAGGGATTCGCTTGAATGAGGTTGTCAATCAAGCTCACGTGGCGGTTCAAGGGGTCTTTGGGTGTCAATACAAATTTTACATGGTCACAGGAGTAGTGGGGGCCCATCTAAGGATGGCGCTTACATTTGTTAGCGGTGGTTCTCCCAGGAGATAAATCCCCTGGGGGAGGGGAATATGGAGTTAGTTGTGATGTCCGAGTGTCCTCGAGCCTGTTGGGGCACAGCTGAGGATGTAGACCGTTTACAGTTATAAAGTGTGCCTTTTTTAAGATACCCAAAGACCTCTTGCTGTTGGACATTATTTTGTTATTTGTTTCATGTTCTTTTTGTTATTTATTATTTGGTTAATAAATTGGCTGCTGTGGCCTTATAAAACCCATGTCACGCAGTCTGTGTCTTTAATTTAATGTTAAGACCCAAGGTTGACGAATCCTTTAGTCAAGTGAGACCCGTAGGAGAGAATAGACGGAGGGGATGCATGACTATGGGAGGAACAGGGGTCAGGGAACGGTCAGCCAGGTCAGTGGTGGGGCACAGGTTCAGCTCTTACCTGATTGGAGGTAGAAGTCGGTGGGGGCTGGATTCAGAGGTTGGGGTCCGGTGTAGGGGGTGGATTCTGCATCATTCTGAAAAGTTTGGAGAGGAGACATCTTCCCACCCTCCCGCCCTGGTGTTAGGAGTAAGCAGTCTGGATAGGTATGGGTTGTATTGGTATTTTATGAATACGGGTGAAGGTGTTTGTGTCATTCAACCTTATTTTTCAAAAAAAAAAAAAAAAAAAAAAATATCTAATAAGGAAAACAAAGAATAATTAAAAAAAAAAAAAAAAAAAAATAATAATAATAATAAATAAAATGAAAAATAAATTTAAAAAAAAAAAAAAAATATATATATATAACTCACGTTGTTTACGGTAAAATGTAATGTTGTGGTGTATTTTAAACTTGTCACAGCAGTTGGCGGTTCAAGGGGTCTTTGGGTGTCAATACAAATTTTACATGGTCACAGGAGTAGTGGGGGCCCATCTAAGGATGGCGCTTACATTTGTTAGCGGTGGTTCTCCCAGGAGATAAATCCCCTGGGGGAGGGGAATATGGAGTTAGTTGTGATGTCCGAGTGTCCTCGAGCCTGTTGGGGCACAGCTGAGGATGTAGACCGTTTACAGTTATAAAGTGTGCCTTTTTTAAGATACCCAAAGACCTCTTGCTGTTGGACATTATTTTGTTATTTGTTTCATGTTCTTTTTGTTATTTATTATTTGGTTAATAAATTGGCTGCTGTGGCCTTATAAAACCCATGTCACGCAGTCTGTGTCTTTAATTTAATGTTAAGACCCAAGGTTGACGAATCCTTTAGTCAAGTTTGTGGAAATATTACAATTGGAGGAGAGTTGAGAGAGGGGAACTAAAGAATGTTGCGAAACCACTTGAGAAATCATCTTAATATTATACTTAGTCCAAGCATATGGATCTGGTAGCACTGTGGTCATCAACCCTGTCCTCAGGGCCCACTAACAGGCCAGGTTTTATGTATTACCTTTGGGAGATGCAGACTAGAATACTGCAATCACTGAGCAGCAAATGATATCATCTTGCAAACCTGGCCTGTTAGTGGGCCCTGAGGACAGGGTTGATTACCACTGTGGTAGCATATAGAAATGGGGCAGGGTAACACAACCCTTCCATATAAAAAATTCCTTTATATAAATAGAGGTTGTCCAAATAAATATAACAGAATATGGGATAGATGGTTACAAGAGTCTACGACATGCACATAAATGGTGCTTATCCTGATACTTACTAAGTATGAGTGTGGAAGTGTACGGATTATATCAGAACCTAAAGCACTAACTATATGATAGAAATATATGTGTATCATGTTCTTTGTGAACGGAATATCTTCTGTATGATGTTAAGCATGTGTACCAATGCTCTCCATGTATTATGTACAATCTTGCAAATAAAAAGTTTGTTACACGGTAAAAAAAAAGAAATGGGGCAGGGTAGGGTTAAGCCATATTGGAGCATTTGGGGATCACAGCCAATTTCTGATAGCCCTCACAGGCTAGACCCTCTCTCCAGGCACGCAAAGTAGTAAGCAAGGAAGGAGTTAGGGCATAGGGGACCTGTAGACCTCTAAATTTAAGAAATTGAGGGCTTCCAGGGAGCAGACCACCGCAGCCTCCAAGAAAGTAGAAGGGTTAGATAAGTCAGGGTTCAGCCATTATGCCACTGTTACCAATTGAGTAGCCAAGAAATATTTATGGCAGTCAGGAAAGGCAAGGCCTCCCTGCGTGTTAGGACGCATTAAGGTGGTCAATTTATAACGTGGCGTTTGGGGACCAGGAGGACGGAGGAGAAAAGCTGATTCAGCTTTGCAAAAAAGGACTTTGGTATCCACTGTGGGGATTGCTGAAAAAAGTAGGTAAATTTAGGGATAACTTTAATATTTATAAAGTTAATACGTCCCAGTAAAGACAAGGGCAAGCTCTCCTCTGCCTTCAGCTTTATCTTTACCTCTTGGAGAACTGGAAGCAAATTTAAGGGAAGGAAATCTGAGGCCTGGTGGGAGAATACCACCCCTAAATAATTAAAGGTATCTATCCACTGCAAGGGAATAGTTGGGGAGGCCGTGTATCTAGCTGCATGGTCTACTGGAAATAATAGTGGCTGGGCTCAGTTTACCCTGAGTCCAATAACTGATCAAGGGGCCTAGTAGCAAAATTTTGATGGGACCCAGTGGCGACCTCCCTACTGTCATTTATCTTAACATAAAGTATGTCTGAATCAGGGCAAGTTGCAAAATACCTGCCAGTGCTATGGTTAGGGAATAGGGGGCATCAGTTGATGGAACTAAAGTGGTAATGGAACAAGGTTTGCCTTTTTGTGTGAATGAGTATAGATGGGTGCATGTATGGTGTGGATGTTGAGTTCATGGAAATATCCCTGCTGTATATAGCATTGTGATTTTAGGTTGTGGTGCCATACGAGGTCCACACTCATTACCCTTATGTGACCAGTGGTATACTTCATTCCTCCGTTGAGGAATTTGGTAAATATGATGTATAACTTTAACAGTTGGCCCCCGTTGGGCTATTGCACTTACTTTTATATTTTGTAAAAGAGATTTGTTTATGGATGCATTTGTACTATCTGAACCTGTAAACTATTTTCTACCAAAACAAATAAAAAAAACAATTTTGTAAAAAAAAAAGTGGTAATGGAACCCCTCGCATCACGGATACGCGAGGAGGCCAATATAACCGGGTTCAGACGCAGTACAGCTACTGATGTGGTGTCATTGTACGCTGATGATACCCTACTTTACCTGGGTGATACCCAGAGTGCCAGAGTACAGATAAAAATAGAGCAACAGGGTGGGAATTTGTATGAGGCGCATAGCATGTAAGCCAAGCGCCTCCACTCCCGATAATTGAAGAAAGAAGGAAGGTGGGACTTTGTGTGAGGCATGCATCCCTGGAGATATAGGGGGGGAGGTGCTGCGCTAACCAGAAGAAAGCTGTAAATCTCTGTCTGTGGTCAATTAATAAAATGACATAAAATCGCATAATAAATCGCATAAATAAGTATTGACACTAAAAAACATTCAAGTCTTAATAATCAGCATCATGTGTATGTGAAAAAAAGTGCATAAAAAATCCTTTTCAATTGGTATATACTAAGTAACAAAAAAATCGCATGTTAAATCGCATAAATAAGTGTTGACACTAAAAACATATAAATCTAGATAATCATGTGTTGGGGCACAAAGGGGCATAAACACTACTTCATGTGAATAATTCTAAATAAAAATACATAGAATAAATCAGAAATAACCATCAAAAACATATCCTTATAAATGGTGCAAAAAGTACAAAGTGCCAGTGCTTAAAGGTGATCTAGATATCGCGAATAAAACACATCAATCCAACGAGCAAACCTCTCTCCTAAGAGCACAGAACGAGTTCGCTGCTCGTAGGAGAGAGGTTTGCTCTGCATTGTTTTTATGTGAGTGCATCTACTTAAAGATTTTTTTTTTTTTTTTGCCACATCAGTTATCTTTATCCAGAGCCTGCCTCCAGAATGATACTCATATATGTCTCTAATCCAGTCACATCATTGTGGCCTTTCGAGGTTTTTTTTTTTCCTTTTTTTTTTTTTTTAAATTTAAATATTGTGTTACGATATGTGTTTCAGTGTATAGATAGTTACAGTAGTGCCACGATACAAAGCGCATAACATACATCTTATATCACAAAACCAGTTGGCCACATATCCTCTTGTTGCTATTGTACATATTTATGTATTATTACTTTTCTCTCTAATGAGCCCACCCCCCCGCCCCCCTGTGGCCCCCCCTTGTTAGACCCCCATAATTCCAAGGCACACCCAGTAGCCAGCATTGATTCTGTGCATTGTTCTCTCTCGGCTCTAAACTCTAAGCTGCTCCTAGCTCAGCCTCACCCCATTAGTAGGGAGGCAGGTATTCTCAACACTAGAGTAGCACTGGTAGCGGGCAAGGCATTGCTTGGACCCACAGGTTCCACATTCTCATAAACTTATTATAGTTGCCTGACCTAGTATAGAATGTTCTTTCACTCCACACTGTGGAGTTGACAGTTCCAATCCAATCTTCCGGGGTGGGGGGAGTTCTTGATTGCCAAGACTGTGCGATTAGTTTTCTGGCTTGAAACAGGCATCTTGCTACCGCTACCGCTGTGCTCCTGTCTCTCAGCCCATTATTAACATGTCCCAGCACACAGGTCTTAGGATCAAGCTCTAAGTTAATTTTAAACGTGGTGTTTATTTTCTTTAAAATCTCGGACCAATACCTGACTAATTTTGGGCACCTCCAGAGCATATGAATTAAATCGCCTGTTCTTCTGCATCTGGGGCACTCATCGTTGGTTCTGCGACCAAACATAAAAAGCTTTTTTGGTGTGTAGTAAGATCTGTGCAGCAGCATCAGGTGGGAGGCTTTTTGTGAGGGAGAGACCGACACCTCTGGTCCAAATTCCAGGATCCTTTTCCACTGTGTGTCCGTTATCTCCCTCACATCAGCCGCCCATCTGTCCCTGCCCCCAGGAAAGCCTACCTGCATGTTTATTTTCTTTATTAGTTGGGTGTATATCTCTGTGATTAACCCCTTAGAGGTCTCTGATTTGATTATTGTTTGTAATAGTGGGATCCTGCACCATGTGGGGGGTTGCCTACCAAGCTGCTTGCTCAAGGCGTGTCTAATCTGTAGGTAGCTATAAAATACACGATTTGGCAACCCGTGCTCATGCCTCAGTTCCTCAAAGGATTTCAGGGTGTCCCCCTCATATAACTGTATCAGCCAGCTTATCCCGCTCCTTTCCCACAACTTATTCCTATCAACAGATAGTAGTTCCTGCAAGTTCTTATTGTTCCAGATTGGCGAGTATTCTGAGGTTCCTTTATACCCCATTATTCGCTTGGCTGTCTGCCAAACCCTAGTAATCATTTTGAGTGTCGGAATCTCTCCTTGTAGTGAGTCTGCCTCCAGTGCTTCAACTAATGAACTATGTGGGCTTCCCTGTAAGATAAGTTGGACACTCTTACTTCCCCCTCCATCAGTGGCGCATCCACCAAGTTGTTGTAACTGGGCTGCCAGGAAATACTTAAAGATTTTTTAATAAAGCTTTACCTGGTTAATACATACTTCACTATCAAGTACCTTTGTCCTGCATATTCCTGTACATACATACCTGAGATGTGGAGTCTGAGCTAGGATCCGCGCTGGTCCAGGACCCCTGATAGGACCATAGCCACTTGTAATCAGCTGCCATTAAGATAACCCAACACCGGCAAGCGTGGATATAGGGACGCGATGGAGGCTCAGGACCTGTCGTTTTAGCTACAATTCATGCGGTTGACCTAGCACCGCTAGGTAAGGGGCCACTGCTTACATTAGTGTTTTATGCACGAAGAGGACACTGAGTGAATTGCATCCCAGGCACCCCACTGTTGTTTTATTGAATACACCAGAACTTGCTTTTGCACCTTCAATGACTTTTACACTGGCACTTTAAGTTTGCTGCACTTACTGGCATGTCATTGGTCATTTGTTTTGCAGGCCAGCACAATATATTTTATATCACTATTATTGCTACATTTATTTATATTATTTATTATCCATATTGCGTTGGATTGATGTGTTTTATTTGCGATATCTAGATCACCTTTAAGCACTGGCACTTTGTACGTTTTGCACCATTTATAAGGATATGTTTTTGATGGTTATTTCTGATTTATTCTATGTATTTTTATTTAGAATTATTCACATGAAGTAGTGTTTATGTCCCTTTGTGCACCAACACATGATTATCTAGATTTATATGTTTTTAGTGTCAACACTTATTTATGCTATTTAACATGCAATTTTTTTGTTATTTAGTATATACCAATTGAAAAGGATTTTTTATGCACTTTTTTCACATACACATGATGCTGATTATTAAGACTTGAATGTTTTTTAGTATCAACACTTATTTATGCAATTTATTATGCGATTTTATGTCATTTTATTAATTGACCACAGACAGAGATTTACAGCTTTCTTCTGGTTAGCGCAGCACCTCCCCCCCTATACCTCAGTTTGATTTTGGGCTTATGTCTGACCCTTGCTTCGGTGCATGCAGCTGTCCAGTCGCATACGTGCGTTTTTACTATTTTTCTGAGTTTTTCTTTTCTTTTCTTTTTCCAATTGGGTAGCGCAGGAATATTCTTATTACACATCCCTGGAGATAACATGATATTTTTATAATTGCATTATTACTTCATATATCAATTGGATTCTACCAACTAATCAGGGTTACAGTTATTTATTATGGAGACATGCCTTAATGAATTTGGTCCTTTATAATGCTTACAGTGTGAATTTATTATGTTATTGTATTATGTTATTATTATTGTTACATTTTATATACAATTAAACCATTGAATACCAATTGATGTTATGTAATGCTTTCATGCAACGTTTTTAGTTCTACTATTTTAGGTACCTGCCATATTCATTGCTATCGTGTTATCTCCAGGTATGCATGCCTCACACAAAGTCCCACCTTCCTTCTTTCTTCAATTATCGGGGATGGAGGCGCTTGGCTTTACATGCCCTGCGCCTCATACAAAGTCCCACCCTGTTGCTCTGTTTTTATCTTCATATAATAGGGATGGAAGCATGCACCCTTACCCATATAGACTACTTTAATGTTGGTACTCTCCATTGTTAATACAAACCTAGGTGTCTATTTTATTCAAACACTAACAAATATTTATATTGTCATCTAGATGTTTATGCCATTTTAGGTTCAGAGAAGCTTGGTTGTACAATGTTATTTTCCCACACTGTTACCCACAGTGTGTGTGCTTGGCTATGCTGTCTATATGTACTGGGCTATGGTGTGAATTGGGTTGGTTCTCCTCGGCCCTGTTTGCTCAGTCCCGGGAGCTGTGATGCACTCCTGGGGCCCTCCCATTCCCCCTCCTCCTCTTTTGAGTGATGCGGGGGTCCGGGCGTATGTCTAGTTGCACATCGACCTCACGCTACTGGCGCCGCACGTGCTGCATCACCATATGTGACATTGGCGCGCCGACGCTGTTGATTCGATTCTGGCGTCCTCCACGAGGTAACTGGCGTCGGATGGCGAGCAGCTCATGTTGCTCAGTTGTTTGGCGCCGCCTCCTCCTTTTGGTCCACCAGCGTGTCATTGGTGGACACCCACGACCACATTGGAGTATTTATACTCCCTCCAGTGGATTCGTACCCCCCCTCACGGCTGTTACCCCCCGTGGTCACTGTGCACCACCGGACCTCCACTGTCTACATCATTTTTTAGGTAATCTTTTTGGTTCACCTTAAACCTTTTCTTTTTGACAATCTTATTTCAATTAGATTTATTCCCACTCCCCCTCTGCTTTTGGTTTAATACCTCAGAGTTTGGGTTTTGTTTTATATTTCCACTCACCACTCACCTTTGCCATCACAATGTTGTACACTCTATCATCCTTATTACTCTGCATTTATCCTACACTCTGTTTTACTTCCCAACCACTGATTGGTTCCTGCACTAGTACATTTTCCTTTATTAGTCACTTATTAAACATTTCCACATTATATTTTATATTTTACTATATACTCCATCTTTTCATAGATGGCTATAATTACGTGGAGCACACCAATTTTGAAATTTATGGGGGTTCATCCCCGGGGATTATTGTCTCTTACTGGATTTCCATCATTGTACATCTGGGTTAGTCCACCTCAGCTCCCAGGGGCTGACATTCCTTCGTTCGGCTTACAGCTCTCCACGTCTATGCCCAGATTCATAGGCATATCTGTAAGTAGTTTTGGGAAATCACTTTTTTTCCCCTCTCCTCTACCTCTAGATAGACCTATTGTACAATTTCTCTTTTAATATATGTTTTAATATTTATAGACATCTACCTCATACTTGCTCCTGAAGAGTGGCAATCGCCACGAAACACGTAGGGCCAATAGATGCCCTTTCGCTTATACATTGCATTATTACCATCAAATACCTCTTATACCAATTGGATTGTACCAACCAATCAGGGTTACAGTTATTTATCATGGGGACACGTTTCAATGAATTTGGTCCTTTATAATGTTTACAATATGAATTAACTATGTTATTATATTATGGGATTATGAGCCAATAGATGTCCCCTCATTACTTTTATAATTGCATTACTACTTCATATATCAATTGGATTCTACCAACTAATCAGGGTTACAGTTATTTGTTATGGAGACATGCCTTAATGAATTTGGTCCTTTATAATGCTTACAGTATGAATTTATTATGTTATTGTATTATGTTATTATTGTTACATTTTATATACAAATACGATTTCCCACCTGACTCTTCATACCCTCTGGTATTTGCACTGATCTTCCCTGCAACACAAAAGTCGCTCTACCTGTCTGCGAATTTCCACCTGACTCTTCATACCTTCTGATAACTGCAAAGACTTCACTCTTCTCTTAAACACTGGACTACATTGCCTAACTGAACTTTAATTCTGCCTTACTAAGAATTTGATACTACTGTCTATACTTGTTTGTTTTTGAAAGTGTCACTTATTTTGTATTATGCTGCTCTGAACAAGATCAAACATTTAACCTTATTCTGTTGCCCCCTCTTGCACTGCACTCTGTCCAAGCCAGTTGAACCCCCCCCCAAGCCCAGCTTCTAATGTAATAATTTTGAATCTTCCCCCCACACTTTCCCACTATAAATGTAGTTCATTTCTTGGGACTCTGACCTCTCCTTCAGCCCCATATCCAATTACTGGCTAAATCCTGCCGCCTTAACCTCCGCAACATCTCCAGAATTTGACCCTTCCTGACTAATGACACAACAAAGCAACTTATTCCCGCCTTGACTACTGCAACTCTCTCCTTAATGGCTTACTCTTAAGCAGGCTATCCCCCCTTCAGTCTATTATGAATGCTGCTGCTAGACTAATACACCTCACTAATCGATCTGTGACTGCCGCCCCGCTCTGCCAATCCCTTCACTGGCTTCCCCTACCCCACCGTTGTATACGTGCAGGAAAAAGATCTGGACAGCCGCACTCCGGAATTTACAAATAAAATCTTCTTTATTCAAAACGTGGCATAAAATTAGTACATGACACCGCTGGAGCAATACAGCTAAGCCGCTGACGCGTTTCACGCTCTTGCGGAGCGCTTACTCATAGCTGGCTTACATATAAGTGATTACCATTTTTATACATAAAACATCCATGTCACGTGATCTAGCGTTAATGAGATAATGCTGCGCAGCTGATGGTTTGGCTGCAAGAGATCTCAATGCTCGTTTGGCTAGGTTTAATGACATGAAGTGGAATCACATTTAGTACAAATGTAGAGTATAAAAATACAAGCATTAATAAATAAATAAACCGCAGGGTAAGAAAAAAGTTTTAAAAATAGAAAAAATGGAAAAATGAAAAAATGAAAAATAAAGATAGTGAAAATAGATGACCTGTGTGGATTACTTATTATTGAGATGGAATCATAACGTATATTGAGGTGCAATAGTGAAAAAAAACTGAATAAAAAATATATACCGGTATATATATAAATTGTAAGTGACGTGAGACTAAAATATCTAAAGGAATTTTTTAATGTAAACCAAATATAAATACATGTGTGTGAAGTGAAAAGATGAAAGAATGAGTGAATAAATAATTTCACATATATAAATCAGGGGCTTCCGTGTCGTTTAATAAGCATGTATGTACATATATGTAAATATTTAATGTACATAAATATGATATAATACACTGGTTTAGCTCCATAGAAATATATGTGTATATAATTATAATACACTATGATGTGAACCTCTTACAAAGAGTGAAATATTGTATATGAAGAGTGAATTGATTGTTATTAGTGAGTATGCATATTGTGAAATAATTAAAAAATATAAGACAAAATCACGATGTAGTGAACTGAATATAAGAAAGGAAAAACGAGTACTGTATAGAGTGCATGTAAAAATTGAACAATGTTCAAAAGACTAACGCGATGGGGAACAGAACCGCGGTTAACATCCGCATTGTCTCTATACAACCCGACCAACTGCACTAAGATCTCAACCAGAAAATACAAAATGTTGTGCCATCGGTCTAGGCGTGTATGGTCTTCAATCACCAATCACAAAGTCTGAAAACAAAAAACATAAACACAGCATATATCAATACTCTCACGGTACTAACTCGTGTATATATACATGTAAGCAATCTCACATAACATCAAATGCGCTCTTCTTTTCTCCTCCTTCCTTAAGCACTAAGCTCAAAGCTATCAGATACTTTATCACACAATAAGAATTGCTGCATGGTTAAACTATTTTTAAAACATAAGAAATATATAAAGTGAAATAAATAAAACTTAGTTTCCAAGTCTACATTGTTGTTATTTCTGTTATAAAGTGTAGCAATGAGAATGAAATATGAGTGAGTAAGTGAGTATATAAAACAATTCTACACTAAACAAACTAAGACTCTCAGGAATAGTTTCTGATGTAAATCGTAAAAGTGACTGTATGTCATACTTGTGAAAAGACTATGATATACAACAAAAGTATTCTGATATTTACATGGCTACTGTAAGGACTAATGGCCTGTTGGAATCACTACGAAGAAAAGACTTAAAAGGTGGTGAGAAAAGAAACTGATTTTTTGGGACAAATTTATGAATGATGTCTCCATCCACATATAAATGTGTGTATGGTTGCTAAAAACATCCACATACACAAACCGATAAATAAGTGAATAACTCGGAAAGATATATACCGTATTTCTTGGACATGACAAACTATTAGGATTTGCGCTGGATGTTTCTATTCATAAAAATGGGAAACATCCCATTCAAAGTTTAACCCTGGCGGGATCCTAGTGTCCAATAAAAAAATCCAGAGGATTTCACGCTTGCACAGTATTTGAAATCTGTCTTATGATGTGTGAAAATCCAGTGTCTCGCTACATTAGTAAAGTTGTCTTTTTCAATGTCGTGCAGGTGATCGTACGACTTGTTGTTCATCACATCTGATGAAAAAGCAAATTTAAATATCTGGCTTTCATATTTTAACGACAATTTGCTAAATCTGAAATTCACAGGTAATTTACAAATCAAATCCATTGACTTCTTAGATGTGAAACTGGAAGGTGCGGAAGGTATAATTCAATCCAGTCTTTATAGAAAACCTCTAAGTGGAAACACCCTACTCAGGGCTGATTCTGCACATCCCAGTCATACAATAAGAGGGATACCATATGGACAGTTTCTAAGACTGAAACGTCTATATAGTTCCCCAGAAGTCTTTGAAGCTGAGGCCAATAATATGGCACACAGATTCAGAGCTCGAGGCTATACAGAAACACTTATCCATAAAGCATTTGACACAGTAAAATCTATCCCTAGATCCTCACTTTTGAAGAAAAAGTCACATAAGAAAACCACACGAAAAGCAGATATGTCCCCTCATGCTCCAGTTTTCTCGACATCGTATAGCTCAGAATTCATTAAAATTAAGAAAATCATAAATAAACACCTTCCTGTTCTATACAATGATCCTATCTATAACAATATTCTGTCTAAAGGGATTAAAGTAGTCTCCCGCAGGGCACCTACTTTGGGTCGCTCCCTCTCTCCTAGTCTGTTTCTGACTAACCGCACCAAACCTAATTGGCTTAGCTTCACTGGTAACTTTAGATGTGGAAGCAAAACCTGCAATTATTACAGATATATTAAAACAGGCAAACATATTAAATCTTGCAGCAATAAGAAAGAGTTCCAGATCTCAGCCTTTATAAATTGTAACACCAAGTTTGTCACATATGTTATCACATGTACGATCTGTCAGGTACAATATGTTGGTCGCACAACACGGCGTCTCAGGGACCGGTTGTACGATCACCTGCACGACATTGAAAAAGACAACTTTACTAATGTAGCGAGACACTGGATTTTCACACATCATAAGGACACCTCTAGCTTGGTTATCCAAGGTATTGACAGGATCATGACATCAGTGAGAGGGGGCGACAGATTACTGTGCAAGCGTGAAGTCCTCTGGATTTTTTTATTGGACACTAGGATCCCGTCAGGGTTAAACTTTGAATGGGATGTTTCCCATTTTTTATGAATAGAAACATCCAGCGCAAATCCTAATAGTTTGTCATGTCCAAGAAATATATGTCTTTCCGAGTTATTCACTTATTTATCAGTTTGTGTATGTGGATGTTTTTAGCAACCATACACACATTTATATGTGGATGGAGACATCATTCATAAATTTGTCCCGAAAAATCCGTTTCTTTTCTCACCACTTTTTAAGTCTTTTCTTCGTAGTGATTCCAACAGGCCATTAGTTCTTACGGTAGCCATATAAATATCAGGATACTTTTGTTGTATATCATAGTCTTTTCACAAGTATGACATACAGTCACTTTTACGATTTACATCAAAAACTATTCCTGAGAGTCTTAGTTTGTTTAGTGTAGAATTGTTTTACATACTCACTTACTCACTCATATTTCATTCTCATTGCTACACTTTATAACAGAAATAGCAACAATGTAGACTTGGAAACTAAGTTTTATTTATTTCACTTTATATATTTCTTATGTTTTAGAAATAGTTTAACCATGCAGCAATTCTTATTGTGCGATAAAGTATCTGATAGCTTTGAGCTTAGTGCTTAAGGAAGAAGGAGAAAAGAAGAGCGCATTTGATGTTATGTGAGATTGCTTACATGTGTATATACACGAGTTAGTACCGTGAGAGTATTGATATATGCTGTGTTTATATTTTTTGTTTTCAGACATTGTGATTGGTGATTGAAGAACATACACGCCTAGACCGATTGCACAACATTTTGTATTTGCTGGTTGATATCTTAGTGCAGTTGGTCGGGTTGTATAGAGACAATGCGGATGTTAACTGCGGTTCTGTTCCCCATCGCATTAGTCTTTTGAACATTGTTCAATCTTTACATGCACTCTATACAGTATTCGTTTTTCCTTTCATATATTCAGTTCACTACATCGTGATTTTGTCTTATATTTTTTAATTATTTCACAATATGCATACTTACTAATAACAATCAATTCACTCTTCATATACAATATTTCACTCCTTGTAAGAGGTTCACATCATAGTGTATTATAATTATATACACATATATTTCTATGGAGCTAAAACAGTGTATTATATCATATTTATGTACATTAAATATTTACATATATGTACATACATGCTTATTAAACGACACGGAAGCCCCTGATTTATATATGTGAAATTATTTATTCACTCATTCTTTCATTTTTTCACTTCACACACATGTATTTATATTTGGTTTACATTAAAAAATTCCTTTAGATATTTTAGTCTCACGTCACTTACAATTTATATATATATACTTTTTTATTCAGTTTTTTTTTTCACTATTGCACCTCAATATACGTTATGATTCCATCTCAATAATAAGTAATCCACACAGGTCATCTATTTTCACTATCTTTATTTTTCATTTTTTTATTTTTCCATTTTTTCTATTTTTAAAACTTTTCTCTTACCCTGCAGTTTATTTATTTATTAATGCTTGTATTTTCATACTCTACATTTGTACTAAATGTGATTCCACTTCATGTCATTAAACCTAGCCAAACGAGCACTGAGATCTCATGCAGCCAAACCATCAGCTGCGCAGCATTATCTCATTAACGCTAGATCACGTGACATGGATGTTTTATGTATAAAAATGGTAATCACTTATATGTAAGCCAGCTATGAGTAAGCGCTCTGCAAAAGCGTGAAACGCGTCAGCAGCTTAGCTGTATTGCTCCAGCGGTGTCATGTACTAATTTTATGCCACGTATTTGTCAATTCCGGAGTGCGGCTGTCCAGATCTTTTTTCTGCACATATACAATTGTACCAGCAATTGCCAGCACCTGGAGCTCTCACCCTTTCACAAATGGAGGACAGGATATTTGAACCTGAACAGCCTAGAGCGGTGGTAACTATCTTTGTTTATTCCCCTACCCAACCGTGTAAATTTCAAAATGCTAACCATAACATACAAGGCCATTCACAACATCGCTCCCATCTACATCACCAACCTCATCTGCAGACACCGCCCAAATCGTCCCCCCCTGCTCCTCCCAGTACCTCCTGCTCTCTAGCTCCCTTGTTACCTCCTCCCACGCTCGCCTTCAGGACTTCTCCAGAGCCTCTTCCATCCTCTGGAACTCCCTGCCCCAGTATGTCCGATCAGCCCCTACCCTGTCCACCTTTAGGAGATCAATGAAAACTCATTTATTCAGGGAAGCCTATTCCACACCCACCTAACAACTGTCCCGGAGCCACACCCATCAAAGCATTCTCTGCAGCTGTTACCTTTTGTACCACCACCCCCTCCATTTAGAATGTAAGCTCTACGAGCAGGGCCCTCCTGTATCTTTTGTATTGAACTGTACTGTAATTGTGTTGTCCCCCTTTACATTGTAAAGCGCTGCGTAAACTGCTGGCGCTATATAAATCGTGTATAATAATAATAATAATAATAATTAAACCATTGAATGCCAATGGATGTTATGTAATGCTTTCATGCAACGTTTTTAGTTCTACTATTTTAGGTACCTGCCATATTCATTGCTATCTTGTTATCTCCAGGGATGCATGCCTCACACAAAGTCCCACCTTCCTTCTTTCTTCGATACCCAGAGTATGTTGCGGACCGTCATTACCCTTATTGAGGCATCAGGCTTTTCCATTAACTGGGACAAGTCGGTACTGATGCCTTTAGATCCTATAACCACCCCCCTCCCTGACTCTGCGGAAATGGTACAGGTGGTATCCTCCTTTCGCTATCTGGGCATTCAGGTTACCCTCGACCCACCTCACTATATTGAATCCCCTCCTCCGTAAATTCCGTGAGAAATTTACTATTTGGTGTAAACTGCCATTATCAGTAGTGGGGAGGATCAACCTCATCAAAATGGTCTGGGCACCACAATTGTTATATGTATTCAATAACTCTCCAGTCTGGGTTCCCCGCCAGTGGTTTGCCAGGATAGACTCCCAATTTAGGGAACTGATTTGGCATAAAAAGATGGCTAGGATTTGTCTGTCAACATTACAATATAGCAAAGATTAGGGGGGACTGGCAGTCCCTCACTCTAGAGCCTACTACCTCACTTCCCAGCTACAACAGTTGGGGGGCTGGGGAATGGCAGACTTAACGGACCCTATTCGTATACTTCTAATCCCACCAGGTGATGATGTCTCCGCTCTTGCGTGTTTGGAGACGGGACTCATGCACTTAAATCCTAGGACCCCCACAGTGACCCTATTAAAGACTTTATGGTCATATGTTAAATGGATGCTAGGAATACAGGGTTTTCTAACACACACTCCATTATGGCGAAATCTGAACTATAATGAGCTATTGAAACTCAGGGGGTTTAGAGATTGGGAAAGGGCAGGACTACGCTTTATCTCAAAGCTATATAATGGGCCAACCCTCATATCCTTTATGGAGGTACAAGCAGAGTTTGCCATCCCACGTGACCATTACTTCAAATACCTACAACTGAGACACGCCCTACAGATGCAATCAAGATGTGCTCAACTTAAGTTAACTGATCATACCTTAATACGGGGGATTCTTATGGAAGAAGATAAAAAGGGAATGATTTCTAGAAGTTATAATATCCTCCTTAATGCTATACAGGATTCCTCCAAACTACCATGCAGACGGGGCTGGGAAAGGGATGCAGTTGCCATAGATGGAGAGACATGGGATCTCTGCCTGACCTCTGCCTCTTTGGTATCTGTATCTGCCTCTCAAAAATGATCTCATTTATATCTGCTACACAGGGTATACAGAACACCTGTACAACTTCATAAATGGGGGGACTGGCAATACCCCCCTATGCCTGAAATGCGAGAGAGATCATGGCAACCTCATTTATATGCTTTGAAAGTGCCCCAAGCTTTTTCGGTACTGGAAGGAGGTCCTTGACAGGATTTCTCAGGTATTCATGGCTAATATCCCACGAAACCCGGTTGTGTGCCTGTTGGGTGCCTTGGATGAGGAGTCATTAACTCCATAAGCTCATACTGCTGTTTTGCGACTGCTATATGTTGTGCGTAAACTGATTGCACAATTTTGGATTGTTCCCAGGGTGCCCACCAGGCGCCAATGGATAGAGGATGTCAATAAACTATTGATACGGGAAAAGTTGACGTACCAACATAGAAATGTTTCACGTAAATTCTACTTAATGTGGCAGGCCTGGTTGGATGTCCCGGGTTTGGCTCCACATCAGCTAATTAGGGACAGGCTCCTACAGGGGGAAAAGGATGTAAAAAGTCCAGAATAGTGGCTGACTGGGTCATACGCTACACAAGATTCCTTGTGGCACTGGCAACTTTGGTGGGTCGTGATTGTTTTTTTTTTTTTTTTTCTTAGTTTACTCTCAGGGCTCTGAGGATCTGGATATGTTAAACTGATAGTTTTCTTTTTGGTTGCACTATCTCTTCATACATAAGTTAATCTTTGTAATTCTGGTTTACATGGTTCTGTATGCACTATATTGACCGGCAGTATATCATTGTATGAGAACTTTACTTTACTTTCTTATGTTTTTAATACCAATGCTATGCTCCTTTTCTCTACTGTGTACTGAATGGCATATATTCTGTATTGTGGTTGACAAAAATAAATCTTTTTTCTGATTAAAAAAAAAGCAATAAATGCTAAATTTTTTTATGTATGCACACTAAGTAACCTCTTAAAATTTCCCCATTACTCACTTCTAATAAAATGTGGACACAAACACTTCCTTTACTGTCTTCTCACCACCATTGGCTCCAGGTTGCACATTCGAGTTCACTGAACTTCTGGTAGGATGAGCATACTCTCTAAGTGTTTCATACACACAGTGAACTTGGGACCGCACAGGCGCAGAGAGGAGGGGGACTGGCCACCAGGGTTGTTTTTATGGATGCATGAGACTCAGTCATAGTGACCGACAGGAGCATGCAAACAAAGGTGGCTCCACCTGGACTGCTTTGAGTGCTATTATTGTGGGGAATTTCTATTGCTCATAAAAACTGGCAGAAACACTGGCAGAACTACCATCAGCCCTGATGAAGAGGACTTGCAGCCCCTAAAACATGTTAGCTTTGCTATGTTGATTGGTACATTCTAGACCCTTCCATTGATTCTTATCTTTGCGGAAATGAGAACCTGACAGAGGATCTAACCACTCACCTTTCTATTCAAAACTAAATAAAACATTTTGGCTGGTGTTCAGATTTAAAGTAAAGTTTTTTTCCATTTTGCACAGAGTAGGGGAAATCTTTGCATGTGCTCATGATCATCACTCATCATCCTAAACAGGACCTACCTGTGATTTCTTGGCATTTGTTTATTAGCTTTTTCATTGAATTTTCTTCATCAACTTTGAGGTTATATAGACAGCTAAAAGAAATAAACAGTAACATCAATTATACAAAGTATTATATAGCTCCACACCAGACAAAGAACTGAAAACAATACAAAGCTGAAATACATAGGGGGGTATTTACTAAATCTGGAGCATGTAAAATTGAATGCAGCTCAGAATAGAAACCAATCAGCGTTCAGGTTTTATTGCTAAAGCTTAATTGAACAAGCTGTAGTTAGAAGATGATTGGCTACCATGCACAGCTGTACCAGATTTTGAGTGAAACCATTTTAGTAAATCCCTCTCTATGCTGCATGAATAGATTCCTGACATGTCACAATTTAAGACAACAGTAAAATTTTTCAGTGAAGCTCCATCTTTTATCATTAAAAATATGTCACTATGCTCCAGTTAGGTGCCAATGGGCACCATTCACTAAACGTTATCTAATGCTTTCAGAAATGTTGTAAAATACTACTTAGCGTTTTAAAAAAATAAATAATTCAATCACTATGAATCGCTACTAAAATACTGCATGTTCTAATTTATTAAGTGATGCAGTATTTTAGTAGTGAAAGCCTGTGGTACGTTAACAAGCAGTAAGTAGCTGGTTGTTAAGGAGTGGGTGGCTGCTGCATCCTTCACAACCATGACTCTTCTGCTGTCAGCGGGGTTTCCCTGTTGACAGCAGAGTGTAAACAAAAGAATTGCTGGCATATAAATAGTAAAAAAAATTGGCGTATGGTACCCTACAAAATCCATACCTGTCCCTTATCCGAGCATGCAGCTTTACAGGCTAGGAAAGGGGGGGGGGGGGTGAGCGAGCCCCCCCCCCTCCTAAACCATACTATGCCACATTCCCTCAACTACGGGGGTTTCCCCTCCACAAAGTACATTGTCCCCATGTTGATGAGGACAAAGGCCTCTTCCCTACAATCCTGGCCTGGTGGTTGTGGGGGTGACTTATCGGAATCTGGCGCTGGCTCCTTACCAACCAATTAAATCAAACACATTCCTTAACTATCGCATGCCTGGACCACTACTTAATTACCGCATGCATTTATTTATATATTTCCCTTTGCGAATATACTTTAGTACTGTTTTATGTGGTATTTAACAGACGTTTTTGCTGAATACGGTAAGTACCACATTAAGCAATAGTGAATTGACATTTTCAGGAACGCAATCTGCTTTTGCGAATGGAGCCCATTGCCTAGTATGAGATGATATCATCAGCCTGCTACAGGCAGGAGGAAGCATTTCCTTAGGCTATTCTCCTCCAGTGATCAGATTGCAGTGATGTTTGAATCATGTTTATTAGAATAGGTTGCTGTTTACATGTCATGAAGTTTAAAGTTGTTCATTAGGGTATGCTATCTATATATTAGACAAAGATATTTTTAAAAAATCTGTGACTGTGGAGTGGGTAATGAAAGGGTTAATATGAATTGGGTTATGTAATGGTTATTGTTTGGTGGGTAAAGGGTTAATAATAAAATTGATTTAAAGCTGAATTCCAGGTATGGATTTTACTGCATAGTTACATTGGTCCAGCTTGTATCAATCTAAATATGCATATACCATATCCGTGGGATCCTTGGAAAGCTGTAAATTACTGTAGTAATTGCTGCTACCACAGTGATCACCACTGTTGTCCGGGCCCTGTACCAAGCAGTTGCCCTGCTGCATAGTAACCAGACGGGGTCGTCCTTTTGGCAGAGGCACCATTCACAGAATGCATTGTATTTGTCTCAGTGAATGTAAGACATACTTTGATTGGTCAAGATGGAGTAATGATGTCATGATCTCCACCTCACTCAATCACAGAACTATGCAGCAGGGCAACCACTTTTCACGGGACCTGGAAGACAGCAACAAACACTGTAGTAGAAGCAACTACTACCGTGATTTCTAGGGATCCCACAGTTAAAGAGGAAGTAAACCCTGATGGGTTTTACTTCCTCTTTGTTTCCCTGCAAAGGTAAAGCATAAAGGGCTACTATGCAACGCATAGTAGCCCATTATGTGTCACTTACCTGACACAAGAGCCTGCGATGTCCCCGATTTCCTCACTGGCAGCGAGCGTCCATTCTTCGCCCCTCTTGGCGCAGAAGCCCCCAGTCACGGCATGACCCCAGCTTGAAACGGCATAACGTGCCCTTTCAAGACTGCACATGCGCTAAATACAACGGCGCATGCGCAGAAGACAGCGTCGTTCGGGGAAATAGTAAATATCTCCTAAACCTTGTAGGTTTAGGAGATATTTCAAGCACCTACAGGTAAGCCTTAATCTAGGGCTACCTGTAGGTGAAAGTGGTCTGTAAGGGTTTACAACCACTTTAAGAGATATGCAAATTAACATTGCTCCAATCTGGACCAATGTAACTATGTGATAAAATCAATATCTGGGGTTCAACTTTAACCTCCCTGGCGGTCAGATTATGTCTGATTTTTGAATGTCAAAGCAGCACATTGTTTTGCATGGAAATTTGGAATAATTCACCTAAATCTGTTTGAAACACAAAATCATAAATTATAATATAATAAATAACTATAAATATTTATAAAAAATAATAATATAATAATAATACATTTTATTCAATAATGTAATCAGATCAAAAACACTGAAATGTGTCCAAACCAGGATGCAATGTTATTAGTCACTGTAATAATAAACACTGCATATTGGTTTAGTAAACATCCTGGGTATGAAAAATTTTGAAACATGGGACTGCACAAAGTCCGACGTCACAATCAGGACAATGGAAAGTGTCCCTCTATGTCAAAAGCGGTTTTAGACCAGCTAGAAAACAGCGCTAGTGAATTAAAATTACTTGCAGAATTGAGCGATAGCAATCTGTGGGGAAATTCGTCGACAGCGACGATCCTGCGACTGAGCTCAGTGCTGCGTGATTCCCTATCACAGTCAATAGAGCACCAAGTTTGCAGATCACTGAGCTCAGTCGCAGAACCATCGCTGTCGTCACTTTCAGTGTCTGATGACGAATTTCCCCACGAATCACTATCGCTCAATTATTTCAAACCCACTGACAGAAATTAGTTTATTCCTAATAGTTGTCATCATGCCTCCTGGCTCAAGTCAGTGCCAAAAAGTCAAAGACTTAGGCGCAATTGCACTGAACACAGTGTGTTCTTGGCACAAGCTCAGGTCCTGACCCTGTCGACAGAGCAGATTTGTTGACAGAGAACATGGGAGGTCATATGAATGAATCATTCCATAATCCATTCATTACTAATTATTCTTGCCAACACTCTAATATCAAACATATAGTGAATAAACATTGGCACATTCTTAAGAATGACTCTGTTCTCCAGTCAATTTTACCTGACAGACCTCAGGTGGTTTTTAGGGGCGCACCCTCTTTGAAGGACAAGTTAGCTCCTAACATTTTGAACCCTCCCAGTATAAGACTCACCTTTTTTGCAGAGCTCACTGGTTATTACCAATGTAAAAAGTGTCAGGTCTGCTCTATCAATGGATGCAGGACTAGAAGGACCACCAGGTTCAGTTCCAGTTGCACTTCCAAGAGCTATACCTTCGAGCTCTTTATCACTTGTTCCACTGTGGGAGTTGTGTATATGCTTCAATGTCCATGCGGCCTGCAGTATGTAGGCCAGACTAAGCGACCATTGCAGGTACGTCTGAATGAACATATTAATAACATACGAAAAGGTTTCACTAAACATTCGGTATCGAAGCATTACCTCACAGCGCACAATAGGGATCCATGTAACACTATATTTTTGGGTATAGACAAATATAGGCCCCATTGGAGGGGTAGCTGTTTAGTTAGGAGTATCTCCAGGTTAGAGATGACATGGGTACATAGGCTGAAAAGTTATACCCCTTTTGGTTTAAACATTGATGTGGATGTTAATTCCTTTATTGTTGAGCTGCTCAATTAATCATCAAGAATCGTTATCATGATCTTGACTAAAGTGTTTCACAATTCTTTATATGCAAATAATTCTCTCTGCTCTTCTGAAGCCACAGCAGTCAAAAGAAAGGAGGAGGAAAACTGGGCAGTCTGCCAAGAATCAAAACATTCTTTATCTGTTGAACTTTGTACAATGGACTAGACTTTGTGTGTAAGTGAAAAAAGTTTAACCACTTAAACACTAAACCTTTTTCTGACATTTGTTGGTTTCAAGTTAAAATCTTTTTTTTTTGCTAGAAAATTACTTAGAAACCCCCACACATTATTTAGATTTTTTAGTAGACACCCTAGAGAATAAAATGGTGGTTGTTGCAATATTTTATGTCACACTGTATTTGCGCAGCGGCCTTTCAATGCAATTTTTTTTGGAAAAAATTACTTTAATGAATTAAAAAAAAAAAAAAATAACCAGTAAAGTTAGCCCATTTTTTTGCATAGTGTGAAAGATTTTACGTCGCGAGAATCGTTTAAGAATTGTGATCTTTTTATTGTAAGCAAAAAAATTGTGATTCTCATTTTGGCCAGAATCGTGCAGCTCTACTTTATTGATAATTCCTAGTGACTTTAGTTTTATTTTCATTTTCATTTTATTTTAGTTCTAATTTTCTTTATATTTTATTTTTCATCAACATTTTTTTATCAATGTCATCTTTCTTTTTATTTCCATTAGCAAGTGTATTGTTTGGTTAATACTGCAATTTTGTTTATAAATTTCTATATTATTATTTTTCTCCTTGACACCAATATGTGAATTCAATCTGAGTCCCGGATAGCTGAGTGTTACCTCCCTGGCAGATGAATCATTCTTAAGGTTTCATATTTTTGTTTATTTTATTTTACATATATATATTTACTTCTAGGAAGTGTTAGTTGTCTACTCATGTTATTTATTTATTTTGCCTTCCTAGGTACTGATTTATGAAACCCTTTTTTATTACTACTGCAATTCATCCTGTAACTTATTACCATTAATTTATTTTCATTGGGCCGTTATGCTTTGGCTTGGAGATGTGCATTACCGTTTGGTTTGCATGTTTTTTTGCCTTTGATTACTGGCCCAGTACATTCAATTTTTATTATTTCTGTTTTCGGAATGTACGTCTGTATCTGCCTCTTTTATTTGAGCCTCTATATCCCCGCAAGAGGATGCCTAGTTTTTGCCCTTACTTTAATGGCATTTTTACATGTGTAGCATTGGAATTTTTGCCTGTTAGTACTACTTAATGATAAGCTATGGACAATGTTACAAACTGGCACTTAGCACCATCTAGTGGCCTAAATGTATATTGGGACTTTGTGTTTTTTCTTTTATTCTTGCTGAGGAACTTAAGTAAGATGTCACAGGAAGTGATTTGTTTGTTTACATTCTAAGGGACTCGTCTACCCACAAGGTTAGATAGCCTACCCATGAACACTTAGTGCGGAACTGCATGCTGGGTAGGATATAAAAGGACACCGGCGGCCATGCTTTGGTCTCTTCAGGACGCATTGCCTGCATGCAAGGGTCTGTGCGGAGGCCTTCCGGAGAGCACGGCCTTTAAATTCTGTGGAGCAGAACAATCAACGTCTCTGTTTGGTATCTGTGTGCCGAGTAAGTTGTGTCACTGAATCAGGAAGGATCCAGAGACATCTGACGGAGCCTACAGGTAGTCCAGGTCATCTTGCGAGAGAGAAGCAGCGTGACGGAGCTGGCTTAAAGCAGGATTGAGGCAACCGGAGCGGAGGGTTCCCATTCTTCCAGGCCTAGTTTGGTGAGAGGGCTGCCGCCCATAATTCTTGACGCACTTTTTACACACGTAGTTGTATACCACAGTTTACTGGAGCATGAGACATCAGAGTACAGGCCCGATCAAATACCAGCCGCTCCTTCGGGGGGTAAGCGCTACATGTGGGGGCTCGTCCGGAAATGCTGTTACTCTGAAATCAAGCCCACCCTAATGAACTCAAGAATGGACTCCCTCACTGTGGCGCAGTGGTGTGAAGCAGAAGGCACTTGCTCAGAAGCGAGTGTGGCAATTGAACTCTGGGGTGATGTCTGGGAGGAAGAACAAATTAGCCGAGTGATGAAGACACTGTCCCCAGACCGAAAAGCAGAAGTGGTTGCTGTCAGACCAGATCATGGGACCTCCCGCACTTATGAGCTGTTAGAGTGGAGAAAGGGAGTCCCTGAAAACTTTAAGGGAAACAGTGTTAAGTTGGCTGATAAGACTAAGTTTTACCTGACACACCCAGGGAAACCAGGGAGAGGTCCTACCAGCTTCTCACAGACGAGATCAGCCAAAGCAAAAGCCCCCCCTGGGCATGTTCAACTGCACTTGAACCAGAGCTCTTTACAGCCCTAGGGAATCTGGTATCCCAACATACCCAGGAACTGGGTATCAAAAACTCAGCACTTTCTCCGGGAGACAGCCCGTACATCCAGAGGAAAACACCTTTGAAGAGTGGCTGGAGCAGACCACACAAGCCCTGGATGAATGGGACATTCCTGAGGCTCACAAAAAGCAGAGAATCACAGAGAGTTCAAAGGGCCCTGACTCAGAAGCTATCCGAAATTTGAAGCTCAGCAAGCGGAACATTCTGCAGGATGTGTTTGGGCGAACCAAGAAGGTTTCAGACCTGATTTATCCCATCACACTCCAGTTAAGAACCAAGAAAGACGGGGGCATCCTGAAGTATCAGGATATGATCTGAATTGTACGAGAAGAGGAAGCCATTCTCGAGAGGAAAAAAGAGAAGGTTCAAGGGCCAAAATCGGTTGTTGGAGTCAGGGCAGCTAGTGCAATCACTGATGATTCTCAGATAGAGCTTCTCAAGACCCAGGTGTCACAACTAATGGAGATGATGGCTCTGTTGACTGTAAGGCCCGCTATCCTACCAGAAGACAAAGGAGTTCGACTGCCAAAAAAACTGTTAAGTCCCACATTAGAAACCAAGCCCGGGTCCTGTTTCAATTGTGGAGGGGTTGGGCACCATAGGCGAATATGCCCAAGCCCAAGGGCAGTGACAAGACGCCAAAAGCCGGCGGAAAACTTCAAAGCGCCCCAGTGAAGGAGTCAACTGGGTGCCCTGTTACAGTTGCCAACTCCAACCAACCCCAGATGTACCAGGCTCCTAGGGCCACAGGGAGGCTGGAGCCGGGTAAGGAGCCAAAGAAACAAGGAAAAAAGGTACAAGCTACTAGACAGGTTAAACCTGTCACTCATAGTGGACTCCCTCCCAAACTAGTGGGGCCCTCTCCAATCATCCCCATCCAAGTAGAGGGGATCTACACTAAAGCCCTGCTGGATACCAGAGCCCAAGTGACTTTATTATACAGAGACTTCTATGAGAAACATCTCAAACACCTTTCACTGCAAGGGCTGGAGGAATTGGAGATATGAGGAATAGGCACACAGAATTTCCCTTACGACGGCTACCTACCCATCAAACTCACCTTCGATCCGAGTGTGGCGGGGAGGCCGAAATCTTTGACACCCTAGCAGTGGTGTGCCCTCGCCCCCCAGGGGCTGATAAGAGCTCCCTTATCATTGGGACCAATACCGACCTGGTTCGAAGACTCCTGACACTGCTTGTGCAGGAGAAAGGTGCATCAGGCACGAGGGTACACCCCATGTTAAGTCAAGTGTACAAGGATCTAGTGCACGATCAGGAGGCCCCTGCAGAAGGTGTGGGAAAGGTCTGGCGCCTGGATAGGAGTGAAAAACTGGTGCAGCCGGGTGAGGTAGTCTGCCCAAAGGCCTCTATCAAGCTGAGTTAGAGACGACCTGGCCCTTTCATTGTTCTTGAGACGGACAAGCAGAAGAAAGAAGGGGGCCTGGAAATAATCCCAGAAGTGTTGTCAACCAAGGTACTGAAGAGAAGAAAAGGGAAAGTCTCAGTCAGTGTGCGAAATACCACAGCCTCACCCGTGAAGATACCAGCCAGGGTGCTGCTCGGACAAGTAAACCAAGCAACCCCAGTCTCACCGTGCGGTATCGTGGGAGGAAAAAAAGGAGCGATCCCTCAGGAGGAGTTCTAAGAACACACCCCTCACACCAGATTAGATGAAGAGGGACAAAACCCAACTCATGAGATGGAGGACAGCCTTCTCAGAAGGGGAGTTTGACGTGGGGCTTGCAAGGAGTGCTGAACACAAGATCCGACTGGAAGAAGATAAGCCCTTTCGTGAGAGGGTCAGACGGATTCCACTGGGAGACCTTGAGGACCTCCGAGAGCAGCTGGCTGAACTGAAGAGAATAGGGATTATCAGAGAGTCCCGGAGTCCATATGCCTCCCCCATAGTGGTAGTGAGGAAAAAGAATGGGTCTTTGCGGTTGTGTATTGACTACAGGACACTGAACCGCAGGACCATTCCCGACCAATACAACACACCTCGGATAGAAGACGCTTTACAGAGCCTGTCAGGGCGAAGTGGTTCAGTGTATTGGATCTTAAAAGTGGATATTATCAGATCCCCATGAGTCCTGAAGATAAGGAAAAAACTGCTTTCATTACCCCTGTAGGGTTCTTTGAATTCAACCGGATGCCACAAGGCCTGTCTGGGGCACCAGCAACTTTCCAGAGGTTGATGGAGAAGACTGTGGGCGACATGAACCTCATTGAGGTGCTGGTGTATTTGGATGATGTCATAGTGTTTGGCCGAACACTAGAAGAACATGAAGAGCGCCTGGAGAATGTCCTGAAGAGACTTCATGATGAAGGCCTGAAGCTTTCAATGGAAAAATGCCAGTTCTATCAGCCCTCAGTGAACTACCTAGGACACACTGTGTCTGCAGAAGGAGTGGCGACGGACCCTCAGAAGCTGGAAGCTGTCACCTCTTGGCCCAGACCCACAAATGTGACCGGGCTCAGGTCCTTTCTAGGGTTCTTTTCTTATTACCAGAGGTTCGTAGAGGGGTTTGCCAAAATAGCTCACCCACTTACTGAACTACTGAAGAATGAAGAGGAAGCAGGCATAGATTCAGATAGACCTGGCAGACAAAAAGAGGGGCCCAGGAAGAAGAAGGAGTCAATACAGGACCAGTGGACTTCACAATGTAAAGAGGCCTTCAGACAGTTGAAGTGGAGCCTTACCACTGCTCCAGTTTTAGCCTACGCAGATCCTACCAAACCCTATGAACTGCATGTGGATGCCAGCTGAGATGGGCTGGGTGGGGTACTTTACCAGGAACATGACGGGCGTTTAAAACCCATTGCCTACATGAGCCTATGTCTGGCCCCTGCTGAAAAGAACTACCCCACTCACAAGCTTGAGTTTCTGGCCTTGAAGTGGGCTGTGGTGGACAAGCTAAAAGATTATCTGTACGGAGCGGAATTTGTAGTCAGGACAGACAACAACCCTCTTATATACTTGCTCACCACCGCAAAGCTGGATGCCACAGGCCACAGGTGGTTGGCTGCCCTTTCAACATTTACCTTCAGCCTGAAGTACAGACCAGGCGTCGGTAACAAAGATACTGAAGGGGCCCCTCTGAGGATCCTGAAGAGAAGTGGCAGCTGCTTCTGCCAGAGAGACATAGGGAGAAAGTACTGGTTGCCTTGCATGATCACCATGGTCATTTGGGGTAAGAAAGGACTCTTCAACTAATAAGGGATAGGTTCTATTGGCCTTCATATATGAGGGCTGAAGTGGAGAGTTACTGTCATTCCTGACATAGGTGTATACAGAGAAAGATTTTGCCTCAGCGAGCCGCTCCAATGGGCCACTTAGAGAGCCAAGGACCGATGGGTCTGGTCTGTATAGACTTCTTATGTCTGGAATCTGACTTGAGTGGACAAGGAAACGTTCTGGTAGTCACTGATCACTTAGGTATGCCCAAGCATTCTCTACTAAAGATCAGCAAGCAGCCACAATGGCAAAGACCCTAGTGGAGAAGTTCTTTGTTCACTATGTAGTAAAAAGTCACGTGGCAGTGACGTAACATGTAGAAGGAGCCTGTGACGTCCAGCATCTGCAGTGTGTGAGTTGGCGGCGGTTAAGGTAGAGCTGTGCCGCTGAGCTCTTGTTTGCAGCCTGATCAATACAAAAGCGATCCCATCCAGAATGAGTCTGTGAGTGAGAAAACCCTATCTTAAGTATAGTATCCAATGAATCATTAATCTCTGCGCAATGGATTGTTAATTTTTCTCCCCATATGTCCGGAATCTGAGAGAAGCAGTGATTAATATTGAAGAAAAAGCGCAAGGAGTTAAAAGTAACATTTTATTCTTTTTTCACCATCACTTTGTATTTTTGCTTCAACATTGTCACGAGTTAATTGACACTGTTTTGGTTTAATGATATAACACTTGATGATTATCCACACTTCACATGAAGGATTTGTAGGCAAAGGAGGATTTTTTGTATATACAATCTTTGCACATTTGTATTTATAATTTTAGAGTAATCTCATGGAAGTACAACATATATAATTTGATTTCATTTATTTTACCTAAATAGATTTCACCCAACATATTTATTATCAGGAGTTTATAGCTGTGTCATAGCACATACACAGCAAGGTTTATTACTGTGCGTTTTTCAGTAGCACACTTATGTGGGATCAGTTGAGTTGAATTTAATTTATTAATGAAAATTCACTGTTATCACTAGAAGTGGAATTTTACCTCTTATTTTACCACTTTGCATTTGTTATTAGCACATTTATGTGGGATTAGTTTGAGTTGAATTTAATTTATTAGTGAATATTTACTGTTATTATTATAAGTGGAATTTTACCTCTTATTTTACCACCCTTATTTTACCATCCTTATGGGAATTTAATGTTACTATTAGAAGCATATTTTTTTTATCCTTTATTTTTTATGGGAATATGAGGATAATATAAGCACAACTGACCATTTTTACTATTTATTGATTTTAATACACATCAAGTTGCAGCTATATTATTTGGTCATCTCATATTAACCATTTGGCTCTCATAGTATAAAAATTGCAACCACGTCAGCACTTGAGCTCTCTTATATACTTTGTTCACTATGGTTTACCTACATGGATCCATTCAGACCAAGGGAGAGACTTTGAAAGTACTCTGATCAGGAAACTATTGGACTATTGGATCTATTAGGGATTCAGAAGTCTAGAACTACCCCCACCACCCACCAACCAGAGAGGTTTAGCAGGACTCTTCTCAATATGTTAGGGACTTTGACTGCTGAACAAAAAGCACATTGGAGCAAGCACAGCACTGCCTTAGTACATGCTTACAATAGCACTAGGAGTGATGCTACCGGGTATTCACCCTACCGATTGATGTTTGGGAGAGAAGCCAGACTACCGGTGGACCTAGCTTTTGAAACTTCTCTGGACCATACCTCAGTGACCTCTCACCGAGGGTATGCGGATAGGTTGCGGAGGAGTTTAAAGATTGCCTATGAAAAGGCTCAAGCTACATCAAACCTCAGAGAAAGTAGGAATAAAAGGAACTTCGACCTCAAAGTATGGATTCAGGATCTGCAACCTGGTGATTGAGTCCTGTTAAGGAATCTGGGGGTTCCAGGAAAACAACTGGCTAACCGTTGGAAGTCACAGTCATATATTGTATGCAGACCGGGAGGGAACCCTGGACCAGTAAAGACCTGGCATCAGAACCACCTCCTACCCCTCGCAGAAGCAGTTAGGATAATTCCAAAGGAGCAACTACCATCCACACCCATGGTTGTATGTCGACCAATAACTAGGTCTCAGCCTGGGTCCCCAACTACTGAAGATAGTGCAGGGGAAGACACGGATGTAAGTCGGTTGTGGTCACCTGATACCCTAGAAGTTGAGGATGATGTTTCATTCCAGACGGAAAAAGAAGATAATGGGATTCTTAGGCCAGAAGCTCCAGAATTTGTACCACTGTCTGGACACTCTGAGGAATATTTGTCCCCCACCGGAATGGAGGTGCAGGAGTCTGGAATGGAGGAAAGAAATACTTGCCCAGAAGTGGTGGTCACAACCAAAAGACAAAGAGTAAAGAGAGACATTCGCCCACCAAAAAGACTAACATGTGATACGCTGGGCGAATGTTCTGAAGTGACATAAGTTATCAGCAAAAGAAATACTGAAGAGCCTGGTCCCTCCTCTGGCAATTTAGGAGGAGATAGCCTCATCTCACCCCTTGCCACATCTGTACTAGACACCACGGTGTCAGCTGTGGGTGCACAGAACAGCTCCCCATCATATGAGAATTGGTGGGAGGCTCCTCTGTCAGTGCTATGCAGTCGCTTAGAGGCAAAAATGTGTTTTAGGAATAAGGTTTTGAATATCTTTGGGGACCAAAGACTTAAAGCAGGGGGAGTATGTAGCTTTGGAATTTTTGCCTGTTAGTACTACTTAATGATAAGCTATGGACAATATTACAAACTGGCACTTAGCACCATCTAGTGGCCTAAATGTATACTGGGACTTTGTGTTTTTTCTTTTATTCTTGCTGAGGAACTTAAGAAAGATGTCACAGGAAGTGATTTGTTTGTTTACATTCTAAGGGACTCGTCTACCCACAAGGTTAGATAGCCTACCATGAACACTTAGTGTGGAACTGCATGCTGGGTAGGATATAAAAGGACACCGGCAGCCATGCTTTGGTCTCTTCGGGATGCGTGGCTTGCCTGCAAGGGTCTGTGCGGAGGCCTTCCGGAGAAAACGGCCTTTAAATTCTGCGGAGCAGAACAATTAATGACTCTGTTTGGTATCTGTGTGTCGAGTAAGTTGTGTCACTGAATCGGGAAGGATCCAGAGACGTTTGACTGAGCCATCTGATAGTCCGGGTCATCTTGCAAGAGAGGAGCAGCATGACGGAGCTGGCTTAAAGCAGGATTGAGGCAACCGGAGCGGAGGGTTCCCATTCTTACAGGCCTAGTTTGGTAATAGGGCTGCCGCCCATAATTCTTGATGCACTTTTTACACACGTAGTTGTATACCACAGTTTACTGGGGCTTGAGAAATCAGAGTATAGGCCCGATCAAATACCAGCCGCCAAGATGGCGCTCTCTGACGGCGATACGGGACTCAGACCGAGGCTTGGCTAAGTTTGTCTTGTTATATAAGCGGTGCGTCAGGACGCCGCTGCCCGTACCCTGTGACGACGTCCTTTGTAGTAACAAAACGAGTAGGGAGGTGGCGTGCTGACGCCACCTGCGTGCTGCGCTAGTCACGGAAGTAACGGGCTGTTGTCCAGAGCCGGCTGACTCGATCGTTTTTGTTTGTTGTTTTTAATCTACAATCTTGTAAGTGCCCATTTGTCTTTTATATCATTAAATCTTCTAAGGTTTTACACTATGCAAGCCTTCTTTTGTTTCTATGGGGATTTACCATCTGGCTGCATTGAGATGTTGAGTACCGCTGCTGGAAGTGAGGAGTTTTGTGCCTACCATTGAGACCCCAGGCTGGGTTATTAGCCACTTGCATTCCTGGATCCCCTGTCATAAGGGACCATATCGTTCTGGTAAGCGGTAGTGTGTCTGTAGGTGGAGGCATCTTTCTTATTCTCTGCACGACTCTGTGGTGGTTTGGATTTTTCACCGTGATCAAGTTTACACATTGTGCATGGACTAATTTTGTTTTTTTTCATCCGACTTTACATGTCATATGGACTCACTTTTTGTTTTGTTTGTTTTTCTTTTTGCCTTTTTTTGCCCATTACGCTTCACTGTATATCATATTTTGTCACTCATTTGTTGCTATCACTTCTTTTTTGAGATTGGGTTCCACTAACCCATCCATATATACACATTGTTTCCTATATACATTTTTTATTTTGAATTTCTACCTTTATGTTTACATTCACATGGTATTAGCATTGGGTTTCACTTGCCTCCTTATTACAGAGTTGCTTTTAGCGTTTGCTATTGGTAAACGCATTGGCCCAATTCCATTGGCTTGCCTTTATCACAAATCCTTAGCGCAGCTTCATCTTGTTCATATTGCCTGTTTTGGCGTCGTATAACGCCTTGAATTGCAGCTTGGTCCTTTTAGATAATAGCTCAGTTTTCTTTTTAACAACATCACAGAATGTACCCTTGTGGCTAATAGAAGAAAGTGTCAAAAATAGACTTGAAAAACTTAACATAAACAAATCACCAGGACGAGATGGCTTACACCCGAGAGTCTTTAAGGAACTGAGTCAGGTGATAGCTAGACTTTTGTTCCTAATTTTTATGGACAGTTTACTGCCTGGAATTGTACCAGATGATTGGAAAAAAGCCAACGTGGTACCAATAATGGAAAAAGGGCAGAGATATACAGGCCAGTCAGTCTAACATCAATAGTTTGTAAATTATTGGAGGGGATGATAAGGAACTATCTATCCAAGAATTTGCTGATGAAAATAGTATCATTAGTAGTAATCAGCATATATTCATGAAGGATCGTTCTTGCCAGACCAATCTATTAACATTGTATGAGGAAGTGACCTGCCATCAAGGTAGGTCTGTGGACGTGGTATATCTGGATTTTGCAAAGACATTTGGTGCAGTTCCCCATAAACTTTTACTTTGTAAACTGAGGTCTGTCGGCATGAACCATAGGTTATGTACCTGGATAGAAAACTGGTTACAGGCGCAAGTCCAAAGGGTGGTGATAAATATTGAGCACTCAGAATGGGCTAGAGTGGTAAGTGCGGTACCCCAAGGCTCTGTCCTGGGACCAATTCTGTTTAATTTATTTATAAATGATATAGAGGTTGGTATAAATAGCTCAATCTCAGTGTTTGCTGATGACACAAAAATAGGGATGACAAAAAAGTAGGGAAATAACTTCACAGCAAGAAGACCTCAACAAATTGATGGGTTGGGCAATTACATGGTAAATGAGATTTAATGTTGAAAAATGTAAAGTCATGCATTTGGGTGGTAAATATAGGAATGCAAGTTACTCCCTAGGAGGAGAACCTCTGGGGAAATCCAGGATGGATAAAGATCTGGGGGTCATAGTAAATGACAGACTCAGCAATGGTATGCAATGCCAAGCTGCTGCAAGCAAAGAGACAGAATATTAGCATGCATTAAAGGAGAAGTACAGCCAAAGCTTGTTTCGTTACTTCCCCTGTGGATCACAGGAGTGCAGTTTGTTTTGCACTCCTGTAACCCGTTTTCCGTAAGCTGAAGCCCACTGTCAGCTGACATCACAGAGCCAATCCAGGTTCGGGAAAGCTCTTGACCATATGGTCGTGATCCATCCACATGCCTGGATCGGTCACCTGGCTTAGTCTCTCAGCGAGCCACTGAAACCCTGAGCCGGAAGCTCCCGCCTCCTCCACAGCCCAGCACTCCAGTGAGCGCAGGTTGTGGTGGGGGAGGGTAAAGCAGAGAGGTGGTGACTGAGAGTCACCCTCTCTTTGCTCATGGAGCACTAAGAAGAACTGAGCAGTGTTTGATCACTTGATTCTCAGTTTTAGAGCTGGCAGGGGACAGATGACCGATGTGGCATCCACCTAGGTAAGTATGATTCTAAAAAAAATAAAATAAATTCCCATACTTCCCTTTTAAAAATGGGATGTATTCAAGACATAATTATAAGATGAAACAATCAGCGCCACACGTAAAAAATATTGTGATGTGTAAATAAGATAACCTAATAATAAACGTGCACAGCTGCTAAACATTCCAAGTGGTACACCACACTTATTTCAAAATGGATAGTAAATAAATAAATGTAGAGTTATGTGTAAAATTATAAATATAAAGTGCAAATCTCTAAAATAAATAAATCCTACATATAAATGAATAGTCCATAAAATGAAGAAATAAAACATGAAAAACTCTTCTTGTGATCAGTGTATCCACACAATTCCACCACAGTGATTGTTTGTCCTCAAAAGGAGTGCACACCACCACCAGTAAAAATGCGCGCTCACCTCCCAGATGAGTCAAAACTCATATGCGGATCTCTCCACGAGCTCTTTGCTCTCACTTTTTCTTCCCAATCGATGGTGAGTAATCCAGATGGCTCTTTTCTTAATGGTAACTCAGCTCATTAATATCCAAAGAAACGGATCATCTCCCAGCTTGGCTCAGGATTCCAAGAGTTCAGGACATGTAAATAATAAGTATAGAGACCATAGTGTTCTCCGTATACAAATTTATTGAAAGCCCCCAAAAAGACAAGTTGCACTTACAAAATAAAAACTTTTAAAATCACATAAAAACCTCTAGAGTAGCAACGCCGTGTCCACATACACAGTGCCTGGCTGAACGTGGCTATCAGCTCCTCCCTTCTAGATGCATATCGGCCAATCACAGGCCTTCCTCAGTAGAACACCTTTTATGAGTTTTGACTCATCTGGGAGGTGAGCATTTTTACTGGTGGTGGTGTGCACTATTTTGAGGACGAACAATCGCTGTGGTGGAATTATGTGGATACACTGATCACAAGAAGAGTTTTTCATGTTTTATTTCTTAATTTTTTCATTTTATGAACTATTCATTTATATGTAGGATTTTTTTATTTTAGAGAGTTGCACTTTATATTTATAATTTTACACATAGCGCTACATTTATTTATTTACTATTCAAGTCATAAAACAATAATTCTGCCACTCTACAAGACTCTGGTCCAGCCACATCTTGAGTATCTAGTTCTCGTTACCAGTCCTCAGGAGGAATGTGCTGGAACTGGAGAAAGTCCAGAGAAGGGCAACAAAGCTTATAAAGGGACTGGAGGACCTCAGTTATAGGGAAAGACTACATGCATTAAACTTATTCTCTCTGGAGAAGAGACGCTTCAGAGGGGATATAATAACGATATACAAATATCTTCCTGGTGACCCTAGCATAGGGAAAAAACTTTTCAGTGGGAGGGAGTTTAAAAAAACACGGGGCCATTCATTGAAACTGGAAGAGAAGCTTTTTAACCTTAACCACTTCCGGACCGGCTCACGACGATATACGTCGGTACTTTGAAGAGGCATATCGTTGTTATGGCAGCAGCTAGCTGCCATAACCCCGGTATCCTCTTCTTCAGTGAGCGGTCCGGTTTCAGATTAAAGTGGTCTCTGTGGTGGATTCTCTGCAATATCACTTTTATCAGTGGCGGGAGAGGCCCCCCTCCCGCTGCGCTCCAGTGCCCTCCGCTGCTTCCTGGTGCCGCCGGGAGCGGCAGAGGTGACCGGATTCTTCTCCGTGTGTGCTATGGAGCTGAGTGAGGGGAAGATGGCCCCCACCCAGCTCCATACCATTGCAGGGCAGAAGCGACGTCAAAACTTCACTTCCACTCATAGCTCTTAAAGGGACATTTTTTTATTTTTTTTTTTCAAACAACATTTTTTTTATTGTTGCATTTTTGTGTAAATATGAGATCTGAGGTCTTTTTGACCCCAGATCTAATATTTAGGAGGTCCTGTCATGCTTTTTTCTATTACAAGGGATGTTTACATTCCTTGAAATGGGAATACAAGTGACACATTTTTTTTAAAAGAACAGTGTAAAAATAAAAAATTTTAATAAAATAATAATTAAAATATATTTTTTTAACATGCCCCGTCCCGCCGAGCTCGCGTGCAGAAGCGAAAGCATACATGAGCAGCATCCGCATATGAAAACGGTGTTCAAACCACACTTATGAGGTATTGCCACGATCATTAGAGCAAGAGCAATAATTCTAGCCCTAGACCTCCTCTGTAACTCAAAACATGCAACCCGTAGAATTTTATAAACGTCGCCTATGGAGATTTTTAAGGGTAAAAGTTTGTCGCCATTCCAAGAGCAGGCGCAATTTTGAAGGGTGACGGTATTGATGGGTATCAATTTACTCGGCTCAACATCATCTTTCACAATATAAAAAAATAATTGGGCTAACTTTATTGTTGTCTTATTTTTTTATTCAAAAATGTATTTTTTCCAAAAAAAGTGCACTTGTAAGACAGCTGCGCAAATACGGTGTGACAAAGTATTGCAACGACCGCCATTTTATTTTCTAGGGTGTTAGAAAAAAAACAATATATAATGTTTGGGGGTTTTATAGCAAAAAAAAAATGACTTTAACTTGAAAACACCAAATATCAAAAAGTGGCTCGGTCCTTAAGTGGTTAAGCTGCGTAGAGGATTCTTTACTGTCAGAACGGTAGGATTTGGTACTCCCTTCCACAAGTAATGGTATCAGCAAGGAGTGTCGCTAGTTTCAAAAGACTTTTAAATGGGCATCTTAACGATCGCAACATACAGGGATATGGATGGACTGGTGTCTTTATTCATCCTTACCAACTATGTAACTATGTGAGTATCACACGTTGTTCTGACTGAGGCTGTTCTCATAGGGTCTGAGATACGGTCCATTCCCCATCCACAGCAGTGTCCTGGACTGCAAACCTAGAGAAAAATTCCCTTCCTGTGCAGTGTTCCTGATATGGCACTGGTTACCAATAGCTGTGCAGTGGTGCAGGGTAACCAGATGCCAAAGAGACTTACCTCATGGTCCCCAGCTGTGAGGCCTTAGACTGTCCAATATTCACAGTTGCTCAAGAAGAAGGTTGTCCTCTAATTGCTAAGTACTAACCATTAGAGTGTTTATTGGAGCCGGAATGAATGGACTGACAATCGGCCAATATTTTGCAATTACCAAAGTTGGCTTTTTGTTCACTTTAACATTAGATGTTCTAGTTGTTTAGGCTGAATCAGACCTGGTTTAGGTTCTTCCCTTTCCTCCAAGTCCCCTCAAAGTCCCCCCTTCAGAATTCTTTCTCTACCTACAGCTCAAAAATACTGTCCAAAATGCTCTTAAACACACATCTTCGGGGGGGGGGTGTGACCGGAAATGAGCCGCGCAGGACGCCTCAGAAAGGAGCTCCAGGGATTCTGAATCTCCATCCACATCCATCCGAGCCTTAAAAAGCCTAGAACAGGTTTGGACCCCATAGATCTGTTGGGCTTCACCCCCTGCCCATACCACTATTGTGCCGATTCGGTACACATCACGGCCTTCGGCCTAGTCCGTGGCCTGCCGCCATTACGGCCAATCCCGGTGCCATCCTCGGGCTCAGAGGGACACATACCTGCCATCCTCCATCCTGGCAGCACCACTCCAGCCTACCTCCCCACCATTCCGGAGGACTCCCTAAGTAAGAAGCCTAAAGCAGCAGACAGCTCTCCCCTCAGCCATTTTAAATACATCCAGCTCCATCCTCGGGCACTGACAGGTATAACCTCTATATCCTTCTTCCAGACAATACCACACCATCCCCTGCCCTCATCCACATCATATGGGAGGTTTGTCTGGGAGTTTGGCCTAGAAATAAAGATGGCCCGAGGCGCATGTACGGCGCCTCCTAAGATGGCCGCATAGAGGCGCATGCGCGGCTTCTGATCATGGCGGACGGGTAGGCTTGGAGCTCCGTCCCTCGCCGCCTCTCCGGGACTCCCGCTGACCATTCTGCAGCTTTGCCAGCCACGGGAGTCACCTCCACAATCTCCTGTGGCGAACCCGCACCCCATGGGAAAGATTGGAGACCAGAGGAAGAATTACGCCAGTCTTTAACCCTCGGGCCTCCTCCGCCATGGAACGCTTCCTGCATAGGCCCTCATCCACGGCCTCGAGTGACAGGGACAATGCGCAGGACCCTCCAGAGCGCTCTGAACATGAGACAGGTATGCTCACTGATCTCACCCACACTCCAATGCAGGGGCCTCCCCCCCCCCCCTCTAACACCAGACAATTTGGACACTAAACTACAATCCCTGCTTCAAGCCATTACACATAACATTGTTCTGGAAGTGGGTAAACTTGCTAAGGAGTTGAGAGTGGAGATAGGCCAATTAGGAGACCGCACTGACTCCTTGGAATCTAAGTTTGACGAGCTGGTGCAATATGTCCAAGTCTTAGAGGATGATAATGTTGCCATTAAACACTCCGTCACTCAGCTTCAGGCACAACAAGAAGACCTTGAAAACAGAGAATGCAGGCAAAACCTGCGGATCAGAGGTATCCCTGAAGCAGTAGAAGACATCTTCTGAGCCTGTTTAATGTGGTTGCCCCTAAAATCCCTGATATTGACTGGCGCTTAGACAGGGCTCACAGATCCTTGGCCCCCAAACCCCCAGCTGGAGCCAACCCGAGAGACGCGATTGCCAGATTCCATTACTATGACAGCAAACAGGCTTTAACTATCGCCACCCGCAATCAATCTAGGCTTGACTTCAAAGGGACCGGGATTCAGATTTTCAACGATCTCTCGCCTATCACCCTGGCAAGACGTAGAAACCTCCGCCCGCTAACACTGCACCTCCAAACCCACAAAGTTATATAACAATGGGGGTTTCCTTTCCGCCTCTCTGCTTCCCGAGAGGGCATGCAATACTCCTTCCGTGACCTCTAAGAAAGTGACACTTTTCTACGTAACTTGGGCCTACCACCTCTCCCGGATGAGGATCCTGTACCACTTCCCGCCACTCCCAAGCCACCAACAGCTCCGAGCCGCATCTGGACCCCAGTGAGGCAGAAGCTGTTCAAGTCCAACTTCACTCCTCAGAGGCGCCCACCACCCAGATTTCCAACCTGATGACCTGGCTGCGGTTTTGATTGTCTTTTCTTCTGTTTGGCCTCCTGATGTTCCTGTTTGGCCAATAACCCCTTAGGGGGTCTGTTCATGCACCTACATTCCTATGGGGTGCGACACCCGTTGCTCTCTAAAGTCATCCTGGTTCACTTGTTCTGTTTTCAGTATGGATTCTAGATTTTGTGATTAAGGCCTTTCCATTCTGGAAGACGGTGGGGGACCCCCTCACCTCCCCCCTGTGTCTGGTGGTTCTCATGTTCCCTCTCCTAGCCCAAGGCTCAGACCTGGCCTTCCTGGAGGTGTCCGGCCTTCCAGGTTTCTTCTTGGATGACTTTTAGACTCTCATTTATTTTTTCCATTTTCTTTTTCTTTTTGATATTTTTTATTTTTATTTTTACCCCTACTTTCAGTGTCTTTTTTCTTGACCTGAGGTTGCTACATCTCATAGACTGGTTATGTTCATGCTATAATGCTGCTACTGTTTTACATGTTGTTACACTACTTTTTTTCAGATATATTTCCCTTGCACCATGGAATTCCCTACCTAATCTACACTATGCTAAGGTTAACATGCTTGCTCACCAGGTCGAGTTGTTATGGCACTAAAATTCATTACCTGTAACGTAAAAGGTTTAAACTCTATTCATAAGAAATGGCTAGCTTTGAAAGAGTTTAAAGCTTCTAAAGTTGATGTAATCCTGGTCCAGGAGACCCATTTCCATCCTGAGGGTTCCCTTAAATTTGCTAGCAAACATTTCCCTACATCATTTATGGCCTCTGATCAATCTGGGAAAGCGGGTGTAGCAGTCTTAATTAATCGCTCTTGTCCTCTGCGAGTTAAATCCTCACACTTGGACCCCCAGGGCAGATTTATTATCCTGGACTGCTTGCTTCTCTCTCAATCTCTCACTATAGTTAATGTATATGCTCCCAATACTGGACAGGTCCACTTCCTTACCACCATGTTTGACATCCTAGACAAATTCTCCCAACCCTTCATAGTGATTGGCGGGGATTTCAATATGACCATGTTGCCCAGTAAAGACAGACGTGTACTTTTCCCGTCCACAACACTATCCAAGTCTGATCGTCTCTCCAAATCATTTCGTAAACTCATCAGAGCCAAAAATCTTTTAGATATCTGGAGGATCAAACACCCCATATACAAACAATACACATTCTATTCACACCCTCACAAACTCTACTCCAGACTAGATCGCTTCTTTATCTCCCTACCCCTTCTGACCTCCGCGGTTTCTTCTGAAATCAATCCCATAACCTGGTCAGACCACTCCTCAGTACAACTAGATCTGGCCCTGTCCTCCGCCTCCCCTAGGACTTGCCATTGGCGCCTTAATGAAACTTTTCTCCGAATCCCTGAAACCAGAGACCACCTATCCAAAAGTCTTGCTGAATATTTCCAGCTTAACATAAATACGGTCTCGGGGCCCTCCACCCTGTGGGAGGCACATAAAGCCATCTTTCGGGGACATTGAATTGCTACAGGTTCCCGCTTGAAGAAAGACACGTCTTTTCAACGTTCTTCTATCCTGTCCAAACTCCGCAAAGCTGAGAAACGTTTACTTTCCTCCCCCACGGTGGCTGGACTCTGAGCCATTATCTTTTTGCAAAATCAAATCAGATCACTAGATATGAAAAAAATTGATAAATCCCTTCTCTCGTCCAAACAGAAATTTTATGAGTACTCGAACAAACCCCACACAATGTTGGTAAATAAACTGAAACCCCGTCTCTTTCACTCATCCCCAGATTTTTTGAGGCAACCTGATGGTACTCCTACCTACTGTCCTTTTACTATGTCTAAAGTTTTCGGAGAATTCTATCACAAACTGTACAATTGCCTACAAACAGATCCCCACTACAACTTTACACAGGAGAAATTTGACTCCTTCTTTGATGCCCTACACTTACCCAAACTCTCTCCTCACCACCTCTTATCTCTGAACTCTGAAGTCTCTCCCGAGAAATTAGCTGAAGTAGTTAAAAACCTTCCAACTCAAAAATCCCCTGGTCCGGATGGCCTGCCCTACTCATACTATAAAACCTTTCTACCAATTTTAAGCCCATATCTGATTTCCCTTTACGCCTCCCTTTTCAAAGGTAATAAACCTCAACCCCAATTCCTCCATACCCATATTTCCGTGATCCCAAAACCTGATAAGGACACCTCTATCCCAGACAACTACAGACCCATTGCTCTTCTTAACTCCGACTATAAGATTTTCACAAAGATCCTAGCAAACTGATTATCCCATTTAATACCTAGACTAATACACAAAGACCAGGTAGGCTTTGTGACTGCCAGACACGACCATTGACCTCATAGACCTGTTAAACAAAATATCCCGCCCAGCCCCGATACTGAGCCTTGACGCACAAAAGGCCTTTGATAGGCTCAGTTGGCCTTTTATGTTTGCCACACTCTCCTACTGTGGTTTTAAAGGCCCTTTCATAGCTGCATTACACTCCCTATACTCTCGACCCTCCTCCTAGGTCCAATTATCCTCTCACCTATCACCACCCTTTCCCTTAACTAGACCCAACACTTCCCTCCCAAACCTACACGCCCTGCTTAAGGAATTTAGCCCTCTTTTAGGATATAAAATCAACACAAGCAAAACAGAAGCCCTACCAATACTTATTCCGTCCTCAGATCTTACTGTCCTACAACAGAACTACTCCTATCACTGGTGCCCAAATTCCCTTAAATATCTAGGGATCAATCTAACCTCCTCATATTCAACCCTCTACCAGGCCAACTTCCCCCCTCTTTTCCGTGACATTGACCGATTCTTGCGGCAGTGGGATACCTATCCCATCTCCCTCTTGGGTCGCATCAATGTCCTGAAGATGTCTATTCTGCCAAGACTCCTTTATCTATTCAAAACTTTACCGATCCCCATCCCAATGCCGCAGCTCAAATCTATCCAGAGGTCTTTCCTTAACTTTATCTGGCACTATAAGGCACACCGTATAGCTAGCTCAGTCGTATCATCCCCTAGGTCCAGAGGTGGGTTGGGAGCCCCAGACCTCATTAAATATTATTTTGTGACTCATCTAAAACCAATCATTGTTTGGTCCTCCAGAATGGCATCCAGCACCTGGTCGGAAATTGAAATGAGCATTACTAGTCTAGTCAACCCCTGTTTTATGATTTGGACGGATCTTAAAACTTCCATAACTCAGCTTAGGAATCTTTGTTTGCACCCAATGATATTTACTCTTTCAATATGGAAGAAATGCTCTCAAAAATTTTCCCTCTCATCCCCATATCCACTTCTGTTAAATGTGCTATTCAATCCTGATATACCAGATAGTCTATCCTATACCCGAATGCTTCCATGGCCACAAGCTGGAATCTTCCAGTTCCGAAACCTCGTACACTCACTTACCCATACGTTCCTGCCTTATGATGAACTTCAACAAAACATCAGATCCCTACAACTATTTTACTCCTATCTTCAAATCAAACACTACTTCCATTCTACATCTCCCACTCTCACCCTAGACAAGCCCACTCCTTTTGAACCCCTTTGCTCTCAGGGCCTGTACCAAACCCACCTTATCTCAGACATCTATAGATACTTACATGAAGCTTCCTCACTTACTGACACATACCACGCCTACATGGAAAAATGGTCCCAGATTGTCAAGAGACCTATATCTGTCCCTCAATGGCAAAAGATATGGGAGACTGCCTCTAAATCTTCACGATGCGTGGAGCAAAGGGAGACGACCCATAAAATACTGCTGTTTTGGGACAGAACCCCAGAGATCTTGCACAGATATGATCCCAAGGTTCCCCAGATGTGTTGGAGATGCCGAGGGGACATTGGCTCTCACTTCCATATATTCTTCCATATAGTCCCACTATTCAACCCTTTTGGTCCTCAATTAATACTAACTTACAAAACCTTTTTGAAACTGACCTCCCATTAGATCCTATACAATTTCTTCTAGGCCTGCAGTTTCCCGGCATCTCCAAGCATACTCAGAGACTGGCTAGTTTTATTCTCCTGGCTGCAAAATGGGCTATACCCTCGAGATGGTTGTCCCCCTCTCCACCCACCCTTTCACAGGTATTACAAATATTGAAACAGATCCACAGAATGGAACACCTTACAGTATATTCATGACACACTCCCTCAATTTTCGAAGGTTTGGGACCTGTGGGATCACTCAGAGCTTAACCCTGGTGCTACTCTATTGTCTCCCAGCATTATAACTCCTTCTTAATAGTATAAATTGAATGCTTCAACTCCGCTGACATACCCTTTTTAAGGATTCCATGGTGCTCCCCCCTCCCCCCCTCCCTAGGTGGGATTCCCATGGTGTGCCTTTGACTGGTATAGGCACTCCTGAGACCCCACTAAGTTTAGACCTGGTGAGCAATAATTCTTATTGTGTGAAATGTCGTTTAGTCTACGCCGCCCTCTCCGCGGGTCTCCCCCCCCCCACCTTATCTCCCCCTCCTAACCCATGCATTTACCATAGCGAACTCTTGGTAAATTGATAGCATTGTAGCCCTACCCTTAAGACTCAGACCTATGTTATATGCTTCACAAACTGATTGTATGTATTACGCTATGATTAATGTTTGACGTTTCCTTTCCTTTTGTAATCTGAAATCTTTTAATAAAAACACAATTTAAAAAAAACACACATCTTCAAAATTGTCCATAACGCCCTTTGTGCACCAGTGTTTGGACACTCCGCTAGGGAAGGGTCTGTAATATACTCATCTATCCCTAGAATTTGATGATCCCTACCATGTGGGAAAGTGACCTGGGCAACCCCTTGGAAAAAGAACTTCTTAGAATCCAAATATGGAATTTGGATTCTAAGAAGTTTCAAATGTAACAACAAGACTGACATTTGGCACACAGTGGTGCCTACAAGTATTTATGTTGGTCTCAAATCCATCTCTGTTTCTCAGTGGAGCCCCTTGGATCACAGACCAAGACTGTACATGGATTTTTGCCCTAAAAGAGAATGCTCTGTTTTCCTCATTCAACTGTGAAAGGCTAAACTTCAGTGGGCAGGATAGGCTCTGGCAGAGCTGGGTGCCTTGGGTGCTTCAGCAGGAGGAGTTGGGGGGGGGGGGCAAAGAGGGCAGGACCTGTAGCCAATACTGATGAGGTAGTTCACAGCTTATGGGGGGGGGGGGGGTGCACTTTGTCCTTCTTGTCTTCAGTGCTAAGTACCTTGTCTCTGCACTGGTAGTTCTTCTACATAAAGTAGCCCTTTTGTTAGGTTTAGTTCTTTATACAGTATGTGAAAATGTATTGGTTATCATGATATAGAATACACGTCATGCCAAGTAACAAACCTGTGTACAATAACGGGAAGAATGATTTCCTTTGGATGTTTATTGACCAATGGGATACATCTTATAGTCTCCTGTAGATTGTCTCCTTCCCATTCAACATCTCCCTCTAGCCGCAAGTTTCCTGGAAGAGAGAAATAAAAAAAATTACATTTAAAGTGGACCTTGTAATAACTTTTTAGGTCTGCATGAATAAATACCTTGAATGTCACCATAGACAGCAATAGAATAATTTAAAAAAGTAATTTTATCATTAAAAATCCATCCTTAAAGCGGAGTTCCACCCAAAAATGGAACTTCTGCTTTAAATGCAGGTGACCCCTGACATGCCACATGTTTCATCATTTTTTTTGGGATAGGAGGGGGTACCCTGTTTTTATGGGCACCCAGCTCCCACTTCCTCCCCTGGCTCCGCGGCGTCGGAAGGAAGTTCACCTCTCCCCCTGCCTCCCTACAATCTTCTGGGACACGTCACAGGTCCCAGAAGATTGACCAGCTATTCACAGTGCGCAGCGCAGCTCGGCACCCACAGTTAAAATGCCGGCGCCTCAGAGAGGAGGGGGAGTGGAGCGAGACTTCCTGCACCCGCATCGCTGGACTGTGGGACAGACGAGTGTCTGATTATTAAAAGTCAGCAGCTACACTTTTTGGAGCTGCTGACTTTTAAATGGGTGGAACTCCACTTTAAGCCCGTCAGTGATTACCTAGCCTGAGATGTGATCAGTGTGCTGCAGGCAGGAGGAACTATTTCCTGAATCTTCTTCCTACAGTAAAATCCTCTTAGGCTAGAGTATCTAAAGGGGAATGTTACCATAAAAGTTAAGTACTTCTAATTGAGCTGCAGCTTTTTTTTTTAAAGGGTAGGGAGGTTGGGGAGAGAGAGTACCTTTTTCGATCGGTACCTGGTCCCACTTCTTCAATCTTCACCTAGGGGCGGGGGTGGGGATTGCATTGCCTCATCTCACCCTCAGCCCACTGCCTCCTGGGATAAAGTCACACAACCTAGGAGGCTGCAGGACCAGTCACCCTGCACCACACAGTCTCGCATGTGCCTAGTGAGGAGCTGACTGCGAGACATCAGGAAATCCCATCCGATTCACAAATCCAGGATGGTGCCAGGGATCTGCAGAGGTGAGAAGAATCATCTGCGGGGAAGACATCACTGAACTCCATGGGCTGGTAAGTACCTGTTTTCTTAAAGTCACCAGCTACAGCCATTATAGCTATTTACATTTAATTTGCACAACGCTGGGTGAAGTTCTGCTTTAATTTGGAGCTCAAGGCATCAATCCTGGTATGTAAAATTACATATCCATGCACAATAGTTACAGTTAAGAACGTTTTTTTTTCCCTAAAACTAAACTAAAATTAAAAAACACAAGAAAGGCATGTCTATGTGATCTCTTGGACAGTTAGGCCAGATGGTCCGTCAGAGTCTTCTAAAAAAGCAACAAGTTCAGCAGAAATGTAGAACAAGATAAAAAAAGCACCAGTGAATATGTATCAACAGAGCTGACACTTGATCACAGTGATATACGGTAGTAAATATAAGGTAGCACAGAGTAAAATGACCAATATATACCTTATGGGTATCAACAATTAGAATAATAGGTGAAATATACAACATATGCAGAATATACAAGTATATAAGATTGACATAGATAGCACTATGCCATTGTGAAAACCTGTAAAGAAAATATGATTATAGTGATAAGTGAATGAACACCCACAACAGGGAATAAACAAACTGGGTGGACATAGGGTGGGTCCAATATGTGGAAATAGTTCATATACAGTGGCAAAAACAATTATTTTATCCCCTGCAGATTTTGTAAGTTTGCTCACTTACAAAGAAATGAAGTGTCTATAATTTTTACCATAGGTGTATTTTAAATGATAGAGATAGAATATCAAACAAAAATCCAGAAAAAACACATAATATAAATGTTATAAATTGAGTTGCAGTTCAGTGAGTAAAATAAGTATTTGATCCCCAAGCAACCAACAATAATTCTGGCTCCAACAGACGGGCTACAGTAAGTGTTCATGTGGTACACAGATTAGTCCTGTCATTTTAAGAATATTTTCCTAATGATAATTTATGTGTATAAAAGACACCTGTCCACAGAATCTCGTTCTTCCATTCAAACCTTACTATGATAGACAAGACCAAAGAGCTGTCAAAGGACATCAGGGACAAGATTGTAGACCTGCACAAGGCTGGAATGGGCTATAAGACCATCAGCAAGAAACTTGGTGAGAAGGAGACAACTGTTGGAGCGATTATTCGCATCATGGGGTATGGATGATCAGGAAAAAAGTGAGGGATCAGCCCAGAACTACACGGGAGGAGCTTGTAAATGATCTCAAGGCAGTTGGGACCACAGTCACAAAACAAAGCATTGGTAACACAATACGCTAGCATGGATTAAAATCCTGCAGCTCCCTCAAGGTCCCCTTCCTCAAGAAGGCACATGTACAGACCCGTCTGAAGTTTTCCAATGAACATCTAACTTACAAAACCTTTTTGAAACTGACCTCCCATTAGATCCGATTCAATTTCTTCTAGGCCTGTTTCTTCTAGGCCCATTTAGATGTTCATCCAATGAACATCTAAATGATTCAGAGAAGGATTAGGAGAAAGTGCTGCGGTCAGATGAAAATGCCAAAATTTAGCTCTTTGGCATTAACTTGACTCGATGTATTTGGAGAAACAAAAATGCTGACTATGACCCTAAGAACACCATCCCTACAGTCTAGCATGGAGATGCAAACATTATGCTTTGGGGCTAATAAAGCCCCTAATAAAGGTACAGGCCGACTTTGCCGCTTTGAGGGGCCAATGGATGGAGGCATGTATTGTAAAATCTTGGATGAGAACCTTCTTCCCTCAGCCAGAACATCGAAGATGGGTCATGGATGGGTCTTCCAGCATGACAGTGACCCGAAACTTACCGCCAAGGCAACAAAGGAGTGGCTCAAGAAGAAACATATTAAGGTCATGGAGTGGCCTAGCCAGTCTCCAGACCTTAATCCTATAGAAAATGTATGGAGGGAGTTGAAATCTCAAGTTGCCAAGTGACAGCCAAGAAACCTTAAAGTGGATGTAAACCCGAAATTTTTTTTTTTTATGTCATAATGTAGAGTATAAGATTTCCTATCATTTGAGCCCAGTCTTGCCACAAAGAGTTAATCCAGCTCTGAGCAATCCTCTTTTATTGTTCAGTGAGAAAAATCTTGACAAACTGAGAAAAACTTTGTCAAATCCTCCCCCTTGCTGTGAGTGACAGGTGATTTACATATCTTGTGCACTAGCCTAAGACATGCATTATTTTTAATTCCCACCCCCACTCCTTTCTTCAGCAGCTCTGCAAGGATTGGCTGTTCCACACCTCAGCATGATTTGGCATACTGAAATCATGTGGTTACTTTCCTGTCTTTTCACTGGATGTTAGAGATCATAGCAGAAGTTCAGTGTTAGAAGTACACAGGAGAAAATGCATATTGACAAGGGGAGTGTAGAGGTGGGCGGGGAGTCTACTGATATCACGACTCCACCCACCGAGCTCCAGACAACAGACCCACCCACAGAACATGCAGTTTTTCGGGTCTCATAACAGACATAGGGGAGACATTTTACAGGTAAAGATACATGCAGGAGGCGTGTATATCCTTATAGATAACCCCTATGGCAGTAGTTTAGAAAGGATGACATTGGGTTTACATCCACTTTAAGGATTTAGTGAAGATCTGTAAAGAAGAGTGGACCAAAATCCCTCCTGAGATGTGTGCAAACCTGGTAACCAACTACAAGAAACATCTTACCTCTGTGCTTGCCAACAAGGGTTTTTCCACCAAGTACTAAGACACTTTTTGCTTGGGGATAAAATACTTATTTTACTCACTGAACGGCAACTTGATTTAGAACATTTGTATCATGTTTTTTCAGGATTTTTGGTTGATATTCTGTCTCTATTATTTATAATGCACCTGTGATAAAAATTATAGACCCTTCATTTCTTTTTAAGTGGGCAAATGTACAACATCTGCAGGGGATCTAGTAATTATTTTCCCCACTGTATGCACATTCGTAAAAGTGCAAAAGTGATAGTCCAAATAAGGAAGAAAAATAGCATGTATCCCAAGTGAAAAACCTGGAGAGCTTCTGAGTTAATCCACCTTCCGTGCAGAAAAGGGATCAAAAGCCACTTACCAGAAGGCAATGACCATAAGATTATTAAATGAGAAGTCTAGCCTGAGCTTGTTTGGTTGGGCTTCTCCTATGGATCACAGGAGTGCAATTAGTTTTGCATTCCTGTGACCCCATTTTCAGCAGAAACTGCTGACGTCACAGGAATCAGCCTGGGCACCGTGTCATTGCGACAATAAAGTCTGGATCCACCAGGTGCCTGGACTGACACCCGTCTCAGCCTATACACATGTCTCCCTTTACACAGAGCCAGCTCTCTGAGGACAGCAGCCGCGGTTGCCCTGCCGTTATTTTATTTTTAATCCTTGAACTATCTGAGTTTCCTATGGGCTAATGACACAATAGTTGTGATTACTCTGCATGCACTGTATTTGCGCTTACAGTTATTGTTACTTTTTTATATACACAGAAATTACAGACTGCTGCCGGTCCAATATCTTGAATGTCTTAGGAATTTCCCATGTCTTGGGGATTTCCCATTTTTCTCGCTGTAGTTCTTGATTGTTCCTTCACACACACAATGTCTAAATTTATCCTGCATGTGACATAAATGAAGAACTCAAGAAAAAAAGCTCACTTGGGATTGGTGGAGCTGGGAACCTGGGTCTCCACACCACTTCCCCTGAATGAGGCCTCTGCTCAAAGCCACAGTGGGGAACCTTTCCAAGTGTAGGAACAATGTGTGGAGGACCTCCATATTCTGAAACACTGTAGCCTCTGCCTCCGCTCTACTTTTACTCTCAAGTAACACAAGTAGCAGATTTACTCAAGCATTATCACGCACAAGTGGGGCCAGGACAAGGGGTGGGCACTGTGGTATCATGTGAAGTGGGGGAGCTCCTCGAGGAGATGGGGGGGATCTGTGTTGGGAGGGGGAATTTGGAGGGGGGCAGGGCACAAGAATTGCTCTAGGAGGGGAAATTGGGGGTGTGCTAGGAATGGTGATTTGGGGGGCTTTGTATTTTGAGGGGGGGGTTGGAGGAAGAGGATTTGTGTTAGGAGGAGGATTTGTGCCAGAAGAGGTGATATGGGACAAGGGGAGGGAATTTTGTGCTAGAAGGGGAATTTTTTTTGGGTGAGGGATTTGTGCTAGTAGGGATGATTGTGTTTATGTTAGGAGGGGACATCTGGGGGGGAATTTGTGCTGGGAGGGGGGATTCAGAGTGGGGGGAGAGGATTTGTGCTTTGAGGGGAAATTTGAGGGGTAAAGGTTTTGTGCTAGGAGGGGTGATTTTTTGGGGGGGGGTTGTGCTGGGGGGGGGGTTGGAGAGAGAGAGGATTTGAGCTTGGAGGGGGGGATTTTAGCAGGGGGCAGATTTTTCATGGGTGAAAGGGGAATTTGTTGCTTAGAGGGTAAGCATGCATATTAGTACTTACATTTTTTGATTTATTTTTTTTTTTGGGGGGGGGGGGGGATTTGTTGACACAATGCTCATACATCTTACCAGTTTGGTATGTTTGCCTTTGGCTCTAGGTAACCTTGTCCCGGCACTGCACACAAGGCAACCTAGGCCTTGTGTAGTGTAGGAACAATGTGTGGAGGACCTCCACATTCTGAGGCACTGTAGCCTCTGCCTCCGCTCTTCTTTTACTCTCAAGTGACACAAGTAGCAGATTCACGCAAGTTGTATCACCCACAAGGCAATCTAGGCAGAAGCCTACAGCCTGGTGGATGGCCAAAGGCAGCATGTACAACCTTTATGTTCCTGCAGTTAAAAAGGAGAATAGTTTGGTAAAGCTGTGCAGCTGCTGGTACAAACAATGCTAATGAACGGTTTATATGGGCTTACTTCAACCCTTATATTTGTGAATTAAAGGGATGGGGTGGGCAAAGCCACTACCCTGCCTAAAGACTGGTACACACTACTAGTTTTTTTCTCATTCAACCCAGTGGGTTGAACAAAAAAAAACTGACAGCTCAGGTCAGAGTCGCTGTACTAACTGTCTGATATTAGTACAGATATCTTCCCTGCTGTGCTATTGTGTTCTGAGAGGGGGATGACACCCCCCGCCCCCCTCCAGAACACTCCAGTCAGAGTGTTGATCAGGATTCCTTCAGCTGTTGATTTTCCAGCATGCTCGTTCGACAGAAGCCGGCTTCTGTCGGACCGGCTGCCATACACACAGGCCGAATGTCGGTTGGTATTGAACCGGCTGATGTTGCCCGACATTCAGCCCGTGTGTACTAGTGTTAAGGCCCTATTCTGCCTTTATTTATCACCAAGCTTGCAGGTAAATGGCTAGCATTGCTGTACTCTACTTACTTTGCTGAGCACACACGGTTAAAATCTCCCCCGGCTCCATCTTTTTGAACCCTCTGTTGTCAGTTATCCGGATAGTGTCGGTGAGAGAGTGTGATGTCCTCTTCATTGTTTTACCTCCTTCATCTGCCCCGGCTCCAGCCAAATTCCGATATATCTCATCCTTCACCACACACATACAGGAATTGATGAGGGACGACTTTCCATGTCCTGCAAACCCCAACAGCAGTATAATGAGTCGTTCAATACCATGCTCAGAGTTGTCAGCCCTGATACCCGGGACATATCTCTTAATGTGCTCTAGGAGGTTTTCGGAAGCCGCAGACATGATGTGACCAATAAAAGATGGCACAATGGGACAAAAGAAAAGTAAGGGTCTTTTATCTTAGCACAAACTGAAAGTGAAAATAAGTTCAAGCAATGCACCAACTAAATGTTATAATAAACGGGAGGGGAGGGGGTAGAGGAAGTAGAAAAAGAACGGGAGAAGTCCAGGGAGGAGAGGAAAGAGGAGAAGAGAGAGGGAGGGGGAGGAAAGGGAGAAAAGAGAGAAAGGACATGAGAAAGAAGAGAGAAGAGGAGGGAGAGCAAAGAAGGAGGAGATGAAATGGAAAACAGGGAGAGAAGAGAGAAGGGGGAGCTGAGCAGAGAGGAAAATAAGGCCGGGAGAGAGGAGAATAAAGAGAGAGCAGGGAGGAGAGGAAAGTAAAGAGAGAGCAGGGAGGAGAGGAAAGTAAAGAGAGAGCAGGGAGGAGAGTAAAGAGAGGAAAGGAAGAACAGGGAGAGAAGGGAGAAGGGGGAGCTGAGCAGAGAGGAAAATAAGGCCGGGAGAGAGGAGAGTAAAGAGAGAGCAGGGAGGAGAGGAGAGTAAAGAGAGAGCAGGGAGAGAAGAGAGTAAAGAGAGAGCAGGGAGAGAGGAGAGTAAAGAGAGAGCAGGGAGAGAGGAGAGTGAAGAGAGAGCAGGGAGGAGAGGAGAGTAAAGAGAGAGCAGGGAGGAGAGGAGAGTAAAGAGAGAGCAAGAAGGGAGGAGAGGAAAGGAAGAACAGGGAAAGAAGGGAGAAGGGGGAGCTGAGCATAGAGGAAAATAAGGCAGGGAGAGAGGAGAGTAAAGAGAGAGCAGGAAGGGAGGAGAGGAAAGGAAGAACAGGGAGAGAAGGGAGGATGGAGAGCAGGGGAGACGAGTGGAGAGTAAAGGGAAAAAAAAAATAATAATTAAAACAATTACCGTAAATTAAATTTTAAAAAAATGTAAGGTTTGATTTATTTCAGTGCCAGGGTTATGCCCGTACACACGGTTGGATTTTCCGACGGAAAATGTTCGATGGGAGCTTGTTGTTGGAAATTCCGACTGTGTGTAGGCTCCATCAGACATTTTCCATCGAAATTTCCATCACACAAAATTTGAGGGCTGGTTCTCAAATTTTTCGACAACAAAATCCGTTGTCGGAAATTCCGATCGTGTGTACACAATTCCGACACACAAAGTCCCACGCATGCTCGGAATCAAGCAGATGAGCCACACTGGCTATTGAACTTAATTTTTCTCGGCTCGTTGTACGTGTTGTACGTCACCGCGTTCTTGACGTTTGGAATTTCCGACAAGATTTGTGTGACCGTGTGTATGCAAGACAAGTTTGAGCCAACATCCGTCAGAAAAAATCCATGGATTTTGTTGTCGGAATGTCCGATCATGTGTACGCGGCATTAGTGTTTGGGCCGAGGTCAGGGCCAAAGTCAAAGGTCAGTGTTGGTATTTTTTTAGATAGGATTTAAAAAAAAAAATAGTATCAGTATAAGTCAGTGTTGGTGTCTTTTAGATTTAAAAAAAAGTGAAATGCATTGTTTCTGGGCTGTACTACGGGTACAAACAACTAACATACACATATGTGGCATCACTGGGATCGTCAGGAGAAGGAAAATGTATTTTGGGTCGTTCTTTGTTGGTAGGTTATGGTAATAGCAAGAAACATACAGTTAAACTCTAAGAAACAGTTTTTCTTTGATAATAAAAGAAAAATCAGGAGATATCCATTACCATTTACCACCAAATGAAAGGCCAATTTGTCCTAAAAAAAAACAAGGTATGATCGACCTGGATGCACAAAGTAGTTGTGATGTTACGCAAATATGCAGCCCTACGGAAAAATGTCCAGTCCAGTGGGGCCGCATATTTAGATATGCTTGGTGCCAAGGGCTTAAACAATCTCCTTTAAAATCTAACTATGCAATATAAGGTCCTGTGCCACTGGATAGAAATTGATTGTATAGGTTTGTCCTTATATTACACAGTTTTGGTAAATGTAAATGAGATCGTACAGGGATTGTACAATCAGATTCTAGTGTGTATGGCAACTCTTATAGAACCAACCTGAGACCAGGGCACTGTAATTTCTTTCAAAATGCTCTATGCTCCAAAAGTTTAAAAAAAAAAAGCTTTATACGCATATAATAAAAGTATACATATGCAAAATATGTATTTATATATGCACTTGACTCTTGAAGCTTAGAATTTACATGGCAACTTCGCACAGAGCCTGGCCTTACAGCAACCCTTACTGGACGATCTAATTGGGTGATTGAAGAGGAGCGCCCGATGTCCAAAAAGAAGAAGGTCTCACTCGATAAATGATAGTTGTATCAGGCGCTCCTCTCCAATTCATCAAGTGAGACCTTCTTCTTTTTGGACATCGGGCGCTCCTCTCTAATCACCAAAGTGTTCACTGCGGTAACACCCCCATTGTTGTTATCAGAACGGTAGCAGCCCTAGACCCTAACTGAGTCTATCACTTACCACCTACAATTGGGATAAAACCCATTGGAAGCAATTCCTTCTATACCTTCCACACAGTAATTTGCCGCTAAGCAGCCCTGAGTGGCACCAGTCCAGGGATGTCTTCCACTCAAACTTGGCCTGGAGGACAAGCACTAGTCCGGGGAATGCTTAGGCCCATTTTGATTAGCAGGGACAGAGCTCCATCTAATGGCTGCAGACTAGTATTACAGCAGTTGTGTCTTCCTACGCTGTGTGACAGCAGTAGCTGTCTTAGTAGACAGGAATCCACAGCCTGGCAGGAGAGAGGTCATGACCTGGGAGTAGGCTGTGGCCTGATAACTGAGAACCACTGACCTAAAAAGTGAGGGCTGGAAGAGTGAACTTACCATCCCTTTTCTTTAAAAAAGATGGGAAAATGTAATCAGTCACATAAGACAACAGCAATGTTTTGGAGCATAAAGCAACCCCTTCCTAAAGCCTTGTACACACGGTACGATTGTTGGCCAACCGAGCTTCTAATTTTGTCAAAAGGGCATGTGCCAGGATCTTGTCTTGCATACTAACGGTACACAATTGTCATGCCACAAACACGACCGTAGTGACGTACTACGAGGAATTTCAGCTCTTGAGTGCCAGCCTTTGGACCCCTTCTGCTAATGCCGTGTTTGGTGAGCATTGATTCCAAGCATGTGTATTTGTACTTTTGACTTTTGTGTGACGGATTTGTGTACAGACCATACGAAAATCTGACGTCAAAACGTTGTCCGCCAAAAATTTACTAGCCTGTCATCCAACATTTGTTGGCCGAAAGTTGGACAACAATTGTCAAAAGGAGTGCACTAACGGTAAGATTTTAGGACAACAGTCTGTCAACCGACAATCCCCTGCCAAGAATCGGATCATGTGTACGAGGCTTAAGGCAACAGTAACCATTGACGATGGCCAACCCTTGCCCATTTTTCTGGGCTTTGCATTTGAAATTTGTCTCTTCAATCAGTACATTATCCAATGCTTTGACGCATGATCTTTCTGGTTTTACTTTCAAAACGAAATTCTACCCCTTGTATGGCCAGCTTTAGAAACTGGTCCTTCTGGTTAGGCCAGCCCATGAACTTAAAGTGGTTGTAAACCCATTACAACCACTTTAACCTACAGGTAAGCCTAGATTAAGGCTTACCTGTAGGTGCAAGAAACATCTCCCAGACCTAAAAGGTTTAGGAGATATTTGCAGAAATAGCGGCACCGATGTCTACGGCGCATGCGCAGGCGCACTGAGCGTGCCGTTTCTAACGGCGATCATGACGTTAGTGGCGGCACCAGCACGCATGCATGGGAGTGACGTCATTGCGGCTCCGGCCAGTCACAGGGCCAGAGCCGTGATACCCAAGAATCACTCCAGGATAGATGGCGCCATCGGAGGAGGCGAACGAGGGCCGATGTGGGGGCTTCGATCTCAGGTAGCTCATTATGCCTTTGTCTGGCAGGGTGTATTTTTTTTTTTTTTTCAGAGGCTTTACTTCCTCTTTATAAACAGGTGTTTTCAGAAATAGGATTAACCAAAGTCATGCAACTCTATCTCTCATTTACCGCACCGTATGCCTGTCACGCACACATTAAGTGCTTGGCCAAATGGGAAGGGGAGGGGGGACACACGTTGGTCTTTTCACCTTGGATGCTAAGGGACCTTCTGGAACTGGCAGCTCAGTTTAGTCAGTATAAATAGAATAGGTGCTGTTTGTGGTGAAATATAAAATACGCACCTAAATACAATAAGAAGGATGAATTTCTTTGGTTGCTTGTAACTCCCTGTGATATATTTTACAGTCTAGTCTGCATGAATAAATCACTGACGTCTCCAGATACAGCAACAATATCATTTTTCAAGATAAATCCTTTTACCATTAAAAAGCTGTCCCTGAGCCCCAGACAATAACTTTGCCTAGGGTGAAATGATGTGATCAGTGTGCTGCAGGCAGTTGGAAGCATTTCCTCAGTCTCCTCTTTCCTGGTTACCTTTCCTGAATGGATAGAGTACATAAACTGAGGATCAGGGTGTCAATACATTACATGTCAGGAGACAGCCCATGCACAGAATCCTAGCAGTTAAAGAGAAAACAATTTTTCTTTAAAACTACAAGAAAACCACACAAAGAGAAAGTCATGTATATGTGACGTCTTGGACGATTAGGCCAGGCGGTCAAGTCAGAGTCTCTGAAAAAGTGACAAAGTTCAGCAGAAATTTGGAACAGGTAAGAAACAAGCACCAAGGACTATAAATCAACAGAGCCGACACAAACTTGGTTACAGTGCCTCTTCCACGTGGCAGCGGAGCTTGCACTCAGGGTTCTTCCTTTATGTGATGAATTCTACATCAGAGAGCCCCGGACACACTTGCCTTTCCAAAGTCCAGGAGAACTTTTACAGTTTCTTTTTTTTTCAGAACTGGAGTTGGACACACAGAGGTGGACACTGAGCACCTGACTCTGAAACTCAGAATTCTTCTGCTCACCCAAAGTACTGGCACCTCTGCACACAACACTGGCCCTACGGCGACCCCTGCTGGGGGATCCACTGGCCTGGAGGGCAAGCACTGGCCCAGTAAGTGCATAGAAATAATATAGAGCTAACATCCCATCATCCCAATTAGACTCCTTACGTTCCTCATTCAACTTCTCATGGTCAATGGATTCTCTCCCTTATCTAGGTATATTTCTTACACCAAATATTAATGACCATTCCTCAAAAAACTACACCCCAATAATACAAAAAATGAGATTGATGCTCAAATTATGGAAATCTTTTAAAATATCGTTTCTTGGCCGAATTACAGCGATTAAGATGATAATCTTACCAAAAATTTTATACCTATTTAGAGCTCTCCCAATCAGATTAAATAAAGTAACTATTACTAAATTCCAAACAGAAATCAATAAATTTATCTGGTCAGACTCCCGTCCACGTCTATCTAGATCAGTATTACACAATTCACAGAAAAACGGTGGTCTGGGTCTCCCAGACTTCTGGCTTTATTACCTAGCTGCCAGATGGTCACAAATAGCACAATGGCACATTCCCAACCCCAAAGTCCCATGGGTTAGATTTGAAAAAGACTCCATTCAACCATATTCTATCTCAAGTATATTATGGGGCAATAAAGTATCAACTCACATCCTAGACAACCTTAATCAATTAGTCTCACATTCATATCAATTATGGAAACTACATAACAAAAAATATAACTTAACCTCTAACACACCTCCACTTGCATCTTTTATTGGTGACCCAAAATTCCCCCTTACCTCCAATGAGAGAGGAGACTTTTCATGGTGGACAAATAATAACCTAATATCCCTCTATAATTTTTTAGAAAACAACAACTTCACTTCATTCTCTTCATTGAAATCTAGACATCAGATCCCCAATACCGAATTTAATAAATTTCTCCAAATTAGACATTTTTTTAGTACATATTTCCAAACAGTAAACTCACTCCCACCATCATTTTTTGAAAACATTTGTCTAAAAACTCCTAGGAGAGCAGGCCTGATATCTGAAATCTACTCTAATCTAGTCAATAATGCAGAACAATCCAAACTTCCCTATATGCTCAAGTGGGAACAAGAATGTGATTTCTCATTTACAATGGAAAACTGGGACAAATGTATCTCTAACTTACACAAATGCACAAGATCAATCACGATCAAAGAAACTGCAATCAAACTTTTCACAAGGTGGTATTATACTCCAGTTAAAATTCATGCTATTTTCCCTGACACCCCCCATACATGTTTCAGAGGCTGCAATTCAGCAGGATCCTTTTCTCATATCTTCTGGGATTGTGATAGAGTTACTCAGATATGGAAACAACTGGAAAAATTTGCCTCCAAAATCTCAAATAACAACATAAACCTCACTATATATAACTGTCTCCTATTTTCCCCTATCATCGGTCTTTCCATACATAATATGAGATTGATCCACACAATATGTGTTGCTGTACAGTGGTTGATAGCATACCATTGGAAATCCCCCACAGTTCCTCTTTCACATTTGAAAACCAGATTTAACAATATTAATTTAATGGAAAAAATATTCCACACAATACAAAACACTAACCAATTCTACACGAAGAAATGGGACCCATGGTTTAATCATGCTAATCTCTTCTTTAACCCCGAATAATTCTACCAAATACTGAAGTACACTGAAGAGTATTATATGAATATACAGTTTAATGTATAATAGGAATTACTATATTTATATATAAATTTATACTCTATTCAAGAACCGCTTAATATATATTGTTATTCCTTTTTGTAGAAATTACTTTGTACATTTTATGGCATATGTCAATAAGCTTTTTGTACTATTTCTTTGTACCAAATAAAAAAAGTTTGTAAACAAAAAAAAAAAGAAATAATATAGAGCTCTTGATTAGTGGGGATAGATCGCCATCTAGTGGCTGCAAAATGGTATTACAGCAGTTGTTTAGAATCCATAATAGCACTAGAAAACATAGAAAAATAGTTTTTTTGTAGAGTTTCTTGGAGTGTTTTTTCCAGCAGAAACGCTCTTAAATGCTACTAATAGCGTTTTTTACCTTATTTTTTTCTTTCACTGAAAAAATGCTAATAAAACACGAACACTCCTAAAACACTGCTAAAATGCTACTACAAGAAGCTATTACCAGTGTTTTTTTCAGCGTTTTTTAAGCTCCTAGAACCTGTTATTAGCATTTTTTTCTGCTCCTAGAAGCCAAATAGTGTTATCCTATGTGTCCATGCACACTACATTATGCCATTAGCATTTTTTGAGCTTCAGCGTTTAGACACAGAAAAAAATAGGTTTGTTAGAGATTTTTTAGGTGTTTTTCCAGCAGAAAAAAAATGCTGAATGCTCCTAAATGCTAAAAAAAACGCTCCTAACAGCTTTTTTTTTTTTCATGTACTGTAAAAACACTAATAAAATGTTAATGCTCTCAAAAGCTTCTAAAAGCTACTGAAACGCTACTAAAAGCTGACACAAAATGCGTTCTTCTAGCTTATAAAAGCTAGTGTGAATGGAGCCCAAATATGAATAATAATCACCTTCTGCGCAAAAATGCTTACATACATAAAATGCATGAACAAAATAAAGTGCAAATAACCAACTATTATGCAAAAATCCACCAAATAAGAATTAATACACATCCTGTAATGTGCAAAAATTCATATCAAAATATGCAATCTAGCACGTAATAGTGCAATAGTATATAGCATCAAAGTGTCACTAAAGGCAAAACTTTATTTTTTTTTTATTTTGGATATAGTAAGGGAGAGCTGTAACCTGTCAGTTTATTTTTTTCTATTCCATTTTCCATTGCAGAGATTTTCCTCCACTTCCTGCCCTGTAACCTAAACAGGAAATAAGAGAAAATGCTCCCAACTGTCCCTGATTTCCAGGGACTGTCCCTCGTTTTGAACAAAGTCCCTCTGTCCCCCTCATTTGTCCCTCATTTTTGGTCTGATTTATATAGTTATAGTTGTATATAAAATGCACTATTTATCTATCCAAAAGTGTTTTACAGTGCTAAACCTTTCATTCAACTTCTGAATTTCTGCATCTGTAAATTCCAAAAGCCAATATAAAGGAATAGTGGTGGTAAAAAAAAAAAAACACTTGTGGGTTTAACCAATCATTTTTTGTATCATTCTCCTTTAAGGTGGGGCGTGGCAGGGGGGGGTGTCCTATGCCTACATACTTTTGCTAATAGGTGAGCCTCATTCCCATCTCAGAAAGTTGGTAGGTGTGGTAGTAGGCATATATTTTATTATTTAAACTTTCTATGTTTATAATGCTTTTATTATTGTTTTCATATTTTGAGTATCTTCTATAGTTATAGAGGTTAATAGGGATTTTAGGGTGTTTGAGCGCAGAATTTTTTGGTTCTATTACAGCACTTGTGATTTGTTATGCCGTATGAGATTTTATATCAGTAGCTGTAGACAGAAAGCCGTGGTCTGACAAGAAGGAGGCCATGACCCAGCAGCAGGCCTCTGCCTGGCTGTCTCATACCCAAACGGGAAGATGTCCATGACAATTGTGAGCCCTAAGCTTTCCCTTCTCTTCTGGAACCTTTCCCTGCCACTAATACTGTTCCTGACAGACGGGAGACCTGTCCCTACACTAGCCATTCACATAAAGCGCACCAAACCCAGGAGCCGGAGTCTTAAATAGATTCTGCCTGATCCAAGATGGCCACTGAAGTCACATGAGGCACCACTTCCAGTTGGACAGCTGTGTCCCCCTGGCCTCAGGAAGTCATAGAAGAAATAAGTTCCTCAAAACTTCCTTCCCGCTCTACATTGCTGCTTTGCTACGAGCATGCGTAGCATAGCCTGGGGTGCAGGGACTTAAAAAACTCTGCTGACCCAAGATAGTCGCCAAAGTTCACCTGGATGCAGCACAGCCAGCCAAAACACTATCTGCATGGACCAGGAAACCACAGAGAAACAGAGTTTCCGTTGACTTACTCTCCAAGCTGTGATGCCGCTCCAGTCGGGTGCCACCTACAGTGGAGGAAGTAGACTGCACCTGCCTACAAACTTCCCACCCCCTTCCTCATAAAGAGATGTGGCTGGGCCCTCAGTCCCTGAATAATCCGGAAGTTAATGTGAATGTAAACGATCACCTTATAAAATAACCCGTTCAGTTTAAAATAAAAATGAAAGGCAAAACATATTTTTGTATAGATAAAAAAAAAGGGCATTTATAATTTTTTTTTATAAGTGATCACATTCCCTCTGTTCTCTGCTGCATAAGAGCTGGGAGGAGGAGAAACAGCAGGGCACTGAGCTTCCCAGTAAATGGCTGTGCAGCGAGGGGCATGTCAGGACAAGTCTGATCATTGGAGGAGAGTACACCGAGTTCCCAGCATAGCTAGAGAGCGGACCACGGTTTGCAGTCCTGCTTAGTGTGGTCAGTTTTTAATAGTAAAGCAAGGGGACTAGCAGGAACACCAGGGATTTTACACAAAGGAAGCAATACAAAGAGACTTTCTCATAAAAGTACATGGTACAGCAGGAGTATATCAGGAATATGAAGTGTTGGAGTAACAAACGCTTTAAGCAGCTTACACAATAAATGGGTCATAGTGGAAGTAGGCCAATGGTAGTGTGGGGACTGGACATTATGGCAGCCGAATATGCTTTTTGATCATCCATGTTATGAATACTACAGCAGAGGGTGCCAGGCTTACTTGCCTTTCTAAATGCTGGGAGAACTTGTCAGATCTAACAGCCAATCTATAGCACTTCTGCTCTTCTAGGATTTCCCAGCAACACTATGAGCCAGCTCCTGGTCCCTACGACTGGTCCACTTGGCTTAGACCTCTTGATCCCTCCACCTGCTGCTGTGCTATACATTACTCTGTAAGGAAGCGCTCCCTTGGAGGTCCTTACATACAATGCCAGGGGACAAGGTCCTCCTGAGGCACCCATGGTGAAGAGGCAAAAATGCACCCCCAAAAGGAGCATAGTTAGAGGAAGCTTGCACATCCGTGAGTATATTAGCTGGGCCAGCACAGATATGACAGCCCTAAGACTATCATGTTTCGGTCCATGGGAAACCAAGCAGACTAGGCGAGGTGTTGCAGCATGGTTAGATATTTGCTATTTAGTCATAATAAGCACAGGGAGACAAAACCAGAAATTCATTAAAACGGTAACCAAAATGGATTCTTCTATCTGGGAATGAAGGTATTTTGAAATTTTATTCTGTGATTTGTCCCTTTTATAAAGGCACTTGACAAAAGCACAAAACGTTTTTAATGCCATGCTAGAAATAAATACATGCAATTTTACATCTAAAAATGTAAAAAAAATAAAAAAATTAAGCTAAGGGAAGAAGGTGACAAGGGGGTTAAAATAGCGCTTGTTGCAATTTCTTATGTCACACAGCATTTGCGCCGCAATTTTTCAAACATAATTTTTTTTTTTAAAAATACACATTAATTTTAATGCACAATTTTTTTGGTAAAATGTAAGATGATATTACGCCAAGTAAATAGATACCAAACATGTCATGCTTTAAAATTGCGCACACTCATGGAATGGAGGCAAACCACAATACTTAAAAATCTCCATAGGCGACGTTTTAGAAATGTTTACAGGTTACCTATTTAGAGAGGATTATTGCAGCATATGTACATATGCGAGCACGACCTACGTATGTGTTAGTTTCTGCGCACGAGCACGAGGGCCCTTTAAATTCTTTTTTTTTTTTAATCCTTTATTTTTTTTCTCTTTAAAAATTTTATTTTTTATTTTTTGATCACTTTTATTCTTAACACAAGGAATGTAAACATCCATTGTAATAGGAAAGACATGACAGGTTATCTTTATGGAGATATCTCGGGTCTGTAAGTCTGTGCTAAAAAGCCTGAGATAAAAAAAAAATAAATAAAAAACGATCTTAGGCTTTCCAGCAGAAAACTGGCAGTGTTTACATTTTCCAGCACCGGTAGTGATGTCATGATATTGCTTCCGGCCTCCCAGGCTTATAGAGATGGCCAGGGACCATCTAGTCCACAGCTAGCTCTATGGTAACCCAGCGCCACCGCTGGATCAGATCTCCGGCTCCCTGATCGCACAGCCTGTAAAAGCAATGCAGCAGCTAATCAGCCGCTAGGCTGGCTTTTACAACATAGGGAATCGCCAGCTGAAAAAGGAAAGATATCTGGATGATGTCTGTAGCTGCAGGCAACATCCAGATATCTTCACTTAAACACGTAAAGACAGAAGGTTTTTTTATCTTAATGCATTCTATGCATTAAGATAAAAAGCCTTCTGTGAGTAGCAGCCCCCCAATACTTACCGGAGCCCCATCTCTGTCCAGAGATGTCCACTCTCCCTTCTGATTGGCTGAGACACAGCAGCAGCGCTGTTGGCTCCTGCGGCTGTCAAAGGCAGTTAGCCAATCAGGAGAAAGACAGGGCGGGGCCGAATGGCAACTGCATGTTTGAATGGACACACAGAGCTGCAGCTCGGCTTGGGTGTCCCCCATTACAAGCTGCTTGCTGTGGGGGCACTCGACAGGAGGGAGGGGTCAGGAGCAGCGAAGAGGGACCCGAGAAGAGGAGGATCCGGGCTGCTCTGTGCAAAACCACAACAGGGCAGGTATGTATAAACGTTTGTTTTTTTTAGACTTTCCAATCACTTTAAAGTCCAGGACATCATATGACGTCCACCCCGGGGAAGTGGTTAAAAAACTGGTTGTAAACCTCAGACATGAAATATGAACAAAGTATATTCCCTCTATAGTGTGTATTTGTCTCAATCCAGAGCACGAAGTGTCATTTCTCTCTGCTGCCTATTTCCTCTGCTTTTAGCATGAATCACTTCTGATGAGTTTTCCTGACACCAAGAGAAAAATGGTGACAGGGGAAGGAACTCCAGCAGATTGGCAGCCTTAGCTCTGTTCCTGTGTGAAGGGGGTCTGTCCCTTCCCTCCAATCTGCAATCAGAGCTCTCCTCGCTGAGGTAACTCCAGCTGCCCGCCCTCTATTTTACAGAGCTGAGAGATCATGTATAAATTCTGCACTTCAAATAGATATAGGGCTGTAGATAAAACAGGTACAACCTATGTAGGAAGATTTGTTTCATCTCTCTGCATCACCTGAAGCTAGTCGCTTCACTGGGTATATGTGAGGGTCTACAACCTCTTAAACACAAGCTAATACAGTGACTTTCTGCATCGTCAGAGGCCCTCCAAGGGTGAGATATGAAGAAGTATATGTGACCAAGTTAGGCAATTCCTGGAGTTTAGCTTTGGGCCCCATTCACACTTGTGCGAATTGTCATGTGACTTTGAAACCCCCATGTTGAGGGCATGTGGCCTGGTATGGTTTTGGGGGGGGGCGCTTGCTCATCCCCCCTTTTTCTTGACCTGCCGGGCTGCGCGCTCAGATGAGGGTCTGAAATGCATTGGGGGGAGGACCCCACACCATTTTTCTCATTTATTTTTCATTGACGGCATTCTGTTTTTTACATTCAGCTGTCAGTGTGAAAACCCGCTGACAGCTGATGAGTCATCGGTTGTTAAGGACACGGCAGCAGGCTTCCGGCCCCGCTCCTTAACAACCAGCTATTCTCACACAGAATTAGAACTATCAATTTTCGAGCGATGTGAATTCAAATCGATCTGAATATTTTGAATTCCTTAGAGAAGAGACCAAAACTAAACTAAACTATTTTTTTCCGTTCTACGTGTCTAATGACTTTGTAGAGCACAAAACAAAACAATCACATTGGTCAAAGTCATAAAGTCACACTCATCCAAAGTTGCAGGGTAAAATCACAATCAAAAAAATCGCACAATTTTTAAGTCGCGCAAGTGTGAATGGAGCCTTAACCACACAGAAAAACACACAGATCATAACCGATATAAAAGAAAACTTTAATAAAAACGTAACAATGTTTAGTATTCATTAGTAAAAAGCTTGTACAGCACTGTAAGTGCACTTATAGCTCCCATTACAGTGACAGCAATATTGTCTGTCCTATCAGCTCCCTAGAATCTGAGAACATCTAGAGAACGGATAGGCTGAATCTTCTATAAGGATTGGTCCATCCTAAAAAATAAGCTTTGGTTCCGCTTTAGAAAACTTTTGAGATTGTGTTGTGTCTGAGAATGGTATCTTTATCCTTCAGTGTTCCTCCAATATTCCATCCTTGTAGATTCCGCACTGATATGGTGTCACCAGCACCGAGTTCTAGTGTCCTTCATTAGTGTTAGTGTTGCATATTTAACATATATACACAGTATACATTTTCCAGTGTCAGAAGTCTTCAGGAACTTGTCGGCATAGCTATATATGGAAGTGTCCATTGCCGGCTTGGCTTGGAAGATGAAAACTGTCAGTGGCATCCTTATCTTTGCTTTAGCATTTAGCAGTCGCTTATAAAGCAAGCATATGCATGTTAGATGGCCAATACTTTACTGGCTGCATGCTTGTTCTAGGTCATTGACTAGCTAAGTAGTGTAGTAAGGATAAAGGCCTGTGTCTATGCCAGAGTTTCTCAACCAGGGTTCCATGGAATCCAAGGGTTCCTCCAGAGGTTGTTAGAGGTTCCTTAAGCAATGATAAATTTCTGCCTCTCAGATAACCTCCCACTGACACCATTGATCTTTTTAGCTTTCTGTAAGGGGGTAATTCTTCCCAATGACCACAAGTGTAAGGACCATTCTTCCCACTGACCCTCACACTAATGTATCATGAGCTGCAAATATAGTATTTTTTAGATGGGGTTCCCTAAGATCAGAATATAATTTCAAGGGTTCTTCTGTGTTGAAAAGGTTGAGAAAGGCTGGTCTACGCGCTTCGGACTTGTGCCAATGAACCAATGAACAATGGCAACTTCTTCCAGGTGCATTCCACTTGTACTTGACACCAGTCTGAGATTCTTCTGGGAGCATAGAATTCATTGACTGGGTCATGTGACCTGCAGCTGACATCATTATGACCTGTGAATGCCCTCCTACTAAGCTCCATCAACCTGCCTTTGCATTTCCATTGACTTCTCGGGGGGGGGGGACAATTTTGACATGAACAAAAACCCATTGATAAGGACCTTAAAGTAGAACTTCAATCTCCCAATTACCATTGATTATTTTTAATCCTCATGCTGCGAGTATTAGTAAATAAACCAGAAAATATGTCCTATTTACTTGCTTTTTTGCATTTCTTCAGTTACTTCCGGGTGTCTTGCCTAGACAAATGATGTCATACATCCCAGGAAAAATGAGGATAAAAGGAGCGCCCAGTGATCAAAGAGGTAATTAATTTGTATTTTATTTAAAGTTTGAGCAGTAAAAAGAGGCCAACACATTTCAGGGGAATAGCCACTCCCTCTTCATCAGGACTGCTAGTAAAAATAGTTGTGGAATGATCCTGTTGGAAGTTAGAAATCCTAAGCGCTGGCTGTGTGTTCTGAACACACAGCCAGCACTGAGGACTTCTAACTGTCCAGATCCATGTGCCAAAAGCACCCTCCAACAGGATCATTCCATAACTATTTGTACTAGCAGCCCTGATGAAGGAGAAGTCTCTAGTTCCCCGAAACACGTTGGCCTCTTTTTATTGCCTAAACTTCAAATATAATACAAATGAATTACCTCTTTGATTACCGGGCGCTCCTTTATCCTTTCTTCTACATTACACACGGAGTCGACCGTAAGGACGCACACCGAGGTAGCAGCCCAAGCCCATAGCAGGGCTCATCACCACCTTTTTCCAAACTGGGCATGGACTTCTGGAAACAAATTATTTCCCTCTGCCCACACCCTACAAATCTACAACACTGACTGATAGAGTCAGTCCAGCACGATCTACACCCGTTCTTCTTATACATCCCAGGGGTCTTCAGGAGAGGAGGATGGGTTTTCTCAGCTAAAAACACTCTCCTGCATGCATGCTTGAACTAAGGGCAGATGGATTCCAGAAAGTAAATGCTACAGGAATCATCTGCCCTTACTCAAGATGGCCTCAGCCAGAATGCTGGGGGGGGGTTTGAAAGGGATGTCTCAACAAAATAAAGCATAGAGACATGGATGGATGGGGGAGTTTGTTTTGAATATATAAAATAGTGTTTTTGGTTTGTGGTGCTCAGGTGCAGTGAAAATCCACTTTAAGGACAATAGCCCTGGAGCTTTACATTGCAAAAACAAGTCACCAATATTAGCTTCCACACTTCTATCCTGACAAGTTTCCTTTTAAAAGGGGTTCCTGCCTTGAGATGACCTTCATTTACGGTCTCATCTTGCAGATTTATTCTAAATATATTGCTTTTTTGGTTTTGGCTTTTTTAAAAAGCCGGAGTTATTTCCGCTGACCTGAGATAACGCTCAGCTCTGTACAGGAGTCTGTGCTGTATATCAGGGTAACAGAAATCAAACTGGAGGGTTGGAAGACATTGGTGAGAAGCACAGGAGCAAGGTAGGCAGAAATAAGTTCGGCAAAAATCATAGGTCCTGCACCGTCCAAATTAAAGCCACCAGAGATCAAGTGGACACATCATTTAGGGCTGTGATGATCAGGTGTCATTTGACGGGCTGACGTCTGTAAACCGGGTGCCTTCTAAAATTTGTTGCACGTCCTTTATTGAAGTGGCCTGTCGGATCTTCTCCAGGCTGACCTGTGATACACGGAGACAAAAAAATATGTCAATAAGAAAAAAAATATGCAGTAACTGGAATATTTAATGCCCAACATTGGCCCAAATGTGTTTTTGTATAGATTAAGGAAGAGTTGGACCTTCTGTCAGATTTTTTTAATTTCACAAAGACATATCCAAGAAGAGCTGGGACTTTGAAAGTCTATTCCTGTAATAAAATGAAAAAAAAAACAAAACAAAAAGAAACTGCTCAACAAGTGAACTGGTTCTAGTAAGACTCCCCTTGGTTGGGTATGCCAGACCACAAGATGAAAGAGTCCAAGGAGCTTTAATGATCTATCATCTGATCACTTAAGCAATCCTATTTATACAAAATCTAATATTTTTTTTCAAATGAACATTCATTATAGGGTGCACACACTGGACTATGGTTTTCTAAAGCAGTGTTTCTCAACCAGGGTGCCAGGGCACCCTGGGGTGCTGTCTTGGTTCAATCAGGTTGCCATGAGCATGGGACCCAATTTATCCTGTATCAGCATCATGAGTTGCACCATTGTGCAAGCAGGCTGGCCACCAGCCACATAACAACCAAAGATGCTCCAGGGCCTGGACACAAGGTGTCATTTGTTGCTTTGCTTTGGTGATGGCAGCTAGCTCACCTACACTATGGCAACGCATGACTCTGATCCAGGGCAGGCAGCATGCAGGAGAAGACTGAAGTCCACCTCCACACCTCCTCCACCACTGCTCTCTGCTACGCTACTAGAGCCAAAAGGTGTGACTGTGATGCGGGGGGGGGCTCTGTAAAGGGGGACTCTGTGGCGATGAAGGTAATCATGTATAAGAGGCCTTTGAAGTAAAGAGGCAACTCTGATTTGATGAGGGGCTCTTATGTATGGGGGGGGCCTCTGATGTGAAGGGGGAGACTCCGATGTCATGTGGGAACTTCTGACATCATGGGGGACGTCCGATGTGGAGGGGGACCTCTTATAGGATGGAGTGACTTCTGATGCGAAGGGGGGTTTTGATGGGAAGTTAAAGTGGTAGTAAACTCTCATTTGTTATTTTTACCTACAGCTTATAATAAGGCTTACCTGTAGGTAAAATGAACATCTCCTAAACAGGCACTGTTTAGGAGATATTCAGGCAAGTAGCAGCTGGTGACGTCACCGGCGCATGCGCTCTGAAGGAACGGCATACCCGTGCCGTTTCTGCACAGCTGTGTGCCGTGCATGTGCGGGAGTGACATCATCGTGTCTCATCCAGTCCGGGGGACGGAGTCCCCGAACTTGGAAGGAAGACCTGGATGAAGATGGAAGCTCATGCAGCGGTGACAGCGTGCTGCTGGAGGGCTTTGTTATAAGGTAAGCATACTAGCACATTATGATATTGCCTTGGAGGAGAAAACTTTTTTTTTTCCACAAGACTTTACTACCGCTTTGTCACCAATGCAGCTGTGTTGCCTTGTCCCAAGCTCAGGTTTCTCACTGATAAGAAAAATTTATATTTTTACATTTCAGAATAGGGTGCACTGGCAGAGCCACAACTGAAAAAGGGTTGGGAAACACGGTTCTAAAGCATAGACTCAAGCAGAAGCCGTTTACTTTCAGACTACCTCTCACTATCTGAATGACTATATGATGCTGTACAAAGCAGGGAGAGAGGAGAGGGCATGACATAATTGCTAAACTAACTTAGTAAACTAAATTAACATAATTGCAAGTCTGCATTTGCTTCCATTGTTACCTACGAAGGACTATATCAATGATTGGACAATAATCACTAAGAAATCTGTGGAGGTCCTCTGAGTGCTATCGTTCTAGTGATTACTGTTCATAGAGGGGAGGGATTGCACTCTCACTTAGGCCTGGTTCACACCTATGCAGGGTGCAGTTTGCATATTCCAGGCGCATTTTGCGTTTTTCAATACACGTTTTTTTGATCCACTGAAGTCTATGGAACCAAAAACTAGAAAAAGTCCCTGGCCCCTTCCATAAAACGCACAGATGTGAACGTAACCCATAGGAAACCATGTTAAATGGACTGTAGTGTGTTTCCGCAAAACTGAAAACACACTAGAAAATGCATAGGTGTGAACCAGGCCTTAAAGTGGAGTTCCACCCAAAAAAAAAAAAAATGTCATTAATGTGCATGAAATAAATAAAAAAATAAACATTTGGAGAAATTATTCTTTTTTACTTACCTTTTTATGCCTGATGCTATGTGGTCCCTCGAAATCTGCCTCCTTCATCACCTCGACTCCTGACGTCACTTCCCTCGGCGCCTCCGCTCGCTACTGCTCCTGGGAGATGTGTGTCATAATTTCCCAGGAGTCAGTGGGCTGCGCCGAGGGCTAGGTTGCCATAACAACGGGGCGGGGACTTCCGGCGATGATGCACCCGTTGTTTTGGCAACCTGTATACTTTACAGTGCCACTACGGCACATTACTGCGCATGCGCGAGAACGGGGCGGTGCATGCTGGTCCAGCAGCAGCACCATAACCAGGAAGATAGTGCTTGTGGGCTTCACATGCCCACAAGCAAAATGGAACATGCCAGGGATAAAAAAAATCAAAGACATCATTTGATCTAAATCGGCAATCGAGCGGACGCCGATCGCTAAACAGTGAGTCATATAAATAATAGCATTTTAAATAATATATTTGTAAAAAAAAAATAAAAGTTACATAGTTGGAACTCCGCCTTAAGCCTAGTACACACTTGCCGAATGTCGGGTGACATCGGCCAGTTCAATAGAAACTGGCCAACATTTGGCCCATGTGTATGGAAGCCGGTCCAACAGAAGCCGGCCGTTTGTCGGGCGAGCATGCTGGAAAACCAGCAGCCGACTTGCTCCCAATGGCTGAGAGCGCTGACCAGAGTGTTCTGGCGGGGGGGCCATACCCCTGTCAGAATACAATAGAACAGCAGGGAAGATCGCTGTACTAACATCGGATTGTCAGCTTCTCCGACTGCAGCTGTCAGGTTTTTTTTCCGGGTTGAACGAAAAAAAACTAGTGGTGTGTACCAGGCTTTAATCCATTGTGTGTGTAAATTAGAACTTGAGCTAGTAAGCTCTCCAAGTAAGTATTTTTTTATTTCCATAAAAACAAATGAAAGCTAGCCTGACAAAACATGTGAAAAGTAGACTACAGCTACATCTGCTGGTTGGAACTTTAAATTAAAAATAATCGTATGAAGGTATATATGTATACATTTCTGTAAACCACACAGGTTTAGATAACTTAGATAGAATGAACTTGGAATCACCTGCAGTTGCTGGGATAGCCGGACAAAGTCCCTTTGCACCTCCTCGCTGGTGTTCAGTTCAGTCTGCAGTCTGCCGATCTTGTTCCTCTCCTCGCTCAGCGTTTGCTCAAGAGAAGCCTGAAGACACAAGTTAGTGAGACACAGTGAAGACCAGAAATAGGGCCCAGAACCTTCAGAGAAAGTGTTTTTTGTAATGATTATTTTAATTGATGTGCTCCCTACTATGCTTGCTAGCAGTAGAGAGGATAGCTTTCCCACAGATCTTATAATATTTTATGAGTTGATAACTTTTATCTGCCTCTCTAAGAAGAGATAAGCTAAACCGCATGTGACCTTTTTTCACCATGGAAGTCTTCATACCTTCTCCTCCTTCTCATTCTGAAGAAGCTTCTCTTGTTCACCCAGAGACTCCCACAGCTTCTGGACCTGAGTCTCCGACTCCTGCAACTGCAGCTCTGTCTGTAGGGGAAGGAGAAGAGAGCATCAATCTGTGTTGGCTTATTACTGGCCGGTATAATCAGCATGAATGGTTCATCGTGGATTATCACCAGTTTAATGTACATTTATCAGCAGATAGGAAATCATGAGCTAGGAGGTATAGAGATTTGTTTATTTAAAGTGAATTTGGTCTTCGTTAGTGTAGTGTATGGAAACTATGGCCTCTATGGAGTAGGGCTTGGGACCCAACATGACGGAATACTGGTATTATGAAAAGCGGCTAAAGGGTTTAGGATCCAACGAGATGGAATGACCATACCAGTTATTGTGAGAAGCAGCTAGGGAGCTTGGGACCCAAGAAGACAGTAGAACTATACCCATAACGGTAGGAAGGGACCAAAGGCCTTTGGACCCAACAAGACAGTATAGTTATACAGGTTATAGTGAGAAGCAACTAAATGGCTTGGGACCAAGGAGACAATATAACCTTATCTGCAATGGTGGGAAGGGACTAAAGGCCTTGGGACCCAACAAGACAGTATAGCCTTACCGTTTATGGTGAGAAGCGACTAAAGGGCTTGGGACCAAGGAAACAGTATAACCATACCTGTAATGGTGGGAAGGGACTAAAGGTCTTGGGAACCAACAAGAAAGTATAGCCATATTGGATACGGTGAGAAGGGACTAAAGGCCTTGAAACCCAACAAGACAGTATAACCATACCTGTAACAATGGAAAGAGACTACAGGGCTTGGGATCCAACAAGACAGTAGAAGACAGGGGCTAAAGCCCTCCAACTGAATCAATGCATAGAATTGTAAAGACCTTTTAGAACAAATTATACAAATATTTACATGTCTCATTCCATCACACATTCCCAAGTTGGAGGGTTTTTTGATTCCCTTCCTCCCTTTCCACCATAACCTGTAAGTTTATATTGTATCAGCACAAAGGGAAAACTGGATGAAGAATCAGAAGCTCAAACCAGAACATTTCACGTTATTTCACTAAAGCACCATCTCTCTTCCCAGAGAAACAGGTCTGCCTACCACACCTAACTCCTACAACCTAACCTCCTAGTGTTACTAAAAGGCACACAGATTTGGGACTCATTAAAACAAGACAGTAAAACCATACTGGTTATGGTGAGAAGGGACTAGTCTGCTTGGGACCCAATAAGACGGTATAGTCATTCCAGTTATGGTGAGAAGGGACTAAAGAGCCTGGGACTTATAAAGCCATTATAACCATACCGGTTATGGTGAAAAGGGACTTAAGGGCTTAAGACCAATAAAGACAGTAGAGCCATACATGATTTGGTGAGAAGGAGCTAAAGTCATCAAAAACCCTCCAACTGAATCATTGCTTACAACTGTAAAAACTTTTTAAACAAAAAATGTAAGTATTTACAGGTCTCATTCCATCACATAACCCTAAGTTAGAAAGCTTTTTGATTCCTTTCCTCCCTTCTCACCATAACCTGTAGGGTTATATCGTCTTATAGTACAAAGCGAAAACTGGATGAAGAATCAGGAGCTCAAACAGGAACATCTCATGTCACCTCGCTAAAGCACCATCTCTTTCCCAGAGAAACAGCTCTACCTACCACACCTAACTCCCACAACCTAACCTCCTAGAGTTAATAAAAGGCACATAAGCCTTGAGAAAGGGCCAAAACAAGCCAAATGATTTCAGAATCCTTATCTCTGAAAGAACCAGCTATCGTAATTTCTTCCATAACCCTCTTTCTTCACAGCATTATGTCCACTGCTATCACAGGACCTTTTAATTGCACAACAGAATCACAAGTAAAAAGACGACCGGATTGGTCACAATGAGAACTGAAGGTGAAGAATGACAAGGAAGGAAATAAAAGTTTTTCCATTTCCCATCGGTCCCACCTGTTTCCTGTCCTGCTGGATCCGCTCCATCTCTGTCCTCATACTGGAAAGTGTCGCTGAGTGAATTAAAAGAGAGGCGTCACACATAACACAAGACAGGCAAATTTATACAACTCATATCTATGGATGTATCTGCTCTACCTGTGTTTACTGGACAGGTTTATTTATTCCCAAGCAACTTTAAATTGTTGAATTGTTCATTCTCTGGGAAAATGTGAAGTCGAACTTAAGGCAGACAGCTAAATACACAGATAAAATACATATGGGAAGCTGTTTTACTTGTGAAATTATTATTATCCAGGATTTCTATAACACCGACAGATTACACAGCGCTTTACAACTTGAGGGTAGACAGTACAATTACAATACACTTTAACCACTTAAGGACTGGAAGGATTTGCCCCCTTAATGACCAGGCCATTTTTTGCGATATGGCCCTGCGTCGCTTTAACTGACAATTGCACTGTCATGCAACGTTGTACCCAAGCAAAATGTATGTTCCTTTTTCCCACAAATAGAGCTTTCTTTTGGTGGTATTTGATCACCTCTGGGGTTTTTATTTTTTGATCTATAAACAATTAAAAAAAAAAAACACTTTTTTTGCTATAATAAATAAATATCCAAAAATAAGGGCCAGAAAATTTAGGCCAATATGTATTCTTCTACATATGTTTGGTAAAAAAAAAAAAAAAAAAAAACACACAATAAGTGATATTTATTTTTACTAGTAATGGTGGCAATCTGCGATTTTTAGCAGGACTGCGACATTGCGGTGGACAGATCGGACACTTTTGACACTTTTTTGGGACCAGTGACATTTAGACAATGATCCGAGCTAAAAATAGCCACTGATTACTGTATAAATGTCTCGGGCAGGGAAGGGGTTAACACAAGGGTGCGATCAAGGGGTTAAGTGTTCCCTAGGGAGAATGGGGAAGGAAAGAAAGAAGGAAAGAAGGAAAGGAAGGAAGGAAGGAAGGAAAGAAGGAAAGGAAGGAAAGAAGGAAAGGAAGGAAGGAAGAAAAGAAGGAAAGGAAGGAAAGGAAGGAAGGAAGGAAAGAAGGAAAGGAAGGAAGGAAGGAAAGAAGGAAAGAAAGAAGGAAAGGAAGGAAGGAAGGAAAGAAGGAAAGGAAGGAAGGAAAGAAGGAAAGGAAGGAAGGAAAGAAGGAAAGGAAAAAAAGGAAAAAAAGGAAAGGAAGGAAGGAAGGAAGGAAGGAAGGAAGGAAGGAAGGAAGGAAGGAAGGAAGGAAGGAAGGAAGGAAGGAAGGAAGGAAGGAAGGAAGGAAGGAAGGAAGGAAGGAAGGAAGGAAGGAAGGAAGGAAGGAAGGAAGGAAAGAAAGAAAGAAAGAAAGAAAGAAAGAAAGAAAGAAAGGGTTCCTGATCACTGGGAACAGCAGATCTCTCTCTACTCCCCTGTCAGAATGGGGATCTGTCTGTTTACATTGACAGATCCCCGTGCTGGCTCTCTGAGGAGTGATCATGGATGGCCGGCACATGAGCATTGGTTTCGGCAGCGCACGCCCCCTATCGATCTTAAAGTGCCCGACGTACACCTACAGCGATTCGTGCAGCCGTGCCAACCTGCCGCAGTATAATGACGGCGGCTGGTTGGCAAGCGGTTAATACAGGTGGAATAAGATGGCCCTGCTCTTTAGTGCTTACAATCTAGGAGGGAGGGTCAAGTGATACAAGAGGGAATAGCTGTAGGGGATGTGCTGATTGAGAAAATAAAATGTACAGTTGTTAGGTGCAGGCAGGATAGGCTTCTCTGAAGAGATGAGTTTTTAGGGATTGTCTGAAAGTGGACAAAGTATGAGATAGTCCGACAGATTGGGATAGGGAATTCCAGAGGATGGGAGAGGCTCGGGAGAAGTCCTGGAGGTGGATATGGGAGGAGGTGATGGGAGAGCTAGAGAGCAGGAGATCTTGGGAGGAACGAAGGGAACAAGTAGGTTGGTATTTTGAGACTAGGTTAGTGATGTAGCTGGGTGCCAAGTTGTGAATGGCTTTGTAAGTTATTGTTAGTATCTTGAATTTGTTGGGTGAGTGGCAGCCAATTGAGAGATTAACAGAGAGGAGTAGCAGACGCAGAGCGGTTTGTAAGGTGGATAAGTCTGGCAGCAGCATTCCTGATGGACGGAAGGGGGGATAGTCTATTTGAAGGTAATCCAATGAGGAAGAAGTTGCAGTAGTCGAGGTGAGAGATAACCGGAGAGTGGATTAGAAGCTTTGTGGTTTCATTGGGTAGGAAGGGGCGTATCTCGGACATGTTGCGGAGGTTCAGGCGGCAAGATTTGGACAGTGACTGGATATGGGGCAGAAAGGAGAGTTAGGAGTCCAGGATTACACCTAGAACCTTGGCGAGTGGATCGGTTGATAGTTGAGCCGTTGATTTTGACAGAGAAATCAGGGGAAGAGGCACATGGGGGGAGGAAATATTATGAGCTCAGTTTTGGATAGATTGAGTTTGAGAAAGTGGTGTGACTTCCAGGCTATGTCTGTTAGTAAGCTGGTGATGTGTGAGGAGACTGATGGAGAGAGCTGAGGGGTAGAGAGATAGATTCGGGTGTCATCCACATAGAAAGGGTATTGGGAGCCATGGGAGGCTATCAGCTGGCCCAGGGGGGAGGTGTAAATTGAGAAGAGGTGAGGTCCAAGGACAGAAACTTGGGGGACCTCAACGCAGAAAGGAAGAGGAGAGGAGGAAGAAGAGTTGTAATTGCTGTAACACTTGCAGGTCATGTCCTTTCCCCAAACTGTGACTGGACAGTGAAAGGAGAAGCAGAAGACTGATAGGATCATCCCACTATTACTCTGGCCTCTTCTAGTATCAGCATTTCCCTGGTTAGTACATGAGCACTGCAGCACAGCCGAGTGCTCATGTAGAGCACAGTCTGAGCTCTACTGTATAGGGGATTGGAAGAGGATAATACCAAGTCAAATTCAGGTACCTTCACTGCATACAGTGTAAAGAAAAACAATTATATACAAAAAAATTATTTACTATTTAAAGCGAAAGTCAGTCATTTTTTTAACTTCCCATCTATTAAATCCTCTACCCTTCTTGTTGTTTGAACTTTGGATAGTAAAACATCATTTTTCTGCCAGTAAATACCTTATACAGCCCACTTCCTGTTTGTCTGGTAAAAAGCCTTATGAGATCATGCACAGCTCTCGGTCTCTCACTCTCGTGAGAGGGGGTGGGAGTCATAAGAGGGCCAATGAGAGCTGCAGAGCTGGAGGTGTGTGTCTGTGTAAATCCAGGAAGTGTCTCGCTGCCTTTGCTGGGGCAGCGGGAGTCTTTGGCTCCTGCTGCTATCAATCAAAGCTAGTGACAAGGGAGTGGGGGTTCTGGAGCAAGCATACACTTCCCATTGGGCCACTGGACAAAGAGGAGGGGCTAGGAGTGTGGGTGGTGTGTACAGACATGTTTGGGTTTTTTTTTTCTTTTAATTTCACCTTTACAATCGCTTTAAGTACAATTTTATTGGTCAATTATGGATAACTAAACTCTGGAAATCACTGCTGCTCTTTAGATTTTGTTCCTGAAAAGCTTTAGAATTCTTTTTTTTTTTTTTAAATAAAAAAAATGGGAGCAATTCTGCAAAAAATCCTCTATCATTATACCCCATCCTATATCACATACCTTCCATAATCTCTGCAATCCCAAGGAGAGTGTAGATGACCGAGAAGAAGGGAAGAGACAAAAAAGGTTGATAAGAAGTCAAAAACTCATTTATAATGAATACATGAAAAGTCATCTCATCTACTGTACATTATAAAATACGGGGGAGACTTTATGCTGTATGAATAAAAAGACATCTAAAAACCATCTAACGCGCTGTACTATGTGCAAACACTTGAAAATGCTGAACCCAAATGGAGTCCATTTACAAAAAAAAAAAAGAAAAAAAAAAACAATTCACGTAACCATTCACTCAATGAATCCACATGTACATTTGTTCTGTGTAAATTGGGCAAAAACAAATGTTCTTAGGCTATCTTTTCTCCTGAATGAATATCGCTTTATTATGGGCTGTAGGGAAAGGCATTATGGCCACTAGATGGCGCTGCGGAGCATATAAAAAAGGTTACATTTATTTTCGGGATCGACCATTTATCGGTAAGGACCATTATTGCAGGCCGATATCAGCATTTTCCGAAAAATCGGTATCGGTCGCAAACTAAACCGATGTTACCGATTGTCAGGGCTGGGCTCAGCCCTTCCTTCTCTGAGCTGGCCCCTCAGCTGTCGGCTTATTGCCAGCTCATATCTCTCTACAGTTACTCAGCTGTTGATGATCCTGCTCGTCAGTCCTAGCTACTTAAGCCGTCCAGTCCAGAGGAGCTCTGCCTTCACCTTGGTCAACATCACAGAAACATTCTCCTGCGATCCTGTTCCAGACTTGCTTTGCCGACATCCCTTCTGGCTCCAGATCCTGCTTGCTGTTCCACTACATTGATCCCTGACGTTTGGCTTATCTGACTATCCATTCCGGTTACTGAACTTGGCTATGTTTTGACTAAGTTTGTTCTTTTTACTTTTATTATTAAACAAGTGTGAATATTATTTATTTCAGGTACTTATATAGCATCGTCAATTTATGCAGCGCTTTACATATACATTGTTCATTCACATCAGTCCCTACCCTCAAGGAGCTTACAATCTAAGGTCCCTAACTCACATTCATATACTAGGGACAATTTAGACAGGATCCAATTAACCTACCAGCATGTCTTTGGAGTACACTGTACTTCTGTCTCGGCCTGATTTGATGGTTTCCGACACCGATTTTGCTTCAAGGGGTTTTACCGGGGTGATGCATGCAGCTGTATGTATCACCCCGCCCGTTCTTTAGAGCGGACAATCGGCTTTATTGTAATAACAACCAATGTGGCTCTGCAGCACTTGGCTGTTATTACAAGCAGTGGGGGGACCGCCCCCCTCCCGCCACCTTCTGGCGCTCGCCCGGGCTCACCTGTCAAACTGGGAGGGCTGAGCAACCAGCCGGCATGTCCGCCGCCTGGCCAAAGACCTGAAATAAGCTGATGCTTTGGGTCTCAGATCTAGTAACCCGCCATGACATCACTTACTGGATTACTGGCATCTTAAAGGCGCCATTTTTCAAAAAAATTAAGTATTCAAAAACACCGATCTTGACGTTTTGAATACTTTCAAGTGCAGAGGAGGGGTTTGGGGACTTATAGTACCTCTCACATGCCTATTACTGTCACAAGAGATGTTTACATTCCATGTGACAGGAATAACAGTGATAAAAAAAGGGGTAAAAATAAAAACTTTAAAATGTACAGAATATCAGCTATCGGCCTGAGAGGTGGCATCGTATCGGCACCGAAGAAAACAATATCGGTTGCTCCCTAACTTATTTGCCAATTGCTTCTAGTGTTCTCTAAAATTTTTACATTGTATCTCTTAATACAAAGATATTTGTATTTCCTATACTCCTCATCTCCATCTAGTGGTCATAATGCAGTATTTTACTACTGCCCTTTATAAGAGCGCATATATTCAGAGCAGAAAATAGCCTAAAGAACATTTGTACATATGTACATGCAGATTCGCTGGAAACATGACTATGCATTTTTTTTTTTTTACAAATAGACCCCTTAAAGCAGAGGTTCAAAACTCCAGTCCTCGGGACCCACTAACAGGCAAGATTTTAAGTATTACCTTGGGGAGATGCAGACTAGAATGCTGCAATCACTGAGCAGCAAATTATATCACGTGTGATGTATCTCAGTTATCCTGCAAACCTGGCCTGTTAGCGGGTCCTGAAGACAGGAGTTGAGAACCACTGATGTAAAGTGTATTTAAACCCATAAAACACAAATGTAATTATTGCAGCCACCACATCTAAGGAAGGGTGAGCTGAAATGTGTTTGCCAATTTTAGGTCTTTTTTTCTTTATTTAACTCATCCTTCCCTAGGGTGACAATGTTCAGTCACTCACTGTTCTGCAGGAGCAGTGTTGTCACTCATAGGGCAGGACTACAGAACACCTCCATTACATAGGGAAGATGCATCTTGTAGTTCATGCAAGAGAACTGGGAAAGGTAGTAACATTAATTAAGATATAAGTTCAGTACACAGGTTAAGTTACAAGTTCACTGGAGTTATGGCAGGATCAACGGGTATTTTCTGTACTTTCAGAGAATGTACTTGGCCTAAAAAAGAAAAAGAAAATGAATGCAGCTGCCACATCTAAAGACTGGTGAGCTGCAGTATTTTTGTTCTGGAGTAAATACGCCAAAGTGGTATTAGACCCAAAACCAAAAAATGTGATACACTGCCACTTACCATTCATTAGATGTGGTGGCTGCATTCGTTTTCTTTTTTTTTAGTGCCAGTTCACACCATAAAAACACAGTCCAGGTGCGTTCAAGATGCATTTCTGTATGCGCATTTTGATGTGTTTCCAGTGCATTTTTCCCCACTTTTTCTCTTCACCATAAATGGGGACAGTGCGTTTTTGATATGTTTTACTGCATTCCAGTACAGTTCAATGCAGAAAAAAAAAATGCAGCATGTTCTACTTTTTTTTCTGGAACTGACTGCACTGGTGTGAACTATGCCATTGGAAACCATAGAACCTACTATCCATGTGTTCCTGATGGCAAAAAAAAAATAAAAAACACACTGGACTGCATGTGGTGTGAACCGTTTTTTAGACTCCCCCCCCCCCACCACGGGTGGTCCGGTCCGGCACTTACCCGCTCATGTAGTGGGGCTGTAGTGTTCTCTCCTGGAGTGTGTGCAGTGGCCGCGGCGGCTCCAGTGTCCGCTCCTACAGCTTCCTCCGCCGTGTGTCTTCCACCAAAGCCCTAGGCATCCAATAGGATCGCCTGATGCTTTGGCCAATTGGGAAAAAGGTCTCACAGACTTGCCTCCTGATTGGCAGGGAGGAACTTTAGTGTGCTAATAGAGAAAATTCATTTGCTATGGTCACACAACTGGGTGGGCTCTGAGCACAATGCTCTGCGCTCCGAGCTCACCCTTTCTTGAAGCCTATTAGAGCCTCTGCCTCTAATCAGGTGCTTCAAAAAAACACCCCCGCTGCATTGGAATCCATGGTCCAGCGCTACAAATATGTAGATCAGGGGGCCGGACGTATGGATAGGGGAGGTAACGCCCATGCGCCCTCTATGGACGGGCCGCCAAATGTGCCCCCCACCCCCAATGCTCCTTCATCCACAGTGAAAAAACTCCTTCATCCAGATTGGAGGCACTCTAATACAGGAGGTGTTATTAGGGGGAGGGGAGTGTTAGATGTAATAGCATATTTAACACTTAATACACTAACAAATTGAAGCTGAACTCCAGATAATACTTTATAAGCAGTTACAGCAAACAGTTGTTTGCTTTTTAGGATGGTTTTACATGAATAAATAAAAGTTGATCATTGTAAGCACCCCTGCCAGTGTTAAATGGCTCTTCTCATCTCTGTAACCAATACCTTCTGCTGGAGAGCTTGTTATTTAAAAAAACAAAACAAAAAAAAAACAGACTTGCTGGCTGGATCACTAGATGAAAAACTGAAGAAAAAGCCTAAAAAGAAAAAACTAATGCAGCCATCACATCTAAGAATTAATAAACTACAAATATAATAAATGTCTGTTTTGGGGTTTAATATCGCTTTAAGTCCTTATTGGTTTAATATAAGTGTGAGCAAATTCAGTTAGCAACCTCTGGAGAAGTCTGTCTCATTGTGCCGCACCACCAGAATTCACCAGCAGGTGGCAGGGCAGGTAAACACTAAATGACCTATTCAGCACACGGAGCATCTCAAATAGCAATCCTGTTTTGTTTTGTTTTTTTGTTTTATCAGCTTAACGTAAGCCTGTACTGATAGAAATAGGTAGGCTGCCATAGCTGACCTCTTCTTAATAGCTGAAAATGGTAGTTGCCGACTGTCTCTGGCCTCAGTGCTTTATATGCTTTTTAAATGATTGACCCAGAATAAGCCTGAAGATCAGAGGTTTTGACTTCACTTGTGACATGCTTGTTCAAGGTCAGCGACTCAAACAGCATTTCCAGAGGATCGGCAATGGCAACCTATAGTCTCTCCAAGCACAGATTTCCTTTAATACAAGTATGGTCTTCTCTCACCTCTCTCTTCAGCCTGTGTCTCCTCCAGTCTCCTTATCTGCTCATCCATGTCCTTCTTAGCCACCTGTTCTGCTTTTAGCTCTTCCTGCAGACTGACAATCTCTATACATAGACGCTCCTGCCTGTGCTGCTCCGTTCTCTGGAAAGGACACAATATGGTTATACTTAAAGACGAGCATTCATATTGATACATGTACACTGTTTATATATATATATATATATATATATATATATATATATATATATATATATTATATATTATATATTACACTTTCTGTTCACCATCTATATACCAAGGGACTGCAACCCCTGAGCCTGAACGCCTGGGTAAGCACACATCGCCATTTTCACTGTCTTTCTGCTGTAACTGGCAGCTCAGTAGGCTGTCGGTGCAAGAAAGTAGCTGACCCACATGTCTGCACTCTTCTTCTTGTAAGTGGATTTCTAAAAGTGCAGCAATTGGGGTATATTGAGGCCTTAATCTGGGCTGATCGGAGGTCAAAATGTGAATTGTTTGAGGCTGATCTGAGGTGTGGAGGCTCATTACCTGGGGTTGGCCTGGAGTCTGGAAATGCAGGAATTGGGCCTGATCTAATGCCCTGTACACAGGACCGGTTTTGCCGTCTGAATAAACTCTGAAGGTTTTTCCGACGCAGTTCGACGGAATTCAGCTCAAGCGGTCTTGCATACACACGGTCACACCAAATTCCGACAGTCCAGAACGCTGTGACGTACAACACTTACGACGGGACTAGAAAACGGAAGTTCAATAGCTTCCATCTCGTACTTGCTTCAGAGCATGCGTCGTTTTTAGTGCGCCGGAACAGTATACAGACAAGCGTTTTTTCCGATAGTAATTTGTTCCGTCGGTAAAATATAGAACATGTTTTCTATCTAAGTCTGTCTGAATTTTCAACAGAAAAATCCCGATGGGGCATACACACGATTGGAATATACGATGAAAAGCTCCCATCGGACTCTTTCTGTCGGAAATTCCGCTCGTGTGTATACGGCATTAGGTGTAACAGTGCTGATATAAAAAGTCTTAAGCTTGCTACACACTAATACAATTTTTGTCCAATTTTCTATTAGGATTTACCAAAACCATATAATATGAGGTCAAACCTAAACACTTTTAAATTGAATGCAATCAGGCAGGCCCTTATACTACACAGTTGAAAAAAAAATTTAAGGAAATTGAACAAAAACTGTATAATGTGTACCCAGCTTAAAGGTGTAAAAATTGAGGCTGATCTGAGGTGTGAAGGTGCAGGAATTGGGGCTGTCTGAGCTGTGAAGATGCAGGAATTGGGGTGATCTGAGCTGTGAAGGTGCACAAATTAGGGGGGGGGGGGTCTGAGCTATGAAGGTGCAGGAATTGGAGCTGATCCGAGGTGTGAAGGTGCAGGAATTGGGGTGATCTGAGCTGTGAAGGTGCGAGAATTGGGGTGATCTGAGCTGTGAAGGTGCGAGAATTGGGGTGATCTGAGCTGTGAAAGTGCAGGAATTGGGGCTGATCTGAGCTGTGAAGGTGCACGATTTGGGGTGATCTGAGCTGTGAAGGTGCAGGAATTGGGGTGATCTGAGCTGTGAAGGTGCAGGAATTGGGGTGATCTGAGCTGTGAAGGTGCAGGAATTGGGGTGATTTGAGCTGTGAAGGTGCAGGAATTGGGGCTGATCTGAGGTGTGAAGGTGCAGGAATTGGGGCTGCTATGGGTTGGCCAAACCCAGAGGCAGGTACAGCACATGACTCTGACACTATGGTGGAGAGGGTATAGTTGGTGCAGTTGCCCCTCCTGCCTCTGCTCTCCAGCTGTCCCCGGCACTCTGAAAATACAAGTTTAACCCCTTGTTAAACCTAACTACTTTTTAATAACACACTGATCACCTTCTTCCTAAAGCTCTTATTTTTTCATCTGTAAAAATGCATTTGTTTGTTTTGTAGCACTGCTTTAAAAATGCATTGTGCCAGAAACATAATGCAATTCAATTTTAAAGTGACAAATCCAAATAAAATTTCACTTCGGAGGAGTTATAAGATCTTAGTTCAGAGATGAAAGAATGGATTTTGGCTATGATTAAGTAAATTAAATCCTGGTTCTGTATCCCGTGCTTATTATGACTAGATCTCAATAATCTAACAATGTCACAGCACCTCCTCCATCCTATTTTGTTTCTCATGGACCAAAACATGGTAATTTTAGGGTCATATCTATGCTGGTCTAGCCAATATTTGCACAGACAGGCAAGCTTCATCCTTCTCCACTCCAAGTGCATTTTGGCCTATTTCCCATGGTTGCCCCAGGACCTTGTTCTGCCATTGTTGTCCAGTAAAGTGTAACATGCTGCCCAGTACAGTTACATTATTGTGGAATATCTCATTTTCCATATAGAAATGGGCATTTTTCATACATATGTGAATGTTACCCTTACTGGAGTTTCACACCCTTCTAATGGTTTATTATTCCAATGTCATGAAAGATAATTTCCAAAAATACCAGCTATCCTACACAAATGTATTCCCACTGATATTGATATTAGATGTCAGTTTTACAATTATCTTACGAAATACCTTAGACCCTGGAATTTTTTTTTCTCTTTGCTAGAACAAACATATATAAGTTTCACAAACATTTACTGTTGGCTGTCACCAGAGGAGCCTGCCGCTGTGCACATTTCGCTATGAGGTCTATGAGCATACCTGCTGAGAAGACTGTTGCACACCCTGTCCAACAGGGGTCACCTCTGAGCTTAGCGATCTGAGCTTCTCATTCTCGTCATTGAGAGAATTCACTTCCTGGTACAAGCGACTGAAGGAGGCTGTCAGAGCTGCCTGAGAGGGGACAACAGGTTAAAAATAATGGATCAAGATAAAAAGAGTGATCAAGATAGAGAGGTAGGTCAGGAGGATTGGTCAGGAAAGAGTAGAGAGATGAATCAACACAGCAAAAGAGGTCAGGACAGAGAGATGGATCGAGATAGATCAAGGCAAGGCATCGACATAGATCAAGGCAAGGCATCGACATAGATCAAGGCAAGGCATCGACATAGATCAAGGCAAGGCATCGACATAGATCAAGGCAAGGCATCGACATCGATAGCAAAATAGCGAGAGGGATCAGGACAGTGGGTGAGAGAGAGATCTAGATAGAGAAATGGTTATTCCACTTTGCTACAATCTGGAAGAAATAATGTCTGCTGGGAAGACAATATCATAATCTGGGTTCTGGCTTCTATGTAATTGCTCTGAAGCATCTAATCACCAGTCGACTAGCATTTTCAGAATTCTAGTCTTTTACTTGGGACTTGTAGATGGTTCTCACCATTTTCCTTGAAGTCTTCTGCTGGGTGTCGGTCAGATTCCTCTGAAGGCTCTGTAAAATCTCTTCTGAATTCTTTATCTGATCCAGCAGCTGTTTCACCTGTGTGAAATAGAGAAGGATTACTATATACTGTATGTGCTACTAGTCATCAGCATATAAAACAGGGACCCCAGTCAGGGAGTCAAGGCTCCAAATTATTTCAGAATTTCATGCTTAGGGAGTTGTTGTTTTTTAGACCTTTAGGGAACTTTTTGTTTTTAGAGTTGTAAAACAATCACACATGGATAGCTGTGGTCCCAGAAAATGACACATTGTTATTTAAACAGAAGTCCTCGGAATAACATAATAATCTATTAAAAGCTAAAATAGAAAAAACTAACAGCTTTTGGTGCAATACTTTCAATGTGGAGCGGTCTCTTGCAGTACTTCTTAACTGCCAGCAGATGTCCTCAGTTCTACAGGTTAAATGACAGCCAACATTGGTAAACCCCTTTCTTCTAAGTCTAGGCTGTCATGGACTCGCCCCCTGGGGGTCAGACATATTACACGTGCGCCATTTAGTTCAAGAATAATGACCACACATTGCCGTCAGAGGAGAAGAGGAAGGACCCTTAATATCTACATACTAGTTGTCAGACCCTTAGAATAAAAGGTATGTATATTTAAAAGGAAAATAAATGTGTGGTGGGTGAACGAAAGGTGGGGGATTTTCACAATCCTACATAATGCAAATAGTTTTATCTGATAAAATATTTTCAGCCAGTCCTGTGATTCAGACACCCTTGCAGACAACGCGATTGGTGAGCGTATTTTTCTCCATTGCAGCTAAGCAATATAGCTCGTTCGTTGATCCACCTCAGGTCTGATCAATGCACAGTGAGGTCATCACTCTGCTCTCTTCTACAATCAGTAAGATGCCAGCATTACATTGAAAGCACTGCAAAATGCAGTATAACCCATCTGGCTTACAACCTTTACTGTCCTTTGGTGGGCATTGTAGCGCAAGTAGTAAGTAGTACTTAAATAAAGAATAATACAGATACTGTATTTGTACTAGCTGCATTTAAAGGTACATTTAATATACTGTATGTAAAAACAAAGCTTAGAGAAAAAAAAAAAAAAACATTAACGATTGATACAACCTCTAGGATTAGACATGACTCACCTGGTTAGCGCAGTCCTCTGAGCTACACCGTAGTGCCTCCTGCAGGGTCTCCTTCTCCTGTGTCACCCTATCTAGACGCTCAACAGTACTTTTTAGAGCTGCCTTCTGCTGGGCAACCTACAAGCACAAAAATAAAAAATAAAAAAAAAAAAACACAAAGCAGATGACATTTTAATAAACAGCAGCTTTAATTTCTATTTAATATTTCTATAGAGGAGACACAGAATTAAGAAACTCCCGAAAAGAGAGAAGTTATCTCTGCTCATTCATTATTACCCATATACAGACACTATCACCGATTGCTGATAGGGACACAAACTGCTGAAAAGTTTCTGATTCAGTAGATCTCTGTGTATGGGGTCTGTCTGTAGATGGATGCAAATAAACTTTCAAACAGATTTTATGTTGGTATATTTTTAGGGGGTTCCGGAGCTCAGGAACGATAATCGGGGGGGTACGTTTGTCATATAAAAGTTGCAAACCCCAGTTTTAAAGCTGAATTCTGAGATAGCTTCAAAAAAGGGCCCTTATTATTTATTTTCTTCAATAAAAATTAGCATGCTAATGTTAAATGTACATCGTTCTAGTGTTAATTACCTTATAAATGCTCATGACATAATTTCTTTAGATGGAACAGTGCAGCTATGTCTGGGAACGGTGAGGAGGGATCGATGAAACATCAATGACGCTTCCTTTTACTGTTCATCGCCACTCTACCATACTACAATTTCCACCATGCAATGAGAATCAGTTAATTCAATGTGCGTGAATGTGGGCAGGTTTTTTAAAGAAATGGGCGTGACAGACCAGGAGTCTCCTGACCTGTCAGTCAAGGTATGATGTCACAGTGGATGTGACAGGCCAGGAGTCTCCTAATCTGTTAGTCAAGATATCATGTTGTGGTGGGCGGAACAGACCAGCAATCTGCTGACCTGTTAGTCAAGGCTTGGTGTCACGATAGATGGGGCAGACCAAGAGTCTCCTGCCCTGTTAGTCAAGGTATGATCCCATGGTAGGTGGGAAAGACCAGGAGTCTCCTGGTCTGTCAGTCAAGGCTTGGTGTCATGGTAGATGAAACATGGTAGAAGTATCCTGTCTGGTTAGTCAAGGTATGATGTCATGGTAGGCAGAACAGACCAGGAGTCTCCTAGCCTGTAAGTCAAGATATGATGTTGTGGTGGGCGGGACAGACCAGAATCTTCTGACCTGTCAGTCAAGATATGATGTCATGGTGGGTGGCACAGACTCAATCAAGGTATGTTGTCATTGTAGGGGGGGGGGGGGGGGGGGGGACAGGAGTCTCCTGGTCTGTCAGTCATGCTGGTATTATGTCATGGTGAGCGAGACAGACCAGGCATCTTCTGACCGGTCAGTCAAGGCTTGGTGTCATGGTAGATGGGACAGACTACGAGTCTCCTGACCGGTCAGTCAAGGTATGATGTCATGGTAGATGGGACAGACTATAAGTCTCCTGTCTTGTTAGTAAAGGTATGATGTCATAGTAGGCGGTACAGACTCAATGAAGGTATAATGTTATGGTATGTGAGGCAGACCAGGAGTCTCCTGTCCCGTCAGTCATGGTAGGCAGAGCAGACTAGGAGTGGGTGGGACAGACTCAATCAAGGTATGAAGTCAAGGTAGGTGGGACAGACCTGGAGTCTCCTGGCCTGTCAATCAAATGAGGAAGCAACAGTTTGCAGGACAGACTTGGGAGTCTGAGCTTCCAGGGCCCTCCCTCTATAGCGAGCGGCTATATATTGACGTGCCAATGCTGTTAGAAACCATTTCAAACCCACAATGGCAACGATCTGCAGAATCCCACAGCTGCCTCAGGATGCAGTTTATACTGCTGAAACATTACAAAGGAAACTGAAATCCTGCCAAGAAAAACTCCAATCACAATGTCGTTAAACATCAAAAGACAATCAAGTCCTCCCTCCCTCCATTGGCTGCCCTACACACAGTACATGCTGATCATGGCGGCACATTCCTCACCCCCCCCCCCCCATCCTATTTATTGTTCAGTCGGAATACCCTCGTCATACAGAACTCTGATCTCTGTACCCAGAGTTCAACCGCCCACCAAGGGCACACAATACAGAGAATGGATATTTGTTAGCAAGGTCTTTTCCTCCTATATTGGCAGAATTCCTAATACTAAATTCACAAATAAGGATAATGGGATGATGATTCCAAGTAATGAGACTATTGTACAAATGTCACCCTAGATTCATACCTGCTTATCCTCTGGAGGTACAGGGTCAGGTCACTCTAGTAACCTCCCCGCTGCTAAGTGGACGGGGCTGCAGAGAATATCTGCATCCTTGTATCCCTTCAAGACCCAAGTAATTCACCAAGGTTAAAAGATAGCAAAAACTATGAATGCAAGGGATGCCGATCAATTAACAACGGGGAAAGCAGCAACCAAAAGGGCAGGAAATGGGGGTCCTGGGGGTGGTTTGTACACGGATTGCCCCAGTGTGGTCGCCAACATCTGAAATCTTTGCCAGGTTTAGAAAGTCATAGTGGCTGCAGATTGGAAGGGGAACTTTAAAAGTAATAAATTATATTGCCACACAAGCTTTTTTTTTTTTATTTCACTTAATCGGCATCTACAAATCAGTAACATTCTTCAGCTATGAGCAGTTTAACACTCAGTCTATGAAGTCCAGTATAGACCCACATTACTGTACATAACCGGAGATAAATGTATATTGGGGTGCATAAAGGGAGGGACATGGAATGTTGAGGAGCCTACAGTCTAATAGGGTATAAGGTAGGATAAGGACAGTAAAAGGTGGAAGAGCTTACAATCTATTATGGTATACAGGCAATGAAAGAGCTTACAATCTATTATGGTATACAGAAGGTGGAAGAGCTTACAATCTATTATGGTATACAGAAGTTGGAAGAGCTTACAATCTATTATGGTATACAGGCGATGGAAGAGCTTACAATCTAATGTGGTATACAGAAGGTGGAAGAGCTTACAATCTATTATGGTATACAGAAGGTGGAAGAGCTTACAATCTATTATGGTATACAGAAGGTGGAAGAGCTTACAATCTATTATGGTATACAGAAGGTGGAAGAGCTTACAATCTATTATGGTATACAGAAGGTGGAAGAGCTTACAATCTATTATGGTATACAGAAGGTGGAAGTGCTTACAATCTATTATGGTATACAGAAAGTGGAAGAGCTTACAATCTATTATGGTATACAGAAGGTGGAAGTGCTTACAATCTATTATGGTATACAGAAAGTGGAAGAGCTTACAATCTATTATGGTATAAAGAAGGTGGAAAAGCTTACAATCTATTTTGGTATATAGGAGGAGGAAGCGCTTACAATCCATTAGGATTTAAGGGAGGATACAGAAGGTAGAGAAAGTGCTTATGGTCTATAAGATATATCGGAGGATAAGCAATGTGGAAGAGCAAAGAATCTATTAGGATATAAAAGAAGGATACAGAAGGTCGAGGAGCTTGCAATCTAGTATGGTAAACAGGTGAAAAATCTATTTTGGTATATAGAAGGTGGAAGAGCTTACAATCTGTTAGGATATAAGAGAGGATACAGAAGGTAGAAGTGCTTATGGCCTATAAGATATATGGGAGTATACACAAGGTGGAAGAGCTTACAATCTATTATAGTATACAGAAGGTGGAAGAGCTTAAAATCTATTATAGTATAACAAAGGCGACAGAGCTTACAATCTATTTAGGATATAGATGCAGAGGGTAGAAGGGCTTACAATCAATTATGGTATAGAGAATACAGAGGGGAGAAAAGCTTACAGTCTATTGGGGGAATAAGGGACGGTACAGAAGGTTGAGGTGCATGTAGTCTATTAGGGTACAATCCATGATATAGAAGGTGAAAGAGCTTACAATCTATTAGAATATACAGGAAGGTACAGAAGGTAGAAGAGCTTATAGTCTTTTAGGGTATATGGGAAAGAAAACAAAAAAAAAAAGAAGAGCTTGCAATCTATTAGGATTTAACAGGGGGACACAGAATAAGGAGGTGATGTCATGAGATGGTAAACCAGAACCCCATGTATCATTCTGATAGCTGTATGTTACCAGTATATGGGAATACACAGAGAAATGCTTTGGAGGAGAGGTAGAAGAAGAGAATTAGTAGACACACTCCTCTTCCCCAGGAGGTAGGTATTTGGGAAGCATGGTGCCCCCTCTATATTACCTCCTGGTCAGACATCAGTTGGTACCCAGAAGGAGGAAGGTAGATACACTCAGGCACCAGGGTTGCTGTAGACACCAGGGATGCGGTGTCCTCCTGCCCCTGTATCAGTCTCTCTCCAGGGTAGGATGAGATGGAGACACAGTCATAGCCCCGGGCAAAGGTCTCCGCTGCCACCAGGAGCTCAGAGTCATCCGAGCTGCTGTCCGGGGAGGAAGAGAGCGGCTCCTGCCCAGCACATCCATCATCAGGCTGAGACATCCAGACGGCTGTTCTTCCTGTATAAAGATAAGATACGGAGATTAGAATACTTTACAGAGAACTGCTATGGCCCAATGTTTGGGGAAAGCAAAGGGTTGATTCAAGCCAATCAATACAAGGAGGCTGGATTATATTTTACAATTGTTTCAGTGGCAATGCAAGACAGCATTCATTAGATATGCTATTACTATTTAAAATAAAAACAGTTTCGGAACTCCAACCAAAATTTAAAACGAATAGATATTTAAATGATAAAAATAATAAAAAGCAGCTTTTTTCTGCAATATTCACCTTTAGTCCAGAGATATGCCTGCAGTACTTTATTTCTGCCACAAGATGTCCTCAGCCTGATGCCCACATCTCTAAACCTTTGAGTTCAGGTCATCCTGGACCCGACACCCAGCCTGTGACTGGACAGTGAAAGGAGAAGCAGCACAGTGATGAGTTCATCTCCTTGTCACTCTGTTCTCTCCTCCTATGAGCATGCTTCTTGTCAGAACATGAACTAACTGGCTCTTTGTGCTGCTTCTTTCTGTCACACTCCAGCCCTGCTGTATAGGGTCTGCTAGAGGCCAGGGCATACTGTATTTCACTACTTACATAGATTGCACTAAAAAAAAAAAATAAAAAAAAAAAAATTTAAGTATAACTAAAGGAAAACTTTTTTTCGTTTTGGGTAGGGTGGAGAGAGATTGGAATGCAGGTCAGGTATTTATTGCTGTCTGCGCCCCCCGTTGGAATGATTCACCCTCTCTATTTAACCTGTTCATCATTAAAACTGAAAATGAAAGTGAAAGAAATTCCTAACTTTTGTCACAAGAGCAGGGATAGAGGGAAAATCTTCCAATAGGGACACTAGTTCTGGTGACAACCAGGGATTTCCTCACTTTGGAGAGATTTCTTCTCACTTCCTGTTTGGCTATGGGACAGGAAGGCAAAGGAGATCTCCACAATAGGACACAGATGAATAAAAAAATAAACTGACAGGGGTTATAACCCTCCCGTACTCAAAAATAAACCAAAATAAAAAAGTGAAAAAAAAGTTTTGTCTGTAGTTCTACTTTAATGATGTATTAATCATTACAGATCTACAATAATTTGTATATTTTATATCTGTCTTAAAGTGATTATAAAGGCTCCAATAGAAGCAAATAGTGAAAGTTTTGTTTTTTTAACCTTAAAGTGGTTCTGAAGGCAGAAGGTTTTTTTTTTTACCTTAATGCACACCAAAGTAACAAAAACCTTCTGGGGGCAGCTGCCCCTTCCCCCTCCCTCTCCCAGATTCCCTTATACTTACCTGAGCCCAATCCCACCCGTTCCAGTGACGTGCATAAGAGCAGAAGCTCTCCCGGGTCTCTCTCCCCAAAAAAATTAAAAAAAATGTTTTTCTTAGTTTCTGTTATAAAATATTGCAAATAAATAATTTTTCTCCTGCACTGATAAGCGGCACTGATAGGCTGCATTGGTGGGCACCGAGAGGCAGCATTGGTGGGCACCGAGAGGCAGCATTGGTGGGCACCAAGAGGCAGCATTGGTGGGCACCGAGAGGCAGCATTGGTGGGCACCGAGAGGCAGCATTGGTGGGCACCAAGAGGCAGCATTGGTGGGCACCAAGAGGCAGCATTGGTGGGCACCGAGAGGCAGCATTGGTGGGCACTGATACTGTCAGTGGCACTGATAGGCAGCATTGATGGCCCTGATAGGTGGCATTAATGGGCAGCATTGATGGGCAGCATTGATGGGCAGCACCGATAGCCAGCACTGATGGACAGCACTGATGGGCACTCATGGGCAGCACTCATGGGCACTGAGAGGCAGCATTGATGGTCACTGATACTGTCAGTGGCACAGAGAGGCAGCATTGATGCGCACTGCTAGGCGGCATTGATGGGCACTGATAGGTGGCATTGATGGGCAGCATTGATGGGCACTCATGGGCAGCACTGATAGGTGCCATTGATGGTCACTGAGAGGCAGCATTGATGGTCACTGATACTGTCAGTGGCACTGAGAGGCAGCATTGATGGGCACTGAAAGGTGGCATTGATAGGCAGCATTGATGGGCAGCACCAATAGCCAGCACTGATGGACAGCATTGATGGGCACTGATAGGCAGCATTGATGGGCACTGATAGGCAGCATTGATGGGCACTAATAGGCACTGATATCAGTGTTAGGCCCCTTTCACACTGGGGCGGTAGGGGGCGTCGGCGGTAAAACAGCGATATTTTTAGCGCTGTTTTACCGCGGTATTTGGCCGCTAGCGGTGCGGTTTTAACCCCCCGCTGGCGGCCGAAAAGGGGTTAAAATCACTCGTACAGCGCAGCTATAGCCGCGGTATAGCCGCGCTGTCCCATGGATTTCAATGGGCAGGAGCGGTTTAGGAGCGGTGAATACACCGCTCCAAAGATGCGGCTGGCAGGAGATTTTTTCTTCTCCTGCCAGCGCACCGCTTCAGTGTGAAAACCCTCGGGCTTTCACACTGAACAAACAGCGGAGGCTGTTTAGAGGCGGTTTGCAGGCGGTATTTTTAGCGCAATAACGCCTGCAAACCACCCCAGTGTGAAAGGGGTCTTAGTGATAGTACGTGAGAAAAGGAATGCAGCAAACCAGCAAGTTTGTGTACAAGTGATCAGCAGTGATTGGACAGAGCCGATTACCAGGTAAAGGGCCGCTGTGACTGGCCCTTCATCACCATCTGTGATCAGCTGTGTCCAAAGGAGAAAGCGATCACAGAGCGCACCGGATGTGCGTCCCCCAGGGGGCGTGGTTCTGGGGGGACCCCCATTGACGCCCCCCTCTCCCAGAACTGGACTCTGTGCACACATCTGTCATACATCTTCCTGAGTGATCTCACAGCCATAGGAGTCTATAGGACCTGGAATAAAGCTGCTCATCAGGAATTCTGCTTTCACTGGCTGCATGCTTGTTCTGCTGTGCATCATGACTATTCATATTGTAATGCCCCCCCCCCCCCCCCAGTAAGTAGTATCTCCCCCCATCTTTCTAATGACAGGTCTCCTTTAAATGCTGCCCCTTCTCCTCCACCTGTCTGCATGGAGGGTGTATACAGTGATCAGTGACACTCCATACTGTCTCGTTGTGGGCGTGTCTCCAGTGATCCCGCTCTGTACACAGAGAACTTCTATAGAGATAACAGATGTTGTATTATTGGATACAATGTATGTAATCGGAGATCGGACTATACCACTCACCCTGCGGAGAGAAGGGGGGGTTCGGGATCACTCGGCACCTGTTCAGTATTCAGGATCCTCTCTCCGTCCTCCGCCGACCCCCAACTTTCCTCCCGAGCAGCTCCCTGTCTGCATCCGCACGGGACACGTTTCCGTATCCGCTCGGCAAACTCCGGCTCCGCTCGGCTACCTTTCCGCCCCCTTAGCAGCGCTGACTTCGGCTCTTTCCGCCGCCCACTCGGCTCTTCGGCTATTTCCGCTATCGTGCTGAGACTTCGGCAATCTCCGCCAAAGACAGCCTGTCATTGTTAGCCTTGTGTGACTTGTCCTAGACCTGACCTGCCCCGTACAGGAGATATTCCTGTCTGTGTGATCTGTACAGGGGGGGAATGAGTCTCCGCTGGGCACATCTAACGCTGCGTTCCCATTGGGTGTTTTGTGAATGTGCACAAAAACGACTGAGCGCGTGCGTTTCCGTGCATCACGTGAGCACAGGCGAGAAACGCGCCGAATAAGTCACTGACCGTTTTTCAAATTTATTTGTTCGCAGCTCTTCTGGTGCTTTTTTTTGGTAGCTTAAATTGGGCAGATTTGCGCCTTTTTTGCCATGTTTTTATTGCAATGGAAATTAATGGAAATGCACGATTTGCGCATTTTTGTGCGATTTTCTGCTAAAATAAAAAAAAAAAAAGAATTGAAATAATATATGAAAAAAATAAATGAAAAATAAATACACAAATACCTAAAAATCATCATAAATAAATAATAAATGAAATAAATTATTAATATGTAACAATAAATAATAATTAACCCCTAACCTTAAAAATATATATTTAATAAGTTATTATTAATAATACACAGTAATAATAATATTAATAATAATACATGAAAAAAGAATTGAAATAATATATGAAAAAATAAGTGAAAAATAAATACACAAATACCTAAAAATCATTGTAAATAAATAAAATAAATTATTAATATGTAATAATAAATAAATAAATAATAAATAAACCCTAACCTTAAAAAAATATTTGTAGTAAATTATTCATAATAATAACAATAATAATAATTGAACACCCAAATCTGAAAAAATATTATTAATAATAATAATAATATAAATAATAATAATACTTATTATTATTATTGTTATAAATAAACACCAAAAACTTAAAAACAATTATTATTAATAATCATAATAATAATATAAATAATACTTACATTATAATTATTGTTATTATTATTAATAGCAATAATTTATTTATTATGTATTAGGGTTAGGGTGTTTATTATTATTAGTATTTTATTCCATTTTTTTTAAGGGTTAGCGGGTTAAGGTTAGGATTAATTAATTATTTATATACTAATACATAGTAATCATTTATTGTATTTATTTATATTTATTTTTATTTAATTGTGTATTTAGTTTACATTTATTTATTCATTTTTTTTATTATTATTGGTATTAGTAGTATATATTTATTAACACCCTAACAAAATAAATAAATAAATAATAATAAGACAATAAATAAAATATTAACCCCTTACCCAAGCCATAACCCCTAATCCTAACCCCAATTTAACCTTAAAGGGGTTGTAAACCCTCAAGATTTTTCACCTTAATGCATCCTAGTGCAGCAGCCCCCCAGAGCCCCCCTTGTACTTACCTGAACCCAATAGTTCCAGCGGCGGGGACGAGCACAGCGGCTCCAGGCGCTGTCTCGGGTCCTCATTGGATAGATTGATAGCAGCTGGAGCCATTGGCTCCATGGAATGCGGCTCTCCGTTGGGGCACTCGAGAAGAGGAGGAGCCAGGAGCTCCACTGGGGGACCCCAGAAGAAGAGGATCGGGGCTACTCTGTGCAAAACCCTTGCCCAGAGGAGGTAAGTATAACATGTTTGTTATTTTAAAAAAATAAACCTTTACAACCCCTTTAACTCTAACCCTTTACCCTAGTGAAAAGAAATAATAATAATAAATGAATAATAATAATAAAAAAGATAATGGAAAAGCTGTAAAAAACCTACCAACAAATGATGCAATAGATGATAGTTTTTTTCTATTGGCTAATAAGAAAAACCACCAAAGCTCAAAATTACCTGGAAACACTGTATGAAAACACGCAAAAATGCACAGGCGCTACACGTGTGACGCCATAGGCGTCATTACATGTGCGCCTCTTTCCACACTTTGCGTCAATTGGATTGGGCGTTAGTCAGCGCCCAATCAGGGACGGCGGGTGCCATCCTGGATTGGGGGGGGGGCACTCCCTTTGCCACGACGCCAGCATGATGCTGGGAGGAACCTGTGGGTGTGGTGTGCAACCTTTAAAGCACCCCCTTGAGTCACAGTTTTTATCTGCACACTTCAGTTCACATGGACCATGCTACCATGCAGACATATTAAGTAAATTTTGGACACACACAGTTTTCATTACCCCCTTGAGGTGATTATCGTCAATTAATGGTTTATATATAGGTTCACTTTGGTCTCACCAACAGTTGGTTATAGTTGTCATTTCAGTCACATGTTCCCTTCCTTGTCATTATTTCCTTAATTGTTCACACCTCACTTGGTATGGACCTTGACCATCCTCAGTATCACTCATATGTGAATTTTATAGACCCTCAATTTCTTTCTAAGTGGGCAAACTTACAAAATCTGCAGGGGATCAAATTATTATTTTCCCCACTGTATAGGAAATGGATTTTATTGCTATGCATGTATATGTATGAAATAGTTTTATATTTTCTGTTAAATGCTATATGAATTCCAGAGACAATAAATGTGTCGTATTTTATAATTCATAGCTGTCTGTCAATTGCCTCACTCAAAGTCCCAAACTTCTTGTTCGACTAATTGATTTAGGGATGGAGGCTCATTTAAAGTCCCGCCAAACCCCCTTCCCCTTTCCTTCATGCTTAAGCCTAAAGATTAGTTAACACCCCCCCCCCTCGCCCCTCCTTTAGAAATATATTTCCTAAATATGGGGGTAGTTACAATTTTTATATCATATTAGCGTGCACACAAATGTTCTGTAAAAAAAAATCAAAAAGTGAATTTCAGGGCAAAGAAAAACAATATAATAATTATTGTAATTATTGATAATTATTTGCCCCAGGTATGGCATGTGAACTCCCCCATCAACTGCCTTGAAGCTTAAGGAGGGGTGGTAAAAATGCAGCTCAATCATGTGTTTTACCCCCCTCCCCCACCCGCTTGTGCTGTTGTACTGTTTTAAGCTGCCTTGTAGGGGAATTCTTCTTCCGAGGGGTTGATTTACTAAAGGCAAAAAGACTGTGCACTTTGGAAAGTGCAGTTGCACACGGCAAGAGCAGTTGCTCCAGAGTTTAGTAAATGAGCAGAAGCTCTGCTGACTTTCATCAACCAATCATGTGCAAGCAAAAATGCTGTTTTTTTAATTTTCCTTGCATGTAATTGGGTATTCTTTGCAAAGTGAAGCTTTACCTCATTTACTAAGCTCTGAGCAACTGCACTTGCAGAGTGCCATTGCACTTTCCATGGTGCACAGTCTATTGGCCTTTAGTAAATCAACCCCTGAGTCTGGGCTGTTATCCAGCACTCGGCCGACCAATTCCTCTTTTCTGTGTATCAATACCACATCACTTACTCCAGTAAAAGTATTTTTTACTATAAACATATTTGACTTTTGTGATGTGTCATTTAAAAGGTGTTGTGGAAGATGTCTGAACCCAGAGTGTCAGGTGGGTTGGAATGTTCACAGGGTCATGGCAATGCAGAAGAACAGGTAAATCCAAGCAGTCCCCAAAGGGGCTGTGCTACATTTGGGGGCTCGTCCGGGATTCCTTCTGCAGCCGGGCCTAGCCAACGTAGACAAGAGCCACGATCCACGTGGGAGGCAGCTTCTATGGCTGCGGGTGCTTGGGGTAGGGCCCAGGGAGCCCGAGTAGAGTGAAGCACGGTACTAGAGATCTCAGAAAGTGAATGCACTGAAAAGGAGATTCGGCAGTGGTGAGAGCTCTAGCCCCAGGACAGAGGATTTACATCATGGATGTAGAAGTTGACTACGAACTGGATCAAATCAGGGTACTGTTGGAGTGGCAGGAAGCACCTGTGTGCTTCCAGGAAGAAGAGATACGCCTGGCCGCAGGGGTTACTGCCAGGGTGATCCCACTTAAAGTGGGGGGAGAGACTGTAGAGAGGCAGCCATCACTGAGGGCCCAAGAGAGAGGCTTAGGATTGGTTGGAACAGACTCCACTGGGGCCAGTGCCCCCCTGTTTCCTTCTACACTGATATGAGCCTGCTAGTTGATAGCTTAGTGAAGAATGGATTGGGGAATGCCAATCAGCGTTTCAGGAGACTCTGATTTTTCTCAGGGCAGTTGCCACACCTATCAGTGAAGATGAGTTTGAGACCTGGATGAGTCAGGCCATTCAAGCTATGGAGGAGTGGAGTGTTCTGGAGGCTGTGAAACGACAGCGGCTCAGTGAGAGCCTCCATTGGCTTTGGAAGGTGCTCCAGTACGGAATATCCATCCTAAATTGCGGCAAGCTTTTCAGCATGTTCTGCAGGAAAAGAAGGCCCCCGCGGAAGGAGTAGGAAGACTATGGTGGTTGGATACACAAGAAAAGGTGTTGCAGCCCAGTGAAAGAACCTGCATGAAGGCCACTGATAAACTACCATGGGATCAACTGGGGTCCCTATGTGCTGGTAGAAACTCATCCACTGGATGAAGATAGTGGAATAGAATTGGTAAACCAGCTCTTATTCACACATTGTCATAGTGTTTTCAGCTGACTATTAAACAGGACAATGTTCGGTGAAGGAGTGGAGATCCTAGCAGTGGAGGATCCTCTTGGTGGCAAAGGTTGTAAGCCTGCAGGTAGGTGCAGTCTGCTGTCTCCACTGCAGGTGGTGCTCACCTGCAGTGGCAATGCAGAGGGAGAGGAAGTCAAGAGGAACTGGGTTACTCAATGGTTTCCTGAGTCACTGGGGCAGCGTTCCAATTGGATGCTGGCCACCCATGTGACTCTGGAGGCCATCTTAGGTGTGGCAGAGTCTATTTAAGACCCTGGCCTTTGGGTTTGGTGCACTCTATGCGAGTGGGTAGAGTAAAGAAAGGTACCCCATCTGTTAGCAACAGTACTAGATATAGGGAAAGGTTCCTGATGAGGAGGGAAAGCTTAGGGTCGCATCCCTCTGGACACCTTCCTGATTGGGCACAAAACATCCAGGCCGTATTCTGTTCCATCTTAACAGATGCTGCCGATTCGGCTGGAACCTGCTTCTTCGTGTCATTGGGAACTGCAAGTGTGCCCGGCTGGGTAGCTGTCCCACCAGGTTTATTGTGAGCTGTTGCTACACTACTTCAATACAAGTTTATTATTGCACTTGACTGTGTGAATTATTGCCGTCGCACCAGGCTGCATATGGCCTACGAGCCTGTGGGCCCCAATGATAGAAATCCGGCCCTGTGTACACAAGGATGGTCATATTGGCTCATTATATATACAGACTCCGGGTATGGTTCGCTGATCCTCTTCTCTCTGTGCAGATCTACCAGAAATGGCCTGATCCATTGAAAACAGACCAATGATGTGCAGTCAAGGACAGACCATGTGGTCACAAGCAACCTTGGCCACATTTTTTATTTTTATTCACAGGTAAGAAAGAATAACTTTTACATTAAAAATAATTTGGTGATGCAGGATATGTGCTGCATTGATTCATATGCAGTGTATATTTCAATGACAGGTCCACTTTACCCCCCCCCCCCCCCCCCAAACAGAAGACCGCACTATTCATCATCTGCTAAACAAACATCCTCCACATCAAGCAAGAAACAGGATGCAGCCGCGGTTGGCAGAGCCGAGAGGAAAACCCTCCACACTTCACTGACTTCCTATCTGGCTTGTGTGTGTGTGTGTGTAGCCTGCAATCCAGCTGTTGTAGCACTGCAAATCCCAGCATGCCTTCATTATTAGAAATGGGAACAGGAAGTAAGGGGAAAGATCTGAATGAGACACAGGCAGAAGTAAAAAGCCGACACGGGTAAGAAAAGAAAAAGGTTTGGCTGGAGTTCAACTTTAAAGCTGAACTCTGGGCAGAAATAAAAGACATAAATGAAGAAGCTCTGAAATCATTACCATCAGGTGCAGTACGGGAACATGCACAAAATCACGTTTTCCCGAACCGCACAAAAATGTTCTGCCTTCTGCATAAGCATACCGGTACCATTAATTGGCACCCCCTGCATCTGACATACACACTTACATTAGAGGCCGCCAAAATGCATCGTACCGCAGTACCATGCTGTTTGGTGTGGCGCAAGTTTAAAAATCATACCTGCACTACTTTTTACGCGTTTCACAGGCATAGAGCAGCCCACTGAGATTAATGGGTTGCCATAAACACACTTCATGATAATGCGCACAGAAACGCAGGTGCTTAGGCGCACCTTATGGGGTCAAGGAGCCTTAAATGCATTTTTTAAATAGTGTGATCTGGTATCAGCCTTTTCCAGTCCCCTCCACGACACTGGAGTGTAAGAGCAGGGCCAGCCTTCCCGCTAGGTGAACTAAGCAGCCACCTAGGGCGCATTGCTGCCTAGGGGGCTCAGTCACGGCCGCTGAATTCCCCTCTAGTCTGTCCGGGGAAAACGAGGGGCTGAGGAATGTCCGGTTGGCACAGCTAAAGAGGCAGAGGACAGTGGGGAGCTGGATGGGATGAGTCGGGCACAGCCGAGAAGCTAGATGGGACAAGGCGGGCACTGCTAAGGAGGCGGAGGACAGTGGGGAGCCGTACCGTACAAGGCAGGCATAACTTAAGGAGGCGGGGGACAGTGGGGAGCCGGACGGGATGAGGCGGGCACAGCTGAGGAGCTTAACAGGATGAGGCGGGCACAGCTGAGGAGGGGGAGGACAGTGGGGAGCCGGATGGGAAGAGGCAGGCACAGCTGAGGAGGCAGAGGACAGTGGGGAGCTGGACGGGACAAGGCAGGCACAGCTGAGGAGGCGGGGGGCAGTGGGAAGCTGGATGGGATGAGGTGGGCACAGCTGAGGAGGCGGGGGGCAGTGGGAAGCTGGACGGGATGAGGTGGGCACAGCTGAGGAGGCGGGAGACAGTGGGGAGCTGAACAGGATGAGGCGGGCACAGCTGAGGAGGCGCGGGACAGTGGGGAGCTGGACAGGATGAGGCGGGCACAGCTGAGGAGGCGGGGGACAGTGGGGAGCTGAACAGGATGAGGCGGGCACAGCTGAGGAGGCGGGGGACAGTGGGGAGCTGGACAGGATGAGGCGGGCACAGCTGAGGAGGCGGAGGACAGTGGGGAGCTGGACAGGATGAGGCGGGCACAGCTAAGGAGGCGGAGGACAGTGGGGAGCTGGACAGGATGAGGCGGGCACAGCTGAGGAGGCGGAGGACAGTGGGGAGCTGAACAGGATGAGGCGGGCACAGCTGAGGAGGCGGGGGACAGTGGGGAGCTGGACAGGATGAGGCGGGCACAGCTGAAGAGGCGGGGGACAGTGGGGAGCTGAACAGGATGAGGCGGGCACAGCTGAGGAGGCGGGGGACAGTGGGGAGCTGGACAGGATGAGGTGGGCACAGCTGAGGAGGCGGGGGACAGTGGGGAGCTGGACAGGATGAGGCGGGCACAGCTGAGGAGGCGGGGGACAGTGGGGAGCTGAACAGGATGAGGCGGGCACAGCTGAGGAGGCAGGGGACAGTGGGGAGCTGGACAGGATGAGGCGGGCACAGCTGAGGAGGCGGAGGACAGTGGGGAGCTGGACAGGATGAGGCAGGCACAGCTGAGGAGGCGGGGGACAGTGGGGAGCTGGACAGGATGAGGCGGGCACAGCTGAGGAGACGGGGGACAGTGGGGAGCTGGACAGGATGAGGCAGGCACAGCTGAGGAGGCGGAGGACAGCGGGGAGCCGGACAGGATGAGGCGGGCACAGATGAGGAGGCAGGGGACAATGGGGAGCCAGACGAGGCGGCACAGCTGAGGAGGCGGGCACAATCAGGTCTCCGGACATAGGCGAAACTATCCTGCCCAGTGAGTCTGCTCTGTCTGACCCTGTTCCCTGTTGTAGTCACCCGCACCTTGGGCAAGACTAGCACCGGCCTGTGTAAGAGGGAAAAGCAGTGCAAGGAGCCAGTCAGTTGTGCTGACAAGAAGCATGCTGATAGGGGGAGAGAGCAGAGTGACTGAGAGATGAGCTCATTACTATGCAGCTTCTCCTTTCACTGTCCTGTCACAGGCTGGAAGCCTGATGACCTAGGCTCAGAGGAAGTAGGTTGAATGATGTCACCATCAGACTGGGGACATCAAGTGGCAAAAACAAGTACTGCAGGGTAATCTCTAAATTAAAGATAAGTATTTTTCAGAAAAAAGCTGGTTTTGTTATTTGTTCTTTTAATGAGCTCTTCATTTTTACTTTGTTATATTTGGCTGGAGTTCTACTATAAAATGTATCTAAATTACAAACTTTTTTTGTAAAATTTTAGAGTGGGGAAGGGTTGGAAACTCAGCTTTTTTGTTTCTGTCTGTGTCACTCTGTATTCAATGACAAGAATACAAGATGTTTTGTGAATGGACGAGGTGAAGAGCAAGCAACCTGCCATCATCACTGAACTGTATGGGCCCAGTCACATGAGCATATGTGTTTTCTGCTTGAATGCAGGTTTTTGCTGGCAGAGCTGGCAGAAGATCTATACTTACCTGAGCCCCATCTTGATCAAGCGATGTGCATGAGAGCATCTGCTCTACGGGGACTCTCCCTCCTCATTGGCTTAGACAGCAACGGGAGCCATAGGCTTCTGCTGCTGTCAATCACAGCCAGACAGCCAATGAGGAGAGAAAGGGGGGCCCCAGGCATGTCATGTAAACTCCCCCGATCATGTCTGAATGGTTACGCAGAGCAGCGGGTTTGGAGTGAGCCTGCTTGGGTGCCCTAATGCAAGCTGCTTGGTCTGAGGGCACTCGACAGGAGGGAGGGGCCAGGAGTGCCAGTGGGGAACCAGAGAGGAGGATCCGGGGCCAGGCTGCTTTGTGCAAAACCACTGCACAGGGCAGGTAAGTATAGCATGTTTGTATTTTTAATTTTTGCCTTTAACCGCTTGCCGACCTGCCAGCAGTAATTATACTGTGGCAGGTCGGCACGATCCCGCGAACTGTCGTAGTTGTACGTCGGTCCCTCTAAGCGAGACAGCAGGCACACGAGCGCCGGCTGCACTGCAGGGGTGCCAATAAGCGTGGCCGGCGGTCGCGATGACCGCCGGCCACGCACGACTGAGGGCACGAGGGGCAGAACAGGGACGTGTGTGTGTAAACACACAAATCCCTGTTCTGTGAGAAGCTCCACATAGCGTAAAGCCATAAATGATTTATTAAAAGCTACTAAGATCACACTTACATCAAGTAAATTCTTGAAACGCCCATACAATAAAAAGCGCCAGCCAGAACACATACAGCACTCATCTTTTCCGCGATCGTTGTGACGTCAGCACGTCAACCACACTATGCGTTTCGTCATAGGTGACGTCATCCGGGGTCAATATAATAATAACAATATAATAAGTTATTGTGATTATCTCCTAAACATGCACCATTTAGGAGATATTTACTGTAGATGCAGCTGTTGACGTGACCGCTGCATGCGCTCTGAAGGAACAGCCACTCGGACAAGTGCGGGAGTGACGTCATCGCGGCTCCGGCCACTCCCACAGCCGGAGTGCGATGCATACTAACACACTATAACTTTGCCTTGCAGGTAAAAAAAAAAAGGATCACTGGGCGGTTTACTACCGCTTATATAAAGATCTAATGGTCTTCTATAGATGGCTGTTGCCAGAGACGAGAAGTGCATAGGGGTGTACAGCAAAAAGATAGGCAACACAAACCAGGATATTGTATTTGATGCATAGAAGGATACCCTTGGCCCCCATTTGAAATCCGTAGTCACCCCTGGAGAGAATTAAATGCATCTAGGTCACAATACAATGTCCCCCAGACCACACATACAGAAAGGGCGCCATACGGTCGTGGTCCCCTGCCACAAGAATCCTAAATATTCATAAAATATGCATTACTGTAAAAAGTTCTAGATTTGGAACGTTTGCACTGTTTAAAAACAACTGTGCACAACTTGGAGTTCCCCGTTACAGATGAGTAGTTTTCTTTCATTTCTTCTTTGATATACTGTATATGAAAAATTCACATGAGTTCTATGAAAGGGCAGGCATGGAACAGTATAGGGGAAATCTCTCCAAAAACACAACAAAAGTGATATTTAATTCCATAAGCCCTGATTCAGTGGCGGCTGGTGCTCAAAATTTTTGGGGGGCGCAAACAAATTTAAAAATTCTGAAAAAAAAACATCAACTGCAGCCTCACTGTGCCCATCAAACATAGCCACTGTGCCCATCAATTGCAGCCACTGTGCCACCAAACGCAACCACTGTGCCCATCATTTGCAGCCACTGTGTCCATCAAATGCAGCCACTGTGCCCATCAAATGCTGCTACTGTGCCATCAACTGCTGCCACTGTGCCCATCAAATGCTGCCATTGTGCCATCAAATGCTGTCACTGTGCCTATCAAATGCTGCCACTGTGTCATCAAATGCTGCCACTGTGCCATCAAATGAAGCCACTGTGCCATCAAATTCTGCCACTGCACCCATCAAACGCAGCCACTGTGCCCATCAAACGCTGCCACTGTGCAATCAAAGGCTGCCACTGTGCCCATCGAATGCCGCCACTGTGCCATCAAATGCTGCCACTGTGCCATTGAATGCCACCGCTGTGACCCCCCGCCTGCTCGCCATCTGCCCGGCACTTACCCTGTCTCGGTGGGGCAGCAGGAGACAGCGGAGAGCGGTGTCCTCCTTGCGTCTCCTCCAGTCCTCTCCTCCTGATTTGCGTCCAATCACAGCGCCTGTCATTTCAGCCAATCAGGTGACAGGTAGCAGACCCGAGCACCTGATTGGCGGAGAGGCGGTTCAGTGTTAGGAAAGCGAATATTCATTCGCTTTTCTAACACACCTGGGTGGACTGCGAGCGCCAAGCATGGCGCTCACAGGTCACCTTTTTTGACTCTAATTAGAGCCTATGGCTATAATCAGGTTCTTCAAAAACACCCTCCGCCGTAATTCAGGCACCCGGCACCCCAAAAGGGTCCGGGCGCCTGAATAGGGAGTGGCAGCGGCGGCCATAGATAGATTCCTGCAATGCATGAATCTATCCATTGGTCATAGAGGGGATGGCTGGAGAGGGGGGGGCGGCGCCCGTGCACCCTTATAGATGACCCTTTGATGAATTCACATGTTCAGTGACGCAACGTGTCAGGGAGGAGCCAGGTGTCGTCACTTCCGGTCTCGGCCGTGACCTGAAGTACCTTTCATAGCTTTACCTAGGATTTTTAAAGTTACTACTCTTTGCTTTAATAAATTTGATTGAAATACTGCACTATGGAGCCCCCACCCTTTATTGCACGACCCTACCACACCGGATGAGCCTGAAGTCCACCCCAGTATCGGTACTGCTGTGGACATTTGTGGGAGTCGATCGATTGCTGAGCATCCTGGTTTTATTCATACCAAGGCCTGACTTGACCTGTAGGGGTCTTCATATGAGGTGAGAGGCTGGGGGAAACGAGTGGCGCACCACGGGTGGTGATAGTAATTGGATGAAGTGGTTATCGTTCGATCATATTACACATGCACTTTTTTTTTTTTCTATGAACTGTAATATGGAGATTTGTTCCCTCTTTATTGGACTCTGATTGCACTTTCATCAATTTTGGACTATTTTTTGCACTTTATTGCTCTGTTTGCACTTCATGAGAATATTAGACCTTATTGGATTTTGATTGCACTACCCGCACTTTATAAGTACCTTTGGCACTTTATTGCTTTACTTGCATTTTATTATTACTATTGAATTTTATTATTATTTATTATGCTGAAGATTGTTGGCACTTGATTATTTAGCACATTAGTTGCAGCACGGTTCTGGAAGTGATTTTTATCAAGTGAGTTTATCACACTTAATACTGTTCACTATTTGTATTATTTAGTACTTTTAGTTAGCGCCACATACTTTTTTATTCATTCATTTTTTTCTGTGTGGGAACACTTTTATATCGTGGCAGCTTCTCATATCCTTATTTTGTATATTTGAGCGAGTTTGGTTTTGTGCATTAGTTCCTCTCTCTTTCACCGCTACTGACCTAATTCATCAAGCTTTGAGCGGAACATAAGGCATCTTAAAGTGATTGTAAAGGAAAAAAATGTTATTAAAAAAAATTAACAAACATGTTCTACTTACCTGCTCTGTGCAGTGATTTTGAACAGAACAGCACAAAATCTACTCTTCTCAGGTCCCCTGTCCCCTCCCCCTTGTTGAGTGCCCCCATAGCAAGCCGTTTGCTGTGGGGGAACTTGTGGGTGCTCACTCCCGAGCCAGCTCTCTGCGTCCATAAGACAGAGATAGCACGGCTCAGGCCCGCTCCCGCCTCACTGGCTGTAATTGACCACAGCTGGAGCTGATGGCTTCTGGTGCTGCATCTCAGCCAATCAGGAGGGAGAGATCCGGGAGAGCCTCGGGTCTGGTGCACATCGCTGGATCATGACCAGGCTTAGCAAAGTATAAGGGAGGAGCTGAGGGCAGAGCTGCATACTGAAGGTTTTTTTACCTTCATGCACAAAATGCATGAAGGTAAAAAACCTTCAGCCATTACAACCACTTTAACCACCTGCCTACCCCCTTCACCTTTAACCCCTTCCTGCCCAGGCCAATTTTCAGTCTTCAGCGCTGTCACACAATGTCAGGCAATGCTGTACCCATATGAATTTTTTATAATTTTTTCACACTAATAGAACTTTCTTTTGGTGGTATTTAATCACCACTGAGTTTTGCTTTCTTTTTGCTAAACAAATGAAAAAAGACTGAAAATTTTGAAAAAAAAAAATTATACTTTATTATACAATTTTGCAAACAGGTAATTTTTCCCACCGATCATCACCAATGTAATGAGCATTCTTCCCACTGACTACCAATGTAAGGAGCATTCTTACCATTGACCACCAATATAAGGGACATTCTTCCCACTGACCACCAATGTAAGGGGCATTCTTCCCACTAATCACCAATGTAAGGGACATTCTTCCCAGTGACCACCAATGTAAGGAACATTCTTCTCACTGATCAGCAATGTAAGGGCCATTTTTCCCAATAACCACCAATGTAAGGGACATTCTTCCCACTGACCACCAATGTAAGGACCATTCTTCCCACTGACCACCAATGTAAGGGACATTCTTGCCACTGACCACCAATGTAAGGACCATTCTTCCCAGTGATCACCAATGTAAGGGCCATTCTTCCCACTGACCACCAATGTAAGGGACATTCTTCCCAGTGATCACCAATGTAAGGGGCATTCTTGCCACTAATCACCAATGTAAGGAACATTCTTCCCACTGACCACCAATGTAAGAGACATTCTTCCCACTGATCACCAATGTAAGGAACATTTTTCCCACTGACTACCAATGTAAGGACATTTGTTCCCACTGACCACCAATGTAAGGGGTCATTGACTGCTAATGATTTGGTTTTGGTAAGGATTTATCAAGTCCTGAAAATCAGTGATTCCACAGGTATGGGATATGCGTATTTATATTGTACCAATGTTACTATTCAATAAAATCCATACCTGGAGCTCAGCTTTGATATTGAGAACACAGTGCCCTTTCCTGCTACATAAATCCTCCCAATGCTGAGAGGAAATACTCTGGTGGAGCTTTAAAGAGTTAAGTTCCCTATTTTGTACTTGCGTTTTCCCTCAGCGATCTTTGTGAGATAAAAGTTTGTGGTGTTGTGCTGAGTTGACTGCTGAGAAGTTCGGACACCCTCTTCCTCCTACGTACGCCCACCCGGCAGGTGCAGGCCAACTCCCATGGGTGCCTAGGCTGCCGAGAAGTTTACGCTGAAGTGAGTCTCCAGTCTTCGACATCTCTTGCACACTTTGTACCTCTCTCGGACCATGCTGGTGTTTCTGCTCTTCTGTTTTTGCGGAGCCAACTTTGTCCTTTCAAAGGAGGACTCTGAGTTTATCACAGTTTCAGCTGAAGGTAAGGGAACGTAGATTAATGTACGTAGATTAGCCAGTCAACATAGAATTCTAACCCAAAATTTTCGTAAAAGGCATAAACATCAACAATTTTGTAAACCAACAATTTTGTAAACCAACAATTTTGTAAACCAACAATTTTGTAAATTACAATGTTAATGAATTTTGTTTCATTGTGTGTATTTTTTGGCTTGTGAAGTATCTATTGTACGCCAATGGGAAAAGATTTGCTTTTCCTGAGTCCAGAATCCCCGGACCATTTCTCCTTATAACACTCGTGATTCCCTTGGGCAAGTCTTGGTTTCGCATCTCATTTAGGTTTTGGAGTCTACACTAAAATACACTTTTTTTCTTGGGACAGAACAGGATAGAATTTTAACGCAGACTTGAATACATAAACTTTTTTTTTCTAGGTTTTAATTAGGAAGAAACTGTGAAAAAAAAGTACATTCCTGTATTTCTACCCAATGCAACAATTACGTAATCAGCATAGCCCCCAATATGTACCCCTATAATATGACCATCAAATGCTGCTTATTAAAAGAATATCACAAAAATTCGTTTTTTATGTCACTGAGATCAGCTAAGTGCCAGCCAGAACCCGACAGACTTGCTGAGTCCCGATGCTGTTTTAAAATGGTACTCAAGATTAAAGTAGTTAAGATAGTTATAGCATGCTAGGTGCCTATGTGAATGAGCCAATCCTGCACACTCCCAATGGGGCAAAAATATAATAAAATATACTGTAAAACACAAACATAAAGAAATTATATATAACAAAACATGTCTGGATTTTTTCAACTCCTGGCTTTTGAATACTATGTAGGATGAAGCTGATATTACATTGTGTTTTATAGAATGCTTAGAGCAGTGGTGGTAAACCTTCTTGATATGAGGAGCAACAAGTGCAACCCCCAACACCTCCAAAGGGGCACTCATAAAATTCAGTGAATATTCATTAAAAAAGAACAGCAGACACACAGCATGATATAGTCGAAGCCTATGTACATTAAACAAGAGATCGTCAGGGACTGACATGATACAAGAGATGATCAGAGATTGCAGACATGATACAAGAGATGGTCAGGGACAGTAGACATGATACAAGAGATAATTAGTGACTGTGGACATGATGCAAAAGATGGTCAGAGACTGCAGACATAATACAAGGGATGGTCAGAAACTGTGGACACAATATAAGAGATGGTCGGAGACTGCTGACATGATGCAAGAGATTATTATTATTATTATATTATTATTATTATTATACAGGTTTTATATAGCGCCAACAGTTTGCGCAGCGTTTTACAACATGAGGGCAGACATTACAGTTACAATTATTACAATTTGATACAAGAGGAATCAGAGTGCCCTGCTCGTTAGAGCTTACAATCTAAAAAAGAGATGTTCACAGACTGCAGACATGATACAAGACAGGGTCAGAGACTGCAGACATGATACAAGAGATGGTCAGGGACTGCAGACATGATACAGGAGATGGTCAGAGACTGAAGACATGATGCAAGAGATGGTCAGGAACTGCAGATATGATACAAGAGATGGTCAGAGACTCCAGACATGATACAAGAGATGGTCAGGGACTGCAGACATGATACAGGAGATGGTCAGAGACTGAAGACATGATGCAAGAGATGGTCAGGGACTGCAGACATGATATAGGAGGTGGTTAGAGACTGCAGACATGATACAAGAGATGGTCAGGGACTGCAGACATGATACAGGAGATAGTCAGGGACTGCAGACATTATACAGGAGATAGTCAGGGACTGCAGACATGATACAGGAGATAGTCAGGGACTGCAGACATGATACAGGAGATAGTCAGGGACTGCAGACAAGATAGAAGAGATAGTCAGAGACTCCAGACATGATACAAGAGATGGTCAGACTGCAGACATGATACAGAAGATGGTCAGAGACTGCAGACATGATACAGGAGATGGTCAGAGACTGCAGACATGATACAAGAGATGGTCAGAGACTGCAGACATGATACAGGAGATGGTCAGAGAATGCAGACAGAATACAAGAGATGGTCAGACTGCAGACATGATACAGAAGATGGTCAGAGACTGCAGACAGCCTCTAAGCTGCCATGTTGCCTTCTTCAACAAAAAGAAATTCTGTTGTTGACATTCAGCAAAACACGGCAGTTATGGGACACTCAATTCCCTTAACATTTCACATCCTCAGTTAGACATGTTCTCCTCTACTAACTGATTGAATAAATAATGATACATACAGATACATGACTAACTAGCAAGGTGAAGAAAATCTCATTTTGAAGATCTGACATTATATTATATTTTGTTGGATATTGTAAGATCGCCATGCCACATAAAGAAAAAAAAAAATGCCAACTTAAAGTGGAACTATGGGCACAATAAAAAATGACATGAATGGTGCAGGCTAGTAGTAGTGAGTCCCCCTCTGTGATCTGTGAAAGAGTTTTATTACCTGTTGGTTCTGCCAGTATAGACGTTACATTCCCACTTCCTTTAACAGGGTGACAACGTTGTTTGTTCTGCCGTGAAATCACAAAGCAGTGTTGTCACCCTGTGGACACTGTAGTCTTGATGGACATGTGAAAATCATGTTTGTTATGCAGTGAAATAGCACAGCAGCATTGTCACCCCCTTGGACAGAGCAGTCTTAGACAGACATGTTGTTTAAAAAATGTTATAATTTAAAAGAATGTAGGGCGCTATACTGCAGCATCACAATGTGGATCCATATTAGCAGCCAGAGAGAGGTGCAAAGTCTGGTATGTGGACTTGTCTGGGCGACCTCAGAGCCACCACTGGGTTAGCGGTAAAGACAATATACAAAAACACACAATCAAGGCACTCCAGGGAGGTCTTATCACATATTAGATAGGATCTATCTGGAGCGCCTTGATTGTGTGTTTTTGTATATTGTTTAACCACTTGCCCTCCGGAAGGTTTTACCCCCTTCCTGACCAGACCACTTTTTGCGATACTGCACTACGTTACTTTAACTGACAATTGCACAGTCATGCAACACCGCACCCAATAAAATGTATGTCCTTTTTTTTCTCACACATAGAGCTTTCTTTTTGACGTATTTGATCACCTCTGTGGTTTTTGTTTTTTTTATAAGCAGGGTTGCCAACCTCCTATAGCATTTTTTACTGACAAAACATGGAAAATTTACTGGCGGAGCACATTTTTTTACTGCCAACCTGAGAAATTACAGAACTCCTATTGAAAACTAACACAGTGAATATTCTAACAGTATAAACATGATATGAAAACACTGACAATAACTATAACAAAGTCATTTGCTTGTGTTACATTTAAAAAAGTCAACACAACATGAAATTATCAGCCCCTGATATTTACTGGCAGTTGTAAGAAAAAATCACTGATTTTTACAAACTGTCAGTAAATTTACTGGCTGTTGGCAACCCTGGCTATAAGCAAAAAAAGACTAATTTGGAAAAAAATAAATTTTATTTTCTGCTATAAAAAACATTCAATAAAAAATTGTAAAAAATCAAATTTCTTCACAAATTTAGGCCAATATATATTCGAAATTGGAAATGATGTGGGTGTGGCGCTGTTCTTATTTTGCTAGTGGTGGTGTGCTATGCTGGCCATACACTATACGAAAAATCGGCCGAAAAATCGTTCGTATAGACACTTCGTTTGTTTTTCGGCAAGTTAATGGGCACAAATCGATAATCGTTTGTGACGTTTTTGTGGAAAAAAAACGAACGGGAAGTTTGGAAAATTTCTGCCGAACGTACGATAAATTGCAAGGTTAATGTGTTTCCCGTCCGAACTGTCTGCACTAGGTATATGTAAAAAAACGAACAAAAAATTATTTATTCATGTCCACTGAACAATTTATCGGTCATTACATGATGGCACGATCGTTTGCGGTCACGGTCGAACGTTCGTTTTTCGAAAATGGGTTCGGCCGATTTTCTGTATAGTGTATGGCCAGCATAAGTGTATACCAACTTAACCCTATGTAAAAGTGACTAGTGCAAAATGTGTTACACCCTCTGCAGGGTGCAGCACTAAAGGTTTAGGGTGCCTTAATTAATAGATGCCCAAAGACAAACATTTAAATATATAAATGTATACTTTAGCCTTATTAAAAAGGTACTTACACTGGTGTGTTACGCCCTCTGCAAGGTGCAGCACTAGAAATGATGTGTGCCTTAAACATTTGATGATAATGATATATGAGCTATTGAAAATGTATTAAAACGGTGTGTAAACGTGTGTATGGAAAAATGAGGATTTAAATTGATAAATTCGCGCTAGTGTGTTGCACCCACAGCCGGATGCAACCATAAAAAAAACAGTTGCCCTCAAAATTTAATATATTGGAAACAACCTCTAAGTGCCGGTTCGCACAGGGGAAACGCGACTTACAACGCGACTTTAAGTCGCCTCCAGGACAGGTGACTTTGCCTGTGGCCAATCAGATCTAATCAGCTCTTGTGACATCATTGTTGTACCTGGGTAAGTTCTTTTCTTCTTCCTTATGCCCATAGCATAATTCCGTTTTATTAAACGTTTATTTGTTTTAAAAACAGTAGATATACTCACATTTTAGTAAGAATATACAAGCATGTAGTAAAAAAACAGGCGCCGTAAGAAATCCTATTTACGTCCCTGACCAGAAGTGATGTAAAGACATTCGTAACTCCACTCCGTATTCTGCTACATATTTTTGTTTAAAAAAAAAATTCCCAGTAATCGAATATTGATTTGTTTGCGCAAAAGTTGTCACGTCTACAAAAGAGGGGATATTTATTTATTTTTTTACTAGTAATGGTGGCGACTAGCGACTTATAGAGGAACTGCGATATTGCGGAGGACAAATCAGGCACTAAGCGACACTTTTGACACTTTTTGGGGGACCAGTGACACTAATACAGTGACCAGTGATAAAAAAATATACTGTCGCTGTACTAATGACACTGGCTGGGAAGGGGTTAAACGATCAATTAAGGGGTTAAATGTGTTCCTAGCCAGTGCTTGTGTACTGTGGGGGAGGTGCTTTTACTAGGGGAAGACATAGATCCGTGTCCCTGCTTTGCAGGAACACAGGATTAACGCCTTCCCTACTGACAGAACGGCAATTTGCCTTGGTTACACAGGCAGATCGCTGTTCTGCCTGTGTACCGAAGAATCAGTGGGTGCCAGCAGACATCGAGTCCACAGTACCAGTCACTTGGCTCCTGTGTGATCACAGCGAGAATGGGCCGGCGGCAGCGCGTGTGTGTGTGCCCCAGACCGGGAAGTGTCAGATCACGCACTAGACTAGGTACGTGATCTGGCGCAGGGCGGCCACCCTGCTGAAGTATATCTACCGTGGCTGGTGTGACAGACCTAGCCAAGACAGGGGCTTTTGGAGAGAACTGGGAAACCTTTGTTTCAGCCCCCATGTCCCTCTTATGTCTAAGTCACCCTGTGTCTATTAGGGGCACATGGTGACCAAGCAAATAGACACATATTTAACAAGGTTCCAGGCCTTCAGCCTAATGAGGACCTCCAGGGCCAGAGATAGCTGACATCATTCTGTATGTAGTGGGTTGTGAGGTATGGTGGGTGCAAAGATGGTGAAAGTCATTGGGCACCAGACACTGTATTTTGGGGGGGGGGAGAGTGTTAGGGCCAGGACACCCTTAGATAGTTGGAAATTCAATTAGCAGACTCAGAGACTTCAATAGGAGGTCAGCCATGCAGGGAAAGGCCTCCAGCAAGAAGCCACATCTGCGGCTAGCCAGCAGTGATTCATGTGAGCTCTTCCGGCACCTCTGGTGGGCTCTGCTGCTCCTTCACCACATGCTGTGATTTGAAGATTGTTTTATACTTTCAAGATCTTCTACTACTGTTTGTAAGTAGTTCCTTTTTATTAATATTATAATAAATTTTACCTAAGGATAATACAGCACATGGCTGGTGCGCCCTTTCTTTCTTGTTTCTCGTTGTCTGCTAGGATTCCCCGTCCTTGAGGGCAGCAAGGCCTGTGTTCCAATACCGCTTGGTCAGCTACCCACTTGTGCACAGGAGCTTTTTTCTTCGATAGTTCTTCCATACACTGAGCTCCCAATCTCTCACTAGACCCTCTGATTCACTGCTACTAAATCCCTTGAGCTACTCCAATCTTCACGGTGGTATCTTCTTCAAGCGTCACCCCCGCCTCTCTGCTGGGTCCCAAGCTTGGCACTCTAGATACCTCTCAAGCTTTACCCCACTGGCCTGTTCGGTCCCTGGACACACAAGGCTGCTCTGCAAGCATCACCTCCGCTGGCTGGTTCCCTGGCTTGATACCCTCTGAAAGTTCCAGATTCTTCACTGTCCCCGTCTGGTGAGAATGCTGCTCCGGTACTTGCTTCAGTTACTCACTGTGGTCCCTGGTAATAAGGCGGATAGTCCCTTACTGGCGACAGCTTCCCCTCTACCTCCGACCACAAGAGATTCTCCGGCCGGCAGAACCGCCACTTTTGCAAGCCGCAGTCCCGACCCTGCACTACTCGCTTGCTTTTGGATAGGCCCTCAGACAGCCTAGCAGCCAGATGCCCCTGGGATAGACCCAAACTCCAGCCTAGCAGCCGGGGCAATACAACACAATTCCACTCAGAAAGCCATCCAGGTGGCACAGAGCCCTGATCACCTGACTCCACCCAAATATATAGGTTCTCCCAGCAGGCCAAGGGATTCAAGAAAACCCCTGACCATTGGCTGAGATACCCCACATACCCATAACCTGACCTTGCGTTGCCCTTCTCATATCTAATACCACCAAGTACCCGGCCCCCTAGTGGTAGAAGAGAAAAGTGCAACAAGGCCAAACTTAGGGAGAAATGAATAGATCGCTAGCAATCAACCAGGATAACTACTCCTGGAAAGTAAATTTTTGAGGAGCAACCCTGCCTAAACTCCAGGGTGCTACACATAGGAGGGGGTGGGGGAGCTGGACAAGGAGTTTCCAGAGCTCTCCAAGGTAAGCTGGGTTCCACAAGCCCCCCACCTAAAGTGACTCCGGTCACAGCCGGTTCACAAGTGGTTAAAACATGTGACAACCCATTTGTTCTTCAAGCTTTAACACAGGTCTGGTAGTGCATCCTGTTGGGAGTTTATTAACATTGACTGATCAAGCTCTAAAAAAAGGGGAGGCTTCTTTCCTCTGAAACGCGTTGATTGTTCCTGATGCCTTTAAGAATTCAATGTTTGAAAATGAATTTCAAGTGAGTTTAACTTTTTGTACACATCCAAGGATTTACCATCAGGTAGGACAGGCAGCAAACAGAAGGACTTCATGGCAGCCAATTTAGAGAACCCAATAAAAGTTCTCAAAGCACCCACAAATCGGAAAGGAGAATGACAGAACAGAACTCTGTAAACAAGGCAGAGCTCTGTCCTTTTAGCTGGGACGTGCTGGATTTCGTTTCCCTGCAAAGCAGGGAATAAAATCCAGCACATCCCTTAGTAAAATCATCCCTATAGTACACACAAAAACACTGGCTAGGCACACATTTAACTCTTTGATCGTCCTAGATGTTAAACCCCTTCCCTGCCAGCGTAATTAGTACAGTGACAGTGCATATTTTTAGCACTGATCACTGTATTAGTGTCACTGGTTCCCGCAAAGTGTCAGTTAGTGTCAGATCGTCCACTGCAATATCGCAGTCCCGCTATAAGCCGCTGATCGTCGTCATTACTAGTATAAAAAAAATTTAATTCCAGTATATATACTGTATACCATAGTTTGTAGACTCTATAACTTTTGCGCAAACCAATCAATTCAGTATACATTTATTGGGATTCTTTTTTTACCAAAAATATGTAGCAGAAAACATATTGGCCTAAATTTATGAAGACATTTTTATTTTTATTTTATTGGATATGTTTTAGAGCAGAAAGTAAAAAATACACTTTTTTGGTCTTTTTTTGTTGATACCGTAGTGCAAGCAAATAAAAACCTCAGTGGTGATCAAATACCACCAAAAGAAAGCTTTATTTGTGGGGAAAAAATTATACAAATTTCTTTTGTGTACAGAGTTGGGTGGCCGAGCAATTGTCAGTTAAAATAACCCAGTGCCAAAAAGTAAAAAATGGCCTTGGGGGGGGGTAAATCTTCCGAAGGTCAAGTGGATAAAGTAAAGTTATATTCTTGCAACAGCAGTGGTTGCTGAATTATGTTTAATTTTCCTTCAAACAATAAAGTGTAAGCCCAACCAAAACTTTTTTTGTTAGTTTTGGATAGAGTGAAAAACAATTAGAAACCCTGTTGGGTTTTACTGCTTTCCAGGGGTCTGTAAAAGAGATTTCCCTCACTTCCTGTCTTAGTGACAACATTGTCAGACAGGACATCAGCTTCTACCGCTGCCCAAGGTAAGCTGGCAATTAACATCCACCCTCCAAGAAGGGGCACCAGCCCAGCACAACGCCGCACATTATTATGGGAAGGGTGGACTACCAGTTATCTTTTTTTTTTCCATCTGTGTCCCGACTACATACTTTGGGGTCTATTTATTAAAAAGCTTACTGGATACTAGTAAAAAAAAGACCTGAATTTTAATTTTTTTTTTGCTTTGGATAGAGCAAGGGAAAGGCTACTGTTATCCAGAGTTCCTTTAGAGAGATTTTCCCCTCCATTCCTGTACAGGTGACCTCACAAAGGAGTTTACTCATTATTAAAATTCACTATCTGAATGTCCCATGCCTTTGTAATTTGTCTAATTTGAGTATTTCCCGTGACCATTAGCTCCATCTAGTGGCCATAATGCAGCATCTTCCTGAAATACTGCTTTCAGAAAAATACTGCATTTTGACCACTAGATGAGGCTGATGATCATAGAAAATATACATCCAATACATTGTGGGAACTATTAAAAACAGCTATGAGAATGCTTGGGGCATTCACACAGCAATTTTTTTTTATGAATAGCCCTCTTTTTGTTGTCACCTGTAAAGGAAAGAATAGGGAACCTATTAATAGAGCCCTATATAACAGTAACCTTTCCCCACTCTATCCAAAATACAAAAGAAAAAAGCCTTTACTCTTTAACCACTTAAGGACCGGGCCTATTTTTCAGACTTGGTGTTTACAAGTTAAAATAATTATTTTTTTACTAGAAAATTACTTAGAACCCACAATATATATATATATGGGTTTTTTCAGACACCCTATAAAATGGCAGTCATCGCAATACTTTATGTCACACTGTATTTGTGCAGCGGCCTAGATAATAGATAAATAGACTTTTTTTCATTAAAAAATAAGACAACAGTAAATTTAGGACAATTTTTTTTATATTGTGAAAGATATTGTTACACCGAGTAAATTGATACCCAACATGTCATGCTTCAAAATTGCGCCCGCTCGTGGAAAGGTGACAAAAAAAATGCACGATGGGCTATATAGCACATGTGTGTACTCCCGCAAAAATCCTTTGTAGCTGTTCTTGTGGCAGTTTTTTTTTTTTTTACTGATCTACAAGCAGCAAATGTTATGTCTCTGTGTGTACAGGCCCAATAAAAACTATTGGCTGTGTTTAGATCAGTAATTTATATGCCTAAATATCTAAAAATGTAGGGACAGGAAAGGAGTGATTTTTTTTTTAATAAATAAATAAATAAATAAATATATATATATATATATATATATATATATATATATATATTGTACATACAGTATCACCCCGCACAACACTGAAGAAATGACACTTTGCTACAATGTAAAGTAGTGGGTGTACAGCTTGTATAACACTGTAAATTTGCTGTCCCCTCAAAATAACTCAACACATAGCAATTAATGTCTAAACCGCTGGCAACAAAAGTAAGTAGACCCCTAAGTGAAAATGTCCAAATTGGGCCTAAAGTGTCCATATTTTGTGTGGCCACCATAATTTTCCAGCACTGCCTTAACCCTCTTGGGCATGGAGTTCACCAGAGCTTCACAGGTTGCCACTGGAGTCCTCTTCCACTCCTCCATGACGACACCACAGAGCTGTTTGATGTTAGAGACCTTGCTCTCCTCCACCTTCCATTTGAGAATGCCCCAAAGATGTTCAATAGGGTTAAGGTCTGGAGAAATGCTTGGCCAGTCCATCTCCTTAACCTTCAGCTTCTTTAGTAAGGCAGTGGTTGTCTTGAAAGTGTGTTTAGTCATTATCATGTTGGAATACTGCCCTGTGGCCCAGTCTCCGAAGAGAGGGGATCATGCTCTGCTTCAGTATGTCACAGTACATATTGGCATTCATGGTTCCCTCAATGATCTGTAGCTCCCCAGTGCTGGCAGCACTCATGCAGCCCCAGACCATGACACTCCCACCACCATGCTTGACTGTAGGCAAGACACACTTGTCTTTGTACTTCTCACCTGGTTGCCGCCACACACGCTTGACACCATCTGAACCAAATACGTCTATCTTTGTATCATCAGACCACAGGACATGGTTCCAGTAATCCATGTCCTTAGTCTGCTTGTCTTCAGCAAACTGTTTACAGGCTTTCTTGTGCATCATCTTTAGAAGAGACTTCCTTCTGGGACGACAGCCATGCAGACCAATTTGATGCAGTGTGTGGCGTATGGCCTGAGCACTGACAGGCTGACCCCCCATCCCTTCAACCTCTGCAGCAATGCTGGCAGCACTCATACGTCTATTTCCCAAAGACAACCTCTGGATATGACGCTGAGCACATGCAGTCAACTTCTTTGGTCGACCATGGCGAGGCCTGTTCTGAGTGGAACCTGTCCTGTTATACTGCTATATGGTCCTGGCCACAGTGCTGCAGCTCAGTTTCAGGGTCTTGGCAATCTTCTTATATTCCAGGCCATCTTTATGTAGAGCAACCATTCTTTTTTTTCAGATCCTCAGAGAGTTCTTTGTCATGAGGTGCCATGTTGAATTTCCAGTGACCAGTATGAGAGAGTGAGAGCGATAACACCAAAATTGAACACACCTGCTCCCCAATCACACCTGAGACCTTGTAACACTAATAGGTCACATGACACCGGGGGGTGAAAATGGCTAATTGGGCCCAATTTGAACATTTCCACATAGGGGTGTACTCACTTTTGTTGCCAGCGGTTTAGACATTAATGGCTGTGTGTTGAGTTATTTTGAGGGGACAGAAAATTGACACTGTTATACAAGCTGTACATTCACTACTTTACATTGTGACACTTTTGTGACAAACTGTATATTATCCTTTTTTTTTTTTTTACTATATAGAGATTTATATTGGAAGATATATTATTCTCTTCCAGAAGAGGAGCTTACACTTTCCACCTCGGTCACCCACATTAGTTTTCATTTTATTTTTAATACAATATTACATATAGTGGCTACTCAGTTCCTGGAATCGTGCTGTTTGTGGATACACAGTAGGATGTTTATCGTATACATTGTATCCACAATCAGAGATGTGGGTAGACCTTGTTTTCTTTTACAGGAACTAAAGTTTACACTTCTTGATTTCTAAGTTCCTTCTTAAACATTTTTTGCGGGAACATTATCTTCCCAAATTGCAAGCAATTGTGCTGCAAGTTTGAAAATGACTTGCTAAGCTATTGCTGGACTTGCCAGGCTTCACAAGTTTGTTGCACAATTGCAGCAAGTCCGCATTGCATGACTCCAGATCAACTTTCGTTGCAGACATTCTGCAAGTCTGCTGCAAGTTCAGTTATGTTGTGCAATTGTCCTCCCACCACAGGGGTCACTGTGGCTGAGTTTTCATGCTGTAAACTTGCAGAGCTCTTGCTGTAGACTGACCACTGCAACTTTGCTCTTGCTAGTGGACTTGCCCTGCAAATTTGCTACAAATTGGAAACGTGTCAACTAGAACCTGTGCTTTAAGTGCTCTGCTAGTGTACAACTTGCCAGTGAAAATGTGCAGCAAGTTAATTTACAATTCAACACTGCCACAAATCTGTGGCAAGTTATCCTTATGCCACGTACACACGGGCGGACTTTTCGACAGACTTTCCGACGGACTTTCGAATGAACGGACTTGCCTACACACTATCAACCAAAGTCTGACGGATTTGTACGTGATGACGTACGACCGGACTAAAATAAGGAAGTTCATAGCCAGTAGCCAATAGCTGCCCTAGTGTCGGTTTTTGTCCGTCGGACTAGTATACAGACGAGCTGACTTTTCGACCGGACTCGAGTCCGTCGGAAAGATTTGAAACATGTTTTATTTCTAGGACCTTTGGACTTTTGGGAAAAAAAAGTCTGCTGGAGCCCACACACGGTCAAATTGTCCGACGGAGTCCGTTCCGCAGCATTACTATCTGGGTTACAATCCCTACTACAGATCGGAGCGGAGAATACAGGAACAGATTTTATGTAAGGCTCAGTCCACCAAAAACTCATCCATCTACTCAACGCTGTATCATGGCCTAGGCCGATAAGGCCCAGGCCTAGGGCAGCACTTTGCAGGGGGGCAGCACAGAAAGAGTCCCCGCCGGGTTGCGATACACTGTTAGTGTAGCGCCAGTCTTATGGGGCGAACTGGACTGAGAGGCAAATTAGTCGAGCACCCCCATAAAGCGGCCGCACTGCTTCCGGTATGCGGGCGGCAGGCATTCCGCAACTGTGGGGGGCGCCGCTTTTCATTTTGACTGTCCTAACATCCAGGACCACAGACCTTCCTTACTGTGCTATATGTTTTCTGCTGCACCATTGGCATGGTTATATCTTCTTAGTCCTCTCCATAAAATTATCAGAAATTTGTGCTTAACCTCTTGCCGACCGGCTCACGCCGATATACGTCAGCAGAAGGGCACGTACAGGCATACTAACGTACCTGTACATTGCCCTTAAAACAGCGATTTGAGGGCGAGCTCCGTGAGTGTGATCGTGGGTCCCGTGGACTCGATGTCCACGGGGATACCCGCGATCGTCTCACGGAGAGGAAGAATGGGGAAATGCTGATGTAAACAAGCATCTCCCCGTTCTGCCTAGTGACACTGATCACCGCTCCCTGTAATCGGGAGCGGTGATCAGTGTCATGTCACACATAGACCCTCCCCCACAGTTAGAATCACTCCCTAGGACACACTTCACTGCCCCCTAGTGATTAACCCCTTCACTGCCAGTGTCTTTTACACAGGAATCAATGCATTTTTAATCGCACTGATCGCTGTAAAAATGTGAATGGTCCCAAAATAGCGCCAAAAAGGTCCGATCTGTCCGCCATAATGTCGCAGTTATGATAAAAATCGCTGATCGTCGCCATTACTAGTAAAAAAAAAAAATGTTAATAAAAATGCCATAAAACTATCACCTATTTTGTAAACGCTATAACTTTTGCGTAAACCAATCAATATAAATAACGGCTTATTGCGATTTTTTATGTTATGAAATATGTAGAAGAATACGTATCAGCCTAAACTGAGGAAAAAAAATGTTTTTTTATATATTTTTTGGGGATATTTATTATAGCAAAAAGTCAAAAATAATGTGTTTTTTTCAAAATTGTCGCTCTTTTTTTGTTTATAGCGCAAAAAATAAAAACCACATAGGTGATCAAATACCACCAAAAGAAAGCTCTATTTGTGGGGAAAAAAGGACGTCAATTTTGTTTGGGAGCCAGGTCGCACGACCGCTCAATTGTCAGTTAAAGCGACGCAGTGCCGAATTGCAAAAAGTGCTCTGGTCTTTTGCCAGCCAAATGGTCTGGGGCTTAAGTGGTTAAAGTAGAACTGAAGGCAACACTTTTTTTTTTCATTTTGGATAGAATAAGGGAGGGTTATAGCCCCTGTCAGTTTATTTTTTACCATCCCTGTCCCATTGCAGAGATTTCCCTTCACTTCCTTCCCCATAGCCAAACAGGAAGTGAGAGGAAATCTATGCAAATTAGGGGAATCCATTGCCCCCTCCCCGGGCCCTCAGAACTAGTGTCCCCACTCGAAAATTTCATGGCGGGTCTTAAACAGCAAGGGGTGTGGCCTTGACAGGAAGGGTTGGGTCATATTTAAATTAGAGTGCATTAGGTGCATGAGTTTAGTAAGGCCTAGGGCAGCACAAAACCTAAATACACTACTGCATCTACTGATCTCCTGTAGAGCTCAGAAAAATGTAGTGTTGAAAACTCTGAACCAAGGATTCCCAGCTCCACCTTCTGCTGTACTCTTGAATTGGCACCCTTTATTGATATAATATTATGGAGCTAAGAGAGAAGATGAGTTCTCACTGTTGGAGTTGGCAGAAGATGGTTCACAGAAGATGAGCACACTGGAGAAAACTGTTTATGAACTTTAAAAACCAATACAGGAGCTATCCCGTTATTAGGGTTCATGCACACAGAGATTTTTTTGTGTTTTATATGCCTACCCTAATTTCCCAGCACTTTCCGACACCAAGCAAGCCAGGGGTGCTGCATACAGCCTGAAGTACATCAGGTGCAAATTCACGAGTAAACATTGGTGCAAAGAAGTAACAGCATTTACAAGAGTACGACCATGTACAGCTATTCACTTGTATTGCAGTATGTATGCAACACATGTAATTCCCTGGGTGTAGGAAAGGGCCTGGAATCTTACTCAGGTATTATAAATGTCTATACCTGTACATGTGCATATATCCTTAGTGTGTTCACACTGAGCATACGCATATATAGGGCCTCGCGGAAGTGGGTCTTTGTTGGTTGGGCCTCATATATGCACCTCTGTGTTTTTGATGAGTGTAGGCTGCATAGTGCATTCCCAACTCAGAGACTGAGCTGTCAATGACAGTTGTGGGCCTCGTACTAACAATCAGTAACCGGGAGGACGGGTTCCTGATCACCTGATTGCTGCGATAGCCTCTGGTTGGCTGTAACAAAGATCAGTCACTGCACAGCCCGAAACAGTGTTTTTTTTATCATCTTGAATGAAGAAAAAGATACAGAGCGGTTGATTTACTAAAGGCAAAAAGACTGTGCACTTTGCAAGTACAGTTGCTCCAAAGCTTAGTAAATGAGGTAAAGCTTCACCTTGCAAAAAGTACCCAATCACGTGCAGGGAAAATTTAAAAAAAAAATGCATTTTTGCTTGCACATGATTGGATGATGGACGTCAGCAGAGCTTTTGCTCAATTACTAAGCTCTGGAGCAACTGCACTTTGAAAAATGCACAGTGTATTTGCCTTTGTAGCACCCTGGAGTTTAGGCACAAATTTACTTGCCAGGAGTAGTTATCCTGGTTGATTGTTAGAGATCCATTGATTTCTCCCTAAGTTTGGCCTTATTGCGCTTGTCTCTCCTACCACTAGGTGGCCAGGTATTTGGTGGTACTAGATATGAGAAGGGCAACCCAAGGTCAGGTTATGGGTATATGAGGTATCTCAGCCAATGGGCAGGGTTTTTCTTGGATCCCTTGGCCTGCTGGGAGAGCCTATATATTCAGGTGGAGTCAGGTGATCTATGTTCTGTGCCACCTGGATGGCTGTCTGAGTGGACATGTGTTGTATTGCCCCGGGCTGCTAGGCCGGAGAATGGGCCTATTCCGGGGGCAGCTGGCTACTAGGCTGTCTGAGGGCCTATCCAGAAGCAAGAGAGCAGCGCAGGGTTGGGATTGCGGCTTGCAGTCCAACCAGAGTTGACGGCCAGGGAACCTGTCGTGGTCGGAGGTAGAGGGGAAGCTGTCGCCACTAAGGGACAAACCACCTTATTACCAAGGACCACAGTGAATAACTGAAGCAAGTACTGGAGCAGTATTCTCACCGAACTGGGACGGTGAAGAATCGGGAAACTTCAGGTGGTGATCAAGTCAGGGACCCAGCCAGCGGAGGTGATGCTTGCAGAGCAGCCTTGTGTGCCAAGTCAGGGACCAAGTAGGCCAGTGGGGTGAAGCTTGAGAAGTATCTGGAGTGCCAAGCTAGGGACCCAGCAGAGAGGCGGGGGTGATGCTTAAGGAAGATACCACTGTGAAGATTGTGGGAGCTCAAGGAATTCAGTGGCAGTAAATCAGTGGATCTAGTGAGAGACCAGGGGCTCAGTGTGCTGAAGAACTACAAGGAGAAGTTGTAGTGAAAGTGAAGGAACAGTTACGCTTTGTGTTAGGAACTGTTAAAGACCGTTGCCATAGGAGACAGCATTCCTGCACGTGCAGATGTGGTGTCTTGTTGGAGGTCTTTCCCTGCACGGCTGTCCTCCTATTGAAGTCTCGGAGTCTGCTTTTTGAACTTGCAACTACTTAAGGGTGTCCTGGCCCTAACCCTCTTTCCTCCATTAAAGTTTGTAAGAGAAATAAACATCTCTTTTGCATCCAAGAAGTGTCTGGCGCCCAATGACTTTATCCACCTTGCACCCACTATGCCTTACAACCCACTACATACAGAAGGATGTCAGCTATCTCTGGCCCTGGAGGTTCTTATTAGACTGAAGGAGACCAGAGACCTTGTTACACCTTTAGTAAATCAACCCCATTGCATTACATACAAGATACATCCTATAATACAGTGGGGGAGATTTACTAAAACTGGAGCACTCAGAATCTGGTGTAGCTCTTCATAGAAACCAATCAGCTTCCAGGTTTTATTGTCAATGTTAAATTGAACAAGCTGAAGTTAGATGCTGATTGGCTACCACGCAGAGCTGCACCAGATTCTGGGTACTCAAGTTTTCCCTGACTGTATTACATACAAGATGTGATACATCATATAATACACTGTATACATAAAAGATGCATCATATAATACATTGTATACATAACAGATATGATACATCATATAATACATTGTATACATAAAAGATATGATGCATCATATAATACATTGTATTACATACAAGATGCATCATATAATACATTGCATACATACAAGATATATCATATAATGAATTGTATTACATAAAACATATGCAAGAAAGGAATGTGGGACTTTGAATGAGGCAATTGACTTGTGGAGGTAGAGTGGTTAGTAAACATTATTTATTTGTGACAATAGTATGAAACAAGTAAAAAATTGTATTTCATATATATACATACACATGCACACATGGCATGAACATAATGGATACATCGATACATATATGTCAGCTTGGCAGCACATGAGAATTTGTATTACATACAAGATGCGATACATCATATACAGTAATACATTGTATTGCATACAAGATACATCATATAATACATTGTATTACATACACAAGATATGATATATCATATAATACTTTGTATTACATATGAGACACATCACATCATATAATGCAATAGGGTTGATTTACTAAAGACAAATAGACTGTGCACTTTGCAAAGTGCAGTTGCTCCAGACCTTAATAAATGAGGTAAAGCTTCACTTTGCAAATAATACCCAATCACATGCCAGCAAATAAAAAAAACAGCATTTTTGCTTGCACATGATTGGATGATGGAAGTCAGAAGAGCTTCTGCTCATTTACTAAGCTCTGGAGCAACTGTACTTGCAGAGTGCACAGGCTATTTCCCTTAAATCAACCCCATTGCATTACATACAGGCTATATCATATAATGCATTGGGGGTTATTTACAAAAGGCAAATCCACTTTGCACTACAAGTGCACTGCAAGTGCACTTGAAAGTGCACTGCAAGTGCACTTGGAAGTGCAGTTGCTCTAAATCTAAGGGGTAGATCTGAAATGAAGGGAAGCTCTGCTGATTTGATCATCCAATCATGTGCAAGCTAAAATGCTGTTTTTTATTTTCCTGTTTTTTTTTTTCCTCTACAGCGACTTTACTTCCAAGTGCACTTTCAGTGCACTTTCAAGCGCACTTGCAGTGCACTGGTAGTGCAAAGTGGATTTGCCTTTAGTAAATAACACCCATTGCATTACATATGAGATACATCATATAATACATTGTATACATAAGAGAAACATCATATAATACATTGTATACATAAGAGATACATCATATAATACATTGTATACATAAGAGATACATCATATAATACATTGTATTACATACAAGATACATCATATAATACATTGTATCTTTTTTTCCTTGCTAGAGGATTTAAACAAAAAAAGTGTGTTAAAAATAATAATGATAATAATAATAAAAATAAAGATAAAATAGCTATATCAGGGTTTGATCTAGATCAGTGCCAGGATTAGGGTTAGGATCAAGATTAGGGTCAAAGGTCACGCTCAGTTTCAAAGTTAGGGTCAGTATCAAAGTCAGGGTCAGTGTCAAAGTCAGGGCCAGCGTATTTTAGGTAGGAGTAATAGAAAAAAGACGTTTGTTTTTTTTTTAAACTTAATATCAGTATCAGTTAGTGTCAGTGTGTTTTAGGTAGGATTAAAAAAAAAAGTACTATTGTTTCTTTGCCCTACTATGGGTAAAAATAACATATACATATGCTGTATCGCTGTTATCATCAGGAGTAGAATTTATTTTTGGTTGTGCTTTGGTGGTGGTCATGGTAATAGCAAGAAATATGCAGTTTTTTTTTTTTAAATTGGGAAGTAAAAGTTTATCGAACTTTCGGAAACACAATGCTTGGAAGAAAACAAAACAGAAATGTTTCCGTGTATACAGCCAGTAGCCATGAGAAAGCAGTGTACAGTACAAAAAGAGGCACAATAAAGCACAGTGGTGTACATACAGTAAATCAGCTAAAATGAACCAATCTCTAAAGGGTGTATAAGCTTCAAGAATTGCCAGCTCAGGATATAAACAGTTTTAAGCTCAACTTCCAGGGAAGTACGTACTACCCCCAATCATCTTAGAGAATTACGGTAATCTATGCAACACCAAATCCAGTGGAGCCAGACCTGGGGGAGCCAACCAGGGTTCCTATAATTTTTCAAATTTTGCTGGGCATCTACGGTGGAGGTATATTAACTTATCATAGGGTAAAGAGTTCCCTACAGCACGTATCAACTTCTCTCTAGTTGGGGGAGTCTCCAGCTTCCACTGCTGAAGAAGCAATTTACAAGCCTGAAATAACGCTTTGGATAATGCCTCAATCTGATAGGAAGACAAATCACCATCATCCAGAATTCCCAATAGGCAACGTTTCAAGTCTAACTTTACGATAGTTTGAAAAACAATATGAAAGGTGTCTACCATTGACTCTGCAGCTAATTTTTTTAAAAGGGTATTTTTTCTTTGCTTTTTGGGACAGTTTTCCTTTGACAATGAAAAAAGAAAACATATTCATTACCATTTACTACCCACTGAAAGCCCAATTGTTCCTAAAAACGAAGTAGTTGTGATGTTTTATAGTTTTGCTAACATATACCGTCAACATGATGGGGTTAAAGTGTCCCTTAACTATTTTGTATGATTACCAATCATCTAAGAGAATTCAAGTAATAAGCATACTAGAAGCCAAAGGCATAAACAAATGCCATTTGCGCTTGGGGACAGGCAAGCAACCATGCTCTCTCATGGCTGTTGACTCAACCAGTCCAAACAACAAAAGTAGATTTGAGGCACTGGACTCCATCAATCAGGTGGCATTGGTTGGACTTGATGACCTTACCGCGATAGCTCTACCATGAAGTAGGGGGCACCCAAGGGCCACTGGCCACTAAATTGAGAAATCAAAATAAATTTGACAAGTGAGCATCACAAAGTCGTCTTCAGAATCCATAACCAAACTTTCAATAAAAATGATTGAAAAGACATAACCATTTACTACTGCCGCTCAGGGGCTGGCCAACAACCATGCTTTCTCTTGGCTGTTTACTCATCCAGTCCAAATAAAAGTAGATGTGAGATGTTGGACCCATCTGTCAACCAGGTGGTATTAGCTGGACTTGATGACTTAACTGTGACAGCTCTACCACAATGCAGGGGGTCCCCAAGGGACAAAGGCCTCCCAAACTGAGAAGTCCAAGTGAAATTGACTAAAAAAGTTCCAGACAGTCCTCTTACAAGTCCGTAATCATTTAACCACTGCCGCTTACCATGCTCTCTTGTGACTGTTGACTCAAGCAACCAAAACAAAAGTAGATGTGAAAGCGCTGGGCTCATCCATCAATTAATTGGTATTGGTTGGACTTTTTTTACTTAACCTTGACAGCTCTACTACAATGCAGGGGGCCCCCAAGGGGACAGTGGCCTCCCAAATTGAGAAATCCAAGTAGAATTGAAAAAAGAACATCAGTCAGATGTCTTAAGAGTCCACTGCCGCACTGAGACTGCCAAGCAACCATGCTCTTTCTTAGTTGTTCACTTCCTAGTTTTCAAGCGAAATCGACAAAAGCAACGCCAGACAGTCTTTTTTAGGAGTCCATATTAATTTAATATTGATAACAATATGACAACAGAAAGAAAAAAGCATCCGACACACATTTCGGGGCCCAGCATTAGTGGTCACAATACACATGTGCTAGAAAAACTCATGCAGCTGCACGAGCATCAGGAATGTTCCTTCCCTGACAATGATGAAGGGGGTTGTTGGCCCCCAAAATGCGACAGCCACCTTTTATTCCCCTGTTGCCATATTTTTATCAACATTAAATGATTTTGGACTCTTATGACGACTGTCTGGCGCACTAATTGTCAGTTTCACTTGGATTACTCAATTTGGGGGGGCAATTGCCCCAGTCTTGGTTGGTTTGGTGGATACGATGGAAGGTATTCTCCCAGGTCTCACATGTTTCTCTCCCCTAGATAACATCTCACTGCCTTGTGACCAATCAAAGCTCATTCCCTTGAAGGTGAAGGTATTTATGGGGGAAGATAAAAATAATTTGTTGGTCGAGCTGGAGCTGAATTCAACATTTTTGGAGATAAACACTACAAAGCCATCCCTGAGCCTGCCAGAAAACCTGTCCAGGAACGGCTCCCAAACACATTCCTGTTATGCCTCTAACAGTTCGGAAAGCGACACAGGTAACCATTTCTCTTATTCTATATGCCAGGTGTATATCTCAGTATCTATTCGTATTCTATATGCATGGACTCTGCACAGTACCACTTCTCTTGTCCTGTATACTGGGTGTAATTCTCAATCTCTGTTCTTATTCTATTTGTATGGACTCTGCACAGTACCACTTCTCTTGTCCTGTATACTGGGTGTAATTCTCAATATCTGTTCTTATTCTATTTGTATGGACTCTGCACAGTACCACTTCTCTTGTCCTGTATACTGGGTGTGATTCACAATAACTGTTATTATTCTGTATGAATGGACTCTACACATTACCACTTCTCTTGTCCTGTATGCAATTCTAAGTATCTGTTCTTAGTCTGTAATGGTGGACTCTGCACAGTACTACTTCTCTTGTTCTGTATGCTGGGTGTAATTCTCAATCTCTGTTCTTATTCTATTTGTATGGACTCTGCACAGTACCACTTCTCTTGTCCTGTATACTGGGTGTAATTCTCAATATCTGTTATTATTCTGTATGTATGGACTCTACACAGTACCACTTCTCTTGTCCTGTATACTGGGTGTGATTCACAATAACTGTTATTATTCTGTATGAATGGACTCTACACAGCACCACTTCTCTTGTCCTGTATGCAATTCTTAGTATCTGTTCTTAGTCTGTAATGGTGGACTCTGCACAGTACTACTTCTCTTGTTCTGTATGCTGGGTGTAATTCTCAATATCTGTTCTTATTCTGTATGAATGGACTCTACACAGCACCACTTCTCTTGTTCTGTAAGCTGGGTGTAATTCTCAATATCTGTTCTTATTCTGTATGAATGGACTCTACACAGCACCACTTCTCTTGTCCTGTACACTGGGTGTAATTCTCAGTATCTGTTCTTATTCTGTATAGATGGACTCTACACAGCACCACTTCTCTTGTCCTGTATACTGGGTGTAATTCTCAATATATGTTATTATTCTGTATGAATAGACTCTGCACAGTACTACTTCTCTTGTCCTGTATGCTGGGTGTAATTCTCAGTATCTGTTCTTGTTCTGTTCGTATAGACTCTGCGCAGTACTACTTCTCTTGTTCTGTATGCTGGCTGTAATTCTCAATAACTGTTCTTATTCTGTATGAATGGACTCTACACAGCACCACTTCTCTTGTCCTGTATACTAGGTGTAATTCTCAATATATGTTATTATTCTGTATGAATGGACTCTGTACAGTACTACTTCTCTTGTCCTGTATGCTGGGTGTAATTCTCAGTATCTGTTCTTATTCTGTATAGATGGACTCTACACAGCACCACTTCTCTTGTCCTGTATACTGGGTGTAATTCTCAATATATGTTATTATTCTGTATGAATAGACTCTGTACAGTACTACTTCTCTTGTCCTGTATGCTGGGTGTAATTCTCAGTATCTGTTCTTGTTCTGTTCGTATGGACTCTGCACAGTACTACTTCTCTTGTTCTGTATGCTGGCTGTAATTCTCAATATCTGTTCTTATTCTGTATGAATGGACTCTACACAGTACTACTTCTCTTGTCCTGTATGCTGGATGTAATTCCCAGTATATATTCTTATTCTGTATATATGGACTGTGCACAGTACCACTTCTCTTGTCCTGTAAGCTGGGTGTAATTCTCAATACTTGTTATTATGTCTGAATGCAAAGTGTATGGTACCACCTCTGCCCTGTAGTCCTCTGTCCTGTGTAAGCTCCAAGTCAGAACCAAGAGCTTACACGTCGTTTCTTCATTGTGCTCCCAGCAGTTGCTGGAGGCATTAAAGAGAACATGTTGCCCCCCCCCCCCCCCACATGGGTTATAGTTCTGTATTACAACCGTATCACATTAATAGCAGAGTTGGGAATTTGTAAGGTCTACAAGTATAGAAAATAAAAAGTCGTGAAAAGAAATGAATTTTAAAACAGCTTTTTAGCAACCTCTTTGATTCCTCTTTCTTGTAATTTTGTTTTTCGCAGTCGACCTTTTGCAAGCATCTTATTTTACGTGACCTCCACCATCTTCTCCTTTTTTATCTTTTTTTAGAAACCTTGTTCTATTACTTTCATATTGCAAAACTCCATTTTTCTTTTTAAAGATTCCTTTTGTGCCACAGATAGGCTGTTCCTGTAAATGTATTTGTGTCCACTCCCACAAAAACAAGCTTAGTCCTTCTTGAGCTCCTTTGTTGTCAAGCACATAACCGTAGACGCTCGGGGTGTGACTAAGTAAGAAACGCAACACACCTCAGAAATTCATTTCTAAGAAATCCTTTATCACTAGAAAAATATTAAAACCAGTAAGGAGTCAAGGCTTTTCTTAAGCCCTTTGTTTAGAAAGTCCAGCAGTTTAAAGTAATTCTAAATGAAAGATTTTTAATAAAATAATAATAATAATAATATTAAACATATTATACTTACCTGCTCTGTACAATGGTTTGGCACAGAGCAGCCCCGATCCTATTTTTTTTTTTTTTGGTCCCCTGCTCCTGGCTCCTCCTCCCTGCTGAGTGCCCCCAATAGCAAGCCTCTTGCTATGGGGCACTCGAGCAGGCTTGCTCCCAAGCCAAGGATTGTGTGTCCATTCACACACGAAGTATGGCCTGGCCCCAGCCCCGTTCTCTCCGTATTGGCTCACTGGCTGTGGTTGACAGCAACAGGAGCCAATAGCTCCCGCTGCTGTGTGAGCCAATAAGAGACAGACCCTGGAGAGACACTGGCTCCTCCCCCTGCCGAATGTCCCCAATAACAAGTCTCCTGCTATAGAAGGCACCAGAGCAGGCTCGCTCCCGAGCCACATGTCCATTCACACACGGAGCATGGCTTGGCCCTGCTCTCACTCTTTCCTCGTTGGCTCACTGGCTGTGACTGACAGCAGAAGGAGCCAATGGCTTCCACTGCTGTGTGAGCCAATGAGAGAGAGACCTCGGAGAGCCGCTGCTCTCATGCACATCGCTGGAACAAGATGGGGCTCAGGTAAGTATAAGAGGGGGCGAGGGGGCGAGCTGCACCCAGAAGTTTTTTTACCTTAATGCAAAGAATGAATGTGACCCCATGCAAAAAAAGAAAAGGCTAATTTCATACCGGATAGTAAAAAGGAACTCCACACAAAGAACAAAAAAAAAAGTGTGGGGTAGTCCTCAAAATCTATACTAGACCTTTATCTGAGCATACAGCCCAGCTGGCCAGGGAAGAGTGCCCCCCCTTCTGAACCATACCAGGCCACATGCCCTCAACACCTTGGTAGGGGAGACCCCATCTGGCAAAGCACCTGGTCCCCATGTTGATAAGGACAAGGGCCTCTTACCCATAACCCTAGCCCGGCGGTCATAGAGGTCTATGGTTGGGGGGCTTATTGGAATCTGGAAGCTGCCTTCCACTGCTCCTCCATCCAAAGAGCCCAAATCTTGTTTCCAGCTTTCAACACATCTCAAACAGATACTGGCACTATTAGCAGTCATAAGAGCGGAATAAAGATCCCCAATGAGGCCTTCTTTGTTAATGTTGCTGATGCAACCATTGTTAGCACTTGAGATGGAATATACTTGAAGGAAACTGTGCTAAATTGTGCCTGCAATGTGTGACAGAGCTGTAAATATTGGAAAAATTATTGTTTAGGTAACTAAAATTGAGACTGACAGGGAAGTAAAATATTGTTATCAAATAACCGATAAATAAAGAGAATGCCAGCCTGTTTCCAGCTCCAAAATCCTCCAATTTGTATAGTTTGGGAAAATTTAAATCAAGGCATATTGCATTTCTAAATTTTCACTTTAAGTATTAATAAAATAGCCCCCTTTGTGATCTAGGGTGATGCTCTCATCCAAGGTCTGTGGTGAACTGAGTTATGGGTTGTTGGGGGGAGGGGGGTGAGAGGGTAATGGATGGGTTTTCAAGTGTACACGTAGCCAGTCACCTATGTTAGGTAGATTGAAATGTTGTGTCCAAAGTTGACCACGTTTGTCATGGAGGGACTGGTGTTGTGTCAGGACCACTCCTTTTTCAATGTATGTTTGTTTGTCTCAAAAAACTTTAATAAAAAGAATTTTACAAAAAAAAAAGCATTAATAAAATAGAATGCTCTCTGCTAAACTGATTTTTTATACATTTTTTTAGTCAGGTAAATTATATATTTTAATAAGTTTACCTGTCTACATTCAGCTGCTCTGTTGAAAAAAAAAGCCTTCCTCCTTTTCTTGTTCATGTTTCTATTTCTGTTTCAGTCAGACAGTTTGAAGGCAAACAGCTTCTGCTATGCTGCTAATTCAATCCATTGTCAGGGGTGCAATGCATATTACATTTTTATTTGTGAAACAAAGATTGAGTTACACATTTAAAAAGTCTTTTTAGAAAATCCACTATGCTTTGCCTGTGTAAAATATCAGTTAAACTGTATGTCCAGCCCAAATCTTTTTCCTCCCTAGTTCCTCTCCCTACTTACCATAACCCAAAGGGCAGTCAGTAGCCCGTTCCACCCCCCTTGACATTTGTTTGACAATCCCTTGCCTATTAGACTAGAAAATAGCCAAAACTGATCTCTGAGATTCATCTCCCAATGATGTCAATGGGGATCAAATTTGACATCTGAACTTTAGTAAAGTTTGCCAAACCCACTCCAAACTGAACCCAGGTTCATTTGACTCATCCCTATCAGGTTTGGGATATGAGTCTTTGCTTTTTCCACATGTATGTACAACCTGAGGGTCTCCAAGTTCCTCTCAACTTCCTAAGTGTACTTTTACAGTGTCTCTTACTATTAACCCAAAAACTTTCAGTTTCCCATTAGAAGGAAGCAACAGCAGAAAATGGAATCTTCTTTCCAGTTTCAAAAGCAGAGCAGGTGGGCCGTATAAAGGATAGCTGGAGTATTTCGATCCCCAGGTGAGGGCTGGAGTACTCTTCAGCACCTGCCTCTTCCTATCCAAGATGGGTTACTGCTCCTATCTGCTCCTATCTTCACTCCCACTAAAGGGACCCCTAATGACCCACATTGTGCTATTTGCCACACATCCATGTTAAAAAATGGGTGCTAAACCCTCATGGGAACACAGTTTCCAATTAGAAACAAGCTTCCCTAAGATGGTGCTGGGAACCCATAGAAGGGGACACATCGGTCCTGTGCTTGACTCCCTCTAGAGTCAAAAGTGGCGGTCACCTGACTGCACTCTTGACGCTGCAGAAAGAAACAAAAAGTGACTAGCAGTACAAAGCCACCCACCTCTTCTCTCAGAAAGAAGGGTACTGGCATAAGGCTGGCACCTGGCCCCCTTCTACAAGCAGGGAAGAACTGGGCTGTGGGGACTATTGCTCAATGGGCCAGTTCTAATAAGATATGTTGGGCTGGTGGTCCTGAGTGGAGACATTCTGTATGATCAGAGTGGTACCTGGAGTCAATGACCAAAGGTGGACATGGGAATTATATAGATACATTAGCTGCTTCATGTACAGACCTGCCATGACAACACCCACCAGAGGGAAGTCCTCCAACATTGACATCCTTTGTGGTTCTGAGGTGTCATGTGACCAACTGCAGAAAGCCACAAAAGAACCTGAAGCTGGAAGCTGTGAAAAGGTGTGCCAACATAAACCATGTTCTTTAAGAATACCCAACTCTTACCAATCCAACCAACCTGTCCACCAATCAATGAGGCACCATAGAACACTTTCTTCAGCTCACAGAAATCTGCCCAGCCATAAAAGACCCACATTGTTGCATTTGTTGTTTTTTTTATTCCTATTTTTTTCATTTTGTTTGCTTATTTCACATTGAATCATTGAATCAAGTTTCCGTCATAAATAACTTTCCTGAGCCAGAAACATAATTCCAGTGCCAGGAGCAAATCACAGAACTGTATTTTCCTAATTGTGGGTTTTCAGAAAAATGCTACATTATAGTCATTAGTTGGAGCTGACGATTATAGGATATGCACATATTAGACATATTGGGAGAGATTTACTAAAACCGGTGTACACAAAATCTGGTGCAGCTGTGCATGGTAGCCAATCAACTTCTAACATCAGCCTGTTCAATTAAGCTTTGGCAAAAAAACCTGGACACCGATTGGTTGCTATCCACAGCTGCACCAGATTCTGTGTGCATCAGTTTTAATAAATCTCCCCCATTATGGCGTTTATTTGCAACACCTGTGTGAAAGCTTGAAGTATTTACACAGCTATTTTTTTATGTGTATTTCCTATGATGGTCAGCTCCATCTAGTTGTCAATCAGCTTCTACCTTTATCCCGTTCAATTAAAGGGGTTGCAAACCCTCAAGGTTGAAAAACCTTCTGTAGTGCAGCAGCCTTCCCAGAGCCCCCCTTTTACTTACCTGAACCCGATCTTTCCAGCGATGGGGATGAACACAGCAGCTCCAGCCGCTGTCTCGGGTCCTCGTTGCAAAGATTGATAGCAGCAGGAGACAATTGGCTCCCGCTGCTGTCAATCAAATCCAGTGACACGGGACCTGGGGGCGGGGCCGAGTTCTGCTGTCTCTGTCAATGGACACAGCAGGACTCAGGAGAGCGCCTGCAAGAGACCCCCCATTGAATGCGGCTCTCCGTGGGGGCGCCTGAGAAGAAGAGGAGCCAGGAGTGCCTCTGGGGGACCTCAGAAGAAGAGGATCAGGGTCACTCTGTGCAAAACCCTTGCAAAGAGGAGGTAAGTATAACATGTTTGTTATTTTTTTTTTCTTTTAAAGGAACCTTTACAACCCCTTTAAGCTTGACAATAAAACCTGGAAGCTGATTGGTTACTATGCACATCTGCACCAGTTTTAGTAAATCTCCCCCCATTCTGGGAACTCCTGTGTGAATGCTTGATGTATTTACACAGCTAATTTTTTTTAACCCCTTTGCACTGGCTCCCCCCGGCCTTTTAAGGGGTTTGGCATTCCGTGAGGCAGGGCAGGGCTTGTGACCATGTGACCGCCATGATTGGCACACAGCAGCCATATTTACAGAGAGGTTATTAGATGTGATACTGGATAGTCCTTGTGCAGGTCAGCAGCTTCAGGCACTTTCACATCCCCAAATCTGACTATTTTCTCTATGATTCAGCAAGCAAGAAGTCATAATGCTGCAGACGGCACATTTTGCAGAGACATGACTGAAAATGCAATGACAGACGTAAGAGGGTTGCCTAATGCTGAGCTTCTCTGGAAAATGTACATTATGATGACCCTTGTGGGTTCAATACTGTCTGAGTCACTGTCCCATGACACCGTCCCAGGCAAAAAGAACTGACATTTTCCAAAAACTTGCACAGCAAAATACATTCAACTAGCCAACCAAAGAAGTAGTCTGTTTTTGCCTGTGTTTCTTTTTTGATTTGCTATTGCTGCAGCCCTATACCAAACACACCTGTGCAGGCAGCATGCTGGAGAGCCGGACCTCTGTGCTCTGTGATCTAAAACTGTGGCAGTCCAACACGCCCCTTGCGCAGTGATCCAATCAACAATGTTGCTCAGGAAGCGTGAGCATTGCTGATTGGAGCATAGCAGTTGTGACTGGGCAGGGGGCGTGTCAAACCAGTGGAGACTAAAACCGTTGCTGTCCCACAGAGAGCAGTGGTCTGGATCTCCAGTGTGCTGGTGGCATGGTTAGGTTTGACATAGGACAGGCAGACATAACAAATAAAAAAATAAAAATAAAAAAGGCATTGCAGCATGTTTTATTTGCAAAAAAATACAAAGGTTGCGTGCCCTAAAGCTCAGCAATTACCAATTTTAATGCTCCCTCCTGATTGAGGAGCTCTGACTCAGCAGGAGGTTTGTTGAACCTAGACAAAAAAAATGTTTAGTTTCGGATCGATTCGTTAAGTTACTACTTTTGTTTTATTGCATTCGTAATGAAATTCGTTTCATTTAGTTTAGTTTATTTGTTTTTGGCCAGATTCAAATTTTTCCAATGGATTCAAAAGACGGTTATATTCTTTCTATTGGGTTCTAGTTTTTTTCTATTGTATTCTATTCTATTCTTTAATTTTCTTTTCCATTATTTTCTATTCCTTTTTTCTATTCTATATTATTCCATTATTTTTTTCTATTCTATTCTGTTCTGTTTTACTCTATTCTTTTATATTCTATTCTGTTTTATTCTATTATTTTCTGAATGTGAATTTCGGAAGACGGCTATATTTTTTTTATTTTATTTTATTCTATTTGAATCTATTAATTTTTTTTTATTCTATTGTATTTCGAATAATCAGCAATATGTTTATATTTCAAATTTGTTTTCAGATTTGATTTAGTCTTCGAATTGGATTCAAATTTCCTACAAAATGTATTTTCATTATTCCAGATTTGTTTTAATTCGTTACTATTGTAATTGGGAAATTTGGAAGCATCCAACTATCTGAATAACGAAAATTTTGTCCGAATTTCAATTTAGAACTAGTCAAACCTTTGTAGATAGACCACACAGAAAGCAATGGTCCTTCCGTGCAGCATACTTAGCATGATTAGCTTTGACCAATCACAGCTAATCCCAACAGCTAATCCCAACAAAACAAAGTGAATGATTCAGTTTCATTCAGTAAAATGCTTGCTTATGCTATTTAATTCACTGCTATAAGCAATCATAATATGTAAAAAAAAAAAATCCTGATAAATTCCCCAGAATAGTACAATATTACTATGGTAACATTATTTTGCTCTGGTCACAGTGTGTTAAAAAAAAATTGTAAAAAATAAAAAAATATATAATACAATTTATTTATTTATTTTTCAATTATAACTTTTTTTCTTTCTTTTTTTTTTTTTTTTTACTGTCACCAGTCAGCGTTCCTGATCACCGCCACACTGGTTATATGATGACACTGTACTGCACTTTTCTAATTTCTTCATTTTCCTAAAAAATGATGACAAAAAAAATACAACTTCAAAAAAACCGCCATACCTCTTTACTAAATACCTTGGCCTGTCTACTTTCCAAAAAGGGATCATTTGGGGGGATATCTGTACTGTCCTGGCATTTTTGGGCCTTAAGAAATGAGATCAGCCATTAGTACATCAGGATTGATCGATTTTCAGATATATACCATAGTTTGTGGACTTTATGAAGAACAATTATTTATTTGCTAAATTTTAGAACAGAAATTAAGAAAAATTTCCAGACTTTTTTTTTTTTTTTTTTTAATTAAAAAATAAAAAACCCAGTGGTGATTAAATACCACCAAAAGAAAGCTCCATTTGTGAGAAAAAAAATTATAACAATTTGTTTGGGTACAGTGTTGCGTGACTGAGTCAGTCAAAGTCTGACAGCGCTGAAAGCTGAAAATTGGGGGTAAAAGTGCCCAGTGTTGAAGTGATTAAACATAAAATTCCCAGTTCATTCCTGGGCCCGGGAGCTGCAGGTGCTGCTTACAGACACCAATACAATAGAATGGCGCTTGGCGGGCATACTCATGTAAACACTGATCACTTCTGCACTGGCATTTACCAGCACGTGAGCGTACAGGGTATTTCCCTTAATGTAACATTCATCTGAACAATGGCGGAGTCACTGGAAACATTACTATATAGTGAACTGCTGTCTGTCCAGGCACTCTTTTCTTGGTTCTTTTTTGAGGCTAATGTTGAGTTTTTGGCAAAATTCCAACCCTAAAAGGCTTTGATGAAACACCAATTTCCTTCTTTCCTCCATTTGTAGAGTTTAGTGATGTGTCGACTTACCAAGGAAAAAATACGTATATATACTGCAACCCCTCCAATGAATGGATTACCCTTAAATGGTCTCAACAAGGTAATCTCATAGCGAAGGTGATCAGAAAGGAGACAAGGATTAATGTCCGAGTGGTGATGACAGTGCCATTGTCCATCTCTATCATCTCCATTATCACACCAGAAGCTAACCAGCAAGAACCAGTGGTGAAGACCGCACGGCTGTCATGCAAATCTGCAACAGGTGAGATTAAAGTCATTGTAAATGATCACTTTGTAAAACAACCCATTCAGTTTAAAATAGAAATGAAAGGCAAAACTTTTTTTGTATAGATAAAAAAAAAAAAAATTATAAATACCTTTTTTGCCTTTTCAAGCTAAATAAGAGCTGGGGGAGGAGAAGCAGCAGAACACTGAGCTTCCCCAATGGCTGTGCAGAGGGGGCATGTGTCAGGACAAGTCTGATCATTGGAGGAGAGTACACTGAGTTCCCAACATAGCTAGAGAACTTACCACGGTGTGCTCTCCTGCATAGTGTGGTCAGTTTTTAATAGGAAAGCAGAGGGACTGGCAGGAACACCCGGGATTTCACTCAAAGGAAGCAATACAAAGAGAACAGGATACTTTCTCATACTAGTACATATCAGACACATATCAGGAATATGAAGTGTTGGGGTAACAAGAACTTTAATGGTTCACATAAACTAGAAATTATATATATATATATATATATATATATATATATATATATACTGAGCAAAATTAGAAATGCAACACTTTTGTGTTCGCCCCTATTTATCATGAGCAAAACTCAAAGATCTACGACTTTTTCTATGTACACAAAAGGCCTATTTCTTTTAAATATTGTTCACAAATCTGTCTAAATCTGTATTAGTGAGCACTTCTCCTTTGCCGAGATAATCCATCCACCTCATAGGTGTGGCATATCAAGATGCTGATTAGACAGCATGATTATTGCACAGGTGTGCCTTATGCCCTGTACACACGAGCGGAATGTCCAACAGAAAAAGTCAGACGGAAGCTTTTCATCGTCTATTCCGATCGTGTGTGTGCCTCATCGGACTTCTTTTTTCGAAAATCCTGACGGACCTAGAAATAGAACATGCTCTAAATATTTCCGATGGAACCAATTCCTATCGGGAAAACCGATCGTCTGTATGCTGTTTTGACGGACCAAAAACGTTGCTTGCTCTGAAGCAAGTACGAAACGGAAGCTATTGGCTACTGGCTATTGAACTTCTTTTTTCTAGTCCCGTCGTACGTGCTGTACGTCACCGCGTTCTGGACGGTCGGACTTTGGATTGACCGTGTGTAGGCAAGACTGCTTGAATGGAATTCCGTCGGAGAAACCTTGGGAGTTTATTCAGACGGCTAAACCGGTCATGTGTACGCGGCATTAGGCTGGCCACAATAAAAGGCCACTCCAAAATGTGCAGTTTTACTGTATTGGGGGGGTCTGGGGGGTTCGAAAACCAGTCAGTATTTGCCTCACGCAGTGCAGCACATCTCCTTCGCATAGAGTTGATCAGGTTGTTGATTGTGGCCTGTGGAATGTTGGTCCATTCCTCTTCAATGGCTGTGCGAAGTTGCTGGATATTGGCAGGAACTGGAACAGGCTGCCGTATACGCCGATCCAGAGCATCCTAAACATGCTCCATGGGTGACATGTCCGGCGAGTGTGTTGGCCATGTACTGGGATGTTTTCAGCTTCCAGGAATTGTGTACAGATCCTTGCACCATGGGGCTGTGCATTACCATGCTGCAAAATGAGGTGATGGTCGTAGATGACTGGCACAACAATGGGACTCAGGATCTCCTCATGGCATCTCTGTGCATTCAAAATGCCATCAATAAAATGCACCTGTGTTCGTTGTCCATAGCATACACTTGCCCATACCATAACCCCACCGCCACCATGGGCCACTCCATCCACACCGTTGACATCAGCAAACCGCTCACCCACACAACGCCATACACGCTGTCTGCCATCTGCCCTGTACAGTGAAAACCGGGATTCGTCCGTGAAGAGAACACATCTCCATGTGCCAGAACCATCGAATGTGAGCATTTGCCCACTCAAGTCGGTTACGACGACGAACTGCAGTCAGGTCGAGACCCCGATGAGGACGACAAGCATGCAGATGAGCTTCCCTGACACAGTTTCTGACGGTTTGTGCAGAAAATATTTGGTTATGCAAACTGATTGTTGCAGCAGCTGTCCGGGAGGCTGGTCTCAGACGATCTTGGAGGTGAAGATGTTGGATGTGAAGGTCCTGAGCTGGTATGGTTACACGTGGTCTGCGATTGTGAGGCCGTTTGGATGTACTGCCAAATTCTCTGAAACGCCTTTGGAGACGGCTTATGGTAGAGAAATGAACATTCAATTCAAGGGCAACAGCTCTGGTGGACATTCCTGCAGTCAGCATGCCAATTGCACACTCCCTCAAAACTTGCGACATCTGTGACATTGTGCTGTGTGATAAAACTTCACATTTTAGAGTGGACTTTTATTGTGGCCAGCCTAAGGCACACCTGTGCAATAATCATGCTGTCTAATCAGCATAATTATATGCCACACCTTTGAGGTGGATGGATTATCTCGGGAAAGGAGAAGTGCTCACTAACACAGATTTAGACAGATTTGTGAACAATATTCAAAAGAAATAGGCCTTTTGCGTACATAGAAAAAGTCGTAGATCTTTGAGTTCAGCTCATGATAAAGAGGGGAAAACACAGAAGTGTTGAGCTTATAATTCTGCTCAGTGTATATATATATTGAATAAATCTTAAAATGGATAGGTCAAAGTGTTTGGTTTGAAATGTTGCTTTATGCATTGTCCTCCTCAGACCCAGTCTATCTGGACCGTATAGTCACCTGCTGATTTGTCACCATCCACAGCCAGCCTAAAGTAGAATTATATTCAAAACTTTTTTTTTTTTTTCATTTTGGATAGATCAAGAGAGTGTTATAACCCCTGTCAGATTTTTTCCTCCATCCATGTCCCATTGTAGAGATTTCCCTTCACTTTCTGTCCCAAACAAGAAGTGAGAGAAAATCCCTATGCATTAGGTAATTTCTTGGGTACCCCCCCAGGTAACCAGAACTAGTGTCCCCATTGGATTATTTTACTTTTACTTTTCTGGGGACAACTCAAAATTTGGGATTTTCTTTAACTGTCACTTTTAACGATCGATAACAAGACAAAAGAGAGGGAAGGTGTATCTCCTTAAAAGAGAAGTATGGGGTTCATTTTTTTTTTTCTAAATCATACTTAACCAGGTGGACGCAGCATGGTTACAATGCTGCATCTCTCCCCCGCTGGCTCTAACACTGAGAACCGAGCGATATAGCACCGCCGATCGCTCAGTTCTCTAAGCTCCCCGAGCAGAGAGCTGCTGACTGTCAGTCACCGACTCTCTGCTCCCCCCCCAAATGCTGAGCTGTAGAGGGGGCGGGAGCGGCTGGCTCAGGCTCTCAGTGGCTCGCTTGTGTGACCATAGCGAATGAATTTTCACTATAAGAACACTAAAGTTCTTCCCCGCCAATCAGGAGGCAGGTCTGTGAGACCTGTTTCCTGATTAGCCAATACGTCAGGCGATCCTATTGGATGCCTAGCACTTTGCCGGAAGACATACGGTGGAGGAAGCTGGAGGAGCGGACACTGGAGCCGCTGCGGCCGTACTCCAGAAGAGAAGACCACAGCCCCGCCACACGAGCGGGTAAGTGTCCGGCTGGACCACCTGGGGGGGGGGTGCCACCGGCCGCCACTGGTTCCAGGCATGTGGGCGGATCCCAACTCAAGCCTGGACCGGCTCTGTGAAGTCAGCTGACAGCGGGCCACAGGAGCGCAGAACGAACTACACTACAGATCGAACTACACTTCTGAGGTCCACAGGAGAAGTACAGCCAAACAAGCTTTGGCTATACTTCTCCTTTAACGGGGGCACAGACAGCAATAAAAACTGATAGGGGTTCCTATTTCTCTCCACTCTATTCAAAACTAAAGAAAAAAGTTTTGTCTTTAGTTATGCTTTAACTCTTCAATGAGACACAGAAGTTGAATGCAGTGCAGTTTTTTTACTTCAGATAATCGCAGTACAGAGGATGTTTTTCTAGTCTTTTGAAGTGTAAGAAAACAATGACTATCCTAAGCCCCATCCCTGGGAATAACTAACACTGATTGAGGGAACATAGAAGAAGTGAAGAGGGTGAACTAACTTGCTCTAAACAGGAGGCGTGGGGAGAGGAAGATACCAAAATCTCATTAGTAAACAAGATGCAGTGGCCTGAAACCACCACTAGATGTCAGCATACTACAAAATAATGATAACCTCGCGCAGTTTAATGCAAGATATAAAACATGCATGAAAGGGAGCAGAATACATAGTAAAGGTCCAGTGTTCTCCGGCCCCGGAAGATTTGGCTGCTGAATGACCGAGCCATTTTTTGCGATTCGGCACTGCGACGCATTAACTGACAAGTGCACGTTCTGCACCCAAACAAAATTGACGTCCTTTTTTTTCCCACAAATAGAGCTTTCTTTTGGTGGTATTTGATCATCTCTGCAGTTTTTATTTTTTGCGCTATAAACAAAAAAAGGGCGACAATTTTGAAAAAAACACAATATTTTGTACTTTTTGCTATCATAAATATCCCCATTTTTTTTTTTAAAAAAAAGCTACATTTTTCTCAGTTTAGGCCGATATGTATTCTTCTACATATTTTTGGTAATAAAAATCGCAATAAGCGTATATTGATTGGTTTGCGCAAAAGTTATAGCGTCTACAAAATAGTGGATAGATTTATAGTATTTTTATTATTATTTTTCTTTTTACTAGTAATGGCGGCGATCTGCAATTTTTATTGGGACTGCGACATTATGGCGGACACATCGGACACTTTTGACACATTTTTGGGGCCATTGTCATTTATACAGCGATCAGTGCTATAAAAATGCACTGATTACTGTAAAAATGTCACTGGCAGTGAAGGGGTTAACACTAGGGGGCGATCAAGGGGTTAACTGTGTTTCCTGTGTGTGTTCTAACTGTAGGGGGGATGGGACTGTCTAGGGGAGATGACAGATCGCTGTTCATACTTTGTATGAACACACGATTAGTCTCTACTCCCCTCAGAGAACGGGATCTGTATGTTTACACACACAGATCCCAGTTCTCACTGTGTCATGAGCGATCGCGGGAGACTGGCTCCGGGGGCGAGCAGCGCGCGCGCCCCTAGTGGCCACAGGGCGAAGTGACGTAACATAACGTCGTTTCGCCCAGCTGTGCCATTCTGCCGCAGTAAAACTGCGGCGGCTGGTCGGCGAGTGTTTAAAGAAGAAGTGTCACTAGGGTGGTATATGTGCTTTTGGTTATTTTTATTTGCTGTATTGCTATCTTTTTCCTCGCACACTTTACCCTTCCTTTGTGTTTTTATACCAGTGTTGTGCCAAGGTTTTCTTTGTTTTTTTTTGTTTTTTATGTTCTTGTTATTCCAATGGGGACACTAGTTCTGGTGATCCTGGTGACTGACAACCAGAGATTTTCTCACTTTGTTCCAGTGACCGCTGACAACTAGCGTGTGAATTTGTCTCTGACTACAAATGTAACTGTTTTTTACCATTTGCTGACAGGTTTCCAGAAATTCATTGATGAGAAGTACTGGATCATCGTGGTATCTGCGTTGAGTTACATCCTATTTTGTGTAACAGCGATGTGCGGCTACATGACCATCAGACGCAGTACGTGTTCAACTACCAGTTTTTATTCCCTAAATTTTCTTTACTCTTAAAATAGTGAGAGCAGAGTGAGGGAAGTATAAGGAGAAGAGATTGCAGAGCCAATAACAGAATCCAAATATAATTATTTCACAAAAATCCATTAAAAACAAGCCAACACATTTCAGGAGTTTAGAGGCTCTTCATCAAGGCTAAAAAAATGATATATAGAGATCTAGTAGAAAATTAGAATTTCATTCTTTCTCCCTCCATCCCCCTCTCTTTCTTTCTTTCGTTCTTTCTTTTTCCCTCCATCCATCTTTCTTTTTTCTTTCTTTCTTTATCTCTCTCTCATTCTCACTCTCTCTCTCTCTCTCTCTCTCTCTCTCTCTCTCTCTCTCTCTCTCTTTCTTTCTCACTCTCTCTGTCATTTTTCCTCCATTTTTCTCGTTTTCTTTCTTTCACTCTCCCCCCTCTCCCTTCTCTCTCTCTTTTGCTCTCTCATTTTCTCTCTCTCTCTCTCTCTCTCTCTCTCTCTCTCTCTCTCTCTCGTTCTTCCCCTCTCTCTTCCCCTCTCTCTCTTGTACTCTCTCTCTCTCTCTCTCTCTCTCTCTCTCTCTCTCTCTCTCTCTCTCTCTCCCCTCTCTTTCTTTCTCTTTCTCTCCCCCTCCCTTCTCTCTTCCTTTCTCTCTCATTTTCTCTCTCTCTCTCTTTCTCTCTCCCCCCTCACGTTCTTTCTTTTTCTCCCCCCCCCCCCCTCTCTCATTTTTTCTCTCTCCTTCTCTCTCTCTCTTTCTCTTTTTCTCTTACCCCCTCCACCCCCCTCCTTTTTCTTTCATTTGATCTCTATTTTTAATTATTTCTTTTTCTTTCTGTCCCTCTTTCTTTTTTTCTTTCTTTCTTTTTCTCTCTTTCTCAACCCCCCCCCCCCCCCCCCCGCTTTTTTTCTCTTTTGTTATCTTTCTTTCTTTCTTTCTTTCTTTCTTTCTTTCTTTCTTTCTTTCTTTCTTTCTTTCTTTCTTTCTTTCTTTCTTTCTCTATTTCTCGTTCTCACATTTTCAACAGAAGAGGTCAACCTCCATATCTCTCTTATGAGAGGTGTCTTTGATAATGATGGCCAGGACTAGATCTTTCACTCCTCGGTGCCCATATTTACACTGCTCTCTATACAAGCTACATGCACCCAGTCCATTCTGAGTTTGGCCATATATAGAGTTCTCTTCAGCAGGATTCAGTATCACAGAGAAAAAACGACAACAAAAAAAATTTCTTGTTGCCAGCATGCTCCCTGTTTTCTTTCTTTCAGAATACTAACACGACAATCATATACAAATATCAGGAGAAATGTGTGTATTCAACCAGTAACAACTTTTATTTTGCAGGAAGGAAAGCAGAAAGACGGAGGAAAGCCCAGGAACGGTAAGAAAATAATTAATTTTTTAAATCTTGATTAGTATCAGACCAGGTCTGCAGGGCCAAAAATGAAACATAATTTATGCCGCCAAACAAATGTATTAAAGTGGTAGCATGGCGGTGGGCTTAAATGCATATATGGGAGCACGCTCACCTATATGCCCCAAACACTTTGACTGTGCTGTTAGTGACAGCTTAGCTAGTTAGTAGGACAGGCTTTCAATCACATGACCACTGAGACAGCCAATCACAGTGGTCACACCTACCTACCAGCCTGCAGGACAGTAAGGGGGTATAAAAACAGTCACTGTTGGGATTTTATAAGAATTGTATTTATTTATTTTGTAATGCGTACTACTTTACTAGAGATATACTGTTTGTCATCCTATTTAGCCTTAATTGTCATTCAGCGCTGGAGCTGGGTGGGAGGCCCCCTGAGATCTGACTGTTGCTGCTCTATCAACTTCCTTATGCTGCCTTCCATCTCCTGAGTTTGCCTAACAGTCTCAAATCACAAAGCCTCATATTAAAGAGGCATGTAACTCTTAATGGCTATACGATTTGACATACTCAGGGGCTGGAAAACAGAACGGGTCCTCCTCATTGGATCAGGGCAGCAAACAGCAGACAATTAAAGGATTCTCAGCTCCAACTCCCATCTCCAGAGTCAGCCTCAGATAGCCTCAGGACCTCCATCCATTAAGACATTTTGATATTTGCATAAATCCACCCACTACTTGCATTGGGGCCCAGGGCTCATAAGAGAAGTACAGAGGCAGGGAGCTGTGATGTTGTCAGGAAGCTATGTACAGCACCCTGCCACCAGCCATGATCTGCCTGCATTGCACAAAGAAGCACAGAGACCCAGTGATGACATGCCTGAGAATAAAATGAGATATGTAGAATAGAAAAACACATATGTGTGAGCTAGTGGTGCTGCATACCCCAAAATATTTATTTAATGGAAAAATTCCATTGTGGGTTTTTTTATGCTTTCTGCATAGAATAAATTCCCCCTGAAGAAGACTACAATTAGAAGAGTCGAAACACGTAGGGTTTTTTATGGAAGATCATATACAATTTTGCAGTAAAATGCAATTTTAGCAAGGTTTCATACGATATGTAGTTCCCTCATGATTGATGGTTTTGTTAATTTCATGTGAATGCCAGAGCTCAAACTTTTTACAACTCTTATGTAATTGTCAAATTGCTTTTTGATACAATAAAGAATTTTAATCAATGACCTTTGAATAATCTTTTGCTGCTAAAAAAACCCACAAAGGAATTTTTCCATTATAAAATGAGATATGTAATGAAAATGTTGCATGCTGCAAAGCTGTGCAAGCACAAAGTGACAACATGGGTAATTAATGGTCATTCCCTCTTCTTGTCAGGTTTTTCAAAGTGAGCACAACCAGGAACCTGTACATGGAATCCATCAATCAGGAGCCAGGTGAGCTTGTGTGGCTGACCGCCACGGTATTCTTTTCTTGTTCTGAGGGTGCCATAAAGAGAACCAGTCATAGTTGGGCTTATGCAAGAAACTGAATGTTATGTCTAAGGCTGGGTTCACACCATCACTGCATGTGGCTCACAGCAGGGGTCCGGTGCGTCCTGGTTTCAGGTCCGATTTCAGCCCAAATTTTGGGCTGAATTTGGACCTGAAATGGGCCAAAAGACGCACAGGACTCCTGTGCAAATTCGCACCGGAGCCGCAGCAGAGATATGTGAACCGGCTCCATAGAGAGCCAGTCAAAATCTCCTGCTATTGCGAATTGGATGCATGGAACCCGCATCCAATTCGCAATAGTGTGAACCCAGCCTTAAATGAGTATAACTTTCTTATTTATTAAACATGTAAAAGTTAAGAAAGGATGCCTACTGTTGTCTACTACATAACCTTTTGTTGGTAACAGATGCTGATTACTAGCTCCTGAGTGTGCATAACACTATAAAATAACAACATGGGGTCTGTTGTTTGAAAATGTTATGCATACTCAGGAGATGGAAGATTGATTACGTACATAGCTCCCAACTGTCCCTGATTTCGAAGGACTGTCCCTGATTTGGAGCAATGTCCCCCTGTCCCTCATTCCTCCTCATTTGTCCCTCATTTTGGTCTGATCTATATAGATGTATATAAAATGCACTATTTATAGTATTTCCCAGTGCCTTTCATCCAATTTTTAAATTGCTGCATTTGTAAATTTTGTAAAGGAATAGTAGTGGTAAACAAATACCCTTGTGGATTTAATTAACCTTTTTTTTTTTGGTAAATTCTCCTTTAAGGGGTGTGGTGGGGGGGTGTGTCCTTTGCCTACATATGTTTGCTAGTAGGTGTCCCTCATTCCCATCTCAAAATGTTGGGAGGTATGTACGTATGCTATCTGCGGAGGTCAGGCAGGTGACAGGGCAGCCCCTATCAGATCTTATTAGACCTCTGTGCTCTGACTCCCAAGCTGAAGAGTTAAGCCTCAAAGTAAGAGGGGGGGAGGTCAGTGTGAAACCTTTATTTGTACACCTGAAGAGGTTCAGAAATTGAAAGTAGATCTTCACCTTAAATAAAAACATATTTCCCCTGCCTTCCCCCTCTTCCCTCTCTCATATATAGAGTTGCCACCTGTCCAGGATTCACCCAGACAGTTTTGAATCATGTGCCCGGGTTTCATTCCACCTGAAACCCGGACACGATATTTAGACAGGAACAGGGCCCGACAGGGGGGTGGGGGGGGCACTATGGACACCGCATTACTATTCTCTTTGGAGTGCCCAAAGGTGTCCCGGGTCTGTTATAATTCCTATAGTGATGTGATGGCGAACCTTTTTTGAGCTCAAGTGTCCAAACTGCGACGCAAAACCAACTTATTTCTTCCAAAGTGCCAACACAGAATTAAACCTACCAGCGGCTCTGTACAGAGGATGGGACTGATCATCCCTCTAAATGAGCCCTAAGGGACCAAAAACGTACGATTCGGCCATTTGCTCAGAATGCAGGGTTCAGGAATGCATCGTGCTCAGAATGCAGGGTTCAGGAATGCATTGTGCTCAGACAACATACACTCACCTACCTGACTATTACACTCATCTACCTGACACATGCACTGACCTACCTGACCATTACATACCTCCCAACTTTTTGAGATGGGAATGAGGGACACGTACCAGCAACAGTATGCAGGCATAGGACACACCCCTTGCCACGCCCCTTAAAGGAGAATTGTAAAAAAAACAAGATTTGTTAAACCCACAAGTGCCTTTTTTACCACTACTATTCCTTTATATTGGCTTTTGGAATTGAAAAAAGCAGCAATTTAGAAATAAAAAGTATATATAAAAAGTGCATTTTATATACATCTATATAGATCAGACCAAAATGAGGGACAAATGAGGAGGAATGAGGGACAGAGGGACATTGCTCCAAATCAGGGACAGTCCCTTGAAATCAGGGACAGTTGGGAGCTATGCAGACATGGCCGAAGGCTGCCAGAGTTGAAAAGCCTGACGGGTGCTGGAGGAAGGGGGTGGGACCAAAGGAAAAGGGGACCGAAGTTCCCCTTTAAGACTGAGGGGGTCTATTCATCAATGTTTTCACACAGGATTCACACAGCTTTTACCCAATATTTTTCACAAGTGATCCAAATTAAAAATGGGTGCTTCTTGTGTGAAAGTTGTGTTGTGAATCCTGGGGAAGAGCATTAATAACTAGACCCCCCAATGTTTAAATTCCAGCAAAAGCTCCCCCCCCCCTCCCAAACCTTGCTTGGATCTGTTTAAATGACTTTTTTATGTGTGTGTTTTCTGTTAATGATTTTGTTTTTCTGTTTCCTCCAATCAATAGCGAACTGGAAGCAGGATGAACCGTATCAAAACTTCTCTCCAACCAAGGACATCAGTGGCGACCATTTCTCAAACAAAAGCTCATTTTTGGACGTGTCTGAAGGTGCGTCAGCTGAGCAGGTTCTGCTGGAACCCCTTAAAGTGACACAGAGACTTTGTGCGACTTTGTGCATGTCGGGAACATGCGCTCTGCTGACATGCTCAGAAACACATTGCTCTTTAGCAGACACACAACGTTGCCAATAATTCATAATAGCACCTCCATACATCTGCTAACATGTGCTGTTTCAGTTCAGTGCAGGGGCGGCACGTCCATTAAGGGTGCCGCCCCCCCTATCCATACGTCCCCTTGCAGGATGCCTGATGCATAAATTCCAATGGGGGGGTATTTTTTGAAGCACCTAATTAGAGCCAGAGGCTCTAATAGGTTTCAAAATAGGGTGGGCTTGGGGCACAGAGCACTGTGCTACGAGCCCGGGTGTGTTACAATAGTGAATGAATATTCGCTATTGTAACACTGATCCTCCTCCCGGCCAATCAGGAAGCGGGTCTTCAGAACTGTCTCCAATTGGCTGAAAGGACAGGCGATCCTATTGGATGCCTAGGAGGAGGAGAGGGAAAGACATGGCGGAAGCCACCATGATGGAAGAGAAGACACAGGAGCTGCTGCCTGCCGCCCGCCCCAGCAGACAGTGACCGGAGGTGGGGTTCCACTGGCCGCTCAGGGGGGGGTTGTTCGCCGCCCCCCCCCCTTCCCCCAAAAAAAAGAACACTTCAGTGCAGCGTGAATTTACAAAAAGGTCAGGGGCTTCTTTTGCATTGAACATAGGGAAGCCTATTGAAATGAATGGGTTGCGCTACACATGGCACGCGGGAATGTGCTGGGAATGTGCTGAAAACACATGGACAGGTGCACGTGCTCCGTCGCACCTGCGTGGGATATGTAGAGTGCATAGAGAAGTGTACATGACCACAACTAACATTCACTGCTTGTTCCAAACAAATGAAGGTGGGGGGAGGAGAGGTTCAGAAGCTCATGGAGGACATTACGAGGAGGCAAGAAAACACAGTAAGGAACTATTTCATGAAAAAAAGATTACAGGGATATTAAGTAGTGGATGTATATGGATTATTTTTGGAGAATAAGGATATTGCTTAGTGCCACTTTAGCCCCTTCATGCCAATATAACACATATACAGTGCCTTGAAAAGTATTCATACCCCTTGGAATTTTCCACATTTGGTCATGTTACAACCAAAAACGTAAATTTATTTTATTGGGATTTTATGTGATAGACCAACACAAAGTGACACATAATTGTGAAGTGGAAGGAAAATGATAAATGGTTTTCACATTTTTTTACAAATAAATATGTGAAATTGTGGTGTGCATTTGTATTCAGCCCCCTTTACTCTGATACCGCTAACTAAAATCTAGTGGAACCAATTGCCTTCATAAGTCACCTATTTAGTAAATAGACTCCACCTGTGTGTAATCGAATCTTCGTATAAATACAGCTGTTCTGTAAAGCTCTCTGAGGTTTTATTAGGCCCCTTTCACACTGGGGCAGTTTGTAGGGGCTATTGCGCTAAACAAGCAGCATCATGAAGGCCAAGGAACACACCAGACAGGTCAGGGATAAAGTTGTAGAGAAGTATAAAGCAGGGTTAGGTTATAAAAAAATCCCAAGCTTTGAACATCTCACAGATCACTGTTCAATCCATCATCCGAAAATGGAAAGAGTATGGCACAACTGTAAACCTACCAAGACATGGCCGTCCACCTAAACTGACAGGCCAGAAGGAGAGCATTAATCAGAGAAGCAGCCAAGAGGCCCATGATAACTCTGGAGGAGCTGCAGAGATCCACAGCTCAGGTGGGAGAATCTGTCCACAGGACAACTATTAGTCGTGCACTCCACAAATCAGTCCTTTATGGAAGAGTGGCAAGAAGAAAGCCATTGTTGAAAGAAAGCCATAAGAAGTCCCGTTTGCAGTTTGTGAGAAGCCATGTGGGGGACACAGCAAACATGTGGAAGAAGGTGCTCTGGTCAGATGAGACCAAAATTTTACTTTTTGGCCTAAAAGCAAAACGCTATGTGTAGGGGAAAACTAACACTGAGCCTCCTCCAGCTCCTCCCACTTCACATTCCTCACCAGTCAGCTGACCTCTAGTCTCTGCCCCCCCAGCCATGCCGTGAACTGAATGGGCGGCTGCAAAGATGCTGAGTGGGCGGCCGCGGGCTCCAGGGACAGTCCTGCTGGGCGGCCGCGAAATGGCTGGGAGAGCGGTACAGGCTTCAGGAACAGTCCAGGATTCGGTGACCCCTGGCAAATTGTCATTCGACCCCCGAGGGTGTCCCGACCCCCAGGTTGAGAACCACTGGTTTAGATCAAAACATATTCATGTGTTAGAATGGTGCAGTCAAAGTCAAGACCTAAATCCAATTGAGAATCTGTGGCAAGACTTGAAAATTGCTGTTCACAGACGCTCTCCATCCAATCTGAAAGAGCTTGAGCTATTTTGCAAAGAAGAATGGGCAAAGATGTCACTCTCTAGATGTGCAAAGCTGGTAGAGACATCCCCAAAAAGACTTTTGCAGGAAAAGGTGGTTCTACAAAGTACTGACTCAGGGGGGCGCTATACAAATGTACCTCACACTTTTCACATATTTATTTGTAAAATATTTTGAAAACCATTTATCATTTTCCTTCCACTTCACAATTATGTGTCACTTTGTGTTGGTCTATCACATAAAATCCCATAAAATACATTTACGTTTTTGGTTGCAACATGATAATATGTGGAAAATTTCAAGGGGTATGAATACTTTTTCAAGGCACTGTACATTGGTTATTTGCTTTAAGGCACTTTAAAATCCCCATTCCACATAGTCTGTGGGAAAAACACAGTAAGAAAGGGTTTCCTGAAAAATAGATGACAGGGCCATTGGGCAGTGGATGAGTATGGATTATTTTTGGAGAAAAAGGTTATTATTTAGCATCACCTTAATAATCATTTAGGAGACCCTTTACAGAACACCCACCCCTCCTCCCAGTATAAACAGTTGTTAATATTCTGTACTTTTTATTGTTACACCATGGACAGTCAGAACAGAAGAGGAAATGAAATTCAGTTTCCCTCCGGCGTGTTGTTGTCACGCATCGCAGACTCCAGCCGAGTCTTGAAAAACATTTTGGTAGCACAAATGTCTCCGCACGTTGGAGAGAAAAATAAAACACAGGCGTTGTGATTGTACAAAACAAGTAACATCAGCACTTACCGAAGCAGGAGGTTTGAAATCTGACCTCCAGTCTTCCCTTCAGTCTTGTACAGTTGTACACAGTGCCAAGAATCTGCCCCCCCCCCCCCGAAATTCCCCCTCCCAGCACAAATCTTTGCCCCCCCAAACCCTCCCAGCACAAATGTGCCCCCCTCCCCCCATCTTCCAAACCCTCCCAGCACAAATGTGCCCCCCTCCCCGAAAAATAAAAAATTACCCCTCCCAGCACAAATCTTTGCCCCCCCCCCCCATCTTCCAAACCCTCCCAGCACAAATGTGCCCCCCTCCCCGAAAAATAAAAAATTACCCCTCCTAGCACAAATTCTCTAATCCTCAAATTTCCCCTCTGAGTATACATCCCCCCCCACTCCAAATCCCCCCTCCGAAAACAGGTTCCCCCTCCTCCATCTCCTTTCCTAGCAAAAATCCCCCCTCCAAGAAATGTCCCCTTCTAGTACAAATACCACCCAATCATCCCTACTTGCACAAATCCCCCCCCCCCCCTCAAAAAAAAACCACCTCCTAGCACAAATCCTCTACCCCACTCCAAATCCCCCCTCCCAGAACAAATTCCCCCTGCCCCATCCCTTTTCCTAGCACAAATCCCCCCCCCCCCCAAAAAAAAACCCTCCTAGCACATATCCTCCACCCCACAAATTTCCCCTCCCCTATACACCCCCCCCCCCCCATTCCCAATCCCCCCTCCCAGCACAACCAGCACTAATTCCCCCTGCCCCATCCCTTTTCCTAGCACAAATCCCCCCCCCCCAAAAAAAAACCCCTCCTAGCACATATCCTCCACCCCACAAATTTCCCCTCCCCTCTACACCCCCCCCCCCCATTCCCAATCCCCCCTCCCAGCACAACCAGCACTAATTCCCCCTGCCCCATCCCTTTTCCTAGCACAAATCCCCCCCCCAAAAAAAAACCCCCTCCTAGCACATATCCTCCACCCCACAAATTTCCCCTCCCCTCTACACCCCCCCCCCCATTCCCAATCCCCCCTCTCAGCACAACCAGCACTAATTCCCCCTGCCCCATCCCTTTTCCTAGCACAAATCCCCCCCCTCCCAAAAAAAACCCTCCTAGCACAAATCCTCTACCCCACAAATTTCCCCTCCTCTCTACACCCCCCCCCCCCACACTCCAAATCCCCCCTCCCAGAACAAGTTCCCCCTGCCCCATCCCTTTTCCTAGCACAAATCCCCCCCCCCAAAAAAAAATCTCTCCTAGCACAAATACCCCCCACATCCCCCCTCCTAGCACAATTATTTTTCCCCTCATCCCCCCCTTCCAACACAAATCTGCCTAAATCACCACTCCTAGCACACCCTCTCCCCCAAATTTCTTATCCTAGAATAATTTCCCCCATTCAACTCAAATCCCCTCCCCAAATCTCCTTGCAGCACCCCCCCCCCCCTCACATGATACCACAGTGCCCAGGGCAGCCTTCCCTTCTGCCCACCTCCTTGTCCCAGCCCTGGTTGTACAATCTCCTTTCCTGTACTGACATGGCTTACTCTGATTTCACTGCACACTGTGAGCTTCTCAGAATGTACTTTAGAAGCTGCAGCATGTCAGATAGAGCCTGTCTCATTTCCTGGCTGGAGAGTGTCTATCATCATCTAGCTCTTTCCTCCCCTGTTCCTGGACCCCCCCCCTTTCTTTCATTAGATTTCAGTTCATGGAGGCTCAGCGTCGCATGTTAGCATTACCCAACATGCAGGCTGCCTAGGATCACCCACTTCTCCAGACTGACCCATCAAGGAATTTTTATATTTCTCCTAAGAGCCAGCCCACTGCTTGCATTGCATAGAGGAGTGCAGAGACCCAGTGATGACTAGGTCTACAATACAATATGTCATGAAAACTGGAAGTTTTAATTTAAACATTTCATTAGCATGTTGATGGGTCCCGAAGACGTGGGGGGGGGGGGGGGGGGGGACACTCAGTCCACACACCGTTGCCGGCACATCTGCATGTTATTGGCTGTTGTGTGTGAAATTAGGCATATTCATATTTCAGGTACTGTAATGAAGGTAAATGTGTCTGTTTTATACAGGGGGAGATTCTTACCTGGAACCGATATCTCCGGAAGAAGCCGATCAAATATCGGATGGTGAGATATGTAAAATGTTTACATTTTTTTTAAAAGAAAAATTGTCAGGCAAATGTCTCAGAGGCAGTGGGATTGTTGTCCCTCCTAGATATGGCCTGTGGTCTTCTACCTGGCCTGGTCAGTGGAAAAAGTCTATGAATGCAACAGTCGCTGTTGCTCCTTAGGTACCCGTTTACACCAATGTCTCACACAGATCAGTCCCTGCTGCTGCTTCTCAACGTGTGACTTTTTACAAAGTTACAATGTACATTCTGATCACTGGAGGGAGAGGAGACTGGGGAAATGCTTCTTCCTGCCTGCGGCAGACTGATGATGTCATCTCAGCCTAGGCAAAGTCACCGATTAGAGCCCAGAAATAGATTTTTAATGATAAAAATGACTTTGTTGCTGTATATTATGAGATGTCAGGAATTTATTTGTGCAGACTACTAAAAGGTCCACGTTAGGTTAGCCAATAAATGGTATTGCTTAAATTGTAAATGTTTTCTATTGAAATGATGACAGACAGATAACAACACATTAATACTACTATGAATGACTAGATATAGGATGGGGTTATAGTCACTGAATAGATTTTATTTTACTTATGACCAGGATCGATACCAGCTACTCACAAGGGAAGTAATCTCCAGGGCCAGATCTTGGAATAACCCATTTGGGGCATGGCCATTGCCTCTCCTTCACCAACCTTGGTGTATCTTTGATCAAATGTGGGTTGAAAGGAGGTCTACTGCAGGTCAGAAAGTGGTAAACTGCAAGTTAACTGCAGAAGGTGGTCAACTGCAGGTTAAATGTGGGTCAAATGTAGGTCAGAAAATGGTCAAATGTGGTTTGGAAGGAGGTCTGAAAGTGGTAAACTGCAAGTCAACTGCAGGTCTGAAAGTGGTCAATTGCAAGTCAAATGTGGGTTGGAAGGAGGTCAACTGCAAGTCAAATGTAGGTCAAAAGGTGGTCCAATGTGGGTTGGAAGGAAGTCAACTGCAGGTCAGAAGGTGGTAAACTGCAAGTGGACTGCAGGTCTGAAAATGGTCAAATGCAGGTCAGAAGGTGGTCAAATGCAGGTTAAATGTGGGTCAAATGTAGGTCAGAAGGTGGTCAAATTTAGGTTGGAAGAAGATCAACTGCAAGTCAGAAGGTGGTAAACTGCAAGTCAACTGCAGGTCTGAAAGTGGTCAACTGCATGTCAAATGTGGGTCAAAAGGAGGTCAACTGCAGATCAGATGCACCTCTCAATAAATTACAAAGGACCTTACAAGCATTTTAAACCCATGTCACAAGCACATTGCATTTGCCTATCAACACAAACCCAAAGCCTGACAACACAGACCACAAGGCTAGCCAGTTAACTAGGGTACAAGCTGGGGTGGCACAAGGCAGTGGGAATATGGGAACAGGAATATAATGACTAATAGGTTAAAAAAAATGGCTGACCTTTCTTTCCTTTGATTCTTTTTCAGATGTAGACTGCTATGAGAATGCCAATGAAGAAATTAAAGAAGGATCAATAGGTAGATCTAGTAACACTCCATATGGCTGTTTGCTTTGTATCTGTAGATCCACCAGCCCCATCCCATTTATTCTTCACACAACTCAAAAATACAATGAATCCATGTTCCCAGGTGTAACTTACAAGATATTGTCATTGAAGGAGGAAAACTATAGAAATATCACCCCATCATTCAAAGACTTCCCCTATGGGATTATTGGACAGCGAGTTCACCATGTTTTTACAGAATCCTGTTGTGGATGGTATATAGTTTGTGTTTTGCTGCCTCTTAACTTATACTGGGTGATGGTGTAATAATCAGAGGGTACACTGGATCATTTATTTCAATTGGATTATTCATTACAATGAAGCAAGGAGATTTGCACCAACCAAATGTTTTAACTGTAACTAGCCAGAGCTTGCTAGCTCATCCCCAATAAAAGCCTGGCCCATTTTGCACTAAATTTTCTGTATTGGTCTCCAACATGACTTCTCTGATGAAGCTCAGTTCTTTAGTAAATGGAACTCTTTAGCAAACAAAAAATAATCTGTATAAAACATGTAGTCAAAGAGATACAAAGGCTGTCATGGCTGCTGTCTACTTTTTAAAATGACAATTACTTTGGATCCAAAACAAGCATATTGAGAAGGGGGTGTTAGATTGTCGGATGCTGGTTCTGGGTCAAAACCATGCAATCAACAAGACAGCTAGTCCCCTCACTGTGTGAGTTCCCTTTGAGTGGACCTAACTTTCCATCATTTGAAGAGACCATTCCTCTTTTGAAACCAATTCTTTTTCGATCTGACATGTAGACCATTGTACCATTTAAGAACTAGATGTGTTATACTATGATAAACCTTTCACCCAACCTCTACATCAGGGATATGCAATTAACAGACCTCCAGCTGTTGCAGAACTACAAGTCCCGTGAGGCATAGCAAGACTCTGACAGCCACAAGCATGACATCCAGAGGCATGATGGGACTTGTAGTTTTGCAACAGCTGGAGGTCCGCTAATTGCATATCCCTGCTCTACATTATTACACAATTTACCTTAAAAAGCTTGGGGCTGGAGAGGGAGCTGGGTGCGACTGGCTTTGGCTCTCAGCCGAGTGCTGAGAGGCAGAGCCAAATGTAAACCAGGCAGCTGGGTTGATCCCAACAATATGGTCGGGGTCCTTTCAGAGCCTGGAGCAGCTCTGTCACTTCTGCTGATTCTACTGCTTCTTGGTCACAGGAGAGCACAGGCAAGTGCACTGCTGGGACCCAGAAGAGAAGTATGACCAAAAAAGCTTTGGCCATACTTCTCCTTGAACCAAGAATTTTTTGCTTATTAACTCCTTAAGGTCTACTTCAGGGGTCTCTAAACTTTTAAAACAAAGGGCCGGTTTAATGCCCTTCACACTTTAGGGGGACAGGACAGTAGCTAGTGGGAGTAAAAAATGCCCTGGCATCATTGGGAAAAAAACATTATCATAGGCTTGGTGGTCACTGGTAATACAAAAATGACATCATTGGTGTCAGTGGGAGAAATAGTGCCCCATCTTTGGTGTCACTGGGAGAAGTAGTACCCCATTGCTGGTGTAAGTGGGAAGAACAGTACCCCATCATTGGTGTCAGTGGGAGAAATAGTGCCCCATCTTTGGTGTCACTGGGAGAAGTAGTACCCCATTGCTGGTGTAAGTGGGAAGAACAGTATCCCATCATTGGTGTCAGTGGGAGGAATAGTGCCCTCATAATTGGCATCAGTGGGAATATTGGTTAAAAAGTGAGGGGAGAGATACCCAGGAGGAGTGCTGGTTTCATGCACATCGCTGGATCAAGATGGGGTTTAGGTAAGTATAATGGAAGGCTGGGGGTGGGGAGCTGCACCCAGAAGGTTTTTCCCTTAATGCAGAGAATCTAAAAAATCTTCTGCCTTTAGAACAACTTTAACAGACATGGCAGGGGTTTTCCTTGTACTACTTACTTGGTGCTAAAAGGTGAACCACCTTCTTGTCTGAGAGAAGTTGGGAGGTTTAAACAAAGATTTACAATCAAGTTAACGGACAGAACTATAAAGTATATTCTATTTCTAATGTAGAAAACATTCCTTTACCATAGGTTCACAGTCCTACGAAGACATGAACGGGCCAAAGATTGGACAGTCTCTGATTCCAGAGAAGACCCGTGAAGAAGGTGGAAATTTGTTTTTAAGTTTCTCTTTTACTCCAAAAGGTTTTTGCTAGAGAGAGAATATCCACCTTCCCATGTTTAACATAAGTCACTATAGCTGCAATGTCCTGCCATATGGATTTAATAGGGGACGTGAAATGTGGTTCCTCTAGTAACAACTTTGCTCTGGTTTTAAATAGCTAGTAGTAGTTGGTGACATTCATCCAGACTTGTTCTGTATTGTTAAAGATGTTTTATCTTTAATCCAAATGGCTTCCTCAGTTCCATTGAGTGTCAGGGGCATACCTAAGGATTGATAGCCACGTGGGCAACTCAACTCATTTACCTTAATCCAAAGACTGCAACATCATGCAATGTGCCAAGGCAGATGCTATTGTGCAAGAACATGATGGGAGGTGTGAACGATTCACTTCTCACCCAAGTATCTTCCCAATTCCAATGAATGTCGGGAACATACCCCAGGATTAATAGTCATGTGAGCAACTCAGTTACCTTAATCCAATAACCATGACATCATGAAATGTGTCAAGAGATTGGAGTGTAGGTGGAGTGCTGGACATTAATGTAAAGAATAATTAGCAGACATGTAGTAGAGGGCAGCTTTCTGTAAAACAGATGGACCCAAAAGAGGTCACTGTAGTAGTGATGCAAAAAAGACGGTCAAGAAATAAGACCCCAATTAGGTTTAATAGATCCAATTTATTTTCATATGCCAAAGTGGGGCATAGTCAACACAGTGGGGTTGATTTACTAAAACTGGAGAGTGCAAAATCTGGTGCAGCTCTGAATAGAAACCAATCAGCTTCCGTGTTTTTTTTTTTTTTTGTCAAACTTTAATTGAACAAGCGGAAGTTAGAAGCTGATTGGCTACCAAGCAGAACTGCACCAGATTTTGCACTCTGGTTTTAGTAAATCAACCCCATTGTGAAGGCCCACCAGTCCCCCTTCAACAGGGACAAAGGGTTCAACATATACATAAATATTTGTCAGCAGACAAAAATGAAATACATACTGTATGATAAAAGATACATTATAAGTTCATAATCAATAGAAAAATATATATATAAAAGAAGAAAGGAAAACTATAATAAAAAATTATAACAATAATGATATTTGTTAATATAAGAACAATGCTACTCACCGTAATATTAAAATGTCAGGCAAAATGCATATGATAAAAGATGCCCTATAAGGTCAAACTCAATGAAATTTAATGTCAATAGAACCTGTAAAAGTATAATCTATAGGAATTTGGTGAAAATTGGGAGATTTTGATAAAGTTTCACCTTTTTTGGTAAAATCCTAATGGGAAATTGTGTTTTTTTTTATGTGTGCAATGGGCTCTGTATGGTTCCTGATGGTTCCAAAAGCTCATTCAAACAATTCTGGACCTGTTCTTGTGCAAAAAAATGTCCCCCTCATTAGACTTAAATGAGATCTAAGATCAAAAACTCATGAGGGGGATCACCTTTAACTTTCCAATAAAGATTCCATTTAATAAAACCTTATTTACTTTTATTTGTGTCTGTAGATGCTGATTCCTATGAGAACATGCAGGCCCCCCTATACTCCCAGCCGAACCGTTCCGTCAACTCTCTGGCCCATTCTGTTGAAGATGGGGTTGAACAGACAGGGCCAAAAATGGCAGACGTCTCACCAGAGCAAGAGTGGCCCACCGGCACCGAGCTGAAGCAACTAAGTACGAATATTTGGGATATACCTGATGTTCAAGTGCATGGTGTATGAAAGGCTCGGATAAACTTGTCAAATAAAATGTAATTTCTCATTTTCCTTTTTTTTTTTGGCAGATGGAGACTTTTACCTGTCTTACCAAACCAACAACTTCTGAGAGTCCTCATGGCAGGGATGGACTGTAAACTATCCAGTGAAAATGAAAGAAAACTGACATGTTACAATGGCCATTAGAATGAAGGATACCTGTCATTTTTAGTGCGAATAACGGGACACCTGGAGGATCAGGGATGGACCACCAATAGTGAGATATTGTGGATATCATGTGACCTCCTTTATGTTTGACCATAGAGGCTTGTGGAATTTTGGTTGTAATTGAAAACAAGAGGAAAACCACCAACTGTCCTTTAATGATTGGGGACTGTTAGTGGCATGAAAAGAAGAACTGTCATTGGACTGCACAGTCTTAGCACAGTTAGGCTTTCAACAATGGCGCTGACCAATACAAACCCATCATTTCACTTTTTTTTCCCAAAAAGGAGACAACCATTTTCGATAAACTTTTGTAAAATGAAAAAATAAGGACCAGCTCTTCGAAACATATGGATTCTTCATTTTCATGTCCTCTTGGCCAAAAATGACCACATGGTTACTGCTAGAACGGCCCAAAAACTCCTATTTTGTGCTTGGTTATATGTCTCTACTAGAGACAGTTGATAGACAATTGGTGGCGCGGTCGGAGAAATTGACAGGGACATGGAACTTATGTGCACAATTGTCCCAAATTGTATATTATGTCGCAGTGAACTTGGTTTTAAATAATTTATACAGAGCGTTTCTTCCTGGGGACTCTTGGCAAATTATCTACAATTGGCGAGCCAGCCAGAATATCACACCAGGGCCATTTTTGAAACAATTAGCCCACCAGCCTGTCCTTGAAGTGTGGGGAGAAAGCAAAGTGCCTGGAGGAAATGCAAGCACACAAAACATGCAAACTCCATGCAGATAAGTGTCCTGGCCAGGATTTGGACTGAGGACCCCATTACTACAAGGCAGATGTCCTGACCAATAACCCAATCTGCTGCCCTTACAGTTGATATGGAGTACTGCACCATTGACTACCTGTGCCTATTCAATGTGCCAAATTATATGCAGTCTTTTCAGTTATTTGTCGCATAAATCCCAACATTTCTGTGAAATGTCGCAAATAGGGGGTTTTTCCTATTTCCTTTGTCACATGTCACATTCAACGTGAAGATTCATTGAGACTCATTATTTGTCGCATTGGTAAAAATGTTGCAATCCGCGCTGTTTTAATGTTGCACCGCTTTGACTTGTTGCCGACTTATTGACTTGTTCCATTTGCATCTGTTTGTGTGGAAGTGTTTCGATCTTTGTCTTTTTTTAATGTATTTTGAAAAAAAAAAATTCACAATATCACTTTTATCATTGATAATAAATGTACAATTTCACTTCATCGCTTAACTGAACGTCAGAAGGAAAAAAAAAAATGAAAGGACCCAGGAAACTTTTTTTTTTTTTTTTTTTTTTTTTTAGTTTTAGAAGAGTTGGGACCGCTGTACATTTTTTATTGCTCATCCACACTCTGTATTAGTCCAAATAACCATTATTGTCACGGGAAAATGGGAAATCCTGAATTTTACAGCTGTCACTGCAACTGGGGCAATCTTCCAAAGAGGACTCCTGTACCAAAAACAACTAAGAGCAGATTTCTTTTGACTTCCTGTTGTGTCTCTTGGACAGGAAGTAAAGGGAAAGTAAAGGGAAATATCACTTAGACAGAGCCAACAACAACAAAAAAAATAAATAAACCATTCTCTACTATATTTTCAGCTTTAAATATACAAAAAAGTAATGTTATAAATAGGTAATGAATTGCAGCCTACCAGTCAGTCCTTAGATGTGACGGCTGCAAAAGTTGTTTTGTCTTGGGAAGTCCTGTCCTCGGGTGACAACACTTATTGTACTCTATTTATGGAGAAGCAGTGTTGTCACATAAGGATGGGAGTACAGAACACCTCTTCCCTCTCTTATTGTTTATCATTTATAACATGGGGGGGTCGTTAGTTCACAGAATATAACTGGGAAAGCTTATAACCATGTTTGAGATCTAACTTCTGTGCATCAGAAGTTACAAGGACACATGATTTTTTTTGGCAGGATCAATGGTTATTTTTCCTTACTTAGCCTAAAAAAAAGACCTCATGCTGTCACCACATCTAAAGACTGGTAAACGGTAATTTACACTCACCGGCCACTTTATTAGGTACACCTTGCTGGTACAAGGTTGGACCCCCTTTTGCCTGCAGAACTTCATTCTTCCTGGCATAGATTCAACAAGGTGTTGGAAACATTCCTCAGAGATTTTGCTCCATAGTGACATGATAGCATCACGCAGTTGCTGCAGATTTGTTGGCTGCACATCCATGATGCGAATCTCCCTCCCCTCTCTCCACCACATCCTAAAGGTGCTCTATTGGATGAGATGTGGTGACTGCGGAGGTCATTGGAGTACAGGGACCTCATTGTCCAGTGGTGAGATGATTGGAGCTTTGTGATATGGTGCATTATCCTGCTGGAAGGAGCCATCAGAAGATGGGTACACTGTAGTCATAAAGGGATGGACATGGTCATCAATACTCAGGTAGGCCGTGGTGTTTAATCGATGCTCAATTGGTACTAAGGGGCCCAAAGTATGCCAAAAAAATATCCCCCCCCCCACACACCATTACACCACCAGCCTGAACCATAGATGCAAGGCAGGATGGATCCATCCTTTTATGTTGTTTCCACCAAATTCTGACCCGACCATCTGAATGTTGCTGCTGAAATCGAGACAAATCAGACCAGGCAACGTTTTTCCAATCTTCTATTATCCAATTTTGGTGATCCTGTGCGAATTGTAGCCTCAGTTTCCTGTTCTTAGCTGACAGGAGTAGCCCCGGGTGTGGTCTTTTGCTGCTGTAGCCCATCTGCTTCAAGGTTCGATGTGTTGTGCATTCAGAGATGGTATTCTGCATACCTCGGGTCAAGGCATTTTCCTCCACACAACTTCCGCTCACTGGATATTTTCTCTTTTGGACCATTCTCTGTAAACCCGAGTGATGGCTGTGGGTGAAAATTCTAGTAGAACAGCAGTTTTTTAATACTCAGACCAGCCCGTCTGGCACCAACAAACATGTCAGGTTCAAAGTCACTTAAATCCCCTCTCTTCCCCATTCTGATACTTGGTTTAAACTTCAGCAAGTTGACTTCACCACATCTATATGCCTCAATGCATTGAGTTGCTGCCATGTGATTGGCTGATTAGCAATTTGTGTTACCAAGTAATTGAACAGGTGTACCTAATAAAGTATCCCGTGAGTGTATATTATATATACAGTATATTATATTACATTTTTTATCTTAGCCTTTAGATGCACATTAAAGCTCAATTGCAGCACCATTTTTCATAATTCTGAATGGAGCAAGAAAGGTACAGGATTATTAGTCCTGGGTAGAACAGGGAAGAGTCAGGATTATTAGTCCTGGGTAGAACAGGGAAGAGACAGGATTATTAGTCCTGGGTAGAACAGGGAAGGATCAGGATTATTAGTCCTGGGTAGAACAGGGAAGGGTCGGGATTATTAGTCCTGGGTAGAATAGGGAAGCATCGGGATTATTAGTCCTGGGTAGAACAGGGAAAGGTCAGGGTTATTAGTCCTGGGTAGAACAGGGAAGGGTCAGGATTATTAGTCCTGGGTAGAATAGGGAAGGATCAGGATTTTTAGTCCTGGGTAGAACAGGGAAGGGTCAGGATTATTAGTCCTGGGTAGAACAGGGAAGGATCAGGATTATTAGTCCTGGGTAGAACAGGGAAGGGTCAGGATTATTAGTCTGGGTAGAACAGGGAAGGGTCGGGATTATTAGTCCTGGGTAGAACAGGGAAGGATCAGGATTTTTAGTCCTGGGTAGAACAGGGAAGGGTCAGGATTATTAGTCCTGGGTAGAACAGGGAAGAGTCATAATTATAAGTCCTGGGTAGACAAGGGAAGGGCCAGGATTATTAGTCCTGGGTAGAATAGGGAAGGATCAGGATTTTTAGTCCTGGGTAGAACAGGGAAGGGTCAGGATTATTAGTCCTGGGTAGAACAGGGAAGGATCAGGATTATTAGTCCTGGGTAGAACAGGGAAGGGTCAGGATTATTAGTCTGGGTAGAACAGGGAAGGGTCGGGATTATTAGTCCTGGGTAGAACAGGGAAGGATCAGGATTTTTAGTCCTGGGTAGAACAGGGAAGGGTCAGGATTATTAGTCCTGGGTAGAACAGGGAAGAGTCAGAATTATTAGTCCTGGGTAGACAAGGGAAGGGCCAGGATTATTAGTCCTGGGTAGAACAGGGAAGGGTCAGGATTATTAGTCCTGGGTAGAACAGGGAAAGGTCAGGATTATTAGTCCTGGGTAGAACAGGGAAGGGTCAGGATCATTAGTCCTGGGTAGAATAGGGAAGGATCAGGATTTTTAGTCCTGGGTAGAACAGGGAAGGGTCAGGATTATTAGTCCTGGGTAGAATAGGGAAGGATCGGGATTATTAGTCCTGGGTAGACAAGGGAAGAGTCAGGATTATTAGTCCTGGGTAGACAAGGGAAGGGTCAGAATTATTAGTCCTGGGTAGACAAGGGAAGAGTCAGGATTATTAGTCCTGGGTAAAACAGGGAAGAGTCAGGATTATTAGTCCTGGGTAGAATAGGGAAGAATCAGGATTATTAGTAGTGGGTAGAACAGGGAAGGGTCAGGATTATTAGTTATTATTATTATTATTAGGGATGCACCGAATGTTTTTTTTGGTCGAAACCAATACCGAAAATGAAAAATACACTAGGCCGAAAACCGAAACCGATACTGAAACAGCACTGATGCAGAAAGTGACTGTTTTTAAAAATATTTTTATACAGGAGATGGTCAGAGACTGGGGACATGGTACAGGAGATGGTCAGAGACTGCAGACATGATACAGGAGATTGTCAGAGACTGCAGACACATTACAGGAGATGGTCAGAGACTGGGGACATGGTACAGGAGATGGTCAGAGACTGCGGACATGGTAGAGGAGATGGTCAGAGACTGCGGACACGGTACAAGAGATGGTCAGAGACTGGGGACATGGTAGGGGAGATGGTCAGAGACTGCGGACATTGTAGAGGAGATGGTCAGAGACTGTGGACATGGTAGAGGAGATAGAGACTGTGGACATGGTAGAGTAAATGGTCAGAGACTGCGGACATGGTAGAGGAGATGGTCAGAGACTGCGGACATGGTAGAGGAAATTGTCAGAGACTGGGGAAATGGTAGAGGAAATGGTCAGAGACTGCGGACATGGTAGAGGAGATGGTCAGAGACTGCGGACATGGTAGAGGAACTGGTCAGAGACTGCGGACATGGTAGAGGAGATGGTCAGAGACTGTGGACATGGTAGAGGAAATTGTCAGAGACTGCGGACATGGTAGAGGAGATGGTCAGAGACTGTGGACATGGTAGAGGAAATGGCCAGAGACTGCAGACATAGTACAGGAGAGGGTCAGAGACTGCAGACATAGTACAGGAGAGGGTCATGTTTGGCCGATATGTCTCGGCGGCCGAAATTTCGGTGCATCACTAATTATTAGTCCTGAGTAGAACAGGGAAAGGTCAGGATTATTAGTCCTGGGTAGAACAGGGAAGGGTCAGGATTATTAGTCCTGGGTAGAACAGGGAAGAGTCTGGAATATTAGTCCTTGGTAGAACAGGGAAGGGTCAGGATTATTAGTCCTGGATAGAACAGGGAAGGGTCAGAATTATTAGTCCTTGGTAGAACAGGAAAGGGTCAGGATTATTAGTCCTGGGTAGAACAGGAAAGGGTCAGGATTACTAGTCTTGTGTATACACAGTTATAAAAATAGGATAACTCACACCTGTGTACAGTGAGGCCTGATACGTGTGTAGCGCTGGTAGATTTTTATCTACCGCTGATAGGTAAATTTAGTGGGTCGCTTATTATAGGAAGTTAGATTTGCCTCTGCTCCAGCTTGGCTGACGTTGCGTGTAGTTCCACATTGTGCCGGTGGGTGTCAATGTCACCATCGGCAGGTGTTGGAAAAGCAACGTGTTGAAGCGAATGAGTGCTCCTCTGTCCCAGGGATAACTCGGTGGAGGTGGTCCTCCGAGTTGCATTCTGGGAGAGGGTATTTATGGGACAGACGCCATGTTTTAGGGTTCGTTTTCAGCCACCTGCTGGCCCTCCTGGCCGACAGGTATGCACTAGGAATACCACCTCGTGGCCCTCCATTCTGAAGGCCCGTGTTGCTGCGACGTGTGGGTGGGCCCAGAAGCCTGTCTGGGGCCTACCACAGCAGCGGAGGAATTTTCCTGAGCTGTCTATCCTGAGTGAAGAAGCTGGGCAACCGAGAAGATCCCAGGGGAGGACCCATCATGGAAGTATCATGCAAAGTGCTGGTATGGAGAGGGGCCTGGTGACTCGGTTGGAGGACGCATTCCGAAGTATTCTTACAGTATAGTACTGCTGGGTCGGCTTAAAGGTTCAAGTACTGTATCTGACATTCATCACAAACCAATACAATCCTGTGAAAGAGGATCGTATGGGTTTTATTCCAGATAAGTCTGTGTCAGAGACTTTTGTTTGTTCTGCGTGCTGGCTGCTAGACCAGTGAGAGATGTCTATCCAGGTGGGCAAAGATTAAATCCTACGAAAGGGGAGACTATTCAATTACAAGTGTTCAATGACAAAGAATGTTCTGAAGAAATACTACAAAAAGGTATTTGAGCTTCCCTGCAGCTTTCCTACTACCTCTTTCCTGCTACTTCCCTTGTTCGTTTTATTAAAGCATTGGAAAACCTACTCAAGTGTTTAGTGCTTATATCGTCCAGAGGTAAACTTAACGGAACCCTAGACCCGGTGCTGGTGAAACAGAGGTATCGAGAGTGAAGGTAACAAGCCCTCTTAAACCAGCAGCTCCACCGAGAGTTATTGCTACACGTGTGTAGCACCCTCCTGGGTACAAGGTGCTAGGATAGCTAGATAAGTGTTAGTGTTTGTCAGTGTGGCTGTAAATTTGGGTTAGGCAAAAGCATAGTTTGGCTCACTGTACTCAGTGAGCTGCAGTTGTTTAGTCAGGTCTGATTTGTGTGCTCTGCTGCTGCCAGTCTCCTGGATAGCTCCAATTTATTGCAGTTAACTTGAGAAGTTTCTGAATGATAGGTGTGGAGCTATGCAGATGGCAGAATGCATATTGATACAGCCACAGCCTATCCCAGAGAGGCAGGCTTTGACGGCATGCTAGGAGACTGGATTTATTCTGGGAGCAAACAGGGCTCTGGGTCTTTTCCCAGAGTGGAGGTGTCCAGTCTGAGGGGGGCGCGCTGCCCTTTCAGGCACAAGCTGCAGCGAGGGAGCCTCAGGTGGGTGACCTGAAGGAGAAATAATGAGACCCAGGTGCTTGGAAGAAGCTGACTGAGGGGAGATGTCTGCCTCATCCCTATCCAAGTTCTCCAAAAATAAAAGCAACGTCCCCTAGACTCGTCCTTGGAAGAAGGAGTGGAGGAGCCCGTTGAGTGCCTGGCTGTGGGGCAGAAGTTGGGAAGAATTGGACAGTAATTCCTGTGGCTCCTACAGGCATAGTGCTGCACATGTGACACCAAAATGGACGGATGTTATGTGCCTTCTTATCTTTTTTATGTCACCACTTTTGCATTAAGAAGAGGGGGGGGGGGGATTTGGGACTTTAGATGAGGCACATATGTGGTGTGCCTAAATTCCTAACTTCGAGACTAAAAATGGGAAAGTTGGGACTTTAAAATGAGGTTATGGACACCGTGGAAATGACTGGATGAAAATACATATTTATTGATCGTAAAAAAATGCACATATCAATATCATAAACCACATCTATAAAAGACATTGTAGTGAATATCATTTCATAAAGTATTTACAAGCACATATGTATGTGCGAACGTAATACAGACATCAAGAGTACATCAAATATATACCCAAATATATACCCACTTGGTGCCAAATGGTGGTCACAATTGATAAATCATACAGACAAAACAGAAAAATTCCATATGTACACATGTGATGTTACAGCAGCACTTTCACCGGGAATAAAGGTGTAAACAGTAAAATCATGGTACAGATAGGATTGTTCTGAAGTAAAAATATGTAATAGACATATATCTGCATCCCACAATGTCCGACGCGTTTCGTATGAAAGACAATCATCAGGGGCGATAGCCTAGGGACGTCTAGAAAAAATGGTAAAATGCAATTAGTCTAAGTATGGGTGGTCATAATGGGGGAGGGCAGGTGAGCCCACCCTGAGTACTTACATGTAAAACAGTGCATAAGGGTATAGCGGGTATGGTACCAGGGTCCAGAAAAAATGCCCGATCCGGGAGCTGAGGTATTCTGGGGTCGTGTGTAGGCGGGACGCATATAAGCCACCCCTGGACACAGGAAACCAGGTAGCTGGTATTAATGATAAGACAAATGATGCGCCAGTAAGTACTACCTAGAATGAAAAAATGCATGATCACTATGTCAGTCCTGGTGGATGGAAAGAAAAACATAAAAAATGAAAAATTATAATTGAAAAAATAAATAAATAAACAATAAAAAATAAAGAAAACAAGGGGGAAAAAAGTTAATCTCTGACTAATAAAGATGTTGCAAATCAGACGTCTGTGCAGATAACAAAAATGGAGTAAAAATGTGGTCACACTCAAAACATGGTAAAGTCAGCTGTGAAGGTATGTAAAAAACTGCAGAGACAGTTCCGTTCTCATGAAGGTAAAACAATAAGAGGAAAAAAAAAAAAAGGGGGGAAAAAACTGGCTGGCAAAAGGAAGCATAACCTAATCATGACTTACAAGTGCCCCGAAAAGAAAAGAAGTGGACCGCTGTGGTGCAGTGTGGCGTGCCTAATCCATGGCAACCCAACTTATGGCAGGGGGGTCAATATATAGCAACCCGCACACACGTGCACGCCGGCCCCCAACCAGCGTCACAACAAGCACGGCAAAGGGTAGGGAGGGGCTCCGGCACAGACGGCTGACGCCGTCTGTTAGGAACACCCATATTCCCCACCTTACCAGCCGAGATGGAAGGCTCATGCCTCAATGTCATGGCGCCAACCAGGACGTCAGATGTGAGGCAGAGGGTGTGGCGCCGATGCGCCGTGGGTGACCACCCACCCCACCTGACAGTGCACTCCCCCCACCCCAGGCAGTACTCCGGTGCCCTCCGCCGCTTACCAGAGCCGTCGACAGAGGTGGAGGCGATCGGATCCTCTCACGTCAATGGCATGGAGATAAGTGAGAGGAAGATGGCCCCCACCCGTCTCCATAGCATTGCAAGGCGGAAGCGACATCAAAACTTCACTTCCGCCCATAGCTCTTAAAGGGACATTTTTTTTTTTTTTTAAATGACAATTTTTTTTTTAAATTTATTGCATTTTAGTATAAATATGAGATCTGAGGTCTTTTTGACCCCAGATCTCATATTTAAAGTGGTGTTCCGGCTGAAATTATACTTTTTAAATAAAAATACCCCTATAATACACAAGCTTAATGTATTCTAGTAAAGTTAGTCTGTAAACTAAGGTCTGTTTTGTTAGTTTATAGCAGTAGTTTGTTATTTTATAAACTTACAGCAGGTGGTGGCCATCTTAAATGTGGCCATCTTAAGTGTGGGCATCTGAAGCCAGACTGTATTTCTTCCTGGATCTCATCCTTGCAGATCTCGCACATGCTCAGTGCAGCACAAGCAGTGTAATAGGTTTCCGGTCAGGTTTCCATAGCAACAGCAGTGTCAGGAAGTTGCCGCCCCTTCCCAGAAGGCATTGCAAACAGGAAATGATGCGATGGGCCACGGCCAGGGAGGAGGAAGTGAAAAATGAATACAGCAGATATACAGTAGGTGCTGAGAAAAAAAATAAAAAAATATCCAATTCGTTTACAGTGCACAGTTTAGTGAGGGATGCTGAAGAGTTGTAAAAGTGGGTGGAACTCCACTTTAAGTCGTCCTGTCATGCTTTTTTTCTATTACAAGGGATGTTTACATTCCTTGTAATAGGAATAAAAGTGACACAATTTATTTTTTAAAAGAACAGTGTAAAAATTAAAAATTAAAGGTAAAATAAATAAGAAAAAACTAAATTTAAACACGCCCTGTCCTGCTGAGCTCGCGTGCAGAAGCGAACGCATACTTGAGTAGTGCCTGCATATGAAAACAGTGTTCAAACCACACATGTGAGGTATCGCCGCGATCGGTAGAGCGAGAGCAATAATTCTAGCCCTAGACCTCCTCTGTAACTCAAAACATGCAACCTGTATAATTTTTTTAACGTTGCCTATGGAAATTTGTAAAAGTTTGTCGCCATTCCACGAGCGGGCGCAATTTTGAAGCGTGACATGTTTGGTATCAATTTACTTGGCGTAACATTATCTTTCACAATATAAAAAAAAATTGGTCTAACTTTACTGTTGTGTTATTTTTTAATTCAAAAAAGTGTATTTTTTCCAAAAAAAAGTGCGCTTGTAAGACCGCTGCGCAATTACGGTGTGACAGAAAGTATTGCAATGACCGCCATTTTATTCTCTAGGGTGTTAGAAAAAAATGTATAATGTTTGGGGGTTCTAAGTAATTTTCTAGCAAAAAAAAAACAGTTTTTAACTTAGTTTCCTTTCACACTGGGGCGGTTTGCAGGCGCTATTGCGCTAATAATAGCACCTGCAAACCAACCCGAAAGTGCCGCTGCTGTGTATCCAGTGACTGGAGCGATGCGCTGGCAGGACGGTAAAAAAAGTCCTGCCAGCAGCATCTTCGGAGCGGTGAAGGAGCAGAGTATATACAGCTCCTTTACTGCTCCTGCCCATTGAAATCAATGGGACGGCGCGGCTATACCGCCGGCAAAGCGCCTCTGCAGAGGTGATTTGCGGTGGTTTTAATTCTTTCTCGGCCCCTAGCAGGGGGGTAAAACCGCCCCACTAGCGGCTGCATACCGACGGTAAAGCGCCGCTTACAATAGCGGCGCTTTAACGCCGACAATGCCCCCGCCGCAGTGTGAAAGGAGCCATAGTGTAACAGTGTAAACAACAAATCTCAAAAAGAGGCTTAGGGCTGCTGAGGCACTTCCCTTTGCAGGTGCTAAAGTGCTAAAAATAGCGCCTGCAAAGCGCCCCGAGGGCTTTCACACTGGAGCGGTGCGCTTGCAGGACGTTCAAAAAAGTCCTGCAAGCTGCATGTTTGGAGCGCTGTAGGAGCAGTGTATTTACCGCTCCTAAAACACCCCTTTCCATTGAAAACAATGGGGCAGCGCTGCAAAGCCGCCGGCAAAGCGGCGCTTTGCGGGCAGTTTTAACCCTTTTACCACTAGTATTCCTTTATATCGGCTTTTAAAATTTACAAACGCAGCAATTTAGAAATTGGATGAAAGGTTTAGCGCTGGGAAACACTTTTTGAGAGATAAAAAGTGCATTTTATATACAACTATATAGATCAGATCAAAATGAGGGACAAATGAGGAGGAATGAAGGACAGAGGGACATTGCTCCAAATCAGGGACAGTTGGGATCTATGCCTACTATATCCAAATGATAAAAATAGAAAAGTTTGGGTTTAACATACACATGAATAGTAGTACTATGAAGGTGAGCATTGTTCACAAACAATTCTGAAGGACTTTGTGCTCCAGGAAGAGTATCCATGTCTGGTGTATGGATTGTGAAGTGGAATCTAATGATAAATGACGTGTATTGCTGAGGAATGAGATAAAAACTCCTTTTATTTATTTCACAATATGTGCTGTTTCCATGGAGACACTCTGCTCTATAGGAGAAGTACACACAAGTACCACAGCGGCCTCTGCTGTTGACTAGCGACACTGACAACATCACCAACAGAGCACTGTAACGACCTGATTGGAGAGCGGGAGATCGCTGGGCGTGACGTTCCGCGCTCTCATTGGCTCTGCCGCTGCGTCTCTGTTGGTGTCGCTCAAGAATGACGTCAGACGAGGAGGTTGCCATGGCAACGTGACGCTGCGGCCTTGTCATGGCTCTCGCTCGGGTTCTCCTGGTCGTTGTCGCCTTGTGGGGTCAGGCCGGGACGGTGAGGGGAGCCTCGAGCGGTGAGTGGTGCCTTAGAGCTGCAGGGGTCTCCTCTGTAACACTAAACCTATTACAGATAGAAATAAAGCTGACCTGTCACCTACACATAGTGACACAAAAATGAAGCTCTGTGACAACGGACATCCCTGTGTAGGAGGAGCCTCACCACTTTCCAGTGATCTGATCACTAAGTGGTCCCCCCTGTGCTGTAGAAAAGGATGGGGGGTGATGTGGAAAGACATGGGGGAGGGGGGTGGGGGTTGGGGTTAGGGTTTCCACCTGTCCAGGATTCACCCAGGAAGTTTGGGGTTTGAATCACGTGTCCGGACTTCAGTCCACTTGAAACCCGGACACATTACTCAGACCAGGCTGTGGCTTCCCAAGTAACCGAGATAGTCATACACAAATCTGTTGCTGTAGCGAGTGGCTGTTTGGGTGCAGGTTTTGGCATCACTGAAGGGTGGGGTGATGATGTCAGCAAGAGCAATTTGGCCACACCCACTGGCGCGCTCTGTGCGCTACATTACTACTCTCCTTGGGGCACCCAAATGTGTCCCAGGTCTTTTATAACCCTATAGTGTTTACTGCAAAAATAAATAAGAAATTTCCCTGTGCCGCAAAAATGTTCAGGTTTAGCTTGAAGAAAAGGTGGCAACCCTAGTTGGGGGTGCTGTGGAAAGACATAGCGGGGAAACTGTGGAAAGGCATAATGGGGGGCTATTGAAAGGAATGGCGGGGGGGGTTGCTGTGAAAAGGCATAATGGGGGGTGCTGTGATAAGACATAGTGGGGGAGATGGGGGGGTGTGGAAAGGAATGGTAGGGGGGGTTTCTGTGGAAAGGTATAGTGGGGGAGATGGGGGGCTGTGGAAAATAATGGGGGGGGGAGTTGCTGTGGAAAGGCATAATGGGGGTGCTGTGGAAAGGCATGGTGTGGGGGGGGGGGTGCTGTGTAAAGACATAGTGGGGAGGCTGTGGAAAGGCATAATGGGGGGATGGGAGTGCTGTGGAAAGGCATGGTGGGGGGCTGTGGAAAGGGTAATGGGGGGTGCTGTGGAAAGACATAGTGGGGGAGATGGAGGGCTGTGGAAAGGAATGGTGGGGGGTTGGGGGTGCCATGGAATGGCATGGTGGGGGGGGAGCTGTGGAAAGGCATAATGGGGGGTGGGGGTGCTGTGGAAAGACGTAGTGGGGAGGATGGGGGGGCTGTGGAAAGGAATGGTGAGGGGTTTGGGGGTGTTGTGGAAAGACATAGTGGGGGAGATGGGGGGGCTGTGGAAAGGAATGGTTGGGGGGGTTGCTGTGGAAAGGGATGGTGGGGGGGCTGTGGAAAGACATGGTGGGGGGATGGGGGTGCAGTGGTTTACAGGGGACATTTTGCAGGCAAAGGGTTGGCTGGAGGCACTATGGTGGTGTGGAGGAAGCTGGATTCCAGGATAAGCAGTTATTGTCTATATACATTCATCATGTGTCTTCTTGAATCTTGATGAGATTTATGTATTTCTTCCAGATCTGTGCTGCAATCCAATGTGAGACTTCCTGTAATAAAGACCGCTCACTGCGGCTCTCTCTCCTTGTGCAGGGGGACTGATCTTGTCTCCGCCCTCTCCTGTAGGTCTCTGTAGGCAGCCTGTTGTGGGTGGAGCTCACTGGGCCCCTCCCACAGCTCCACTCATGCACAGGCTATGTAAAGCCCAGTGTTGATGTCACTGATATGTTTACAAGTTAATATCTGGGTTTGCAAAGGCATTTAATGCACACAAAGTGGATTTTTGTCCTTTGTAGCTACTGAGGAATATATTTAAAGTAGAATTCCACCCTAAATCTAACTGGTCCTACAAATATCCCCCTCCCCCATCCTAACACCTATACTGACTAACCTGTGTAAGAAAGCTGTACATTTACTTACCTGTTTTCCGGCCACTCCCGTCCAGTCCCATGATCGAGCACTAGAACAAATAAAATGAAACTACGGTGCTACAGAAATGCTAGTGAATGACAGATAGGGTCAGGTATGTGAGGAAACAACAAGTAGATGCAGATGGTGGCAGCTCCTGAGTAAGGATGAGCTCCGGCGTATTCGCACACTCCACGTGCAGAGCCCGCCAGGAAGTCGGCATGGCGGTAATCACAGGCAGTGAGACATTTCTCAATCTCTGCAGCCGCACATCGGGAAAATGTCTCACTTCCTGTGATTAGCGCAGCGCAGTGCCGACTTCCTGGCGGGCTCTGCATGTGGAGTGTGCGAATACGCCGGAGCTCATCCTTACTCCTGAGTACCTAATACACATGTAGATAAGCAAAGAGAGAGGAGAGGACGCCTTCATCTGAAATGATATCATTGGGAATAAAGCGATAAGTAAAGCACTCATTTGGTGAAGATTAAAGACTTGTCATCTGTGGAGTTGTAGGTATCACTCATTTTAAGACTAGTTAGGTTTAATCTGGAATTGTTCTTTACATTAAAGTTTTTGTACTCAGAGTTCAGCTCCCAAAACAGTTGCATTCAAGGCATTCCATGAGTGATAACTGTCACAGTTTCTTGTGCTCTCAGCTAAACTGTCAAGCCAATGACTGGCTGGTGTCATAACTGATCACTTGTGCAGCATTGTGGCAACTGCAGATCAAACAGAGGCCAAGATGGCCGCTTCCTCAGCTGTAAAGGATGGGAGGGTTTAGTTCCGCTTTGATCTCAGCTTGGAAACAGTGAAGACATTTTGTGCAGCCTGGACTTGCGATCCAAAGATTGATCTGTAGACACGGTTCCTTGCAGCCAGTATGTGGTTGTAATTGGCACTGTTCTCTGTAGACGCCTTTCACACTGAGGCAGTTTTCAGGCGTTTTACCGCTAGAAATAGTGCCTGTAAAGCTGCCTCCCAGCCACCGGAGTATGAAAACCCGAGTGCTTTCACACTGGGGCGGTGCGCTTGCGGGGCGTTAGAAAAAATCCTGCAAGCAGCATCTTTGGGGCGGTTTGGGAGCGCTGTATAAACCGCTCCCAAAACACCCCTGCCCATTAAAATGAAGGCATCTTGGGAGCGGTTAGGAGAAGGGGCTAAAAACAGGCGTTTTTAACCCCTTCTTTGGGGTTAAAAGTGCCCCGCTAGCGACCGAAAAGCGCCGCTCAAACAGCGGTAAAGCGCCGTTAAAAGGAGAGGTGCTTTACCGCTAACTCACAGGCGGACCCAGTGTGAAAGGGGTCTTAGGATTTAAAGAATGCGGGCAGAAAGTCCTGCAAGCAAGATCCTACTTTATATTCTGAAAGACCAGAATGTGTTCTGAGTCCATTTCTGTCCGGTAATCAGACGTTTCTTTCTCTGCACAGGTGTGACAATCTGCTCCTGTGATCTTTCACCCGGGAACTGTGACCTGAACTGCTGCTGTGACCCCGACTGCTCCCTAAGTGATCCCACCAGTGTCTTCTCTTCCTGTCTCCCCGGCAGTACCAAGTAAGGCCCTTGTTTTCTATCTCCCACATACACTGGAACTAAGTGATCATTATTTGGGTTCTAGGGAGACATTTTTATTCCAATTAAGATTTTATTCCTTTATGTGCTCAGCTCCTTCTATGTATGTGATTTTTTTTTTATTACTTCCTCTGTGATCTCTGTTTAGGGCGGAGAGTTTGGTGTGTCTGTACAGTTGGCTGATATTTCGCAACAACACCCCTTATACCACCACCCTGGTCGGCTCGCCCCCCACTCAACTCTTCTGCGTCCTCTCTGCTGATGGTAAGTGTCTCACAGCTCCTTCTGGTTGTTAGAGGTTGTCAGTCTGGGGGAGGAAGGGTTCCGCGTTGTGTGTGGCAAGCTTCTATAAGCTTCAGAGACAACATGTGACATCACACCGGAAGCCTCCTCACCACCGTGGAAAAAGTGGGAACTTACCAAAAAGTTGTGACCCCCTTAAATCAGAGTGGTCGAATAGCGCTTGTAATTATATCATGCCTCAACATCAAACAACCATAGTCCCATCCTGTCTGATGTAAGCATAGAAAAATGAGATACAAAGAGCTAAAAGCCCAATAGTTTAAAACCGCTTAAAAAGTTCATTGTATGAAGATTAAAAACACAAATATATGAAGTAACAGTTGTGTATAGAAAATCTTGTTCCCGGAGGAACTAATACACACTTCCGGTTTGATGTACTTCTGATTAGCGTGGTGATGTCCCATTGTATCGATCCGCCCTACGTATTTCGTCACAACTGACATTATCGTCAGTTGTTTTTTTTACCACAAGGATACATTGTCTTCATTATTTCACTAGGTGTATTTTATTGCAGAAGAGACATTCCATGTCTCTTCTGCAATAAATAGCCTGCCTGCTTGTAAAATTTTTATAAATGCCTTCAGTTCTGCTTTAAGTGACATTATCACTCTCATGAAAAAAAAACCCATCAAATGCCCTTGCGCCGAAAACAATAGAAATTGGCTTATACCCCTAGCATCCAGCCAGGTATTAGCTTCCACTCTCTACCTCCTCTACAAAAATGTCAGTTGAATTGTGATAGGTCAGTATGGGACATAATGGTCTGTCTATATTCTGTGTCTTTGCAGCCTCCTTGAACTACTTTGTCACCCCTCAGACAGTGAACGCATCAAACTTCCAGTCTATCAGTGAGCCATACAAAGGCCCATCCTTCTCTGCTGCCTCACAAAGTGTCCCTGTCTTCTCCAGCTTCTACAAGGTGAGAGGGATTAGCTGACAGCTGATGTAGCAGCGCTTGTGTCTATAAACAAATTTCTGACATGTCTTTCTTCTCTCCAGGCTGGCGATCCTGTCCTCACAGTGTCTGCTTCCAATGCTCTAAACGTGCTGAGACAGCCGGCCCCTGTGGGGGCCCAAAATCTATGTTCAGACAACAGTCCTGCAAGTAAGAGTTGCCCTGTAACTATATGAGAATACTGATGTGTCTACCTATATGTAATCCCGTAGTACCATTATTAGTGACCACTTTATAGTTATCCAGTGTTATCCATCTCCAGGAAACATAAAAATGATTCCTTGCAGTTGGGGCTGCGCACACACAGCATGGCTTAGTTGCTCATTTAGTCTGGGGGTGAGGAACAGCACTTTAACTTGGTTGGTCCTCCGCTCCTCAGCAGATGGCGCTTCCCCACGCTCTGGTGGTGGACTGTCCCTTGAGGTCATCCTGTCCAGTGCAGGGCCTGCATTAGTCTTGATAACATCAGGACTTTGAACTGCTGGAGCATGGGGAGAAGAGGCTCCAGGGCTGGTGTAGTAGTGCAGAGGAGCTGAGGATCTGGTAAGTAGATCTCTTTTAAGTCCCTTAGACATAGATAAGCAATTAGCCCTTGCAGTGTGGGCTTTAAGAATACATATTTTACTGTGTATAGCATTAACTATGCTAAGGCAGAATTCACAGAGACTTGTCAGTTCTTACAAATTCAGTACAAGGCCTTAAATACTTAGGTATGTACATTATTATAAATACAGTATAGCACTGCCATCTTGAATTTGGGAGCCGGCCGTGATTTCCGGCTCTTTCACAGCCAGCTGCCTAGTGTGCATGCGCAAGATCATCAAGATCATGCAATCCTGTCAGACTGATTTCATAGCCTCCTGGGACGTATGATGTGTCCTAGGAGGTTGCAGACTGGGCAAGCTGGCAAAATTTGAGAAAAAGGTATTAATTTGAGAAAAAAAAAACAAATGTGTTAGAGCAATGTTACTCAACTCCAGTCCTCAAGTACCCCCAACAGGTCATGTTTTCAGACTCTCCATTATTTTGTACAGGTGATTTGATCAGTTTCACTGCCTTAGTAATTACCACAACCGGTTCACCCGAGGGAAATCCTGAAAACATGACCTGTTGAGGGTTCTTGAGCACTGGAGTTACTCCAACTCCCCCCCCCCCAGCCTGACCGCCAACATTTCCCAGGGCTTACCCACGGCCATCCTACTGAATCCACACATCTCACCTGTACGCACTCAGCCCCCCCCCACACACACCTGTATATATGTCAGCCCCCCCACACACACCTGTATATATCAGCCCCCCTCACACCTGTATATATGTCAGCCCCCCCACACACACCTGTATATATCAGCCCCCCTCACACCTGTATATATGTCAGCCCCCCCACACACACCTGTATATATCAGCCCCCCTCACACCTGTATATATGTCAGCCCCCCCACACACACCTGTATATATGTCAGCCCCCCCCCCCCCCCACACACACACATACACCTGTATATATACCAGCCCCTTACATACACGAACCTGTAAACACACAATGCTCTGGACCCTCCCTGTACACAAACAGCACTCTCCCTTTCCCTCACAGCCCCTACTTGTAAAGAAGGTATAGTATTCCTACCTAGTCCCAGCCCGTTTTCACAAAGCTGACATGTTGCTGAGAAGCATAGTACAGATCACAAGAGGGGTGTACATGCACATGGTAGCCAGAGGTGGCAGTAAAGAGCTTGATGTCTGAGCTCAATGCCACAGAGAGCAGAATGAGCCAAGATCGATTCTGTACTGCACAGCACGGCTCCCCTTCACCCGTCCTGCCTTCTTCTGGCCCGGGCGGGCCCCTCGGGCTCCCGGGGCCCCTTACAGTTGTGATGGCTGTACCCCCCTGATAGCGGCCCTGCATTTGACTAACATAATACAAGCAGTTTATTTTCCAGGACTGTCTGCAGACACTTGTGTTTTATTTCACAGAATTCCTGCTGAGCAGCAGCACGGTATGCCTGCGGGTGTTCAGTAATCTGACTGACAGCTGTGAGACGGATCTCTCCCTGGACCCAGCCTACTATTACCAGGATATCGCAGTGCTCAAGGTAAACTTGCCATTGGTATTACAGACCTAATAGGTGGAAAAAGAACACTTATGCCCTGTACACACGGTCAGACTTTCCGACGGAATATGTGCGATCAGAGCTTGTTGTCAGAAATTCCGACCGTGTGTAGGCTCCATCGGACTTTTTCCATCAGAATTTCCGACACACAAAGTTTGAGAGCAGGCTATAAAATTTTCCAACAACAAAATCCGTTCGTGTAAACTCCGACCGTGTGTGGACAATTCCGACGCACAAAGTGCCACGCATGCTCAGAATAAATTAAGAGACAAAAGCTATTGGCTACTGCCCCGTTTATAGTTCCGACGTACGTGTTTTACATCACCGTGTTCGGAACGATCGGATTTTCCGACAACTTTGTGCGGCCGTGCGTATGCAAGACAAGTTTGAGCCAACATCCGTCGGAAAAAATCCATGGATTTTGTTGTCGGAATGTCCAATCAATGTCCGACCGTGTGTACAGGGCATTACAGCAGAAGAATTTCCTCTGACGATAGAATTCGGTAGAATTGTGAGCACAGATGGGGCATAATTGTGTCCAGATCCAGAAAGATTAAAACTTAGCCAATTTTTTAATGGCAGATAGTTTATTGTTTTTCTTCTATATCCTGCTTTCGTCCTTATCATTTTTAGTGATCTTACCAGGAAGATGTACAGACACATCCTTTCCTATGGTGACACCACTGCCTGACAGCTGTGGTGTTGTCACCCTTTCCAGTGTGCGGTTGAGTTAGAACACAAGCAGCTACAGTTAAACAATTTAATTGTAATTTTTTTTTGGACTTTTTTTTAGATGGTAAAATGGAACAACAATATTAACAATAAAGATATTAAGATATTTATATTTTTTTTAAAAAGAAAAAAAAACACACAAATGGCTGTGCCAATGCATAGTACACTGGCATGTTCTGCAGGAGAACTGTGATGTCCAGTCACTTCTGGAGTGTGCACAGATCCACAGGAAGTCCAGGGGATGTGCACAGGTGTGGAGAACAATGGAAGCAGGAAATGTATTTTTTAATTCCCCCCCCCAAAAAAAAAAAAAATGCAAACCAGTTTTAAGTTTTACAAACGATAAAAAACTGTGTATTATTTTGTGATAGTGAATTTCTATTTTAAAATCTCTACGAAGTGTTGTCTTGGAATATGTTGTTTCAGATGACGGATTTAGCTGAATTGTACAATAAAATGTATTTTTCTCTCTTCACTGAAGGTGCCGGCGGGTGTTTCCGGTCAGGGAGCCAGGACGGTAAGAGGAGGATGGATTGGACCCCGGATGTACAGTAAAATTGGAACAATTACATGTTAATCGTTTCCTTTTTATAGGTCCAAATAACCAGCCCTGTGACAGACAGGCCCATTCTACTGGGGGATCAGTGTAACAACGTTGTGTCCCAGGTATGATATTACTTCAGTCACATTACCAGCTTTATTCTTATATATATATATATATATATATATATAAAATATAATATATATAGATAAATATATATAGATATATATATAGATATAAATAGATATATAATATATATATATATATATTTATATTTATAATATATATATATATATATATATACACATTTTTTTCACATCATTTGCACATTAGCGCCACTATTCATTCTTATATTTATTAGAGGTTTGAATTCGGTTCACATGATATTACATCTGATCTCCGGACTTCCCTTCAGTCTTGCACTGTTGTAATCAGATTCCACTGCACACTGTGAGCTTCTCATAATGTACATTAGAAGCTGCAGCAAGACAGACAGAGCTCACCTTATTTCCTGGCTGAAAGACGTCCATCATCATCTAGCCCCAGCATGACGGTCCTTGGCCAGCCCCTTTCATTCATTGGATTTCAGTTTTTTCAGTCATAGAGGTTCAGAATCACATGTGGGTGTTACCTCTGCATGCTAATAAAGCCTGCCTAGGAATGCCCACTTCTCCAGACTGAAACGCTGCCCCTCAAGGCATTTTAAAACTGAACTAACCCCCCCTATACTTTTCATCCAAGGAAGCTGCTATCTTGGCCTCTGTTTGATCTGCAACTGCCATGATGCTGCACATGTGATCAGTTATGACTCCAGCCTTTTGATGCTTTCCCAATTTGGTTGAGAGCACAAGCAAACGTGACAGTTATCATTTCCGGCATGCTGGTAATGTAACTGTTTTTTGAAACTTTGAAATCAATGGGTTTAGTATCACTTTTATATTTGCATAACTCCCAAGAACTCCTCCCACTGCTTGTATCAGGGCTGAGGGCTCTTGAGAGGAGTACTGAGAAAGGGTGCTGTGATGTTTTCAGAAAGCTATGTACAGCACAATGCCAGCTACTCCCACCAGCCATGATCTGCACAGAGACACCGTAATCTCATCACTAAACCCTAAATAAGGTAATGTAATATAAAGGAAAAGGTTTTATTTAAATATCCCATTAGCATGTTGATAATTGGGGTTTGGGGAACCAAGGGAGGGAAAATATAAGCAGATTAAACTTCAGCTTTAATTGCTGTCTGTGACTCCATTGAAAATGGTTCTGCTTTTCTTTTTTCCCTGTGAGAAACTCGATAAGGGAAACAAAGGGTTAAGCCAGCCATACATGGATCAAAATTTGCCCGGTTCAGCAGGGATCCATGTATGGGCTAGATGTTTGTACACAATCTATCACTCAACTTGTGTACAGCCAACAACCAACCTGTAGGGTTTCTCCCGAATGATCAGGGCTATAACCAGCAACACTGATCGTATTCTGAGACCAGAAAATAGGGAGTGGCGCTGTGTTATGAAGGGGGAGTATCGGTATACAATTATTCTCCCTCAGGGGATTGAATCATCGCACTGGTGCACCCGTCACTTTAGAAAGGAGAATAATTGTATACCAATACTCCCCCTTCATAACACAGCGCCACTCCCTATTTTCTGGTCTCATTCTCTCAGGGTTTCACTTGGGTGTTCCCTACTCACCATGGTGTCCAGCACTGTCTTGTACAACCCGATATCTTCAGTGCTGTCTTCGGTTCTGCGTTGCCATCTTGGATTCAGGAGGCGGTCGTAACTTCCTGGTCAGTCACAGCTGGCTGCCCACTGTGCATGTGTGAGATGCATGGATTGGAGGAGACTATCCTGAAGCCTCCTGGGGTTTGTGATGTATCAAAGGAGGCTGCTGTCAGGAGGGGAGCTGATCCAGCAAATGTCATCCTCACCAAGGCAAGGTACAAGGAAGTGGCAGCAGGTACCTTATGAAAAAAGATCCTTGCTACCCAAAAAAGAAAACTTTCAAAATGTGTTAAAAAGAAGTGGGAGGGCCCAGAATATTCAATCTACAAAAAGAGAGTGAGGGTTGGCTTTAACTTTCTTCTTTGAGATGTAGAGGAGTGTAATGCGTACGCAGCCTTGGAGCCTTATTGCACTTATTTGCAGTCTAGTATTATCGTAATTTTACTGGTACTTTTGAAAAAAAAAAACCTTCTTAGGCCCCATACACATTATTAGATTTTCTGCAAATTTTTGTCTTAAGATTTACCAAAACCATATAATATGAGGTCAAACCTTAAGAGTTTAAATTTGTATGCAGTCAGGCAGGCCCTTGCACTACATGGTTTTGGTAAATCTGAAGACAAAAATCTGCAGAAAATCTAATAGTGTGTATGGGGTCTTACAATAAAAAAACAAACATCTTATTTTTTTCAGGTAACCTACACAGTGCTGTATAATGGAACTCAGGGCATCTCTAGTGTAAGTGTTGACTTTACACTCAGCAATGTGTCCATCACCAGTACCAGCATACAGCAGAATACCACCGTCCTTTATAAGGTATACACCTCATACTCTGTCTTATGTCACAGCCTGGGGCAAGTCTTTCCTATTGTACTGTAATGATTCTGATTCCCTGTGCTGAGTGTGATGTCACCTATCTTTGTTGATGATGTCATAATCCTACTTACAGTCCATCACTTCAGCCGCTGGCAGTTCTGTCCAGACTCGGAGTGGGAATCCCGGTTATCTCACTGGATACCCTGTGCTGAGCAACAATGGAAATGTATCCTAATTAAACGCTTCCCTTTATGGAACCGGACATAATATTTCTTTTATTTCAGTTATTTCATGTTCTAATGGGAGGGGTATTAGAGTGAAAATACCGTCCTTCCCAGAAAACAACTCCCCTCTACTTTTATCATTTATTTATTCATCTTGTTAAATTACATATTGCTGACAAAATCTTCAGCACTTTCCGTGGTATAGATTGCGGTCCTGCAGGGGCATTAAACCCATGCCTCCAGTGCTGCAAGGCATTCCCCATAAAATTACTTAACTTTTTTTTTTCACCTTCTTATAGGATATTGTGATTACAGTTGTATATGTTTCTGGAGATATGTGAACTAGGTTTAAAATAAGAAATTATCTCTCAAACGCTGAATAAATCTCCTCCCCATGCCCCTCTTCTTTGCCGGCATCTTTCAAAATCAGGCACATAGGCAGATACGCCGCTGGCCTCTGTCTATGTGCCCACCTGGCAGACCTTGGGACCTGGCAGAGACCAGCGGCGCATCTCCAGCAATCCGCTGTGTGTGTGTGCACAAGAGCCCCCATTTCTGGCAGCTGAACACTATAAAACCGCCCATAGATTAGTCTTTTTTTTTTTTTGACTACTCAAACAATTAGCCCATTCCCCCATCCACACATTCGAGGTGGATGGAGGAATACTCCCCGCTGTACCATTGTATTCTGACAGCCAAAGCACTTCCCTGCTGTCAGAATACACTGATCAGCGCTGCCAACTAGCCGGCAGAGCTGATTGAGTGGGGAAAATCTGACAGTCTGGTTGTACAGAAGTCAATCAGCAGATCGACTTCTGTACAACCAGCCTGCCCATACATGGATCGAAATTCAGCCAATCCCTGCTGAACTGGTCAAATTTGGTCCATGTATAACCGGCTTAATTGTCTGCGGTGCTTGAGCGCATGCACATAAATCCACCATGTGTCTGTTCTGCGCATGTGCTGCATCTTGCTGCATGTGTGCGCCTTTAGTCACTTACTGCCTCCTGGAATTGTTACATCACACCTGTGATAGACTCACCCAGGACAGAGGCTTTTGGAGTGGACTGAATGCTTGCAGCTCCCTCAAATGCCAGGGCCCATAATCGGTAGGCAAGAGGCTAGCATTCAGTGCCCTCCAAAAGCCTCTGTCCCGGGTGAGTCTATCACAACACATATCCCAGGAGGCAGTGGGGCCCAGCCTGCGCTGGAAAGCAGGAAGTGCTGCTTTGCAACACAAAAAACGATAAAAAGGTAAACATTTTTATTTTTTTACATTTCTGTAAGGGGGGGGGGGGGAGTTACTTTACTGAGTGAAGTTCCACTTTAGGATTTCCCTGCCCACATTGCTTCTCTTCTGAGGCTGCTGTGAGCTGTACTGTGTATGAATAGCAGTTAGGGAGCTTTCATTACTGTGGACATAGGTGATCTTGTTTCCCGAAGCCGCTGATTCATTTCTGTACTGCTGGGGGGAGAATGAAAGGGAGAAGCTGATTACTGCAAAGGAGAAAAAGTGGGAGCTCTCCTAAAACTGGAGCACACAGATTCTGGTGCAACTGCGCATAGTAACCAATCAGCTTCCAGGTTTTATTGCCAAAGCTTAATTGAACAGGCTGGAGCTAGAAGCTGATTGGTCACTAGATGGAGCTGACCATCATAGAAAATACACACTATATGGAGCTGACCATCATAGAAAATACACATGAAAAAATGAGTTGTGTGAATACCTCAAGTGCTCACACAGGTGTTGCAAACAATCCCCATAATGGGGGAGATTTACTAATACTGGTGCACACAGAATCTGGTGCAACTCCGCATAGTAACCAATCAGCTTCCAGGTTTTTTTGTCAAAGCTTAATTGAACAGGCTGAAGTTAGAAGCTGATTGGTTACCATGCACAGCTGTACTGGATTTTGTGTGCTCCAGTTTTAGCTAAACTCCCCCAAAGTGTCCTTCAGCCCTGCTTCACATTGATGCGATTTGACATGTCAAATCGCTTGTCAAAATGCCAAATCGGCGTCAAGCAATGGCAACGTCCGAATCGGTGTGACGCCACATTTGCGTCGCTGCACCGATTCCCAAAAGTAGTTTCTGTACCGCTTTTGGCGATTTGGGGGTGCAATTTACATTGACACCTGTGCAAAAACCCACACAGATGTCTCTGAAATCTCTCCTGAAGTCGGGACTGACATGCGGGAATTAAAACGTGCGAGTTCAGCTGAACTAGTGTGAACCTAGGCTCAAGTTCATTATTCTATATGGGGAGGGAGAAAATGCTATCTGGCACCCCCTTCTGGATCTCTGTTGTGTATATATCCTCCTTGACTCCCAGCAGCTGTTGTTACTCCGGTCTCTGGTTGGAGAGTCCTGCTCCTACAGTCCAGTCCAGTTTGGAATAAATGCAGTGAGCGGCTGCACAATCAGGTAATGTCTCAGCTTTATTACTCTGTCCTTCTTCGGAGGCTGGCAAAGTGGTGGGTGCATTTTCTGTGTGTGTCCTAATGATCTACCCCTCTTTTATTTAGTGGTACAGCCCAGGATTCTTGCAGTAGTTTCCAGGCTCGGGCATACCAAATTCTGCTGGGGGGGAACGCACCGGAGAGTCTGGCCATATATGGCAACATCACAGCTGCACAGAGCGGGTACTGGACCCAGATCATCTATCAGAACTGCAGCAGTCAGGTACTCTCTGGACTTTGGTTCGGTGCTTTGTGTCACCAGTTGTCAAAGGCATAATCCATCTTTTGCACAAAATTTGTAAATGCACCAACATAGATTTAATAAAAAAATAAATATCCACACCATGATTCAGGAAAGGTTTGGGGGGGTAAATGTGGGTTTTGGGTGTGATGTCTGCAACCATGTTTCATGTTACATCCTACATGTGGATAACATGAAACATGGTATTAAGATGGACTGAACCTTTTAAAGTGAGCTTGTCCTTCATTATAAATAACGTAAAAGTCCTTTCTTTGCCACATGATGTTTGCCTTTACCTTTATTAGCAAGAAGTGCCTCTCTCTGATCTGCTTTTTACTTAGTTACTGTAGTCTGTCTTCATTGACTTCATGGCTAAACCTTACCATCTGCTATTCCATTGTCCAATGAGACTGCTTCTCTGGCCAGTAAGTAGCTAAATGGGACTGAGAGTGCTGCAGGATCTTAGTGATAGTAAACACAGTTTTTGAACTTGTACCTACAGGTAAGCCTATAATAAGACTTACCTGTAGGTACAGTGAATTATCTCCTAAACTTGCTCTGTTTAGGACGTCTTTAGGTCCACTATTCTTGGTAAGAGTACATTTTTTCTCTCCCCCCACTGGAAGGTGAAGGCACTCCTGGGTGTTTATATCCACCATTGAACACGTTTACCTCTGATACCTTTGGGACTTATACTTTTATGTATATTTTTTATTTTTATTTTACATTTTTATTCACAACACTGTATTTTTGATCATATTCACGATTGCTTATGGGTTTGTTTTGTTTATACGCATATAATAGTGTGTTTACATTACTTGGTCACCATTATCACCATTTTTAGGCGACCTCATTTTATCTTTATACACTGGTTTGATCATATATAGGTTTATTTTATACAACACTTATGATATTGTGGTCCTCACCTCATTTGTATAATTTGAGGGTTGCGATTTTCATGCCATGCACTGTCGCATGATGTCCTGTGCATATTTTTGTGCTGTGATTCACACATAAGGTTTTGTTGTGATTCATGTTGTCATGCTCTTCACCATGAGAGTCTGACTTTTTTACTTATCTTTGACCAGATAGCCCTTCTGCTTTCTAGGGCTGTTAAGTTTATTCACTTTTAGCTACACTTTCTATTCACATGTCAGAATACAATAGCACAGTTTGGGAGGATTCCTCCATCCACCTCACTTGTGTGGATGGAGGAATCCATTCATTTTGTTTTCAATCAGCCTGCTGGCTGATCAAAGAAGACAAGTTGTCTTGTGAAATTCTCTTCCACAGGCGGTGGTCTCAGCAGGGAGCATCGATTAATTTCAAAAAACTATTAGATAAGCACCTAAACGACCACAACATACAGGGATATACAATGTAATACTGACACATAATCACACACATAGGTTGGACTTGATGGACTTGTGTCTTTTTTCAACCTCACCAACTGTGTAACTATGGCCAACTTTAGGCCCAGTTCACATTATTGGGATGTGACTTTGATGCGATTTTTAGTGCCATTATGTGGTACAACTTTGATGTGGCATTGCATAATCTATGGGGCCAAATTGCACTGGAAATTGCACTAAAGTAGTGCAGGAATCTTTTCCTTAATTGCACTGTTCTGAGTCGGATTGATTTTTACATTTCTTAAAGTGGTTGTAAACCCTGTTACACCACTTTTACCTACAGGTAAGCCTATAATAAGGCTTACCTGTAGGTACCGTGAATATCTCCTAAACTTGCACAGTTTAGGAGATATTCAGTATATGCGCTGCTGCCGACATCATCGGCGCATGTGCACTAAAGAAACGGGCCGCTGGGGCCGTTTCCTCAGTAGCCGTGCCGTGACCGGCCGAGAGGAAGGTCTCGGCCGTGTACTCGGAGTGCTGATGCTGATTCAGGGCATCAAACTAAGGTAAGTATTTCATAATGAGCTTGTATGCGATGCATACAAACTCATTATGCCTTTGTCTTGAAGGATTTTTATGTTTTTATTCTGAGGTTTTCAACCTCTTTAAAAGAGAGGAGGAGAAAAAAAAAAAAGTTGCTTTACTGAGTGAAGTTCCACTTTAAGATTTCTCTTGAAAATGTGTCATGCAATTCTGTGTGACTCACATTTTGCATCAGAAGTTGCACTAGTGTGAACCAGGCTCTAACAGTCTCAATGTTTTTGTTGAATTTAACAGCAAAATAGGTTAGTAAGGTGTTAATAATTCATCCATTTATTAAAGATAGCCAGCGCTTTTCAGGGGTTACCGAAACCCCTTCTTCAGATCAGACAGAACACAGTACTCTTATCAGAAGATGCACATAAAAGTCAGTTTGGCCAGTAAGGACAGGGAATACCAGCAAAGCTTCGCTATGAAATACTGAAATACCTTTGTGTCCCAATTCCGCCAACCTGCCCTGGCAGGAAAATCTCATTGCTGATATTTTTATTTTATGTTATTTTATGTTCTGAATATAGTACAGGCACTGAGGTTACTCAGATAAGAGGTAGAGGGAGATTTTATATCCCCTTTCTTCTGGTCCTAATAATGACTGCGATTTTCTGGTCACTCTTTCTCAGGGCACCTGCTCCTCTGGCTGCCTCATCCCCGTCCTTCTGAACATGCAGATCATGTGGGCACAAGTTGGGCTTCTCTCTAATCCTCAGGCACAGCTGCTGGGTGGCTACTTCCTCTACACATGCCAATCTGTCAAGGTGAGTCTGATGAACATATCGCTTGAAAGCTAACATGAGTCGGCGCTAAAAAAATGCCTGCAAAATTATCAGTAAACTCAGATGTAGGGTACTGAAATGTTATGCAAATTTAGACAGGTTATGTAAATGTCAAGCCAGTCCTGTCTGCTCCAGAGTATATTGTGAGGACAGGCAGTATTAGTAGGTTGGGGGTGGAGGTTGTTCTGGGGTAATTTTCTCTAAATATGCCAAGTGACATATTCCCTTTAAACTGTCCCTTTTGCTTTGAAGGATACGAAGACACCAGGAGCTTAATTAAAGTGTTTGTTAACCTAAAAAAGAAAAAAACAGATCATGTTCCCTTAAAGCATACAGCACAGTGCTTGTGCTGTGTAATTTGGCCCTCTGTATCACCTAAAAAAAACCTGGCCGATCCTGCCTGTCTATACCCCCCCCACCTCCCTGTAAACTGACCACAGTATATCATGGCTGCTGAGCCCTGGTACCGTGGTCAGTTTACATGCCTCTGTCATCCACAGTTCTGCTCTGTCCTTCTGTCCTCGTCCCCCCCCCCCGCCTGTCTGCTGGTGTCAGTACCCGCCCCGCCCCGCCCCGCCCCTCCCCTCCTGCTGCTCTCAAAACTACTATAAAATCCTCCCATCCCCTCTGTAATATAACTATATGTGTCCCTGTGCCTGTGTTATATAAAAAACCTGCTGATCTGCACCTATATCAGAGCATCTCCCTGCGCTCACGTGACTCCTCAGCTCTCTCTCCTCTCTTCCCCAGCTGATGTCAGTGGGAGTGCTCGGCCCCGCTTGCTGGAACTGTCAGCTGGGCAGAGGAGAGAGCTGAGGAGTCATATGGGCGTTGGGAGCTGCTCTGATATAGGTACAGATCAGTATATTTTTTTTATATAACACAGGCACAGGGACACATATTGTTATGTTACAGAGGGGATGGGAGGTTTTTATAGTAGTGTCTTATCAACCACTTTAATCAGTACTAAAACTACAATTCAGTTATATTCTAAACAAATTTGAGCTCTTTTAGATTTGGAGAGTTGTGTCATCTGTAAATTTTTGGAAGATTTGTGAAAAGGAAATCAAATCTCAGAACCTTGTACCATCTTCAGGGTAGCGGGGAGCCGCATTAGATAGTTGCTGTAGAATTTTTGAACATGGTGGTGGTTAGTTATTCAGAATATCACTACGCCCCTGAGACTGAGCCGTATCAGGAGAGTTCTGGAATTCTATCCAATAACACCAGTCATTACAGAGCCTACTATTGTTTGATGCATGATTTTCTATAAGCACATTTTGTATTGATTTTCTTGGTCAGTAAGCTTATGCATAGGGGGTGGAATGCAGGTTCATTCTGCATTTAATAGATGGCTCAGAAGGGATTCCTTACAGCATTTTGTGCAGATGAAAAGAAGCTGGATGTACTGGACTTTATACCAAGATACATTAGATCTGTTGGCTGTTGTGTCAATCCATTCCTGGTAATAAAAAAAAAACACCCTATAACAGATGCTCGCAATAAAGCACTACTATACCAAAAGGCACACAGATTGCAGCAAATTCTGAGACGAGAAGGCAACTGAATTTTACCTGCACACATGTGGTCACCCTCTGATGTCAAGGCTTATATTTAGAAATGTGTTACATTTCTGCTTTATGGTGGTTTGGTGATAATAGAAGTAGATGGCTATTGACAAATAATGCTGTGATTGGGGGGGGGGGGGGGGGGGAACAACAATAAAACAAATATGTTACATGGCAAAATAAGTGGTGAATTTCAAGCTGGAAAGTTCATAATGACCACATGTAGGCTATATAATGGATAGGCTCAGCTTGCTTCAATAAGACTTGGAGCAGCCAATCAGGAAATAGAAGGAATACCTGTAGCAATGCAAAGAAACACAAGAGGGCACTTCTAAGTGCAGTATGTAAGACCAGTCAAAATCAAAATAATCAGAAGCAAAAAAGCCGCTCACATGTAGTAGTATAAAAAGTGTATGTCATAAGCTCTGTTGCCATCATCCAGAAACCCAGGCAGTGCAAAGATAGGGAGCAGAAACCGCCAATAAGAGAGGATATACAAGCACTGAAGCTGATCTGACAGCATGGGAACTTGATGGTGCCACAGGCTGGTAAGCATGGCTACGCGTTTCAAGGCCTCTTTCACAAGCCCGAGGCTCACTCTCATCTTTCCACTGCTTTGGTTTCTGGACAGCAACAGAGTTTATGACATGCATTGTTTATTTTACTACATGTGAGTGGTTTATTTGCTTTTTATTAATAATTGATCTTACATACTGCACTTAGAAGCACCCTCTTGTGTCTTGTTGCATGGGGGGGGCTGCTACCAGACCTATATATTGGGAGAAAATTTAAACTATCACAGTGTTGTTTGACATTGAGGTCAATAACAATTTACTTCTATTGCAAACGATCCCCAAATACTCCACTCTAGGTTTCTTACCCCCCCCCCCCCCCCACTGCACCAACAGAGGGGTGCCAACTCCAAACAGTCTATGATCAGCTTGAGATTATGATCTTCAGAGTGTGAAATAAGTTTATTAATTTCACCAAGTACAAGATATATCCACCTGCTTCCCTATTACGCATTTTACTCCAAAAGTACTATACAGCAATCCTCAAAGTGCTGAATGGATTGAAATGCGTAAAAGGGGGGCAGGTGGATTTCTCTTGTACTGAGTAACATTAATAAACAAATTTTGGATGCAGACATTGAGCAGCTCCACTTCTGTTGTTTGCATAATTTACTTCTACTATTACGAAAGCATAGCTATGAGGAAAACCAGTTACCATATTATATATATTTTCTTTTGTTTTAAGCTCATTGGTTTGTAAGAAAAGTGCCATTTAAAAAAAAAAGAGAAACTTGGATTCGCCCCCCTTATTTTAAGTCTGATAAATGTTACTGACAGACGACTTGTGAAGTTTCTGTCCACTACTTCTTTTTTCTTCATGAATAGTACTTTATTATGAACACATCTTTGTTGACAAACTGCCAACACTTTTCTGCCTGCACAGTCTTAGCGCTATGATTAAGGTCACTTAGACTGAAACGCATTAGCAGTTGTTACTTAACATGCAAGGTGCGTTCATAATAAAGTATTATTGGAGGAGGCGCTGTTTGCCGATCATTGCCCTTGCCCCTTACAGCAATGGTGAGATGATGAAGTGTGAGGCGAGATAAGAGGGTGAGCGGTGTGTCTAAAATTTTATGTTTGTACATTGCGGCCGTGGAACGCCATTTTGGTTTTGGGAAACAGACTAGTAATTTTGTTTTTGGGATTTCAGATGTGTTTGTACAGCACCAATATTAAACTCACACCTCACGCCAGGATTGTGCTTTGTATTTGCTCTTTGACATTTATTCCTCTGTTTTGTTTTTTTTAGTGTCAGGACTTGACGGTTCTGCAGACTCAGGTCTCGTTCACTGATGTCACCAGACGTGGCCCCGCCCCTCGCGGCAGTCGCGGTATTACTGACCGGGATCCAGTGGATTTCTTCTTCCCATTTCAGACAAACAAAGCTGTGACAAATCCCAGGTCTGTCCTCCTGTATTTAGCACTATACTGCTGGATGATAATGCAGGTGGTAAGAAGTGTATGACCACCACAGTGATTCATACTGGAGCAAATATGACAGATTCTCTCATACACTGATCCTACCAGAGAGAGAGAAGGCCTGCAAGCAAGATAAATACTTGTATGAAAGCCCTTATGCAAGTGACCTGCTTCAGTGTAGGGGGGGGGGGGGGCAGCTTCTACGTTTCTCGCCAAAGGCATAAAAGGCAACTCCAGCTAAATTTGGATCAAAGACAGAAATTGACATCTATTGTGTACCTGAAAACCAGTGCTTACCTCGGATAATCACAAGAGTACCTTTTGTAATAGAGCTGCACGATTCTGGCTAAAATGAGAATCGTGATTTTTTTTGCTTAGAAGATAGATCACAATTCTCGCAGCGTAACATCGTCTTTCACATTAAAACAAAAAAAAAAATTGGGCTAACTTTACTGTTTCATATTTTTTTTATTCATTATTTATTTATTGAAGTGTGTTTTTTCCCAAAAAATTGCATTTGAAAGACCGCTGGGCAATTACAGTGTGACATAAAATATTGCAGCAATTGCCATTTTATTCCCTAGGGTCTCTGCTAAAATATATATATAATGTTTGGGGGTTCCACTAATTTTCTAGCAAAAAATATTGATTTTAACTTAAGAAAAAAGTGTCAGAAAAAGATTTAGGCTTTAAGTAGTTAAACTTCCTGCATTTACATGTTGTTTAAAAACTTGTCAGACTGCCTGGATTTTTTTTTTCACACAGAAGTTTATCCCTTTGATCTAAGAAGGAAGAGTTAGTTACAATGTTTCATGTTAAAAACTTGGCAGAATGCCTGGATGTTTTCTTTTGACAGCTGAGTGAGCAGATAAGTCTCTCCACTTGTTATATGAAAGAATCGGCAAACTCTGCAATAGAGATAATCAGGGGGGTTGAATTGAGATCACGATTTTTTAACGATTAATCGTGCAGCTCCACCTTGTAGTAGAGCTGCACGATTAATCGTTAAGAATCGAAATTGCAATCTTTTTCCCTTCCCGATCTTCAGAACAGCATGTCACGATCTTTCTAACAAGTGCAGAGAGTTCTCACAGCTGGAAAATAAAAAATCCAGGCAGCCTGCCAAGTTTTATTACAACATGGGAATATGTGTAGATGAGGGAAGTTTAACCATTTAAAGACCAAACGTTTTCTGACATTTGTTGCTTACGTAAAGTAAGTAAGTAAAAATCATTAGTTTCTGCTAGAAAATTACTTGGAGCACCCAAACATGATATATATTTTTTTTTAGCAGAGACCCTAGAGAATAAAATGGTGGTTGTTGTAATATTTTATGTCACACCGTATTTGCGCAACGGTTTTTCAAACGCAATTTTTTTTTGAAAAAATACACTTTAATTAATAAAAAAAAAAACAGTAAAGTTAGCCCAATTTTTTTTGTATAATGTGAAAGAAGATGAGAGAATCGCGAGAATCGTGATCTTTATTCTAAGCAAAAAAATCATGATTCTCATTTTAGCCAGAATCGAGCAGCTCTACTTTGTAGTGTACCACACATCAGAATATTTAGGGACCAGTCAGGCTGTGCTCTTAGATACGGTCACTTTATCCATGCAGGGCGCAGTAACAGTGTCTCCCCCATCCCCATATTTCTGCTTCTATTTATATTATTATACAGGATTTAATTAGCGCCAACAGTTTGCGCAGCGCTTTACAACAAGGTAGCTGCAAGCTCATTGGTCCTCTGTAGCCCTAGAATTTCTGGGTATGGGGGAGTATGGGAAATGTCCCCCTTTTGGCAGTGCTGAGATCTAAAAACCAATCACTGGGCCCGAGTACAATCACACAAGCAGGGGAGCAACAGCTCTGCTTCCTAGGTCACCAACACAGGCGATTTCAGCACCACCTTCAGGAGAATAAATGAACTGCAACAGAAAACAGCCCTATGGGGAAGGGAGGTCACGTAGATGAATTTTTCAAAGACTATGGGGTTGAATTACTAAAGGAAGACCCACTGTGCACTGGAAGTACAGTTGCTGTAGATCTGAGGGGGGGGGGGGGGGGGGACTGAAATGAGGAGAAGCTCTGCTGATTTTCTATAATCCAATTATGTGCAAGCAAAAATTCTGTTTTTTTTTTTTTTTTCCCCTTGCATATCCCCCTCAGATCTGCAGCGACTGCATTTGAAGTGCACAGTGGATTTTCCTTTAGAAAATAAATCCCCCATGTCACTTTGCCCTACATAGGTGACTGTGGGAGCTATTTACTAAAACCTGAAGAGTGCAAAATCTGGTGCAACTCTGTATAGAAACCAATCCGCTTCCAGTTTTATTGCCAAAGCTTAACTTGAACAAGCTGACATTAGAAGCTGATTGGCTAACGGTATGGTTGCCACCTCATCCCTTTAAACCCGAACACATATAAATTACACAGGTTCTGTGGCTGATTAAGGTGGTAATTAAACTCACTTGGTGCCTTATCTGCTTTTAATTAGCCTCAGAACCTTTGTAATCCAAAGGTGTTCGGGTTTAAAGGGATGAGGTGGCAACTCTAGCTACCGGGCACAGCTGCACCAGATTCTGAGTGCCCGAGTTTTAGTAAATCGCCCCCCGTGTCTCTTTCAGGACTCTTTCACACCATGTTGTAACGAGCAGTAGAATAAGCATTACTTGAAAACAGGTTTCTATACCCTCTGTTCAATACCATACATGTGAAGTTGTGTGCAAAAAAAAACTAAAAAAACTCAACAGACATGATGTAAACAAGCCCTATGCAGGGAGCCAAGTCGAATGGGGCTGTACATATGTCACAACGGTGGCATTTATAATAAGGGTGCAAAGTTTGATAGACATCACCACCTGTCAAACTCATCCACTTCAGTTGCGACACATGGTTGCAGCATTATAGGGTTAAATCAGACAGTGTGGAGGAGATAAAATCTCCTCTGAATCATTCAAAACACAGATATCTCTCTTCAGAGACCACAAGTGTGAAAGAAGCCTAAAGTCTGGTACACACGGTACGATTGTTGGCAGGGATTGTCTGTTGACAGACTGTTGGTCCTAATATCTTACTGTTAGTACGCTCCTTTTGACAATTGTCCAATTTTCGGCCAACAAATGTTGGATGACAGCCTAGTAAATTTTCGGCGGACAACAGTCTGTTGTCAGATTTTCGTATGGTCACACAAAAAGTTGAAAGTACAAACACGCATGCTCGGAATCAATGCTCACCAAACACGAAATTAGCCGAAGGGGCCCAAAGGGTGGTGCTCAAGAGCTGAAATTCCTCGTATGTCACTACGTTCGTGTTTGTTGGCCGACAGTTGTGTACAGTTAGTATGCAAGACAAGATCCTGGCACACGCCCTTTTGATAAAAATCAGACACTCAGTTGGCCAACAATCGTACCGTGTGTACGAGGCTTAACAGTCCTGACTTTGTGGTGTTGTGGAGAGCCTGTGCAATGGGGTGAGTTGCTTGCTTCAATAATAGTGCATTTGGGTGCCATTCAAAATTCTGCAGCAATGCTTTTTTTTTTTTGCAATGCTCATTTTAAAGCACATTACAACATAAGGATATGAAGGGGCACCTTTTCCCCACCCCCCACTGCAAATACAAGGGTTACCAGTGTTGGCAAGCTACCCATCAGTCAAACTGAGCCAATACCCTTTGAGCCTGTGACCTGGAAGCAGTTTACAGCTAGTACAGTCAGCACTCCAAATAGTAAGGAGTAGGACAAGAGATGAGCACAATTGCTGTTAGGATGCAATTGTCAACAGTATCCTTCATATAAGACCCTCCCAACCCTTTTGTATTGTCTCCCTTCAAATTGTAAAGTGCTGCACAAACTGTTGGTGCTATATAAATCCTGTATAATATTGTATGGGGGGTTTTAATACGAAGATACGAGTGGCTACACACTGAACAAGATTTGTTATAGAACTAGCCACATAGGATCAACTTTTTTTTCTTTTTTTTTTATGAATGTTTTCCAAATTATTTTGTATGAATAAATTATTTTTGTAACTTAAACTATCGCAGGTGTGATGTGTGTCAATCATATTGATTCTTTACTTCTGCACTCAAGTCACAGCTCACTTATTAACCACTTGCTTACCGGGCACTTCAACCCTCTCCTGCCCAGACCAATTTTCAGCTTTCAGCGCTGTTGCACTTTGAATGACAATTGCGCGGTCATACAACACTGTACCCATATGACATTATCATTTTTTTTCACACAAATGGAGTTTTCTTTTGTTGGTATTACATAACAGCTGGGGTTTTTATTTTTTGCTAAACAAACAAAAAAAGATGAAAAATTAAAAAAAAAAAAAAAATCATGTTTCCTAGTTTGTTATAAAATTTTGCAAACAGGTAATTTTTCTCCTTCATTGATATGCACTGATGAGGCGGCACTGATAAGGCAGCACTGATGGGGACAGATAAGATGGCACTGATGGGCAGCATGGTTGATGAGGCACTGATTGGTGACACTGATGGGTGGCACTGTGGGCACTGGTAGGTGGCACAGATGAACTGGCGGGAGCTCTCCTTGATTGGGACTGATGTCCCTCTGATAGCCGCCAGTGATCGGCTTTTCAGCACAAGGAGAAAAAATAGCCGATTACCGGCTCTGTTTACATCACATGATCAGCTGTCATTGGCTGACAGCTGATCAAGTGGTAAGGGGTCGGGATCGACCCCTTACTCCGATCTGTGATCAGCAGAGTCTTATAGACTCGCTGATCACAGAGCGTGCCGCGCACGCCCTGCTGGGAGCGCACAGGCCTCTCGGGCATGGGAGGACATCAATGGAAGTACTCCCAGCAAAGTAGGTCTGCGTTGTAGCCGTCATTCAGCTATAGCGAGGATCTGAAGCAGTTAAAGTAAAAAAAAAAAACTCATCTGCACACAAGTGTGTTTACCAACAACACAGTAAGGCTCGGTTCACACCTATGCAGTTTGCTTTTGATCCCTTTCTGCACTGTGGACATGGACCAGTCATCCGCCTGCTCAGTGGAGAGATTCCCTGCTGAGCTGGCAGACACCGCCAGTGTAAAAGTGGCCTTCCACTCTCTGGCAATAAAGTTGGATTAAAGTAGTGCAGGACCCTTTTGCGAAGTAACACTGACTTCAGTAGTGTCAGCTGGAAGGCTCCCATAGAGATACATGGCATTTCATGTCCTGGGACTTTGGGTCACGTAAGTGTGAAAGGAGATCTAAATCCCAAGAACAGAAAACATAACATTTTGCAGTTTACCAGACCTTGGATTTGGTGGCTACATTATTGTATATTATTTTATTTTTTTTATCCAGGCTTTTCTCCCTTTTTCCATTTTAACCTGGTGATCCTGCCAGTAACAATAGACTCCATTCACAACTGTGCGATTGGAATCACTGCGGTTCAGCCCACGATTCCAAATCACGGGACGCTCGTGCGATGCCATTACATCTTAGTGGCACCCCAATCACTACGCGTACTGCTTGTCGCTCAAAAAGGAGCAAGCGCTTATTTTGAGCGACAGCATCACACGTTGCAATTTCCAGAGAGGCAAGATCGTGGCGTGATTGGGGTGCCATTAAGTAGTAATGGCATCACACGAGTGGTCTGCGATTTGGCATCGCGGGCAGAATCACATTGATTTCAATCGCTCCAGGTGTGAACAGAGCTTTACTGTCTTAGGCCTCATGCAAACTGGGGCTCTTCTAAACACCTCCTGGCAGGCGGAAAGCAGCTGATAAAATGCTCCTAAGGCCCTTTTCACACTACTGCGACTTCAAAGTCACGCGATTTTGCGGCAATTTCACAGTGGCGATTTTGACACGATTTCAGGGAATGCCTGTGTAACTCGCATCAAAGTCAGACCAAAGTAGTGCAGGGACTACTTTGAAGTCGGCCCGACTTGAAGTCCTATTAATATGAATGGTTGTCATTGGAAATCATGGGGAACGACTTGTCATGCCACTTTGCAGTCCCAAGTAGCAGGATAGGTCGTACAAGTGTGAAAGGGGCCTAAGCCATGTTTTGTTTCCAGTGTGTTTAACCACTTGCCAACCAGCCGCCGTCATACGCCAATGACCGCCGGCCATGAGGGATTGTGAGCATGAGAGGCAGAACAGGGACGTGTGTGTCAACACACAAATCCCTGTTCTGTTCTGAGAGGAGATGCTGATTGTGAGTTCCTAATAGCTAGTATAGTCAGTCCCCTCCCCCTACAGTTAGAACACAGTCAGGGAACACAGTTAACCCCTTGATCACCCCCTAGTGTTAACCCCTTCACTTGGCTTGCTTTGGAAACCGCAGCTTGGAATTGCATGTTATTATTGAGCTTATGTTCTACCAAAACCCCCAGATCCTTCTCCACTATGGATTCCCCAAATTGTACTCCCCCTAGTATGTATGATGCATGCGTATTCTTAGCCCCCCAAGTGCATAACTTTTCATTTATCAACATTAAACCTCATCTGCCACATAGTCGCCCAATTAGACAGAGCATTGAGGTCGGCTTATAAATTGGAGACATCCTGTAAGGATGTTATTCCACGGCATAGTTTGGTGTCATCTGCAAAGACTGAAATGGTACTTTTATTCCCAGACCCAATATCATTTATAAAGCTATTAAAGAATAAGGGTCCCAGCACTGAACCTTGGGGTACACCACTGATAACCTTAGACCATTCAGAGTAATGCCGTGTACACACAGGCGGTCTTTTCGACGAACGGACTTGCCTATACACAATCACACCAAAGTCCAACGGATTTGTACGCGATGACCTACGACCGGACTAAAATAAAGAAGTTGATAGCCAGTAGCTGCCCTAGCATCGGTTTTAGTCCGTCGGACTAGCATTCAGACGAGCGGATTTTTCAACCCGGACTCGAGTCCGTCGGAAAGATTTGAAAAGTGTTCCAAATCTAAAGTCCGTCAGATTTTCAACCAAAAAAGTCCGCTGCAGGTCCGATGGAGCCCACACACAGTCGGATTGTCTGCCGGATTCGGTCCGTCAGACCAGTCCAGTCGAAAAGTCCGCTCGTGTGTATACGGCTTAAGAATCATTAACCATTAATTACTCTCTGAATTCTGTCTTTTAGCCAGTTTTTTTATCCATTTACAAACTGATGTTTCCAAGCCTGTAGACCAGGGATATGCAATTAGCAGACCTCCAGCTGTTGCAGAACTACAAGTCCCATGAGGCATAGCAAGACTCTGACAGCCACAAGCATGACACACAGAGGCATGATGGGACTTGTAGTTTTGCAACAGCTGGAGGTCCGCTAATTGCATATCCCTGCTGTAGACTTTACCTTACACATTAGCCGTGTGTGGGGAACTTTATCGACGCTTTTGCAAAATCCACGTATACTATGTCCACAGCCACCCCTCTGTCCAAGGTTTTGCTTACCTCCTCATAAAAAGAAATCAGATTCGTTAGACAACTTCTGTCTTTCATGAATCCATGCTGTCTGTTGCTTAAAATATTTTTTTTGCCAGCAAGAACTCGTCTATGTGGTCCTTTATTAAACTCTCCAATATCTTCCCAACTATAGAAGTTAAACTAACAGGTCTATAGTTACTTGGTAAAGACTTTGTTCCCTTTCTAAATATAGGCACCACATTGGCCCTACACCAATCCAGTGGTACTATTCCCGTCATTAATGAGTTCCTAAAAATTAGAAACAATGGCTTTGAAATGACAGAGCTCGATTCTTTTAGGATGCGTGGGTGTATGTCATCTGGTCCAGGTGCTTTAGCCACCTTTATTCTGTCTAAATATTTCGGGACCATATCACTATTGAGCCATTGTGGATCATTTGGGGCTGTGTAAATACCATCCCCATTATGGACTTGAGCTCCCCCATGCTATATCTAATAAATTTGCCTTCTCTTTGTCCCCAGTCACTCGCTCTAGATTATTTTGTAAAGGGCCTACATGCTCAGCCCTGACCTTTTTACTATTATTATATGTGAAGATTTTTTTTTTTAGGGTTTGTACTACTATCTTTTGCAATCTGCCGTTCATTTTGAATTTTTGCATCCTTGATTTCCCTTTTACATATTTGGTTATATTCTTTGTAACATTTAAAACGACAGTGTTACTTTATGTTTATATTTTTTAAAAGCTCTTTTCTTATTGTTTATAGCTTTTTTTTTTTTTTACTTTGGCCGTGACCCACATAGGTTTGATTTTTAGCCTTTTTAGTTATACTGCAGCAACATGGCTCGGCTGCGCGAATCACCATCATGTTACGTCGGTAATATAGACGGCCACTAGGGGACGAGCTCGCCTACAGAGCCAATGCGAGTGCCCGGTGGTCGTGATCACTGCCGGGGTCCCGTGATCGCTCGGGGAACACCGAGAGCTGGGATCTGTGTGTGTAAACACAGTTTCCGGTTGTCTGAGGGGAGAACAGACAGGTCGTCTGTTCATACAGAGTATGAACAGCGATCTATCATCTCCCCTGCACAGTCCCCTTCAGTTAGAACACACACACACACACTAGGACAAACTTAACCCCTTCACTGCCCCCTAGTGCCCCTTCAATGCCCCCTAGTGGTTAACCCCTTCACTGCCAGTGACATTTTTACAGCATTGATCGCTGTAAAAATGCATCAAAAATGTCCGATGTGTCCACCATAATGTCGTAGTCCCAATAAAAATCGCAGATCACCGCCATTAGTAGTAAAAAAAAAAAAAAAATAATAATAAAAAAAGCCATAAAACTATCCTCTATTTTGTAGACGCTATAACTTTTGCGCAAACCAATCAATATACGTTTATTGCGAATTTTTTTTTACCAAAAATATGTAAAAGAATACATATCGTCCTAAACGATATTATAGCAATACTGCGTTTTTTCAAAATTTGTTGTTTTTTTCTTGTTTATAGCGCAAAAAATAAAAACCGCAATAGAGATCAAATACCACCAAAAGAAAGCTCTATTTGTGGGGGAAAAAAAAGGACGTCAATTTTGTTTGGGTGCAACGTCGCACTACAGCGCAATTTTCAGTTAAAGCAACGCAGTGCTGAATCGCAAAAAGTGCTCTGGTCAGGAAGGGGGTAAAATCTTCCAGGGCTGAAGTAGTTAAACTTATTGCCCGTGGGAATATACTTTTCAGAGAGTTCACAAACAGTCTTTGAAGAATTTCCATTTCTGTTCTGTGCTCATTGATTCCAATATTCCCTTCCAGTGTAAGTCTTGGAGAGCAGCCCTCATCCTTGGACAAATTTGCTCTCTTAAAGTTAGGTGTTTTTATCTTTCCCGTATGTGTTTTTTGCTTACATCAAATGAAATCATGTTATGGTCACTGCTACCCAGATGTTCCTTTATATGAACATTAGTAATAAGCTCTGCATGGTTTGAGATTACCAGGTCCAACAGGGCATCATTCCCAGTTGGGGCTTCAATAAACTGGACCATAAAATTGTCCTGTAATAGGTTTCAATTTTTTTTTCCCTTTAACTGTTCCAGCAGTGCCATTACTTCAGTCACTTTCTGGGTACTTAAAATCCCCCACTATTATCACCGTCCCAGCCCTTGCCATCTGTGCAAGGAGCCGCATCTCCACCTCCTCATTAACATTGGATGGTCTATAACAAACTCCGATGATTAACTTTGACCTACACTCATCTATATGCAGTTCCACCCATACTGCTTCAAGCCTCATCACACTCTCCATCAATTAGGTCCTCATTCACACTCGCTTTTAACCACGTCCATACAGGGCATTTTCACCCCCTTCCTGCCCAGGCCAATTTTCAGCGCTGTCACACTTTGAATGAGAATTGTGAGGTCATGCGACATTGTACTCAAATTAATTTTGATCATTTTTTTTCCCCACAAATAGAGCTTTCTTTTGGTGGTATTTGATCGCCTCTGCGGTTTTTATTTTTTGCGCTATAAACAAAAAAAAAAAAAAAAAAAAGCTGCAATTTTGAAAAAAAAAAAAAACACAATATTTATAACTTTTTGCTATAATAAATATCCCTTTTTAAAAAAAACAAAAAAAAAAACACATTTTTTTCCTCAGTTTAGGCCAATATGTATTCTTCTACATATTTTTGGGGAAAAAAAAAAACAAAAAAAAACAAAAAAAAAAAAAAAAAAAAAACACCAATAAGCGTATATTGATTGGATTGTGCAAAAGTTATAACATCTACAAAATAGGGGATAGAATTATGGTATTTTTTTTTTTAACTGCGATATTGCGGCAGACACTTTTGACACTATTTTGGGACCAGTGACATTTATACAGCGATCAGTGCTATAAAAATGCACTGATTACTGTGTAAATGTGACTGGCAAAGGGAAGGGGTTAACACTAGGGGGCGATCAAAGGGTTAAAGCGGGGTTCCACTCAAATTTTTAACTTAATCTTACCCCCTTCAGTTAATTGCATAGATGTTCAAATGCCGCACGAAAAAATTTTTTATCGCCGTAATTACCTTTATATTGTACTTTATTGTGGCACTTCCTGTCTCTCCTCCCATGGGAGTAGGCGTGTTTATTGCCTTTCCCCGACGCCGCACTGTCTCCTGGGAGCTTAGTGTCAGGCTTCCCAAGATTCAGTGCGGAAACAATGATCATGTGTGTGAACAAGCTGTGTACGAAAACAGACAGAGGTGGAAATATTACACCCAAACTGAGTATTATTTTGGGATTAGCAAAGTGTCTCAATGACCTTAAAAAAAAAAAAAAAAAAAAAAAAAGAGGATTGGTAGCCGGACTCCCGCTTTAACTGTGTGTCCTAGGGAGGCGATTCTAACTGTAGGGGGAGGGAACTCACAAGGGGAGGAGACCGATCGGTGTTCCTCTGTAATGGAAACACACGGATCAGTCTCCTCTCACCTAACAGGACATGAATCTGTGTGTTTACACACAGATCCACGGTCCTGCTGTTCCCAAGCAATCACAGGTGCCCAGCAGACGCCACCGGGCACGCGCATCGCCCCCCCCCGTGATGTGGTGGGAGGGAGCGTGCGCTGCCGGTGGCGTGCACACGCTCTCCGCGATGCAGGGAATCCCAGGACGTCATATGACGCCCACCCGGGACGGACGAAGGGTTCCTGCGGGCATCATATGACAAAACAGCGGTAGGGAAGTGGTTAAAGGATAAGGAGTCCAAAAACTAATTGACCTTTTATACACAAAACACATATTACAAGCAAACAGATCACAAGTGAGGATGGTTACCTATAATAGCCATTCAAATCCCTTTGTGGCAACTTGTGTGCATGTTATCAGGCCAAAATCAGCAGGGTATGTAAACTTTTGATGTGGGTCATTTGGGTAGTTTATGGTGTGATTATGATTTTAACCGGTTCTCGACCGGCGCACGCCGATGTACGTCGGCAGAATGGCACGGCTGGGCAAATGGACTTACAGGTACGTCCATTTGAATTCCCCGCCCTGCCATTGCATGCGCGCCGGGTCGCACGGACTCGATCGCCGCGGGGATACCCGCGATCGCCTCACGGAGAGGACAAATGGGGAGATGCTGATGTAAACAGCATCTCCCCGTTCTGCCTAGTGACAGTGTCACTGGATCTCTGCTCCCTGTCATCGGAGCAGAGATCAGTCACATGTCACACACACACACACAGCCCATCCCCCTACAGTTAGAATCACTCCCCTAGGACACACTTAACCCCTCCCCGCTCCCTAGTGGTTAACCCCTTCACTGCCAATCGCACTGATCACTGTATAAAATGACAATGGTCCCAAAAATGTCCAACATAACGTCGCAGTCACAATAAAAAAATTGCTAATCACCGCCATGTAAAAAAAAAAAAAAAAAAAAAAAAAAAAAAAAAAAAAAAAACACACCATAAAGCTATCCCCTATTTAGTAAACGCTATAACTTTTGCGCAAACCAATCAATAAACGCTTATTGCAATTTTTTTTTTTACCAAAAATATGTAGAACACGATCGGCCTAAACTGAGGGAAAAATGTGTTTTTTTTTAAAAAATATTTTTGGGGATATTTACTGTAACAAAATGTAAAAAATGCGTTTTTTTTCAAAATGGTCGCTCTTTTGTTTATAGCGCAAAAATTAAAAAAAAATAAATAAATAAAAACCGCAGAGGCGATCAAATACCACCAAAAGAAAGCTCTATTTGTGGGGAGAAAAAATTACGTCAATTTTGTTTAGGAGCCACGTCACACGACCTCGCAATTGTCAGTTAAAGCGACGCAGTGCCGAAATCGCAAAAACGCTCTGGTCAGGAAGGGGGTAAAATCTTCCAGGGCTGAAGCGGTTAAACAGTTGTTTGATAATAAAATGGTTTCATTCATATTCTCTGAAAAATGGCCAAGAAATCATAAATTCTGCCCAGGTATGTAAACTTGAGCACAACTGTATACAATGTTGGAGAAGTACATTAATTCTTTAATCTGTAAGAAATATTGCCATTTTATAATTTCAATCTAGTGCAGAGAGAGTATGAGATGTTCATTTTTCACCCTTGTATTATACCATACACACCATTCTATTTTTCTGTATGTGTTATAACAACTCTTACAATAAAATTCACTTGTGAAAAGAAAAATTGTTAATTGTATAATTTGGTTTAACAAACTAGTTTGTTTTTAGGGCTTACATACTGTACACTTTAAATCAGAACTCCATGCAAAACATTTCAAGTACATGTGTTTAGCAAACAGTCTGTAAAGGACTCACATGTGCTTTGATCTGAAGAGCAATACCTGTTGTTTCAGAGATATTTGACAGGCGGTGAGCAGACGTATCACCTCCTGTGTACTTTCACCTATTGATTGCCAAACCAGCACATCACACCAAAGCAGTGCATGCAGTTGTGGAACACTTGCAGAGCAAATCAGATTTACCTAAATGGGTCAAGTTTGTTCAGCACTACACATGAGAGAGATGGGGTATAATTCCTGCTGCAGACATAGTGAGCGTGTGTCCACCCCCTGCATGCTGAATGAGCTCTAAGGAACACGTGGAATTTAGAACAAAAGTGCACTCATCCTTGTTGGGCCCCATCCACTAACCTAACAGATCTCCACCCTCCATAGGTTTACACCATCCCAGCTGTACCTGCACATTACAGCCTCCTTTAATCCTAAAAGCATGGGTCTCAGGGCTCAGAGAGCAGCCTAGAGAAGTCTAAGGGGCTGACAGGTACTGCCACGACAGTGAGATTGGTGGTGCTGGATATAAACAATACAACCACAGCCAGCTGATATTAGTGTGCATCTGTGGAGGGGGATGGTGGGGATATAAGGATGAGGGCACTTTAGTGTAAAGTGAAGTTACCCTTTAAAATGTTTGGCCAGTCATTTGACCCCTTACAAGTTTGGGAACTTTGGTTAGAGAGGAGAAGCACAGGTAAGGTGCTTACACAGGGCTGTTGGTTTCCTCTCAGTTGTCAAACAGCAGTTGGTGGGGCCACTTTTAACCACATCACAACTAAGGGCCCATGTACACTACAGCTTCTGACACTTGCATTTAGGCGCTTTTTGCCATGTTTTTTTGACAAAGTTCCTCAACTCCATAAAAGCTTGTCAATGTACACACATAGGCCTTTTACAAGCGTTTGGAAGTTGCTGCTGTGAGGAGGAGGTTCAACCTCCCTCTAAATGTGGAAGAATCACATTCAGGATAGGAACATTTTGACAGCCAGCATTTCCTTGCTGTCAACCTAGTCTGTGTGTACATGAGCCCTGAGGGCAGTGGTTCTCAACCCCTGTCCTCAGGGCCCACTAACAGGCCAGGTTTGAAAGATAACTGAAATACATCACAAGTTATAGCATATGCTGCTCAGTGATTGCAGTATTCTAGTCTGCATCTCCCCAAGGAAATACATAAAACCTGGCCTGTTAGTGGGACCAGAGTTGAGAACCACTGCCTTAGGGTTAAACGAAAGCCTAATACTCAAGCCTAAAGTTGCAACTTTAACATGTTAGTAAAACTGTAATTATTACCACAACAAATTTTGTGCATCCAGGTGGGATTATACCATGTTTTTTTTAGGGCAAATTAGGCTTTTATTTGGTGGTGAATGGTAATTTTTTTTTTTTTAAATAAACAAAGAACCCCCCCCCCCCAAAAAAAAAATATATATTTTTTTTTAAATTTAGCTGTATAGAATTCTTGCTACTACAATAACTTACCACCAAACAACCCAACATAAATTCTCCCGATGATTGCAGTGATACCACATGTGTATGTTGTTTGTGCCCATAGTACAGCCCAGAAACAATAGTGCACACTTTTTTTTTCCTACCTAAAACCACACTGATACTTAAAAAAAATCCCCTAATGTTCCGTATCCTAATTGTTGGAATGGGGCCCAGGACTCGGTCAGTGAGACCCCAGTCTTTTTTTTTTTTTTTTCCTAAAGCAAATAGCTGTTACATTCCCAGCATGCTAGGAACACTGTCACATTTGCTTGTGCCCTCAACCAAACCCTGAAATGGCTGGTGTCATAACCAATCACATGTCCAGCATCATAGTGCTCGCAATGGAAGCCAGATCAGTTTCAGGGCGGCCATGGTCCGGATTGCAGAAGGATCCTGTGAGTCTTTGGCTCAGTTTCAGGTGCCAATTTAGGCAAAAATTTGGACCCGATTCGCACCTGAATGCACCGGACCGCCCTGCTGTGAGTGTGAACCCACCTTTTACATGTCCAAGAATCAGCCCCCCCCCCCCCCCCAAACCACTACCCAAAAATAAAGACAAGAGTTCAGATTATTTATTTCTCTACATTCATTTCATTCACAATAAAAATCTCAAAAAGCCACAATTCAGCTTTTTAAGTGGGAAAACAAAAAGACACACATTTCCTCCCACCCTCAGTTGTTACCAGCAGGCCCGCATGGCGGATGACCGTTATGACCAGGGAGCTCTCAGTGGCAGTTACCGCTCCATTCTTTTGTAACAGGAGGCACCGTCAACCAACCGAGAGATAAAAAGGTTTGCCACTTCAAATTTAAAAGAAAAAAAAAAAAAAACCAATGCAGACATAAACCCCTTCACTGCATGTCTGCATTGCTGTGGTCCCTCGGCAAAGAAAAGGATTGATACCTCACACCTATGTAGCACTGGAAATTGTGCAGTAGGCATGTGTAAGGAGGTAGATGCCATACCTCAGAATAGGAAGAAGGATTGTGTTGTAATTTTGAAGTATGTTTAAGTCCTACACTAGTCCCAGTAGCGGGTGACAATGCCTGAGCCTGTGTGGAGAGGCAGTGCCGCCATCCACTTGGATAGGGGCCAACACCAAAGCTTACCCAGGGTGGGCTCCTGCAGCAAGAAGTTGGTGAGGGAGTGTGGGTGGGTTGGCCATCAGGAGCCACTTCCCTCAATGGGGTAGGGAATCGTGACAAGGGCAGAACCTACCTTCACTACCCTGTCCTTTGCAGTCAATCTAAACCAGGCTTTTTTTTTTAAACCGTCCATACATGATTCTTTACAAAGTTCACACTTTGCCAACTAAAAAAGGTTTTAAAAAAACAAAACACTTTAAAAAAAAAAAAAAGTCAGGAGGAGAAGCAGCAGTGAAGGTAGATCAGGTTTCCAGCATTTGTGACATGTTTGGCGATACAGAAAGGCCACAATCTGTGCAAGGCTCTGCAGCAGTAGTTAGATGTCTACAGTGGTTTCACCTTCAGGATAACAAAGCTCATCCTACAACCCAACCAAAAGAGACCAGATTAAATGTGAGAGCTTCTGTCCTTCATACCAGTGCATGGTTTAGGGAGCTTCTGGCCCAGAATAGACATATCTGGTGTTCAGACATCTCCCAGTACCCAGCTTGTTTTAGGTTACCAGCTGACCAAGTACTAGAGCATGCATGAAGACTACAAGAAGGGGAAATTAAAGTTCACATATTTTGAGCCTTTTTCACATTAGCAAAAGAGCTGCATTTTTTATAACCCTCCCCGGTTGCTACCACCTTTAGCTGCAGGGGTTGTACACATCCAGTGTTGTACCCTTATCGCTTTGCAGTGCCAGCACCCCAAAATGCAGGGCTCAAGGGGTTAAAGTGCAGCACCTCACTGCCTGCCTCTCTGAAGAACAATCCAAAATAATATTGCTCTTCAGAGACCAAAGCAAGTGTGAACAAGCCCATAAGTTGACCAATCATTCCAGTACCAGGACAGGGTCAGCCAGTGCCCAGGGAAAGGATCTGGAATTGTGCCCCTCCCCCTACCGTTAATACTTTCTTCAGAATGGGTGTACCACCCTGCGTCTATTCCTTGCACCTGGGGCAACTGCCCCTCCTGCCACTCCTCGTCCCAGCCCCGAGTCACACAGTGGCGGTGGTCACAGCCAAACCAACTCAAAGAATCCAGCTTATCCATGTCTGTGTAAACATATCATATTGCATCCCCCACACCAAGAGGCTTATGGTCTCGTGGGGTTATTTACTAAAACTGGAGAGTGCAAAATCTGGTGCAGCTCTGCACAGAAAGCTTCCGTTTTTTTTGGTCAAAGCTTTAATTGAACAAGCTTAAAATTAGAATCAGATTGTCTGCCATACACCAGATTTTGCACTCTAGTTTAAGTAAATCAACCCCAATAAGTTATTTATATATTTAAAAAATGACGGTCCAGGCAGTACGCTCCCAATAGGTTAAGTTATATGACCAGTGCCTGAAGTTTTTTACTGCGTACTTTAAGTGTCACAAAATCTTTATATTTTACTCTATTAGGTCACCTGAGCGGGACAAGATTTCAGCAAGCGGAGTTGCTTTGCCTTATTTTTTTTTTAAAGACAGAAAACAGTAGCAAGATCCCAGAGAAATAGACATCAGTGACAGGCTGAAGCTGTCATCTTTGACATTATAAAATGTCTTTGCATGGAGGGGCAATGACCAAAAGGGTTTACAAATAGGCCCTACAGCAGTTTATTGTAACAAATTCAGCAGGCTGCATAGTTTGGTATTCAGACCCTGAAGGAAAAAAAAAAGTTCACGATTAAAAAAAAAAAAAAATTAAACTTTTCATTACAGAAAATGTTTCAGCAACCACAGCACTGCTCTGACACCGGACCTAAACATGGCGGCTGTGTACTGCTCTTGCATTGTATCACATAGCCAAAGAGGGTTAAAAAAAAAAAAAAAAAAAAAAATTATAAGACCAGTGGTCAAGTAAACAGGCTCTCACAACGAGGATCCCAAGTCCCAGAATGCCCTGCAGCAAGAGCAATTGATAGTGACTGCACAGGATGCTACACCTATACCAGAAACAAATTTACAAAAAAAAAAAGAAAGCATTTCACATGATAGCTACACTGTATGCGCTGCGTTTCGTGTTGGAGAGGCTACAAAAGCATTGCTAACTGAGAAGGGGACTCATACCAGCTGCCACCCACAGACATAAGGGTTTTGTTATTAGATTTGCCATTATGCGCAGATTGATGCATAACCCTGAGAGCACACAGTCACTTTGCTGCTGTAAGGCACCACCGTGAGATTCTATCTGCACCTCAGTCAGCGGCTTAGGAGTTCAGACCCCCACGAATCTTCCCACATCAAAGGATTAAGGCAGAGAAGTGGCTCCTGTTACAGGGGCTCTTAGTCTCTTCCTCCTTCTGTCAGTGAGGTAATGTGAAGGTTCAGAGCCCCCTCAGCATCTTATAGGAGGGGGAGAAGGAGATGTCAGGAGTCCAAGTGGGAAGTCTGTGTCCATGTGTCAGGGGATTGGGGGAATAGATGGGAAGGGGATATTGGGGTCAATTTTTCTGCTTGTTCTTCGAGTTTCGAGGTGGAGTAACTGGGCGGGAATGGTTCACACCTCCATAGGCAAACAGTTTCTTGTCAGCAGGCTTTAGGATCTACAGGGAAAATAAAAAAAAAAAAAAAATTACAAAATGTAAATGGTATAAACTTATGTTACATAACCCACATTTTCCTTCCATAATGCTTTGTTTTGGCTATGCAGAATAACCCCTGCCTGTATAAAGCCTCCAAAAAGACATGCTGGTAGGTTGATTGGATCCTGTCTAAATTGGCTCTAGTATGTATAGGCTTGCACAAAAGCTTCTTGAGGGCAAGGACTAATGTCACTATATAAAGTAAATAACTTGAGAAAAGCTTGTTGGGATTTTTTAGAGGTGATCAATATAGACAATGGTAGACAGTGTGGATCCTTCATATTTAAAAACGTTAAAGCTTTGTGATTTCTTTGCACAAAATAAAAACCTAACAGTTTTCAGAAGATTAGTGGTCTCTCCCTGAAGAAGCCCCAATTGGGCGAACATACATACTATCTTTACATTGTGACTATACAGGACCAGGTTATTAGTGTATATGATTTTAACATGGAATATATTTTTAAATTGCAATTCAATAAAATGTGAATTTTAGGTTCATCAAGTTAACCATTATCTATAGTCAGCCACCTCTAAAGTCAACAAGCTATTCTCATTATCAAGGGATATGCTCTTTAAACTTCTAAGCAAAAACTAGCAAGTAAAACCCATGTCTCGTGCTGTATGACAGTGGCCTTGTCAAAAATCGCATGTGTTAAAGATGAATTCCAGGCAGGATATATTTTTACATACACTGATCCAGCTTGGATCTAGGTAACCATGTATATAACAGGAGATTCAGTGCTACTTCCTGTACACCAAAATATCGGCAGAGCCCACAGGCGCTTGATCCACAGTCCTTTGTAAGTAGTAAGCCATCAAGACGATGCCCACAGCTAGTTGCTGCTCTTCAAATTTTTTATTTATTTTTTTAAACTGGTTGTGCGGATTATCTTTTTGGGTAACCATGTATACACACACACCATACCTGGCTGATGCCCCTGGAAGCTGGAAATCACTGAACGCATTTGCTGCAGTGATCTCCACTTGTTTACAGAGCATCCAGCCTGATCCATTGTGAAAAAAAAAAAAAGGAGGTTCACACTGGTGTGAGGTTAGACATCGCATGCGATTCACACCACACGGCTGTGCAGATCACATGCAATGCGAATTCAGCCAGATTGTTTAGCTACATTCGCACTTTTTGGTCTGCACTGGAAGGCAATCCAATTCCTGCACCATTTGACAGTTCGCACTGCGATATGCAAACAGATCTGGGGATGTGAACTTTCTATTGACACCCGCAGCAGTTCACATAGGGCAGTGTGAACTGCCTGCAAGTTCTATATGATGTGGGAACGGGCACTGGTTCCCGCATCATGATGATAGTGTCAACCAGCACTGGGAGAATGCTGTGCATTATCTGAATGAACGCAAAAGTTTCTGTAACGCATTCTTATTTTGCAAAGAAAATCAGGTTGTTTACAATACAAGTGAAACAGTATACAAGTACAATACACAAATACTGGAAGTGTAAAAACCATTGGGGCAAATAGACGCAGGGTGGTACAACCATTACAGATGGTCAAAATGCATTACATAAAAACAGTAAGGCATGGTGGTAACAGACAAGCATGGTACGCTAGGCTTCAAGCTACATTAAAAAATATCAGCTGCAGAGATATGGGTAACAATACCCCCGATTCTACTTTTATATATATACACAGGGCTAAAGAAAAAAAATAAAAAAAATAAAAATAAATAAATAAATAGGGAAAACACACACACGTTAGGAGAAGTGGGTCAATAGGCGTTTATACCCAGCCGGTGGTGGGGCTAGTTCCCCTACTAAATAGCAGAAATAGACCATAGAAGGTTTGGGGGGGGGGGTTATAAATTAAAAAAAGTGCTCCTATGCCAGGAGCAGTGCCAACAGTTGAAAGGCACCACCATATAATGCCCTTAGAGCAGCTGCTTAAAACTAGTCTGTGTAGGGGGAACGCCAACTAGGTGGTCCTGAGCTTTTCATATGTACAATTGAGATGGTCAGATCTTCCGTCTGTCTGATGTCCTGAACTTCGTACAGCCATTGCACTACAGTTTTCTAACTAGACGAGGTGGAGGGTAGTGATGTCATGTGCTCTCACTCGTCTGATTGGTGCCTATGCCAAGCAGACAACCTCCTGTGTGCAGAATAGACCGGGGCAGCCACTAAGCCTGGGACATGGAAGCTAGTAGAGATCACTGGAATAGCGGTGTCCACATCAGTGATTCCCAAATTCCAGAGGGATCGGCCAAGGTGAACCAATGTAACCATGTAATCTACATGTGGAGACTGCACTGTCCTTATTTAGCAACACTCAAAATTACAAATTGCAATATAGTAAATTCTGCAACATCAAAAATTATGCAAGAAACAAAAATAGAAACATTAAAATTCAATTATGCAAGTATTTCAAATACCATGCATAAAATGAACAAAAATACAAGAACTCATCCAACTTAAAGTGTCCAATGCTCAGAAGTTTATATTAAAGTGTCGAGGGCATTTAAATGCATATAATGCATTAAAGAGTCTGGTGCATCCCAATTTGTAAGAAAAAATAAAAATAAACCCCACACGCAAAACAAAAAATAAGTTAAACGTGCAAACAAAATTCATCCAAAATCCTCCAATCCATGTATTCGCATTGTGACTTCCTTTACCTTAAACACCAACTACTGAACAGAGAATAGTTAGCATTTTATCATATCCAGACAATAAGGGGTTACATTAGTCCAATCAAATCTACATCCTCTTACCTCGAGATCAGATAAACAGGCACTGCATTGTGTAACAAAGAAAAAAAAAAGCTTTACACAATGCAGCACCTGTTTGTTCTCTATGATTGGTCTCTGCAGAGAGGATGTGGATTTGAGAAGGCGAGTGGACCGATTTAACCCCTTGCTGGATATGACATACTGTGGCACAAAATTAGAGTGTGCTGCCAACTATTCTCTGGTAAATAATTGGTGTTTAATATGTAGAGGGGGATCAGTGAATATATGGATTAGGAGGAGAGATTTTTGGAGCACCAGCACTTTTTGTTGGCACATTTGTTTTTTTCCCTGCTGCGTGGGGCACCATTTTACCAAGCGAACTGGAATGCATGGTACACTGATTATATGAATCTTAATGCACTGGAAACCAATAAAAGGAAAAGGTTTGCCTTCCATAACAGGTTACATTACACCTGTATTCAGAGTGTAACGCATCTCTCCAACCCCCGTTGACAGCGAGAGAGAGAGAGAGAGAGAGAGAGAGAGAGAGAGAGAGAGAGAGAGAGAGAGAGAGAGAGAGAGAGAGAGAGAGAGAGAGAGAGAGAGAGAGAGAGAGAGAGAGAGAGAGAGAGAGAGAGAGATTATTTTTTGCAAAAAGGTGAACTTCAATATATTACGTTATGAGCATTGGACACTATGGATGGAGTTGGATGAGTTTATGTACTTTTTTAATACATGGCATTTGAAATGGACATGTATTACATGAGGTTATGAGCACTGGACACCTTAAGACCTTAAGGAGTTGGATGAATGCTTTATTTAATTTTAAGCATAGTATTTTTGCTCTTTAAAAATACTTGCACTCTTTTTCGGTCTTGGTTGGAGACGTTATGAATAGATTTATATTTTTTGCAATTTATTATTTGCACCATTTACAATATTGCAGTTTATGATACAGGGATTGCTAATAAGGACAGCGCAGTCACCAGGTATAGTTTAAGTCTTGGAAACTTTTTTGCTTTTTTCTCTTCCTAGATATTTGTGGGTATATTTACATTATTCACATGGTGCAGACTATTAGTTTGTACCTAAAAAATATATACCATGCCTGAATTCATCTTTAACCGATGCTGCTAAATTTGGCCTGGGCATTGATGAACTCAAGGCAGGTAAGGGTTAATCAAGATGCCCCAGGTTTCTATCTAACAGAAAGCACCAGAGCCAAAGAGGATGACATAGGCAAAACACAGAATGTAAAGGAGGGGATAAAAAAAAAAAAAAAAACCCACACACCACACAAACAGCAGGACAGGTCCAAGCTAGTATAGGAAATGTCCTTTTAATACCCAGGAGATGTTTACATTGGACAAGCACACACGCTTGTGTAGACAGGCAAATGTGGCAAGCTTTGACAAGCACTTCTGCATTGCTACCGACTTCTATGGGGAGAAAAACAGTTTTGAAAAAGGCTGCAATTATCTGGCAAAGGACTGACCTGGAAGGAGCACATTAAGCTTTCATCCACACTCATCATGGAGCCGGCGTTGTCAAATTCCCCGCAGTAATTGGGTGCAGAGAATAGAGTCACCAGCTGTCGTTTTGCAAAGAACTCATAACCGTCTTCCACCACCTGTAGGGAGAGCAGTAGGGGGGTCAGTGAGAAGTAGAGGTGAAAACTAGAACCACTTCCAGCGAGATATTCATCTTCCAAAGTTTAAAACTAAAGTGCGATTGGCCACCATGAGCATCATTGCTATTCAGACAGCAGGATTTCCTCCATACCTGATGCGCTCGGCAAATAAGATCCAGGTCGTGTTTGTGAAGGAATTTTGCTACGACGTCAGCCCCAAAAGTGAAAGAGACGCCCCTGTCGTTTTCTCCCCAACCGAGCACATCCTTGTCTGGATCGGACCACAAGAGGTCACACAGGAGACCCTGGTCTGGTACGTCTGTGGGACGCAGTATCCTTCTGACTTGTTCCATAGACTGCAAGTCGGGGGAGAGGCCTGGAAGACACAAAATTTCAGATGGGTGACAAATGCAAAAATAAAAGTTCATACACTGAAGTCTGTACAACCTACAGCTAGCACTGCATACTATGACCTGGGGGGGGGGGGGGGGCATTGACAAAGACAGCAGGACTGTGCCCCATCCCCCACGTCATCAAATTTGATTGACAGCAGCAGGAGCCAATAGCTCCCACAGATCTGTCCAATGAGGAGGGAGACAGCAGCGGAAGCCGCTGCGCTTGTGCACATCACTGGATCAGATCTGGCTCAGGTAGGGAAAAGGGAATAGAATGCATTACAGGTGAAAAACCTTAAGGTTTTAGAACCACTAACTCCACTCCCAGTACATCCAGGAGGAGCAGCAGAAAAACGTGCGATGCATGTAAAAAGGCATCGCTAGGCACATTTAGCACTTGAGCGTTAACTCAAAATATTTTATTTATATAATATAAAATTCTGGCCAGTTAAATGAATTCATGCCCAATCGCTTGATTCGCCTGTGTTTACAAGCATTTTCTGCCAAAACACTGCTGCCAGGAGGAAAGGCATCTGGGAGAGACCACCAAACGCCCCTCGTGCACGAGGCCTAAGTGTTACTGCACTGCAACAGAGAAGAATCATCTCTCTGCCCTGCCAGACAGAGCTTCGCACTTCTCAGAACTGGATGTACATAAAACAAATCCTTTGACAAGTAAAAATTTACATGAATTTAGCTTGCGATTATGTGACGTTTTAGTGACTAGAGCTACATAGGCTTCTAAAATCTTGAACACTTGCAGGCCACAGACCGGATCAGTAAAATCATAAAGTACATCCGATACTCCATGCACGCGTCTGTGTGTAAGTAATGACATCAGATAGATATGGTAGAGTCACCAGTCAGTCATTTTCCTGTGTACAGGATGTAATGTTTGGACATGTACTAACCTGGATATTGTCACAGATTCAATCATGTGTGGAAATATTTCAGATGTACACCAGAGGCAATACATGAAGTTTATGGTAATGTCTGAGCAGGAGAGAGACTGCAGACATCCAAGAGCCTCAGGGTGAGAGGTGTCATTTCTTTACAGTAGGTCTAGCAATGTACAAGAAATAACAGGACTGGGAACACTACTCACATATTTTGGACTAATGCAACAATCTATGGAGGATACATACATCTCAAAAAAAATTTAAAACAAACGCTTCTCACTCAGCATATAGCATCAAGTCAATGGGATATTGATCTGGTCAGTTAAAGCGGAAGTAAACCCATCCATAAAACAGTTACCTTTCCGGCACGTGCCGGAAATGTAACACTCCCATTGGTTGTGCTCTCAACCAAACTGTCAAACCATCCAATGGCTGGTGTCATAACGGATCACATGTCCAGCATCATGGCAGTTGTAGATTAAACAGAGGCCAAAATGGCGGCTTCCTTGGCTGAAAACGATAGGAGGGTTTACTTACACTTTAAGTAGCAGAGGGGTTTGGTAATCAGTTTCAGCTTCTTTGGTGTTAAAGAAACAGGTGCACTAGATGGGCAACAAATGAGATGACCTCCAAAAAAGGTGGACTAGTAGGAAAAGAGGGGAAAGAAAAATCGCCAACACTCTCAGTAGGGTGGAGGTGGGGGAGGGTGCAGGAGCAGATCTTCATTGAAGTCTCAGAGCATAAATTCCATGATCCCACCATAGCATTAAGGCTCCCCAGATATCACTGAAGAGAATCAAGGTGGCAGACGTTTTACCATGCAGTAAACCGCCCGTTACTGCATATAGTGCGAGTTAACCCTAAAGCTTTTTAGATTTGTCCTTTCATGCCGCAGTGCTATCCTCACAATACTCTTGTGAATCATTGGGCAAGAGGTTTTACATTCCTAATCTATCAAGTTAAAAAAAAAAAAAAAAGTTAAATATTTAAATCCACTGGCTGGTAAACATCCTGGATACTCTCCCTCCCACACTAGTCAAAAAACTATTGTTTTTCACCTAAACAGCCTCAGAACTACATTCCATAAGCTACAGAACCGGCAACTCACCTCCATGACAGCAGAAGATCTTCTCATCTACAATAGCAGCAACAGGTAAGCAGTTAAAACAGTCAGTAAACGTCTTCCACAACTTGATGTTATACCGTCTTTTACCTAAATGCAGAGAAATAAAAACCTCAGTGGAATCACTCTGGCAGATTTAAAAAAAAAACAATAGCTAGCATGAACTGAGACGGAGCCAAATTAATTGATCTTCACATTTATAAAGAATCTGTAGCCAAAAGGTTACATATAAATTAAAATACAGCCAAATATAAGAAGGGAGATTGCAGCTCTGTATCCAGCAATACATTAAATGAATGTTTAAAATGCAAGCAGTGAAATTTTAATTGGCATCAGCCCTCTTGCCATCTACTGCACAGCAGAGCTCAGATTGGCATAGAAGCAGTGCAAGGAGCCCATCAGTTGTACAGCAGGGTTTGTGGGATTATGCATGTGTTACTTAGAGCTAAATTCCAGATAGAGCAATTTATACTAGTCCAGCTTGGACCAAAATATATGTGCCATACCCCTGGGATCCTTGTGGAAGCTGGAAATCAGTATATTAGGACACTGCTACTACAGGGATTGCCACTGCTGTCTGGGTTCCGTGCAGAGTAGTTACCATGATGCTAGGTGTACACAGGAGCTCGTTTGCGGAATACTTCGCCTTTTCTCTGATTGGACAGAGTGAAAATTGTGATGCCAATGCCCCGCAACCAGAGACTGCTTTGCATTCATTGAGAACACACAAAGTGTTCCCTGAATGGCACCTGTGCTGAGCCAACAAGCTCCTGTGTTCAGTAAGCAACGACAGATGCATGGGACCCAGAAGAGAAAGGAGATCACCGTAGTAGCTGTGGCCACTATAGTGGTTTCCAGCTTATAGGGATCCCACAGGGATGGTGTATGCATATTTAAAATAGTAAAACTACCATACCTGGAATTCGTTAACTTCTATTTACTTTTCAGATGGAAAAAAAAAAAAAAAAAAAAAAAAATCAAATCCATCAAATGACACCAAACACTTTACAGTAAAGATTTGAAGCCATTCCATAAGGAAAAAAAAAAAAGTTGGATGGGTGGCTAAACGCCACAGCGGTGAATGGTCCCTTGCCATCTTAAAGTCAAGAACAGGCCTATTGCCCCTGCTTTGGTCTTGATGACATCAGGACATTAAGACTACTAGAGTGTGGTGTTGCAAAAGCTGTGGGGGACCAAAGGATTGGGACAAAAAAAAAAAAAAAATAAGCCCCATTGGTTGGGGTTATCTACTTACATTCGTCATAGAATCCATAGATTCGGTTGATGCTGGCACACTCGTGATTCCCACGTAGCAAGAAAAAGTTTTCTGGGTATTTAATCTTGTATGCCAATAACAAGCAAATTGTTTCTAGAGACTGCTTGCCACGATCCACGTAGTCACCCAAGAACAGGTAGTTACTCTCTGGGGGAAATCCGCCATATTCAAACAATCTTAAAAGATCATAATACTGTCCGTGTACATCACCTGGGAAGGAGGAGGAGAACAAACATCAATTCCAATTCATACAAGTCTGAACACCACTCATCTTGCAATATAAGAATAGCACTTTAAAATGAAAGGGAGGAAGGCTTTGGCTACAATTTAAAAGTAGAACTATAGGCAAAACTTTTCCATTTTGGATAGAGTATAGGAGGGTTATAACCCCTGTCAGCGCCCCCCCCCCCCCCCCCTTTCGCCATCTGTGTCCAATTGCAGGGAGAGGGAGAGGAAATCCCTGAAAATTAAGGAAATACCTTGGGGACCCCCAGGTCACCAGAACTAGTATCCATATTGAAGAAGATTCCCCCCCCCCCCCCTCTTACTTTTCTGGGGAAAACACAAAATTCAGGGTTCTGTTTTACTTTCAATGATAATGGTAAACAGGACAAAGAGGGTGAACCTCCTTAACTTCAGCCCCGAAAGATTATACCTCCTGCCTGACCAGAGCACTTTACAATTTGGCACTGCGTCGCTTTAACTGACAACTGCGGTCATTCGACTCTGTACCCGAACAAAATTTGTGTCTTTACCCACAAATAGAGCTTTCCTTTGGTGGCATTTGATCACCACTTCTGTTTTTTTTTTTTTTTGTTTTTTTTAATAGAACAAAAAAAAAAAATAAACACCCCCACAAGAAATTCTCTTTTTTTTTTACACTTATCGCTATAATAAATAACCAAAAGTTGTTAAAAAACCAATACATGGTCAATATATATTAGGTCCCCTGCCGTGCAGTGGGCGCGTGCTGCCGGAGACATGCCCTTTGGTGCCCGAAAACAGGTAGGGCGTAACGGTACAGTATTTCACCCAGGACAGCCATTGTGCCACAGTATATCTGCATGACACGGTCAGCAAGTGGTTAATGGGGGCACAGACAGCAACAAAAAGTGTCAGGCATTACAATCCATCCGTTTCCAAAACAAAAAAAGACTTTGCCTTTAGTTCTACTTTAAAAATAACTTCCAAAATAAAAAATGTGAAAAACCCCCTATGCAGGTTAAGGTTAAACGTTAACCTTTTTTTCTGGCAGAAAACTCTTCTCATAAATGCAAAGCAGAAGGGTTATTTCCGAATGTTCATGGACACATACGATAACACTGAGCTCCTTTTTCATATGAAAAAAAAACTGACAGCTCAAGTCTGAGCTACTGTACTAACATTCTGATGTCAGTAGAGCAATTTCTTCTGTTCTATTGCGTTCTGACAGGGGGTCAGACGCTAAACATCCACCCACCCCCCGCCAGAAAACCCGGTCACCGCTCTCAGCCATTGGCTGGGAAAGCCAATCGGCAGACCTTTTTCGGTTAGCCTTCGACAGCTGCCATATACATGGGCCGAATGTCGCCCGATTTTTATTGAACCAGCTGATGCTGGCCAGCACTAGGCTTAAGGCAGGCCAAATAAATCCCAGCAACCTGTGTCAGTGACAAGTTTTAGGATCCCCTTTGTGGTCATTGAAATCAGTTATTGGCTACTAGCTCCTAAAACCTACAGCAATCTGACCACTCTTTAGGATAGGAGGCATCCATCTCACCCATGTTAAGATACACTTGGGTTGATTTAGTAAAACTGGAGAGTGCAAAATCTGGTGCAGCTTTGCAACCAATCAGCTTCCTGATTATTTTGGTCAAAGCTTGAGTTAGAAGTTGATTGGCTACGATGTACAGCTGCACTAAAATTTTGCCCTTGTGAGTTTCAGTAAAACAACCTCACAGTGTGTGGATTCAGGCCTGAGACACATCCAACAACGTTTCTCTTATTTCCACACAGCACCCAATCCAGCCCAGTCACCCATGGAAGAGAAGAAAATTCAAGTTAGACTTACCGGTAACTTGTTTTCCTTGAGTCTTTCAGGACAGCACTTGGGAGAGAGTGACTCCTCCCCTTGCCAACAGGAAACACCTCTTCCACCAAACTTTAAAAGGAGGCTCCTTTCCACATCTTGTCAGTAGTAGTAGAGAACCTCCGGCCCCAAACTGGAACACATAATCGAGATATGATTAGTCACAGTATATATATGTAAAAACAATAGGGCGGGATGCTGCTGTCCTGAAAGACTCAAGGAAAACAAGTTACCGGTAAGTCTAACTTGAATTTTCCCTTATCGTCTTTCAGGACAGCACTTGAGAGGATAAGAGAGACTTACCCCCCTAGGGAGGGACCACAGCCTGCAGAACCTTTCTGCCAAAAGCCTGATCACCTGCTGATAGGAGATCCAGTCTGTAATGACGGACAAACGTTAAGTAGCTTGACCACGTAGCCGCCTTACAAATCTGATCTGGGGTGGCACCAGCTCTTTCTGCCCATGTAGTGGCCTGGGCTCTTGTTGAATGAGCCCTAATTCCCAGCGGGGAAGATAAACCCATTTGAGAATAGGCTACAGAAATAGCTGTCTTAAGCCATCTAGCCAATGATGCTTTTGATGCTTGTTGGCCTTTCTTGTTTCCAGAAAAAAGAACAAATAATGAATCTGAAACTCTAAACCCTCCTGTTACTTCCAAATACTGTAATAGGATACGTCTTACGTCTAAATTGTGAAACTGCTCTTCCTTTGCACCCGAAGGGTTAGCAGAAAAGGTTGGTAGAGTAATCTCCTGAGACCTGTTACTAAAGCTTGCCACTTTTGGCAAAAACCCCGGATCTACTTTAAGGACAACTCTATCAGGAAAAACTGACAAAAAAGGCTCTTTTACTGATAGAGCGTGCAGTTCACTAATCCTTCTTGCTGAAGTAATTGCGACCAGAAAAATAGTCTTCAAAGTTAAATTCTTTAGAGATATGGCCTGTAAAGGCTCAAATGGTTCTTTTGCCAGAGCCTGCAGAACCACCGAGAGATCCCAATTTGGGAAATGCTTCACCTGGACCGGTCTAGACCTGGAAAGTGCTTTGAAAAATCTCATGATCAGAGTTTCTGAAGATAAGGATCTCTCCAGATAAACTCCCAAGGCGGCCACCTGCACCTTAAGGGTGCTGACCGCTAAATTCTTGTCTGCACCGCTTTGCAAGAACTCCAGCACTGAAACTAGATCTTTAACCTCTCTATGTTCAGAATGACAGAAAGAAACATAGACTTTCCATACTTTGGCGTAAATATCCCTGGTTACCTTTTTCCTACTGGAAAGCAACATCGTAGTTAAACGTTCAGAAAAGCCTTTGCTTCTCATTAACTGCTCCTCAGATACCAGGCAGTGAGTTTTAACCTGCCTACATCTGGATGATGCACTGGCCCCTGAGTCAACAGATCCTGACTGAGCGGAAGATGCCAACATGGTTTGATTGCCAACTGAAGAATCGTGGAAAACCAAGCCCACTTTGGCCAATATGGAGTAATCAAAATTATTGATACTCTCTCTTCCCGTATTTTCCTCAACACTAGAGGGATTAACCTGAATGGAGGAAAAGCATACCCTAGGTGAAAATCCCATGGATGTGCCAGAGCATCTATCCCCTGAGAGCAAATGTCTCTCTGAAGGGAGAAAAAATTCGGGAGCTGCGTGTTTTGTTTTGAAGCAAACAGATCTACCTGCGGAAGGCCCCAAACACTGGTGATTAATGCAAACACCTTCCTGTTCAGACTCCACTCTGATTCCTGAACTTTCTGTCGGCTCAGATAATCCGCTACTTCGTTCAATGTGCCTTTTAGATGGACTGCGGATAGAGATAGTAAGTGGTTTTCCGCCCACTCCAGAATCTCTACTGACAGTAAGTGAAGAGCCTTGCTTCTTGTGCCTCCCTGTTTGTTCAGGTAGGCTATGGCCGTGGCATTGTCCGACAAAATCTGGACATGGCAACCTATAAGGTTTTGAGAGAAGAAAACTAATGCTAGGGCAACTGCCTTCAGCTCTCTCCAATTTGAGGATTTTTGGGCCTCGAACTGGGACCATGTTCCCTGCGCTAAGGCCTGACCCATGTGGGCCCCCCATCCCTGCAAACTGGCGTCTGTTGTGACCACTTTCCCGGTCGGAAAAGACCACAGAAGACCTCTTTGCAGTACCACCTGACTTTTCCACCACCAAAGTGAACGTTTGACTCTGGTGGGAATCTTTATTTTTGTATCTAAACTCTCCGTCCTGTGGTTCCATGTACTTAGAAGGAACCTCTGGAGAGTCCTGAAATGCAGCCTTGCCCATTGGATGGCTGGCATTGAAGAGGTTAATGTCCCCAGAGCCGACATAACCTTTCGGACTGAAATCAGTTGATTTGTTTGTAGTGCCGTTATTACCCTTTGGACCTTGATCTTTTTCTCTTCTGGGAGAAAAATCTTTTGCTCCACTGAATCTATCAAATAACCCAGAAACAGTACTTGCTGAGCTGGGATGAAATTTGATTTTTGAACATTCACTATCCACCCTATTGACTCCAAATGACTGCGGGATTTGCTCAAATCCTCCTGCAACTTCTCCCTGGATGGGGCAAAAAAGAGGAGGTCGTCCAGATATGGAATTACCGCAATCCCCTGGAGTCGAAGAGGGGCGAGAGCTTCCGCCATTATCTTCGTAAAAATACGAGGAGCTGACGACAGGCCGAAGGGAAGGGCCCTGAACTGAAGATGTATAATCTCCTTGCCCATATTCACCGCAAACCTCAGGAACTTCTGGGACTGAGGTGCTACAGGAATATGAAGATAAGCATCCCTCAGATCGATTGATGCCATAAAACAATCTTTTGTTAGAATGTTTCTGACCGTGAAAATTGAGTCCATACAAAACTTTTTGTATAGGACTGACATGTTCAGGGGTTTTAGGTTGAGGATAAGACGGAAGTTTCCGGATGGTTTTTTTATCAGAAAGATGTGTGAATAGAAACCCTGACCCTGTTCTTCTGGGGATACTGGTATCACTACCCTCTGGTGCCTCAGATCCCTTAAAAGGTTCTTCATGGCCAGAGCCTTTGTTTGGTCCCTTGGTAGGTTTGTTACAAAGAATCTTTCTGGCGGGCGATCCGAAAACTCTATCCTGTAACCTTGGGACAGCATGTCCAAAATATATAGACTTTCTGTCATGCTGGCCCAAATGGGAAGGAAACCTTGTAGCCTTCCCCCTACCGGTACGCACAAGTCATTGCGTTTTACCGGAGGCTGCAGGAGGATGGAAAAGGACATTTCCTTTTCCCTTTCCCTTCTGCGATGCCCAATTTTTTCTTTTCTCCTGGGGTTTGTTTTGTTCTTGAGCCCTTTGGGAACGAAAAAAACGCTTAACTGGCTGTTTTTTCTTTTTGATTGGAAAAGACTTCTTTTTATCCGCTGTTCTATCTAGAACCGCATCTAGGTCAGGCCCAAAAAGTAAGTCACCCAGGAACGGTATCCCACACAGCTTGTTTTTGGATGCCGCGTCCCCCGGCCAAGTTTTCAACCACAAAGCCCTTCTGGCTGAGTTGGCCAGGGCAGCAGATCTAGCTGTCATTTTAATTGATTCCGCTGATGCATCAGATATAAATGCGACAGCGGCCGACAGAGTTGAGAATGAATCCAAAATCTCTTGTTTTGGAGAGTCTGCTGAGATATGGGCCTTAAGTTGCTCTAACCAGAACTCCATATTTCTGGATACCACTGTAGTTGCCATAGCAGGTTTAAGATTTCCCATGATAGATTGCCAAGCCCTTTTTAGAACCTGGTCCATCCTTTTATCCATGGGATCTCTCAACACCCCCATGTCCTCGAATGCCAAATCTGTAGACCTCGAGACCTGGGAAAACGCGGCATCTAGTTTGGGGTTTTTGTTCCAAACTGCCGCTGGATCTTCGTCAAAAGGAAAACGCCTTTTTAAGGCTTTGGGAAAGAAAGGCTTTCTCTCTGGCTCTGCCCACTCTTTCTTAATAGTTTCAGAAATAACAGAGTGCACTGGGAAATTGCGATTTTTGTGCTCGCTAAGCCCTGCATACATTTTATCATGCAGAGATAACTCCTTTCTTTCCTCCTCCAGACCCAGTGTGGTATAGATTGCTTTTAACAGGCCATCTACCTGTTCTAAAGACAATTTAAATCTTGAAGGTAAATTTTCTCCTTCCTCACCCTCATCAGAATCCTCAGATTGAGAGGGGAAATGTCCCTCTGGGGTAGGAGATGCTTCAGTCTCCACCGCCGGGACTATAAGTGAGCCTTGGGAGGACTGTGAGGTAGTAGGCTGACTCAGGGATGGGTTTGCTAGGGAAGAGCGAAATGATTGAATAGTCGCATCAAGTTCTTTTTTAACAGATGCAATCAAGTCGCTGCAAGCGGAAGAAGCTTCTTCTTTAACTAGCAAATCAATACAAGCTTGACATAACGTCTTCTTCCATCCTTCAGGTAGCTTGGATTTACATGAAGGACATTTTCTTTTTGCCACTGGATCAGAGCTCTTGGCCTGCCATGAGACAAAAGAAGAAACCATCCCAATGAGACAACCTGTCCTATACCCAAGGATGCTCACCACAGGTGCACAGTAAGAACTAAACTGCCTTATGTGCCCAGACAGGCCCCTGCCACCGGGGGGGAGAGATAGAAAGAGAGAGAGAGACCCCACAGTACAAGGAGGACAGTATACAACTGCCCCTTACCTGGGCCTTGCTGGTGCCTGTGCCTGTCCCACTTGCTGCCGCCATCGATTCCATCGAGGAGCGCTTGCTGTGTTTGTGTGGCTAAACGCCGGTTCCGGACTCCAATAGCGCCTGTGCGCCGGACCGGAACCGCCAAATAAGCACCAGCCCCGTTCCTCCCCTTTCCCTCTGCGATTTCCGGCGGAAATGACGCCGCACGCCTGTTCCGTGGGCTCCGCCCCCTCCGGATGCCTCACTTCCGGCGGATGGAGCCCCGCTGCCATCCCCAAGATGGCGGCGGCGCAATAAGCAACAGGCGGTGGACCTGAGAAAAAAATACAGCAAACGGCCACCGCCTGTCTTGCCGCCGCCTAGGAACGATGCCCACGACAGTCGGACTCACCCTGAGCCCATATGAAGAGGGAAAGGGAGCCCAGCCAGCAGCACTTCACCTCAGCTGTGGAATGGGAGGAACAGCTCTCATGAGGTAAAAAAGTGTTTGGTGAAAAAACCAGGAAACCTGAGCTCCCAGGACAGCACCTGAGAGCCCTGACTTCCCCACGAAGTGTTCCCTCCGGAGGAAACACAAAAACTGACAAGATGTGGAAAGGAGCCTCCTTTTAAAGTTTGGTGGAAGAGGTGTTTCCTGTTGGCAAGGGGAGGAGTCACTCTCTCCCAAGTGCTGTCCTGAAAGACGATAAGGGAAAACAGGTTTACCTAATCAGAGCAATGTGTTCTGTTGCATGAGACACAGGTACCAACACTCATCACTCAGCCGAGTCCTCCACCTCTCACACTCACCACAGATCTTCAGTGGGGCCTCCAACTCCAGAAGGATGGGCTGACTCAGGAAGATCTCACGAGACTTCAGACACAACCCTCTGATCTCATTCTCCGACAGCTGAACGTTCTTCCCTGGACGGCATCCTTTTACTGGAAGACAGAATTGGTACAGAGATCATCAATATGCCATTGCATACAATACACATGTACAAAGCTTAATACCTTATTACCCTACTTCAAAATCCAAAAGTGTCCGGGATAAACTTGCAATTGCAAAAGGCAAACATTTTCTGCAATGCAACATCCCTGTCAGCCTGGCAAGCATATGAAGGGCGCCATGCAGTCATAGGGAAACCTCAGTGCAAAATACAATGGGTGAGTAAGATCCAGCATACAGATGACAGATGGAAGCTAACATCTTGTTGGTGATCTACAATTATTACCTTGGGACCCTCTTTTGCCTTTAGAGCTGTCTTAAAGTGGTTGTTAAGCCACTGTCTGATCTTTATATTAGCCCCATTGTTAGAGTATGTACACTACCGTTCAAAAGTTTGGGGTCACCCAAACAATTTTGTGTTTTCCATGAAAAGTCACACTTATTCACCACCATACGTTGTGAAATGAATAGAAAATAGAGTCAAGACATTGACAAGGTTAGAAATAATGATTTGTATTTGAAATAACATTGTTTTTACATCAAACTTTGCTTTCATCAAAGAATCCTCCTTTTGCAGCAATTACAGCATTGCACACCTTTGGCATTCTAGCTGTTAATTTATTGAGGTAAGCTGGAGGAATTGCACCCCACGCTTCTAGAAGCAGCTCCCACAACTTGGATTGGTTGGATGGGCACTTCTGGCGTACCATACGGTCAAGCTGCTCCCACAACAGCTCAATGGGGTTCAGATCTGGTGACTGTGCTGGCCACTCCATTACCGATAGAATACCAGCTGCCTGCTTCTGCTGTAAATAGTTCTTGCACAATTTGGAGGTGTGTTTAGGGTCATTGTCCTGTTGTAGGATGAAATTGGCTCCAATCAAGCGCTGTCCACTGGGTATGGCATGGCGTTGCAAAATGGAGTGATAGCCTTCCTTATTCAGAATCCCTTTTACCCTGTACAAAGCTCCCACCTTGCCAGCACCAAAGCAACCCCCAGACCATCACATTACCTCCACCATGCTTAACAGATGGCGTCAGGCATTCTTCCAGCATCTTTTCATTTGTTCTGCGTCTCACAAACGTTCTTCTTTGTGATCCAAACACCTCAAACTTGGATTCATCCATCCACAACACTTTTTTCCAGTCTTCCTCTGTTCAATGTCTGTGTTCTTTTGCCCATCTTAATCTTTTTCTTTTATTGGCCAGTCTCAGATATGGCTTTTTCTTTGCCACTCTGCCCTGAAGCCCAAAATCCCGCAGCCGCCTCTTCACTGTAGATGTTGACACTGGTGTTTTGCGGGTACTATTTAATGAAGATGCCAGTTGGGGACCTGTGAGGCGTCTGTTTCTCAAACTAGAGACTCTAATGTGCTTATCTTCTTGCTTAGTTGTGCAACGCGGCCTCCCACTTCTTTTTCTACTCTGGTTAGAGCCCGTTTGTGCTGTCTTCTGAAGGGAGTAGTACACACCGTTGTAGGAAATCTTCAATTTCTTTGCAATTTCTCGCATGGAATAGCCTTCATTTCTAAGAACAAGAATAGACTGTCGAGTTTCAGATGAAAGTTCTCTTTTTCTGGCCATTTTGAGCGTTTAATTGACCCCACAAATGTGATGCTCCAGAAACTCAATCTGCTCACAGGAAGGTCAGTTTTGTAGCTTCTGGAAGGAGCTAGACTGTTTTTAGATGTGTGAACATGATTGCACAATCATCAATTAGCCTTCTGAGCCAATGAGCAAACACATTGTACCATTAGAACACTGGAGTGATAGTTGCTGGAAATGGGCCTCTATACACCTATGTAGATATTGCACCAAAAACTAGACATTTGCAGTTAGAATAGTCATTTACCACATTAGCAATGTATAGAGTATATTTGTTTAAAGTTAGGACTAGTTTAAAGTTAGCTTCATTTAAAAGTACAGTGCTTTTCCTTCAAAAATAAGGACATTTCAATGTGACCCCAAACTTTTGAACGGTAGTGTATGTATGTATGTATGTATGTATGTATGTATGTATGTATGTATGTATGTATGTATGTATGTATGTATGTATGTATTCTAGCCGATTTCACAGTGCCCCTGGCTCTTCCTACCTGACAGCTATAGCGGGCGGGGCCGAGACCTCCCACCGCTGTCAGCCGGGGAGGAGAGAGCTGGGAGAAAAACAATTTTGTGGCAGATTCAACAAGGTGTTGTAAACATTCCTCAGATTTTGGTCCATATTGACATGATAGCATCACGCAGTCGCTGCAGATTTGTTGTTTGCACATCTATGATGCCAATCTCGCCTTCCACCACATACCAAAAAGGTGCTCTATGTACAAATAAAAGAAACTTAAAAGCACCCCCATCCGTCCTCGCTCAAGCACAGAAGCATACGCAAGAAAAAAAATAAAAAATAAAAAAAAGGGTAACCTGTAAAAAAGGCGGCTAAAGCATTGCTGGAAATTTTAACTTCCATACTTTGGAATGGTGACAAAAGTGCACAATTTTAAAAAGCATCACAGCTTATTTTTGAAAAAAATATGTAACAAAATTGGATATATTGTGTTTATTCCCCCCCCCGTCCCCTCAAAAGCATGTATGTTTTTTTTTTTTTGTTTTTTGTTTTTTTTTTGGAAAAAGGGGGAGAAAAGAAGAAAGAAGAAAGAGAAGAGAGAAGGAGAAAGAAAGAAGATTTAGCCCCCGTTCACATCGTGCTGATTTGACATGTCACATCGCAGCCCATTGCCAGCAAGGACTCCGTCCGAATTGCTGCAACTCTTTTTGCACTACTTTTGGCAACTTTGGGGGCGATTTCAATAGACATCTGTGCATAAACCAGCACAGACGTCTTTAAAATCACCTCCGAACATACACCGAAATGCAGGTTTAGCTGAACAAGCACAATTTCAAACCCACCTTCAGTGTGAATGAAGTTAAAAAAAAAAAAAAAAAAAAAAAAAAGTGCCAGAAAAAGGCCTGGTCTTTAAGTGGTTAAAAGGCTTCATAATGGAAAACAGTCACAGCAGGCAGACCTCTCACAAACCCAGAACTGTGGCAACAAGAGCTTCAATTCCATTTACAGGGATGTTATTGTTGATTTAACAGGCTGAAGTCATTTCCTCCAACTATGTACAGCATCTGATCCCATCATAGAGCACAACATAATCTGGGTGATCAACTATTCAGTGAATCAAACAAGGTTATGGGACATATTGATATAAAAAGCAGATCTGAAAAGACGTATTTTTGAAACAAATGATAAATATACTGGAAGAAAAACTTAAATATACAGTATACTTTCAGTACAGGAGGGTCCTGCTTGTAAAACAAAAAAAAAAAACAAAAAAAAAAAAAAAATAAGACAAAATCGACAAAATCTCAGCTTTTTTTTAAATTTTTTTTACTGAAACCATGCATGAGAGACAGGGAAACAACAAGAAAGAAGTTTAGATCAAATCAAAACCTACCCTCCAGGTACTCATTACAAAAACCAAAAAAAAAAAAAAAAAAAAAAAAAAAAAAAAAAAAAGAGAAGGGTGAGAAAATATTTATTTAGTATAATGAATCTAATTCGTCATGGATGGGGAAAAAGAAAAGAAAACAACCCCCCCCCCCCCCCCCCATCAGGACCCCCTCCCTGCCCAGGCCCAACCTAAACCCACAAGCCCAGTCCTGACTGTCAGGGGTGGAACAATACAGGTGCACCCTGATAGCACATGGCCGTGACCAGAGAAAGCAAACAAACCAGTATAACCGCAGGCACACCAGCCTGACAACCCAGGCAACTGCAAACACCAACAGCCAGGCAGAGATCAGAGCAAACACACTAATGTGCAGATCAGTGACAGAGATTTACAAGCGTGTAGTAGAAGAAGAAGGTGTGGAGATTATTAAGTGCAGCTCACAAAAGGTGGCGGGTCTGATGGGAATCATCCAGAAGGTGCAGCTGATGGGAGAGGTTTGTGGAGAACATCGGCTGATGTAATGGAGAGCAGTGCCTTGCTACAGCTGAAGGTCATTGTATACATTACCCTGAACGGTTTATTTAAGCCAATATTCCTAGAAGCCATCCAAATTAACCACGAGGACCTGAAAACCCCATTCAAACACCAAGGAAGGCCATACAGTCACACAATTTTCCTTCAGATTTACCTAAACCATAAAATAGAAGTCACACCAAAACATTTTACATTTGCATGCAATCAGGCCCTTGTACTACAGTTGAGGGGAAACTTTCATGAGAAGTTTAATAAAACACAATGTTTCCAACCAAAAAGATCACCGACACCAAGGGCATAATGTACTCAGTGACACCTGAGTGATAAGCCCCCCCTAAAGGATACATAATACTCACAATAAAAAGGAATGATGTGTTCTGCGTCATGAAAGTGGGGTTCCACCAAAACAAAACAAAAAAAACCCCACACAAAAACAACAACTACATGAAAAATTAAAAAAAAAAAAAAATTTGTACAAAATACATTTGGAGAGAAATGATAGAGAGATGATAGAGAGATGATAGAGAGATATTTTTTTTTTTACTTACCTCTAAATGCCTGTTGCTAGGGGGTCCCTCGTAGTCTGCCTCTTCCAGTGCCTGGGCTGGTGACATCACTTCCCCCTCAGCACAGGAAGGGCTCCGCTCTGCCTCCTGTCAATCATCTGGGACCCATTACAGGTCCCAGATGACTGAGTGGCCAATCACAGCGCCGCTCGCGCAGTGGGTGCCAGGCTGTGAAGCCACAGCCCGGCGCCCACAGTTGCAATGCCGGCGCCGCTAAACGGAGGGGGGGGGGGGGGGGGGGACGAGCGGGGCTTCGATCCCCCGCATCGCTGGACCCTGGGACAGGTAAGTGTCCAATTAAAAGTCAGCAGCTGCAGTATTTGTAGCTGCTGACTTTTAATTTTTTTTGAATTTACTGGAACTCCTCTTGAAGGAACAAGGCATGACGGAGCCTCTGCAAGAATCTGAAAATTCAGCCTTCATTCTAAAGGTCCCTTCCACATGGAGTGGATCTGTTTTGATGAACTCCACTAGCTCAGCTGAGATCGCTCTGTTGATCCTCAATGAGCTGGCAGAAGACTGGTCCATCTCCGCTCACTGCAGGGCCGGACCTGTCAGAGCTCCGCTGTCTTCTAAGGGGAGATCGAATGAAAACGGACAACCTGTGTTTTCATCCGATCTGCTGGATGGAGGGCGAACGTATCGCCATCCGTCTGTTTTGAGTGAATCTTGTTGGATCGGATAGAGGGTGGGTGTCAGGAGGACACATCTCCGCCTGCCCATAAAAAAGTCAAGAGAGAAAAAAAAAAAGGAAAGAACGAACGAACGAACGAACGAGAAAAAACAAGAAAGAAAGAAAGAATTCTATGCAGAGCTGCACCAGAGTTAGCATTCTCCAATTTTACTAAATCAAGCCCAAATGATTACATCTTTGGGTCTTAAATAAGGTAGGTCATGAAAACCGAAGACAGAATATAACAATTAAACTTCAGATTGAACCGTATCACACGCCTGGAGCTGCATGTTCACACTCCATCAGCCCTTCTCTATTGAGGTCAGCCAACACTCAAAGCTTTTAAAAATGGATCTTCAGCCAAAATTGTGTTTGCTTTGGATACAGTTGAGAAAACTTAGAATCTTTGTCCAGTTTTTTCCCCATAAAATTCCCCTGGGAGATAGATTATGGCTTTGCCTTGCTCTGCACATACAATCTCCAACACAGATGGACAACTGCAAAATCAAATATTTATTCATTAGGAGGGGAAGTCTCTAGATCTTTAGCACTTTACTGCTGTCCATTCCTTCATTTCCCATTTCTGGCCAGCATACTGTGCAAGCGTCATCAGTCTCTGAGATTGGTGAGATTTTTCTATCACTTCCTATTTGGGGGGGAGGGGACCTGACACAGGAAAGTGTGCTCAGTCCAAATCTAAAAACCTTCTGGCCGGCATTGCAGGGATGTTCAATTGTCAGGTTGCATCATTACCCCGCTAAAGAATTAATGAACACTAAAAACGGACACACGCCTCCTATACATTGCTGTTCATCACGATCAGACATGATGTACAAGGCCTCCACATACTTCTAAAGGTTTCATGTACACCGGCAGCTCCTGACCACAGGAAAACCGCAAAAAGCGTTTACCGCAAATTATGTTTTCCCATGGCCAAAACATTCCTATCCCGAGCCATACTTCTGCGTTCAGAAATGGGAGGTTTGACCTCACCTAAAAACACAGCAGCTCCTAAAAGCCAGTGTGTACATGGGATACATAAGGGGGTTTATTTACTAAGGCTGGAGAGTGCAAAATCAGTCTCACTTCTGTAGAGAAACCAATCAGCTTCTAACCTCAGCTTGTTCCATTAAAGTGATTGTAAAGTTTTTGTAAAGTTTTTCCCCCCCCATACACAAAACAGACATGTCATACCTGCCTGCTCTGTAAAATGGTTTTGCACAGAGCAGCCCCGATCCTCCACTTAGAGTCCCTCTGCGGAGCTCCTGGCCCTTCTCTTCTGTCAATTGCCCCCACAGCAAGCAGCTTGCTATAGGGGCTCCCAAGCCAAGCTGCAGCTCCGTGTGTCCATTCAGCCCTGCTCCCTCCCTCTCTGATTGGCTGACTTTAACAGCAGTGGGAGCCAATGGCACCACTGCTGTGTCTCAGCCAATCAGGAGGGAGAATCCCGGACAGCCAAGGCACTTGTGGACATCGCTGGATAGAGATAGGGCTCAGGAAAGTATTAGGGGGCTGCTGCACACAGAAGGATGTTCATTTTAAAGATGAACTGCAGTCTGCTCACATAATTAGCAATAAAAAAATAAAAACACATCTTTGCCATTCTGAAGCTTCTCTCCAACAACGTTGCATTTATTTTATGGGCAGCACAGTGGTGTAGTGGGTAGCACTCTCACCTAGCAGTAAGAAGGGTCGCTGGTTCACATCCCAACGACGACAATACCTGGAGTTTGCATGTTCTCCCTGTGCCTGCGTGGGTTTCCTCCGGGTACTCCGGTTTCCTCCCACACTCCAAAAACATGCTGGTAGGTTAATTGGCTTCTGTCTAAATAGAAGCTAGTATATGAATGTGAGTTAGGGACCTTAGATTGTAAGCTCCTTGAGGCTAGGGACCAATGTGAATGTACAATGTATATGTCAAGCACTGTGTAAAATTGACGGCACTATATAAATCATTTTATATACACACACACACACACACACACACACTCTGAGATTCTGTATTTTCCAAATATGCTGCAGAAATCTCACTCCACTTAGTCCGGCAGCAACCATTTTAACTGTGGGCAGCTGAATATGTTACCTGTTAGCTTCCTGGATTTACACAGAGACACCTCCAGCTCTCATTGGCCCTCTTATGACTCATCCCCCCCCTTCCTGGCAAACTCACAAGATCTGTGCATACAGGAGAAAACAGCCTTGCAGAGAACGCAGAGGATTAACCCCTTAGGTTCCACAGTGAGTATAACAAGTATGCTGCATAGACACTGATTTTATTGTTGTGGGTTGAGTATCACTTTAAGATAAACAACAAACACTCTGCCTTTATAACCACTTTAAGCTTTTGCAATAATTTCTAGAAGCCGATTGGTTTCTATGCAGAGGTGAGCCTGATTGTGCACTCTCCAGTTTTAGTAAAACGCCATAGGCTTTTATGGAGTTGGCCTTAGGAGCTTTGGAGAGAGGAGGGGGAAAAAAAAAAAAAAACAAAAACAAAAAAACCCCACAAAAACTCCTAAACTCAAGTTTGGGAACTGTAGTGTACACGAAGCCTTAATATGGTCAGGACACATTGGGGGCGGAATTTACTAAAACTTGTGCCGCTGTGCGTAGTAACCAATCAGCTTCCAACCTCAGCTTGTTAAATGAAGCTTTGACAATCCCTAAAAGCCGATTGGTTATTATTAGGCAGAGCTGCACCAGTTTTAGTAAATCTCCCACACAATGTGACAATATCTCCTTTGTCAGTCAGGGTACAATAGGATCTTGCATATTTTGTCCTCTCCTGTCGCCAGATATTCAGCCTATACAAAGAGCGAATGGGTGACATCAGACATTCCTAGATCACCGCTATACAAGGAACAAAGTCACAAACAGATGAGCAACAATAAAAAGGCCAACATTACAGAAACCTCCTTCACAGATGATGATTATAGTGAAGTTAAAGCACAAATTACAGGCCGGACTCAGAACACATAATGAGTGTTTTTCTGCACTTCGGTCTTCCACATTCCAGGGAGCTGTACTGACTTTGAACCAGAACAAGTATGTGATGAGAAAGAAGTTAGAGATCAACAAAAAGATAAGAATTGGACAAATCCCAAGAGGAAGAAAAAAAAAAAAAAAAAAAAAAAAAAAAAAAAAGGGGGCTGAAAATGTTAAAGGAAATTTTCTCCTAAAGTGTTACTAAACCCAGGAGCCTGCATTCACTATATGTGGTCTCCCCCAGTACCCAGAACATGGAAATGCAATTATTTTAGTAAAACTGCTAAATACCTTTTCTCATCAGCAGTATATAGCAGTCTTGTGACTACCATCAGTGTCTGCTTAAAGCTTGTAGGAGATTTCATTCACTTAAGACTGTCCTATGAGGCTACAGGAACCCTGACCCTCTGTCTGGACAGTGCTGATCACATGCACCCTTCCAAGAGAGGAGGAAAAAGCAAAAATAAAAAACAAACAAAAAAAACCCTAACAACCCCACACAAAACACACCCCTCTAGCAGTACACACCACACTGAGCATGTGCACCACAACTCCAAAAAGCTCTATTAGGAGATGAATTGGGGACTGTGAAAGAATCAAAGACAGGATCAAACAGCCTTTTTACACAATGCAGAGGATTAACCCCTTTAGGTGCCACAGTGAGAACAAGCATGCTTTACTGCATATACAGACTTTACTGTTGATTTAGTAACACTTTAGAGGAAGAAGGGCTGATGCTCCTTTGGCCCCATTTCTATGGGTCTCTCCTGTGACCCGTATTCAGACAGTGAACTAAAGTCCGCTGTTAGATTACGTCACTCAACAGGAGAAATCCTGGCCAATATCGGGATCCACCCAAATGCCAGACAGCTGGCCAAGTCCCTCAATGATGCACTGCTGAGAGCCTGAGCCAGCCACTCCCATCCCCCCTCCACAGCATGGCACTCCAGTGAGCCCTGGAGGGGCAGAGCCCAGAGCTGCAGACTGACAGTCTTTGCTCACTGAAGACTGAGAACTGAGCAATCAGTGGTCTTTGAACGCTCAGCCTAAAGCTTCGTACACACGGTTCGATTGTTGGCAGGGGACTGTTTGTTGACAGACTGTTGTCCTAAAATCTGACCGTTAGTACGCTCCTTTTGACAATCGTTGTCAAATTTTTGGCCAACAAATGTTGGATGACAGGCTAGTAAATTTTTCGGACAATGGCTTGACATATGATTTTTGTATGGTCAGTACACAAATCCGTCAGACAAAAGTCGAAAGTACAAACACGCATGCTCGGAATCAATGCTCAAACACAAAATTAGCAGAAGGGGTCCAAAGGGTGGCGCTCAAGAGCTGAAATTCCTTGTAGTACGTCACTACGTTCATGTTTCTTGCACTACGGAAATTGTGTAATGTTAGTATGCAAGACAAGATCCTGGCACACGCCCTTTTGACAAAAATCAGACGCTCGGTTTGCCAACAATCGTACCAGGCTTTAGAGGCGGCAGGGGACAGACGCAGCATCGGACTAATGCTGCAACCACCTCCACTTTTACATCCATCACTAGAGATATATATTTCTATGGCTGGGATGAGCTCAGGTTTGTCTCAAACCCAAAAGGAGGTGGTCACTCAAATTTGACCAGGGCAATCTCCACTCATAGCTGGACATACACAAAGGGGTGGGGATGCTTGTGACAAAATTACCTACAATGGCCACAATGTCAGACCAAACCCAGAGTTATCCCTATTCCTGGGTCTCCCAGGTATTTTACAGCCCAATCGTGCTATACTTTACATTAATGCATTCTAGGGCTGCAACCAATAATCCATAATCAATAATGAAAAGCGGTGCCAACGCTTTTCATTATCGATTAGTTGGTCTAACGCCACCCTTCTCCCTGCCAGTCCCAATGAATCCTGTGGCAACATATTCCCAGGAGAATACAGCGGCGCTCATGTGACCAGGCACATTCGCCTCTCTTCCTCGCTGACGTCAGCTCACCCCCTCAAGCCCGCCCGCCGAGCACCCCCCCCCAGGTATCATTCCGGGGCTGGGTGGAATAGTGCCGCCCCCCCATGATTGCCGTTTCTGGGAGGAATAGTGCCGCCCCCCCAATCATTGGCGTTCCCAGAATAGTGCCACCCTCCTCGGCGTTCCTGGGAGGAAGAGTGCCGCCCACTCCCATCTGCGTTCCCGGGAGGAATAGTGCCCCCCCCGCTCCCAAACCCCCCCCCCATCGGCGTTCCTGGGAGGAGTAGCTCCACCCCCCACCATCATTGGCGTTCCCGGAGGAATAGTGCCCCCCACCCCCATCAGCGTTCCCGGGAGGAATATTGCCGCCCCTGCGCCCCCCTCCCCATCATTGGCGTTCCCAGGAGGAATAGTGCCCCCCCCCATCGGCGTTCCCGGGAGGAGTAGTGCCACCCCCCATATCATTGGCGTTCCCAGGTGGAATAGTGCCCCCCCCCCCCCATATCATTGGCGTTCCCAGGAGGAATAGTGCCCCCCCCATATCATTGGCGTTCCCAGGAGGAATAGTGACCCCCCCCCTCCCATTGGCGTTCCCGGGAGGAATAGTGCCCCATAAAATTTATTACTTTAAAGAAAAAAAAAAAATTGCATTTTACGTTTTAAGATTTTAGCACATTAATCGAAACATTAATCAGCCAACTAATTGGTTATGAAAAGAATAGTTAGTTGCAGCCCTAACGCATTCCTAATAAAAGGTTTGGCAGGTCAAAAAACAAACATGACAAAATGGTATCGATTTCCGATGCACTGCAACGCAGGTATGTGCCCACTACTGTAGTATGGCTGCAACGCCATTTGTCCATAGAGCCTTAACAGTTTTTTATCCTAATGCATTAAGGAAAAAATTTAACAAAACAAAAAACACAAGCATTTACAATCACTTTAAAAGCAATGAACAGTGAAATGCATCGGTGTGAAGGGACTCTTAGGTTAAACAAACACTGGACACTTTATCAGGTTTGTTTTGCAACGACAGGCTTAGGGCTAAATTACATGAACAATGTTAATCTCTTGCTACTGAGATATTACACAACGAGATAGCGGTCACATTATTAGGCCAGAGCCGCACAGCTCGATCAGGAAGGGAAACAGCGTTATACCTCTACACTTACCAAGTTCGCCATTTTTAACAACTTCTTAATCCTATTTTTCGGGGTGACCACCTTTCCTCACCGAGTCCCCAGAAGCACAGTAGCCACCTGTAGGAATGAGCTCCCACCTGGAAGGAAGATGTTTTGTGTGGCGACAGGCAGGAGGATTTATTACTCTACATGGGTAGGAGTAACTAGGGATTGCTAAACAGTGGAACAAATGGCTTCCTATGGAGCAAGCCACACAAGCAGCCTGCATGCTGGTAAAAAACTCCAATGGTGTGATCAGCAAGGCCTCATGCACACTAATCTATGTTCCCCGAATTCTGGTGTTTTAGTGTAGCCAGGGAGGCACAGGATCAGCATCCAATCACTGCGGGGTGCAGAGGACACAGCCGACAACAGAAGCCCCATATTAAGTCTATAGGTGATGTCACTCATTTCACAACCGTTGTCAGCTGTGTCCTCTGCAGAGCTTCCGCCGCTGGAGACTGGACCAACTTAAAAAAAAAAAAAAAAAAAAAAAAAAGTTATGTAAACCGATTTCTTCTTTTCAGTGGTAGATAGCTTAGTGTTAGATCGTCAATGTCCGTAGATATAGGGGTTTTAGGGTGGACTTATCTTTAATCGCTGGCAAATTTAATCGCACACTTAAGTCAGTAAAGATCAGTATAGTTTTAACCCAACGAGTCTCCAGAAAAGGGGTTACATTTATCAGTAATAAGATTTACAGCAGCCACGTAGCTTAGCCCTTGCTGTGGCCAACGTTACAGCGAGTATAGTGGTTTCTTGCAAGAAGGGAAACTAAATGCTGCAGGACTCCTTCAACACAACATGTGGTCATTTTTTTCTGTGCCTCCAGAGCTGTAAAAATGACCTATGGTTAAGCAAACAAAAAGAAGAGTATCAAACAGCCTGCAGGTATGTACTCCAAAAATGTATATGTAAACCCCATCACTAATAGCTTATATCAGCTGTAAAATGTTAAAGTAATTGTAAAGGCACAAGGTTTAACCTTCAAGCATTCTATGCATTCATTTTTAAAAAAAAAAAAAACCTGTGTACAGCAGCGCCCCCCCAATACTTACCTGAGACCCCTCTCAATCCAGAGACGTCCACAAGAACTTTGCCTCTACAGGGACTCGCACTCCCGATTGGCTTTTAGCAGCATCGGGAGCCAGTCAATAACAGCCAGTGATTTATACAGGGGGGGGGGGGGGGTGTGAGCCGCAGCTCAGAGTGAATGTACACAGAGCTGCAGCTCAGCAGCACGCCTGCTTGGATGCCCCTCACAGCAAAGGGGGCACTTGGCAGTAGGGAGGAGCCAGGAGCACCAGCGTGGGACCCCAGAAGAGAAAGACCCAGGCTGCTCTGCGCAAAACCACTACACGCAGAACAGGTATGACCATATTTTTTTAAACAAAGGCTTTAAACATTTTTAAATTTACAGCTTTGGAAAAAGAAAAAAGGCCTTGGAATACAAAGCAAAAACTAACTAATCGATAAAATGGTTTTAAAAATCGGCAAACATATTTGAAATTAAAATCGATTTTTTCACAACATGCTGTGAGCAGATTGGTCAATCACAGGCTGTCCCACACTGCTCTAGCCTGGGTCTTCGAATAAGGAGGTGAAGCCTCCATCAATCAAGATGCAATAACCCGCTGACATTTTTAGCAGCTTACTGGGAATGGAAGAGGAGGGACGGAGGAGAGTGTCATTTACCAGTCAGTGTGTATGTATATGAATATCTCTCCACTTGTGACTATAGTCACATGGGCAGCTCAAAATGCGATAAAAAAATACGCAGGGGGGGGGGGGAAAAAAAAAAAAACACTGAGCATGTGCACTAGCTACCAACATTGCTCTGCAAAATCCCCAACTACAGTGGGGTCATGGACAGGGAGGAACAGAGAACAGCAGGATTTACCAGGTCTTTTGCAGAATACAGCAGCAAAAAACAAAAAAAAAACAAATTTAAACCCATAGTGACTGAGTATGAACAGCATGATACACAATACACCATTTATTCCTAGTTTAATGATGTGGGTTTAGTGGCACTTTAATTTGTACTGGGTTAAATCCACTTCAATAAAATGCTTAGGAAACAGAATATACAGCATTATTGTTAAGCATGCTTCATTTTATGATGTAGCCCATTTCTCCCCTCCAGCCGGCAGCTATCACCCACATCATCCTCCATTGGCGCTCACATGGAGCGTGCATTGGAGAATTGTAGAAACTGAGCCCATTTCAGTAGACCGAGGACAACATAACCATGGTGAGGCCCTGTGCAGATCTCGGCACTCCAGGATGATGGGAATGAGTGCCAAACTGCACATGCAGGAGTGATGTAGTCAGCAATAGATACACGGATATCTCAGCTGAGAGGAGACTTGGAAGACTTCGCTACTCTATGAATCAAATATGTGAAAAATATGCTTGTCGATGGGAGTGGGGGGGGCGGGGTTGAAAAGTTGGATTTACTTCCCCTTAAAAAGTAAAAGCCAGCATCTGTATAGATTACAAAAAGCTTCTGCAAACCAGTCTGGGTTTACATTTAATTTAGTGTAGAGGAAAGAAAAAAAAAAAAAAAAGTAGATAAATGGCAAAAACTGCAAGTTGCCTATTCAATTGCAGGGGTCTCAAACTTGCAGCCCTCCAGCTGTTGCCAAACTACAATTCCCATGAGGCATTGCAAGGCTGACAGTTACAAGCATGACTCCCACAGGCAGAGGCATGATGGGACTTGTAGCTTTGCAACAGCTGGAGGGCCACCAGTTTGAGACCCCCAGAATTAAAGTTGTCTGAGCCTCCTTTCCTGATCTCTGCTGTCTGAGCAATGCTGATCTTCCCTAGACTTTGTCTACATCTGCATCTCTTTAAAACAAAATCGGCACTAGTTTCACCAAAGCTGCATGCTCCAATTTCGGGGAAGTTATCTGCTGGCAGAGTAACAAAGACGTATCACCCAGATATCTATTACCTTTCACATGCCCCAGTTGCAAGTTTAGTGTCCTTCTCAATACCACCAGCCAGGACTAACACCCGACATATGGATTCAGTTGTGGAATATTTAAAAAGTTACCAAAATCTGAGAGACAGGAGCAGAAAGGAGAGAAAAAAAAAAAAATAAAAAAAAAAAAAAAAAAAAAGCACGAGTGAAAGCAACTAAATTCCTTGTTTCACTTTCCCAGTGCTGACCAATCCAATTGATCAATATGGTCAGCATCCCTATCTCAGGTCAACGCTCCTCCGCTTCAACCCCAAAGAGGATTCAAGGCCGCCTTGTGACCAAGAGGATAGTAAAATATAACTAAAAGCCTGGCCGGGGGGGGGGGGGGGATTTCTAACAGCAGCCCTGGTCCCCAAAACAGGGATAGAGGAAAAAAAAAAAAAATAATCTTCCAATAGGGACACTAGTTCTGGTGACAAACATTGCTCACTGTTTTGGCTATGGGACAGATAAACCCCTCCAAGGGATGCAAAAAGCACAAAAATAGGAGTAGAGAAAAGCATATTCTACACTAAAATGAAATGAAAACAGATGTAGCACATCACAGAGAATGTTTTATATGCAATACATGACACAAACCTTAACGCTACCCACAGCGGAAAGAAGGTGGGAAAAAAAAAAAGTTTAGTTATACTGTATATACTCGAGTATAAGTCGAGGCCCTAATCTACCACCAAAAAAAAAAAAAAAAAAAAAAAAAAAAAAAAAAAAAAAAAGGGAAAAACGTATTGACCCGAGTATAAGACGAGGGTGAGAAATGCACATCTACTGTAAGTGGAAAAGAGGGTCAACAATGCCCATTTGCATGCCTCACTGTGCCCATTTGAAGCCATAGGTCCCCCGAACTTCAAACTCGGTAGTTAAGGGTTCCTAGATGCCCCCTAGCTGCAGCAAAAATTTGGGGTCTCTGAACCCAAAGGGTCCCGAAATGACATTGCTGCAGATGGACACTTGACCAAATTTGGGGCCCCATATCTCGGGGCCACTTAGTGCTAAGAACCCCAAATTTGGTGTGCAAACCCAGTGGAACTAGCAGCATAAAATTTCCAAAGCTGGGGTTTCTAGCACCAAGTGGCCCCGAGATACAGGGCCCCAAAAATCAGTTTAGAAAATGTCAAGCACTTTTCTGCAGTAGAGAATGACATTTTCCGAACCGATTTTGGGGCCCCGTATCTCAGGGCCACTTAGTGCTAGGAACTTCAGCTTTAGATATGTTGTGGAACCAGTTCCAATGGGTTTGCACACCAAATTTGGGGTTCCTAGCATCAAGTGGCCCTGAGATACGGGGCCCCAAATTCGGTTCGAAAAATGACATTTTTTGCTGCAGAAAAGTGCTTGACTCGAGTATAAGTCGAGGGGGCACTTTCAGCACAAAAAAAATTTGCTGAAAAATTCGACTTATACTCGAGTATATACGGTACTTCAATCTTACAGCGCTGGTGTCCGAAATTTGATTTCCAACATAAGCAGAACGTGCAGAGAGATGAATGTTCATACAGTGTTTGCACAGCTTCCTCCAAAATGTATATGTGTCCTGTGTGTATGTAGAGCAGAGGTCTCCAAACTGCGGCCCCTGGGCCACCATTCCACCCACTGACACCAACAGGGTACTGTTCCTCCCCACTGGACGCCAGGACATCTCCTCCCTCTGGCTCTAATCCGGCCCACCTAAAGTCTGAAGGACAGTAGACTGGCCCTTTATTTAGAAGAATTGGAGACCCCTGATGTAGAGGACTTATCAGAGACCAATGCGAATTGGGCTCTAGTGACAGATACAGAGAAACACAAAGAGAGATATCATCTGTAAACTATAGACCCAGTTACTGAAGAGTCACTGTCATAGATTGTTACTAAAAGCCCGAGAATACCACCTTACAATATTACACCAAAAAAAAAAAAGATAGTACTTCCCAAACTGTTACTTGGTTATTAAATAACAAAAGAGCAAGAGTTACGTTGCCAACAATATAGAGAGGATAAACGTCACTAAATACAGATAGTCAGGGAATGAATGCCATAATATTTATATAGATGGGGAATGGACACCAAATCTTTCTATACAGATCTTTCTCCAACAGGAGATGGGACTCGGGAGAAAGTCAGGTTCAGTTTCTTTGTGATACACATCAGCTTCTCGGTTGCATCATCCCTTGTATGGAGGGGAAAAGGAGTTCCTGGGTAAATACCTGTGAAGATAAACCTTCTGGCAGTATACGCCTCCCTTATAGACAGAACCATAGCAGCGGCCAACAGGGACATAAGCAAGCATGTACACAGACACTATAGCTACAGGAAGACTGTTCATGAAAACTCCATACTCACCTCCTATACTTATACTAACCCCATAGACCCCTCCACGCTGACATTTACCCACACCCCCCCAAATACGTCTCTTATGGCTGAAGACAAGAGATCATATAGAGCAGTGGTCTCCAAACTACGCCCCACAGATCAGATGCAGCCCTTTGCTTGTCTTTATCTAGCCCTAGGGCTATACTCCCCCCTTGCCCCCATTAGATTCTATACATTACACAGATACTTAGATGATCTATATGGGGCACAGCCCACATATCAAACTCTACATAAAAACAGACCCCCACATGAGGTATAATGGGAGCAGGATATATACTCTACTCCCCCTATACACTAAACACCTATATATGGGAGCATATATTAAAAAAATGGCTAAGCCCCCCCATATGATCTCTGTATTATACACAGGAACCTACCGGGGAGGTGCATGTATAAGACTTAGGCTGGCCATACATTATACAACTTTCCTTTAGATTTACCAAAACCATATAATATGGGAGGTCAAACCTTAACACTTTCAATTTGTATGCAATCAGGCAGGCCCTTGCACTACATAGTTGAAGGTAAATCTAAAGAAAATTGAAGAAAATTGTATGGTGTATGGCCAGCTTAAGTCCCCCTATAGATTGAGACATTACACACCTAGATATGTATAAAAATCTACAGGGGACCTTTTCTACACAGACACCTATAGAAGTACATAGAAGGGCTATGCTCCTCGTAGATTTCTATACATTAGACACCTATTGGAAGTTTTCATTTATAATACGCAGGCTATGCTCTCCCCTCCCCCCATAGGAGAAATTCATACACAGTTGAGCTCATAAGTTTACATACCCTGCCAGGATTTATTTCTTGGCCATTTTTCAGACAATATGAATGATAAACACAAAACATTTTCACTCATGGTTAGTGTTTGGCTGAAGCCATTTATTATCAATCATCTGTGTTTACTCTTTAAATCATAATGACAACAGAAACTACCCAAATGATCCTGATCAAAAAAAGTTTACATACCCTGATAACATGCACACAGGTTGACACAAAGGGGTATGAATGGCTATTAAAAAGGTAACCATCCTCACCTGTGATCTGTTTGCTTGTAATTAGCATGTGTGTATAAAAGGTCAGCGAGTTTCTGGACTCCTGACATACCCTTGCATCTTTCATCCAGTGCTTCACTGACATTTGTGGATTCTGAGTCATGGGGAAAGCAAAAGAATTGTCAAAGGATCTACGAGAAAAGGTAGTATAACTTTATAAAACAGGAAAATGATATAAAACGATATCCAAGGAATTGAGAATGCCAATCAGCAGTGTTCAAGCTAATCAAGAAGTGGAAAATGAGGGGTTCTGTTGAAACCAAACCACGGTCAGGTAGACCAACTAAAATTTCAGCCACAACTGCCAGGAAAATTGTTCGACATATAAAGAAAAACCCACAAACAACTTCAGATGAAATACAAGACTCTCTGAAAACATGTGGTGTGGCTGTTTCAAGCTGCACAATTAGGAGGCACTTGAAGAAAGATGGGCTGCATGGTCGAGTCGCCAGAATAAAGTCATTACTACATACATGCCACAAAGTATCCCACTTACAATACGCCAAACAGCACAGAGACAAGCCTCAAACCTTCTGCCACAAAGTCATTTGGAGAGATGAGACCAAAATTTAGCTTTTTTTTTGGCCACAACCATAAACACTACATTTGGAGAGGAGTCAACAAGGCCTATGATGAAAGGTGCAAAATTCCTACCGTAAAACACGGAGGTGGATCGCCGATGTTTTGGGGATGTGTGAACTACAAAGGAAATTTGGTCAAAATTGATGCCAAGATGAATGCAGAATGTTATCAAAAAAATACTGGAGGAACATTTGCATTCATCAGCCAGGAAGCTGCACATGGGACGTACTTGGACATTCCAACATGACAATGATCCAAAACACAAGGCCAAGTCCACCTGTCATTGGCTACAGCAGAATAAAGTGAATGTTCTGGAGTGGCCATCTCCGTCTCCTGACCTCAATATCATTGAGCCACTCTGGGGAGATCTCAAAACGTGCCGTTCATGGAAGACAGCCCAAGAATTTACAGGAACTGGAGGCTTTTTGCCAAGAGGAATGGGCAGCTTTACCATCTGAGAAGATAAAGAGCCTCATCCACAAATATCACAAAATACTTCAAGCTGTCATTGATGTTAAAGGGGGCAATACACGGTATTAAGAACTGGGGTATGTAAACTTTTGATCAGGGTCATTTCTGTTTTCATTATGATTTAAAAAGAGTAAACACAGCTGATTGATAATAAATGGCTTCAGCAAAACAATGACGAGTGAAACAAAAAAGTTTGCGTTAGTCATATTCTCTGAAAAATTGGCAAGAAATCAAATTCTGCCAGGGTATGTAAACAAAAAACAACAAAATGTGTGTAAATGTAAATAAATACGCACACACCATGTCCCCTAGATCTCTATATACATAATAGACAGGAACCTATAGGTGTTGCATGTATAACATAAGACTATAGTCACTCCTATAGATTTCTATACATTAGATGCCTATAGAAGTATATAAACCTACAGGAGGGACATGGTCTTATATTATACAGGATTTATATGGCTCCAACAGTTTGCGCAGCGCTTTACAGCACAAGGGCAGACAGTATTACACATACTTAGGTCAATCAATGGGTCCTTTGTCATGTACCAAATGTGTACTGTATACGTTTATAATGTATGTGAACTATAAAAGTGTGTTATAATTTTTCTATACGTGCCGTTAAAGTCCATTCTTCCTACCATTCAATTTTCTCAATTAGGATGTGACACGTTTTTACTCGGGGTGTTTGATTGCCACCCCAGGGCAGAGCAATCAATTCTTTTCAGTATTACACCTACACCTTCTTTAGGCTCCTTTGCATTATGTACTGTACAGAGATCTATATGGGAGGCAAAGTTCGTATAGATCTGCTGATGTCCTATGTATAGAAGTCTATAGGAGGACAGTCTTATATTATACATACACCTCCTAAAAGAGAAAAAAGCGGGAGCATACCCTGTCTACTATATAAATGTATTTCCTATAGGTGTCTAACATGTAGAAATCTATATGGGGGGGGTGTAGTAGCCCTAATACTCTACATCTATAGTTCTCCGTTTATGTTGTTTAAATACAAGGGTCATGCTCCCTGTAGGATTTCCATACATTAGACAGCAGTAGATGTATATAAGGGCTACAACACCAATATAGATGTATATAGTAGGCAGGCTATGCTCTCCTCTCTCCCCCCCTTAGAGGTAACATGGGCTTTGTCCCCCTAAAGATCTATATACATTAGACACCTGTGGATGCAAGTATAAATATAAGGGCCTGTCTACCGTCTGGTTTTTATACATTGGACAGACATCTATATGAATATAATAAGCAGGCTATGCTCTCCACCTATAGGATGGGGGGGGCACAAGATAGAGATATCTTATATTGTAAAGTGCTGCATAAACAGTTGGCGCTATATAAATCCTGTATAATAATAATAATAATAATAATAATAATAATAATAATAATCTCATGCACCCCCATAAAACTTTTATACATGGTAGATATCAGGCCTATGCCTCCATATATCTCCTACAGGGGGGCAGTCTGATGTATAGGGGGGCATGGGCCTTATATATCCCTCCTATAGTGGTCTAATATAGAAGTATATGGGGGGCATAGCCTGCTTATATTACATATATTCCTCCTATAGGGAGGACATCATATTCCATTATACTTATCTTCTATAGGGGGTTGTCTGTAATATAATAGAATACTATCTACCCCCCCTATAGGCTTCTATACACAAGACCACTATGGATAGATAAGGCCTACACCCCAATACATCACAGACAGCCCCCTATAGGAGGAATATATGTAATATAAGCAGGCTATACCCTGATATACTTCTAGATTAGACCACTATAGGAGGGATATATAAGGCCTATACATCACAGACAGCCCCCTATAGGAGGAATATATGTAATATAAGCGGGCTATGGCCCCCATATACCTCTATAGGGAGGAATATATAAGACTGCCCCCTATAGGATGTAGAATATTAGACTAAGCCTTCCCCTCCCATAGACTTCTATACATTAGATCCCCTATAGATATATAAGGCCCGTGCCCACCATACAGCCCCCTATAGGAGGTATATGTATAATAGAGTCAGTGTGTGTCCTCCCCTCCCCCCCCCCCCTATACACTATAAGGGTGGAAGCTCTCCCCTCCCCTCCCCCCATAGCCCCGCACACAGGCGGGAGCCTCCTATAGCAGCGCCCCCCTCCTCTCCTCCTCGGACGGGCCGCCCGGGCTCACACTCACCCTCCAGCAGGCGCTGTATGATGGAGTCAATGTTGAGCTTCTCTCCGTCTCCCATGGTTCGGGGTTCCTGGCTCTGCGGGGAGGTCACGTGCGTGCCCGGTTCTCGGTCCTCCGCCGGCTAATGACGTCAGTGCGCACACGAGGCCCCTCCCTTCTCCGGCTGCGCATTTCTGTGAATGGGAGCCCCGCGCGGCGCATGCGCCGCCCAGGGACGGCCCGCTTCCCCCCCCCCCTCCCATTGGATGCCGATGACGGAGGAATTCGAACGCGTGGGGTCACGCCCATTTCCGTTGCGTTTGCGAGTGCCAAAAAAGGGGGCTCGGCCCCGCCGCGCGCTGATTGGCCGAGGGGCCAAGGTGGTCGCTGATTGGCGGAGGGTGAGGGGGGAAACGAGGCTTTGCCGCAGCGGGCAAACTCGACACCTCATTGGTTGAAATCGCTGCTGCGGACGTGTGAGGCGGGGGCTGCCGTGAGGTCAATGCTTTGGGTGTAATTCATGTATGTCAGGGGGTTATAGGTTGTATGTACATGTATGTACACTGTGTGTTCTACACATAAATATTTATTACAGAACAAAGGATTCCCAGAGCACCATGGGCTTCCTAGGGTAGGTGTAGCACCAGCTGACAGCTTTTAGACACATCTGTCTGATTGAATACTGGTGGAGCTGTCAGATGAGGGGGGGGCGGAGCCGCTGCTCAGCCAATGGCTGGCTGCACACAAGACTGTATAATAATTACAGACAGGAGGTTACAGTGTGATCAGGAGGAGGCGTGTCCTGGATAAAAAAGGGGTGTGGTTTAAGGGGTGGCGCCAAACAATTACCATTAAAGTGGAACTGCACGGCATCTGAGCACCACAAACCAAAAACACTATTTAATTCATTTTTAATATTCAAGTAATCTCCCCCATCCATCCCTCCATGTCGCCATGTTTTATTTTGCTGGGAAATCACTTTGAAACACCCCTCACATTTCTGGCCGTGGCCATCTTGAGTAAGGGCAGTGCACGCGCTGTCTCTCTCTCTCTCCACTGGCTCCCGGCTCTTGATTGGATAGATTGATTGATAGATTGATATTTTTATTTTATTTATTATTTTTTATTTTATTTTTTTAATTGTTTTTAAGGTTGAACTGGATGGACTTGTGTCTTTTTTCAACCTATGTAACTATAGCAGCGCAGCCATTGGCTCTCGCTGCTGTCAATCAAATCTAATGACGCGGGGGGCGGGGCCGAGTCCTGCATTCGGCGGCTATGGACGCAAATGCTGGACACGGAGGCCCCACTGCAAGGTAACCCCCTCGGGGAATCGCTTCTCCTAGGGGGTTATCAGATGTGGGGAGGAGCCGCGAGAGCCGCAGGGGGACCCCAGAAAAGCAGGTTCGGGGCCACTCTGTGCAAAACGTGCTGCGCAGTGGAGGTAGGTATGATAGGTTTGGTATTTAAAAATAAAAAAAAAAATACCCTTACAATCACTTTAACACTAAACTCAGCTTATATCGTGAAATACAGTATTTAAAAATCCGCCTGACTGTTTTAGATGTTGAATTTTAAAAGCAGCGGGGAGCCTGCTGGTCTCAGAGGTGTGCAAATCTGACAGAACACCACTGCTTTGAAAAATTCAACATCAAAACAGTCTGAGGGATTAGAAAATACTGAATTTTACTATATAAACTCAGTTTACCGTTAAAAAGTGTGAAATGCAAAGCTCCGGTGGGTGTAACAAGATGTCCGCCTGCCGCGATCTCACTGTATCCTTACAGTGGACGAGTGCGGGGTGTAGCAAAATGGCGGCGATGGAATGTCACTTCCGTTACAGATTCTGACGGGTCGCCAAATCTGAGGAAACACAGGCAACAGAGTGTGCTTAGCTAATAAAACTCCTCCCACCCTCCTGAAGACTCCTGGGATGTATGACATCATTTGCCTAGGCATAGAAACCAGAAAGTAACAGAAGAATGGGGGGGGGGGGGTGTTAAAACAAGTAAATATAATATGCTGTCCTATCTAATTACTAATGCTAGCAGCATACCGTGTTTCCCCGAAAATAAGCCCGTGTCTTACATAAATTTTGGACACCAAAAACACACTAGGGCTTATTTTCGGGGTAGGGCTTGCCAGTATGAACATTCCAGTAAAAGGATCATATAATGCAAAAGCTGCTGCTGCAATACAACTGTGCAAACACCCTTACCGTATATCGCCGCTCGGCGCTTCCATCGCCTGCCCCGAGCTGTCTTCTCTGCACTGAACACTGCAGGGAGGGGGGCCGAGACCCCCCACGGACACCCGGCGCTTCCATCGCCTGCCCCGAGCTGTCTTCTCTGCTCTGAACACTGCAGGAGGGGGGTCGAGATCCCCCGCCGACACCCGGTGCTTCTATTGCCTGTCCCAAGCTCTTCTCTGCACTGAACACTGCAGAGGGGGGCGAGACCCCCCACGGACACCTGGCGCTTCCACCGCCTGCCCCAAGCTGTCTTCTCTGCTCTGAACACTAGCACACAAGCACTTCAAACTAGGGCATATTTTTGGGGTAGGGCTTATATTGCAGCCCTCCAGCGCTAGGTCTTCGGGGAAACACGATAGGATTTAAAATAGTCCATGTTGACAGAGAGAGAGAGGGAAGTTACACTTTAATTAAACATCCCCACCCAACTGGTGACTCACACATGTGCAGTGGGGCTGCGGCGTAAACATGCCGGCACCCGAAGACCAGTAAACACAGTAAACATGCCGGCACCCGAAGACCAGCGAAGAAGTGTCCTAGGTGTAGACAGCGCTGGCTATAGTTTAAAAAAATAGGAAAATCTCTAAGGCTAGCAATGCATGGTTCCTATGCATGGCAGGGTTCAGGAGTGTATTATGTACAGAGTGCAGGGTTCAGGGGTGTGTTATGTACAGAGTGCAGGGTTCAGGAGTGTGTTATGTACAGAGTGCAGGGTTCAGGAGTGTGTTATGTACAGAGTGCAGGGTTCAGGAGTGTGTTATGTACAGAGTGCAGGGTTCAGGAGTCTGTTATGTACAGGGTGCAAGGTTCAGGAGTCTGTTATGTACAGGGTGCAAGGTTCAGGAGTCTGTTATGTACAGGGTGCAAGGTTCAGGAGTGTGTTATGTACAGAGTGCAGTGTTCAGGAGTGTGTTATGTACAGAGTGCAGGGTTCAGGAGTGTGTTATGTACAGAGTGCAAGGTTCAGGAGTGTGTTATGTACAGAGTGCAGGGTTCAGGAGTGTGTTATGTACAGAGTGCAAGGTTCAGGAGTGTGTTATGTACAGAGTGCAGGGTTCAGGAGTGTGTTATGTACAGAGTGCAGGGTTCAGGAGTGTGTTATGTACAGAGTGCAAGGTTCAGGAGTGTGTTATGTACAGAGTGCAGGGTTCAGGAGTGTGTTATGTACAGAGTGCAAGGTTCAGGAGTCTGTTATGTACAGAGTGCAAGGTTCAGGAGTCTGTTATGTACAGAGTGCAGGGTTCAGGAGTGTGTTATGTACAGAGTGCAGGGTTCAGGAGTGTGTTATGTACAGAGTGCAAGGTTCAGGAGTGTGTTATGTACAGAGTGCAGGGTTCAGGAGTGTGTTATGTACAGAGTGCAGGGTTCAGGAGTGTGTTATGTACAGAGTGCAGGGTTCAGGAGTGTGTTATGTACAGAGTGCAGGGTTCAGGAGTGTGTTATGTACAGAGTGCAGGGTTCAGGAGTGCATATCTCACAGGCAAGATTACTATAAAAATGATCTTCCGCCCGCCCATCCACCCCTGTACAGAGCTGTCCCCCTGAATTCCCATATTACAAAATCCTGACTGCTGCATTATATACTCTTTACCACTGAACTCTGTATGCTGCGCAACATCAAGTAAAATCTTCCCCCGTGAAAACTTTATCCCCCTAAAAATCAACACCCATCATTCATCTCTGCAACCCTTCTGTAAATCCATTTCTGTAAATCCCGCCCGCCACAAACCTCTGCACCCCACTGTTCACAACTCAACATTTTCCCTGTCCAAAGCTCACCTCTGCATTCCTCCATGCACAACTCACTTCTGTCCACAGCTCACTTTCACCCCCCCCCCCCTTCAACATTACACCTCTGCACCTCCCCGTCCACAGCTCACCTTCTCACTCCCCCCCCCCCACCCTTCAACATTACACCTCTGCACCTCCCCGTCCACAGCTCACCTTCTCACTCCCCCCCCCCCACCCTTCAACATTACACCTCTGCACCTCCCCGTCCACAGCTCACCTTCTCACTCCCCCCACCCTTCAACATTACACCTCTGCACCTCCCCGTCCACAGCTCACCTTCTCACCCCCCCCTTCAACATTACACCTCTGCACCTCCCTGTCCAAAGCTCACCTCTGCATTCCTCCATGCACAACTCACTTCTGTCCACAGCTCACTTTCACCCCCCCCCCCTTCAACATTACACCTCTGCACCTCCCCGTCCACAGCTCACCTTCTCACTCCCCCCCACCCTTCAACATTACACCTCTGCACCTCCCCGTCCACAGCTCACCTTCTCACCCCCCCCTTCAACATTACACCTCTGCACCTCCCTGTCCACAGCTCACCTTCTCACCCCTCCCCCCTTCAACATTACACCTCTGCACCTCCCTGTCCACAGCTCACCTTCTCACCCCCCCCCCCCACATTACACCTCTGCACCTCCCTGTCCACAGCTCACCTTCTCACCCCCCACCCTTCAACATTACACCTCTGCACCTCCCTGTCCACAGCTCATCTTCTCACCCCCCCACCCTTCAACATTACACCTCTGCACCTCCCTGTTCACAGCTCACCTTCTCACCCCCCCCCCTTCAACATTACACCTCTGCACCTCCCTGTCCACAGCTCACCTTCTTACCCCCCCACCCTTCAACATTACACCTCTGCACCTCCCTGTCCACAGCTCACCTTCTCACCCCCCCCACCCTTCAACATTACACCTCTGCACCTCCCTGTCCACAGCTCACCTTCTGACCCCCCCACCCTTCAACATTACACCTCTGCACCGCCCTGTTCACAGCTCACCTTCTCACCCCCCCGCCATCCTTCAACATTACACCTCTGCACCTCCCTGTCCACAGCTCACCTTCTCACTCCCCCCACCCTTCAACATTACACCTCTGCACCTCCCTGTCCACAGCTCACCTTCTCGCCCCCCCCCCCCACCCTTCAACATTACGCCTCTGCACCTCCTTGTCCACAGCTCACCTTCTCACCCCCCCCTTCAACATTACACCTCTGCACCTCCCTGTCCACAGCTCACCTTCTCACCCCCACCCTTCAACATTACACATCTGCACCTCCCTGTCCACAGCTCACCTTCTCACCCCCCCCCCCCTTCAACATTACACCTCTGCACCTCCCTGTCCACAGCTCACCTTCTCACCCCCACCCTTCAACATTACACCTCTGCACCTCCCTGTCCACAGCTCACCTTCTCACCCCCACCCTTCAACATTACACATCTGCACCTCCCTGTCCACAGCTCACCTTCTCACCCCCCCCCCCTTCAACATTACACCTCTGCACCTCCCTGTCCACAGGCTCACCTTCTCACCCCCCCCCCCTTCAACATTACACCTCTGCACCTCCCTGTCCACAGCTCACCTTCTCACCCCCCCACCCCTCAACATTATACCTCTGCACCTCCCTGTCCACAGTTCACTTTTGCACTCTTCTTTCTTTAAACAGCTAAGCTCTGTAGCTCTCTTCCACAACACCTTACCTCTTGTATCCCCCATCCACATATTTCTTCAGCACCCCCTATCCTCAGCTCTGACCTTTGCACCCCCCAGCCCTCACCATTGTACCCCTCCACACCTCTGCTAAAAAGCTGTCAGCAGCCGACCCCTATCTATTACCGCCAGTAGCCTTGTCTTAGGCGCCTTTCACACGGACGGCTCTTCTGCCGCAGTTAAAAGCATATAATATGTTCTGTGAAATTCAAGACTCCAGGCACTGCGATCAGCTGCATTTGTACAGTGAGATTACCTGCGTTTACATGCGGCTGCGTTTGGAACTTTTTTGCCATTTCTGATGTGCTTCCTGTTGCTTTTCTTTCCTTGTTGCCGCTGCTATCCGCAGGAGAAATAGTTACACAGCGATTACCTGCAGTTATGTGCAGATAGCTGCACTAAATCGCTCCTGGACGCAGTCAATTCTATTTTTTCGATCCGCACCAAACCGCATGTAACTAAATCGCAGCTAAACGCAGTGTGTGAATGGGGCCATAGGAAAGCATTGTGTGCTTTTAGCTGCGGTAGAAAACTAGAAAATCCACAGCTAAAAGCACAATTCTATCCGTCCGTGTGAAAGGGGCCTTATTCTCCCACCCAATGCACATTCACTTTGACTCTGCCTCTGCTCCCATTGCATCCAGCAGCAATCACCACAGGTAACTGCCGGCTGTGCAGACAGCAGAAAATGCCTGGCGCCGCTGGTGACCTGTCAGTATAGTGAACAGGCTCGGCGGCCGGAGGCAGCTACTCACAGCAGCGGCAGAAATCAGCAGATTCCTGCTTCTGCCATTTGTGCCGGTGCAAAAGTAGCCAAAGAGAATGCAGCGTACATAAAGATTATAGAGCCAGGCAGCTGCAAGCGGTTCTGTTCTGACATATCACATTCATCCATGGCAGTAAAAGGGTTCAATTTGAAAACTTTATTTTTTTTTAGTTTATGATAAGACTGGAGAGGGATTGCAACCCATGTCACCAAGAGTGAAAATGAAAGAAAAAGTAAGAAAGAAAAAATTTTGGGTTGTCACCAGGGAGGAATAGAGGGGAAATCTTCCAATGGGGACACTAGTTCTGGTGACAACCAGGGATTCCCTCACTTCCTTTTTTTTCTATGGGACGGGAAATGCAGGGAAATTTCCCCAATGAAGCACCTCGAGCAGAAATGTTTTTTTAACCACTTGAATACAGGGCACTTATACACCTTTCTGCCCAGACAAATTTTCAGCTTTCAGCGCTGTTGCAGTTTGAATGACAATTGCGCGGTCATACAACACTGTACCCAGACCAAATTTTTATAATTTTGTTCCCACAAATAGAGCTTTCTTTTGGTGGTATTTGATCACCTCTGCGGTTTTTATTTTTTGCTAAACAAATAAAAAAAGACCAAAAATTTTGAAAAAAAGAAAAGTTTTGCTTTTGTTTCTGTTAAAAAATTTTGTAAATAAGTAAGTTTTCTCTTTCACTGATGGGCACTGATAAGGCAGCACTGATAAGGCGGCACCGATGAGGTGGCACCAATGAGCGGGCACTGATGGGCACTGGTAGGTGGCACTGATGGGCACTCATGGGTGGCACTGGTGGGCACTGATAGGCGACACTGATGGGCACTGAAAGGCTGCAAAGATGGGTTCTTATGGGTGGCACTACTTAGCACTGATACGTGGCACTGATATGAGGCACTGATAGGCACCCCTGGTGGCAATGGCAGTGGTATGCATTGGAGTGGGCACTGATTGGCAGCTTCCTGGGCTTTGATTGGCAACTGCTGGGTACAGATTGGTATTTGCCTGGGGGTCTAGGGGGCATACCTGGGGGTCCAGTGTGGATGGCTTCCCTGGTGGTCCTGGGCGAGATCCGAGGGGGGGCTGTGCTGATAAACAATCAGCACAGACCCTCCCTGTCAGGAGAGCAGCCGATCGTTTCTCCCCTACTCGCGTCTGTCAGACGCGAGTGAGGAAGAGCCGATCATCGGCTCTTCCTATTTACATCGTGATCAGCCGTGATTGGACACGGCTGATCACGCGGTAAAGAGTCTCAGTCAGAGACTCTTTACCTAGATCGGAGTTGCAGTGTGTCAGACTGACACACCGCAACAACGATCGCCTCGATGCGCGCCCCCGTGGGCGCGCATCGGCTTAATATCCTGCTCACGTCATATGACATCCGGTCAGGATATTGAAACCACTTTGCCGCCGTCATTTTGCTATATGGCGGGCGGCAAGTGGTTAAAGTTTATCCTTTAGTTCTAGTTTGAGGTATGCCTCTTACATAGTTTAGGCACACCTAGTTTTGTGCCACAATGGATGCCAGTAGCATACCATGCTTAAAGCCCAACTCCAGGCAAAAAAATGTTTCCCATGCAGTGGGGCTGTGCCTGCACTACATGGGTAAACTGCTCATTTTCTATAGGGGTGAACAGAATGCCTATACTCACCTGATCCTTCGATCCTCTGGAAAACTTGGAGCCACCACATCCAGCGGCGGACTGTTCCTGACGCCTTCATCCAGAGCTGGTCTATGGGCGTGATGACGCCAGGAACAGTCCACCGCACAAGACCGCTGGACCGCAGAAGGGCAGGAAGCGATAGAGTGGTCTGAGAGGATCGGAGGATTGGGTGAGTGTATCTCAGTTCTCTGAATCCTTAGACCAAAACGAGCAGTTAACCTGTGCAGTGCGGGCACAGCCCCACTGCATGCTAAAAAAATTTGCTGGAGTCCTGCATTAAAACTGTTTCCTCAGGTTGTCATCTCTGAAATGGTTAGCCACCAGGCAAAGCAGTGTGCCATAGAATTGAATGGGCAGCTGGTGAGCCAAGCTGTCAACCACAGAAGTGAATGGATGGCCACTGAGCCAAGCTGTCCACCATATAAGTGAATGGATAGCCACTAAGCCAAGCAGAGTCAAGTTATCCACTACAGAAGTAAATGAACAGCCACAGAACTAAGGTGTCTACCTTAGAAGTGAATGAGTGGCTGAGGTACCATGTTTTCCAGCACAAAAGTTAAGATAGTAGTGGAACCAAGCTGTCCACCATAGAATTGAATGTGTGACTGCAGAACCAAGATGTCCACCATAGAAGTTAATGGACAGCCATTGAGCTGAGGTGTCTATCCTAGAAGTGAATGAGCGGCTAAGGTACCAAGCTGTCCACCATAGACCTGAATGAGGGACTTCAGAACCAAGACGTCCACCATAGAAGTGAATGGACAGCCATTGAGCTAAGCTGTCTACCTCAGTGAGTGAACAGCTGTCTAACCAAGCTGTCCACCATAGAAGTGAATGAGTGGTCGAGGAATCAAGCTGTCCTCAATAGAAGTGAATGAGTGGCTGTGGAACCAAGCTGTCCAACATTAAAGTATAGGAGTGGCTGTGGAACCAAGCTGTCTATCAGAGAAGTGAATGAGTGGCTGTGGAACCAAGCTGTCCACCATAGAAGTGAATGAGTGGCCCTGAAACCAAACTGCCCACCGCTGAAAAAAAATTAATGGCTGTGGAACCAAGCTGTCCACCATATAAGTGAATGAGTGGTCGAGGAATCAAGCTGTCCACCATAGAAGTGAACGAGTGGCTGCGGAACCAAGCTGTCCACCATAAAAGTATAGGAGTGGCTGTGGAACCAAGCTGTCTATCAGAGAATTGAATGAGTGGCTGTGGAACCAAGCTGTCCACCATAGAAGTGAATGAGTGGCCCTGAAACCAAACTGCCCACCGCTGAAAAAAATTAATGGCTGTGGAACCAAGCTGTCCACCATATAAGTGAATGAGTGGTCGAGGAATCAAGCTGTCCACCATAGAAGTGAACGAGTGGCTGCGGAACCAAGCTGTCCACCATAAAAGTATAGGAGTGGCTGTGGAACCAAGCTGTCTATCAGAGAATTGAATGAGTGGCTGTGGAACCAAGCTGTCCACCATAGAAGTGAATGAGTGGCCCTGAAACCAAGCTGCCCACCGCCAAAATAAATGAATGGCTGTGGAACCAAGCTGTCCACCATAGATGTAAATGGACGGCCGATAAGCCAAACTGTCCACCATAAAAGGAAATGGATGGCCACTAAGCCAGGTTGCCCGCCATAGAAGTAAATGGATGGGCCTCTTTCCCAAGCTGTCCACCAGAGAAGTGAATGGATGGCTACTGAGCCAGGCTGCCCACCACAGAATAGAATGGGTGGCCTTCAGGCCAAGCTATCCAAGGGTACTTGCACTTACCAGGCCTCCTACCAATCCTGGAACAGTTTTCCTATCACTGACCATCTTTGGGACAAGGCATTTCTCATGTTGACAAAGTGGCAAGTGTGTTGAATCCGGCTACAAACTTGACATGGAAAGAAGGAGAAAGCCTGCTCTGCCCCAGTCACTATTCACTCAAAAGAGCGAGGATTCCATAAATGGGGCAAAACACAAGTACAAACAACCCTCGTTCTGTAGATTTTTTTTTGCCAATAACGCTTTCATGACATTCCCAAATTAAAGAACACACATGATGAACAGTACAATATTTTATTATCAGCCAATAAGCTGGTTTCTTTTTGTAGTATATTCAACAGTAAACCCTGCCCGCAAGGATATATATTTTTCCTGTTGAAGCCAGAGTCTCCTCCCTCCACTTAATTATAGCACAGAGTGAAGCAGGATGCTCTCTCACTAGATTACATTTTTTTTTGTGCGCGTTTCGATAAATGAACAAAGCTTAAAGTGGAACTTCAAGTGTATTTTATATTACAGAAAAGCACTCCTAGTAGTTGGTGCTGTAGCAATAATTTATAGGACTAAAGTACCCCCAAAGCTCCCAGTAACCCCCCGCTGTACATGTAACAGTCTGTAGACCAGTCCTTTGGCTGTGTGCTATAGTTGGTGTTGCTGAACTGTGTTGGTTTCTACGACAGGTCCTTTTTCCACATATGACCTTTGTTTATTCATTCGCCGGTTGCCGTATTTGACATAACGAAGCAAATTCAATATGGCGGCAGGGGTCATTCCTTGAATGCGAGATGCTGCTCCGATCTATAAAAGAGAGTTTAATTGAAAGTGAATGTAAAGCTTTAGTTTTTTTGTTTTTTTTATTAAAGAGTACTCACCTGTTCTTACAATGGTTTACGGCCCCCCGATTCTCTTTTTATGGGGTCCTAAGCTGGCGCTTCTGGCTCCTTCTCTTTGGCAAGTGCCCCATTAAAAGCTGCTTTCTATGGGGGCACTCATGTTTGATCCCGAGCCGCGCTGCCTGTGTCTATAGACACAGACAACGCAGCTTGGCCCTGACCATCCTCCCCACCCATTACAAAATTTAACTGACATCAGCAGGAGCCAAAGCCAAAATTGCTAAAATGTAATTTTCCTATTGGTTCTTACTGCAACCCTGTAACTAGAACCCACATTTACAGGACGGTATAGCATTTTTAAATACGCTTTTAATTCACATTCTTTTAACCCCTTCCTGCTCTTTACAACCTCCCTAGGGTCCTTTTAAAAAGATCCAAAAGCTCGGGGGGTGGGAAGGATCGGCGATCATGTGACTACCATGATTGTCTGTCAAAGTGGTCACATGATCGGGAGCCAGTCCCAACACAGGTTAAAGTGATTGTAAAGGCAGAAGGTTTTTTACCTTGATGCCTTTTTGTGCATTAAGGTAAAAATAAACTTTATGCAAGTAGCTCCCTTCCCCAGCCTCCCCCTTACATATACCTGAGCCTGATCTTGATCCAGCGATGTGCACGAGAGCAAAGGCTCTCTCATTCCTCATTGGCCCAGACACAGCAGCGGGAGCCATTGCCAGCCACAGCCAGTGAGGAGGGAGCAGGGGGTGGGGCAGAGGCATGCTCTTTGTGTCTTATGGACACACGGAGCGGGGCTCGGGAGTGAGCATGCAAGAGTGCCCCCATAGCAAACTGCTTTTTATGGGGGCACTCGCTGGGGGGGAGGAGGAGCCAGGAGCACTGGCAGAGGACCTGAGAATTGGAAGATCAGGGCTGCTCTGTGCAAAATCATTACACAGAACAGGTACAGTGGGGACGGAAAGTATTCAGACCCCCTTAAATTTTTCACTCTTTGTTATATTGCAGCCATTTGCTAAAATCATTTAAGTTCATTTTTTTCCTCATTAATGTACACACAGCACCCCATATTGACAGAAAAACACAGAATTGTTGACATTTTTGCAGATTTATTAAAAAAAAAAAACTGAAATATCACATGGTCCTAAGTATTCAGACCCTTTGCTGTGACACTCTTATATTTAACTCAGGTGCTGTCCATTTCTTCTGATCATCCTTGAGATGGTTCTACACCTTCATTTGAGTCCAGCTGTGTTTGATTATACTGATTTGACTTGATTAGGAAAGCCACACACCTGTCTATATAAGACCTTACAGCTCACAGTGCATGTCAGAGCAAATGAGAATTATGAGGTCAAAGGAACTGCCTGAAGAGCTCAGAGACAGAATTGTGGCAAGGCACGGATCTGGCCAAGGTTACAAAAAAATTTCTGCTGCACTTAAGGTTCCTAAGAGCAGAGTGGCCTCCATAATCCTTAAATGGAAGACGTTTGGGACGACCAGAACCCTTCCTAGAGCTGGCCGTCCGGCCAAACTGAGCTATCGGGGGAGAAGAGCCTTGGTGAGAGAGGTAAAGAAGAACCCAAAGATCACTGTGACTGAGCTCCAGAGATTCAGTTGGGAGATGGGAGAAAGTCAACCATCTCTGCAGCCCTCCACCAGTCGGGGCTTTATAGCAGAGTGGCCCTACGGAAGCCTCTCCTCAGTGCAAGACACATAAAAGCCCGCATGGAGTTTGCTAAAAAAACACCTGAAGGGCTCCAATATGGTGAGAAATAAGATTCTCTGGTCTGATGAGACCAAGATAGAACTTTTTGGCCTTAATTCTAAGCGGTATGTGTGGAGAAAACTAGGCACTGCTCATCACCTGTCCAATACAGTCCCAACAGTGAAGCATGGTGGTGGCAGCATCATGCTGTGGGGGTGTTTTTCAGCTGCAGGGACAGGACGACTGGTTGCAATCGAGGGAAAGATGAATGCGATCAAGTACAGGGATATCCTGGATGAAAACCTTCTCCAGAATGCTCAGGACCTCAGACTGGGCCAAAGGTTTACCTTCCAAAAAGACAATGACCCTAAGCACACAGCTAAAATAATGAAGGAGTGGCTTCCCAACAACTCTGTGACTGTTCTTGAATGGCCCAGCCAGAGCCCTGACTTAAACCCAATTGAGCAACTCTGGAAAGACCTAAAAATGGCTGTCCACCAACGTTTACCATCCAACCTGACAGAACTGGAGAGGATCTGCAAGGAGGAATGGCAGAGGATTCCCAAATCCAGGTGTGAAAAACTTGTTGCATCTTTCCCAAAAAGACTCATGGCTGTATTAGATCAAAAGGGTTCTTCTACTAAATACTGAGCAAAGGGTCTGAATACTTAGGACCATGTGATATTTCAGTTTTTCTTTTTTAATAAATCTGCAAAAATGTCAACAATTCTGTGTTTTTCTGTCAATATGGGGTGCTGTGTGTACATTAATGAGGAAAAAAATTAACTTAAATGATTTTAGCAAATGGCTGCAATATAACAAAGAGTGAAACATTTAAGGGGTCTGAATACTTTCCGTCCCCACTGTGTGTGTATGTATATATATATATATATATATATATATATATATATATATATATATATATATATATATATATATATATATATATATGATTCTGCACAGCTGGCCCGCACTGTAATAGTAAAACTTCTTATAAAAGACCAACTTACTGTTTCAGGCCGACTCTGTGTCAGTTTCTCTCGAATTTCATAGGACAGGACGGCATCAAGGCTCATATAATCCAAATCTTCTGGCAATGTCAAAGACTCATCCTTCCGAATTTCAGCGATATCCTTCTGCTGGAAAGCGATGTGCACTTCATACATGGCTAAAAAGATAACCAGAATAAAAAGTTTACTTATCAAATAAACAATGGAATCCAAACCAAACTCCACCCAAAACTTTGTTTTCCTTTTATGTATAGAGTTGGGAAGGGTTAGAAAATCAGATGTATATTGCTATCCGTGACTCCCTATGCCATTGATCCACGTTTCCTTTATTTCTTGCCCTAGTCTAATAGGAATAAAGAGAGAGAGAGTAGGGGGAATATTCCCAGCAGAGTCAAGGACTGAAATTAAAAGATGAGCAGAGACTCAGGGGTCTATTTCTAAAATATTAATTGCACACATGTCAGAAACATTTGTGCAAGCTGAACTAAATTTCACTGTATGGTGTTGGAATAGATTAACTCCTGTATCATCAGCTCCATCTAGTGGCTCAAACGCAGCAGTGTTCTTTGAAATATCTCAAAGAGAAAATATACAGAATTTTGGTCGCTAGATGGAGCTGAAGATACAGGAGTTAATCCCTTTAAATAACATACGGTGACATTTCGTTCGGTTTGCACAAATGTTTCTGATAATCATGCAACAAACGTTTCAAAAACAAACCTCTAAATAAAGACAATCAAAAAAGTTTAGTCCTATACTGCACAGCGGACAACTCACCTCCATTGTGGATACTAAAGTCACTTTGATGCAAGCTCTTTCCTACTGTAACCCTTGTTCTAACCCAGGGGTCAGCAACCTTTTTCCACTTAAGGGCTGGATTCAATGTATGTGAATGCATGAAGGGCCGCATTCACCTGCTAATAAATGAAGATAATAAGATACCAAACATGTCACGCTTTAAAATTGCGCACAATCGTGGAATGGTGACGAACGACTGTGCTTAAAAATCTCCATAGGTGACAGTTTTAAAACTACTACAGGTTACCAGTTTAGAGTTACAGAGGAGGTCTAGTGCTAGAATTATTGCTCTCACTCTAACGATCGCCGTGATACCTCAAATGCTTGGTTTGAACACTGTTTTTAAATTTGCGGGAGCGACTTATGTATGCGCACGTCATAGGTACGTATTACGTAAGCATCTTTTGATGCTGTCACAAGGAATGTAAACATCCCGCTGCTTGGGCATAACAGCCGAGTGGCTTTTTATACGCATCAGTTGTTATCCCAAGAAAGCCAACCGCCGGCTCTACAAAAAAATGTCCCCGGGGCCAGGTGCACGTGAATTCATCACGTGCAGGGACGGGCCGGGCATTTAGCAGCGGGGGGTGCGGCCCGTGGGCCATAGATTGCCCTGTTCTAACCCTTCCCTTCTGTGTTCACAACTAACACAAAAAGTTGTAGCTATAGATATCCTTTAACCAGCTGCAATTAAAAAAAAGGGTACGAGCAGAGAGCGATGTGCAGGCTTCTGTGTCCTAAAGTGTGGTAGAGCATGCTGGCAATAAATGGATGAATTAAAAATGAAGCTGAAGGTTAATCCGCTTATATTTTGCCTTCAGTGGTTCCTGGTTTCTGCCCCATCAACATGTTAATGAAAATGTTAAACCTGTTTTCATTACATACCTTCTTTTAGACCCAGATCTCTGTTGTTCTCTATGCAATGCAGGAAGCTGGTGGGAGGGGTCACCAGAGTGTTGTACATGGCTTCCAAAAAACCATAACAGCCCCCTTGCCCCTATTTTCCTCAAGAGCCCTCACTCCTGATAAGAAGCAGTGGGAGGAGTTATGAAAATATCAAAATGGCTCGATGAGGTGGATGCAAACAGGCGGAGTGGCGGTGCTACATCAGTCCTCAGCTCCACCCAAGGCTCAGACTGAAAGGCTGCTGATGCCTCTGTGTACTGTAAACCACTGGAGGGACTGTCAGGACCCGGGTAAGCATCAAATTGTAATATCCTTTATTGAAATTACATGAAACATGTCAGGGCTGGGCTCAGCCCTTTCTTCTGTGAGCTGGCCGCTTAGCTGTCAGCTAATTGCCAGCTCCTATCTCTCCACAGTGACTCAGCTGTTGATGATCCTGCTTGTCAGTCCTGTCTACTTAAGCCGTCCAGCCCAGATGATCTCTGCCTTCACCTTGGTCAACATCACAGAGACACATCTCCTGCGTTCCTGTTAAAGATTTGCTTGGCTGACATTCCTTCTGGCTCCAGATCCTGCTTGCTGTTTCACTACGCTGACCCTTGGCTTCCTGAATTTCTGGCTTGTCTGACTATCCGTTCCGGTTACCGAACTCTGGCTATGTTTTGACTACGTTTGTTCTTTTTACTTTTATTATTAAACAAGTGTGTTTTAACTGTACTTCTGTCTCGGTCTGATTCATGGCTTCTGACAAAACAGATATAAAACATCCAACGCGTTTCAGCCTTTAGACCATGACTAAGGCTTGACAGCCAAAACGCATTGGCTGTTAAACAGCTGTTTCATGTCATTTGAATATAGGATTTTGCCATTAGACGTTTACCCGAGTGCCGACAGTCCCTCCAGTTGATGGGGTGGAGGTCAATCTGGAGGAGTGGGCGTTCCTATGCAGCTGCATTTATGTATAAAAAGGATAAAATGATTTATTGCAGTTAAAACCACAAAATAACATGCCATCCAAGCGGCGCTTCTGTCAAAATTCTTAAATAATGACTCGTCAGCATATATGATATTATACATGCGGTAATGATAACTAAACAGTAAATAGCGATAGCAAACAGGTAGCTGCATTTATATGCTGCTGGTAGCCACATGGATGCATGCTTAGTCCCCACAAGATATGCCTACAGCACACCAAGTCCATACCATCTGTGAGGATTGCACCTACTGGGCCTTTATATATCTCCTGCGGTCATATACTACCCTACCTGGCTAGATGTGAGTAGAAGTCTTTGCTCTGAACTATCTAGTCAATTTGTCCAAGTAGCATAATAATCTACATTGGGAAAGTTATGCGGACAAAATATCCCCTGAAGAAGCCTAAAGGGTGAAACATGTCGGGATTTGCCATCAAAGTATAACTGTACAAAGCAAGACTGATATAAAATGAAGCCTGAGTGCAAATATATTTTTTTATTGGAACTAAATATGTGTTTTTATTTATGTTGAAATAAATGTTGAAATTTTAATATAATTTAGTGTCATTTTGATGTAAACAACCAAAAAAAATCCCAATACCCAGTTTCCAAGCCTTTTTATATGCAGACCACCCTAGGTAACGCCCGCACGTGATGCTGAGCCTCCATAATTAAAAGAACATTTAATGAATGAAAGTGTCAGACCAGGGAAAGTCAGGCTGGGGAAGAAAGGGCTAGAGAACGCTGGAAATCCTCCAGCCGGGAAATAAGGTAGAGTCGGTCTGACTTGCTGCAGCTTCTAATGCACATTGTGAGAATCTCACAGTGTGCAGTGAAATCAGAATAAGCCAATTCAGTCCAGGAGAGGAGCCGGTACAATTATGCAAGACTGAAGGTCAGATTTAAGCTTACCTTCTATCTTCAGCCGCTGAGCTATGTCTGGCCTTTCATTGAATCTTTGCAGAGGTTCAGGAAACACTCGGAAGAGAGTACTAGATTCCACTCCATTGTACCTGAGCATATCAAGGGCACTAGAGGAAGAGAAAATCAAACAAGGTTAGAAAAAAAAAAAATCCAATTCCGCATAATCACACAGATCTGATAACAAGTTCTAAAAAGTGAAAACTTAACCCCTTTATAACTGCCTAACACATATGTGCACTGGCAAAAGGGTGAGCCTTAATGGACACACACTGCACATATGCGCCGCTGGGCGGTCAATGTTTCTGTGCTGAGAGCAGGCTAACTGCACACTCCCAGCACAGAGACTGAGCTGTGAAAAGTAGCTCTTGGTCTCCCCACAAATGATCGGTAGTGACCTGATTATCAGTGCAGCCCTAACAGTGCCAATCAGTGCTGCCTATCAGTGCCCATCAATGCTGCCAATCAGTGCCGCTTCATCAGTATCTACCCATCAGTGCTCATCAGGGCCTCCTCATCAGTGCCCATCAGGGCCTCCTCATCAGTGCCCATCAGGGCCTCCTCATCAGTGCCCATCAGTGCCTCCTTATCAGCGCCTCCTCATCAGTGCCCATCAGCGTCTCCTCATCAATGCCCAACAGTGCCTCCTCATCAGTGCCCATCAGCGCCTCCTCATCAGTGCCCATCAGCGCCTCCTCATCAGTGCCCATCAGCGCCTCCTCATCAGTGCCCATCAGCGTCTCCTCATCAGTGCCCAACAGCGCCTCCTCATCAGTGCCCATCAGTGCCCATGAGCGCCTCCTCATCAGTGCCTCCTCATCAGGGCCTCCTCATCAGTGCCCATCAGCGCCTCCTCATCAGTGCCCATCAGCGCCTCCTCATCAGGGCCTCCTCATCAGTGCCCATCAGCGCCTCCTCATCAGTGCCCATCAGTGCCTCCTCATCAGTGCCCATGAGCGCCTCCTCATCAGGGCCTCCTCATCAGTGCCCATCAGCGCCTCCTCATCAGTGCCCATCAGCGCCTCCTCATCAGGGCCCATCAGCGCCTCCTCATCAGTGCCCATCAGCGCCTCCTCATCGGTGCCCATCAGCGCCTCCTCATCGGTGCCCATCAGCGCCTCCTCATCAGTGCCCATCAGCGCCTCCTCATCAGGGCCTCCTCATCAGTGCCTCCTCATCAGTGCCCATCAGAGCCTCCTCATCAGTGCCCATCAGCGCCTCCTCATCAGTGTCATCAGTGCCCATCAGTGCCTCCTCATCAGTGCCTCCTCATCAGTGCCCATCAGCGCCTCCTCATCAGCACACATCAGTGGAGAAAAATTACCTGTTTGGCCAATTTTATAACAAACTAGGAAAAACTTTTTTTTCCCCCCAAAATCGTTGGCCTTTTTTTTCGTTTGGTTAGCCAAAAACAAAAAACCCAGTGGTGATTAAATACCACAAAAAGAAAGCTCTATTTGTATGAAAAAAAAAATGATAAAAATGTCATTTGGGTACAGTGTTGCATGGCCGCGCAATTGCCATTCAAAGTGTGACAGCGCTGAAAGCTAGAAATTGGCTTGGGCAGGAAGGGGGTAAAAGTTCCCAGTAGGCAAGTGGTTAAAGATTAGGAGTGGGTTCCAGTGTACCGATTCTGTTCACATGTGCTCCTGGAAGAGGATTCCTGAAACACGTGGAGTCCACATGTGAACTGTAATCGGAATCTTTGCATGCTGTGAACCCCTATGTGGAGAGTCATTTTTAATGTCAGGTAATACATTTTTAATGGTAAATAAATAATAACGTTGTTTTTATGGTACTCAGTTTCTCTTCTATATGTCCACAACCACAGATTCTGTTCGTAGTTGTACATGATTTGCTAGAATGTGGACTGACATTCGCTAAGCAAAGTCCTATATGGATAACAATATCAGGGCTGGGGGTTACCTGAGCACGCTGACGCGACTGTTGCTGATTTGCGCCTCCGGAACGAGTTGCTGCCATTTTTTTGGTGCCAATTGTATAGAACGTAATACATCCAGGCCCTCCTCCAGGGTTCCTTTGGTCGCCCGTGTCCGATCGTACCGCTCCTGAGAAACGCAGCCTGCTTCCTCATATCCTGAAAGGTAGACCAGAAAAATATAGGACCGCACTGTGCAAAGGAGAACTAATCAATGTAAAAAATGGCGGCGTTTCTGTGCGAGTCGGGAACATGATCATGCGCGCTCTCCTGACCCGCACATACATGAACCTAGCCTAAGAGCTTTATTGCTACAACTAGTTTCTTCTGTGCTCCTCTCTGATCTAGTTTTTAACCCCTCCACACCCAGTCCCGGGAATCCCTTCTAGGGTCTGTATGCCTGGAGGGCAGGAAGGATCGGCCAATCACGTGACCACTGTCATTAGCTGCCACAAGGGTCACATGGTCAGGAGCAGGTCCTGCCGACTCCTGATCATCAGTATGGACCAAGAACACTCTCAACACAGAAAGCTCTGGTCCCCATGGATGCATAGGTGCAGTGTGAGGGCGTTAAAGCCCATTTGCTTATGTGTTACGTGGGCAGCTAGCAGTTAATTTTTTTATTTTTTTTTTCGCAGACCCAGCTTTCCATGACTTCATGACTGTGCTCCACTGATTCTTGCTGCTGGAATACACAGATCGGCCCTAATCATCTGCAGGACCGAGGCCTTACAGCGCAGGACTGATGGCCCTGCACTGTACGTGATGACGTCACAGCTTTGACTGCCAGCAGGGGCGCCAAACAGAAGAGGCTGTGGGGGATTGTAAGGAGGAGTCAGTGGGAGCGAGAGATAAGGTAATTTATGTGCTTTTTATTGGTACTGGTGGTGCATGGAAGGTATTGGTGGGCCATGGAAGGGGGAACCTGTGGGAGAGAGGGATATGGTAACTAAAGTGCCTTTTATTGGTACTAGTGAGGCATGGAAGGTATTGGTGGGCCATGGAAGGGGGAACCTGTGGGAGAGAGGGATATGGTAACTAAAGTGCCTTTTATTGGTACTAGTGAGGCATGGAAGGTATTGGTATTGGTGGGGCAAGAAAGGGGGAACCTGTGGGAGAAAGGGATAAGGCAATTAAAGTGATTTTTATTGGTACTGGTCAGGTATGGAAGGTATTGGTGGGGCATAGAAAGAGGAGTCTGTGGGAGCGAGAGATAAGGTAATTTATGTGCTTTTTATTGGTACTGGTGGTGCATGGAAGGTATTGGTGGGCCATGGAAGGGGGAACCTGTGGGAGAGAGGGATATGGTAACTAAAGTGCCTTTTATTGGTACTAGTGAGGCATGGAAGGTATTGGTGGGCCATGGAAGGGGGAACCTGTGGGAGAGAGGGATATGGTAACTAAAGTGCCTTTTATTGGTACTAGTGAGGCATGGAAGGTATTGGTATTGGTGGGGCAAGAAAGGGGGAACCTGTGGGAGAAAGGGATAAGGCAATTAAAGTGATTTTTATTGGTACTGGTCAGGTATGGAAGGTATTGGTGGGGCATAGAAAGAGGAGTCTGTGGGAGCGAGAGATAAGGTAATTTATGTGCTTTTATTGGTAATGGTGGTGCATGGAAGGTATTGGTGGGTCATGGAAGGGGGAACCTGTGGGAGAGAGGGATATGGTAATTAAAGTGCCTTTTATTGGTTCTAGTGGGGCATGAAAGGTATTGGTGGGGCATGGAAGGGGGGGGGGGGCTGTGGGAGAGAGGTATAAGGCAAATTAAGTGCTTTTTATTGGTACTGGTGGGACATAGGAAGTATTGATGTGGGTGTGGCATGGAAGGGGAAACCTGTAGGAGAGAGGGAACGGTAATTAAAGTGCTTTTTATTGGTACTGGTGGGGCATGGAAAGTATTGGTATTGGTGGGGCAAGAAAGGGGGAACCTGTGGGATAAGGCAACTATCCCACAGGTATTGGTACTGGTGGGGTATGGTAGGTACTGGTGGGGCAGGAATGGGGGAATCTGTGGGAGAAAGGGATAAGGCACTTAAAGTGATTTCTATTGGTACTGGTGGGGTATGGAAGGTATTGGTGGGGCATAGAAGGAGGAGTCTGTGGGAGAGAGTGATAAGGTAATTAAAGTGCTTTTTACTGGTATTGTATGGAAGTTATTGGTGGGTCATGGAAGGGGGAACCTGTGGGAGCGAGGGATAAGGTAATGGAAGTGTTTTGTATTGGTATTGGTATTGGTGGGGCATGAAAGGGGAACCTGTGGGAGAAAGGGATAAGGCAATTAAAGTGATTTTAATTGGTACTGGTGGGGTATGGAAGGTATTGGTGAGGCATAGAAGGAGGAGTCTGTGGGAGAGAGGGATAAGGTAATTAAAGTGCTTTTTACAGGTACTGCATGGAAGGTATTGGTGGGTCATGGAAGGGGGAACCTGTGGGAGCGAGGGATAAGGTAATGAAAGTGTTTTTTATTGGTATTGGTGGGGCATGGAAGGCATTTGTATTGGTGGGGCATGAAAGGGGGACCTGTGGGAGAGAGGGTTAAGGTAAAGTGATTTTTATTGGTACTCTAGGCAAAAACAAGTATTTAACCCTTGCAGTGAGGGGGACGCCCCATTGGCAGTGTATTTTTCCAATTTCCCTGGAGTTTAGGGGGAAGTCTGTGCCTTGCCATGAAAGTTATAAAATCCTGAGCACCAATAGTGGCCACACACACATATAGTTTGATGTATCTCTCTGAATCATTCAAAACATTCCAGGCCCTCACCTCTAAGGGTAAGACGTGTGTCGGCGTTGTCCGGTCGCAGAGACATGCGGAACTCTGCTCTGCTGGTGAACATGCGGTACGGCTCCCGGGTTCCTTGTGTGGTCAAGTCATCGATGAGGACACCAATGTATCCTTCCGTACGGCTGACCGTGAACGCCGGCTGACCTTTCACCTTGAGGGCGGCGTTTATTCCAGCGATGATCCCCTGACAGGGCAAACACGACATCCAATCTCAACAAAAAGGAAACGTTTTAGCGCAGTCCAGCACGGGAGTTTCACATACCTGATGCCATTCATCCCAACTACACAACAATTTCACCGGCTGGACAGCAAGGATGACCTGAGGAGAACCGAGTTCTAGCATAACAGAAGTTGCATAAGCCTGTAATTATTTGGAGAACCCACACACCCCATAAAAGGAAGCCTTTGTTCAGTGCTGTCCCTAGTATCATGTTAGAGGAATTGCAGCACTGAGACATACGAAGCAATGAATAAAGCAATTACCCCATAGCTCATTACAGGTACAGTGACCCTTTATTGGAACTCAGAGATGAGCCATATATACAAATATCTTCACGTGAGAAAAGTGTCCCCCAAAGCCCCCAGGTTCCTCCTTTCAGCTGTAAACCTGCACCAGACATGCAACTTTCTGGTCTAGATTTAAAGCTGAAGTTTATTCTGCTTATATTTTGCCTTTCTTGGTTCAACATCCCCCGCCCCTTTCACCCAATCCCACCCCCACCAACATGCTAATGACATATTTAAATACAAACGTTTCAATTTTCATCACATACCTTATTTTAATTATTTAATTTGAGGGGTCTCTGTGCTTCTCTATGCAATGCAGGCAGTGACTGGTGGGAGGGGCCAAAGGGGTGCTGTACATAGCTTGCTGAAAACATCACAGCCCTCTGCCTCAGTACTCCTCTAAAGAGCCCTCTTTCCCCCCCCCCAGTCCTGTCATAAGCAGTGGGCTGGCTTTTGGGAGGAGTTATGCTCAATGTGTGAATGTACTCTATGCAAGGCAGATTATGGCTCTGAGAGGGGCTTCCTGAAACAGCGGACCACCCTAGGTTATGGCCACTTTTGATGTTGAGCCTCCATGATTAAAAAAAACAAAACTAAAAGCCAAATGAATAAAAGGGGTGGGGCAGGGACAGTCAGGCTGGTGACGCTGGGTGCCCTACAGCCAGGAAATGAGACAGGCTCTGACTTGCTGCAGCTTATGATGCACATTGTGAGAAGCTCACAGTGTGCAGTGAAACCAGAGTAAGCCATTTGAGTCCAGGAGAGGAGCCGGTACAACTGTGCAAGACTGATGGGAAGCAGGGCCGGTGCTACCACTAGGCAAACTAGGCAGCCGCCTAGGGCGCCCGGCCACTGGTGTTCCTACTTTCTTTTCTCTGCAGCAAGCAACTAAGTCTCAGCATCAGCAGGCAGCCACTGCTCCATTTGCACATAGTGTCAGAGGCGCAACAGCAGAGGACTGTGTCTGTGTCCTGAATGCATGGAAGCAAGCAAACAATCATTGAAGGGCACTGGCAGGCTGCATTTGATGGGCGCTGGTGAGGCTGCACTGATTGTCGCTGTTACGCTGCATTTGAGGGGCGCTGGTGAGGCTGCATTTGAGGGGCGCTGGTGAGGCTGCATTTGAGGGGCGCTGGTGAGGCTGCAGCTGGTGAGGCTACTTTTTATGGGCGCTGGTGAGGCTGCATTTGAGGGGCGCTGGTGAGGCTGTATTGATGGGCGCTGGTGAGGCTGTATTTGAGGGGCGCTGGTGAGGCTGCATTTGAGGGGCGCTGGTGAGGCTACTTTTTATGGGCGCTGGTGAGGCTGCATTTGATGGGTGCTGGTGAGGCTGCATTTGAGGGGCGCTGGTGAGGCTGTATTGATGGGCGCTGGTGAGGCTGTATTTGAGGGGCGCTGGTGAGGCTGCATTTGAGGGGCGCTGGTGAGGCTGCATTTGAGGGGCGCTGGTGAGGCTGCATTTGAGGGGCGCTGGTGAGGCTGCATTGATGGGTGCTGGTGAGGCTGCATTTGAGGGGTGCTGGTGAGGCTGCATTTGAGGGGTGCTGGTGAGGCTGCATTTGAGGGGTGCTGGTGAGGCTGCATTTGAGGGGCGCTGGTGAGGCTGCATTTGAGGGGCGCTGGTGAGGCTACATTTGATGGGCGCTAGTGAGGCTGCATTTGAGGGGCACTGGTGAGGCTGCATTGATGGGCGCTGGTGAGGCTACTTTTTATGGGCGCTGGTGAGGCTGCATTGATGGGCGCTGGTGAGGCTGCATTGATGGGCGCTGGTGAGGCTGCATTGATGGGCGCTGGTGAGGCTGCATTGATGGGCGCTGGTGAGGCTGCATTTGAGGGGCGCTGGTGAGGCTGCATTTGATGGGCGCTGGTGAGGCTGCATTTAATGGGCGCTGGTGAGGCTGCATTTGAGGGGCGCTGGTGAGGCTACATTTGATGGGCGCTGGTGAGGCTGCATTTGATGGGTGCTTGTGAGGCTGCATTTAATGGGCGCTTCATTAAAAAGGTAGGTTATACATGGGCAGAAAATAGTGGGTGGGGTCAGGGGTGGAGCCAAGGGGGGTGGCGGCAAAATTAGGTTTCGTCTAGGGTGTCAAAAATCCTTGCACCAGCCCTGAAGGGAAGAATGGAGGTCAGATTTAAATGAAAGGTGCTGATTTTCCACTGTTGGTTGTTGAGCATAAATGCAAAAAAAAAAAAACATTTCTCTACCATCTAGCTTTGCATGGGACACATTCAATTGCTTGCCCAGTTTTCTACATTTTTGTTATGCTTAGTATACAGTTTATGTTATTACCGGAAATACAGGGAGACTGATCTGGTGGCGTACTAGAAGAAATCATTCCTAGATTATTGATAGTATGTTGCCACATAGTGGTGGAAATACACATTACATGTTAGCTTTTATATACGTTATCTTGGAGAAATATTCATGATTACCCTTACGCTAACGCTGTATCTGTCAGGCATTTTATTTTGTCAAGTTGTTTTCAGAATAATAGTTGTTTTACCTGAGCTGCAGCCTCTTCATATCCTGTGGTGCCGTTGATCTGTCCAGCCAGGAAGAGTCCCTGTACTAGAAATGACTCCAGTGAGGATCGGAGCTGTCTGGGGTCCATGAAGTCATACTGCACACCGTACCCTGCAAATGCAAAACAGCCTTTACAGCAGTCAGCCTAAAGGACAGACCATGCGTATATTAAAAGTTTCCGATAACCTGACGGTTGCTGAAAGTGAAGCGTGCCAATTTACTGAACATTAAATAGCCAAAGATTAACCAGCTGCAGTGGAACTCCAGTTCCTAATTTCTCTTGGGGCTTGTAGCTCTGCATTCAATTCAGGGATACAGGATGAGCGAACGATGGCATGGTGGGCAATTACAGGACTTACAGTCAGGGCTGCTGTTAGAAATCACGGGGGCCCCATACAGCCTACCTGACAGGGCCCCCTTTCCCCTGCTGAAAGTGTCTGAGATCATTGATTTATCAGTACCTTCCTCTGTAGCCTCAGCTGCACAGATGAATAGGAAGCGCGCCAAGGGTTAGGGGCTTATTCACAAACTGAACCATAGCAAACACAGTTTACTTTGCTTTAGCGATGAATGGACATAGTGAGTGATTGGTACCAATCACTCACTGTGTTCATTAAATAAAGGAAGGGGGCAGGAAATGACATATTTACCGACCCCTTCCCCCCGCTCTCCATCCTCATCCAGAGATGAAGGAAGCTGGCAGCACGGGGGGGGGGGGGGGAGGGGGGGGGGTCACACAGCAGATGGAAGGGGCGCATGTGCTAGAACCAATCCCCCAGCCAGAGGGGAAAAGAAGAGGAGAAGCTGGTAGCGCTGCAGGATCGATTTCTGCATTTTTTAACTTATGGGGCTCGGGCCCAGTACAGGAGGGCTGGCTATACTGCCTTATCAGTGGCCCTGCTTACAGCTATTAGCAACATTAACCACTTGTCACCCAGGCCAATTCTAACACTTCTCTCCTACATGTGAAAATCATCATTTTTTTTCTAGAAAATTACACAGAACCTCCAAACATATCAGAGACCCTAGGGAACAATATGGCAGCTGTTTCAATTATGTCACAGCATATTAGTGCAGCAATTTTTCAAATGCGTTTTTCATAAATTAAAAGAAAAAAAATAAATTTTCCCAATTTTTTTTGTGTATAATGTAAACGATGATATTATGCTGAGTAAATAGATACCTAATATGTCACACTTTAAAATTGCGCACACTTGTGGAATGGCGCCAAACTTTGGTACTTAAAAATCTCCATAGGTGACGCTTTAATTTTTTTTGCCGGTTACATGTTTAAAGTTACAGAGGAGGTCTAGTGCTAGAATTATTGCTCACTCTAACGATCGCGGTGATATCTCACGTGTGTGGTTTGAATGCCGTTTACATATGCGGGCGCGACCTAAGCATGCGTTTGCTTCTGCGTGCAAGCATGAGGGGACGGGGGCGCTTTAAAAATATATTTTTTTGTTTATTTTATTTTTATACTTTCTCTTTAATTTTTTTGTTCATCTTTATTCCTATTACAAGGGATGTAAACAGGAATAGGAATAGGTGTCTATAAGCGACTGGTCTTGTCTCCGCCCACTCCTGTAGTTTTCTGTAGGTGTTCCGTCAGATTAGGCGACCCGTCAAAACTTGTAACGGAAGTGACGTTCCGTCACGGCCATCTTGGTACACCCCGCACTCAGCCGCAGTAAGCCTACAGTCTGAAGTCGCCAAGCGGACATGTTTTTACACCCACCAAAATCTTGCATTTCACACTTGTTTTTTACCACTATACTGAGCTTATATCGTGAAATACAGCATTTAGAAGTCCGTGACACTGTTTTGATGTTGAATTTTAAAAGCAGCGGTCTTCTGTCAGAACAGCAAACGTGTGAGATCAGCAAGCTTGCCGCTGCTTTTAAAACTCAACATCAAAACAGTCTCACAGATTTCAGAATACTGTATTTCAAGATATAAGGTCAGTTTAGTGGTAAAGATAATTGTGAAATGCAAAATTTCGGTGGGTGTAAAAAGATGTCCGCTTGGCGACTTCAGACTGTAGGCTTAGTGTGGCTGAGTGCGGGGTGTACCAAGATGGCCGTGACAGAACGTCACTTCTGTTACGAAATCTGGCGGGTCGCCTAATCTGACGGGAAGTGAGAATGATCAACTTCAGCTGCTTAGCTTTACAGTTACCACCTTTATTTTGTGATTATCATCGTGGGTGTCACTCTGTTATGCAACTTTTCTGGTGTGCCTATTTGTATTATTGAAAACGGTACTCTGGTACTATTGTTCTTCTACTGTAACACTTCCAATAAATATTTTTTAAGTAAAAATATTTACTTAAATTATTTACTAGTAAAGTAATATTTTTAAGTAAAATAAAATGAGACTTTGGTTGAACCAAGGCCTCCAACCGCATCCACTGACCTGGGCGAAGCATGTGAACATTCTCCAGGCCAGGAATCTCCCTCAGAAGCCTTTCCTGGGCCTCGGCCGGCATGGTCACAGACAGTCCCTGAGGATAGATGACCTCTGAATCCGCCCCCTCTGGCTCCAGCCACACCTGGTGCCTCCTACCAGGGAACCGTAAGATCTTTGACTCAATGGAAGGGCAGTACCTAGAAGAGGCCAGGCCTAAAAATCAGTCAACAGTCACAAAGATACAAAATAGGGTCATGTGATAAGTACAGGCCAGACTTCTACCTGGGGCCCATGCTTGTCTCCTTGACATGACTATTCAGGTGTAAGTTCTCTTGAATGATCTGCTCCACTGCAGGAGTTGTGTAGGTCAGATGACACGGAACTTGATCTTCAGGCTAGAGAGGACAATAATGAGAATCATCCAGTGGGCTCAGCAAGTCATGGAAGACCCAAGATAAATACAAAATAAAAAATAAAAACCAACAGTGTATAAGCCACTCAACCAGATTTTACCTAAAACAAATATAACTCTTGAGGGGGCTGAGAATTTAAGTCTCTAGTGTCTCACCTTGATCCAGACGTTGTCATTCATGAAGCTGAATGGTACAGGTGGGTTATCCGCATCATGCCTTGCCAGGACACTGAAGTCTACTGATTCCTTTAAGATGCGAGGTGGGGTTCCAGTCTTCAATCGACCGATGGTAAAACCCAGGCGTTCCAGAGTATGAGCAAGACCAACCGCAGGCTCCTCTCCCCAGCGGCCGGCAGGAATATGTTCCAGGCCAATTCTCACTGTTCCTCTAAGGAAGGTGCCATTTGTCAACACTACGCTGCTCGCCAATATCCTGCTTCCATCGGCTAGAGAGACAAAGCATGGTCTGAAGTTTATTAACGCTTTTTAAAGCTTATGGGTACTTTTGTAAGAAATCCTGTTTTCTACACCTTTTCCCTAAGTAAAAATGCTATGTCCTATTCTCCTACTCCAGTGCTCTGTGCAGGCAGAGCTGAGTAGTAGTCACACCCCTCAGCACAAGTGTCCCCTTACAGACTTGTTTTGTAGAGGAAGAGAAGGTGGCTGCATGTCTTAACAGATCAGCTACTGCGTCCTGATTAGTGGAGATATATAGGGTGCTTCTGTATGAATGGAACCTCTGGATATCCTGGCTCTCTGGGCTATTATCCAAACGGACTAAGACCCCTTTCACACTGAGGTGCTTTTCAGGCGCTTTCACGCTAAAAAAAAGCGATTGAAAAGCTCACGAAAACCTAATTCCATTAAAATCAATGAATGCTTTCACACTGGGGCAGTGCGCTGGCAGGGCGGTAAAAAAAAGCCCCTCTCCATTAAAATGAATGGAAAGCTCTTCAAAAGCACTCAGTGTTTTACCGGCAGTTTAGAAGTGCTTCAGTGTTAAAGGGGTCTCAGGACACTTTCACACTGAGGCGCTGGAGCATCAACGGTAAAGCGCCGCTATTTTTTGCGCCAATTTACCTTCGTTTTAGCGGCGCTTTTCGGCCGCTAGCGGGGTGCTTTTGACCCCCTCTAGCAACTGAAAAGGGGTTAAAAGCGGCAGCAAAGCTCCTAAAGCGCCCCTGCCCTTTGAAATCAATGGGCAGCGCCGCCGAATCATTTTTTTTTACGGGTGCTTTTGACCCTTTTTCGGCCGCTAGAAGAGGTTAAAAGTGGCCCGCTAGGGGCCGAAAAGCGTCGCTAAAACGTCAGTAAAGCGCCGCTAAATATAGCGGGGCTTTACCGCCGACGCCCCCAACGCCCCATTGTGAAAGTGCTTTTAGCATCCTGCCAGCGCACCGCTCCAGTGTGAAAGCCCTCGGGCAGTGACAGGAGAGGCGCTGTTTTTAGCGCTATAGAGCCTGTAAAGCGCCTCAGTGTGAAAGTAGCCTAAAAGTGGCTAGAGTTTGTTTCTACCTCTTTGAGTGCTGCTCAAGTGCCCTCTGTACATCCTCCAGTTGTTCTAAGAGCAGGCTTTTCTGGAACTTTTTGTTTACAAGTTTAAATTAGTATTTTTTGCTAGAAAATTACTTAGAAACCCCAAACATTTTATATTGTGAAAGATGATGTTACGCCAAGTAAATAGATACCTAGCATGGCAACAAACTACGGTACTTAAAAACTCTCCTTTGGCAACGCATTAAAAACTGTTTACAGGTTACCTGTTTAGAGTAACAGAGGAGGTCTAGTGCTAGAATTATTGCTCTCGCACTAACGATCGCGGCGATAACTCACGTGTGGCGCGAACACCGTTTACACATGCGGGCGCGACTTACGCTTCTGCGCACGAGCACAAAGGGAGGGGGCACTTTAATTTTTTTTTTCTCTCCTATTTATTTTATTTTTTTGTTTTTACACTGTCCCTTTTTTTATCACTTTTATTTCTATTACAAGCAATATAAACATCCCTTGTAATAAGCATGACAGGTACTTTTTATTGAGAGATCTAGGGTCAAAAAGACTTCAAATCTCTCTTTTACCCTTGGAAAAAAAAAAAAAAGTAATTTTGCCTTTAAGGGAAAAAAAATCATCCATTTAAGGCCAAAAGGTGGAAGTGGGCTATATTGCATGACAGGTCCGGTAACCCGGAGACGACCGGGAAGCGCGGGGGGGCACCTATCCCGCCGCCTCTAAAAGGGATCCCTTGGCGAATGTTGCCGGAAACACTTTTAGCAGACGCAGAATCGCCCACAATACAAAAAAATACAGGGGTTAGGGAAGCTAGCTGCTGCCATAACAAAAGTATTTAATGTCAAAGTAATGACGTACATGTACTGTGGGTGGTCTACAAGTGGCTAGAGAAATATAAATAGAAAGAGAGGTGCATTTAAGTGCGGTAACACTAGGGGTGCAACGGATCGTCATCGATCCGTGATCCGATCCGCGGAGGTTGATCGGTACGGGACACCCGCGATCCTCGGAGCGCTCTGTGGCCTTGGCCATAGGAAAGGCTGCAGCTTCAGCCTAGCTCCGGAGTGGCGGCCATCTTGGTACACCCGGCGGCTGTTTAGCACGTGATCGCTCCGTCAAATGACGGAGCGATCACTTGTAACAAACCGGCGTCATGTCATGACGCCGGTTCCTCTCTCCCCTCTGTGTACTGATCTGTACAGTGGAGGGGAGAGATCGGATGGCAGCAGTGCCAATACTCTGCAATGCCCTGCCAATGCTCTGCTGCAATGCCCTGACAATACTCTGCCATACCCTGCCAATACCCTGCCAATATACCCGCCAATACCCTGCCAATACCCTGCCAATACCCTGCCAATACCCTGCCAATACCCTGCCACACCCTGCCAATAGGGAGATTGTGGATATTACAGTGGGGGAGATTTTTTTTTGTTGATCCGAAAATTATCCGAACCGTGACTCCTGATCCGAGGAACGATCCGAACCGTGAGTTTTGTGATCCGTTGCACCCCTAGGTAACACCAGTATTTGTTTAATAAATACTGGTGTTACTGCACTTAGAAGTGCCTCTATTTCTATTTATAAGTGCTGATAAGTGCACAGTGAGACACCCTGCACAACTGCTGTAACAGGAGGTGGAGGTAAGATTACGAAAGTGGAAGTTGTTGTCATAATGTGCATGAGACTGTAAATGTATTTTTGTGGCCTGAGTCTTTTGCATCTGCAGTCTGTGCCTGCTCTGTGCAATGGTTTTGCACAGAGCAGCCCTCTTCTCAGTTTGGGTCCAGCCAGCGCTCCTGGGGGCACTTGTGAGTGCTTGCTGCTGAGCCCCGCTCGGTGTCCATAATACACATAGAACAAGCCCCACCCTCCCTCTTCACTGGCTGTGATGGCTCCCGCTGTCATCTCTCTCAGCCAATGAGGAGGCAGAGATCCAGGAGAGCAGCTGCTCTAATGCATATTGCTGGATTATGATCATGCTCAGGTATTAGGGGGGCTGCGGGCGGGGGGGGGCGCTGCACACTGAAGGTATTTTTACCCTCATGCTTAGAATGCATGAAGGTAAAAAAACTTCAGCCTCCAAACCACTTTAAGGAGGTGGATGGAACACGAAATATTATTAAGAGAGAGAGAGAGGATCTATTATATTGTAAGCTCTTATGGGCATAGCCCTCCTAACCCTCTTGTATTGTATTGTAACTGTATTGTCTCCCTTTATACTGTGAAGTGCTGCACAAACTGCTGGCACTAGAGGAATCAATAATAATAATGTTACTTCTGCTGCAGTAGTGTAGGAATTTAGCATTTGCAAGGATTCCCGTGGATTATCCCATGGGTAATCGTAAACAACCCCCCCTCCCCACCCCCAATCGAAAGTGTGAATGGGGCCTATATCATGAATCTCAGTTAAAGCAGTCCTTCACCCACCTCCCCTCATTTTTTCAACCCCTGGTTGCGGGTTCTGCACATGACTCAACCACCAGATCCAGCAGTGTCCTGCGGAGATCCTCCTCCATTTTGCCTCATGCTCAGTCCGCCACCTTCATTTGTGACATCATCGGGCGGGCTATTCCAGGTTCAACTGGGGGGGTCTCCCAATGACTCAATGCCAACCCTGCTAATGTCTCCGGGGATATGTGACATGGGTATTACAGGAGGCACAGTGGGCAAAGTGTACGTTATTCGCCCAGGCAAATGGCGTCCATACAAATAATGTGGGGATCTTGCGAGCCACAAGTGGACCAATGCCTCTATGGCGTATATCAACTATTTATAAGCAGCAAACACTTCACCACGTTTCATTCCGTGTATTAGAAATATATAACCAATTGTGCCTGCGCTAAAAATATATAAACTAAGAAGGAAAATAGTGCAAAAATATTACTAATATACTAATACCGTAATTATTGTGCCAATAAAGACATATACATATGAATATACATATAATAAGTGCAACCCTTATATATAAAAATTCTCAAAAGTGCTTCATGCATGAGGCACTTTTGAGAATTTTTATATATAAGATTTGCACTTATTATATGTATATTCATATGTATATGTCTTTATTGGCACAATTACGGTTTTAGTATATTAGTAATATTTTTGCACTATTTTCCTTCTTAGTTTATATATTTTTAGCGCAGGCACAAATGGCGTGCATGTCTGGGGTTAGGGCACACAAGAAGAGTGTTCACAAAAAAAAAAAAAAAAGGTAAAAAAAAAAAAAATCCCATTTCAACAGTTGAAAGGAGTTGGGGTGCAGAAGAGGAAAGATGAGAAAGAGGGTGAAGATCTGCCTTAAGGATGGTGTCACGCTGAATAGTTTTTAAGAAGAGAGAATGTTTCTTACCTAGAATGACCCCACTGACTTGACACTTTCCAGAACGAGAAGGATCTGGTGGATCCAAAAGCAAGTCTTCTACAGATCCTTCTCTCACGGTGAGGCCAGGAGTGTTCAGAATCTCTTTCTGGACAAAAAACAGTGTTGCAAGCTTTAATAGAACAGTTGGATAAAACTACACACAAGCTAAAAAAAAAAAAAAATTGATTTAAAAAGCCTCGTCCAGCGACTGCACATATAAATTTTTCTTTTAAAGTCATAAAGCTGGTCAATTCAAATGCACACATAATGTGTCGCAAATCCATGGTAGCTAGGTTGGTCGCAAGGCCATGGCCAAAGATACATGCATGTGCATACTGCAGCTCTTGGTCCAAGAATAGTGCTGGCCATACACTACGGTAGCACCGATACCACTTTTTTAAGCACGAGTACAAATATCAATACTTTTTTCAAGTACTCGCCGATACCGATTACTGACACATTTTTTTTGTATGTCATGTGACAGTGGCACTAATATGCAGCACTGATAGACACCAATGAGGTGCGGACTGTGTCAGTAGTTTTTTTTTTTTTATTCTATTTTTTTTACAATTTTATTTTTTACAATTTATATTTTTTTAAGGCTTTCTTTTATTTTGGGGGGGGGGGGGGGGGGTCAGTGCTTTTTTATTTTATTTTTTTTTACTTTTAAATATTTAATACAATTCTTTCTTTTTTTATTATTTTATTTTTTATCAGCCCTGTTGGGGGGAGGGGGCGCTTTGGTGATATATCAGGGGTCTAAAACAGACACCCGACATCTCCCCTCTGGGACAGGGTAAGGGACTGAGGTCACAGATTCCCCAGTCCCTTTCTCTGTAGCCTCAGCTGCACCGATGATGGATGGACAGATACAGAGGCTCTTCCCCATTCATAAACTGAAGCATCATAAACACAGTTTACGATGCTCAGTTATGAATGGACAGCGTCAGTGATCCACTGACTCTGTTCATTCAAAGAAGGAAGGAGCCGGTAAATGGCTGATTTTACCGGCTCCTTCCTCAGCTCTCCATCCTGACAGATCCAGGATGAGGGGGGAGCCGGAGGAGGACAGAGGGGACCTGGGAGGAGGACATGAGGGGACCTGGAGGAGGACATGAGGGGGACTGGAGGAGGACATGAGGGGGACCGGAGGAGGACACAGAGGACAGTTACAGGCACCGATCTCCCTGTATAGCTTTCAATAAAGCAGCTGAAAAATGCGGGGGGGGGGGGAGAGCAGCTGTCAACTGCTTTATTGAAATCTATACAAAGATTGGTGCCCCTGTAACTGCCCGCACCGTCGCCCTGATCACCCTGACTGCCCAGGTATCGGATTAGGCATCGGAGCATTTGCACAAGTTCTTGTGCAAATGCTCGGTATAGGCACCAATACTGATGCTAGTATCAGTGCAACCATACCATACACGTATAGAACATTCGCAAGAAAATTCTTTGTACAATCGATGAATGGACGAATGTTGTTTGAAAATTTAATTTGCTTTTAACATTCAATTGTAAAAGGAGTGTAGTTTCTGAACGAAAACCACATACACTGAAAATTTATTTGATCAAGAAAAGTTTTCTATTCTGCTCCTTTGAATTTTTCCATCGCTGTAGTCGTAACTCCCTTTGCCCAGCACAGTTACTTCTTGTTATGGTTTGTGGACTGGGTAGCTGAACGTAGATGACATTATACCTGCATGTTCTGTTTGTACATCTTCCTGTCAATCTGTGCTCGCAGTCCCACACTGCTGGACCTTTGGCACGGTTTAAGACCTTGTAGTGGATTCCTGATTTATCGCAGATCCTCCCACAGACTCCATCCAGGGCGTCCACTTCCCGCATTAGGTGACCCTTACCGATTCCACCAAACGACGGATTACAGGACATCTGACCTAGATGGGTAGAAATAAATAAACCATTATTAGAGACAGAACATTTCATGCATTGACCTCGACTGAGCGTTCTGTATAAGAAATTGCCACATAACAACCCAGAATTTCGAAAAAGATCTGGGAACCCTGGGGTCTCTTTGTGGGAATCTCCCTCATCCCAGGAGTCCCATCAAGTACACACCCTAAGGTTAGACACTCACCCCTCCCTCATCTATCTTTCCCCTTCTACTTCTTCTTTCCTCCTTTCATTTCATTCCTGATACTATTACGCCTGGAGAAGACCCTGGGCACACCTCTTGTCCCATGAGATCCTGGGACGGGCGAGGGCAGATGAGACGGACATCGGGGATGCCCATATGGTCAAGCCTCCGCAGCTGGGCTAGTCCTGGGCCCTTGGGGCGGGGTTGCAGGGGAGGTGGGAGGACTCCTCCCCCGCCACAGAAAGATCCGGATAGGGGTGCAGGGAGCAGAGAGGAATTCCGCCTCCCCGCTGGCCCGGCCTCGGACGCTTCCTGGCAGCAGCTCAACCTAGACTGCCTTACTTGCAGCCCACCAAGATAATATCTAGTTTAGAGAGTGTTATTTAACACGTTCGTAGGCTGTGTGTTTAAAAGAAGATTGCATGTGGGGGTCTACCCTCGAGTTTCGTTCACAATGCATTGTAATATGATGTTATCCTTGCACAAAGAAAGATAAAATACTTTGAAAGTAAGAAATGGCCACATAAAGCAAACCTTTAACTTTTCCATTGCTAACCTTCTTAAGAAGATGTCAGTTTCCTGGTTACAATGCTGACACTTTGAATTAAAGCCAATACCTCCTACTTCACCCGCTTCTACACATTCAGAATTTTTTTTTTTGGGAAAATCATTTTTATTGTTTTCAAAAAACACATATAGTATACAAACCAACAGTAAGGACCGCCCACGACAATACGGTAAGCCGTCCGAAAAAATAAAGAACACTGCTTGTAAAGATGGTCAACCCAACCCACACCACTACCTCAACGCCCCCATTACATATTTAACCAATAGACAGAGGATCCATGTAAAAAAAAAAAAAAACACCCACACTGTCTAGGTAGGAGATATGAGATACGAAACCCACCATACATTTAGCACAGGACGACTATTCACCCACTCCGTTAAAGGCCATGAGATGCATATCGTAACCGCTCATAGGACATTAAAGTAAACTGCAAACAAGGGTAGAAACAAATCTGTTACAGTGAGAGGTGAGGCCATCCATCCCTCCCAGACCCTATCAAATTTAAGAAATGCCCCCCTGTTCAGATATGTGGCTTTGTAAAAGGGCAGAGACACATTCACAACTTAAAGTTGTTGTAAACCGCGTCTGTTTAAAAAAATCACATACTAGCACATTATGAAATACTAACCTTGGAACTAAGCCCTCCATCGCTGTGCTGTCACTGCCGAGAGGGCTGACATTTTTCTCCAGTCTTTCTTGTGGGTTCACACGCTCCGGCTATGTAATTTGTCCTAGCTGCGATTACGTCACTCCCGCGCATGAGCGTGGGAGCCCTTGGTTCAGTCACAAAGCTCTGAAGGTCCAGCAAGCATGCGCCGGCGACGTAACTGGCTGCATTCAGGGCAAATATCTCCTAAACGGTGCAGGTTTAGAATATTTCGATTTTACCTGCAGGTAAAAATTACCAAATAGGCTTTACTACTGCTTTAAAAAAACTTCAGAGTCATCTTATAAACAATAGATCCGCGCTACAGGTTGTGCTTGCAACTGCAGCCCCCCTATGTAGGCAGAGGGCACCAGAGGACACCCTCAAAAAAGTCTATAAATTGTATATAAATATAGGGAGTGGCGCTGTGCAAGAGAGGATAATTGGCATATAAATTTATCTACTGATTAAAAATCATATTATGGAATAATGTGAAAAGATATGTATCCCACATGGGGGTTGGTAAGTGTCAAAAGTGTGATGCAGATAGACGTTCAATATAGCCTGGATTCCATAACCCAATAACTCCTATTGATCCCTGATGGTATTGTGTGATGTGCAAATAAGTGCCAAAGTGCCAAGTGCAATATCACTATAGTGTTCCAGCCCCTATAAACTCTAAGTGATTCAAAACTGAAGAAAAATGGGGGGATCTTATACCCTCTAAAGTGCAGTGTGATAATAAAATAATTTGTAAATCTATAAATAGCTTAAATAGTGATATAGGATTGAATTAATCTAAAAGGTTTTTAAAAATTATATAATATGTATATATACATATAACTTAGATAGTGATATAAATAGTGAATATAGAATTAGAGTAGTGGTTCAAAAATAGATTAATAATAGCACGATTCAATAACAACATGAGATCACATATAAAAGTGCAGAAAGGGAAAAATCCAGCAAATCGTAAAAAAGTTCGTATAGTATCTTCCACCCGACAACCTCCAAATTCTCTGACGATACAATCCCCCTATTGTGTTTCCACTCACCGGAACCTTATACCCCTGCAGGGGTATAAGCATAAGATGTTTCCACTCCAGCAGATCAGATCCGGATGCCGATCGAATCTTTCCGGTCTCTCAACTCTGGTTCCTTGGTCCCGATCCTAGTTCCTATCCGCCTCTCCAGAGTAGAGGCGGATAGGAACTAGGATCGGGACCAAGGAACCAGAGTTGAGAGACCGGAAAGATTCGATCGGCATCCGGATCTGATCTGCTGGAGTGGAAACATCTTATGCTTATACCCCTGCAGGGGTATAAGGTTCCGGTGAGTGGAAACACAATAGGGGGATTGTATCGTCAGAGAATTTGGAGGTTGTCGGGTGGAAGATACTATACGAACTTTTTTACGATTTGCTGGATTTTTCCCTTTCTGCACTTTTATATGTGATCTCATGTTGTTATTGAATCGTGCTATTATTAATCTATTTTTGAACCACTACTCTAATTCTATATTCACTATTTATATCACTATCTAAGTTATATGTATATATACATATTATATAATTTTTAAAAACCTTTTAGATTAATTCAATCCTATATCACTATTTAAGCTATTTATAGATTTACAAATTATTTTATTATCACACTGCACTTTAGAGGGTATAAGATCCCCCCATTTTTCTTCAGTTTTGAATCACTTAGAGTTTATAGGGGCTGGAACACTATAGTGATATTGCACTTGGCACTTTGGCACTTATTTGCACATCACACAATACCATCAGGGATCAATAGGAGTTATTGGGTTATGGAATCCAGGCTATATTGAACGTCTATCTGCATCACACTTTTGACACTTACCAACCCCCATGTGGGATACATATCTTTTCACATTATTCCATAATATGATTTTTAATCAGAGTCATCTTAACCCACCTGAATCCACCATCATGTGATCCTTCATTCACTTATCTGTCCAGGGAGCCCGCAATGTCGCCCCCCCCCCCCCCCCCCCGAGGCAGATCCGTCCATTGGATCGGGTGCAGCTGCCGCCATTCTACCTAAGGGAAACCGGCAGTGGAGCCTTCAGGCTTCACCGCCGGTTTCCTACTGCACATGAGCGAGTCGCGCGGCACTTCCTGAATGGCTCTGTCATCTTCTGAGAGACACACACAGGTCCCAGAAGGCAGCGGGTGAGCAGTAGGAAATGACACCCTGGGCCACAGTGATGCTGGGGCAGAAGTACACAAGGTACTTCAATAAAGGTAGGTAGAGAAAAAAAAAAAAACAATAGCCAAAAACGAGTGGTGGAGGGGTAGTCTTTCCTTTAAGATCTAGCTGAAAAAGTGGGTGGAACTCCGCTTTAAGGTAGAAAACCTTCTGTGTTCAGCTCCCCCCAGCCCTCACCTTATACCTACCTGAGTCCAATTTCGATCCAACACTGTGCTAAAGAGCATTACCTATCTAGTTCAGGTATGTAGGCTGTGCAGGGATCATATCAGGAGCTCAACTGAAGTGCCCTCCATCCTTACCTATGGTTTCCACCTTGTGTGTGATGAGCAGTGTCTTGGCACCTGTCCGTGCTGCCGATGCAGCAGCCTCTGTGCCCGCATGACCTCCACCAACCACCACCACATTGTAGCGCTGGGCGTTCTCGTCTTTAATGGTGGAGGATACTGCACGACTGAGAAGCCGGGGAACTGAATATCGAACTCCACGGGAGAGGATCCACTGCAGGAAAAAAGCCACAGTCACTTCTCTTTTCAGCGCATACAAGTAAAACACACCCTATAACCAAATGATTCCTCAGGCCCATCCTAACTATGGTACTCCCTTATGTCTGAACATGTGGCCCCAAGCAAATGGGCTTAGAGGATCGACAAAGATATAAAAGTCTAAAAAAAAAAAAAAAAAAGAAGAAGAAGGGGACAGGAGAAAAAGAGGAGCTTCTGCTGTCACTTCTCCCGGCTGCTATGGTCTAGAGAGGAAGCTAATGCAGCATGATCTGCGTTCTATTATCTTAAAGCTGAACGTCAGAAATTCATCTCCTTTGTAAAAAGCGAAGGCACACTATGAGTTAAGTCCAACAAGGTGCATGGCATCACCTGGACTCATCTCTATTATTTAAATCTGACAGGCTTTTGTACTCCCAGAAGACGACAATTGCTGTAGTCATGGAGACTCAATGCTGAACCTTCTGGTCTCTTCAATGGCAGACTTGCTGCAGCTGCTTTACCCGCCCCTGCCCTCCTCCTGCCCAATCACAGAAGCCTTTGTATTATGTGAACTTAGTCACAAAATACAAAGGCTTCTGTGAATGGGCAGCAGAGGGGAAGGGTGGGCATAGCTGCTATGTGTGCCTTTCTCTCCTCTCTCAAAGCCACAAGTATCTAAGCGTATGCTCTGGCAAAGCCACAAACCTGTCAGATATAAATAATAAAGATAAGTCCAGGAGGTGGCATGCACCTTTGTGGACTTGACTCATAGTGTGCCTTCACTTTTTACAAAGTGGCTGAATTCCTGGAAGTCAACTTTAAGTGGAGTGTGTGTGTGTGTGTGTGTGTGTGTGGGGGGGGGGGGACATCAAGGGTCTTACAGACACTTGATGTTTCAATAAAGGGAACCTATCACAGCACAAGGCTATCACATGGGGGATAATACATTTAAAGTGGTTCTAAAGGCTGCAGTCTTTTTTTACCTTCATATTTTTTACCTCCATGTATGACTGTAATAAAGCTTCTGTATCCAGCTCCCCCCCCCAAAAGCCCCCACTTATTCTTACCTGAGCCCCTTCCCAACCCAGTGCTGTGCATGAGAGCAGCATCTCTTTCTGCTCTGTCCCTCCTCACAGGGCAAATCCATGTCAAAGAAACTCTGTGACAAGGTAGTGGGGGGCGGGGCCATGCCCCACTTTCTGTGTCTATAGACGCAGGCAGCAGGGCTCAGGAGCGGGCCGGCATGAGTGCCACTATAGGAATCGGCTTCCTATGGGGGCACTGGATAAAGAGGAGGAGCCAGGAGCACTAGTGGGGGACCTGAGAAGAGAAGGATTGGGGCTGCTCTGTTTTATATTTTTGCAAAACACTTTAAAGTAGAACTGTAGGCAAAACTTTTTTTTTTCATGTTGGATAGAATAAGGGAGGGTTATAAAGTTTTGTTTTTTGCCATCTTTGTCCCGTTAGGGAGATTTCCCTACACTTCCTGTCCCATAGCCAAACAGGAAATGAGAGGAAATCCCTCCAAATTAAAGGAATTCCTTGGGGACCCCCTAGTGTCCCCATTGTAAAGATTTCCCCTCTATTACTTTTCTGGGGACAACCCAAAATTTGGGATTTTCGATCACTTTCAATGATAATGGTAAACCGTACAAATAGACAGAGGGAATCTCTCTAGTGGGGGCACAGACAGCAATGAAAACTGAAATGCATTCTAATCCAACTCCCCTCTATCCAATGCTAAAAAAAAGTTTTGCCATTGGTTATACTAAAGGATAACTGAAGACAAAACTTTTTTTTTTAGGGATTAGCACCTCTGTCGGGTCTTTATTGCTGTCAGTGCCCCCGTTAGGGGGATTCACCCTCTCCATTTGTCCCGTTTACTATTATCACTGAGAGTGAAAGAAAATCCCAAATTTTGGATTGTCACCAGAACAGGAAGAGAAGGGAAATTTTCCAATAGGGGCCCTACTTCTGGTGACAACCAGGGATTCCCTCCCTTTGCAGGGATTTCCTCTCACTTCCTGTTTAGGCTATGGGACAGGAAGTGAAGGGATTCTTTCCACAATGGGACATAGATTGGCAAAAAACACTTGACAAGGGTTATAACTCCCCATTATTATATCCAAAATGAAAAAGGAAAAGCTTAGAGACTTTAGTTTTACACAATTATGGCTTTTTGTGATTTCCTGATGTTACATCGGGGAACTAACTGAGAGTGGTGGAAAACTTCCTTGTCGCATTTGAAGCCATTAGAGATTTAAAGTGATATAGACTGCTATAATAACATGGCGCTCTGGTGAGTGTGTTATCTATGTGGTGGAGGGAAAAGCACACATTGAGTTTGTGGATTTATGACATGAAAAGCACCTTTGAAGAATATCACAAGGATTTATGGACACTTTATTATAGGGGTTTTGAATTTATTCATATGATTTGTCACTTGGAGGGCCCTGTATTGTTGTATGGGCACATAATTAAGGGACTTGACCCCCTGGCATGGGGGCAGGGTCTGTGATCACCGTGATTGCCTGTCATGGCAGTCACATGATCGGAAAGCTGCTTGCGATCGGGGAGCTTTTCGTTAGCCGCCAGGAGTGAGCAAGGCGCATGCTCTCGGTACAGCTGTATTTGCAATCTGGTCCGAAAATATGTGGCAGCTTGGCGCCAAGGCCCACTCACGAGAGGCCGCATATTTGTGTGCCATCGACCCCCAACAGGTTAAAGCGGAGCTTCACCATAAAGGGGAAGCTCCGCTTATAAGGATGAGCTTAGGCGTGTTTGCAACCTGCACGTGCGGAGCCCGCCAGGAAGTTGGCACTGCCCAGAGCTAATCACAGGCAGTGAGACATTTTCCTGATCTCTGCAGCTGTAGTGCTGTGCAATGCCTAATTCCTGGAGGGCTCTGCACGTGTGTGTTGCGAACACGCCTGAGCTCATCCACTTATTTGCCTCCTCACCACCTCCAATGCCACATTTGGCACCTTTAGGGGGGAGCGGGTACCTGTCAAAACCAGGTACCCGCTCCCCCCTAAAGGTGCCAAATGTGGCATTGGAGGTGGGAAGGAGGCAAATAAGCCACTTCTGATGGACGTTACTGCAGAGGACTCATCCGGAAGTTCAGCCCCCCTCCTACCCCCAACGCTGGGTCATTCAGGGTGTTAAAACCAGGTACCCGCTCCCACTTCTGGCTGACGTTACTGCAGTAGACTCATCCGGAAGTTTCCCCCCCCTCCTCCTACCCCCGCCGCTGGGTCATTCAGGGTGTCAAAACCAGGTACTCGCTCCCACTTCTGGCTGACATTACTGCAGAGGACTCATCCGGAAGTTCGGCCCCCTCCTCCTACCCCCGCCGCTAGGTCATTTAGGGTGTCAAAACCAGGTACCCGCTCCTACTTCTGACTGATGTTACTGCAGAAGACTCACCCAGAAGTTTGGCCCCCCCTCCTCCTACCCCCGCCGCTGGGTTATTCAGGGTGTCAAAACCAGGTACCCGATCCCACTTCTGACGGGCGTTACTGCAGAGGACTCATCCGGAAGTTCGGCCCCCCTCCTCCTACCCCCCGCCGCTGGGTCATTCAGGGTGTCAAAACCAGGTACTCGCTCCCACTTCTGACGGACGTTACTGCAGAAGACTCATCCAGAAGTTTTCCCCCCCTCCTCCTACCCCCGCCGCTGGGTCATTCAGGGTGTCAAAACCAGGTACTCGCTCCCACTTCTGACGGACGTTACTGCAGAAGACTCATCCAGAAGTTTTCCCCCCCTCCTCCTACCCCCGCCGCTGGGTCATTCAGGGTGTCAAAACCAGGTACTCACTCCCACTTCTGACGGACGTTACTGCAGAAGACTCATCCAGAAGTTCGGCTCCCCTCCTCTTTCTCCCGCCGCTGGGTCATTCAGGGTGTCAAAACCAGGTACTCACTCCCAGTTCTGACGGACGTTACTGCAGAAGACTCATCCGGAAGTTCGGCCGCCCTCCTCCTACCCCCCGCCGCTAGGTCATTCGCAATGCGCAGCAGGGAACTGGCTGTGAAGCTGTAAGGCTTCACTGCTGGTTTCCCTTAACCGAAATGGCAGCTGCAGCACCCGAGAGCAGATTAAAAAATTGGCTCCGGTGAAGACACCGCTGGATTTGTGGACAGATAAGTGCCCTAATATTAAAAGTCAGCAGTAACAGCAGTTGTAGCTGCTGACTTTTATTTTTTTTTCTGGAGGAGCCTGGAGCTCCTCTTTAAGTATATCATTTATGATTATTGTATTTTGTTTGTTTAGTAAATAAATAAATGTGCCTTGTCTTTTATCAATATATTGTTTATGCATAGGGGATTTGCACTATTGAGCTGCAGCTTGGAATACAAGGGGGGGGGGGGGGGGGCTCTGCACATTATTGTATTGTGCCGGTGCATTTATATACACACCGTAGTTCTGCTGAACTGTAAAGGCATTTAAAGCACCTCCTTTAGAAAGTTTAGGGTCGTTTGGCATCATTTCATATAAAGCTTGGCATGTTGGGTATCTATTTACTCAGCACAACCTCATCCTTCATATTCTAGCAAACATTGGGTAATATATTGTGTTTGTGTGCACTAATAGTAATGTTTGTGTGTTGATTTTTTTTTTTTTGAAAATTTACGCTTGCGAGACCGATGCAGTAGTATTGCATGCTGTAAATGTGCATCTGGCAGCAAAAGGGTTAAAAAAAAAAAAGGTAAACACTGTGATGTAACTACACATCATACCTCCCCTAATATATCTTCAGTAGAAGGTGTCCCCATTGAAGCTTTCCATGTCAGAGAGTTGTCAGGTATGTTATTGTTGTCACTGATCCCACAATACAAGGATCCCTTCATATTTCCATTGTAGACCCAAAACCTCTCTGCTGTTCCCTACAATGATTCCCCCAGGTGTCACCTTCCTTGTGTCACCCCACACACAGCCCTGTCACCCTGAATTCTCATCCTTACCTTCCCCCCATGCTCTGCTATGGACGTCGCCATCTTTCTGACCTCATGACTTACCATAGAGGGGACGGGGAGAGAAGGGAAGAGGTGCTCTCTGTGGCCCTCTGCTGGTCTTGAGGAATGCAGCTGTTCATCCTCTGGAGCTCTGCCCCTAGGTTGGCTGCTTTCATGTGAAGCTGTACAGAAGAAAAGTCCAAATCTAATGTCTGTACTATGACTCAGATCCTAGTATATACAGTATGTAGTCATTAAAAAAATAAGCAAAATACAATTTCCATAGCATTTCATTGTGCCCTCTTATATTGGGGGTTCCCACCAGAGTCCCCCCTTATTTTGTGTACCCATCACAGTCTCCTCTTACATCTGTTGTCCCAATCAGAGCCAGATCCCCTCTGGGCTACCCAAAACAGTACCCCCTTTTTTCAGGTGTCCCCATCACAGTGCTCCCTTACCTCAGATGTCCCCATTACATTTCTGCTTTACATCATGTGTCCCCATTAGAGAGCTCCTTACATCATGTGTCCCCATCAGAGCGCTCCTTACATCACCTGTCCTCATCAGAGCGCCCCTTACATCACGTGTCCCCATCAGAGTTCCCCTTACATCACGTGTCCCCATCAGAGCGCCCCTTGCATCACGTGTCCCCATCAGAGCGCTCCTTTCATCACGTGTCCCCATCAGAGCGCTCCTTACATCACGTGTCCCCATCAGAGCGCTCCTTACATCACGTGTCCCCATCAGAGCGCTCCTTTCATCACGTGTCCCCATCAGAGCGCTCCTTACATCACGTGTCCCCATCAGAGCGCTCCTTACATCACGTGTCCCCATCAGAGCATCCCATTACATCACGTGTCCCCATCAGAGCGCTCCTTACATCATGTGTCCCAATCAGAGTAACTCTTACATCACGTGTCCCCATCGGAGTGTCTCCTTACATCATGTGTCCCCATCAGAGCGCTCCTTTCATCACGTGTCCCCATCAGAGCGCTCCTTACATCACGTGTCCCCATCAGAGCATCCCGTTACATCACGTGTCTGCATCAGAGCGCTCCTTTCATCACGTGTCCCCATCAGAGCGCTCCTTACATCACGTGTCCCCATCAGAGCATCCCATTACATCACGTGTCCCCATCAGAGCGCTCCTTACATCATGTGTCCCCATCAGAGCGCCTCTTACATCACATGTCCCCATCGGAGTGCCTCCTTACATCATGTGTCCCCATCAGAGCGCTCCTTTCATCTCGTGTCTCCATCAGAGCGCTCCTTACATCATGTTTCCCCATCAGAGCGCTCCTTACATCACGTGTCCCCATCAGAGCACTCCTTTCATCACGTGTCCCCATCAGAGCGCTCCTTTCATCACGTGTCCCCATCAGAGCGCTCCTTACATCACATGTCCCCATCAGAGCGCTCCTTACATCACGTGTCCCCATCAGAGCGCTCCTTACATCACGTGTCCCCATCAGAGCGCTCCTTACATCACGTGTCCCCATCAGAGCATCCCATTACATCACGTGTCCCCATCAGAGCGCTCCTTACATCACGTGTCCCCATCAGAGCGCTCCTTACATCACGTGTCCCCATCAGAGCATCCCATTACATCACGTGTCCCCATCAGAGCGCTCCTTACATCATGTGTCCCCATCAGAGTACCTCTTACATCACGTGTCCCCATCGGAGTGTCTCCTTACATCATGTGTCCCCATCAGAGCGCTCCTTTCATCACGTGTCCCCATCAGAGCGCTCCTTACATCACGTGTCCCCATCAGAGCACTCCTTACATCACGTGTCCCCATCAGAGCACTCCTTACATCACGTGTCCCCATCAGAGCATCCCATTACATCACGTGTCCCCATCAGAGCGCTCCTTACATCACGTGTCCCCATCAAAGCGCTCCTTACATCACGTGTCCCCATCAGAGCACTCCTTACATCACGTGTCCCCATCAGAGCGCTCCTTACATCACGTGTCCCCATCAGAGCATCCCATTACATCACGTGTCCCCATCAGAGCGCTCCTTACATCACGTGTCCCCATCAGAGCGCTCCTTACATCACGTGTCCCCATCAGAGCGCTCCTTACATCACGTGTCCCCATCAGAGCATCCCATTACATCACGTGTTCCCATCAGAGCGCTCCTTACATCACGTGTCCCCATCAGAGCGCTCCTTACATCACGTGTCCCCATCAGAGCATCCCATTACATCACGTGTCCCCATCAGAGCGCTCCTTACATCATGTGTCCCCATCAGAGTACCTCTTACATCACGTGTCCCCATCGGAGTGTCTCCTTACATCACGTGTCCCCATCAGAGCGCTCCTTTCATCACGTGTCCCCATCAGAGCGCTCCTTACATCACGTGTCCCCATCAGAGCATCCCATTACATTACGTGTCCCCATCAGAGCGCTCCTTACATCATGTGTCCCCATCAGAGCGCCTCTTACATCACGTGTCCCCATCTGAGTGCCTCCTTACATCACGTGTCCCCATCGGAGTGTCTCCTTACATCATGTGTCCCCATCAGAGCGCTCCTTTCATCACGTGTCCCCATCAGAGCGCTCCTTACATCACGTGTCCCCATCAGAGCATCCCGTTACATCACGTGTCTGCATCAGAGCGCTCCTTTCATCACGTGTCCCCATCAGAGCGCTCCTTACATCACGTGTCCCCATCAGAGCATCCCATTACATCACGTGTCCCCATAAGAGCGCTCCTTACATCATGTGTCCCCATCAGAGCGCCTCTTACATCACGTGTCCCCATCGGAGTGCCTCCTTACATCATGTGTCCCCATCAGAGCGCTCCTTTCATCTCGTGTCTCCATCAGAGCGCTCCTTACATCATGTTTCCCCATCAGAGCGCTCCTTACATCACGTGTCCCCATCAGAGCACTCCTTTCATCACGTGTCCCCATCAGAGCGCTCCTTTCATCACGTGTCCCCATCAGAGCGCTCCTTACATCACGTGTCCCCATCAGAGCGCTCCTTACATCACGTGTCCCCATCAGAGCGCTCCTTACATCACGTGTCCCCATCAGAGCGCTCCTTACATCACGTGTCCCCATCAGAGCGCTCCTTACATCACGTGTCCCCATCAGAGCACCCCATTACATCACGTGTCCCCATCAGAGCGCTCCTTACATCACGTGTCCCCATCAGAGCGCTCCTTACATCACGTGTCCCCATCAGAGCATCCCATTACATCACGTGTCCCCATCAGAGCGCTCCTTACATCATGTGTCCCCATCAGAGTACCTCTTACATCACGTGTCCCCATCGGAGTGTCTCCTTACATCATGTGTCCCCATCAGAGCGCTCCTTTCATCATGTGTCCCCATCAGAGCGCTCCTTACATCACGTGTCCCCATCAGAGCACTCCTTACATCACGTGTCCCCATCAGAGCACTCCTTACATCACGTGTCCCCATCAGAGCATCCCATTACATCACGTGTCCCCATCAGAGCGCTCCTTACATCATGTGTCCTCATCAGAGCGCCTCTTACATCACGTGTCCCCATCTGAGTGCCTCCTTACATCATGTGTCCCCATCAGAGAGCCCCTTACATCATGTGTCCTCATCAGAGCACCCCTACATCATGTATCCCCATCAGAGCGCCCCCTCACATCATGTGTCCCCGTCAGAGAGCCCCTTACATCATGTGTCCCCATCAGAGTGCCCCCTTACATCATGTGTCCCCATTAGGGCGCTCCTTACATCATGTGTCCCCATCAGAGTGCCCCTTATATCATGTGTCCCCTTCAGAGTGCCCCTTTACATCACGTGTCCCCATGAGAGCGCTTACATCATGTGTCCCCAGCAGAGCGCTCCTTACATCATGTGTCCCCATCAGAGCACCCCCTTACATCATGTGTCCCCATCAGAGCACCCCCTTAAATCATGTGTCCCCATCAGAGCGCCCCTTACATTGGGTTCCTCATCACAATAAATTGTCCCCATCACATGTCCCCTTTATATCAGGTGTCCCCTTACTTGAGATACACAAATTACAAATTAGATATCCCCTGTACATAAGGTGTCCCCATCAGAGTGACCCCACCATACTACCCCCTTAATCAGGTACCCCCATCAGAGATTCCCTCATAAGGCGCCCCCATCAGATTATCCCTTTACAACAGATGTTCACATCACTCCCTTACATCGGGTGTCCCCATCAGCATTTCTCTTTACATCAGGTGTCCCGACTGCACTACCCCCTTACATCAGATGTCCCCATCAAGGTATCCCTTTACATCAGGTGTCCCAATCACTTTGTCCCCTTACATCAGGTGTCCTCATCAGGTGCCATACATAAGACAGTTAGGTTCCCATTGGCATCATCCTGGATAATAGCGGAAAAAAAAAACATACGAAAACTTCTTTATGAATACCGTTGATGTTCCTCAGAGATTTTTTTAGGTTGAGGTAAGATAATGGTTCACATATATATATTAGGGATGAGCCGAACACCCCCCGGTTCGGTTTGCACCAGAACCTGCGAACGGACCGAAAATTCGCACGAACTTTAGAACCCCATTGACGTCTATGGGACTCGAACGTTCGAAATCAAAAGTGCTCATTTTAAAGGCTAATTTGCATGGTATTGTCCTAAAAAGGGTTTGGGGACCCGGGTCCTACCCCAGGGGACATGTATCAATGCAAAAAAAAAAGTTTTAAAAACGTTCGTTTTTTCGGGAGCAGTGATTTTAATGATGCTTTAAGTAATAAAAAAAAAAAAAGTGAAATATTCCTTAAAATATCGTACCTGGGGGGTGTCTATAGTATGCCTGTAAAGTGGCGCATGTTTCCCGTGCTTAGAACAGTCTCTGCACAAAATGTCATTTTTAAAGGAAAAAAAGTCATTTAAAAGTCATTTAAAACTGCTTGCGGCTTTAATGTAATGTCGGGTCCTGGCAATATGGATGAAAATCAGTGAGACAAACGGCATAGGTACCCCCCAGTCCATTACCAGGCCCTTTGGGTCTTGTATGGATATTAAGAGGAACCCCGCACCCAAATTAATAAAGGAAACAGCACTATACAGGCTCTGTACTCTGAACAGCAGTATACAGGCGGTGCAAACAAGACAGAGACTGTAGGTTTGTTGTTAAGTAGAATCTGTTTGTAATTTTGAACTGGTACATTTTTAACGTGTTTAGCTCCAGCCAAAAAATGTATTTTAAGCTTTTTGGAAAACATAGGGAAGGGTTATCACCCCTGCGACATTTGTTTTGCTGTCTGTGCTCCTCTTCAGAAGATTTCACCTCACTTTTTGTCCCAATGACAAATGTTTTTTGAAAATTAGTTTTTTTTGTGAAACAAGGATTGGTGATAAAGCACCAGTGGAAAGGAGAAATGTTTTTCCCATATTAACTCTTACAGGAGAGAATTTCCCTTCCTAGGGGTAGATTTAATCTCACTTCCTGTTGTCTCCTTCCGTTTGCAAGTAGGAGTCGTTTGTAAGTTGGATGTTTGAAAGTAGGGGCCTGCCCTATATACTCAGCAGAAATTTGGGCCTTAGGTGTTGTTGTGGCCATAACACTGTAAGCCCTCACAGGGCCCTGCTGTGAAATATTAGATCAAGAATTTTAATTACATGCCCCTGTTGAACAGGGGCTGAAAAATTGGGCCTTAGGCACTGGTGCCACAACACTGCAACCCCTCACAGATACTCTAGTTGGAACGCAGAAACGAGCGCTGCTGCAAAGTATTGCATCAAAAATTGTAATTACACGTCCCTATTAAACAAGGGCTGAAAAATTGGGCCTTAGGCACTGGTGCTGGTGCCACAGCACTGCAACCCCTCACAGATACTCTAGTTGGAGCGCAGAAATGAGCCCTGCTACAAAGTATTGCATCAAAAATTGTAATTACACGCCCTGTTAAACAGGGGCTGAAAAATTGGGTCTTAGGCACTGGTGGCGGCGCCCAGAACCAAAAATGTTCTTACAAGCTATCAGCGTGATCATTGAGGAGGAAGAGGATAATTACTCAGGATAGATAGATAGATAGATAGATAGATAGATAGATAGATAGATAGAATAGTCACTCAGCATCAGCATAGGCAGTCTTTGAAGGGATCTGAGATTTCAAAAAAAAAATTATTCGGTTACATCAGCATCAGGTGCTTAGTAGCTGGTGGTGATCCAAGACTGATTCATTTTTATGAAGGTCAGTCGATCGTCCGAGTCGGTGGACAGGCGCACCCAGTGATTGGTTACAAAGCCTCCAGCAGCACTGAATGTGCGTTCCGAAAGAACGCTGGATGCAGGACAGGCCAGTAGCTCAATTGCATACTGTGCAAGCTCTGGCCAGTGATCCATCCTCAAGACCCAGTAACCCAGAGGATTTTCGGTGGGAAAGGTGTCCAAGTCAGATCTTGCCCCTAGGTATTCTTGTATCATGTTAAACAGACGCTAGCGATGGTTGCTGGAACCGATCATACCTTGGGGCTGCGGACTAAAAAATTGTCTGAACGCATCGGTCAGACGGCCACCTTCTCCACCGCTCCTTCTTTGACTGACCGAAGCCTCAGCAACAAGTTGTCCAGAAACAGGAGTTTGTAACCTCCCAGTCTCTGGCAACGCGTTGCACAGACCTTTCTGCAAGGCCTCCCGAGGATGTCTCATCTTCTACTCCCTCTGCGACAGCAAGATAAGGTCCGCAACCTTACCCTTGTAACGTGGATCAAGGAGGGTTGCCAGCCAGTATTGGTCCTTCTCCTTGATACCACGAATACGAGGATCCTTACGCAGGCTTTGCAGAATCGGGGAGGCCATGCAGCGTAGGTTTGCTGAGGCATTCGGTCCAGAGTCCTCTGGGTCACTAAGGACGACATGGTCCGCAGCCACCTCCTCCCAGCCACGTACAAGTCCATATGTTTCTTGGGACTAACCCCTAAAGACTGCTGCTGATGCTGAGTGCCAGGCTCCACCTCCATACTGACACAATCCTCCTCCTCCTCCTCCTCTTCCTGTGTGATCGGCGGGCATGCGGGAACACTGTCTGGATAAAGGGGGCCTTGAGCGCTAAGGAAGTCCTCCTCTTCCTGCCTTTGTTCTGCCTCAAGTGCCCTGTCCATTATTCCACGCAGCGTGTGCTCCAACAGGTGGACAAGGTGCATGCACTGTCACTGCTCACCATTCTCGTGGCCTCCTCAAATGGTGACAGGACAGTGCATGCATCCCTGATCATGGCCCACTGGCGTGGGGAAAAAAAAAAACAAGCTCCCCTGACCCTGTCCTGGTGCCATAGTCACACAGGTACTCATTGATGGCCCTCTGCTGCGTGTGCAGCCGCTGCAGCATGGCCAACGTTGAGTTCCACCTGGTGGGCATGTCACAGATTAGGCAGTTCTTGGGCAGGTTAAACTCCTTTTGGAGGTCTGCCAGCCGAGCACTGGCATTATATGACCAGCGGAAATGCACACAGACTTTCCTGGCCTGCCTCAGGACATCCTGTAAGCCCGGGTACCTGCCCAAGAACCGCTGCACCACCAAGTTAAGGACGTGAGCCAAACAGGGCACATGGGTCATTTGTCCCTGTCGGAGGGCAGAGAGGAGGTTGGTGCCATTGTCGCAAACCACCATTCCTGCCTTAAGTTGGCGTGGCGTCAACCACCTCTGAACCTGCCCCTGCAGAGCTGAAAGAACCTCTGCCCCAGTGTGGCTCCTGTCCCCCAAGCACACCAGCTCAAGCACCGCATGGCATCTTTTGGCCTGCATACTTGCGTAGCCCCTTGAACGCTTACGGAGCACCGCTGGTTCCAAGGACAAAGCACAAGAAGAGGCCATGGAGGAAGAAGAGAAGGGTGCGGAGGAGAGAGGTGTGTCACAATCATTAGTAGTGGCATTTTGGAGGCGTGGTTGCGGAACAACCTCCAACACTACTGCACCTTGTCCTGCATCCTTCCCAGCTGCCAGCAGAGTCACCCAATGTGCGGTGACACTTAGGTAACGTCCCTGTCCATGCCTGCTGGACCATGAGTTAGCGGTAATATGCACCTTACCGCTGACCGCCCTGTCCAGCGAGGCATGGACATTGCCTTCCACATGCCGGTAGAGAGCCGGAATCGCCTTCCGTGAGAAAAAGTGGCGTTTGGGTACCTGCCACTGAGGAATCGCACATTCCACAAACTCACGGAAGGGGGCAGAGTCTACCAACTAAAAAGGCAGCAGTTGAAGTGCTAGCAATTTTGCCAAGCTAGCATTCAACCGTTGGGCATGTGGATGGCTGGGAGCGAACTTCTTTCGACGGTGCAGCAGCTGGGGCAGGTAAATTTGCCTGGTACAATCTGACGTCGGTGTACCGAAAGCAGATTGCCCACAAGTACTTGGCTGTGACACACCTAATTCTACACCTTGATTCCTCTCAGTGCAGGTCTCAGAGAGGACTGAAGGTATAGTGGAGTTGGAGATTTCAGCTGAGGAGGAGCAAGGAGAGGTCCTCTTAGTTCTTTGGTGTGGGTCTTTTAGATACGCTTGCCAACAAACTGCATGGCAGGTCAACATATGTCTGGTCAAGCATGTGGTGCCCAAGCGGGAGATGTTTTGGCCACGCGAGATACGCTTGAGACATATGTTGCAAATAGCAGCGGTGCGATCTGATGCACTCGTCTCAAAAAAGGCCCACACCAAAGAACTTTTGGAATAACGCGCAGAGACAGCAGCGCCCTGCACATGCGGAGCTTTGAGGTGTGATGCAGTCAGTGTGCTGCCCTTAGGTTGGCCCCTGGAGGGCATCCTGCCTCGTTGGTGATGTGCCTCCTCCTCCTCCTCTCTCCTATCAGGCACCCACGTTTAGTCAGTGACCTCATCATCCCCTCCCTCATCACTGGAGCAAACCTGGCAGTATGCTGCAGCAGGGGGAGCATGACTGCCAGATTGCTGTCCTTCTTGGGCACCCCCTCTGTCCGTGCTCACGTTACTGCCTTCATCTAGCTCTGTATCATCAGAGCCTTCTAAACGCTGGGCATCCTCCTGGAGCATGTACCAAACACTGTGGTCAAACAGTTCGAGGGACTACTCAGGAGGACATGGTGGGGCTAGGGAAGGAGTCACTGATGCCATTGAGCCGAGGGAAGAGGCCGCGTTGGCAGCTGCTTTGCCAGACAAAGTACCCTGAGCATGGGTGAGAGAGGATGAGGACGGGGCTTGGTCATCCACTCGACCAAGTCTTCCGCATGCTGCGGCTCAACACGGCCAGCTGCCAAAAAAAATGCCAAGTGTGTCCCACGGCCACGTGCTGATGAGGATGCACCGTCTCCACGACCAGCACTGTTGCCTATAGACAAAGAGCCTGCTTGCCCTCTTTTATTGGCTTGTGACTGTCTGCCTCTCCTTGTTGGCCTTCCAGACATACTAATGGCCTGTAGCTGCACTAAGCTGGGATATATATATATATATATATATATATATATATATATATATATATATATATATATATATATATATATACACACACACACACATATACAGTATATACACATACTGATACTGCAGCTAGCAAAATCAACTGCCTGCCTGTAGTATGAGAACACCACCAATCTTCTACAGGTAGCTTTAGCTGAACACTGTGCAGAGCTCGCACTACACTAACTTTTAGTTTTAGCTGAACACTGTGAGGAGGACGCACTACACTAACTTGTAGCTTATTTAGCTGCCTGCGGTAGTGATAGGATCAGGAAAACACCACCAACCTTATACAGGTAGCTTTAGGTGAACACTGTGCAGAGCTCACAAAAAACTAACTTGTAGCTTATTTAGCTGCCTGCGGTAGTGATAGGATCAGGAAAACACCACCAACCTTCTACAGGTAGCTTGAGCTGAACACTGTATAGCTCCAGAGAGTTTTTCAGTGAATGTTTTTATTATTGATGCGCATAATAAAATTTGGTCTTTTATATAGATCACTGAGTAAGAGTGGTTCTCAAAGGCATATGTAAAGTTCCATTTTAAATTATTGTGTTTTTTCTCCCATCATTGTGCCCCCTTGTACATTAAAAGGTCCCCATCAGAGTGCCCTCTTACTTCAGATGCCCTCATCACATTGCCCCCTAACATCTGGTGTGCCCATCCGAGACCCCCTGTACATAAGTTGTCACCATAACAGTTGTCACATAAATCAGATATCCCCTGTACATAAGGTGTCCCCATCAGAGTGATCACACCACACTGCCCCCTACATCGTGTCCCCATTACAACGCTTCCCTACATCAAGTGTCCCTAATACATTGCCCTCTAACTTTAGATGCCCCCAAAACATCAGCTCCTTAAATCAGGTTTCCCCAATAGACATCCCCCGTACATAAGGTATCACCATCACAGTGGCCTCTTACAGCAGGTGTTCCCGCTGTAGTCCCCCCCCCCCCCCCTTACATCAGGTGTCTTCATCACAGCAGCTGCTTACTAATAATCCCTGCATTTTTTTTGTTATATATTGTTGACCTCTGAGTTAAATACTACTTATATCCTCATAGTTTAAAAAATGTGCTACTGCCCTCACCTATAACTGGCCTTTGCAGCAAGGAGCATTGGAAGGCAACGCATATTAAACAAAAGCCAAGGTAAAATCCTTGGAAAAATTCCAAGCTCTACTTACCAACCAGATTAATCTGTGTAACAGTATGCGTTTAAAAACATGGGTTTATTTGCACAAATTTGCAAATACATGCATAATCTACAGGCCCCATATTTCCTCAGAGGTTAGGAGTATGTAACATACGCCGCTGCTCACAATGTGCATTAGAAGCTGCAGAAAGTCAGATGGAGCCCGCCTCATTTTCCTGGCTAGATGTCCAGCATCATCTAACTCTTTCTTTCTCAGCCTGACTGCCCCCCGGTCCACCCCTCTCATTCACTTAATCATGGAGGCTAAGCATCACGTGTGGGCATTAGCTAGAGTGGTCTGCATTAATATAAAGCCCGCTTGCCTGCCAGGGATTGCCCACTCCTCCAGACTGAAACCCACCCATCAAAGCAGTTTCATCAGCGGACACGAATAGCTGCGGCCGCCGACAGCCTATCATTGCACACGATGGCTACGGGCCCAGCAGCGGCTGCTGTTCGCACACAGCGACCAATCACAGCAACAATCAGTAGATTCCCGCCAATAGGATTCGTAGCATGGCAAAATACCTGTGTAAATGGCGCCCTAATTCTGTCTGTATGCAAACAAACTCTGCAACCACTGTGATAATAAAGAAAAACAGAACACACGGGAGAGAAAGGCTTAGTTAAGTGTTTTTATTCTTGTTAAACAATACATTTTTTGTGTTTCGGAGAAAACTTTTTTTTTTTTTTCCCTCCGTTTTTTTGTTTCTTTTTTTTTTTCTGTTTTTGTATCTAAAAACCGATCCAACAATTTTTTTTTCCGTATAATAAATAATTTAAAGATATACTTTAGGCAAATAGATTTTAAAGGTAAATACGGTTTTACAAATGCAAAATAAACAAACAGAAAACCTTTAGATAAAATAAAAACAGCTTCAGAAAAAAAAAAAGGTACCTATTATCACTATTACACAGTAGAAAAATAAATTAAAAAAAACAAAACAAAAAAAAAGGATTACTTAAGTCGGGAGAAATATATATATATATATATATATATATATATATATATATATATATATAGTGTTTTAATGGGAGTAATATATACACTAATAGTGTGTGTATTATATATATATATATATATATATATATATATATATATATATATATATATATATATATCACACACATATATAGCAGAATTAAAAGCATACCACGCCCATGTCAAAATAAATGTAAATTAAACATCAAATTGAAATGACGGACTGATTATGCACTCTCTCTGAGTACCTGTTGCATGTCTGCAACCGAAGAAGCTATTTTGTGAGTAGAACCAATAGGTATTAAGGTGGAATCCCAGATAGAGGACAAAATTTAAAAGTATACAAGAATCGATGGTGCCAGATATCTGTGCATTAATGAGAACAGGTCGCAACTAATGCTTATGCAAGAATCTGAATACCTACAGGCCTGTTTGTTGTGCAGATGTGATAAACATTTGCATAATCAGGGCAAAAAATGCCATACTTCCTTTATTAAGTGCGATTCTTACATCGTCTGGACCATCTAGGAGCCAAAATGTATTTTTCCCCCCACAAAATACAGTACCTTAAATCAGGAAAAAGTATATTATGGCTACTGGATGGCGCTGACAATATAAGAACCAGAGGAAGTACAGCAATCTCCCCCCCCCCCCCCCCCAATTGCACAAATGTTTATCACATCTGTACAAAGACATATACATTTATACATAGACCCCCATAATCTTTAATCAAAGCAGGCTTACTGATGAACAAGATTAATTTGATAGCAGCAAATGTTGACTCCATCTGATGAAGATCCTGAAGTTATGCTCTGTGAGACCTGACAACCAGGGCCGGGACAAGGGGTGGGCAGGAGGGGCAGCTGCCCTGGGCACTGTGGTATCATGTGAGGTGGGGGGGGGTTGTGTTGGAAGGGCAAAATTGGGGGGGGGGTGGCAGTATTGTTCTAGGAGGGGAAATTCGGTGGGGGGTGCCAAGAGTGTTGATTTTTGTAGGGAAGGGGTTGGCAAGATTTGTGCTAGGAGGGGGTTAGAATTTGGGGGGGGGGGAGAGATGTGTACTAGGATGGGAAATTTTAGGGGTAGAGGTTTTGTGCTAGAAGGGGTGAATCTTTTTCGGTGGGGGAGGGGGCAAAGATTTGTGCTGAAAGGGGGGATTTCAGCAGGGGGTGGATTTGTACTGAGAGGAAGGGGAGTTTATGCTTAGGGGGTAGGCATGAAGATTAGTGCTTGGTGTTTTTGTGGGGGGATTTTTGTTGACACATAATGCTCATACATCTTAGGGGGGGGGGGTCACAGTTTGGTATGTTTGCCCTGGGCTCTAGATGACCTTGTCCGACACTGTTGACAATTGTTGAGATGTTCTCAGTGTAGGGTCTAACTAGCCCCAGTCTGCAGAGTGATAGGCATTCAATAGTGGTGGTTTCATTATCATTACATGACATCGTAGTGTGTAATCAATAAGGAAAAAAAAAAAGAGACATTGCGAGATCCAGTGGGCTGTTATATCGGATCTCTCTGGTTGTGTTCACAGTTAATGCATGAAAACGCACGCCGATGTGTCGCCATTCATTCTTGATGGCATCCCAATGCAGGGCTTCCCTAATAAAACACACGTCCACTACGTGGTTCACCGCCTCACCTCGTCCAACCAGAGAATGCTTTACATTCATTCAGAAAGTGTAAAGCATTCTCTGAATGGTGCCCATGATGAGCAGCCAACCTCCTCAGGCTCGCCAATCTACACGAGACCCAGAAGCAAGTGGAGATGACTGGACTAGCAGTGTCTACTTCAGCGATCTCCATTTTTCCAGGGGGGGGTTGGCTAGGTATGGTATATACATAGTTACATCGGTCCAAGCCGGACTAATGTAACCATGTAAAAAATTAAACCATACCTGGGATTGTTTTTTAAGGAGTTCAAATAAAAGGTCTGCACGTTCTGCAGTGAGAATAGGACCATATTTCATGGCCAAGCCACCTGCATATAATGCTGAGTGGAGGTCCTCTAAAAAAAATTTTAAAAAAGCCTATTGCTGGAGGATAGACATGAGGAAAATACTGGGTTTAGAAAGAGTTGTAGGTGTTGTACCAAATATTAGATCAAAGGCACCAGAACTCCGTGAACCCGCAGAACATTGAGTGGTAACTGCAGGCATCATTAGTTTTAAAGTAAAATCATCAAATGTCAATATAAATCTATATTGACATATTCACGTAGGATGGATATATAAGGAATAGTATGTCAGAAATAACTTTCCAGGAAAAAAATGCTGCTCTAAACTCCCTTCAATTCTGCTCACATGACGTAGACAAGTTGATCACCTGATCTCTGTTAAAGTGGAATTATACTCACCTTCTCTCCAGCGCTGCGGTGTCCCAGAGCCCCCCACTGGCCGCTGTTATCTTCAGCCATCCCGGGTACCGATCTTCAGCCATTTCCATTGACCTAGGCAAGATGATGTAACTCATCTTAGCATTGCCGAAATTTATGCACAGACCAGTGTACAGGGCACACAGGCAGCTAAAAAACTTTAACGCAAGGGAGACATAGTAAGTCTCTTCTGCATTAAAATTTCTGCCTGCCAATTTTTTTTTCCAGGTTAAAGAGGAGGATCACCCAGTCTGAACCCCTGACCACTATTCAGAGATCAGATGACAAATGGCCTTGGCTTTCAGTGAAGCAAGAAGCACTGAAGGGAGCCTATACCAGCATATGATGATGATTATTATTATTATTATAATTTTTAATACATGCATTTATATAGCTCCAATTTATACAGCACTTTACATACTGTAAATTCACATCGGTCCCTGCCCTCACAAGGAGCTTACAATCTAAGGTCCCTTTCTCACATTCATACACATACTTGGGACAATTTAGACTGGAGCCAATGTCTTTGTGTGTGTGTGTGTGTGTGTGTGTGTGTGTGTGTGTGTGTGTGTGTGTGTGTGTGTGTGTGTGTGTGTGTGTGTGTGTGTGTGTGTGTGTGTGTGTGTGTGTGTGTGTGTGTGTGTGTGTGGGGGGGGGTGGGGGGGGTGGGAGCACTCGCAAGCAATCTCAATGCAGATAGTGCCCTGGCTGGGGTTTAAACCGAGGACCCCAACGCTACAGGGCAGAAGCGTCAAACCACTGTGCTGCCATACTGACGAGTACCTGTGGCTGGTGCAGTGGCTTGTATTAAACCCCGCAGCACTGGAAGATTACAGTTGCCTGGGGTACCAAGAGAAAAGGAGGGGAGAGAAATGAACAGAGAAGCTACCAGCACAAGGGGGACACCTAATTCAATATAAGTACCATACTTTTTTCTTTTTTTGTTTAAATCAACACAAAGTTTAACTAAAAGGCAAGAAAGCTCACCTATGCTCGAATGGTGTGACACCCACAAGGTCCCTCACCAGGACCTAAAGAGTCAGCCTGTTTGGAATTTTTTTTTTAGTTTATGCCTTTAATTCCACTTTAAATCTCAAATTGAAATGTCAGGTTCACACAAAGTGTAACTACACAACGGGGCAAATATAAATATTTCATCAGTAAGTCTGCCCAGGAATAATACCCGAATATTCAGATTTGTGCAGGAGGTCATATGAGACGGGTTCAACTCAAGAGCATATGTTAAGGAGTTCCCACAAAAACCGTTCAGGTGTGCAAACCGCAATCTTATCTGAGCCCCCTATCCTGTACCTGTTCATCCAAACACTGTATAATCACATCTCTCAAAAGGCCACTGTCACCCCCTATTCAACCGTAACAAAAAAAAAAATGTGAAAATCTAACATACCACCATTTATGTTCATAGGTAGTACAGTCTAACAAGCTTTGCCTAATAATAAAGCTGCTTTGAGCAATTTATCTAATAATACATTTCAGAAAATGTATATTGCAGAAAATATGGTGGATTTCTAAAGACCTTCAGCTCATTTTTCCACAGAAAATTTTTACAGAGAAGCTCTACACCCTTGGTGCCCACCCTGTGGCTCCTTGGTGTACTTTGTGTTGCCCTTGGGTCCCAGCAGCTTGTAATGGGTGTGGGATCATTGAGAACTAAAGTGGCTGTAATGGCAGTAATCTCCAGCAGTCTCTTGCAGCATGTCCCTAGTCTCCAACTACTTCCTTTAGTATGTCCCCAGGCTCTAACCACCTCCTATACTAGGTCCCCAGTCTTCAAACACCTCCATCACTACGTCCCCAGTCTCTGATCACCTCTTGTAGTATGTCCTCAGCCTGACAGTCTTATGCAGCAGTGTGTGTATATTATATATACATATACACACACAATACTATGTGCTGCCTACAAAAAACCACACCAAAGAGGGCGCATCAGCCTAGTGCATCATCCCACGCACCTTTTAATAACAATTCCATTAAAGATGTTGTAAACCTCTGAAAAAAAAAAAAAAAACCTGCAAGACAAATCGCATACTAGCTCATTATGAAATACTTACCTTAAAACGAAGCTGTTGCAGCGGTCCCCGCACACCACTGTCACGGCCTACATCTTTCCCGGAGCTTCTTCCGGGTTCGTGGGCTCTGGCGCTGTCATTGATGACGTCACTCCCACACGGGAGCCGCCGTTCACGGCACAGGGCACGGAAGGAATGGCACACCGTGCAGGTTTAGGAGATATTTTCAGTACCTATAGGGAAGCCTTATTATAGGCTTCCCTATAGGAAAAAGTTTGCAGTTTACTTCCTCTTTAAGTAGTAATGCACCGAAATTTTGGCAGCCGAAAATTGTCTGAAAATAGGGCTTTCAGCATTGAGCCAAAAGAAAAGAAAAGTGCTGAGAATGGCTGCCAAAAATGCGCCCGATTTTGTCGTAATTTACCTTGCTTATGGTGTGTATTTCATAGGTCACATGACTGAAAAAATGCATCAAAAATGCAACACAGGTGTGTTTTTGCTGCGTTTTCATTGGGGAGGTACAGCAAGCAGGATTTTTAACACAGCTTCAAAAAGGCGCTGAGGCTGACAATAAATTCATATTCATTTAAATTTATATTAATTAAAAAGCTGAATACAAGTTATTTATACAAATATATATATATATATATATATATATATATATATATATATATATATATATATATATATTTTTTTAACGTCGATTTCGGTCATCCTGAATTTGTGGTTTCCGCACCGAAATTTTCATTTCAGTGCACCACTACAAGTAAGACATACAAACCATATGAGGTACATAGCATTTTAAAGCATCAGCTTCAAGTTTTCTTGAGAAAGAGGTTTCATCCCTCGAAACACGCAAGGCAGCTAGGATCCTAAGAGCCCATTCACACAGGGACGACTTGTCAGGCGACCTAGTCGCCTGACAAGTCGCCTCCCGTTCTGTACAATGGAACCGTTCTAAGGGGAGCGACGCAAGTCGCTCCAACTTAGAAAAAGGTTCCTGTACGACTTTGGGGGTGACTTGCATAGACTTCTATACAGAAGTAGTTTTGCAAGTCGCCGCGGAAGTCGTTTGCAGGTCGCCTCGCTGAGGCGACCTGCAAGTCGTGTTGCCCCTGTGTGAATGGGCTCTAAGGATGTCCTTCCGTGGTTTGGAGTACGCTGGGCAGATTAAGCAACCTTCAGGCTCGGTTCACACTGGGGCGACTTGGGATCCGACTTGTACGCCCTCAAGTCGCCCCAGAAATAGTTTCAATGGGAGTGAACGCTAGCGTCTTAATAGACGCTACTGAAGTCGCTCCGACTTCAGAGCGTACTCCCTGTACTACTTTGATCCGACTTGGTAGGCGACCTGTACCATAGAAATCAATGGAAGTCGCCTCCAAGTCGGATCTCTCTGTAAAGTCAAGCGACTTTGCAGGGAAAACCCCTCCCTCCCCCCCTCCCTCCCAGAGAGCTGATTGGCCACAGGCGAAGTCGCCTGTCATGGAGGCGACTTCAAGTCGCCTTGTAATTTGCTGAAGTCGCGCTGAAGTCGCGCTGAAGCCGCGTTGAAGTCACGGTACAAAGTCGCGCCGAAGTCGTGTTGCCCCAGTATGAACCGACCCTAAAGCCGATACTTAATTTGAAACGCTATGTTTATCATACTGTTTGTGAGTATGCTTTACTTGGATTGTTAATAAAAAGGTATTTGGGATAATGCACTAGGCTGGTGCGCCCTCTTTTGTGTGTTTTATTTGTAGAGTGCCATAGGGACTTCCCCAGTCCTAAGAGAGCAGCAAGGCGGTGTGCTCCTGACCAGTGCAGTGGATGTATACAAGGAACTGGCAACGGACCATCACACTGATGAGCAGGGAGTCTTTGCGTCTTTACTATATTCCATCCCTTGGGGATGTCAGGGATCAGAGTCGGGCCCCTCCTAGCTCTAGTATGCTGCCCCCCTTGCTCTACACTATTACCAAGAGAAACTCTAGCTAAAAAAAAAAAATTTTTTTGTTTTGATCAAAGCTAGGAAGAGTTCCAATTTTACAGCAATTTTTACTGCTGTGTCACCAAAAGTAGGGGTTCTCATATTGCCTGCTACAGTGACCCCTGTCTTTAAGACAGGAGGCAAGGAACCCAGACATTAAAAATACTGTCAAAAACGATTAAAAAAATTAATTAAAATTTAAAAAAAAGGCAGCGATACTCCGTTAAAATTCCAAATTAATTTGGACAAAGGGACAAGAAGTCCACTTTATTGATGAAGCCTTATGGGTGTAGAATGTCAGAGAAGGAGGTCCCAGCTGGAGACTCTGTCCTTTTGTCCAGATCAATAAAGTTACCAGTGATGAACAACAATAGAGTGTTGCCGACCTTTTTTTCAGTTTTTTTTTTTCTTGTACCATTTGGGTGTGTGGGGCATAGGACGAGCCCCTGTCTAGCTTCTGGAACCCAGTTTTTCCACAAAGGGTGACCTCATTTCAGGGCTTGTGAGCAGCACATGCATTATTTTTGTTGAGGGTTGTAACTTATCCTTGGCTCCTTCCAAAGATTAAAAAAAGGTTTTTGTTTCAGTTTTTTTTTTTCATACTCTGACACATGTCGAACTTTTATAAATTGGAGAAAAGCAGACAAAATTTAGCAGCTGAAAGAGTTGATAAGAGAATTGTGTTTCACTGATCCCCGTGGCCTAAAAAATAAAAAAACAAAAGTAAAAAGTCGTAATCTCAGTACCAAAATATTAGAGTACCTATGGAGGGTACTCTGCCAATCGGAGAAGTACCGTCTCGCCTGGCGTGGCGCCAACAATTATGTCAATTCATTTACAATCAGATTGCAGCATTCTTAATAAAATGATGAGTTGTCCTGACTTCATTACAGGTTCTACACACAAAACATACTCCTATCTTATGTAGGTGACAGGTCCACTTGAACCTGAATTTTTCACACAAAATCAATACAAGGGATTTTTTTTTCCTTTTTTAAACTCATACCAATTTCTGTCACTTAGGAGAACCGGTGATTTGACTTTATCCCACAATAATTTTGAGTTCAAAGCTCAACTCCAGGCAGGTATAAAAGACACAAAGGAATATAGCGCTGCATTCATTAATGCATCCGTAAATGTGTTTTTTTTTTATATATGCAAACAGTGTGAGTACCGGTTTATTTTTGTAGCCCCTTGCAGTCCCTGTACAGCAAGGCTCGGGCTGGTAGGGGGGAAAAGCAGCACAAGGAGCCCATCATGTGAGCTGAAAGGAGGGTAGAGCAGCTTGAGAAATGGGCTTATTAGTCTGCTGCTGTCCAATTACAGGCTGGGGGAGGGACAAGACCTGTAAGTGTTAATCCCTTGTTCACACCAGTGCTACTTGTCATGCAATTTAACAGTTCCAAATCGCATCTCATTGCCGGCAATGGATTCGTTCAAATTGCAGCGACTTTGAAAAAGGTTCCCGCACTAATTTTTTCCCCCCGATTTCATTGTGACTTGCATAAACTTCTGTCGCAAGCCGCAATAAAATTGGGGAGGTGCAAATCGCACTGATCTGTGGCTTAAAAATTGCGCTGAAGTACCACAATTTCAAAGCTGCACTGTGTGAAGCAGGGCTTACTGAACTGCAGAGGAGAAAGAAAAAAAAAAAATCTCCTCCCCTGCCAGGCAGGACTGTGCTATATGGTAGAACTGTGTAAACCTCAGGACTGGATGAACAGAAATACTAATTATTTGGCCCTTATATAAACTTTGTGTATTTAGAGGTTTGCCCGGATACGTTTCAAAGGTAATTTGTCAAAACAGAAATGTGAAGCTGCTATTGTTGACTTACTCTGAGGTTACCACCCCCCTCCTGACCCTGGCTTCAATGCCTAGTAAGTACCTGTCCATAAGAGGCAATAGGGACCACATTAAAGAAAAACTCCAGCCTCAATCTTCATAGGATATGCATATGGTTCCCAATAAAATGCAACTAAGAATTCCCATTAACGGAAAATATCCCTACCTTGCAACCAAGGCAGCAGTATTTAGTTTGCAGACAGTATTTTTGGGCTAAGAGCTCAGGCTTGCCTGCTCCTGTCACTGGCTCTCTACCTTTAGCATGAGACAGTGGTCACATTAACAAGCATTGCAGTAATATGGCATCCCCAGACTTGGTTTACTGCCCTGAAATTGATCTCTGGTGAGCTACTCAGCACAGTGCTGAACATCTAGAAGGATGCTGGTGGGTTTAGTGTTTAATCACAACACTGGAAATAAGCGTGGGAGCCAAGACAAAGCCTTTCACTTAGATCTCCATATCTACAAGACAAAGGCAGGCAAGGATTCCCAATAGCGTTTTCTGGAATCCTCAGCATGTATAAAGCTGTCCTGGATGGGACCGAGACTGGAGTTTCACTTCAAGTGACTTTTCACAGGAAAGGTTGTTCGTTCTTTAACCCCTTCCGGCCAGCTGTATGCATATATGTGGAGGAGTGGAGATAGGCCTCAACATCGGGCCGATACATATATGTGCACTTCTTTTGTGTTTTGCGAGCACCCTCACCGACTTGTGCTGCCACCTACAGCTCACATCCACCTAGCAATGATCAGGAACCGGCAGGACCGGTTCCTAAATCCTGTAATCACATGATCATGAGGCCCATGCACCGCTCAGCAAAGTGGTGACAGGGCTGTTGAGTTATGAGAGGGTAAGTGGAGGTATATATGGCCACTGTTAATATGGCAATTTTTAAGGCAAATGTTACTCATCAGAATCCTTCCTTGGCGCCATCGACTCCTTGCCCTTTTAGGGGTTTCAATTGTCAGGAGGCGGGGCAAGTTTATAATCATGTGACCACTGTGATTGGCTGTCACATGATCGGAAAGCTACCGATCCCAAGGAGCAATCAGGAGCTTTCCGAGTAACCATGCCGGGAGTGCACTCTCGGCACAGCTGTGTCTGCAGTGTGGCACAAAATGATGCTGTTGCTTGGCGCCAAGGCCCACCTGCCGAGAGGCCGCATATTTGCGTGCCGTTGGTGCCAAGAGGTTAAGAAGCCAAGAATTATACATTGGCATACATTGACAGCAACGACAAAACCAACCAACAGCTGTGTATGCCCTTTCAAAGAGAACCGCTCACAAGCAGGCTTAGGTAAGAAGCTAAATATACAGTCTAAAAGGATTAGAACTGATTAGGTATACTGATGAAATATTTAAAGCTGCTGCTTTCTTTAAAAAAAATAAAAAAATCTGTGGCTAGAGTTTGCCTGAACCTTAAAGGGGCTTTTTCAAGGATTTGCTTAACCTCATTCACTCAGCTCCCAAGCATGCATTAAAGTACCAAACAGCCAACCGCTGTAGTTATTTTTTTACATTTCTATTTATGATTAGGCCTGTTATTTCATGATGTTATGCATACTCAGATGCTGGGAGTCAGACCACAAGCTCTGGCAGTTGACTGGAAAACAAGAAAGAGAGGGACTTCAGGTGACCTCTTACCCTTGACCCCTCAAGCTGAAAAAAGATAAAAGGCAGCTGACCTCCAGGAAAGCTCAAACGTTGACAACTTTATTGTTGCACGAGGTACTCATTGGGTAAACATTGTCAGTGTCTGAATGTTCTTGGAGTGCAGATTTCCCTTCCTAGATTTATTGGGTAAAGGATGAGCCCCCACCAGCGTTTAGCACTCAGGTTTTTAGGCGAGTGACCCAACCTAGGGCTTGAGAGCAGCACACTCTACAATTCTGTCTAAGCTTCAAGCCAAATAGTCCGGCTCCAACAACAATAAGTGTTGCTTCAAATTAGGGCAGATATAAACCTTTTAGAAGTAAGTCGGCTTGCATTATTTCAATTATGACCGGTTCTCTTTGAACTCACTGGCTACATGGAAGGAGTCAAGAACAGCCTCTTTCAATCTTTTTACCCCAGAGGAACCCTTGAGATAATTTTCAGATCTCAGGAGCCACATGCTAACGCCAAGCCAGCTTGAAAAATGCCCATAACATGGCTGGTCAGTAGGAAGAATGCTCCCCTTACAGTGATGGTTAGACAGCCTAAAAAGATCACTGGTGTCATGCTGCTGGCTCTACCGAGTGTTGTTGGCCCTGGAACTAGGTAGGCACCATCAGATAGGAGCTCAATCAGCAACAGAACCTCTAGCAACCTTTGGAGGAACACTGGGTAACAATGGCTGGTCTAGTATGTAAGCAGGACAAGCAATCAGGAACACTGTGGTTGAGGTGAGCCCTCCTCTGTAAAGGGTGTAGTGTACCGTATTGGCAGACCTTGAATGGACCTGTTAGTATGAAGTTTAGTGTGTGCCCGGTGTCACCGAACTGTAGTGTATTTGAAAGATTCCTATATTATTCACATATAGGGGAGGGGCTGCAGTGGGTTTGCGTACTCTGGTATCTCTGGTCTAGCCACGTTAGTGTGTCTATATCAGAAAACAAGAGACTGTGTTTCTGCCTGGGAAGGCAAGCTGCAAAACAGCAGGATGGGAGAAAGATCCAGCAACCAAATTGGTCTGTTACTTAGCCTGACCCCGCTTATACAAAGGAATACTGGTTGTTTACAGCTCGTGCGCGTGAAGCAGCATTGGCATCGCTCATATCCTCCGAGCTGGCGCCCCCCGGCTGCAACTGCTGCAGGCGGACTGCGGCCTCCTCCTGATTTTCGACAGGTGATGCGCCCTCCTCGTGCTGAGTGATCGGAGGCTCTGGAGGAGGCCGGCTGATCACAGAATCTTCTGGAGGGGAGGTGCTGGGCGGGTACCAGGGCGGCTGCATGTTCCCCTCTGCGCTATGATGCCGCGACAAAGGGTGGGGGGGCAGTGGGGGAGGATTACGGCTGCTGGCTGCCTCTGCAAACAGGAAAAGAAAAAAAAAAAATGTAAGACACACAGTCATTAGCCAAACTAACACCATCTTGAATATAGATCTAGCTGGTGTTTAAGTATAAAATCATCTCAAATGCTACAACATAAAGAGGAATTTGCAATGATCACAGGAGGTGTCCTACAGAGGCAGAAAAGGGCTTAAAACTCTTATCTCTTGAAAATAATCCAACTATTCACCAGAGAAGAAAGTAAGAGCTCCTTACAAACGTAATAAGCACAGAAACAAAAAAGTAGAACTAAAGGCAAGAAATAAAATCACATACATGATTCAAGCTGCCCATTACAATAAGGACTGCATTGTTTGTTTCTCTAACTTCCCACTGTAAATGCCTGTTGATCCTGCCAGTATTACCATTCATCTGCCATAAATCTAAGGCAGGCAGTAGATTATGCAATTTACTTTCCTGCAAACATGGGTTGCATGAAAGAAAATTGCTTGATTCCCCCATCAATACCTTCCGCAGAGCTATTGTGTTCTTCCGGCGGGGGTGAGGGCTCAGGTAGCCATCCCTTTCAAGAGAACACGGTGACTACTGCCAGCGGCTAAAGCCACAGGCAATAATCACATGCTAGTAATCAGACAAGCTGGTTGTACCCAAGTCGATCGATGGAGCGTCTTGGGTACAATCAGCCTGCCCACATATGAATTAAATCTCGACGGTCCCTACTGAACGGCCTGAGATTCAAACCATCTATGGCCGGCTTAGCCTTCAGAATCCTGCAATAAAGGGAGGAGAAATAAGAGCCTAAAGTTGGAATTTGTCAGATTTTTAACACATTCCTAATAGACATTCATCACCTCTCCTCTTAAAGCGGAGCTCCACCCAAAAGAGGAAGTTCTGCTTTAAACACTAACCCCCCCCTATGTTTGACAGGTACCCGCTCCCACTTCTGCGCGGATTGCCTAGGTGATCCAAGTGGAAGTTCTCCTCTCCCCCTCCCACCCTGCAGTCTTCGTCAAAGGTCCCAGAAGACCGCAGGCGCAGTGCGACTCCCGCATGCGTACCTGGCTGTGAAGCCGCAACCTGTCACAGCCTGGTGCCCACAGTTGAAATGACGGCACCGGAGAGAGGAAAGAAGCAATGGTTCGGGCGGCCACATCGCTGGACCATAAGACAGGTTAGTGTGCGTTTATTAAAAGTCAGCAGCTACACTTTTCTTAGCTGCTGACTTTTAATACACAAAAAGGACTGGAGCTCCTTTTTAAATAATTTGCTCTTCGATTAAGTCACCCTGCTGCTACTTCCCACCTTCTTATATCTAGGGTGAAGATAGGAGGCAGCCTATGTGTTCAGAATGGACATTAACTTGTTGCCGCCTGTGTGAGACATATCTGTGGCAGCAAAAGGGTGAGCTTTAACACCCACATGCTGCACATATACGTCGCTGGGTGGCCAAAGATTCTGTGCTGAGATCGAGCTGTCAGAGACGGCTCTCGGTCCTGACTAAGGATCGATAGCTGGAGGGACCGCCTCCCGATCATGTGTCCACTGTGACAACCAATCACCGTGGACACATGATCAACCACCCTGCCTACCCCCTGGGCATCTAGAACTTTTTAAAGGGATGATGGCGTGTGCAGGAAGGGGTTAAAGCGGAACTAAAAATCGTGAACAGGTCGCTCTTTACTGTAGACAAGACATGCTATATTCTCATCTGCAAGGACTACAGTTTTCCCAGCATGCATAGTGTACATTACATACAAAAAAATCATGTGACAAGAAATTACACCGTGTGGCTACCTTCAATATTCTATTAGCTTTCTCTCTGCTTCGTTTAGCTATGTATATGAGAAATGCTCCATCCCCAGCCCCCTGCTTGCGAGTGACTCGCCACAAACAACGCCCATCTTCCCACCTTTACTAACACCTGCTCACTGCAGGGGGAAATCTCGTTCAAGGCCAAATATACCATTGAAAAAAAAAAAAAACTGATATACCTGTTGATCCGAACAGAAATCTTGTAAGCTGATAACAGTGAGCACTAGCAGAGAGCACAGGAAGTTATCAATAACATGGGTCTCAGTTATGTCTGAGAACTACAGAACCTGGCCTCTATATGTTATGTGGAATAGGAGAGAAGTTTGGATCCATAGTCTGATCTTGTTTTTGTTATCCTGAAACTGTTTGGTGAATGAATGTTGTCACCCTAGTACAGGGGAGTACGTTACTACACTAGGTGATTACAGGCATGGTATAGGCCCCAGGATCCCCACTGGGTGATTACAGGCATGGTATAGGCCCCAGGATCCCCACTGGGTGATTACAGGCATGGTATAGGCTCCAGGATCCCCACTGGGTGATTACAGGCATGGTATAGGCCCCAGGATTCCCACTGGGTGATTACGAGCATAGTTTAGGCTCCAGGATCCCCACTGGGTGATTACGAGCATGGTTTAGGCCCCAGGATCCCCACTGGGTGATTACAGGCATGGTATAGGCCCCAGGATTCCCACTGGGTGATTACAGGCATGGTATAGGCCCCAGGATCCCCACTGGGCGATTACGGGCATGGTATAGGCCCCAGGATCCCCACTGGGTGATTACGGGCATGGTATAGGCCCCAGGATTCCCACTGGGTGATTACAGGCATGGTATAGGCCCCAGGATTCCCACTGGCGATCACGGGCATGGTTTAGGCTCCAGGATCCCCACTGGGCAATTACGGGCATGGTATAGGCCCCAGGATCCCCACTGGGTGATTACGAGCATGGTTTAGGCTCCAGGATCCCCACTGGGTGATTACAGGCATGGTATAGGCCCCAGGATTCCCACTGGGTGATTACGAGCATGGTTTAGGCTCCAGGATCCCCACTGGGTGATTACAGGCATGGCATAGGCCCCAGGATCCCCACTGGGTGATTACAGGCATTTTACCGGCCCCAGGATCCCCACTGGGTGATTACAGGCATTGTACAGGCCCCAGGATCCCCACTAGGTGATAACAGGTACTCTATAGGCCCCAGGATCCCCATTGGGTGATTACAGGTATTGCATAGGCCCCAGGATTTATGCTGGGTAATTACAGGCATTGTATAGGCCCCAGGTTCCCCATTGGGTGCTCACAGGCATTGTGTAAGCCCCAGGCTCCCCGTTGGGCGATTACAGGCATGGTATAGGCCCCATGCTCCCCATGGGGCGATTACAGGCATTGTATAGGCCCCATGCTCCCCATTGGGTGATTACAGGCATTGCATAGGCCCCAATATCAACGCTGGGTGATTACAGGGATTGTATGGACCCCAGGATACCCATTGGGCAATTACAAAAAATGGTTTTGCCAGAACAAATGGTAACAAGCAAGGGTTTTTAAGGCATCATGAGGTAATGGGTAGAATATTGTCTGCTGTCACATTATATAAAAAAGCAAAAAATAAGTAAAATACTGGTTGGACATAGAAAGCTCAATACCTCCTTATGTAAAAACCGCTTGATTCTTCATTAGACTGAATCACACAGAGAGCAAGTTGAGATGGGCTTCTAGTAAGAATTTCAATATTATTTCTTAAATGATTGTGGTTGTATTAGTGTTCTTATGAAAACTGTATAATTATCCCAATATTTAGCCTTACTTACTCTGAAGACAACATCCAGAGGGCTTACAGTTGTAGTGTAATTATGATAATACATGAGGTCTCCTAGCTCATTAGGGTGCATAACATGATCAAAAAAGAAAAGCTGTTAAACTGAATATTCAAATCCACTGGTGACTGGTAATCTAAAATTGTGGTGTTCTACAAAGACAGAAACCCTCATGTAAGTTAGGTGATGTGCAGTGTGCAGTCTTGCATTTATTAAGAAACTACAAGTCCCAGCACACCTTATCAGGGCAATGCTGGGAGCTGCAACTCTTCTGCAGGTTGGCTACTATGTACACTCCCAGATATTAGAAAAACCCACAATGCCTGGTGTCGGCACAGGTCCACCCACCACCGCCACCACCCCCCTAACTCTCACCTCCCTGGGAGGGGATTGTGGGAAGGGACACAAATGGGGCATGAATGGTTGTAGTCAGCACTTACATACAGTCATTCGCTCCAATGGAGATGGGGTTTGATGGTGAGTCTGGGATGCGGTGAGGGACCTCACATACGGTCGTTCTACTGTCAGCCCTGTCTCGGCCTGCAAAGAACAGATGGTGCCCAATCAGAGAAGAGGATGGAGTGGAGAGGAAGGGGAGAGGGGGGGAAGAGTAATGCATGTGGAGGGGGGAAGAGGAGAAAGCACTTTGAGACATCTCCTCTGCTGAGCATATGTGACTTCCTCTGGTAGCCATCTTGTATAGAAAATGCAGACCTATCACTATGGACTTCACATCTTATCTGCTCAACAGAACCAACAACAACAAATTCCAAGAACCAATTGCGGGTCACATGATGATAATGTTCAATTAAATCAGACTTAAAAAGGAGGATTCCACTTTTCAAAAAAGAGCAAAAAATGTTCCCGACCTACTAAGGTCAGTTTGATCTGTAAAAGTGATGGCACGTGGGCTGGATTTTCAGTCTAAGTGTGTCAAGGTGAAGATCAGTTGATCGTAAACTGTCCACAGCTTTTCATAAAAGCTTGTTCAGCTATTTTGAGATGGGGAGAGACTGATATTTTATGCTGACAATTGTCAGAAGCCGATCTTCCAGCCAAAAAACGCTGCGCAAAATGTTCTAAAGAGTGCTTATTGTAGGTCATGTGCCTCAGTCCAGTTAACAAGAATGGATGTTTAAGTCAACCTATTGCCTCCTGCTAACATAAAGGGAACATGTGGCCAGGCCATGGACTCTCAAATATCTACATATTCTTAGCAAACATTAAATTAGCAGTAGCGGGACTCGGGAACAAGCCCGCCCGGGTGCCCCCCAAGGAAAGCAGCGATGAATAGGAGGGGCTTGGAGTGCCCGTGGGGGACCCCAGAAGAACAGGATTGGGGCTGCTCTGTACAAAACGATTGCACAGAGCAGGTAAGGGTCCTTTCACACTGGAGCAGTTTGCAGGCGATATTGCGCTAATAATAGCGCCTGCAAACCGACCCAAAAGTGCCGCTGCTTTCATTCCAGTGTGAAAGCCCCGAGGGCTTTCACACTGGAGCGATGCGCTGGCAGGACAGGAAAAAAAAGTCCTGCTAGCAGCATCTTCGGAGCGGTGAAGGAGCGGAGTGTATACCGCTCCTGCCCATTGAAATCAATGGGACGGCGCGGCTATACTGCCGGCAAAGCGCCTCTTCAGAGGCGCTTTGCGGTGGTTTTTAACCATTTCTCGGCCGCTAGCGGGGGTAAAACCGCCCCGCTAGCGGCCGCATACCGACGGTAAAGAGCCGCTTACAATAGCGGCGCTTTACCGCCGACGCCCGTCCCAGTGTGAAAGGGCTCTTAGGATAGGCGTGTTTGTTGTTTTTATAAAAAAAATAAAAAATACACCTGAAGGTTTACAACCACTAAAAGGCTGCCAAGTCAATGCTGGGAGGGAAAAAGCGGTGAGCTTAGTCACTGCAGCCCCAGGATACCTAAGATGTTGTTGTTCCTGCAGCACTAAAATTATGCAATATCTAACTTGCAAAACTCCCCATCACAATGCCAGATCTGTCTGCTCATACACGAGATCTGTCACTGCATCATTCGGAAAAGGGGGACTCTGCAAGAACCGGAATGTGTATAAAGAATAAATGCTGCACTATCACCAATAGTTTATCTGTGAGTAATAGTTAATGTCCGATCTGATGTTCTATGTGTGTTTTCAGCAATCATCACATACTCCGAAAAGAAAACTCTCAACCAAACAATAAAACAGCAAAAGTCCATATAATTTTGAATGTAGTAGTCCCCTGCAACAGTCCAGGTAAGTGCTGCAAGAATGTGCAAGTAAGGCTTCATGTACACGGGACGTTTTAAAACCTCCCCTGAACTATTTAACTTGACAGATAGTAAACAACGTTTAAAACCGTCTGTTTGCCGCGTTTAAAAAAATATATATTTTTTTCAAATAGTCAAAAATGTATCTTCATTAAAAACACCTGTAAACGAAACGCGGCTTACCACGTTTACAAGCATTTGCCGTTTCAACACCTCCACCACGTTAAATCACCTATTAACCCCCAAAACAAAAGTCAATATGCACTCCAACAATAGATGGACTCCTTTCCATCGGAATCAGCAAGGACTCTGACTCTTGAAGAACCTCAGCAGTCCAGGTGGGCGGATGGATGATTCAGTGTGTATTTATGTGTTGAAAGACAATGAGAACCCATATAGTGCCTATATATATATATATATATATATATATATATATATATATATATATACACACAAAATAAAAAGCCTAACACATGTATTAAGACTAGACATGAGCCTATATAGCTTCATAAAGTTCCCATCTGTAACCGTCAGGGCAGATGGCAATGGATTGGATCCTTCAATAAAGGATCCAACATTGAAGGATCCAATCCTTAAAGCTATATAGGTTCATGTCTGGTCTTAAAGAGGCTCTTCACCCTGTAAACAAAAATGTAAAAGTCAGCTGCTACAAATACTTTAGCTGCTGACTTTAAAAAAAAAAAAACACACACTTACCTGTGCAGAGATCCAGTGATGCCCTCACCCAACCCGGCCCTTTGCTGGTCTTCAGGTGCATGCACGGGCATCCTAACAGTGGACAGCTGACTGCTACTCCTTGCGACATCCACCCGGCTGACTACTGCTCATGGGTGAACCGAGCTGCACCATGTGATTGGTTCCGCAGTCTCCTGGGACCTGTGACATATCCCAAGACGCTGTGTATGGGGGGGCGATCTGATTGGAAGCTGGAGCAGGTACCCTCTCCTTCCCAACCCAAAAAAAAAGAAAAAGCGGAACTTCCCCTTTTGGGTGAAGTTCCGCTTGAATACAGGTGAGAGGCTTTTTATTTTTACGCTTTGTTTTTTTAAAACAAAGCGTAAAACCTACATAAGTTCTCATTTAACATGTAAATACACACTGAATCATCCCTCCACACACCTGAGCTGCTTCAGAGTCCTTGCTGATTTAGAAGGAAAGGAGTCCATCTAGTGTTGGAGCGCATATTGACCTTCATTGTGGGAGGTCAATACAGAGAGATGAGAATTTGCAAATAATGGATTCACTGTGGTGGAGACGTTTTGTACTTGCACGTTCTTGCAGCACTTAACTGGGAGTGATATATATCACTACATTCACGATTATATGTACTTTGCTGTTTTATCGTTTATGATTGGTTGAGAGTTTTTCGGATTTTTTGATGACTGCTGAAAACACATAGAACATCAGATCCCAGACACTGGTTATTACAGATAAACTATTGGTAATAATGCAGAAATTATTGTTATGCACATGCAAATTATTTTTTTCACTTTATGCATGGAGCTTTAATTATTCACACACTCGTGCGCAGATAAATCACATACACAAAGAACCAGAAAGTGACAGCTATGCCAATGGTAAAGAAGAGATGGGGGCACAGGCCTGGGCTTGCAGCAGAGAGAATAACAAGAGGGCACTCTGCGATTCGCTAGGCTGGTAAGAATGTTTATTCTAAAATGAACAGCAAAAAAGGTAAAGAGGGATTGGGCAAGATTTTACATGGGAAGGTGGAAGGTCCTCTTTAAGCACTTGCCTACGGGGCACTTTCACCCCTTTCCTTCCTAGGCCAATTTTCAGCTCTCAGCGCTGTTGCATTTTGAATGATAACTGCTGGTCATGCAACGCTGTATCCAAACATTTTTATCATTTTTTTTGAGACAGATAGAGCTTTCTTTTGGTGGTATTTAATTGGCACTGAGGTTTTTTATTTTTTGATAAACAGATGAAAAAAGACCAAAAATTTAGGGGAAAAAAAAAAAAGTTTTTTTAAATTTTGGTTATAACATTTTGTAAATAAGTAATTTTTCCCCTTCACTGATGTGCGCTGATGAGGCTGCACTGATGGACACTGATGAGGAGGCATTGATAGGTGGCACTGACTGGCAGCACTGATGGGCACTAATGAAGAGACATTTATAGGTGGCACTGACTGGCAGCACTGATGGGCACTGTTGCAGCTCCACTGATGATCAGTGCCCCGATTATCAGTGTAGATGTCCCCTGTGTGGATTTGCCGGTTATCGGCTCTCCTCTACACACACGCTGTCAGCATGAGAAGAGTAATGCCGATAACTGGCAAATCCGGTTTACATTGTAATCAGCTGAAACACGTGGTAAAGAGCCGCTGTGATTGGCTCTTATCACGATCTGTGATCAGCTGTGTCTCAAGGGCACAGCGATCACAGATGCCTGTGGATGCACGCAGCAGCGGGCGCATGAGAATCACAATCACGGGAGGACATTATGTGACCCTCCCCCGCAATGTACGACCGTGCTGTAGTTGTTACTTGGCTAAAACGCAGTCATGAAGAGGTTAATGGCATCGATGATTATTTTGCAAAACTTGAGCATTGATTGGTCAACAATGCCTGGGGCTGGGGAGAGTAATGGGGGTTTGTTTTAAACCTCATTTAGTGCTTCTTAAGAATATGTAAATACTTGAATGTCCATAGTCTTGCCACAGATTCACTTTAAGCTATTTTACAGCCCATTAGAAAAGAGTGGAGCTGCTGTTAATGGCACAGCCTTTCATGTCAAATTAGAGACAGGATAACAGAGGGATCTGTAATAAAAAAAACTTTGGTTAGAAGTAGACTTTAGGGCCTCTTAAAAGAGGGTCAATACATGGATATAAGCAGCTGTATAAATCTCCAGCTGAAAAAAAACATGGCTGTGTGCCACCACACTGAAATTAGAGAAGTGCTGGTAACGTGAAGAACACTTACCATGCAACCTTTGAGAAGACACCACGTAGCTGATGAGGGTGACATCACTTGAGCCCCCTGACTCCAGAGGTATCGGGTGCACGCGAAAGTGCTCTAGCATGTCGAAGATGGTCTGAAACCAGAGGTGCTGCACTCGGCACTGGCCATCCTCGTTCAGGGACAGGCGGAGGTGCTATGGGAGGAGAGAGGGATTGGAAATGACCCTTTGTGGAAAGAAGAAAGACAGAGCCGGCACAATAGAGATAAATAGTGACTGACCTTGGCTTTGCCCTGGAAGTTGAAAGTCAGCACGTACTCCCCTCTCCGAGTCTCACTCTGCCGCACCAAAAAGACACCGTGGCTGTTGGTGCCCCCTGCAAGCACAAGCTGGGCTGCTTTGAGTCGTGATAGTGTACCATGGAACCACTGGTACTCTGACAATGGGTGCTCCCCATCTCCAGGTTCCTGCTCTCCTTGGCATAGGAATGAAGCTAGAAAATGGAAATTAAAAAAAAAAAAAAAATACAATATATTTGGAATAGGAGTTAGGGACCTTAGATTGTAAGCTCCCTGAGGACAGGGACTGATGTGAATGCACAATATATGTGTAAAGTGCTGCGTAAATTGACAACACTATACAAGTAAAATCTATGGTGTGAACCTCTGTGCTTGTGAATGAAAAGCTATACAAGTACCTGTAATAAATAAATAAAATACAATACATTTCAGAAATAAAAGAACACAAATAGACTTTAGGTCTACAGTATCTCCTGTCTAAGATACTATGCTGAAACTGAACATACCTGGTCATATGACCCATAGTGAAAAGTTGATAGGTCAGCCTACTGAAATGTTATATTTCAATTAAATAAAAGAGTTTGCTGTGCTTGGTATCTATCCTCCTGGGAGTTTTAGGTTTTCCTGTATTTCATATAGAGTGTTCCACTCCTCCTGCTACATTCTACATAATATAAATTAAATGCAACAGGAAAAGCCTGACCTCCTCATAATAGGCACAGCAGGTCTGCAGATCTGGGAACTCAATGCAGGAATCTCACCAAAAGAGAGTCCCAGAGAGAAGAAGAGACGGTCAACTGAATCATTTTTCCACCATCTACCTGTATGGACTGACTCCACATCAATAAGGCAAAGCCTACACCTTACCAGGGTGCAATGGTAGCCATTGCTTACTTGATTTTGAAGGCTCAAGCTCCAAGACAGACACCTATAACAAGCCTTAAAATCAGAGGGTCACATGTGAAGCAGGTAGTTTAGGTAGTAAAATTTAACAGTGTTTACGACTTGCTGCTTGCTACAATTTGTGAGGAGTTCCCTTTCCTTTCACAAGGAACCCATTAGAAGATCCTCACTGTTCTCACTCCTAAATAAGCAACTGAAATCTAAGCAAACTCTACGCACCTGCAGTGTCTGGGGTGTCTGAGAAAGGGGCCCCCATAGCGTTTTGCGGTCTCTCCCCTTCGTCGATAGGTGCTCGTGGAGGCAGCTCTGGCGGGAGAAGCTCCATAGAGTCAAAGTGTGAGGCGGTTATGGAAACTGAAGTGGGTGAGATGGATGCAGAGGGCCGGTCAGAAAGGCCACCATAGGCTCCTATCAGGGAGTAAAGGAAACAATCACGCAAGGTCCCCCTCACATCTTTTTTCCCAGTGCCAGGAGCTGAAGTAACACCTGGTTGGGAGAAGCATGTGACATCACTGGGCCAACCAGCATTGTCCCACTTTAAAAATGATTTTATTTAAATTTATGGTTTTGATACTGTACCTTTACATCTCACTTTATTGCCATCACAAAGGATGTTCTTCATACCTTGTTATCGCAATAAAGTTAATAAAAAAAAATTAAAAATGTAAAAAGATACAGTGCCAAAAGAAAAGCTGGGGCCGTGACAGGACCTCTTTATGGAGAGATCTGGGATCTGCTAGACCCCAGATCTCTCCTCTGCCCTCCAAAGCAGCCAATCAAACCAAGAACGGCTTGAGTGACTGCTTTGCAGCTGAAACCAGAAGTGCCGAAAATCCTTGTCGCTTCTGGTTTCATATACAATAAGGCCGATCGAGGAACAGAAATTCTTCCTTCATCTCTATAGTCAGCTGGTGTGACCACCACTGGCAGCAGTTCTAGGCTTCCCGGTGAGACAGGAGAGCCCAAAAACTGCGGCGCACAGTGGTCCGAGGGTGTAGGCCCCCTTCTGACGCTTGTAAAAGTGAACGAGCGGCTGTTTAGCCACTTCTGATCACTTTTATGAGAGAGACTATCGCTGGAGTTCATCTTGAAGGCCTCTTGCACACTGCTGCCTAAAAACTCAGTGCTTTAGGCATAAAATAAAAAATAAAAACACAGTCCGAGTTGTCGGTCAGCATTTAATGCGTAGATATGCATGTAAACTTTTATTTAAGAGGTTAAAATTCCATTCTGAGAGCCAGAATGTATTTTACTCGTGTACGTGCAAAAAAACAGAAATAAAAAGGCAAGAAATGTTGGCCAGAAATACTGATGTTCAATCATTAGTGCCGTGTGCAAGTACCCTAAAGCAAATCTGTCCAGTATGGGAAAAGCACAGGTTCGCTTTAAAAAAAGTTTACCCACTTTGACCTCCTATTACATATTCTAGAACACAAAACAATAAAAAATATCAGTTTTGTGTGTACCAAATCTTTAATCCTTGCCATGCCTTCTGCAGCTAGCAAAAGCTGCTCTCGGGTCTTACTAGCAAAACACAGAGATAATATGATGATTGTAAACCAGAAGCTATAAACCCAGTTTCTGCTTGAGTCAGGTGACATGCATTAGGTACGTGGCTGACTATACCTTGGCAGAGCTGCTCGTTGCTCTCCGTGGGTAACAGAGGTAGATCCCGGCTGGGCATACTTTCCGAATGGTTTATATGAATAGGTTCTGTGGGGTCAGGTCTTTCCCTACTGAGCAAAAAAAAAAAAAAAAAACACAGGACGTTATTACTTAGGAGCTAAAAGGATAAAATAAAATAAAAAACGTAATCTACTAAACTTTCAAAAACAAAAATACAAAAAACAAAAATACAAAAAACAAAAATACAAAAAACAAAAATACAAAAAACAAAAATACAAAAAACAAAAATACAAAAAACAAAAATACAAAAAACAAAAAAAATACTTTACTGTTGAGTGATGTAAGACCTACCTAGAAATCATGCAGTCCTGTATGTCAGACAGCCAGGATCTCATCTGCAAGGGGTCTACTGACTCCAGGATGTACTCTAAGGAATTCTCTGTCTGGGGATCCAGAAAAATGACCGTCAATGCCAACGCAGAAGAAACTAGAGCAACATAGATCCACTAAGCAAACATGGGGCATATATACATAACTGAACTGCAGCAGTGACAGTGGAAAAGCTGTAAGGAAATTGATTGGCCGCAATGTTCAACAAGAGATAATAGCACTGTGTGTGCGCGCATATACACACAATATATAATTTTTTAAATACATACTATATTATATATACACATACATATATACATACACACACACACACAATGTGCTAACATTTCTTGTTGACAGTAGCTACCAATTTCCTTTCAACTTTTCCACTGTCACTGCACAGTTGACAATGAAACAAGAATTCAAAGCTTTCATAACAGAATGCCTTGTATTTTGTGAACAGTTCTGAGAATACAAAGCCTTATGTGAATGGATAAGTGGAGAGGCTGATAAACCTCCGTGTACGAGAGCCGCAGTGATAGCAATTTAAGGACGGCAGATCTAGCAAGAGCAATAAAATCCGGCATTAATGAAACTGTAAAAAAAAAATTACCGAAAAAAAGCAGAGATAGGTGGGCACTTCACTTTTACACACATTGGGATGAATTTATCAAAACAGGAGCAGCTGTGCATGACAACCAATCAGCTTCTATATTCAGGTTGTTCAGTTAACTGAAAGTGAAAGCAAGAAGTCGATTACAGTGCCTTGAAAAAGTATTCATATCCCTTGAATTTTCCACATTTTGTCATGTTACAACCAAAAACGTAAATGTATTTTATTGGGATTTTATGTGATAGACCAACACAAAGTGGCAAATAATTGTGACGTGGAAGGAAAATGATAAATGGTTTTTACATTTTTTTACAAAAAAATATCTGAAAAGTGTGCCGTACATTTGTATTCAGCCTCCTTTACTCTGATACCGCTAACTAAAATCAGGTGGAACCCATTGCCTTCAGAAGTCACCTAATTAGTAAATAGAGTCCACCTGTGTGTAATTTAATCTCAGATTAAATACAGTTGTTCTGTGAAGCCCTCAGAGGTTTGTTAGAGAACCTTAGTGAGCAAACAGCATCATGAAGGCCAAGGAACACACCAGACAGGTCAGGGATAAAGTTGTGGACAAGTTTAGAGCACGGTTAGGTTTAAAAAAAAAAATATCCCAGGCTTTTAACATCTCACAGAGCTCTGTTCAATCCAAAAATGGAAAGCGTATGGCACAACTGCAAACCTACCAAGACATGGCCGTCCACCTAAACTGACAAGCCGGGCAAGGAGAGCATTCATCAGAGAAGCAGCCAAGAGGTCTATTGTAACTATGGAGGAGCTGCAGAGATCCACAGCTCAGGTGGGAGAATCTGTCCAGGACAACTATTAGTCGTGATCTCCACAAATCTGGTCTTTATGGAAGAGTGGCAAGAAGAAAGCCATTGTTGAGAGAAAGCCATAAGAAGTGATGTTTGCAGTTTGCGAGAAGCCATGTGGAGGACACAGCAAACATGTGGAAGGTGCTCTGGTCAGATGAGACCAAAATTGAACTTTGTTGGCCTAGAAGCAAAACGCTATGTGTGGCGGAAAACTAACACTGCACATCACCCTGAACACACCATCCCCACTGTGAAGTATGGTGGTGGCAGCATCATGTTATGGGGATGCTTTTCTTCAGCAGGGACAGAGAAGCTGGTCAGAGTTGATGGGAAGATGGATGGAGCCAAATACAGGGCAATCTTAGACAAGGAAAAAGACTTGAGACTGGGGCAGGGGTTCACCTTCCAGAAGGACAATGACCATTAAACATACAGCCAGAGCTACAATGGAATGGTTTAGATCAAAGCATATTTATGCGTTAGAATGGCCCATTCAAAGTCCAGACCTAAATCCAATTGAGAATCTGTGGCAAGACTTAAAAATTGCTGTTCACAGACGCTCTCCATCCAATCTGACAGAGCTTGAGCTTTTTTGAAAGAAGAATGGGCAGAAATTTCCCTCTTTAGATGTGCAAAAAGAATTGCAGCCGTAATTGCAGTGAAAAGTGGTTCTACAAAGTATTGACTCAGGGGGGCTAAATACAAATGTACCCCACACTTTTCACATATTTATTTGTAAAAAAATTTGAAAACCATTTATTGTTTTCCTTACACTTCACAATTATGTACCACTTTGTGTTGGTCTATCACATAAAATCCCAATAAAATACATTTAAGGTTTTGAGTGTAAAATGACAAAATTTCAAGGGGTATGAATATTTTTTCAAGGCACTGTAGTTGCCATGCACATCTACTCCAGATTCTGGCTGCTCCAGGTTTATTGTTTATTATATTAACCACTTGAAGACCAGGCATTTTTTTTACAAAGTTTAAATTAGTATTTTTTACTAGAAAATTACTCAGAACCCCCAAATAAATATATATCAGAGACCCTAGAGAATAAAATGGCAATCGATGCAATATTTTGTCACACTGTATTTGCACAGCGGTCTTTCAAACGCAATTTTTTAAATTCATTGAATACACTTCAATGAATTAATGAATTTTAAAAAAATACACAATATTTACCCCAATTTTTTTGTATAATGTGAACGATGATGTTACATCGAGTAAATCGATATCTTACATGTTATGCTTTAAAATTACGCACGTTTGTGGAATGGCGACGGATGACAGTACTTAAAAAATCTCCATAGGCGACACTTCAAAAATGTTTACAGGTATACCTATTTAGAGTTACAGAAAAGGTCTTGCACTAGAATTATTGCTCTCGTTCGAATGAGAAAACATCCCTTGTAATAGAAATAAGGATCACAGGTCCCCAAATCTATCATTTACCCATAAAAGCAAAAGACCAAACAATAAATAAAATTATTTTTGAACTGTCGCTTTAACGAAAAAAAAAAAAAATTATTATGGACTGAGAACAGGAAGTGATGTCAGAGGTCGCTCCAGTCCTCCAAGTGCATAGAGATGAGTGGCAGCCATCTTGGCGTCACTCTTCTCTATGCCCAAAGGCAACATCGGATCGCTCCCAGGCTTTACTGATGGGTCAAGTAAGCTTAAGAACGTCTGGGAAGCTGCGGGAGCACCCTTCCCGCCGCTTCTAAAAGCGATCTCGCGACGAATCCTATCTTACAATCAGTCATAGTAAACAAAAAATACCGGGGTTATGGCAGCAAGCTTCATTAGATACTATATATATATATATATATATATATATATATATATATATATATATATATATATATATATATATATAGGAAATCTAACCACTTTATTCTAAACTACAAGAAAGATACCACTTAAATAAGAGACCCTGTCACTTTGTCCATTCTCTCGCCATCATAATAGGGCTCGTATATGTGGAAGCCCTGACCTTCCCTAGGTGACCATGCTCAGGTCTGAGCAGCCAATCGCTAGGCCTCAACACGGTCACGTATGTTGCTATGATGTCATCCTGGTCTAAGGTTCAATACCAGTTGACACTGATGCTTAGACAGACAGGGAAGCTGCAATAAGAAGGTGGCAAGAGAATGTGGCTGGGTAAGTGTCAGTCTCATTTTAATATACAGCAATAGTGTTCAAAAATCACAATCAATTTTTGCTTTTAGAGTTAAATAAAAGAAAAGAAGCCCTGCCTGTTCCATCATGGCTCCTTACCTTCAACACAAATGTGTTTTCCTTGTCTGGCATCTCCAATGACGTTGTGGTCCGTACGTCAGCAATAGACGTACATGGGATGCTGACCCGTGGCTTTGTGGCCTAAAATGTAAAAAGAAGGGAAAACGTAAAAAAAAAAAAAAAAAAAGTAAATGAAGTATATGGGGACATATAGCAGGCACCAGAACAGTCACCATTAGCTTTTCAGGATCTCTGCCCTGTGCTACTGGACTCTTCTGAATAATCAATAATCTTTGGGTACAGAGCCGGTAGGCATGCTTCTCCAATATGACAGGGCTTGGGAGCTCAGCAATCAATAGGAGCATGCCCAAGCCTCTTCATAGAAGTCAGATATTGATGAGAAGTTCTGTGGCCTCTTAAAGTGGTTGTACACCCTGTACAACCACTTTTACCTACAGGTAAGCCTATATTAAGGCTTACCTGTAGGTGCTTGAAATATCTCCTAAATCTCCACGGTTTAGGAGATATTTACAAAAGACCCGAGCGCCAATGTCATTAGCGCATGTGCACTTTAGAAAGGGCACATCGTGCTGTTTCTAATCGGTGTCATGCCGTGACTGGCGGCTCCGGCGAGCATGCACGGGAGAGACGTCGCGCGACTCCAGCCAGTCACAGAGCCGGAGTTCGCAGCCCCGGAAGGAAGAGGGGCAAAGATGGACGCTCCCTGCTAGTGGGGACAACGGAGACATCACCGGCTTCAGTTTCAGGTAAGTGACACATAATGGGCTACTATGCATCGCATGTTTTACCTTTGAAGGGAAATAAAGAGGAAGTAAAACCCACCAAAGAGGAATTGAAGGTCAGAGAGTGTGGACAGGATAGGATATGCTGCAGAAGACAAAATGTAACTAGGAAGATGTTACATGAGGCTAGTAGAGATCAATGCAATTACCCTAATCAATGTTCCCACTACAGATTGCTGAGGTATGAGGGCCACACATCATTTACCCAAGGTTAGGTGCTGCAAGTTGGGCACCAGGGCCCTAAATAGAGGTGCAACATGTTTCTAAAGATGAACTTATCCTTTATAAGGAAACCTTTTCTGACTCTTCAGTGGTACAATACTTGACGGCTGACTGTCATCCAATTCGGGAGCTTCAATACTCTAGGCCACTAACCCAGAACAAACATGCAGATAACAGCCCCTGACTTTCCAGAACTGCATACTTGTTCTAGTGGTTCTGTCCCCGAGTACCCTCTCCTTCGCGGATTTTGTTATGGCTCACCTTGGGAGGAATGTAGAACTCCAATAGACACCCATCGATCTCAGGTTTTCGCAGGAGAAGCCGGCACTTCTGCCACCGAGCCCGGCTGCTGCTGTTCACCTCTTCTGCCACCACGAAGTTCAAAACCCCTTCCCGCCGCACGTCCCGCAGCTCCAGCCTGGGGGCCGGAGGTCTACTTAGCCGCAGCTTCTCAAACCTGTGTGTCCATCGCTCTCCGCTTGCCCTACCGGCTGAGGAATTGCAGTTGCTGTTGGCCCCTGTCTCGTCGGTGGGGGACTCCGCCGAGCTTCTCCACTGCAGAATCCCCCGGACGCTACCCCGTACGCTGCGGCTAACGTTACGCAGCGAGAAGCGCTTCTTCAGGCGCGGTTTGGCCGTGGTCGAAGAGGTGGAGACGTCCTCTGAGCTGTGGGACTGACTGCTGGACAGGCCGGAGGTGATCCCAGAGGAGTCCTGGCGAGGCTGAGTCTCCACTGGCGATGCCAGGGAGGAGTCACTGCAGGTCTCCGACAGGTCCCTGGTCGAGGTCTGAGCGCCTGTAAACGGAGCGATGCTGCAGCGAGTGGGAGAAGGGCCATCCTGGATATGGGTCTTGTTCACCTCCGTTTCAAAGTGCTCCACGAAAAACTCTGCAAACCGTCTTGAGAAGCTGCTCTCTGCTCCCGGCGTGGCGTACTGTGGATTCTCGCTCAGGAAGACCCGGAACCGTCGGGCGAAGTCAAGAGCAGCAGCATGGGCGTGAATCTCACAGAACTCCTTCCAGTTCGGAGATGGAGAGCTGGGTCCCTCTAGGGGCAAACTACCATTCATCGTGGGGGCTCCAGCTGGATCAGCTGCTAAACAAAAACAGAGAAAGAGAGGAACAAACTGATTAGAGAAGCATGTTCACCAAAACGAGGGTAAATGCTAAAAAATTACAAGCATTTAAACAACTCAACCTCTGGAAGATTTACCCCCCTTCATGACCAGGTAATTTTTTGCGATACGGCACTGTGTTACTTTAAAGCGTTGTATATCCAGAAGAAAAAAAAACAAACCTATAAGGCAAAAGGCATAATGAGCTAGTATGCACCGCATACTAGCTCATCATGAAACACTTACCTTAGAATGAAGCCCCAGCATCATCTCTCGGTCAATGCCGAGGGAGCTGACATTTTGCCTTGGGGATTCTTCAAGATTCGCGGCTCCGGCGCTGTGAGTGGCCGAAGCCGCAATGACATCACTCCCGCTCATGGGAGTCTTCTTTCCAGCAAGGAGCGCATGCGCCGCTGACGTCAGCGGCTGCGTGCAAGGTGAATGTTTCCTAAACCTTACAAGTTTAGGAGATATTATAGGCTTACCTGTAGGTAAAAATGTGCTAAAGGGGTATACAACCACTTTAACTGACAATTGCGCTGTCATGCAACGCTGTTCATAAATTACATTTATGTCCTTTTTTATCCCACAAATAGAGCTTTCTTTTGGTGGTATTTGATCACCCCTGCATTTTTTTTTTTTTTTGTGCTATAAAACAAAAAAAGATCGACAATTTTGAAAAAAAAAAAAAATTTTTTACCTTCATGCTTTAAAACATATCCAATAAATTTTTTTTTTTTTTTAAATCTAAATTTCTTCATAAAATTTAGGCCAATATGTATTCTGCTACATATTTTTGGTACAAAATCTCAATAAACCTATATTGATTGATTTGTACAAAGGTCCAAGATTATCCAACTATAATAAGCATTCAGTTTACGATTTATTTTTGTAATAGTAATGGCGGCGACTAGTGACTTATAGCGGGACTGCGATATTGCGGTGGACATTCTGACGCTAACTGACACTTTGTGGGAACCAGTGACACCAATATAGTGATCAGTGCTCAAATATGCACTGTCACTGTGCTAATGACACTGGCTGGGAAGGGGTTAAACATTAGGGGGAGATCAAAGGGTTAAATGTGTGCCTAGCCAGTGTTTTTGTGTGAACTATGCTGTGCTTCTACTAGGGGAAGTGATACATTTTCTTTCCCTGCTTTGCAGGGAAAGAAAATCTATTACATCCAAGCTGACAGGACGGAGCTCTGCCTTGTTTACATAGTCTTACGTGTTTACATGTCTCTATGACCGCATCACAGAAAATGGCCACTGACAAATGACGGAGTGATCACTTGTAAACAAATCGGCGTCATGTCCGGTTCCTCTATCCCCTCTCTGCACCGATCGGTACAGTAAGAGCGGAGGGGGAGAGATCGGGTGCAGCAGCGCTGTTGGCTGGATCTATAGTGCCCACAGCGCTGCTCTGTGCCTATTACAGCCTCAGCCAACCATACTCAGCCATCCCCATTCACGGCTCACCCATCCCCATTAGTGCTCATCCATGCCACATCAGTTTTCATCCATGCCACTACAGTGCCTCACAAAAGTGTAATAGGTAGTCAAATTAGATTTTAAATTTATGCCCCTAGAACACCTAACGATGCTCCCTGCATGTTGAGCCTCTGTATGTGGCCAGGCTGTAGAAAAGTCTCCCACATGTGGTATCGCCATACTCAGGAGGAGTGGGAGAATCTATTTTGGGGTTTAATTTTTGGCATGTACATGCTATGTGTTAGAAATATTGTATAAATGCACAACTTTGTGTAAAAAAAAAAAAAAAAAATACATTTTCATTTTCTTTCCACATTTTCCAAAAACTGGTAGAAAAAAATGACATGTTCAAAAGACTCATTATGGCTCATAGATTATACGTTGGGGTGTTTTCTTTCCAAAATTGGGTCATTTTTGGGGCGTTTCCATTGTCCTGGTTGCTCCAGGGCCTTCAATTCAAAGGTGCAAGAGGTAGTCAAGAAATTGTGTGTAATTTATGCTCCTAGAACACCTGAAGGTGCTCATTGCATGTTGGGCCTCTCTATGTGGCCAGGCTATGTGTAATAGTCTCACACATGTGGTATCGCTATACTCAGGAGGAGTAGCAGAATGTATTTAGGGGTGTAATTTGTGGTTTGCATATGCTGTGTGTGAAAAATAACCTGCTAATATGACAATTTTGTGAAAAAAACTGTGGGAAAAAAATACAACTTCAAAAAAAACTCACCATGCCTCTTTCTAAATACCTTGGAATGTCTACTTTCCAAAAAAGGAGTCATTTGGCGGGTATTTGTACTTTCCTGGCACGTTAGGGTCTCAAGAAATTAGATAGGCCTCAGTTCTTCAGGTGTGATCAATTTTCAGAGATTGGCACCATAGCTTGTGGACTCTATAACTTTCACACAGACCAAATAATATACACCAATTTGGGTTATTTTTACCAAAGATATGTAGTATAAATTTTGGCCACGGCTGTTCTCTCCTATTTCTGGAATTGCTAATGACCTGGCCGTGTCTGGTTTAAAGCAGAAGTTTCCTCTGCTGACATTCTCCCCTCTGTTCCCCCTCCATGAACAAGCTAATGAAAAGTTTAAATAAAACCTTTCCGCTTTCATTCTATAACAGAAAAATGAAGAAAAATTACTATTTACTAAGTTTTATAACAGCAACTAAGAAAAACGCATTTTTCTTACAGAATTTTCAGTCTTTTTTCTTTTATAGAGCAAACAATAAAAAACCCAGCGGTGATTAAATACCACCAAAAGAAAGCTCTATTTGTGTGAAAAAAGGACAACAATTTCAAATGGGTACAGTGTTGCATGACTGATTATTTGTCATTCAATATGTGGGCGCACCGAAAGCTGAAAATTGGTCGGGTTAGGAAGGGGGTTTAAGTGCCCAGTGGGTAAATGGTTAATGAGGCAACAGATTCCCTTTCAAGCCAGCAGTTCTTCATACTTGGTGGAGTTGTACATGGGGCACCGGGTAATCTGCCATTCATCGATGGTAATCCCTGTGTACCGAGATACTACCAATAATTTGGTGCTGATTAATGACCCCCCCCCCCCCTCCCGGGAAAATAACAGCCCATCATTGTATGATCCTTCCATATGCTGGACTACAGTCTTCACCATGTTATCTGCCCAAGGCATGATCTTATCATCTGAGAACGAATCCACAACTGGGTTAGTAAAAGTAGATTGTGTAATGGTTATTGCACAAGACATGCAAATAAAACAGAGAGATTACAAGTTATACTTAGAACAAGGAAACATTACTGAAGAAATAAGGAAGAGGCCACGGCTCTATTCTCCTATTTCTGGAATTGCTAATGACCTGGCCGTGTTTGGCTTAAAGCAGAAGTTTCCTCTGCTGACATTCTGCCCTCCGTTTCCTCTTTGCCCCCTTCATGAACAAGCTAATGAAATGTTTAAATAAAACCTTTCCGCTTTCATTATATAACAGATTTTAGACCCAGTGATTTCACTTCTGGGTCTCTCTGCTTCTCTATGCAATGCAGGAAGATCATAGCTGGTGGGAGGAGCCAGCAGGGAGCAGTACATAGCTTTCTGATTACATCACAGCACCTTGCCTCAGTACCCCTCTCCAGAGCCCTCAGTCCTGATGGGCTGGACCTTGGGAGTAGTTATGCAAATATCAAAATGTCCTGATGGGTGGGTGTCAACCTGGAAGGGTGGGAGTTCCTAGGCAGGCTGTATTTACCCCAGGTAATGACCACATGTGATGCTGAGCCTCCATAATTGGAAAAACGTAAACTCCTTACTTCCTATTTTGGCTGTGGGACAGGAAGTGAAGAAAAGTCTCCCCAAAGGGACACATAGCAAAAATAAAAATTCACACAGGTTATGACCCTCCCTTACTCTAAATTAATCTAAATTGTTTTGTAAACCACCTCCCGCCCACCGTATTGACAACAGTCAGGCGTAAGGTGGCTCCCTCTTTCTGGGACAAGAGAGAGGGTTTCACTATGTCAGATCTAAGTAGTGTGGTTGCCACATCCCTAGTGTACAATTGAAAAAAAGAGAAATCCCCCTTCCATGGGACTTTAAAGGCAACACACACACACACTTAATACAAATGAGGTCAATTTTATTCAGTTTATATTAAAAAAGTTTGATCATGCAAATGATCGATGATTAAAAAACATCAAATGTTATATGAAGAATACATACAGAAAACAAGAAAAAAAAACAATAATTTGCATAAACAATATGACAATACAGTGATACTCTCCGGTATATAGTAATCCCTGGTACCCGGCGTGTTTCTGGTTAAACACCTTTGTCAGGGGTATATGATAGGAGTGATTATAGTCACAATTTGTTTTTGCAAATGGTTCCAACAACAAAAAGAAAAGGTCAAGCAACTGCGCAAAAGGGGGGCGTAGGTGGGCGTCAAAAACGAGGATCAGTAGAATCATAGAACACAATGAGTTCCAGGGTTGGTATCTGCCAATGTTCGATATCAAATAAAGGTAGGTGATCAGAGCTTTCAATGAGGCTCCTAATTAGTCAATTACATAGGGTTATCCAAGTGTCATATGTGTGCATCATCCCCTGAAATTGTATATATGGATCCCAAACCTGGCGTCTCCCTGCTCTGCAGTGCTTCAGGGATGACGTCCCTTATTTCTGGGACAACGTCGTCCCACTCTCGCCACGCTTGGGTGCCTGCAGGGGTGCGCACAGCAATCGCGGTGCGCGGTGTCCCTGGGACACAGCGCATCATCAATCTCAGTAAAGAGCCCATGACAAGGCTCTTTACCCATGTGATCAGCTGTGTCCAATCATAGCTGATCACATGTAAACAAGGAAATACCAGTTATCGGAATTCCTTTCCTCACACTGAGAATGTGTGAGGAGAGGAGAGCCGATCAGCGGCATTTCCTCACAGGAGAGACCGGCACAAATAATAAGGGCACTGATCATCAGTGCAGCCCCAACAATGTCCAACAGTGATGCCAGTCATTGCTGACTTTCAGTGCCTGCTCATCAGTACCACCCATTATGTCTCATCAGTACTGCATTTTAGTGCCTCCTCATCAGTGCCCATCAAAACCCAGTGGTGATTAAATACCACCAAAAGAAAGCTCTATCTGTCTCAAAAAAAATTATAAAAATTTTGTTTGGGTACAATGTTGCATGACTGCGCAATTGTCATTCAAAATGTGACAGTGCTAAAAAATGAAAATTGGCCTGGGCAGGAATGGGGTAAAAATGCCCGGTATTGAAGCAGATAAATTGCCTTTTGTTTTACTTTCATGAAAAGTGAGTAAGGATGAAGGTCTGCTAAAATATGTTGTAATCATTTTGGGATGTCACAGCCTTCAGTATCCTCAAAAAAAAAAAAAAAAAAAAAAAAAATCCTTTTTTTTATGCCCCACACACTTACAGATTTCGTGCCTAGGCGAGACTGGTGTACTCCCAGCCTACTAGAAGGTGTGACAGATGCCTTAGGACAATCCATAGCATCTGTGAATGCACTGTGGTGCATCATCAAGGGGCGGGCTGGCTGTCTCCAGTTCTTGCAGCTGGTTATTTGATGACGCGCCGCAGTGCACCCACGTCACTGGGGGGGCCGGCTGCAAGAACCAGGAAGAGACAGTCAGTTCCCAATGATGAAGATGGCAGCATGGGACCAGGTGTGCAGCAGCAGAGGGGTGGATCGCTACAGGACATCGCTGGATTCGCTGGGTGTGTTATTATTCTTTTGTTTTGTTTTTTGTGGATGGCCAGGAGAAAAAGGTAAAAATGTGTGGGGGGGGGGGGGGGAGCACACACATAAGGGGGAGAATTTTTTTTCATAAAACATCTTGCTTATCGTCTGAGAAAATACATCATGATTTTATGACGGTATACCGGGGTTAAGGCCTCAACTAGATGCAATATCTCCGGCATTAAAATTTTCCTCAGCTGCTGCGCTTTCTTATAAAAGTAAGCCAAGTGGCTGAGCAGCCGCTGGATCACTTTTAGAAGCAGCGGGAGAGGTGCGAAGCGTAAGAACCAATCCGGGAGTTGTGGCGGCTCGCCGTGGAGATTAGCAGAAGAAAGATGGTCTCCGCTCACCTCTATGTCCTTGGAGGCCGCGTGTGACGTCACGTCATCACTTTCGGGTCAAGGCTAAATGTTAACAAAACCATTCTTTTTTTGAAAAGCATTAGATCAATGTTTTGCTTTGTTTTTTGATCTGACGCTTTCCACTGTAGATGAGAGATGTGGGGTCTAATTGCCCCCCAGGTCTCTAAAGAGGACCTGTCATGCTTTTACATTTCTTGCATAAAAGTGATCAAAAAAAGTAATAAAAAAAAAATATATACGTAGGTCACGCCCACATATGTAAATGGTGTCCGTACCACACATGTGAGGTATTGTTGCAAACGTTATAGCGAGAGCAATAATTCTAGCACTAGACCTCATTTGGAACTGTAAATTGGTGTAGACAAGAACAATGAAATGGATCGCTGCTTCAGGCAAGTATGATAATCCACCAGAAAGGAAGGGTTGGGTGCTAGCTCCGACTCCCAACCGTGAATATGTAGACCAAGTAGAAAAAATAGCTGCACACCAAAATATATCCAACAGGTTTATTGAAAGACTGCCACCAGGACTAAAGCAACGGACCAAAGGGTAAACTGGTAACCTGGAAAAATTGTTAAAGCGGTGCCTATGAAAATTTTTACGTACCCTAGTTTGTCGCATCCACAAGTTTTAAAATTTTGATTGAATTTAATTTTAAAGCATAACATGTTAGGTATTTATTTACCTACCTTAAAAGGAGTTGTAAAGGCAGAAAGTGTTTTATCTGAATGCATTTTATGTAGCAGTCTCCCCAGCACCCCCTAATACTTACATGAGCCCCATCTCTATCCAGTGATGTCCACGAGTGTTTAAGCCATCTGGGAATCTCCTCCTGATTGGCTGAGACACAGCAGTAGCGCTATTGGCTACCTCAGCTGTCAATCAAAGTCAGTTAGCCAATCAGGAGAGAAAAGGGGGTGGGGCAGGGTCAGGGCTCTGTGTCTGAATGGACACACAAAGCTGTGACTTGGCTCGGATGCCCCCATAACAAGCCGCTGGCTGTGGGAGCACTCGACAGGAGGGAGGGGCCAGGAGCAGTGAAGAGGGACCCGAGGCTGCTCTGTGCAAAACCTACTTCACAGAGGAGGTAAGTATAACAGGCATGTTTTTTTTGTTTTTTTAAAACGAGACTTTACAATCACTTCAATATCATCTTTCATATTTTTCACAAAAAAATGGGATATATATATATATATATATATATATATATAATATAAATATAAAGTTATTTTTTTATTCTTTTTTTTTAATGCATTAAAGTGTTTTTTTTTTCCAAAAAAAATTGCATCTGAAGAACCGCTACACAAATACTGTGCGACATAAAAAAATTACAACAAGCGCCATTTTATTCGGAAAAAAAAAAGAAAATTAATAAATAAATAAAAATAAAAATACTGATATTTACTTGTAAATAAAAAAGGGTCAGAAAAGGTCTGGTCCTTAAAGAGGAGTTCCAGTCAAAAAAAAGAAAAAAGAAAAAAATGAAAAGTCAGCAGCTACAAATACTGCAGCTGCTGACTTTTAATTGGACACTTAACTGTCCCTGGGTCCAGCGATGCGGAGTATCGAAGCCCCGCTTGTCTCCCCCTCCGTTCAGCGGCTCCGGTATTGCAACTGTGGGCGCCGGGCTGTGGCTTCACAGCCTGGCACCCACTGCACATGCGCGAGCGGCGCCGCGCGCCATGATTGGCCGCTCAGTCACCTGGGACTTGTAATGGGTCCCAGATGATTGACAGGAGGGAAGGGGGCAGAGCGGAGCCCTTCCTGTGCCGAGGGGGAAGTGATGTCACCAGCCCAGGCACTGGAAGAGGCAGACTACGAGGGACCCCTTAGCAACAGGCATTTAGAGGCGAGTAAAAAAAAAATATATATATCCAAATGTTTTTTTGTATTTTTTTTTAGAATTTTTCATGTAGTTTTTTTTTTTTTTGGGTGGAACCCCACTTTAACTAACAAGGGAACGATAGCCCCAAGCTGAAGCTCATTGATGGTGGCAGAAGAGCACTTAAAGTGACACTAAATATTCTTATCCTCCAAAAAACAATCCATACACATCCTCTACTTAATGGCCCTGTAATCTATTTTTCATGAAACAGTTTCTGTTCTTCTTTCTTTTGACCTCTGTGACCTCTTGAACCTCTCTTTTTCCCCTTCACATCTGTTTGTTTGGAAAGAGCAGTGCATGTTAGTTCTGGCCATGTACATTGCACATCCCATAGTCTGTCTCTGGAGCGAGTAAGAGAGGGTGGCTACGTTCCTACATACATTGGGACAATGGAGAACAGACGTAGCCACCCTCTAACAGAAAGTCAGATAACAGCAGCAAAAAAATAAAAAAAATAAAAAATTGTGGATTTGGAGTCTGAGAACAATAGAAGGGACTTTATAGATATGAATACATACTTGAATTAAAAAAAAAAAAATTATTTTCCAGAATGAAAAAAAAAAAAATGTTTTGGCTTTAGTTACACTGTAACACAATTGCTAAATGCCACAAATGTACAACCTCCATCATGGACATGAAAGGAGTGACTACATTATTTACTAGATCCGTATAGGGGTTGTAAAGGTTCGTGTTTTTTCACCTTTCCCCGGGGGGCGGGGCCGAGTCCTGCATTCGGCCTCTATGGACACCGAATGCTGGACTCGGGAGCGCGCCCGCAAGGTAATTCCCCGGGAGAGCGCTTCTCCCATAGGGTTATCTGATGCGAGGAGGAGCCGAGAGATCCGCTGGGGGACCCCAGAAGACGAGGTTCGGGGCCACTCTGTGCAAAACGAGCTGCACAGTAGAGCTAAGTATGATATGTTTGTTATTTTAAAAAAAATAAATTACCCTTAAAATCACTTTAAGCCTTGTACACACGGTACGATTGTTGGCAGGGATTGTCTGTTGACAGACTGTTGGCCCTAATATCTTACCATTAGTACGCTCCTTTTGACAATTGTTGTCCAACTTTCGGCCAACCAATGTTGGATGACAGGCTAGTACATTTTCAGCGGACAACAGTTTGACGTCAGATTTTCGTATGGTCAGTACACAAATCCTTCACACAAAAGTCGAAAGTACAAACACGCATGATCGGAATCAATGTTCACCAAACACAAAATTAGTAGAAGAGGCCCAAAGGGTGGCGCTCAAGAGCTGAAATTCTTTGTAGTACGTCACTACGTTCGTGTTTGTGGTACGACAATTGTGTAACGTTAGTATGCAAGACAAGATCCTGGCACACGCCCTTTTGACAAAAATTAGACGCTCGGTTGGCCAACAATCGTATGGTGCGTACGAGGCTTTAGGCCCCTTTCACACATAGCGGATCCGCTCAGCGGGAGATCGCTCTGTTGATCTCCGCTGAGCCGGCGGATGACAGGTCTGTCTCTGCTCACTGAGCGGGGAGGGACCTTTTTAGAGGCCCGCTGGTCTCCATGGGGAGATCGGACGAAAACAAACATCATGTCCATTTTCATCAGATCTCATCCGATCCGCCCAGACGGATGGCAGAAGTATCGCCATACGTCTGTCTTGAGCGGATCGGATGGCAGACAGGTGTCAGCAGACACATCTCCGCTGACATCAGTCTCCCCATAGGAGTCAATGGGTGGCCCGCTCGGATCCGCCTGAAAAACGGACAGGCGGATCAGAGCGGGCTTATCGTGTGAAAGAGGAGACCACTCATTTTTGTGTTTATCAAAAGTTAGAAGCTACAAAAAGTAGCCTCTCTACGGAGCCGGCATGGCAAGTGTGGGCACCCAGGGGTGACAGCTTGCGGCTTCAGAGCCGGGTGCGCACTGCACTTCCACATTGGTTGGGCAAACTTCTGAGACGAGTGACGTGTCCCAGAAGATTGCAAGGAGGGAGTGAGAGAGGAGAACTTCTGCTCAAGCCGCCAAATGTGGCATATTTTGGGGGGGGGGGGGAGCTTAAAGCGGAACTTCCCCTTTTGGATGGAGCTCCACTTTAAGTGTTATTTTGCCCACCTCTACATTTATATAAACTGTATATTATTATACTTATGACTCAAAGTCCCCAGAAATCTAAAGCTCACCATACACTATGAAATCTGACTGTACAATCTGCTTTAGAGCCACCATTAACTGCTTGCCGAACGCCCTATAGCAGATTTACTGCTACAGGGCAGCCATTTTGTGCAGAATTACACAAATATATATATATATATATATATATATATATATATATATATATATATATATATATATATATATATATATACACATATATACACACATACATACACACATACATACACACAATTCTGTACTTCCGGTAGGGGGTGCGCCACTTCTGCTGTGCTTAGTCATAGCAGAAGCCATCAGTGGGTGTCAGCCAATGGATGTCCGCTGGCACCCGCTGGTTGGCGAGGAGAGAGGCTGGACACAGCTCTGCCTATGTAAACAGTACGGAGCTCCGCCCTGTCAATGGGGATGTAATGGATTTTGCTTCCAAAGCAGGGAATAAAATCAAGCACATCCCTTAATAAAAGCAGCACACAGTTTACACATTAACAATGGTCAGGCACACATTTAACCCTTTGATTGCCTCTGAAGTTAACCCCTTCCCTGCCAGTGTCATTAGTACAGTGACAGTGCTTTTTTTGCATATGTCACTGGTTCCCACAAAGTGTCCATTAGTGTCAGACACTAACTTATAGCGACTTTTAGCAGTCCCGCTATAAGTCACTGATCGCTGCCATTACTAGTATAAATAAAAATTCCAATATCTGTACCCAAGGTGAATTTGATTTAAATCATAATTTTAAAAGAGCAACTGTCATCTCTGTCCCGCAGCGGCTCCTCCTCTGAACCGCTGTTGACTCACCGACAGTTCCATTCACTTTAATGGGACGGCTGGCGATGGGGCAGTGACACAACAAGGCGAGGGCAGTAGGTGAGTGGATGCCCGCTAACAGGCACTGCCATGATGGATCTGAAATGACAGGTGCTCTTTAAATGTAAGGACTTATTCTTGCTGGTAGTTAGAATCTTTAATATTTGCAAACAAAATGAAGGTTTTCTATTTAGAATAATAAGCTGTCAGGTTAGTCGTGACGTCACGTGATTGCGTCGGAGGTGACGGCGATTGCCGAGGTTCCTGCCTTCCGGAACGCCGAGGGGGCCACGCAGATGCCGCTAGTATAGCGGTGGGGACTGGTGGAGGATTCTGTGACGGGGAGGAGGTTGGCACCTGCAATTTAAAGGTAATTATTTGAGACATATAAATTGGCAGTTCCCAAATGATCCTGAGGTGATCTCGGGAATGCCGTCATTACACATTAGAAGAAGCTAGAACTAGGTAAGTGTAGCACCTTGAACACACAAGACTGGCTGACATCGGTACTTCCTTGAACTTATCTTTTAACCTTGAACCCACACTTTCCCCTTTTGGGCTCTCCATATAATTTCCATCTAGCACAGCCATTATACCTCTCTATCATATTAACTTATATGGTTTTGTTTATACTTCAACACTTGTACCCAGCCCCATACACTCTTTATTCTGTCTAGCCACATCAATATATGGATTCTCCCACGGTTACCGGCACTCAACACACACTTTCAAGTGTTCACTATTTTCATTATCATCATGTATCGGTTTGTCATCAACACCACATTTTGTTTTTTCACACGTTTGTACATTATTCTCACACCCCTTGCACACCCAGCACATTTTCACACTCTGACCACATAGGGTATTATACCCCATTTATTGCAATCTTATTCAATTATTTCACTCATATTAAATCAAATTAACTAAACTACCAACTATTTAAACCAATGACTATACAATAAAATAATTAAGTCCAATCAATATGAATTAAATATTTGTAGTAGTATGGGCCAGTCTGTTGTCGCCTAACTATACTAGATACTTCCTAATACCTAAATAATAAGGTCTTTCAATAACTAATTGCAGGTGCATTGCCCCCCCCCCCCCGTCCTCCCCTCTAGGTCCAAGCGTGTGGCCCCTTGCAAGCCCTATGGACTGCGGATCTGCCTGGAGGGTGCGGAGGGGGTATGCGTGGTCATTGAGATCCCTGAACTTGAATGTTTACAACAGTCTGGTTTGTGCGATGCATCCACACATCTACTTAATGGTAAATTTACCTCCATTTACATAGAGAGACTTTTTTCTGCACAATTTGAAAAGATGCAATGATACTCTGTATATTGACTGAAGTCCTAAGCTGAATTCTATTTTTGATCTAAATCCCCCTGAAGAAGACCAGAATGGGTCGAAATGCATTGGGGTATTCATGTGGACATCAATGTTGTAAATGTAATTGTCTAATACCCTGTTTCCCTGAAAATAAGCCCTACCCTGAAAATAAGACCTAGCCTCATGGCTACAATATAAGTCCTACCCCGAAAATAAGTCCTAGTTAGTCGTCGTAAAAACATGTAATCCGTTTTGTAAAAAAGATTATTTAATGTGCAGTGTCTCCTTTTGTAACTTTATTGTGGAAAATACCTTAAATTGGAGTTCCACACCCAAAAAAAATTAGTAATGTGCTTAAAAAAAATTTTAAAAAAACATTTGGAGAAAAAAATTTTTTTACTCACCTCTAAATGGCTGTTGCTAGGGGGTCCCTCGTAATCTGCCTCATTCAGTGCCTGGGCTAGTGACATCACTTCCCTCGGCGCAGGAAGGGAGATCGCCTCTCCACCCTCCCTCTTGTCAATCATCTGGGACACGTGACCGGTCCCAGATGATTACGGGGCCAGTGACGGCGCGTGGCGCGGCTCGCACATGCGCAGTGGGTGCCCAGCTGTGAAGCCACAGCCGGGCGCCCACAGTTAAAATGCCGGCGCCACCGAGCGGAGACAGAGCGGAGACAAGCGGAGCTTCGATCCCCGCATCGCTGGACCCTAGGACAGGTAAGTGTCCAATTAAAAGTCAGCAGCTGCAGTATTTGTAGCTGCTGACTTTTAATTTTTTTTTTTTTTTAAATGGGAACCCCACTTTAAACCTAGGTTTAGTTTCAGGATTACAGAATGTCTTAATGCTGACTCCTGAGCTGACAGGGGGAGAGAGGGAGAGAAGAGGCAGAAGGAGAGAAGAGGCAGAAAGAGAAGAGAGAAGAGGCAGAAAGAGAAGAGGCAGAAGGAGAAGAAGAGGCAGAAGGAGAAGAAGAGGCAGAAGGAGAAGAAGAGGCAGAAGGAGAAGAGGCAGAAGGAGAAGAGGCAGAAGGAGAAGAGGCAGAAGGAGAAGAGGCAGAAGGAGAAGAGGCAGAAGGAGAAGAGGCAGAAGGAGAAGAGGCAGAAGGAGAAGAGGCAGAAGGAGAAGAGGCAGAAGGAGAAGAGGCAGAAGGAGAAGAGGCAGAAGGAGAAGAGGCAGAAGGAGAAGAGGCAGGGAGAGAAGAGGCAGGGAGAGAAGAGGCAGAAGGAGAGAAGAGGCAGAAGGAGAGAAGAGGCAGAAAGAGAAGAGGCAGAAAGAGAAGAGGCAGAAGGAGAAGAGGCAGAAGGAGAAGAGGCAGAAGGAGAAGAGGCAGAAGGAGAAGAGGCAGAAGGAGAAGAGGCAGAAAGAGAAGAGGCAGAAAGAGAAGAGGCAGAAGGAGAAGAGGCAGAAGGAGAAGAGGCAGAAGGAGAAGAGGCAGAAGGAGAAGAGGCAGAAGGAGAAGAGGCAGAAGGAGAAGAGGCAGGGAGAGAAGAGGCAGAAGGAGAAGAGGCAGAAGGAGAAGAGGCAGAAGGAGAAGAGGCAGAAGGAGAAGAGGCAGAAGGAGAAGAGGCAGAAGGAGAAGAGGCAGAAGGAGAAGAGGCAGAAGGAGAAGAGGCAGAAGGAGAAGAGGCAGAAAGAGAAGAGGCAGAAGGAGAAGAGGCAGAAGGAGAAGAGGCAGAAGGAGAAGAGGCAGAAGGAGAAGAGGCAGAAGGAGAAGAGGCAGAAGGAGAAGAGGCAGAAGGAGAAGAGGCAGGGAGAGAAGAGGCAGGGAGAGAAGAGGCAGGGAGAGAGGACAGGGGACAGAGGAACTTTTAAAAAAAAAATGTATTGTTTTATTCCAAGTTTTTTTTAGAACATAGAGAGGGGTAAATGACACAGCACAAGTACTGTGCTGTCTATCGTGCTTTAGGATCAGGATTTTTTTTTTAATTTCAGGGTTACAACCACTTTAAGATCGTTATGATGACATGACTGTATTTGAATAAATGTAGATTATTGTACATACCGTAAATAACTAAGACATCCCCTGAAAATAAGCCCTAGTGTGTTTTTTGTAGCCGTAATTAATATAAGCCCCAGTCTTATTTTGGGGGAAACACGGTATGTTCTCCTGGGGGCCTCTTTGCCATGAGTGATGTTTTATGTTGTCATTTGTTAAACGTGAACCAGAGTCTGTATTTTAATAAACCCATTGTAATTTGAATTTATCTTGAATTTTTGATCCACTCTATTTTTTATATTAACATATCAATGTTTGCTGCTTAAAAAACCCCCTGGGGAAATTTTTTAATTTTTTTTTTTTTTAATCTAAGCACTTATTCTTGCTGGTAGTTAGAATCTTTAATATTTGCAAACAAAATGAAGAAGGTTTTCTATTTAGAATAATAAGCTGTCAGGTTAGTAAAACAGCAACATCAGAACCGATTCAATTATACAGTTTTTAGTGTACATAGATTTGCAAAACAATGGGATAAAGGAATATTCCTGAACGTTGTTTTCTCATGGTTATTGTAAAATTGTGTGAATGCATCAATGAAGCGCATGTTATCTCAGCTTTTAGAGCTTGGATTCATTGATTGAGTTTTCCTAAAATGTAAATATTGCATTATATACAGCCTCATGCTACATAACTAAGCTCCATTCTGAATAAACTAAATTATTAATGTATCTTATGCCGCGTACACACGGTCGGAATTTACGGCAGACTTTGCCCGGCGGACTTTTCGACGTACTTTCTGGATGAACGGACTTGCCTGCACACAATCCACCAAAGTCCGTCGAATTTGTACGTGATGACGTACGACCGGACTAAAATAAGGATGTTCATAGCCAGTAGCCAATAGCTGCCCTAGCGTGGCTTTTTGTCCGTCGGACTAGCATACAGACGAGCGGACTTTTCGACCGGACTCGAGTCCGTCGGAAAGATTTGAAACATGTTTCAAATCTAAGTCCGTCCAACTTTTGAGAAAACAAAGTCCGCTGGAGCCCACACACGATCGAATTGTCTGACGAAATCCCGTCCGCCGGGCAAAGTCTGCCGTAAAGTCCGCTCGTGTGTACGCGGCATTAAACAGAAAACTATCTTTAGATAGATTTTAACCCCAAAAGCATTTTATTAAAATACATTTGATAAAAATCATTGATTTTTATCCACCCCGTCTATCCCAAAGTTTGTAGAAGGTATAACTTTTGTGCAAAACAATCAACATACGCTTATGGGGATATTTTTTTTTTTTTTACCTAAAATATGTAGCAGAATACATATTGGCCTAAATTCATGAAGAAATTTCAATTTTTAAAAAAAAAATTGTATTAAACATGTTTAATAGCAGAAAGTAAAAATATTTTTTTTTTTTTTTTTTTTTAATTTGTCAGTCTATTTTTTGTTTATAACGCAAAAAAAAACCAAAAACAAACAGAGGAGGTGATCAAATACCATCAAAAGAAAGCTCTATTTGGGAGAGAAAATGTATGGACAGTGTTGCCACAATTGTCAGTTAAAGTAATATGTTGTATTGCAAAAAAATGGTCTGGTCATGAAGGGGGGTAAACCTTCCGGAGGTCACGTGGGTAAAGAGTAACTCCACTTTTTTTGGGAAAAAAAGAACATTCCCCTCTGGGTGATCTATGTACATTGAAGGGATTTTTCCAAAGTTTGTTGCAGACTCCTACCTTTTATTATTGTGAAGAAAAAGCTGTTTGTTTCTCTGTGTCCGGAGTGAATGTAAGTGACTTTATAATGATCAATTTAGCTGCTGCACTTGCAGGGCTCTAATGAGGAAAGTGGCAGGGTCTGCATCCCTTTAGACACGATTTCCCTTTAGAAGTATCTCAAGAAAAAACAAAATTAATTTTTTGTTGCGGGGGATGCCTGAAATCTGACTTGTATCTTAGGCAGACTTCTGGGAAATCCAGTGAGCCAATCACACAAGCAGGGAATGACATACCTGGGGGGTGTTCTGCATCCATCTGTGCACAGAACACCTCCAGGTAGCCATACTGCTGTGCAAATTAAAGCGCTGCAGGTTGAAAACAAAAGGTAATTTTTAATAACATTCAACTACAATATGACTTGTGTAGCATTTGTTTGCGCTGAATTTTTTTTTTTTTGTTTATTTGCTATTTTCATCCCACAAAAGTGGAGTTACCCTTTAACTATGTGGTGCAAGGGCCTGCCAGATTGGATACAGGTTAATTGGATAGATTAGGTGCATCCTCCTAATATACAATATGGGTAAATCTAAAGGAGGTTGTATGGTTTGTGGCCACTAGTGATGAGCTCAGGAGCGCCTCAGCTATCCTGTCAGCCAATCATAGGCAGCGGAGGAAATCCCTGCCCTGCAATCATACCCATTGTTTACATGTGGCGGTGAGGTAGGGAATGCCTCTGCCGCCTCCGATTGGCTGGCTGGCGGGATAGCTCAGTCAGGTTAGGACTCATGTCCACACCCCTAGTGGCCATCTTAGGACACTGCATATATCCAACTGATGAAAAACAACGATAGTAAGAGAAGTAATACCTCTTGGGATCCCTTTCGCCTCTGCCCATCCTGTCCCGGGTCCTCTATGCACAGGGCCCCCGGGATGTGGCCCTTGGCTGTGTGTGATTCTCCTGGGTTGTGGCCCCAGCCTTTCTGCTTGCCCGCTCACAGGGTAAAGCTGTACGTCTGTCCAGCCAGTTTTGCGGTTTGGGGGGGGGGGGGTGGCAACGTCAGATGAGGTGAATGAAGTTGCTATGAGATGAGTCACGGGGGGGGGGGACTCAGAGGTGTGGCCCTGGTCTAGATTCTTCTATAGGACCCTTATGATGTCAGTGTGCTCCCCCCAGAACAGTAACAGATGGGCCTCTTAGTGGAGATCCCAATAACAGTGATGTGTCAGCACCAGGTGGAGCTCCGTGTGACGGGAAGGGCTCCGGATAAGCCAGTGACAACCTAGAAGACAGTGACTGGTCGGCTCCCAGGAGGGGCCCCTGAAACAGTACCGCAAGTATGGGAAGCTTACGAGAGGGGCTCCTAGTGACAGTAATAGCTGCACTACTATAACAATGATGTGTATAGTCGTGTGACAGGTGGGCTCCTAAAAAAGGGGCCCCTGCGACAGTAAAGAGTGGGCTCCTATGACGGGGCCTAATGTGACAGTGAGGTGTGTGCTCCTATGGTTGGACCCCTGTGACAGTGATGCGTGGGCTCCTATTAAGGGGTCTCAGTGACAGTGATGAATGGGCTCCTAGGAAGGGCCCTTAGTGACAGGTGGGCTCCTATGAAGGGCCCCCGGTGACAGGTGGGCTCCTAAGAAGGGCCCCCGGTGACAGGTGGGCTCCTATGAAGGGCCCCCGGTGACAGGTGGGCTCCTATGAAGGGCCCCCGGTGACAGGTGGGCTCCTATGAAGGGCCCCCGGTGACAGGTGGGCTCCTAGGAAGGGCCCCCGGTGACAGGTGGGCTCCTAGGAAGGGCCCCCGGTGACAGGTGGGCTCCTAGGAAGGGCCCCCGGTGACAGGTGGGCTCCTATGAAGGGCCCCCGGTGACAGGTGGGCTCCTATGAAGGGCCCCCCGGTGACAGGTGGGCTCCTATGAAGGGCCCCCGGTGACAGGTAGGCTCCTAAGGGCCCCCGGTGACAGGTAGGCTCCTAAGAAGGGCCCCCGGTGACAGGTAGGCTCCTAAGAAGGGCCCCCGGTGACAGGTGGGCTCCTAAGAAAGGCCCCCGGTGACAGGTGGGCTCCTAAGAAGGGCCCCCGGTGACAGGTGGGCTCCTATGAAGGGCCCCTGGTGACAGTAAATATTGGGCTCCTATAAAGTGGCCCCTGTGACATTAGTGTGAGGGGCCCCAGTATATGTGATGCCTGGTCTCCTGTGTGGAGCCCCCAGTGATGTCTAGGCTCTATCAGGGTCCCTCAGTGACAGTGATGCCTGGCCCCAGTCAGGCCCCCCCCCCAGTGACAGTGCTGGTCCCAGTAAGGCAGGTCCCCAGCTCTTGCAGTCAGCTCGTAGGTCGGACTGACCCCGGGCTCGGGACAATCACACACAGGGCCCGCCCTCCGCTGATCCCCGGTCCCTCTTGTTGACTGACTCGGTTCAGTCGCGTCCCTGGGGCTGCGGCCTCTCCACTAGCACGCCTGCGCAGTCAGCCTGACGTCACCGCCAGGACCAGCGAGAAAGCATGTAAACAAAGCAAGAGCGTCTCACACATACCATAGAGGAGAGTAACCCGAGCACAGAGCGACCAAGAGCCAGCTATGGGAGGTCCGTACATGACGCGACAGCGCCAAGGGCTTCGCAGCGGCCAACGTGTGAACCGCACCTATTATGATGAGCAGCACACTACAGCCATTCACTGTCATGTGTCTCATGTCACTCCTGCTGTATATTGACTGCAGCCGTTCAGTGCAGTCGTGAGAATGCTGCAAAACACCCTCGCCTCATATCTGTGGGATGCAATAAACAGATCACCTTTCAGTATTTGCATGCATCCAATCTGACTATCCATATAAATGACAACCAGGGTCACGTGGCTGCTGTCTATAAACAGCAACCATTCAGAGTCATCACTGAGGTACTGCGGATCAAATACAACGATTAGGTGTCATCATCCAATATGGGTGTAGTAGTCATTTAGCACCATCATTGGTCTAAAATCACTTTTAAGTTTTGGTTTTATCATTTTAAAGCCAACCTCTGAGTTCCTGTGACTTTGCCTAGGCTGAGATGATGTTATAAGTCTTCTGCAGGCAGGGGGAAGCATTTCCTTAGTCTCCTCTCCCCCAGTAATCAGACTAGAACAGTGAGAGGCAGGGGCTGATCTGTGGCAAGCACCCCCGTTGGCTTTCAGAACTGCCTTAATTCTTCGTGGCACAGATTCAACAAGGTGTTGGAAACATTTCTCTGAGATTTTGGTCCATATTGACATGATAGCACCAGGGCCGAAACTAGGGGGGGGAGGGGGCAGGGGGGCTCATGCCCCGGGTGACGCATCTAGGGGGGCACCGCCTCCGCCCGCAGTGGGGACCTGTGCTCTAAGAGTTTCACTGCCGCCCAATCAAGTGTAGTGGACAGGAAGCGCCCGCTGCATTAGTTTGCCAAATACTGGAGAATCAAATGGAGGGAGACTGCACAGGCACACTAGTGCTGAATCAGTCTGCTCCTTCTGCCTGCCAGTGCTATAAAAAGGCATTCCAGAGCGACGCTTCAGCTGCTGTTGCTATGTTGCTAACCATTACACTTGAACCGGCTATAGTGACATCCTAGAGCAGAAGCACCCGGTGCGAGCGGCACCCCCGACTCTGCTGTGGGGTCCCCCTCCTACTCCTGCCCAATGCCCAAATAGCCCATGTCTTTTCTGAGTGAGGCATTCCAGCTGCAGTACAATTATATGGGAGAGCCTGACTGGAATTGGAAGGCATTTATTAGGACCAGAAGAGGGGTTTGTATGCAGAAGGCCCTGGCCAAGGAAGTTTGGGTTGGTGTGGCAAAGGATTGGGGGGACTCGGGGGGGGGGGTTTGCAGAGGAGGCCCTGGACTGGGCAGGGGGTGCAGAGGAGGCCATGAACTGGAGGGTGCAGTGAAGGCCCTGGGATGATGAGGGGGTGCTGAGGAGGCCCTGGACTGGGGGGGGGTTTCAGAGGAGGCCCGGACTGGGGGGTGCAGTGAAGGCCCAGGGCTGATGTGAGGTGCGGAGGAGGCCCTGGGCTGGGGGGGGGTTGCAGAGGAGGCCCTGGACTGGGGGATGCAGTGGAGGCCCTGGGATGATGAGGGGGTGCGGAGAAGGCCCTTGACTGGGGGGGTTCAGAGGAGGCCCAGATTGGACGGTGCAGTGGAGGCCCTGGGATGATGAGGGGGTGCGGAGGAGACCCTGGATTGGGGGAATTCAGAGGAGGCCCTGGAATGGGGGGCGCAGTGGAGGCCCTGGGCTGATGTTGGGTTCGGAGGAGGCCCTGGGCTGGGGAGGGGTTGCAGAGGAGGCCCTTGACTAGGAGATGGTGGTTCTTGTGGCAAAGGCCCCTGGGGGGTACAAGGGAGATACTCGACTAGGTCAGGCTGTGGTCCAGTGTATCTCCCTTGTACCCCCCTATCCAGATTAGGAAAGGGGGTGTCTGGAGGCCCTGAACTAGGGCAGCAGGTATTTGAAGGCCCTCCACTATGAGAGTGGGATCGTGGACTAGGACTAGGAAAGAGGGTGCCTGAAGGACCTGCCAGCTTCAGGAAGAAAGATCCTGGATCTAAAGCCTGGGCTGAGGAAGAGCCTGTCTGGGTCCTGGAGGGTGAGTTTTTTCAACATAAATGGGGACATTTATCAATTGTCACCAATAATGCCAAACTGGAGCAGAGAGACAGGTCATGTGAAAGATTTATTAAAGCAGAAGTACAGGCAAAGCTTGTTTGGCTGTATATAGTGAAAAGTCTGGATGGCAGCACTCCCATGAAATCACCTTTATTGATCCAAAATTGAAAAACGTCAATCCATACAGCAATGGGGGTACAAATACCCAACGCGTTTCACACCTTCCCTGGTGCTTAGTCATAGCTGAAATAATAAGCTGAAACAAAGGTATATACATTGACATATGCAAATAGCTCAAATGCGATTGCTGTTGCAATCAAAATAACCTCTGTGCAGCTGATAGAAAACAAGATTGTTTTGCACTCCTGTGACCCATTTTCAGAGCGGGCTGAAGTCCGCTGTCGGCTGATGTCACAGAGCCAGTCCAGGCTGGGGAAAGATTGCAACCATATGGTCGGGATCCGCCCAGTGTGATGGCCGTGTACCATGTGGGGATGCATTGTGTTCTGTGCATCCCTGTGCAGGCAGTCCAGTCAAAGTCAATTGGGACGCAGCAGCTGCATGGACATAGTTGAATGTTAAAATTTGACATGCAGACAGAAAGAGATGCATTTATCCGAACGTTCAGTATTCGCACTCCTGATCGGCTTTTGGCAGCAGCAAGTATCAATCACAGTCAGTGAGCCAATCAGGAGATGGAGTGAGCGGGGCTGAGCCACAGCTCCGTGTGTGAATGGACACACAGAGCCATGGCTCGGGAGCATGTCTGCTTGGGCGCCCTTATAGCAAGCTGCTTGCTGTGGGGGCACCTGGCAGGAGGCAGGGGCCAGGTGCCCCGGTGAGTGCAAAACCATTACACAGAGCAGGTTAGTTTAATATGTTTGTTATTTATGAAGTGGCATCCCCGACCTACAAAGGCCTAATGGTGACTTTCAGCGTCAGGGAGAGCTGACATCCTTCCTTGTAGTGTGGGTTATTAGGCATGGTGGGTGTATTGCAAGTTGGAAACATGGGCGCCAGTGACTTTTTGGAATGCAAGAAAAGAGATTTATTGTCTCTTAAACAGAACTGGGGGAGAGAAGGTTAGCGCCATGACACCCTTAGGCAGATGCAATAGTAATTGGCAGACTCCAAGACAAAATAATAGGTAGCCAGCAATGCAGGTAGAGGGCCTTTAAGCTGGATGCAGCAACTGTATTTGTAGAACTGCTGTCTCCTATGGCAACTGGACTTTGAACAGACAATAGAGATCCATACACGCAACTCATAGTAACCCGTTATAGATCTTCTCTCACGTCTCACAGTATCCTACTGTAGATCTTCTCTCACGTCTCACAGTATCCTACTGTAGATCTTCACTCACTGAGCTCCCGGTCTCTCCCTAGACTTCCAGATCCCAGATGTCACTGGATCCCCTGAGCTCTTCCACAGCTATCCTGCTGTATACTCCTCAAGCTTCACCTGCGCTAACCTGCTGAGTCCCTGGCTTGGCACTCTGCTGAAGCTTTCCCACTTCTTCACTGTCCCCAGCTGGTGAAAAGGCTGCTCTGGTACTCCCTCAGACTTCCATATACTGGCCTCTGATAACAGGAATGGTTGTCCCTTGCTGGCGACTATTCCTCCCTTTACCCTTGGCCTTGATCATCACTTGCCCCTGGCGACAGTAGTGGTCGTCCTTTGTGGCAACTGCTTCTTCCTCACCGCTGGCAACGATCCAGTTCCCCCATCCGGCGGAACCTCTGAAGCTTGGTTGGGCTTTCAGCCTGAAGCCCCAACCACACGCTTTCTCTCTCAAACCTGGATAGGCCTCAGAAAGCCTTGGCACTCCAGATGTTTTGGAACTACATTTCCCATGATGCTCAACTATACTGCAGAGTGCATGAGCATCATGGGAAATGTAGTTCCAAAACATCTGGGGTGCCAAGGTTCCCCATCACTGCCCTATGCCCTTATCATTTTACTGTCACAGGCAACAATGCCACCTAGTGACAGATAAGAGATGTGCTTAAAATCCAAAGTAAGGGCAAATGACCAACCCCAGGTGCCAGATGTGCTAGCTGTGCCACTGATAAGGACTATATTCATCACTTATATATTGCATGTTATATTACGTTATATATAATTGTACTTTTTGTTTATTATTGGCCAAGGATCATTTATTGAATTGTTATTCACGAGGATAGTTATACAGAGCGCAGCATTTATTTTATTTTAAGTTTTTTCTGGGAAGGTTGTCCACAAGGTTTAGGAGTGTGTCTATGGGAATGTTTGACCATTCTTCCAGAAGAGCATTTTCAAGGTCAGGCACTGATGTTGGACAAGAAGGTCTGTCTCGCAGTCTCCGCTCTAATTCATCCCCAACGTGTTCTATGGGGTTGAAGCCAGTCAAGTTCCTCCACCCCAAAATCGCTCATCCATGTCTTTATGGACCTTGCTTTGTGCACTGGTGCACAGTCATGTTAGAACAGGAAGGGACCATCCCCAAACTGTTCCCACAAAGTTGGGAGCATGAAATTGTCCAAAATGTCTTGGTAGGCTGACACCTTAAGAGTTCCCTTCACTGGAATTAAGGGGCCAAACCCAACCCCTGAAAAACAACCCCACACCATAATCCCCCCTCCACCAAATATTTTGGACCAGATTCCACTTTCATGGGAAAAAAAGACATATATATATATATAGCATATACAATTATGACACAAGTCATATTATAATTGAATGTTATTAAAAATTACTTTTTCAGTCTGCAGCTCTGTAATTTTCTGTCAAAAATGCAATATGGCCACCTGGAGGTGTTCTGTACACAGATGGTGTACAGAATGCCCCCCAAAAACATCATTTTCTGCTTGTGGGATTGGCTCACTGAATTTCTCAGAAGTCTGCACTAAGGTACAAATCAGATATTGGGCATCTTCTGCAACAAGAATGCCGTTTTTGGTGAGATACTCCCAAAGGGAAATCACGCCCAAAGGGATACAGACCGTGATACTCTCCTCATTATGCCCCATACACACGATCAGACATTCCGACAACAAAATCCATGGATTTTTCCCGATGGATGTTGGCTCAAACTTGTCTTGCATACACATGGTCACACAAATCCTGTCGGAAATTCCGAACGTCCAGAACGCGGTGACGTACAACACGTATGACGAGCCGAGAAAAATTAAGTTCAATAGCCAGTGCGGCTCTTCTGCTTGATTCCGAGCATGCATTGAATTTTGTGCGTCGGAATTGTGTACACACAATCGGAATTTACGAGAACGGATTTTGTTGTCGGAAAATTTGAGATCCAGATCTCAAATTTTGTGTGACGGAAATTCTGATGAAAAATGTCCGATGGAGCCTACACACAGTCGGAATTTCCGACAACAAGCTCCCATTGAACATTGTCCGTCGGAAAATCTGACCGTGTGTACGGGGCATTAGAGTCATGCAAGTGCAGCAGCTGATTGACATTTAAAAAATCACTCCCATTCACATTTATTTTCCACATGGACACAGACAAACAGCTATTTTTTCAGAATAACAAAAGGTAGGGATCTTCTACAATGTTTGTTAAAGTCTTTGCATTGTACACAGTGCCAGGACAAGGTCATCCATCTAGAGCCCAGGGAAAACATGCTAAACTGCCCCCCCCCCCCCCCCCACCCAAGATGTATGAGCATTATGTGTCAGCAAAAATTCTCCCACAAAAACACTGAGCACTAATCTGCAGACTTACCCCCGAGCATAAATCCCCCCCTCCTTCCAATACAAATCTGCCCCCCCCCAAAAAAAAAGCACTCCTAGCACAAACCCTCTACCCCTAACATTTCCCCTCTTAATACACATCTTCTCCCCCCACTTTAAATCCCCCCTTCCAGGACAAATTCCTCCCAAATCCCCCCTCCTAGCATGAATCTTCTCCCCCTCCATCCCCCCTCCCAACACAATTTCCCCTAAATCACCACTCTTAGCACCCCCCCCCCCCCCAAAAAAAAATGTCCCCAACTAGAACAACAAGCTTTTCTTGTATTTTACTGTGCAATATTAGACTATACAGCTCTTTTTTTTTTGCTTGCAAATCCGCATGCCTCATGCAAAGTCCCAACTTCTCCTTTTGCTTCATTTTTGATAGGGATGGAGGCAGTTGTGACGTAACTGTCCTTGCCTCATATAAAGTCCCAAACCCTCCATTTTTTTCTTTGTACCAAATAGGGATGGAAGCCTGCAGCTTTTGCTTAGCAATCAGCTGACACAGAAACAAATGTGTCATGCTTGATTCCTTTCCTCTGGTCCTTGCAACATTGCGGGACAAGACTTAGGATAGGTTTTCAGAGCATTTCTGACACAATACCCCAGTGCCAAAATTATTTTTCTTTTCCTACAACACTGTAGGTTGAATTTGGGAAATATCCCTTGTCTTGACATTGTTTATGCAATTTTTGATCCACCTTTACAGTCCCATTGTTTTCCACGGGTTTGGCATATGTGAGGGGCGTGGACCTTGTGGGTATGGTGATGTCAGTCGGGGCTTTGTCTGGCTCAGGGAGCTGCGATGCACATCGGGGGTCCTCCCCCTTCCCCCTTTTTTTGGGGGGGCGGGCGGCCGCCCTGCTTTGCATCGACGCCACGCATCCGCCGCAACACTTCTGACGCCGACTGTTGTTGACGTCACCACGTGGGCGCCGTGAATCCATCTGGCGTCTGATACGAGGGAGACTAGTTTGGCGCCACTCGCTGGCCGTCTGGCCTGGGGGGGGGGCGGCGCCTCCTCTTCCTATATATTCGCCAACGTGACGTTGGCGGCTACATGTGGCTGTGGCGAGGCAAGCTTTTGTTCGTGGCACATCTACTCAACACACATACACAGAGGTCGCAGATTGGGAACACTATGTAATAAGTGCGGTGCACTTTCCACTATACACATTCAGGTAACATACCTTGCACTTATCCCAATTCCTCTTTTCTTCCTTCACAGTCCTGTGTTTCCTTGTTTTTCTACTCTCACTGATAGTGTTCACTATGTTGGAACATTTCCATTGTTAACAACACAATTTCACTATCACACAATTGATTTATTTCACCTTCAAACGATAGCGTTTACCAGGTTGGAGCACTTCCATTGCTTCCAACACGGAGTCGCTGTCACACATTATTTGTTTCTTCCTCCTCCTTTTTCCTCTTCATGTCATCTCATGTTAATTGATTTTATTGCATTTTATCTTTTTTTTAGGTATTTATTTATTTATTTATTTATTTATTTATTTATTTTTCGTCTCCCATCTTTTTCTCTCCCCTATCTTTTCTGTTAGTGCATTTCCCCTCTCTTTTCTTTTCCATCCTCAATGTCAGCACTCACCACGTTGGAACATTCCCGTTGTTCCTAACACAATCACATTATCACAGATTTTCATCACTTTGTTCTCACTTACACATTTTTTCACTATTTTTTTAATTTTTTTCATTTTTCACTCATTTCTGTATTTTCACACAGGGCTTGCTCTCCTGCTTGGCCGTTTGTGCCGCCTCAGCTCCCGTGTCAGATTCTGTCCCCGGCTGCCCACGTAACCACTGACACGCCCTTTCTAGTGCCTCACCTGTGAGTATGGGCTGTTGATTCAAGCCAATTCCGTCTATTTTTTATTTTTCATATACAAGATTTACTTATTGTCTGACACAATACTCTCGCTTTATAGACATCCAGTTTACATCAGCTCCTGATGAGCGTCAAGTTTAGCCGTGAAACGCATCGAGCTTCAGATGCCTCAAATTTTACAATTATGCAGTTTTGTAACACATTCTGTATATACTGTTTCATCTATTTATCTGAATATCATCGTTAATGTGTAATATGCCTCTGTATGTATCAATTAATCATGATGGAAGATGCAATATGTATCAATGCTTTTGATGTATTTTACTGTGCAATATTCAATAAAATGAACACTATCAGACTATACAGCTCATTTTTTTTTTGCTTGCCAATCTGCATGCCTCATGCAAAGTCCCAACTTCTCCTTTTGCTTCAACTAGAACAACACATACCCCTTGCTGCCCCCCAAATTCCCTCTTCCAGCACAAAGCCCCTTCCCCCCATTCTCCTTGTAGTGCCCCTCTCTTTCACATGATACCACAGCGCCCAAGGCAGCCACCCCTCCTGCCCACCCCTTGTCCCGGACCTGAATGTACATAGATCACCCAGAGGAGAGTGTTTTTTTCTCAATAAAAGTTAAAAGTGGAGTCTCTTTAAGCCTTACACCATGGCTCTGGTTACTCCGACCATCTCACACAGTACCTCTGTTCCTGTGCCCTCCCAGCTCTCCTGGCTGTCTCAGGAGCTTCCTGCTGCAGGGTCCGACACCCTGGCTCCTTGATGGGGTATCTCCTGACACTCCAGGCCCTCTCAGCCCTCTTAGACCTCTAGGTTCCCTCAGTCCTCTGGACTTGCTTAGTTGTCTCAGCTCTCTCAGTTCTCCAGACTCATTTAGCTGTCTCAACTCTCTCAGTCCTCTGGACACAGAACCTCCTGAGCAGAGCACACCTATCTCCTAATGGGAGTCCTGAACTATTCCCAAGCCTGCCATTAAAAAGACTGTACACACAGTCTGCTGGTCCTCAGCAAGACTTGGACACTGGGTTGGAGGTTTCTTCCCTCCCGTAGCTCTTTAAAACCTCCAAACACCAGAAAACCCGGAGAGATTTGAAAAACCACCTTTCTCCGCTAAAAATCTATATTCCGGAAACCCATACCCTGCTCTTATGTGAACCCTGGGTCACTTCTACCTACTTTTACACAATGTCAGGGCTTCGCAACTCTCAAAATATATGTGTTAGAAAAGTATTGGTTGATAGAGGCTAGAAACAACAGCACAATGGGAGAAGTGTGTAGTTTGACGCTTTCGCAGAGAATGGTCTGCTTCCTCAGAACTGTACTGGAGGCAAATCTACGAGGATGCATAAATAATATGAGAACAAGAATTATTATAGAATTATTATTCAATTACTATGAATTAGTATTACTATGAATTAGTAGGTCAGATATATACACTACTACATAGCAGAGGCTGCTCTGAAAAAAGTGATTTGTGCTCATATCGCCTGGATATGTCACCTCCTCACCACCTGTTTTAACCCCCTGAAATGCAACACCACCGTACCACAATTGCAAATGGGTCGCATTCAGCAAGCTGAAATTCTTGCCGTGGCCTCAGTGCTTTATGGCTTCAGGGGATGCCCTTAGGGCCGGTTCACAGCAGAACGCGATGCAGGAAACCCGTGTTCCGTGTGCGTTTCCTGCACCGCGTTCAAAACTCAACGCAGTTACGATCTCTAACGAGTGTCAGTGTTAAGGTAATGGCACCCTAAACGCAGCTCGCAAACTCTGTGCATCTACCTGCGCTGGATCGCATGGTACAGAAGTACCATGTGATCCGGTTGCAGTGAGTTTCCAAAAGTAGTGCTTTTGGCGTGGTGCAGTGCAATCTGAGCCCATTCAAAATGAATAGGCTCAAATCACACCACACTGATCTGCAAGTGCTGTGCCTTCCTGTGCATTTTCCAGTGTTAACCAGCCACTACACATAAGCATGCTGCATGTATTATAAAGAATACATCTGATGACAGGTCCCCTTTAAAATACAGTCATCACATAACCAATGTGGAGGAAAATTGTGACAAAAGGATTAATCAGATTTCTTCTTCTATTCCGTGGAAAAAACAAAGATTGTGATCACCCACCATGGACAACTTCTCTATTTTTTTCAGGCCCATCTTTCTGTTGTATGTGACCCATCTGTAGCGTCATGTCCAATGTGACCTCCATGCAAAACTACAGTAATTTAATGTGTCATGTCATGTCTATTCTCTGCAATCGTCTAAAGAGATCCTGTCACCAATGCAACACTTTTGAGATAAAAGTATAGAAAATCAAGTGTTTAAAATGTTAACTTACTTTTCCTTTGCATAAAACTGAAAATTTCTATCATAATACTTACCGTAATTTTCCTTTCCTGATGGACTCCATGGCAGCAACGTGTGGGTTAAGTCCCGCCTCTACTACCCTATAGGACACTACTCCCATAAATCTTTGCTCCCTGCCCCCGGCCGTGTTCGGTAACTAGCCTACTTCAGCCATTCGGGGAGGGAACTCCTGCTGCCATGGAGTCCATCAGGAAAGGAAAATTACGGTAAGTATTATGATAGAAATTTTCCGTTTTCCTGACAGACTCCATGGCAGCAACGTGTGGGAAATAACTCGCCAAACACACCCGGGTGGGCTAAATGCTGAACAAAAGATTTATTTAACACTGTCAGCCGACAGCACTTTTAAACCAAATTTAACAGAAGATAAGGTTGCTGGCTCAACACAATAATGGGTCATGAAGGTATGAATCGAAGACCACGAAGCTGCTCTACAGATCACATCAGGAGCAACGTGACGTGAGGCCGCCCAGGACGTCGACAGACTTCTTGTAGAGTGAGCTGTAACCGCCTCAGGAGGAGCCAAGCCTTTCTCTCTGTAAGCCCATTGAATGGCTTGAACCACCCAAGCCGCGATGGATCTGACAGAAGCTCTAGAGCCCCTGTTTTTCCCATGGAATAGAACAAAAAGGAATTCAGATTGACGGAAAGATGTCGTAACTTCCAGGTATTGATTGAGAGTAGCTCCCACATCGAGCGGGTGTGGATCTGGACCTCCAGTGGATTTGAAGGTAGGGAGTGTGATATCCTGGTTCTCGTGAAAGACCGAGGTGACTTTGGGATTTGTCCCAAGCATTGGTATTAGGACCACTCTGTCCGGAAAAAAGGTGATGAATGGTTCCTTGGACCCCAGGGATTGAATTTCCGAGACCCTCTTCGCCGAGGTTATAGCTATCAGGAACGAAGTCTTGAGGGTTAATTCCCTGACTGAGAGAGATCTGTCAAGTTGAGCAAAGAAATCCAGGACTAACGGAAGATCCCATTTGGGGAATCTAGGTTTCCTCTGTGGCCTAAGTCTGACTGCTCCTTTGAAAAATTGCTGGACCAGAGGGTGCTTGGCCCATGCGACTCCGGAGAAAGCTGATATTGCGGAAACCTGGACACGCAGAGAACTGACGGATAGTGAGATGTCCAGACCCGTCTGCAGAAAACTTAGAACGTCCTGAATCGCCAGATTATCACAGGAATTGGACCTGGAAGACATATGGCTGCTAAATTTCGCCCAGATCCTCTCATACACTCGGTTAGTACTATTCCTTCTTGAACTAAGGAGAGTGGGAATTACTTCATCCGGGCAGCCTAGCGCCTCCAACCTTCCCCTTTCAAAAGCCAAGCCCTTAGGCGTAGGTGATCCGGGCAAGGGTGTAGCCTCAACCCCTGAGACAGGAGGTCTGGTCTGGATGGAAGAGGGATCGGATTTCGGACACTGAGGAGTGTCAGGAGAGGGAACCAGGGCCTGTTGGGCCAATAAGGAATTATTGCTAACACCTCTGCTGTCTCTGCCCTGAGCCTCTTCAGGAACTGGAGGATGATTGGAGTTGGCGGAAAGGCATAGGCTCTGTTGAACCACCATTTCTCCGTCAGGCCGTCCACCCCATATGCTTGAGGGTCCCTGTACCTTGAATAGTATCTTGCCATCTTTTTGTTGCAGGGGGAGGCGAACAGGTCGACTTCCGGAAGGAACCCCAACGAAAGAATCCACTTGAATACTTCTTCGTGGAGAGACCACTCGTTGTTGTCTAGGAGCCTCCGAGAAAGAAAGTCTGCCTGAACATTCTGAACCCCCGGAACATATGTTGCTGTCAGATCCTTCAGGTTTTTCTGGGCCCAGGACATAATTGGCTCTACCTCTTGTAGTAAGGAGAGACTTCGAGTCCCTCCTTGCCTTCTTATGTATGCCACTGCTGTGGTATTGTCCAGTCTGAGTAGGACCGAGGAGCCTTGAATGAGATGCCGACATGCCAGAAGTGCCTGGAAGGCTGCTCTCAGCTCCAGGATGTTTGACACTATCCTTCTGGAGGGGAATTCCCAAGTGCCCTGAGCCACTTCCGCCAGACAGTGGGCACCCCAGCCCCTGTTGCTGGCGTCTGTTGTTATAGTCACCCAAGCAATGGGAAGGATAGAATGGCAGTTGGAGAGGTTCTCCCGTTGGAGCCACCATAGGAGAGAGTGCCTCATGGATGCAGTAATCCGAATCAGCTGGGTCTTGCTGCCTTTCCACTGGTGAAGGAAGCCCTTCTGAAAAGGCCTCATTCTCCATTGGGCCCACCTCACCATCGGAATCGCCGCCACCATAGTGCCAATGATCCTCAGGCATTGGAGAGCGTGAAGATGAGGAGTAGAAAGAGCTGGGTGGATCCTGTCTCTGAATGTCGAGATCTTCTCTTCCGGTAACGAAATGGTGCCTCTGACCGTGTCGAAGAGGGCACCCAAAAACACCAGAGACTGCGATGGGTCTAACTGGCTCTTCTCCTGGTTCAGAATCCATCTGAATTCCTGTAGCGTGGAAATCACTTGCCCTCTGTGTGCTATGAGTTGCACCTTGTCTTGTGCCAAGAGAAGCAGGTCGTCTAGATAGTGATGTAGACGAATCCCCCTGGTTCTCAGGAGAGCTACTATTGCCAACAGCACCTTTGAGAAAACCCGAGGAGAAGTTGACAACCCGAAGGGAAGGCATGTAAATTGTAAGTGAAGGTTGCCCACGGAGAAGCGGAGAAATTGTTGAAAGTTTTCTGCGATGGGAACGTGAAAGTAGGCGTCCTTGAGGTCTATGGACACCATCCAGTCCCCTGGTTGAACTGACTGTTGAATTGTGGAGAGTGTCTCCATCTTGAACCTCTCCTTTTTGATGAAGCGATTTAGATGGGTTAGGTCTATGACCGGTCTCCAGGCCCCACTCTTCTTCTGAACCAGAAAGAGGGGAGAATACATTCCCATGTCTTGCTGGCTGACTGGGACTGGGACGACAGCGCTTTGGGCCAACAAAGATTCTATGTAGGCTAAAAGTATTGTCCTTTTTTCTTCTGATGCCGGAAGAGTAGTGGGTACCCACCTGAGTCTGGGAGGGTCGGTAAAGGTCCAGGCATGACCAGAGGAGACTGTCTTGATTGTCCAGAAGTCGTGAATCGAGGCCGCCCAGACATGCCGAAAGTGGAAGAGACGGGCCCCCACACGGTCTGCCTGAGCGGGCCCACTTTCAAAAGGATTTGGAGGGTTGCCTCTCCCCTTTCGACTCACTACCTGCAGCCTTCTTAAAGGACGATTGCCTTGATTTCCAGGATCTGGAGAATTCCCGGCCTGGTTTGTAAGTACGAGCTTCTCTGGAACGATCTTGATATTGTCTCTTCGGGAAGGATCTTCTTTGGCCTTGCAGGCGTCTATCCTGAGGTAGGAACCCCGACTTCCCGCCAGTAGCCCATGTAATGGCCTCATCCAGCTTGTTGCCAAAAAGAGAAGAGCCCCCGTAGGGAATTCGGCACCATACCTGCTTAGAGGCTGGGTCAGCCAGCCAAGGGCGGAGCCAAAGAGCCCGCTTGGCGGTGACCGACGAGAGCATTACTCGGGCCGCCAGGCGAATGATGTCAATCGAGGCCTCACCCAGAAAAGCCGATGCTAGCCTTAATTCTTGAATAGGCGAGTTCTTCGCTGTGTCATCTGAAATATTCCTTAGCGTATCTTGAACACTATCCGTCCACACCTCCATAGCTTTGGACAGGGCTGCCAGGGCTAAGGCTGGTTTGCAAGCCATGCCTGCTGTAAGGTACACTTTCCTCAAATCAGCATCAATCCATCTGTCCAGAACGTCTTTGAAGGACACTGTGTCCTCCAAGGGGAGTGTCACGTGTTTCACTAGCCTCATCACCGCTGCGTCCACCAAAGGAGCTGATTCCAGATGCTTCACTTCTTCCTCCCTAAAGGGATAAAGCTTTGAGATTTTGGTAAGCATGGAGTTTTTCTTCTCCACCTTGCTCCATTCGTCTGTGATGATCTCGCCCAACTCAGAAAAGAAAGGGAAGTTAACTCGCTCCTTCTTTAGCTGTTTAAAGAATTTTCTCTGTTTGGGAGGGACAGCCGTCGGATCCTCCCAATTTAAAGTTTCCCTAATCGCCTTGACCAAGGGAGGTAGCAGAGTGAAGTCAAAACCCACACAGGTATTATCTTCATCCGAGTCACTGTCAGAGTTGACCACTGAAGGGTGACTAGGAACAGAGGACTCCCAGGTGTCCTGCAACTGAGTTTCCCTCACTGGGGAACCTGGTGGCTCTGCCTGAGGGGTAACAGGCCGGACTGCCTCAATACCCTTAAGTGATTCCTTCACAACCCTCTCAACTAGGGCTTTAAGTTGCTGGTCCGAATCACCTCTTTCCCTGGAAGCTGTGGCGAAGCAGGAATCGCACAGCGATTTACCGACAGGTACTTGTGATCTGCATCCCCAGCAGACACTTGAAGAGTGGCTGGAGTGGGCCACTGAGGAGTGCGAGCGCTCCTCACTACGGTGTCCTGATTTTGAGGAGGAGCCGTAATGTTTAGATTTGGAAGAGGTTTGCCGGTGATGCGACTTTGATGAATCACTTCCTTTGTGCGAGCTGCGACGCTGTTGTGACCTGGAAGGGCTAAAGCAGAAGACAGAGAACCACAGAAACAAAACAGAACAGTTAGAAAGAACGATCATCTGCGGAAATACACCCCCCCCCTCACCCACCTAAGGACCCTCGGCAATGGGACCTGCCCTTGTACCTTGTGAGAGGAGGCTGGCCAGAGGCAGGCGGTGGAGAACTCATGTCTTGAGAGATATCCATCTGACTGCAAAGTTAACGTAAGGCATATAAATTAACTCGGCTGTGAGCCAGGGAGCAACAGCCCTCCTGTATGTAAAGCTACTTACCAGTAGCTGATTCACTGGAGCGTGGGGAAGAGCCAAAAAACAGCCTGCAGACATTCCCAGGGTCTGCAGGCTATTTTCCCAGTTTAAATAGGGCGCCCCAGTGACGTCACCGCCCGTGACGAGCGAACGCCAGTGCGCATGCGCGATTAGCGGCGATTTGCCGCTATTGCGCATGCGCGAAAACCAAGCCTCGATTTCGTGCCGTCCGCGCATGCGCAGTACGGCCGGACACAAAGTGAAAGTAAAAACGGCGGCTGGAACGCAGGAAGAACCAGCCGCCATGCCTGCAACCACAAGAACGGTAAGACAAGGGGGAAAGACACACAAGGGAGAGGAACAACAGGAATTCCAACAGAAACTGCTGCCATGATAGCAAGGAAACATCTCACCAATCCCACCACGATCGTCAGGCCGAAGGTAAACACCGGACTTTCCAGGGGCAACAAGGGGTCACCTGCTAATAGCTGGCTATCCAACCCATGCGCGGCCTCGCCTGCCAGTGGCCAGGGAAAACGGCCTCTTCCTGCGCCTCTTCCAACGCCCCACTCCATACCCTGCTAATAGCTAGGGCCTAGCGGAGTTAATGCGACTTTTCCCGATCCAAGTCGCAGCTCGGCCAATCCTTGATCGTGGGGATAAACATCTTCAGGTAGGAAGACCAACACTAGGTCTTGCGAGGAGGACAAAAAAAGAACACGGCCGGGGGCAGGGAGCAAAGATTTATGGGAGTAGTGTCCTATAGGGTAGTAGAGGCGGGACTTAACCCACACGTTGCTGCCATGGAGTCTGTCAGGAAATAATTTTTTATTAATTTGCAAAAAAATGGACTTGTAAATACCCTAATACATCCCTTGCTGCTCCTGCACGTCATAGCACTCTCCTCTTCTGGGACTGGGAGTGTCTCATTGCGGTCTGGCTCAGTTCTTCTGTCCCTTCCTTCACTTCATACATACTCTTTATTTATGAAAGAGGTGGACCAGGTACAGTCAGGCTGGGGAGGAAAGGGCTAGATCACGGGTCAGCAACCTGTCGATCGCAATCTACAGAAAATAGCAGGCAGGTGACGGGTAGATTGTGATCTCATCTCTGAATACCCAACCCTCAACTGGCAGAGCTGTGCAGGTAAGCTGTCAAAGCCAATCCTAACTGGCAAAAGCATTCCCCAACCTGAAGCATGCCCTTTGCTGATATAAGGCTGCAGGACGGGGAAGGCGGGATAGCTTGAGCTCATCCCCGAAGTGTTCTGTGCTGATCCCCACTGGCCCTTCTCTTCAGTCCATCCAAGGTGCTTGTGGATGACATTATATGGGAAGGATGGGAAAGGAGGGCCGGCGGCGATCAGCAGTAGAACAGGTAGATCTGCCACAGCAGCTTCCCATGCACTGCTCTGCATCAGGAAACCATTTCTGTGCCCTTCTAAGCCCCCAGTGGTGTGCCCACCTGAGCTCCCCCAGTGATGTGTTCTCCTGACCCCTCCCCAGTGGTGTGCTCTTCTGACCCCCCCCGTGGTGTGCTCTTCTGACCCGCCCAGTGGTGTGCTCTTCTGACACCCCTGTGGTGTGCCTTTTTAATCCCCTTGTACCATGCCTTCCTGAGCCCCCAGTACCATACCCATCTGATATTCCCCCCGCCCCCATTACCACGCCCTCCTGAGTCCTCAGTACTGTGCCCTCTTGACCCATCAATATCATGCCCTCCTGAGCCCCCATTACTCTGCCCTCCTGAGCCAATATGGTGAAACCTCCTAAACCACCTGTACATTACCCTTCTGATCCCCTGTCTTTTGCCCCACTTTTCCCTGTACACTGCTCTTTATACTACTAATCTCTGTACGCTGCCCTACCTACTACTGACCTCTGTACACTTCTCTACATTCCATAGATCCCTGTACACTGCCCTACATACTACTGACCTCTATACACTGCCCTATATCCTACTGACCTCTGTACACTGCCCTGCATACTACTAACCTCTGCCCACTACTCTACATACTACTAACCTCTGCACATTTCCCTACATACTACTGACCTCTGTACATTTCCCTACATACCACTGACCCCTGTACACTGCCCTACATCCTACTACATACTACTAACCTCCTACTGAGGGTAGTAGTATGTAGTATGCCCTACATACTACTAACCTCTGCCCACTACTCTACATACTACTGACCTCTGCACATTTCCTACATACTACTGACCTCTGTATATTTCCCTACATACCACTGACCCCTGTACACTGCCATCATACTACTGACCTCTGTACACTGCCCTACATCCTACAGACCTCTGTACATTGCCCTACATACTACTGACCTCTGTATACTGCTCTACATATTATTGACCTCTGTACAATTGTCAGGAACCATGAATCAGACTGAGACAGAAATGCAGTAAAAATTGCACCTTTTAATATAATGGTAAAAATGGTACAGATCAGTAAACGTGGTCAAAACATAAGCCAGGGATCGGTAACCAAAGTAGGTAGTCAGACAGGCCAGCAATTAGGAAACCAGAGATCAGTGTAGTCAGAGGCAGAAGAACAGGATCAGGAACCAGAAAGGACATCAGCCGGGCAAAGTCTTTCACATGAACACAGCAGAGGGTCTCCAGATATGTTGACAAAGGTGAAGGCAGGAAAGGAATGAACAAGGCAGTTTAAATAGCCAGAAGGGGCTGGCTGTAGGTGGGACTGACGAGCAGATAATGCAAACCAGTTGAGCCACTAAGGAATCAATGAGTGCTGACTGTATCCGACAGCTAAACAGCCTGAGCACAGAGAAGAGAGCTCTTGGACCTACACCCAAGTGGAACAGAGATCACGAAGATGCTCCTCTAAGGCAGTAATTCTTTGAGGAACAAATGTGTCAGGCAACATGAATGGCTGGAACTCATAATTCGCCATAAACTAAGACAATCTGGAAGTGACAATGGCGGCACTCCGCCCAAGGTAAGAGGTGTGTCCAGTTGTTATGGTGGTCGGAAATATAGCAACGTAGAAACTGCTCCAAGGCTTGGTTGGCTCGTTCTGCGGCTCTATTGGACTGCGGGTGATATGCCGAGGAGAGGGAAAGCTGAATTCCTAACTGTGCACAGAAGGCTCGCCAAAACCTGGACACAAACTGGCTACCCCTGTCCGAGATGATAACCTTGGGTAGCCCATGTAACCTAAATATTGCCTGAGCAAGAATGGATGCCAGTTCTTTGGATGTGGGCAACTTCTTAAGTGAAATACATTCATATGACAAGTGGTTGACAGATGGAGCAGGGGACAAAGAGGAAGGCACGTTTCGCGCAAATGTAAGCACTTAGTCATTACCTATTGCAACTAGTCGCCACAATCACCTATATGCAGCTCTAATGTGTCATCATTAGGTTACAGGAGAACAAACCAATTATAGTATCACAAAGAAAACCAGGCTGGAGTACACGGTACATACACTCAAATCTAATGTGAAGAGTTTGGGCCAGATCCACTGCCAGAAGAAATCTGATACATCAGTGGCGTAACTAGAACCTACAGGATCCCGATGCAAGAAACCATGAAGGGTCCCCCTGACCCCCGGACAGGTGAAAACTTGGCCCCTTTGCCACAGCTTATTCTACCTAACTAGTTAAACCACCCCAGTGTCTTTGAAGCCCCAAAGTCCATCAGTTTCACAACATTTCCCAGCAGTTTCCCTTCTTCTCAGGGACAACTCTGGGGACAAGAGGCATGGCTGCAAACAAGCAGCCAGGCCACGGTGCAAAGGACCGCACTTCTTGACATAGGTTCCCTTGCAGTGGTGATCTCAGTCTGTCCACACAACAGCCGGGGACTGAGAACGAATTCCCTCATTGGATGAAGAAACAAGCACGCTGAAAGTCAGATCACCATGATACTTTTGAAAAGAGGCATACTGGCAATTCCAGAGCATCAGCCAACATGACTCAAGTGGGCACTCCCTGTATTTGCTGGCAGCACACAGTTCAACACAGTCCCAGCAATACAGCCAACAGGAATGTCCCCAACTAGCAACACTTTCTGTACAAGTGGTGGAGTGGCTTCCAGCATAGCGTCTTAACTCCACGAAGCACACATTTGTAATCCGTATGGTGTCAATGAGAAACACAATTCAATAACAATTACCAGTAGTATCTGGGATCTGGTAACTTCAGGGTTTCTCCTTTAGCATTTACCGTAGTAATCTAATGGTGAATGTCTTTCTTGTTTGGCCTGCGGATAATCACATTGTCTGAGTCAATTTTGCGTCCGTAGCTCCAGGTTTGCAATACTGAAGTGTACCTCTCAGCTATCTTGGGTGACAACTTTTGGAAATCCACCCGCAAAGGGACCTGAAGGAAACTCTGCACAGCTTCATCTACCCATTGTGTTTCCTTGTCCTGGATCTCTTCCTCTAGATGGGCTGTTATATACTGATACAGATATCCATACTCCTCAGCCACTTTCTTAATAATTATGCGCTGTGCCTTAGGGTCTCCATACCCGGTTAGGACCCATGCATCTGGTGCATGCTGAACAAGGTATCCGGCAACAATATCTGGCTTGCAGTCAGACTTAATCAACGAGATTGGTTTGTTCAATGCAATTTTAGGAACCCATTTTGCCCAGCGACCTTCCTCAAAGGACTTAGTAATGCATATGAAGGGAGCTGCACTGGCAGACAATTCAACTTTGACACTAGCCGCGGGCACAGAGGGAATTTCAGAGGAAATTTCATCCTCCTCTAATTCGCACAATTGCTCCTCATCGCTATCAGTCCACTTCCCAGTCCTTGATAAAGTGTCTGAAAGTAGTTCAGAGACCTGATGGGATATCCGAGTTGGAGATAGTGGAGCATTCTTTGGAAGGGAGATAGTTGCGCATGGATCTGCCTTTTTTTTTTTGGCACAACTGCATTGTCTCCCTTAATGGCCACAGGTATCACCTCCCCCACTGGGACACTACCTTTAACCTTTGCAGATCTTTCCTGACTCCGACGTCCTTTTCCTTGGTGGTTCTGCCATCAAGGAGAGCGGGTGGGCCCAACCCCGGCCTCAAAAGGACAACCAGAGCACTGGGTCCTGGAGCAGCCACAGAAACAAGAGGAGCATCTTCTCTCACAAGCCGGGTAATAGCAGGTGGACTCTCAATGTCGCTTCCAGCCAGGATGGCGACATTCTTGTTCCAATTCGCTTGCAGTGTCTGCAGAGCTTGGGCTGGTGAGACTACCTCAAGCAGGTGTTCCCCGCAGCGTCCACAGACGATCCAAGGCCTCAGATGCCGGAACACTTCCCGCAGATCAGTCCCAAGGCCTCATAGCCTCCAGCCGTATACAGGGCAAGACTACCTTTAGGTGTATACCGCACTCCAGTGTCAGTCAGAGTGCCCTTGGGCTCGCTCAGACCAAAGCCAACATCTGGAGCATACATCTTCCTATCCACCATAGTAATTAAAAACTGCGCCATCTTCTCCATCCCACAACCAGGCACACGTGGCAGCACTTTCTTATCCTCTTCTGTAGAGCAGGGGCTCTTCTCCTTGCCTAAAGATTGGTCCAGATACTTTCTGGGAACTTCAACGCCCCCCTCTATTCATTTTGCAGCTTACCAAAACTTTAATGGAGTCTGCTTTAACTCTTGCAGCACTGGCGTAAAGTGTCAAAAGACCAGGCTGATACTCTCTCATGAGCGATGAGACATGCTGGTTCTTCCCCACATTGTTGGAATGCACAATAACACAGTCTATATGAAGTACAGATGTTACTTGTCACTTTCCCAGGAAGCCAGACAAAAATCCTGATGTAACTGTAGCCGGTTGCTATGGGCGACTACTGTAGGAATAACGCCTTTGCCCCACGTTGACAAAAAAAAAATTTTTTTGCAAATTTAAAGTGTATCCTCACAGGGTGACACTGTGGATACACAAGTGATAGTGTACCAACGTCCCAATATTGTTTAGACAGAAATTTAAAAGGAAAGGAAAATGGACTTTATAGGCACACGCATAAGATTTGTAAAAATTAATTAAAGTTTTTAATGGCATTATAATGTTGAATGACCCCAAAGACTCTAATAACACCTCCAAGATATATAGATATGTATTAAACCAAATTGGTGCAATAATGAGATTAACCAATAGCAGCATCCAATGGAAATAAAGAGCGTGGAGTAGTTGAGTCACAATATGAGGTCGCACAGAAAATTCTCTCTACATGTTGCGCGCATAGGTGGGCTTCTTCAGGAGCTTGCAGATCTAATAGATGTGTAAAGAAACGTCAAATAAATATATCATAATATGCAAAAAATAAAACAAAAACAGATATAAACAATGAAATGATCACTGTGATGAAATCCAGCGGAGTACAAAGCCCAAATCCAGTGACCACTAGGGGACAGGAAGCAAAATCCTCATCTATATATGTAAAGAAACTTGGTATAGCCAAGTTTTTTTTTAATCAGCCCTGTTGGGTGGCTTTGGTGAGATATCAGGGATCTTAACAGACAGAGACAGAGAAAGAGACCAAGGATAGAGATTTCCTAGTCCCCTTCTCTGCAGCCTCAGCTGCACTGAAAATGAATGAAGAGAAGACAGCGGCTCCTCTTCATTCATAAACTGAGACATCGTAATCACAGGAGGTTACAATGTTTCAGTTATGTGAATGGACAGAGTCAGCTGACTCTGTCCATACAGAAAAGGAAGAGTAAATGGAGAGGGACAGCAGAACGGAGGGGGACAGCAGAACGGAGGGGGACAGCAGAACGGCGGGGGACAGAAGCAGAACGGAGGGGGGCAGCAGAACGGAGGGGGCATGGAGGAAGAACGGAGGGGGACAGAAGAACGGAGGGGGCATGGAGGAAGAACGGAGGGGGACAGCAGAACGGAGGGGGCATGGAGGAAGAACGGGGGGGGACAGAAGAACAGAGGGGGCATGGAGGAGGATGCGGTGACAGTCAGCAGTGATCAAGTGTGGGAGAGTTACAAGCACTGATCACCGCTGTATAAATGTCACTAAAGCAGCTGAAAGCAGCTGAAAGCCGCTGGGGGAGAAGCTTGTAACTCCCCCACGCACCGATCACTGCTGACTGTCCAGGTATCGGGTGAAGCATCGGGAGCATTTGCCCTAGTACAAGTACTTGGGCAAATACTCGGTATCGGTGCCGATACCGATACTAGTATCGGTATAGGGACAACTCTAATATATATATATATATATATATATATATATATATATAGCCATTCAAATGTTACATACTGTGTTATGAAATAATAAATACTTACATAGTAAGAAAAGTTTCTAAACAACACAGCACAGAGACTGTATATAGATGCAGGTCAAACAAGCTGTCCCAGATATTCAAAAAATAGGGTTTATAAAAAATAAGGAAAGATATGATAGCAAAATATATTAGATGCATATATGTATACCAAACGGGGCAAACATACCAATATGCATAGATAGAACATAGCAAGGCATGGCATATACATGGCCGCATATTCTAAATGGATATTCAAAAAATAAGTAGTAAATATTACAACAAGGGCGCCACGTTGGGCGCCAAATGTAGCAAAGTCCGGGACCTTTAGAGGCCTAATGGTGACCTCTAAAGTCAGGGACAGCTGACATCCTTCTGTGTAGAGCGGGTTACAAGGCATGGTGGGTGTACTGCAAGATAAAAAGGTGGGCGCCAGACACTTTTTGAATGCAAAGAGATTTATTGTCTCTTGAACAGAACTGTGGGGGAGAGGCCTAGAGCCAGGACACCCTTAAGTAGATGCAATGATAATTGGCAGACTCCGAGACTACTATAGGTAGACAGTTACACAGGTGAAGGCCTCCTGCCGGACACCACTTCTGTATAGGTAGGTTCGCTGTCTCCTATGGCAACAATCTTGTAGCAGTTACCAACGGTAGTTGTATTCAACTATTGGCAACACAAACAGTTCTCCGCTTACCCCACAGTCACTCACTGTGGGCCTTTACTCAATAAACTCCCAGTCTTTCACTAGACTTCAGATCCAATAGCCACTGGCTTGGCACTCACAGATACTCTTCAAGCGTCACCCCTGCTGAGCCTCTAGGTCCCTGGCTTGGCACCTACTAATGCCCCGCAAGCACCACCTTTGCTGTCCCGCTGGGTCCCTGACTTGGCACTCATTAAAGTTTTCCCACTTCTTCACCATCCCCGGCTGGCGAGAAGACTGCTCTGGTACTGGCTTCAGCTTACTCACAGTGGTCTTGTCAGGGCTGTGCTCAGCAGTTCCTTCTCTGAGTTGGCCGTTCAGCTGTCGACTAATTGCCAGCTCTCATCTCTCTCCACATTTACCCAGCTGTTGCTGATTCTGCTCATCAGTCCTGCCTACTTAAAGCCATAGAAAGTAAAATTAAATCAGCGCAAAGTGGTATATGTGTATATGCAGCAGCTGAACACTAGGGTCGAAATTCAAATCCCTTAACAAAAATCAAAACAGCAGATAGTGCAGCGCTAAAGCCAAATAAAAAGCACATTAAGAACAATCACAATATAAAATCACTAAGTCCATATGAGTAGTCCATATATAATCCTCAAGTGCGGGCAGGCAGCATGCTTGCAAGAAAGTGATACGGGAAGCCCACCACCAAGGTATAAGATGGCCTCTCACCTGATCGAATGGACCCTTTAGTTACAGAGGGTCACAAAGCGCCTTAAGATATAACCAAATAGGGTACAGCATACATGGCATCCGTCAGGGACCCGGTACTGGACACTCACTCTTAAATGAGGCGGCAAATTCTGCAACTCCTGGAAGTTGCTCGGGCCACAAGTCTGGTGATGCACGGTCCAGTTTCTCAAAGCTCAGTAAAGACGTCTCCAGATCTGTTCCTCCAATGATAAGGTAACCCCGGACGGGACAGCTCTGGTCTCATCAGGCCTCACACAGGACACCGGCCGGACTTCACTCGAGTTGCAACTTCCAGGAGTTGCAGAATTTGCCGCCTCATTTAAGAGTGAGTGTCCAGTACCGGGTCCCTGACGGATGCCATGTATGCTGTACTTAAAGCCATCCAGCTCACTTGATCTCTGCCTTCGCCTTGGTCACATCACAAGAAACCATCTCCTGCGTTCCTATTTAAAGACTGGCTTTGCTGACATCCCTTCTGGCTCCTTATCCTGCTTGCTGTTCCTCTACTTGGATCCCTGACTTCTGGCCTGGCTGATTACCCGATCTGGTTACTGAACTCTGGCTTGGCTGACTACCCGATCCAGTTACTGGACCCTGGCTATGCTTTGACTACGCTTACTCTATTTGCCTTTTTATTTTTATTAATAAACAAGTGTGATTTTACTGTACTTCTGTCTCGGTCTGGTTCATGGTTTCTGACAGGTCTCCAGTAACAAGGTGGCTGGTCCCTTAGTGGCGACAGCTTCCCCTTCTACCTCCGACCACAGCTGGTTCCCTGTCCGGCTGAACCGCTACTTCTGGTTGGACTGCAAGACAGCAGTCCCAATGCTCTCCTGCTTCTGGATAGGCCTCAGACAGCCTAGCAGCCAGATGTCCCTGGGATAGGCCTCAGGCTTGGCCTAGCGGCCCGGGGTAGTACAACACACATCCACCCAGACAACCATCCAGGTGGCACAGAACCCCAATCACCTGACTCCACCCAAATAAATAGGATCTCCCAGCAGGTTAAGGGACCAAAGAACATCCCTGCCCATTGGCTCATACACCCCATCCATTCATGTCTGAGTTTGTAAATCCCCTGTCTTATCTAATGTCACCAGCATAGTGCTACCCAGTGACAAAAGAGAGAGGGTGCAACAAGTCCAGATTTAGAGAGGAATCAATTGAGCTCCTAACAATTGGCCGAGGCAACTATCGCCTGGCTACTAAATTTGATAGCAACCCTGCCTAGACATCAGGGTGCTACACAACATTTGTAGAGTGGTTCTTCTGTATATCGTACACATGATCATGGAGGCGATCCCTCAATCTCTGGTGTTACAATTTATAAAATCCTTGACACTGTAATTTTTACCACTAACCGTAGACTTAAATCCCTCTCCCTTAATGAAATGTGGACAATAAGGGCAATCTTTTGTTCCCCTTAAAATCAAGCCAAGTGGCACCCTGCTTATTACTAGATGTAAAATAGCTAGGGGATAAGGAGTTGCCTAGAGAGGGTGCACGTCAAGAAATGTTTGAACACTGGTGGTCGGTGGCTTGGTTAGCCATCAGATTATTGAAACATTCTACCTCTCACTTACTATTTTTGGGACTTTCTAATATTATTTGAATATATATATATATGAATGATAGGCTGATGCACATTGTTACTCTGTAAAATGTATCTTTTTGTTGTTGTGATACATTTAGGAGGGGTATCACTTAAAATGTTTACATATTTGTGATTTTATTTTTATTGTATTTTTCGGACTTGCACCAATTTAACACTTTTGATGATTGCATTGCAATTCCAGCACTTTATTATTGCTTATTGTCACAATTTTGTATCCACACACAATATGGTGTTTTGCATATTGTTGCATTTTTTCACTCTACTTGCTATTCATATACAGTAGTAGGCTAAGACCATTTATTATTTTTTTATATATAATTTTGATCTTTCAAATTCATATAGTATTGATTTTCAATTTTTTTTTTTTTTGCATTTCAGCTATTGGGATTTTTTTGCACGCTGTTTTTTTTTTTTTTTTTTTTTTTAATTTGTATATGTATGTTTGTAGATTGGGACATGTAAGTAGGCATCTGCCAAATCTATTGAGATTAACCAATCTCTTTGTTAAACTACTAATGCTATTGTATATATTGATTCCATCCTGAATCTTTTGGGCATGATAAAAAGATTTAGAGACCTCAAGTCCAACACTGGTCTGAGCTCTCCGGATGTTTTGGGTACTAGGAATATCGGAGAATATACTCCTTTCCACTGGCACTCCTGTGGCACTGACATAATTGCCTGTTTCTGAGATAATTCGGCAACGTATTCTTGCAAGCACTTGCGTTTCTTCAGATCCTGTGGAAAAGGTGTTTGGACAAAGATGTTTGGAGGTTTCCTTCGAAATCTTATCTTGTATCCGTGTTTGACTGTCTGTCGGGTCAAGCGGTCCTTCACATTTGTTGCCCATTTCCTCCAGTATCTTGCCAACCTTACTCCAACCTGAAGGGTTTGGATGGATTGACCGTCAAAAAGACTTCTCAGTCTTTTTCACCGCCTGTCCTGCGGTCGACTTCACCTTGCGCAGAAAAGAGCTCTGTGTACCCCTCCATTGCGGTCTGTTGTATTCCCTATATGACCTGGCCTCGCAGCCCCTTCTGGAATCAAACTGACCTGACCGAAAAGGTTGCTGTCTCTTCTTAGAGGTCTGAGGTAACAGGCCTGACTTTGCACCTGTGACCCGTTTGATTGCCTCCTCCAGGGTCTTTCCGAACAACATCTTACCATTATATAGAAGATTACATAACGCCTGTTTAAATGCCCCATCTGTGGTCCAATGTGGGAGCCATAGTGCCCTCTTTGTGGTCACTGCGTGTGCCATCAATCTAGCCATTAATCTTAACAGGTCTATCGAAGACTCGGCCAAAAAGGCTGCTGTCAGATTAAGTTTCTCCAGAGCATCAAAAATTTTAGCTGCTTCGACTCCAGCCCTCAGTGCCGTTTCCACATTCGAAACCCAGACTTTTAGGGCTCTTGAGATTGATGTTAGGGCTATGGATGGGCGACAGGCTGCTCCTGCAACAGCATATATTCTTTTAGGATCAGCGTCTGCCTTTCTATCCATGGGATCTCTAAATGTGGTGGAATCCTCTATCGGGAGGGAGACATGCCTTGCAAGGCAATGTAGGGCTGTATCTATCCCTGGTGCCGATTCCCCAAAAGAGGCATCTGATGGGTTAAAGGGATAGAGTTTATTAAAGCGATTTTGGATTCTTGACTTTCTCTCTGGTTTCTCCCATTTGTCCTCCATTATTTCCCGTATTTCCTCCATAAATGGGAAGGATGGCCCTTGCTTCCTTAAATTAGGAAAAAATCTCTTAACCTTCTCTGGAGGTTTTAAATCCTGGTCCCATTCTACGGCCTCCTTTATGACCGTAACATATGGCTCAATCAGATGATAGTCGAACAAATGCTCGGGCTTATCCTCAGTCTCTGATGAGGAGCTCGATAAGATCTCACAGATCCTTGACGATCTTTGGCCTTTATCTGTGGAGGTGCCTGGTTTAGGTTCCTCTTTAGAGCAGGATGCGCTGGAGGCTAGCTGCATACTTTCGGTCACTGCCTCATGTATATAATCCTTAACCCTCCGGGCTTCTGTTTCCTTATCCGTGGCCACATCTTTAATGCATTCAGCACATACAAGTTTCCCGACAGCAGCTGGTGCTGCGCAAGCCCAGCATAAGCTATCTGCCGGTCTCCCGGACTGCTGTGGTTCTACCGCTGAAGATTTAATGCAGCTTGGACCACTAGGAGATCGATCCCTCCGTTTGGAATGGGACCTAGAACGGTGGTGGGACTTTTCATTCCGGGAATGTCTTCTTTTAGGGCTCTTGCTCCTAAAAAAGATTAAGCAATACGTTAATTGCTCATGGCTAAAGACGAACGAGAAAACAATAAGTTAAGTAATGGACGCATACCAGTAACTATCCTCTTCCATTCCCTTTATTTTACACTTTTTTTTATTATTATTATGTCCTACCCCTTTAAAACGTCGGCCATCTTACCTGAAGCAAGCAAGCTGAGAAGTACAGGATGACAGAGGGCCGATAGTAGCAACAGTAAGCAATTCAGCCAAACCTGGCTGGAAGGAAGAGCAAGAGGAGAGTGTAAGAAGCACACAAGACATTTCAAGAAAGTTTGGGGAGGAGGACCGTGAAATCACCTACCGGAATCCCTGAAACACACAGCGATCGGCGCCTGCTGCTGTGGTGTCCGGCCTAATGGTGTGCTGTTTACCCCGGCAACGCACGGCCGCTCCTGCTAAGCCCCACCCTCGTGAGGTAATTCGGCGGCAACCTTGGCTCCAGAGGAAAAGATGCAGGTAAATTCCTCTTCAGCTCGCCACAGATGAGTGTGTCCTTTAGACAACAAATGCCCACAGCCCGGCACAGGGCGTCCAGTGTCATAAGAGGCTTTACCTCTATCTATTCTGGACCCTCCAACCCCAGGAGAGGCTCAACCTGGGGGGAAAAGGTTCGGTAGGGGGGTGTAGCTGGAATTCAGTCTGGTGGCCTGGCGACCAATGAAAAAAGAACACAAGGGGGAGGGGAGGACAGGGAATTATAACGCTGGAAGAAGGTGGTCCTGAGGGTTAATGAGGAAAAGTTAACCCATAGTGTGCTGACGGGAGAACGACCAGGAAAGAGGGGTTGTGCCTCTGTAAACAAGCATAACCAATGACCACTGGGAGGGGCATGCAGGGGACGCGCATTTTTTCGTGGGAAATTTGTCGGGGCAATGGCTGGTGTTAACATTGGTAACACTTCAACCATCATGGTACCATGGTTGATATGGTATCAGGATGGTCAAAGTGCATTATTTCTATTATTACATTGTAATATAAGATGAGATGGTTCAACTCACCATAATGCAGAATCAGTGAGAGCCCTGAGCGTGTCACATGCCACCGTCGCCTGCCACCAGAAGCAGCTTGTCACATCGCCTGCCACCAGATGTGGATTGTCACTTGCTATGTCGCCTGCCTTCAGATGCTCGTCCGAGATGAAGCTACGCTATATGTACTAGCGAAACGCGTTGACGTCATCAACGCAGACTCGTCACGGATGCCGGAGCTCGGGTGAGAGGGGTTTACGAGGAGCCGGACATGAGTTAAGGCATAGATGATCCGCAACAGCCTCATTGACTCGCTTGATTGCGGTCTTCAGAGAATCAAAGACTCTCACCCTTACTCGTTTATTCGTACCCTCTTGGAAATGCACTCCTAATCGGAACACTCCCATTGCAGGTCCGCGCCAAGGCATTCGACCGGGAAGGAGGTGAAGACAACGGAGCTTTGTATCTCCCGCCACCCCTCCAGCCAATGACGCCATCTACGGAGCCGACTCATTATTGAGCAGGAGAACCCGCAGTTATAATACAGCTTTTTCCTCCATATATGAAGTGCACATTGCAATGCTGCAACATGCTTGATCCAGTCCATTGGACCATCTCCCAATGATTCAGAACAGCAAACGGTAAAGTCAATTACATCTATTTTATGGCTGTTTCTCACATGACTTTGATTTCCAAATGCCAGTAAATTGGGTGTCATAGTTTATTTTGACTGACATTCTACGGAAAATCCTGTCAGGAAAAAGATACTTAAGTCAATAATCATTATTTTATTGGACTGTTTACTATTAACATTATTACTAATTTGGACACTCATTACCTATAGTATATGCTACTTGCTAGCTAAATAACATCTATAGAGTTATAGCATCAGTGTCCACTTACTCACCCACCCCCATTTACCTCCATGGGATCTTTCCTGCTGTCATACGTTTTTTTCGGTAAATAGGGAATACTCACATCCCACCAATTAATAAAATTCTATCTCTGATTGACAGCTCGCAAGATCCAAAGCATCCGGACGTTGTCATACGTTGTTTGTTTTTGTTTTTGTTTCTGTAATGTCTGTCTAGTTTGTTTAAGGATCATGTACTGGAGTATTAGGCTCTACCGGACCTAATCAGTAATTTTTTATAATTTTTGTTTTTATCGATAGGTTGTCATACCAATCTTGATGTTTTGTACTTCTATTAATAATAAAGATATTTACATTTTTTGATAACACTGTCAATATTTTTGACATGATTAAATTTGTTGCTAAAGTAACCTCTTACCCGGCTATCTAGAACCAGGTGCCCTTTTTCTCTTATGCCTTCAGATGCAGCTTGTCACTTGCCACATCGCCTGCCACCAGATGCGGATTGCCATTTGCCACCAGATGCGGATTGCCGTTGCCACATCACCTACCTTCAGATGCAGCTTGTCACTTGCCACGTCACCTGCCTTCAGATGCAGCTTGTCATTTGCCACGTCACCTGTCATCAGATGTGGATTGTCACTTGCCACGTCGCCTGCCACCAGAAGCAGCTCACTTGCCATGTCGCCTGCCACTAGATGTGGATTGTCACTTGCCACGTAACCTGTCTTCAGATGCAGCTTGTCACTGGCCACCTCACCTGCCACCAGATGCCGCTTGTCACTTGCCAGGTTCTGAGTGTGGGCAGGAGAGCAGTAATGCGGGGCGGGCGGTGAGAGATGATGTCATCTCTCTGCTCCCCGACGCACCTCTGACATTGAAGAGGCCTGGCTGTGAGGGCAGAGGAGCGTTGATGTCATCTCTGCTCGCCCGTTTCTCTCATCTGCCCACCCGCTTCTCTCATCCACCTGACTCTCTCATCCGCACCCGTGGCCCGGCTGTAGAGAGGCCATGACCCGGTTGTGGGCCATGACCCGGTGGTTGGGGATTCCTGCCCTACAGGACCACAGGGTACGGCCTTCTCCTTCTCCTCTGCAGAGAGACGTGTGAAGCCCAACTGCATGGGTTCTACTTCACTGGTGGACTCAGTACCAGGAGGCATGGGAGGTGAGGGAGGCAAGAGTGGGAATGCAATGCTCGAAGCCAAATGTATAGGAGGCTTCTGCAAGCGCTCCTTAACCACTTCAATACATGACATTTTCACCCCCTTCCTGCCCAGGCCAATTTTCAGTTTTCAGCGCCGTAACATTTTGAATGACAATTACGCAGTCATGCAACACTCTACCCAAATGAATTTTTCCCCACAAATAGAGCTTTCTTTTGGTGGTATTTGATCACCTCTGCGTTTTTTTTTTTTTTTTTGCGCTATAAACAAAAGAAGAGCAACAAGTTTGAAAAAACACAATATTTTTTACTTTTTGCTATAATAAATATCCCCAATTAAAAAAAAAAAAAAGTTTCCTCAGTTTAGGCCAATATGTATTCTTCTACATATTTTTGGTAAAAAAAAATTGCAATAAGCGTATATTGATTGGTTTGTGCAAAAGTTATAGTGCCTACAAAATTGGGGATAGATTTATGGCATTTTTAATATTATTTTTTTACTAGTAATGGCGGCGATCTTTTATTGTGACTGTGACATTGCGGTGGACAGATCGGACACTTTTAACATTATTTTGGGACCACTGACAGGTATACAGCGATCAGTGCTATAAATATGCACTGATTACTGTATAAATGTCACTGTCAGGGAAGGAGTTAACACTAAGGGGCGATCAAGGGGTTAAATGTGTTACCTAGGGAGTGATTCTAACTGTAGGAGGAGGGGACTGACTAGGGGAGGAGACCAATCTGTGTTCATACTTAGTATGAACACACAATCGGTCTCCTCTCCCCTGACAGGACGTGGATCTGTGTGTTAACACACACAGATCCATGGTCCTGAACTGTAACGAGTGATCGCGAGTGCCTGGCGGACATCGTGGCCACCAGGGATGCACATCGGCTCCTCAGTGATGCAGCCGGCGCAGTTGTGCACCCCCTATACCGCCGGGAAGCCGAGGAGGTCATATGACGTCCGCCCAGGATGGGAGATCCCATCTGCGGACGTCATATGACAATGGGCTGGGAAGGAAGTGGTTAAAGGAAGGTCTTTATCAAAGTCTGGAGTCAATGAGAATGGCAAACGTGATTAACGTCTCCAGATCTGTAGGTATGTCTTGGGCTACTATCTCATCTTTAATGTTATCCGAGAGACCACGAGAAAAAGCAGCCACGAGGGCCTCATTGTTCCAAGCAACCTCTGCTGCTAGAGTACAGAATTCAATGGCGTAGTCAGGCAACAGTTCTCATAGTCTGTTTGATGGACATGAGGCTCTTGGCAGCAGAAGTGGAGCAAGCGGGAACGTCAAATACCATTTTAAAGAATGCCACAAACTCAGGGTAACTAAGGACAATGGGTTTTTGCATCTCTCATAGAGGGTTTGCCCAGGCCAAGGCTCTATCAGAAAACAAAGAAAAAATGAAGCCTACTTTGCTTCTCTCCGTGGGGAACGCCTGGGTCAGCATCTAAGGCAGAGGTAGGCAACCTCGGCCCTCCAGCTGTGGTGAAACTACAAATCCCATCATTCCTCTGCCTCTAGGAGTCATGCCTGTGGTTGTTAGGGTCTTGCAATGTCTCATGGGATTTGTACATTTGATTTTCACAGTAACACAGCAGAGCATCTACAGATATGTTGACCAAGGAGAAGGCAGGAAAGGAATGAACAAGGCCGTTTAAATAGCCGGAAGGGGCTGGCTGTAGGCGGGACTGATGAGCAGAAAATGATAGCCAGGTGAGCCACTGAGGGATCAATGATTGCTGACAATTATCCGTCAGCTGAGTAGCCTGAGCACGGAGAAGGAAGCTGCTAAGAGCCCAGCCATGACAACAATGCCCTACATACTACTGACTTATGTACACTGCTCTACCTGCTACTGAACCTTATACACTTTTCTACATACCACTGACCTATGTACATCGCTGAACATCTTATTGACCTCTGTACACTGCCCTACCAACTACTGACCTCTGTGCACTGCCCTACCTACTATTGACCTCTACTGACCTCTGTACTCTACTCTACATACTACTGACCTCTACTGACCTCTGTACTCTACTCTACGTACTACTGACCTCTACTGACCTCTGTACACTACTCTACATACTACTGACCTCTACTGACCTCTGTACACTTTCCTTACATACTACTGACCTCTGTACACTACTCTACATACTACTGACCTCTACTGACCTCTGTACACTTTCCTTACATACTACTGACCTCTGTGCACTACTCTACATACTACTGACCTCTGTACACTGATCCGCCAACCACTGACCTCTGTACACTGCCCTACCTACTATTGACCTCTACTGACCTATGTACACTACTCTACATACTACTGACCTCTTCTGACCTCTGTACACTGCCCTACCCACTATTGACCTCTACTGACTTCTGTACACTGCCCTACCAACTACTGACCTCTGTACACTGTTCTAAATACCACTGACCTCTGTACACTGCCCTACATACTACTGATCTCTGTACACTGGCCTACCAACTATTGACCTCTGTACAATGCCCTACCTACTATTGACCTCTACTGATGTCTAAATACTGCTCTACCTACTATTGACCTCTACTGACCTCTGTACACTGGCCTACCTACTATTGACCTCTACTGACCTCTGTACACTGTCATACCTACTACTGACCTCTGTACATTGGCCTACCTACTGTTGACCTCTACTGACCTCTGTACACTGCTCTACATACTGCTAACCTCTGTATACTGTCCAACCAACTACTGACCTCTGTATACTGCCCTACCTACTACTGACCCTTGTGCACTGCTCTAAATACCACTGACCTCTGTACACTGCCCTACATACTATCAACCTCTGTACACTGCCCTACATACTACTGACCTCTGCACACTGCCCTACAAACTACTGACCTCTGTACACTGCCCTACAAACTACTATTGACCTATACTGACTTCTGTACACTGCTCTACCTACTACTTACAGTGGCCAAAACTGAGAGCAAAAAGCCAGGCTAGCATTGAGGCCAGACAGGCCTGAAACTAGTTTAGTAAGTCAGCCTGCAGCACCGGATGTTCTTCCTTCATGATGGACTCTGGCGTCAGACCTGTGGGGGTGATCAATTATTTCCTAGTCATGAAAAAATTGTGAATGAAAGTAAATGCTGAGTTTATCATTGTGCCTAACTTCTAAAAGTAAAGTATGGGAATTAAAAAGTAAAACGTACTTACTCACCTAGGATTGGATCAATGCTGCATCTGTCTACTGCCGTCTCTAAGACTGAGAACTGAGCAATCAAAGACCACTGATCGCTCAGTTCTCGGTCTACAGTGAGCAGAAATCGGTTACTGTCACAGGCTCTCTGCTTTGCCCCTCCTTAGTAGAGTGCCGGTCTGTGGAAGGGGTGGGAGGCAATGGCTCAGGTTCTCAATGGCTCGCTGAGAGGCTGAGCCAGCCACCGTTCAGAAATCTGGTTCGATCCCTACATTAGAGTCGGGATATCTCCAGAGTCTGGATTGTTTCAGTGACATCAGCCTCGGACTTTAGCCTACTACGGATCAGAGGAGTGCAGAACTAAGTGCCTTTCTGTTACCCACAGGAGAAGTAGGCCCAAAAAAACTGTTTTAGCAGGCGCGAACGTACGCACATTTGCTAGATGCATGGGAATGCCATTAAGAATTAATGGCACCCATGAGCGCCTGCAAAAGACAGCACAATTTTGTGTGGTATGGGAAAATCACACTGCACCTGGTGTGAACAAACCCTAAAATGTAGTCTGTGAGGCAGAGTTCAGTGTACTGTAGGTTGTAAATCTTCTCCCTTCAAGCACCCCCCCCCCCCCCAAATCTCCCTCCTAACACAACCCCCTGAAATCCCCCTCCTAGTACAAATTCTATCTATCGCACCACTACAGGAATAGAGACAGCAGCAGAGAGGAGGAGAGAGCTGGGAGGAGGTGTGGCTTGTTCTCACCCCCCACCTCCAGCTCCTCTCCCTCCTGTCTGTATACAGGGGTTAACACAGGATTGCTGTAAGATCCGACTATGCAGGCTTTGATTACCTCCCCCCACCTACAATTTCTGTTGCCTAGACAGGAGCAATGTGGGGAGTAGACAGGGGGCGGTGTCAGAAACCATGAATCAGACTGAGACAAAAGTACAGTCAAACCACACTTGTTTAATAATAATAAAAAAAAAGGTAAACAGAGCAAACGTAGTCAAAACATAGCCAGAGTTCAGGAACCGGAACAGATAGTCAGACAAGCCAAAACGTCAGGAAGCCAGAGATGAGCGTAGTAGAACAGCAAGCAGGATCTGGAGCCAGAAGGAATGTCAGCCAAGCAAGTCTTTAACAGGAACACAGGAGAGCATCTCTAGAGATGTGACCAAGGCGAAGGCAGAGATCATCTGGACTGGAGGGCTTAAGTAGGCAGGACTGACAAGCAGGATATCATCAACAGGTGAGTCACTGTGGAGAGATAGGAGCTGGCAATTAGCCAACAGCTGAGCGGCCTACTTAAGCCGTCCAGCCCAGAGGACCTCTGCCTTTACCTTGGTCAACATCACAGAGACTATCTCCTGCATTCCTGTTAAAGACTTGCTTGGCTGACATCCCTTCTGGCTCCAGATCCTGCTTGCTGTTTTACTACGCTCATTTCTGACTCCCTGACGTTTGGCTTGTCTGACTATCAGTTCTGGTTCCTGAACTCTAGTTATGTTTTGACTACGTTTACTCTGTTTACCCTTTTTTATATTTTTAACCACTTCAATACCAGGCACTTAGACACCTTCCCGCCCAGGCCAATTTTCACCTTTCAGTGCTGTCGCAATTTTAATGACAATTGCGCGGTCATGCTACACTGTACCCAAACAAATTTTTTATCATTTTGTTCCCACAAATAGAGCTTTCTATTGGTGGTATTTGATCACCTCTGTGGTTTTTATTTTTTGCGCAACAAATAAAAAAAGACCGAAAATTTAAAAAAAAAACACGTTTTTCTTTGTTTCTGTTAAATTTTTTTGTAAATAAGTACGCTTTCTCCTTCAATGATGGGCACTGATATGGCTGCACTGATGGGCACTGATACGTCGGCACTGATGGGCACCGATGAGATGGCACCAATGAGGTGGCACTGCTGAGGTGGCACTAACGGGCACTGATGATGGGCACTGATAGGCGGCACTGATGGGCACTGATAGGTGGCATTGATGGGCACTGATAGGTGGCACTGGTATGCGGCACTGATGGGCACTCATAGGTGGCACCGATGGGCACTCATAGGCGGCACTGATGGGCACTCGTAGGTGGCATTGATTGGTACATATGGGTGGCACTGATGGGTACTTATGGGTGGCACTGATGTGTGGCACTGATGGGCACTGATAGGTGGGCACTGATGGGCACAGATGGGCACAGATGGGCACTGACAGGTGGCACCGATGGGCAATGACAGGTGGCACTGATGGGCAATAACAGGTGGCACATATAAAACATTGCTGGGCAGATCTGGGCATTGCTGGGCAGATCAGTGACATAATGGTGCCAATCAGTGCCCATTTGTGGGCACTGATTGGCACAGATTGGGCACATGTGGATGGCCATGGGGTACATACCTGGCCATCCACGTTGCCCCTTCCCTGGTGGTCCTAGTGGCATCCCTGGTGGTCCAGTGTGGTGATCTGAGGGGGGGCTGCACTGATAAACAATTAGCGCAGACCCCCCCTGCCAGGAGAGCCGTCGATTGGCTCTCATCTACTCGCGTCTGTCAGACGTAGGGTGCCCACGTGTCCCGGATTGCCTGCGACTGTCCCGCAATGGACATGTCTGTCCTGGGTCCCGGGCACCTTCATTCCGGGACAATACAGTGTCCCGGAATGAAATACTGGACACAGCCAGTCCAGCCACCCTATTAACTACATTTGCGGAACTGGTTGCTAGGGCCGGCCCCGCCTGGCTTCTAGTAACCAGTGACGTCACAGACAGTGGGCAAGGCTGCCCTGCTGTCTCCACCCACCTCGGCAGTCGGCACCTCCTCCTTCTCCGACACCCGGCGGCATGCAGCAGGGAGTCAGGACAGTGTCTCCTGAGTCCCTGACCAGCCCATCTACTGTTTGTCAGCCTGCCCGACTGCTGCTACTGCTCAGGTGGCAGGCGGTGGGTCTGGTTACCAGCGATGACAATACGAGGAAGCAGGAGTGGTAACGGCTGTCAGGCTGACCCCAGAGGTGCACGAAGTATCCAGACTCCAGTCCCGGAACTCCTCCTCCCTGTACTTCACCGCAAAGACCGAGAGCAAGTGACACCAACAAGGAGCTGCAGTCACAGGTACAGATAACATGGGGCTGTGGCAGGGAGAGCACAAGCAGGACTGGAATAGGGTGGCCGTGAGGTTGGCGGTGTGCTCTGCTCCTAACATTGACATGGCATGATTAATGGCCATCGCTCCTCTGGGCTCTCTGAATGGGGCACTCTGGAGGTACTATCTTAGTGCCTCTGGAGTGTCCCCTTACATCCTCCAGGGTGTCCCATTAAAACCTCCAGGGTGCCTCCAGAGTGCCCCTTTACTTTTTTCAGAGTTCCCCTTTACTTTTTTCAGAGTGCCCACTGACATCCTTCAGCATGGATGAACAGTAGTACTAAGGGGGAACTGTGGAGGAAGATGTAAGGGGGCACTCTGAAGGTACTAAAAAGGCGCTCTGGATTAGAATGTAAGGGGCACTCCATAGGATGTAAGGAGGCACTAAGAGGGCACTCTGGAGGATGTCAGGGGGGCACTGTGGAGGATGTAAGGAGGCTATGGATAAGTTAGTACAACCAGAGTGCCCCCTTACATCCTCCAGAGAGCCTCCGTACATCCTCCAGAGTGCCCCCTTACATCCTCCAGAGAGCCTCCTTACATCCTCCAGAGTGCCCCCTTACATCCTCCAGAGAGCCCCCTTACAACCCTTGCAGTGCCCCTTAGTACAGTAGTACTAAGGGGGCATCCTGGGGGAGGAAGTTAGGTGGGGGATAGACCTGCTGTACTCCCTGCGGTAGTCCCTCTGAAAAGTGATCCTAGAGCCCACTTGTGATCTTGCACTCAGGCCCACTGTCTGCATAATACGCCCCTGCCCCTGCCCAAAAATTGGCCAAAAAAAAGTAAAAAATCTTCTTTTCGGGGGTGTCCCTGAATGGAAGTTTGGAAATGTGGTCACCCTAGTCAGACGCGAGTGAGGAAGAGCCGATCAACGGCTCTTCCCATTGACAGCGTGATCAGCCGTGATTGGACACAGGTGATCACGTGGTAAAGAGCCTCCGCCGGAGGCTCTTTACCAAGATCGGTGTAGCGGTGTGTCAGGCTGACACACCGCTCCACCAATCGCCGCGATACGCGCCCCCGGGGGCGCGCTGCGGCATGTTATCCTGCTGGACATCGTATGACGCCCAGTCAGGAAAACACAACCACTTCCCGGACGTCAATCCACTATAGGGCGGGCGGGAAGTGGTTAAACAAGTGTGATTTAACTGTACTTCTGTCTCAGTCTGATTCATGGTTTCTGACAGTAGGCGAAGGCCATGAATTTAGAAGATGCAGTCAATCCACTTGTTGGTAATATATTTTGCAGATTGGATGAGCAGGATCACCACATGGATCAGTTTGCCATGGCGTTACAAACGCTCCTGAGTCGCACGGCTCACCTGGAATCTCCCACTGTGGCTGCTCCGGTACAACCTGTGTTGCAGGCCATCCCTGCTGCTGCGCCAATCTCTGTGCAGGCACCCGCCTCGAGTATTACCTCTATAAGAGGTATGTCTGGTTCCGCTCCTCTTACCCAGCGATTTGGGGGCGATTCAGTCCAATGCAGAGGGTTTCTCAACCAGGTTGAGATATACTTTGAGATGCTGGCCCTGGCGTTTCCCACAGACAGAAACAAAGTAGGTTTTGTGATATCTTTGCTTTCTGAGATAGCCTTGGCCTGGGCAAACCCTCTATGGGAGACGCAAAAAACTGTTGTCTTGAGTTACCCTGAGTTTGTGGCCTCCTTTAAAAAGGTATTTGACATTCCTGCACGCTCCACTTCTGCTGCCAAGTGCCTCATGTCCATCAAACAGAGCACGAGAACTGTTGCCGATTACGCCATTGAATTCCGTACTCTGGCAGCAGAGGTTGCTTGGAACAATGAGGCCCTTGTGACTGATTTCTTCTCATGGTCTTTCGGATACCATCAAGGATGAGATAGCAGCCCAAGATATACCCACTGAGCTGGAGATGTTGATCACGTTTGCCATCCTCATTGACTCCAGACTCAGAGAAAGACTCTCTTTTAAGGAGCACTTGAGGAAGCCTCCTGTATGTTTATCTCCGAGCTTTGCAGTCCCACCTGTGCCTCCCTCACCTCCCATGCCTCCTGGTACCAAGTCAGTCAGTGAAGGTGAACCCATGCACTTGGGTTTCACGCGTCTCTCTGCGGATGAGAGAACTTTTAGGAGGACGGAGAGATTGTGCCTTTATTGTGGCCAGGCAGGTCACTTTTTGAAGTCTTGTCCTACCCTTCCAGGGAACGCCCGAACCTTGAGGTCCTGTCATGAACAGATCTTAGGTGGTGTTGTTTTGTCAGTTATCCAGAAGGATAAGCCCCTGGTTTCGGTCACCCTTTCTTGGGCTGAGTCGTCCATCGAGATACAGACTTTAATCGACTCTGGGGCTGCAGGCCTCTTCATTGATGCTGCCTTTGTATCAAAGCACTCGATTCCGCTGCAGCTGCGTGACACTACACTTGCCACTGAGGCTCTTGACGGTACACCTCTACAGCCTGCCTATGTGACTCATGAGACTGTTCTGTTGTCCATGGCCGTAGGGGCTCTTCACCATGAGATAATCCAATTCCAAGTTATTTCCTCACCTAAGTTTCTGCTGGTTATTGGTTGTCCTTGTTTACAGATGCACAACCCCTCTTTTGATTGGCTCCGTGCTGAGGTTCTCTCCTGGTCGCCACAATGCAGTAAGACATGCTTCCAGAAGGTAGCCAAGGTCCTGTGCATCTCTTCACTCTCCTCCTTGCCAGAGGAGTACCACGATTTTAGCGATGTCTTTGACAAAGGACAAGCTGATAGTTTGCCTCCACACAGGTCGTATGATTGCGCAATTGACCTTCAATCAGGTGCCATACCCCCTCGTGGCCGGGTTTACCCTTTGTCGGTCGTGGAGGATAAGGACATGGAGGAGTATGTTGCGGACGCACTTTCTCGAGGTTTCATCCGCAAATCCTCGTCTCCTTCTGGTGCTGGTTTCTTCTTTGTGAAGAAGAAGAGTGGTGAACTGAGACCTTGTATTGATTATTGGGGTCTCAATCATTTCACGATTAAGAATGCCTATCCGATTTAGTTGATTACGGAGTTATTTGACCGCCTCAAGGGAGCAACGGTTTTCATGAAGCTTGATTTAGGAGGGGCATACAATCTTGTGAGGATTAAGGAGGGCGACGAGTGGAAAACTGCGTTTAATACCAGAACAGGCCATTATGAGTATCTCATAATGCCTTTTGGCCTTTGTAACGCCCCGGCAGTTTTCCAGGAATTTATTAACGAGGTCCTCAGATTTGTTGCAGTTATGTGTGGTGGTTTATCTCGACGATATCCTCATATTTTACAAGTTCCTGGAGAGCCACCACACAGATGTCTGTCGTGTGCTTCAGAAAGTAAAAGAGAATCTCTATTGTAAATTGGAGACGTGCGAATTCCATCGTGAACGGATTAAATTCCTGAGCTACGTCATTTCCACTGCTGGTTTTTCGATGGACACAAAGAAACTTTCAGCAGTCCTACAGTGGCCCCGACCTGTTGGTTTACATCCTATGCAGCGTTTTTTTGGCTTTGCCATCTATTATCGGAAGTTTATTCGTAACTTCTCGTCTCTGGTCAAGCCCCTGACTGATATGACCAGAAAGGACGGTAACCCACAGAGTTGGTCTCCGGAGTCCATTAAGGCCTTTGAGAGTCTCAAGGCTGCCTTTGTTTCTGCTCCTGTGTTGACAAATCCTGATCCTATGTTACCTTTTATCCTTGAGGTTGATGCTTCTGAGACTGGAGTTGGCGCCCTTCTGTCTAAACGTCTAACCTCTGAGAGCACTAAGCATCCTTGTGGCTACTTTTCCAAGAAATTGTCACCTGCGGAGTGCAATTACGAGATTTATGACAGAGAGCTGTTAGCGTTCATTTTAGCCCTGAAGAAATTGAGACATCTTCTCGAAGGTACCACTGTGCCGGTTCTCATTCTTAGTAACCATAAGAATCTCACATTATTGTCTGAGGCTAAATGCCTCTCTCCCAGAAGGGCGCAATGTGCTCTTTTCTTGTCTAGTTTCAATTACATTGTCTCATTCTTACTAAGAATGTAAGGGCTGACGATTTTTCCTCCACTTCCAAGATGGAGTCGGTTGATCGTACTCTGGCTACAGTTCGCACCAGTCTAACTTCTCCTTTGGGTGATAAAATGCCATGCTCCTCCTGAGAAACCTTGTGACCGCTGCTTTGTCCCAGAGAGTCTCCATACTGCCAAGCTCCAGACTTACCATTTTCCCAAGGCTGCTGGCCACCCTGGGATGAATCAACTCTTTGGGCCATTTCCCAACAATTCTGGTGGCCTAGTCTATGTGCTGATGTAACTGCATTCATAGCTGCCTGTTCCATGTGTGCTCAAAGTAAGACTCCATGACACCTTCCAGTGGGCCTCATACAAACATACCCAATGGAGAGAGGCCCTGTACCCACGTGTCTATGGATTTCATTGTAGAGTTACCCAACTCCCAGGGCAACACAGTTATCCCTTTGGTGGTTGACTGGTTCTCGAAAATGTCCCATTGTATTCCACTTAAGAAGTTGCCCACTTCTAAGGAACTGGCTTCCATTTTTGCTTGGGAGATCTTTCGCTTACATGGGCTACCCAGGGTGATTGTCTCGGACAGGGGTAGTCAGTTTGTGTCCCGGTTCTGGCAAGCCTTTTGTGCACAGTTGGGAATTCAGCTTGCTTTCACCTCTGCGTATCACCTGCTGTCTAATGGGGCCGCAGAATGAGCCAATTAGTCCTTGGATCAATTCCTATGTTGCTATATTTCTGACCATCATAACAACTGGTCAGACCTCTTACCATGGGTGGAGTTTGTTCACAATAGTGCCTGAATTCTGCTTCCCGATTGTCCCCGTTTATGGCGAACTATGGTTTCCATCCCTCCATGTTGCCTGATTTGTTCCTGCGTTAGAGGAGCATCTCCGTGGTCTTCGTTCCACTTGGGTACAAGTCCAGGAGGCATTGCGACATGCTAATGATAGGTACAGACTCCATGCTGACCGCAGACGCCTGCCTGCTCTACCAGGTTGGGGACAGGGTCTGGCTGTCATCTCGCAACCTCCAACTTCATGTTCCCTCTCTGAATTTCGCACCTCAGTTTTTTTGGGCCTTTCCGTATTCTTCGCAGGATTAACCCAGTGGCTTAGACCTTCCTTCAAATATGCGTATCTTGAATGTATTTCACGTCTCCTTATTAAAACCTTTGGTCTGCAACTGCTTTACCACCTCGGTGCCTCACCCTCACCCTGTACAGGTTGAGAACCATGAGGAGTATGAAGTACAGTCCATTGTTGACTCCTGTAGGTTCTGTGGGCGCATACAGTACCTGGTGGATTGGAAAGGGTACAGTCCAGAGGAACGCTCTTGGGTCTCATCCTCGGACGTACATGCCCCTGTCCTCCTTTGTGATTTCCATACACATTTTCCCCTCAAGCCTGGTGGTCCTCCGAGGAGGAGGGGTCATTAAGGAGGGGGTACTGTCAGGGCTGGGCTCAGTCCTTCCTTTTCAATGCTGGCCGCTCAGCTGTCGGCTAATTGCCAGTTTCTTTCTCTCCACAGTGACTCACCTGTTGATGATATCCTGCTAGTCAGTCCTGCCTACTTAAGCCGTCCAGCCCAGATGATCTCTGCCTTTGCCTTGGTCACATCTCTAGAGTGGCTCTCCTGTGTTCCTGTTAAAGACTTGCTTGGCTGACATTCCTTCTGGCTCCAGATCCTGCTTGCTGTTCTACTACGCTCATCTCTGGCTCCCTGACGTTTTGGCTTGTCTGAATATCTGTTCCGGTTCCTGAACTCTGGCTATGTTTTGACTATGTTTACTCTGTTTACCTTTTTATTATTATTATTATTATTAATAAACAAGTGTGATTTAACTGTACTTCTGTCTCTAGGTGATTCATGGTTTCTGACAGTCTCGGAGTTTGCATAAAAAATAATTTGAGCTCCCAAGCCTGAGAGCGGATGTCCTGGCAAAAGCTGGGATGGGTAGGGAAACAGGTAGGGTTAACATTATAACAGTATAACAAATGTATGTGGCGTACCACATGAATAGGCATTCTTATCAACAGGAAATAGTCACGTATGACATTTAGATATTAAAATAATTATTTACATTTCAAGGTAAGTAACTATCTATCTAATATTTACTCTGGTAACAATGTACACATGGTTAGTGTTGTGATCCGGCTAGATCCCTATCTCTCCTTAGCCAAGGAAGATGCACCAACTCAGCAACACCTGAAAGAGAGAAACAAGCTATGCAAAAGTATCCTATCCTATAAGAGCATTATGTGATATATGTACAGTGATTTAAACTGGTCCTCAGCCGAGGGCAGCATAAAACGTAAGAATACCCTATATATATGTTTACATTTTTGAAAGCAGGCCCCATTCTCTGTAAGAATGCCACCCCCTTTCATAGTCAGCATAGAACTATAAACTTTTAGCAATACTTTGATCAGTGACAGTCCTGATATACAGTCAGGTCCATAAATATTGGGACATCGACACAATTCTAATCTTTTTGGCTCTATACACCACCACAATGGATTTGAAATTAAACAAACAAGATATGCTTTAACTGCAGATGTTCAGCTTTAATTTGAGGGTATTTACATCCAAATCAGGTGAACAGTGTAGGAATTACAACAGTTTGTATGTGTGCCTCCCACTTTTTAAGGGACCAAAAGTAATGGGACAGATTAACAAACATCCATCAAACTTTCACTTTTTAATAATTGGTTGTAAATCCTTTGCAGCCAATTACAGCCTGAAGTCTGGAACGCATAGACATCACCAGATGCTGGGTTTCATCCCTGGTGATGCTCTGCCAGGCCTCTACTGCAACTGTCTTCAGTTCCTGCTTGTTCTTGGGGCATTTTCCCTTCAGTTTTGTCTTCAGCAAGTGAAATGAATACTCAATCGGATTCAGGTCAGGTGATTGACTTGGCCATTGCATAACATTCCACTTCTTTCCCTTAAAAAACTCTTTGGTTGCTTTCGCAGTATGCTTCGGGTCATTGTCCATCTGCACTGTGCATTTTGCTGAATATGAGCAGATAATATTGCCTGAAACACTTCAGAATTCATCCTGCTGCAAACTCTAATCTGGCCTTCCTGTTTTTGGGCGCTCACCAATGGTTTACATCTTGTGGTGAACCCTCTGTATTCATTCTGTTGAAGTCTTCTCTTGATTGTTGAGTTTGACACACATACACCTACCTCCTGGAGAGCGTTCTTGATCTGGCCAACTGTTGTGAAGGGTGTTTTGTTCACCAGGGAAAAAATTCTTCGGTCATCCACCACAGTTGTTTTTCCGTGGTCTTCCGGGTCATTTGGTGTTGCTGAGCTCTCCGGTGCGTTCTTTCTTTTTAGGGATGTTCCAAACAGTTGATTTGGCCACACCTAATGTTTTTGCTATCTCTCTGATGGGTTTGTTTTGTTTTTTTCAGTCTAATGATGGCTTTCTTCACTGATAGTGACAGCTCTTTGGATCTCATATTGAGAGTTGACAGCAACAGATTCCAAATGCAAATAGCACACTTGAAATTAACTCTGGACCTTTTATCTGCTCCTTGTAAATGGGATAATGAGGGAATAACACACACCTGGCCATGGAACATTTACCAGCAGTTCCTTTTCTTCTTCAAAAGGAAACTCCAGGGACAGGCCATGACTGCATTTCAAGCAACAAGCAGTCAGGCCAGTTTGCAAAGGACGACACTTCGGGACACAGGCCCCCTTGCAACAATATCTTCAGTCTGCCCATCTAGCAGCCAAAGACAATTTTCTTCACCAATTTTCTTTTTCCAGTTATCAACAACCTGCTGAAGTCCACAGATCGCTCTTCAGGGTGAAACACCCCCAACAACTTTTAATCTCTTGGCCAACGGGCTCAAGTGATCACTTTCTGTAACTGCCTGTAGTATTCAGTCCAGCACAGTCCTGGTGACACAGCTTTCTGAGATTTCCCAGTAGTAACATTTCAACTGGGTGTGCAAGGTAACTATCAGCAGAGCGTCCTGACATCACACAACCCATATTTGTAATCCACAAAGAAGACATCGATCTTTACCTGCTACCGCTACCAGTAGTACTGAGGATCAGGCAGGGTCAAGGTTTCTCCCTTTGCCTTCACCGTAGTGACAATTCTTTTGAGGTCTCTTTTGTCCGGTCTGCGAATGACCACACTGTCCAAGTTAATCTTCCAGCTATAGCCCCAGGTGTTCACTACAGAGTGGTACTTTGCAGCCATTTTAGGGGGGACAGCTTAGGAAAGTCCAAGTGTAGAGGAATGTGTAGAAAACTGCAGACAGCCTCATCCACCCACTGAGAAAAAACAAAGAAAAAGTGTAGCGCTAAACAATATCCAACATAAACGGCAATAGACCAGTTAATATGCAGTGAAAGGGATCAACCGTATCTGGGAAATGAACATGAACATGAAATGAAATGAACATTATAAATGGGTAGGCCTCATGAAAACATTATGACTGAACAATAAAAGTGGGTAGTCCTTATGAAAAACTGAAAATTGTATACTCACCTTTCCGTAATTTTCCTTTCCTGTCGTATCTTCATGGCAGCATACACTTTGGGTTGTGACTCCGCCCCCACAACCTGATAGGACTACATAGCTATAAATTGTAGAGATGGCCCCTGCCCAGTATTCTCCATATATATATCACCTTAGAAGGGTGGGAGATTGTATGCTGCCATGAAGATACGACAGGAAAGGAAAATTACGGAAAGGTGAGTATACAATTTTCCGTTTTCCTGTCGCATCATGGCAGCATACACTTTGGGGAGTAACTCGCAAAGACTGGGTGGGATATCAACTAAGTTTATTTAACAAAGAATAGAAGAATTGGCCTGGATAACGGATCTTCCGAAATCCACCGTGGATAAACAGGCGGAATCCACCTTGTAATGAGACATAAAGGTGTTCCTGGAGGACCAGGTAGCCGCTCTGCAAATTGTCTCCGCCGAGACTCTACAATATGCCGCCCAGGAGGTTGCCACTGCCCTGGTGGAGTGTGCCCTTAAGCCCTCAGGTACTGTTGTGGAATCTCATATTAGCCAATGTATTTCATATTGTATATATTGATTTGCATATATTTATTGATAATTATTATTATTATTATTTATATTATTATATAGTAGTGGTTTATCAATATTATTATTCAATAAGTAAAGCAACAATTGTTAATCTTTAATAATAATGTATACTGTGTTTTCCAGATTTAGAAAGTCTTCATTTTTAAGTGTTGAACTTTAAATGACCTCTGCTTTATGACAAGTACTTGTAAACAGGTGTTCTCGAAAATGTATTAAGTCTACTGGATGAAAGTTCATTAGAATAGATTCAAGTTATGAAGAATTTTCTCAGACAGATAAGAAAACAGGTGGCTAAAATAATTAGGTGGAATACAGGAAAGTTATGTACAGAACATTAATTAAGTTTGACAGGGTCAAACAAAGGTCTGCTTGTGCCCTCATTAAAACTGTTAAAATACATGCATATAGTGAAACATATAAAACATCTGGTGGGGTTATTGAAAGTTAATTGTCTCAAAGTTGTAAATCTGCAAATCCTTGAAGCTAGTATCAAGATAAGGAGAGTCTGATAACACAGCTGGGTGCCAGACTGTCTCTATACAGGTGTTTTTAATTGGACAAAACCAGTTATAAATCACTTTAATGAACATATAGGAATTTTGGGAATAATTAAGTTTATCTGGTTGTAGAACAGGTGTCAGATTTATGGTTGGTTACTTTGATGTAGATCTTAGCGACCAATCATATGTAAGAGATAAGTTGAGATAAGACTTGTAAAAGTGTATATAAATGCAAGCTCTGCAATTGTTAGACAGACAGGTCAGATAGGAGCTCATAAGGCTGAACTCTATGTATGCTGCCCTATTGCACGGGTCATAGAGGTCAGAACCAGTGGGCAAGTATCTGTCCTAACTTGTCCCCTCGGACAAGTCGGATGGGAGCTCATAAGGCTGAACTCTATGTATGCTGCCCTATTGCACGGGTCATAGAGGTCAGAACCAATGGGCAAGTATCTGTCCTGGCTTGTCCCCTCGGACAGGTCGGATAGGAGCTCATAAGGCTGAACTCTATGTATGCTGCCCTATTGCACGGGTCATAGAGGTCAGAACCAATGGGCAAGTATCTGTCCATAACTTGTCTCCTCGTACGAGTCAGAGAAGACTTCTTGACTTGTTCCAGAATGTGGTCTCAGGTGAATTTCCCTCAAGAACTTGGCCGAGCTGGAACCCAGAACTCTGTGAGAGGACCAGACCACTGGTCGACCGGCTGGTCCCTATCAGGTGACAGGTTCCCAAGAATTGGCAGTAAAGACCCATTCTGGTTCAAGGTGAGAACACTTCACAATTGTTTCAATTTGGTTAGAGGATAAGAATATTTATATCTAATATGCATGCATTGTAAGAAACTGTATAAATTAGACCTGTATATTGTAATATTTTGAACATGAACCTGTATGTTATCAGCTGTTAATAAACCTGCATTGCTGAAGTTCTGCCTGGTTCGATACTTTACTATTCTACTTCATTTGGTGGCCCGTACGGGGACAGCATAACCTCAACTCCGATCTTGTCTAACTCCATGCTGGTGAGGCACTGAGCTCAACACAATATTGCGCAATATATCAGGTTAGCAGACACCTATTATTAGTTCTGCATTGTGTTGTGCCGTGTTTTGCTAGCGCTAGGAGGGGCAGGTGGTTGTTGTTGGGGTATCGCTGTCCACCAGGCAGATCTTTGTGATGGTAGGTTGGGTTTTCTCAACTGTGAATGCCTTAAAATGTATTGTACAGGATGAAATACCCTGGGTAACAAAAAAAAAAAAAATGGAAAAATTTTTCCAGAGGGGTACCCCTGTAGAAGGCTAGCTACCCTCTGGTGAACCTACCTTTAACATGCATGTTGGTATCCTAGACTGAATAAATCAGTCTAGAAGAGGTATATTTTAATTGGTATCCTAGACCTACAAAAGGTCTGGACGAGGTTTTGGGGTAAATGTTTTGACCCCTGGAGAACCTACCTTTAACATGCATGTTGGTATCCTAGACTGAGTAAATCAGTCTAGAAGAGGTATATTTTGATTGGTATCCTAGACCTACAAGAGGTCTGGATGAGGTTTTGGGGTAAATGTTTTGACCCCTGGAGAACCTACCTTTAACATGCATGTTGGTATCCTAGACTGAGTAAATCAGTCTAGAAGAGGTATATTTTGATTGGTATCCTAGACCTACAAGAGGTCTGGACGAGGTTTTGGGGTAAATGTTTTGACCCCTGGAGAACCTACCTTTAACATGCATGTTGGTATCCTAGACTGAGTAAATCAGTCTAGAAGAGGTATATTTTGATTGGTATCCTAGACCTACAAGAGGTCTGGACGAGGTTTTGGGGTAAATGTTTTGACCCCTGGAGAACCTACCTTTAACATGCATGTTGGTATCCTAGACTGAGTAAATCGGTCTAGAAGAGGTATATTTTGATTGGTATCCTAGACCTACAAGAGGTCTGGATGAGGTTCTGGGGTAAATGTTTTGACCCCTGGAGAACCTACCTTTAACATGCATGTTGGTATCCTAGACCGAGTAAATCGGTCTAGAAGAGGTTTACTTTCGATTGGTATGCTAGCCCTACAAGAGTTCTGGAAGAATTGGTATCCTAGACTGGTAAGTCCAATTTGGAAGAGGTTCTTGAGTTGCCTAAATTTACATGCATGTTGGTATCCTGGATTGGCAATCAATCTGGAGGAGGCTTTGGGGTTATCAGACCCCTGGAAAGCCTAACTTAAAAACAAAAACAGTACTGATATGTAGCTACTAGTAGAAAAAGGTACCTTTGTTTTGTATATTATTGAACATAATAATTGTGGTGTAAAATAATACTCATGAGTTTAGAAATGTCAGAAGAGGTAAGTCCTGACAGGTAAATGAGGTAAAGGTTTTGGGGCTCCATTTGTTAACAAAGTTAAAAGGTATGTATTGTCTTTGTGCTATAAGTGTATGTGTTTATATGTATCTGTTGTAATGATCTGTGTACTAACTGAGTTAAGATCAGGTTGAGACATTCCTGATCGCCGTGGCAAGCAGGGCTTGGCGGTTTTTCGTGTCTTGAGACAAGCGTTTTGGTAAGGAGACGTATGCGCATACGGTGCCTATTGGCTTTACTCTGAGCACTGCTGTCCATAAGTAATTACTAACTAACCTGTCAGTTTTAATAATTCTGTGAATATTTGTATATTTATATATAGTCAGGAATTTGTGTTCATGTGTATGCATACTTTGCTAGGTGGAGTGACTGTATTGCTATATAGAAAACAGAAGATAATGACATTTTGTTAATGAATGTTCACAAATGTAAGTTAATTCATTTGTAATGTTTGTAGACTGTTAGGGAATATTGTATGTGTGAGGGAGACTGATCATCTCCCATATTAGGTTAGAATAATTCTGTAGTGGTTGTAAAAACGTTGGTGTGAAAGGACCCTGTGTGTTAGTTCTATGAGTAAATTGTAAGAAGTATGTAACTGATGCTGAATTCTGCATAGTGTATGATGAATAGGGAAATGGTATGTATCTTCCATACAAATACAATTAGAACTTTATGTGTCATATCTTTGATTTTGTGACACTTGTTATTAGTATTTGTTAGGAGGATTTATATTTATATGAGTTAAATGTGTGTGTGTGTGTGTGCTTTTTTTTGTATGAGGTGTGAAATGAATCCCTAAGTGAATGATTGTATGTGTCTTTCGTGGAGAGGCTAGGGATTGATACATCTATGGTGACTGATTGACTTTAGCGTCAAAGTTCTAACTGTTTGTGGCAGTGAGTGAGTGTGTGTGTTGAAGGCACGATTCATTATTTTTTTTTTTTTTTTATATTCTTTAAATATGTACCTCAGCTAGATAGCGCCATGAATGAGCTGAGGGAGTTAGAAGTTATTTAAACTGTAGAAAAAAGAAAGTTGTTTGTTTTAAGTAATTTACGACACAAAGTTCACCCATATTTTTTTGTATCCAGCATACTGCTTCTGGAAAAGAAAAAAAAAAAAAAAAAAAAAAAATCTGTAGATAAATTCAATGCCGCTAATGTAATTAATGTCATGCTTAACAGATTTTACAGTTGTAGGTTTTACATGTTAGACGAAATACTGTATTTTTTTTTTTTCTTCAGTATGTGTTTAGGAGCTTATGTGCAAAAGCATTGAATCACTTTTTGTGACAGCTCATCTCAGTGCTCTGTACTGCGATGAAAGGGGCACGTATAGGTGCCTTTAGACAGAAACTGGATGAGCTGACCAGAAAATAAATAAAATCTCAGAATACGTTCTTATTCTTAAACATTTGTTGATTTTTTATTAGAATATAAACTGTAGGTTATAATAGGTATTCTGTCTTTTATATTATGGACTGTAGTAGTGAAAGGTGCATTTTTTTTTAGTGTATCACTCTTGTAAGTAGGATGCTTATTCTCCCTTGTAGCTTTTGTTGTTTATTTTGTTATGTCCCTATCTTATTGTACAGTATTATGTATACTGTCATCTTTATATATTTGCCTACTTAGTAGTAATCACAAAGATAGTAATGGGATTTATTTATTTGGTACAAGGGAACTCCAAATTTATATTTGTTTATTATTTTCTAAAAAGAATAGTGAAGAGTGATGCATGGTAACTGCTACCATCTTATTATATGTGCTATATGTAGCACATACAGGGGGGTGAATTAGATAATTAGAGTCTTAATTTTTAATCTTAGCTTGTAAGCTCTGGTGAGCAAGGTCCCTTATTGGTATTGGCTAGAACTTATTTTGTCCTACCTGATTACAATATTTAGTAATTATCAGGTTGATTATTAGTTTGCCTAAATAAATAATTTGTTTCTTTATTCCAGGAGCAGCCAGCATGTTTTCATATGTAAAGCTATACTTTGTAAAATTTCACTCCTTTTGATTTTTTATTATTCAAGTTCCTAGTTATGCTACTACAGGTGGCAAAGTCAGTTTTTTGATTAGGGTCACTCTGCATTAATATGATCTAATTAACAATAAAATTTGTATATAATTATTCTTAAGGAAGGGACATAGTAATGCACATTTTCTTAACCTCTTTAGATTTAACAGACTGTGCAAGTGACCATGTAATTTTATTTTGATTTCCTTTTACTTATAATCAATCACAATGTAGTTTCACAAAATGTAGTTCTTCAAAGTCTATTTTGTGTGCCTGTATATAGACTTTATTGCAATGAAAGAACAAAGCTGTAGATATAGATATACTTTAATAAATGTATGCTCCTTTTAACGTAAATCACAGTTTTTCATATGGTCATGCAAATGTATGAGACAACAGCTAAGTGTCTGATGTGGGAAATTTTTCCCAGGCTTGGAGTGTATACAGCACTGATATCAGATAATTGTACCCATTTTTATAAAAAATCAGTTCCATTTTGCTCTATGCTTGGCATAGACAATAGAACCTTGTGTCCACACTCATAGTCATTGGTGGATAGGTTGTATGGGCTGTTGTAGACCAAATTAAATACAATTTGCTGGGCCATATGAAACTTTGGATAGATTTGTCACTAAATTTAGGAGTTCTAGAGGCAGATCATAGTTGCTTAGACTTCATGCTGTACAGTGGGAGATAAAATGTTCATGTGTTTAAAATAATTAACCAAATTGGTGTAGTTTTGTTTCTAAACAGATCCTTGTTTTAGATGTGATCTCGTGTTCCAATCAAAGCCACTAAAGGAATGTATGTCAGTAACCCTTGATGACTGCAAGTACATTAAAGCTCATAAAAGGAAGTGGAAGAATTCACAATTCAAGTGTCCATTTAAATCCACATTTGTGACAGTGACATTTTCCATTTCTATAGTAGTCAAAGTCTGAGTGAGATTACCAAGAGTGTTATTCACATAAGTGCAAGTGGAATACATACAAGAGACTGTTGCAGACAAAGACATTGGAAGTATTTCAGTAACGGACAATTCTAATTAATTATATGTGATGCTTTGTATGTAGAGACTTACTGTTGTTTTGTTTGTTATATATGTTATAAGTATTATTATTGTGAACACCTTAAAGTGGAACTTTGGTCAGAAACTTAATTCCTGCTGGATCACTTGAGGCTGAACCCTTTTGCAGGTGTAGCTATGACACACAGTAAAAAAACACAAGTGCCTATACTGTTTAAAATCCACTGTTCCACCCTGCTTTACACAGGCTCAGTTGTGCTCTATTTTTGCACTGATTAAAATCTAGAGGGCAGTCTGCTGGCAGCCTGAAATTCTACTGCTGCTCAAAGGTTCTGGGCTTCAGTAGAATGGTAGCATAATAATTAATGTGGAATGTATTTTTCTTGCTAAATGAACCTTATTTTATCACATTTTGTGAGTAGAGTTCCACTTTGAGTAAATGTTCAATCATTATAAACAAATAGTTTTATCATTTTTTGCTTAAAAAAAAAAAAAAAAAGTGGAGAGGTGTAATGTAATGGGTATGACATTATCGCTAAAGACTGTATGCTATTAATGCTTTATAGGATATATTATGATATTTGTCTTTATATTGTTTTATAATTCATGTTTTAAGACATAGGAGAGGTAGGCTACTGACTTAGACAGTATAGCAGTGACTGACAGAAGAGACCCATGCTGACTGTTATTGTATAACATTCTGCAGTATAGTATGTGCAGAAATGGACAAAAAGTGAAATGGTTTTGGGTTTAGCAAACTTTGTGGGAAGACTACAAAATTAAAACTAATGAAATTTCTGGACTGACTATATTGACAGTATGACATGACCAGGGTAATAGTGACTGATAGTTGGAGTCAAGGTTAAGAAATGATAAAAATTTTACAATTATTGTATGGGAAATAGTATAGGTTGGGAAATGTAAAAAGAATAGTCTATATAAAATACTTTGTAGTGAAAACATGTACTTCAAAGGATTTATAATAATAAATATTATTAATATTGTAAGAGTATTGTATTATGATAAAACTATATAGATACATGTATATTATTTTAGCGGATGTTGTAGAAGTAAAAGGAAGCCACTAAATTAAGTTATTAGATAAGATGAGAGTGTAGGAGCCATTGCTTTGTAGGTTGCCCTGAAATGCTTGCCAGAGTCCTATTGTATCCTGACACTGACTTTATTTTTATTTTTATTTTTTATAACTATATTTTTGAAGTGTATTTTATATCCAGACAAATATCGGGTGATCGCAGAAGACATGATGCAACTTGTTACAAATGTTAATTGCTACAAAGGAAGGATTTCATGCATAAAAGGAGGAACTGGAAAATCTGAGACTTGTATCCTTGCAGAACAGGTATGCACTGAACTTGTGTCTTACACCATCCAAAGCAGCTTGTGCTATGATACTGGACCAGCAAATGATGATGAAGGAGATCTCTCCAGACACATCAAGCACTTGGCTAAGCTGAAAAGACCTATGCAGGAAAAGGCAGAGCCTTATGGGACTGAGTCTGCTGAATGCTCCTTGGGACCACATACTTGGCTTTCATTCACTAACTGAACGGATTGTTCCTCTTCCCTGTTATCCTTGATGTGATGTTGCTGAGTAACTGTTGCCTGTTGCAAGTAGTTTGTGGCAAGAATGATCACAATGCCACTGAGACTGACAACTATGTTTTCCGTGCCACATATGGAGAAGGACTTTGCAGCTACAGAAGAAGATGCAGTGTTTTTGATTGGACTGATTTATTTATTTATTGCAGCTACAGAAGAAGATGCAGTGTGTTTTTGATTGGACTGATTTATTTATTTTTTATTTTTTGGACTGATTTATTTTTATTTTTTGGACAATTTATGTGATCAGTGTTGGGTGCATGGGGTCTCTGAGGAGCATGGTGGGTGATCTGTATTGTAATTGCTGTGAGGCTTGTGTGAAGCCTCAACAGGGGGGAAATGTTGTGGAATCTCATATTAGCCAATGTATTTCATATTGTATATATTGATTTGCATATATTTATTGATAATTATTATTATTATTATTTATATTATTATATAGTAGTGGTTTATCAATATTATTATTCAATAAGTAAAGCAACAATTGTTAATCTTTAATAATAATGTATACTGTGTTTTCCAGATTTAGAAAGTCTTCATTTTTAAGTGTTGAACTTTAAATGACCTCTGCTTTATGACAAGTACTTGTAAACAGGTGTTCTCGAAAATGTATTAAGTCTACTGGATGAAAGTTCATTAGAATAGATTCAAGTTATGAAGAATTTTCTCAGACAGATAAGAAAACAGGTGGCTAAAATAATTAGGTGGAATACAGGAAAGTTATGTACAGAACATTAATTAAGTTTGACAGGGTCAAACAAAGGTCTGCTTGTGCCCTCATTAAAACTGTTAAAATACATGCATATAGTGAAACATATAAAACATCTGGTGGGGTTATTGAAAGTTAATTGTCTCAAAGTTGTAAATCTGCAAATCCTTGAAGCTAGTATCAAGATAAGGAGAGTCTGATAACACAGCTGGGTGCCAGACTGTCTCTATACAGGTGTTTTTAATTGGACAAAACCAGTTATAAATCACTTTAATGAACATATAGGAATTTTGGGAATAATTAAGTTTATCTGGTTGTAGAACAGGTGTCAGATTTATGGTTGGTTACTTTGATGTAGATCTTAGCGACCAATCATATGTAAGAGATAAGTTGAGATAAGACTTGTAAAAGTGTATATAAATGCAAGCTCTGCAATTGTTAGACAGACAGGTCAGATAGGAGCTCATAAGGCTGAACTCTATGTATGCTGCCCTATTGCACGGGTCATAGAGGTCAGAACCAGTGGGCAAGTATCTGTCCTAACTTGTCCCCTCGGACAAGTCGGATGGGAGCTCATAAGGCTGAACTCTATGTATGCTGCCCTATTGCACGGGTCATAGAGGTCAGAACCAATGGGCAAGTATCTGTCCTGGCTTGTCCCCTCGGACAGGTCGGATAGGAGCTCATAAGGCTGAACTCTATGTATGCTGCCCTATTGCACGGGTCATAGAGGTCAGAACCAATGGGCAAGTATCTGTCCATAACTTGTCTCCTCGTACGAGTCAGAGAAGACTTCTTGACTTGTTCCAGAATGTGGTCTCAGGTGAATTTCCCTCAAGAACTTGGCCGAGCTGGAACCCAGAACTCTGTGAGAGGACCAGACCACTGGTCGACCGGCTGGTCCCTATCAGGTGACAGGTTCCCAAGAATTGGCAGTAAAGACCCATTCTGGTTCAAGGTGAGAACACTTCACAATTGTTTCAATTTGGTTAGAGGATAAGAATATTTATATCTAATATGCATGCATTGTAAGAAACTGTATAAATTAGACCTGTATATTGTAATATTTTGAACATGAACCTGTATGTTATCAGCTGTTAATAAACCTGCATTGCTGAAGTTCTGCCTGGTTCGATACTTTACTATTCTACTTCAGTACTTGATGGTTACTCAGTGAGTAAGATCTCTTGATGGTCTTTACTAGCCATGAAGCAATGGTGCGTGAGGATGCCACTTGACCTCTCCTGAAACCATGTGGGGTGATTAGGAGGCTCTCCGACTTTCTGAGGGATTTTGTTGCCGAGAGATACTCCAGGACGGTACCTTTGACATCTAGTGGATGAGGATCTCCCTGATCCGTGCTGAGTGCTGGAAGATTAATCTCCTGGTTGAAATGAAAAGATGAGGATACCTTGGGGATGAAACGATCCGAAGGTCTTAGGACTAGCCTGTCTGGAAGAACAACCAAATATGGTTCGCTAACCATTAGAGCTTGCATCTCTGACACTCTCTTCGCCGATGTTATGGCTATTAAAAATGAAACTTTCAGCGTTAGATCCCAGAGGGATATGCTCTGCATTGGAAAAAAGGGTTCCTTGGATAATGCCTCCAGAACGATTGAGAGATCCCAAACCGGGAATGACGGTTTCCTGGGGGGCCTCAGCTTTAGACAGGCCCTCTGAAACTGAATCACAAGAGGCTCTTTTGCCCCATTTAACTCCTGTCAAGGTGGACAGGGCCGATACCTGGACCTTCAGGGTGCTTGACCTAAGGCCTAATTGAAGGAATTCCAAGATCTGAGACACCGACGGGGAGGACGAGTCCCAACCTTGCTGTTGAGTGAAGGAGACAAATTTTTCCCAAACTCTTCTGTACGTGATGTTGGTGGTAGACCTTCTGGCCTGGAGTAAGGTATCCACCACCTTCTGGGAACAGACTTGCTCTAGGTACCTAGCCCTTTCAGTCTCCAGGCCATCAAGTGTAGCTTCCCCGGGTTCGGGTGAAGAAGATGCCCCTGGGAGAGTAGGTCTGTCGACAATGGGAGAGGCAGAGGATCTGCCGTGTTCAGCTGCATAAGGGTAGTAAACCATGGCCTCCTCGGCCAGAAAGGGATTACTGCTACCACCAATGCTGTTGACTTCTTGAGCCTCAGGAGGAATCTCGCTATGAGAGGCGTCGGGGGGAAAATGTACCCCAGGTGAAAGTTCCAGGGGTGTTGGAGGCAGTCCGTCCCCTCTGCCGAAGGAAACTGAATCCTTGATAGAAATCTCTGGCATTTTGTGTTCTCCGGAGTTGCTGCTAGGTCTATCTCTGGAGAGCCCCAGGTCCGGGATATGAGAGCATAGGCTTGTGGCTCAGAGACCATTCATTGTTGGAGGAGAAATTCCTGCTCAGCGAGTCGGCCAAGGTGTTCTGGACTCCCGGAACATAAACCGCCCTTAGGTCCAGTAGATTCAGCTGTGCCCATTCCAGAACAGGACGGACCTCCTGCAACATGGACCTGCTTCTGGTGCCCCCCTGCCTGTTGATGTAGGCAACAGCCACCTTGTTGTCCATCCTCAGGAGGACGTGCTTCCCCCTCAAGTGAAAACTGAAGGCCAGGAGAGCCTGGAACGCTGCTCTCATCTCCAGAACATTCGACACTGTATCCTGTGCCCTGAAAGGCCAACAACCCTGAGCCGCAAGGTCCTGATAGTGAGCTCCCCATCCCTGTAGACTGGCATCTGAGGTCACTGTTTCTTGATAGGGAGTGATTATATGCCTGCATCTTCCCAAGTTGTGAGGTCGTACCCACCACTTCAATGATTGCTTTACCTCCTGAGAGATGAAGATTGGCTGGGACATTGATGTACCCTTCCACTGGCACAGGAATGAGATCTGGAGAGGCCTCGAATTCCATTGTGCCCATTGGACCATTGGAATGGTGGAAGCTAGGGAGCCCAGGACACTGAGACATGTCCTGGCTGGGAGCATTGTAGCAGAGATTGCCCTTTTCACCTTTTGAATTAGAGGAGGGATTTTTTCCCCCGGAAGTTCCACTGTGTTCTCCCTCGTGTCCAGTTCGGCTCCCAGAAAGACCATTCTCTGTGTGGGATGGATGCTGCTCTTCTTCCAATTTATTAGCCACCCTAGGGACTGTAACGTGGAGACCAGGATTTCCCGGTGAAGGACGAGAGAGTCCTGGCCGTCTGAGAGAAGTAGGATGTCGTCCAGGTAATGGTGGACCCTCAGCCCCCTTTCTCTCAGGTGGGCTATTACAGGTAATAGGACCTTTGTAAACGTCCTGGGTGCGGTAGAGATCCCGAACGGGAGGCTTCAGAATTGGAAGTGCCGATGGTTTAGGGTAAACCGGAGAAACTTTTGGAACTCGGTATGGATAGGGATATGTAAATATGCGTCCTGGAGGTCGATTGACAGCATCCAATCTCCCAAGTTTATTGCTTGGAGGATTGATTGAAGACTTTCCATCTTGAATGTTTCTATCTGTATCGACCGGTTGAGGTTTTTTAGATCCAAGACTGGACGAAGGTCCCCTGATTTCTTTTTCACTAAGAAAAGTGGGGAATAGAAACCCTTGCCTCTTTGAGATAGCGGTACCTCCACTATTGCTTGTTTTTGGAGCAGCTCCTGGATATACTGGACTAGGGATAGTCTTTTTTCTTGAGAAGGAGGAAGTCTGGTTGAGCAGAATTGGTCTCTTGGAGGATGACCTCTGAATGCCCACCTGTGTCCGAAATGAATGGTGGACACCGTCCATGGGTCTTTTATCATTCCCGCCCAGACCAGCTTGAACTTTGTGAGTCTGGCACCCACTACCGCTGGTTGGGCGGGTGAACCTTCAAAAGGACTTCTGGTCATTGGAGGCAGGGGTCATGGGCTTCTGGAAGTTGAAGAAGGACATCTGGGGGTTCTTCCAGCTCCTTCTGTATTCCTTCCCGGGTCTATAGGATTTTGCATCCCTGTATCTCTCCAGAAGATTACGTTTAAAGGGAGGTGGCCTTTGTTGTTTCGGCCTTCTGTCCGATGGTATGAGACCCGACTTCCCGCCTGTCACTTTAGAGATTGCAGATTTGCAGTATCCAGCTTCGTCCCAAAGAGGTTCACCCCGTCATACGGAATCCTGCACCAGTTAGATTTCGAGGCAGGGTCAGCTGACCAAGGTTTAAGCCATAGCGCCCTTCTGGCCATTACGGTAGCTAACATGGACCTTAATGTGGATCTGATAGTATCTACGGAGGCCTCCGCCACGAAATCTCTCGCAAGGCTAAGTTCTTGTAAGGCCTTAGTGATCTGCTCTTGATCTGCGCCCTCAGTGACGAGTCTCGCTGTAGCTGAGGACCAGCTGGAGATAGATTTCCCAACCGCCGCTAATGCCACCGCTGGTCTGCAGGCACCTCCTGCGAACAGGTAAGCTCTCTTAAGGTCTGTATCCACCTTCCTGTCAAGCACGTCTCTGAACGTTACTGCATCTTCAATGGGGAGCGTCACGTGCCTGGCTAGATGCATCCACTACTGGAGGAGAAACCAAAGGGGATACTTTGGGTTGCTTGAGTGGGTACAACTTGGTAAGCCTATTGGACAGACTAAACTTCTTTTCTGGATTCTGCCACTCCTCCTTAATCAGCTCATCTAATTCGTCGATGAATGGGAAAGCCTCCGGACCTTCTTGAGGTTTGGGAAATACTTCCTCTGTTTTGGCTGTATCTCCTCAGGCTCCTCCCAGTTTATCGCTTCCTTAACCGATCTGACGAACGGTTCTATGAGCGCAAAATCAAAGCCAGCTGATGCTTCCAGCTCCTCGTCATCCGACGGGAGTTCTTGATCTCTTGATGCACTGGGAATGGTAGGTGAGGCGCTATAGACCGTAAACTCTACACCAGGAGTTGAGACTTGGGGAGTAGAGACTCCAGTGGGTTCTATGGAATCCGGCTCTTTCTCCCTGGTGGCTTCATCCATGCACTTGCGGCAGGCCAGTTTGTCTGGGAGGGCCGTGGCCCCGCATACCCAGCAAGCGTTCCCGGCTGGGCGGGAAGGGTGCGCAGAAGATTGGTGTCTTCATGCAGGGGATCTTCTGTGGTAGGAACGGCTATGTCTTGAATGGGATCGACTCCGTCTACGACTCCCCTTGTGGCCTGAACGACTTCTTCCGCGTGAGCGGCTGCGTCTATGGCCGGAGCGGCTTCTCCTGTGCGAAGACTCTCTTCGTCCTGACTTGGATGATCTTGCGGACCTGACAGGGCTGACCAATTAGGCAGCGTTAATACGGTCCTGCTCTCTTTTTCAATCTTCTCTACTTACCACTGGAATCCCCCCCCCCTTACCTATTAGGCTGGTGGTGATCTGCTGGGGCAGCGGCCTCCATAGGAGAGGAAGGTGAGCACCTGAGAAGGGTATAGGAAGGTAAGAGCATGCAAACAGGCCCCAAAAAAAGACAGTGCATAAGTAATAGACACTTACCCAGAGGGGGGGTACTCTAGGGATGCAGCAAGTCGAAATACAGCAGTCAGAAGTCTTCCAGGAAGCAAAGAGAGCTCAGATTGACAAACAGGGCTTTTTAAAATTGCCGCCATGGACGCCGAGGTCACGACCCGCTCGCGCATGCGCAGTAGCGGCGCTCAGCGCCATCTTGGAAACTGGCAAAATCGAAAGGACGCCCTGAGGGTGCACACTGCGCATGTGCGGAAGCGCCGAGACGCCCGGGAAGCCTGTAGGGAGACACAGAGGGACCACAGAGCCCAGCAAAGGAGGAGGTGAAACGAAACTGAAACAAAGTAGCATGGAGACCGCTGCACAACAACTAAGCCTGTTTAAGGCTTATACTGGAGCCGCAACATACCCCCGAGATCACCAGAGCGGGGTTCCTTCCATCTAGCTCGTTTAGAGGCTGTACAGGTAAGGACTTCCACCCAGGAGAGGCTAGAACCTGGCTGGGGCGAATTCGGTAAGGGGGTGCTTCTGATATGTTCAGTCCTTCAGGTGAGGAAAAATAAGAGAATACTGGGCAGGGGCCATCTCTACAATTTATAGCTATGTAGTCCTATCAGGTTGTGGGGGCGGAGTCACAACCCAAAGGGTATGCTGCCATGAAGATACGACAGGAAACATATTTTAGACAAAAAATTTCGGCATCCCAAATGCAGACCAGCTCACTCCCACCGAGAGATGAAAAGGCTTACCGGATGGGGTGGACCCAAAGGGGCATACGCCAAGTTGGGTCGGATAAGGCTTGGGTGGTGTTTGGCTGTGTTTGGCTCAAAAAAGGATGTTATCTTGCGGATTACTGTATTCTTCCAAGTGGCACCCAGGTCCTGAAGGGTGTGGGCAATCTCGCGGATATGGATGGTCCTGCAGATCCTAGAAGGGTGGGGTGTTCCGTGGGTGAATCCCTCAAGGCAACATTCCATGGACCAGAAGATGGTGTTTGTTAGGTAAGGAGAGAAAGGAAGGGCCACATAGTGTAAATCCGAAAACAAAGGTTTTATTTAAAATAAATATTATTTATTTTAAATAAAACCTTTGTTTTCGGATTAATATTTATTTTAAATAAAACCTTTGTTTTCGGATTTATTTATTTTAAATAAAACCTTTGTTTTCGGATTTACACTATGTGGCCCTTCCTTTCTCTCCTTACCTAACAAACACCAGGGTTTCTTGTGCACCACCTCTACCGCCATCTGGGTGGACAAGTGTCGTTTTCCCCGGCTTCTAGGCTGGGCCTATCCCGGTGGCATCAGGCTGCCAGGCTGTGTGAGGGCCTATCCTGAAGTAAGAGGGCAGTGCAGGGTTGGGACTGCGGCTTGCAGTCCAAACAGAAGTGACACTTCTGCCGGCCGGAGAACCTGTCAGTGGTCAGAGGTAGAAGGGAAGCTGTTGCCACGAAGAGACCAATCGCCTTTACCAGGGACCACAGTGTGTAACTGAAGCAACTACTGGAGCAGTATTCTCACCAAATGGGCACAGTGGAGAATCGGGAAACTTCAGGCGGCGATCAAGTCAGGGACCCAACCAGCGAAGGTGACGCTTGCAGAGCAGCCTTGTGTGCCAAGCTAGGGACCAAACCAGTCAGCAGGGGTGAAGCTTGAAGGTATCCGAAGTGCCAAGCCAGGGACCCAGCAGGGAAGCATGGGTGACACTTGAGGGAGATACCACCACAAAAGTCTTGAGGAGCTCACGAGATTTAGAGTAGTGAATCAGAGGGTCTAGCGAGAGACCAGGAGCTCAAGGGGGCTGAAGAACTACAAGGAGAAGTTGTAGTACAGCTGAGAGAACTGTTGTTTTGAGTTAGGGACTGTTTAAGTACTGTTACCATAGGAGACAACAATCCTGCACGTGCAGAAGTGGCACCTGGCTGGGGCCTTTCCCACAAGAAACCCTGGATCACCTGACCTCCCCCAAATATATAGGCTCTCCCAGCAGGCCAAGGAATTCAACAAAATCCCTGCCCATTGGCTGAGATACCCCATACACTCATAACCTGACCTTGAGTTGTCCTTCTCAATCTAATAACTCCAAGTGCCTGGCTACCTAGTGGTAGAAGAGGAAAGTACAACCAGGCGAAACTTAGGGAGAAATCAAAGGATCCCTAGCAATTACCTACAGTAGCTACTTCCGACAAAAGGACTTAATGAGGATCTCCCTGACTAAACTCCAGGGCGCTACAGGTATAAATGGGGAAATAAACCAGGGAAATACCTTGTAAAAACTTTAAAACACAAAAAAGCTTTAAATTATATAGAAAAGATGAAAAATAACAAAGGAGAGATGGTATATGAAACTTCAGAAATTGTAAAGGCCTTCCAAACATATTATAGGGCCCTATGTGTATAGGTAAGGAATAAAGAGACACGAGAAGCATAAAAAATAAGAAAACCAAACATACAAGAATACTTAAGAGATGCAAAACTACTTAAAACTCAGCAGAAAGACTGCAGGCCCTAGAAGATCCAATAACACAGGAAGAAATAAAAACAGCAATAAATAGCACAGCATCAGGGAAGAGCCCAGGTCCCGATGGGTTTACAATCAGATACTATAGAAAAAAAAACTAATACCAAAAATATGTGAATATTTGAATAAATTTGGAGAGGAAGAGGAGATGAGAAGAGAATCATTGTTAGCATATATCACAGTAGTAAAATCAGAAATACTAAATCTAGATAAGAAAGAAGAACTAGCACTACAGAGAGAATTTCCATTTACATGGGTGGGGGGAGAGTTAAAGTATCTTAGAATTAAGTTGACAACCTCACTGGGGAAATTATATCAAGCTAATTACATACCGCTACTTAATGAGATAAAACTGAGATCAGAAAAACTTCAACATATCCTGGATGGGAAGTATACATATGTTAAAAATGGTTATCCTCCTGAAAATATTATATAAGTTTCAAATGATACCAATAGCACTTTCCCAGTCAGGTCCATAAATTTTGGGACATCAACACAATTCTACTCTTTTTGGCTCTATACACCACCACAATGGATTTGAAATAAAACGAACAAGATGTGCTTTAACTGCAGACTTTCAGCTTTAATTTGAGGGTATTTACATCCAAATCAGGTGAACAGTGTAGGAACAACAGTTTGTATATGTGCCTCCCACTTTTTAGGGGACAAAAAGTAATGGGACAATTGGCTGCTCAGCTGTTCCATGGCCAGGTGTGTGTTTTTCCCTCTTTATTCCATTTACAAGGAGCAGATAAAAGGTCCAGAGTTCATTTGAAGTGTGCTATTTGCATTTGGAATCTGTTGCTGTCAACTCTCAATATGAGATCCAAAGAGCTGTCACTATCAGCAACCCATCAGAGAGATAGAAAAAACATTAGGTGTGACCAAATCAACTGTTTGGAACATTCTTAAAAAGAAAGAATGCATCGGCGAGCTCAGCAACACCAAAAGACCTGGAAGACCATGGAAAACAACTGTGGTGGATGACCGAAGAATTCTTCTGTGTGTCAAAGTCAACAATCGAAAGAAGACTTCACTAGAGTGAAAACAGAGGGTTCACCACAAGATGTAAACCATTGGTGAGCCTCAAAAACAGAAAGTCCAGATTAGAGTTTGCCAAACAACATCTAAAAAAGCCTTCACAGTTCTGGAACAACATCCTATGGACAGATGAGACCAAGATCAACTTGTACCAGAGTGATGGGAAGAGAAGAGTATGGAGAAGGAAAGGAACTGCTTATGATCCAAAGCATACCACCTCATCAGTGAAGCATGGTGGTTGTAGTGTCATGGCGTGGGCATGTATGGCTGCCAATGGAACTGGTTCCCTTGTATTTATTGATGATGTGACTGCTGACAAAAGCAGCAGGATGAATTCTGAAGTGTTTTGGGTAATATTATCTGCTCACATTCAGCAAAATGCTTCAGAACTCATTGGACGGCACTTCACAGTGCAGATGGACAATGACCCGAAGCATACTGCGAAAGCAACCAAAGAGTTTTTTAAGGGAAAGAAGTGGAATGTTATGCAATGGCCAAGTCAATCACCTGACCTGAATCCGATTGAGCATGCATTTCACTTGCAGAAGACAAAACTGAACGGAAAATGCCCCAAGAACAAGCAGGAACTGAAGACCGTTGCAGTAGAGGCCTGGCAGAGCATCACCAGGGATGAAACCCAGCATCTGGTGATGTCTATGCGTTCCAGACTTCAGGCTGTAATTGACTGCAAAGGATTTGCAACCAAGTATAAAAAAGTGAAAGTTTTATGGATGATTGTTAATCTGTCCCATTACTTTTGGTCCCTCAAAAAGTGGGAGGCACATATACAAACTGTTGTAATTCCTACACCATTCACCTGATTTGGATTTAAATATCAAATTAAAGCTGAAAGTCTGCAGTTAAAGCACATCTTGTTCGTTTAATTTCGAATTCATTGTGGTGGTGTATAGAGCCAAAAACTGACTGTAATTGTACCACAATATTCAGATATGTTAATAAAAATGTGAAAAGAATTAAATATATGTGATTCCAACCAACATTGCAAAGGAGAAAATAACAGTTTTGATAGTCCCACAGCTGTGATAGAAGTAAGAATCTTTGTGTAAGCCTGGTGATGCCTCACACTCTCATGCTCTGCTTACCAGATACAATGTGACCCCCTGATTAGATTGATCAACATGCGCTTTTGTGTGAAACACAATCCCGCAATCTCAGCAGATCAGATGATTCCCCTCAGAAACAGCATCAATAGTGGATCCGAGTCATATCTAAAAACAGAAGCACTCCGATGGTGTAATATTACACTCACATGTTTCACAGGCAAATAAAGCATAAACTCCAGTGTGACAGAGACTGACAAACCAAACTTTCCCAAAACAAAGAAGGCCAACTCGCATACTTAGCTCCGGCTGACACGTTTCGTCACATCTGGCGTCATCAGGGGCACCTATATAATGATTTTAGCAATATTACACTATCAGACTGCTTTTTGGGAAAATGCTCAATCCTGCAGTGCACTTGGTGTAAACAAGATTTTAAGTTCTGCTTCAAGGCAAACTGGCATACAAAAAAAAGTTAACAAAATTTGTTTCTATTTAACGTACTTTGTTTACCTTCATCAACCCTAATTCACTCCTTTTTCCTCTGAGACCCTCTTCCTGCTTTTTTTTTTTAACCATTAATACTTTTTTGTTTTTATTAGTTTTGTTCAGTTATTTTTTTTCTTTTGATGTTGCATAGAAAAAGCACACAAAACAGAAAAAAGAAAAGCCTTTATTTCATTTATTAAAAAAATCTGTACAATGCTTTGTACCAGAATCACAGATTTAGTACCAGAATAATATTTGTGTCATTTTAAACAGGATAAATGACATACTTGTATTTACAGTAGCTGAAGTAGAAAAAATTTTTTTTTTTTTTCTTACGTTATGTTTCTGCTTATGGAATGTATAAACAATTAAAAAATATAATTTTTGCAAGATAATGGGCTCCGTTCACTAAAGCAGTTTGTATGCAGTATTATGGTGTCCAGACTACGAGGCAGGGATGCCCGCTCTCCCCCAGCCTGTTCGCCCTGGCGCTGGAGCCTCTGGCAATTGCCATTAGGAGTGCACCGGACGTTCTGGGCCTACGGGTGGGTATGATGGAAGAGCGCCTCTCCCTCTATGCTGACGACGCATTATTGTACCTAAATGATGCTGGGCCCTCTCTTCAAGCTGCCTTGCGTATCTTTGACAATTTTGGTGGACTCTCGGGAGTTAAAATAAATTGGACCAAATCAGTCCTATTTTTTATAGATGATGGGGTTAACTCTGGACCCCTCCCCTCCCCACTACAAAGGGTTGGGGAATTTAAATATCTTGGAGTTGTGATCACTAGGAATCTCTCTGATTTTATTGTAAAAAATCTGGCCCCTGTCCTGAACACCCTACGTTCGAAATGTGCTGCCTGGGAGAGTCTTCCTCTGAATCTTCTGGGTCGCATTAGTCTCCTTAAAATGATGATACTGCCCAAATGTAATTATCTGTTTAGGAATTGCCCGGTCTGGGTCCCCGCCTCGTTTTTTAGGGAGATTGACCGTATATTGGGTTCCTTTATCTGGTCGGGGAGAAACCCTAGGTTGGCACGTACTACGTTATGTTTACCTGCAGATTTGGGTGGACTTGCCCTCCCAAATTTCCAGATTTATTTTTGGGCGGCCATGTTGGTGACGGTGCACTGGTGGTTCCAGGGTTCTAGATCCAATGTGGCAACCTGTCTCAAGGCGAATATTCTGGGTTCCCTGACGGACCTTCGGAATTTTCCCTATAGAGGACCCAAGGCATATTGTGAGGTCCCTGGGCCTACTAGAGCAACTTGGAGAGTATGGGAGGCGGCTAGGCGCAGATACTTGAGACCTGGCCAATTGTCTCCAGCTCATCCCCTATGGAGGAACCCACGACTTAAACACTTCCGTATGATACCTGACCCACAGGTGTGGGCCAGATATGTTGTAACCATGTTGGAACACGTAATGTCTAGGGGACAATTGCTCTCCTTACATGAGCTTACGGCTAGATTCGGACTGCCCCGTTGGATGGGGTTCCGGTACCTACAGCTGAGACATGCAGCCAGGGCTCAATTCCCGCAAACTCCCCTGTTACAGACAGACCCCATCGAAGATCTCCTATCTCCTGGAGACTTGACTAAACCCCTATCCTCTCTATATAATGTGTTGCTGGGAAGAGATTCCCCTAAGATTAATGAATTATGGGAAAGATGGCGGGCTGATATCCCGTCGCTGGATAGGGAGGGATGGGAGGACTGTCTAGAGTATGGCCCGAAATTAGTGATAGCATCCAAGGACAAACTGATTCAAGTTAAATTTATACACAGGGTCTACTATACCCCGCAGAGACTCCATCGCATATTTCCTGAGAGAGACCCCATGTGTCCTAAATGCAAAGTCCATATAGGCACATTTATACATATGTTCTGGGAGTGCCCAGTGGTTGCACTATTTTGGACTAAGATTGTAGGTGAAATTAACTCCAGATTACAGACCTCTATCCCGCTCTTGCCGGCCATGGCGTTGCTGGGGATACATGATGATGAGCAGAGGCCATATCATCTTAAATTACTGATTTCCTTTCTTCTTTTCTATGCCAAAAAAGAAATACTTATGAAATGGATAGATTCTTCCCATCCATCCTTTTTAGCCTGGGAGGCACAGATTGAGGCAGTAATTCCCATGTATAAAATGACATATATAAACCGTGGCTGTCCGTGGAAATTTGAAAAAGTTTGGGCTCCGTGGATGGCCTCGTAAAGAAAAGTTCAATTCCTTACGATCATCTGACCCAATTGGGGAGGGTTTTTTTGGAGGGTGGAGGGTGGACGGTACTTGTTGAGAATGGTACTATTAACCTATGTATTGCTTGCGGGTTTTGCATATTATTTTCCCTATCCTCAATTATGTAATCCACGTATGTAATGTATTGTACTCTGTTGAATGGTATTCTGTAACTCTGATTATTTATTACAACAATAAAGCACCACTGTTTTTGTTAAAAAAAAAATTATGGTGTCCAGACGCATTTTCCCTAAATAACGCATGCGATTCTGAAACTGTTAATTAGCTATACTGTTTTGTGGTACAAAACGCTGATAACTCCCAGTAAATATGGCATGAAAAAGTGTTAAACTCAATTCATGCGGTAATTAAGTAGTGGTCCAGGAATGCGATATTTAACCACTTCAGCTCCAGGTTTCACCCCCTTCCTGACCAGGCCATTTTTTGCGATACGGCACTGCGTCGATTTAACTGACAATTGCGCGGTCGTGCGACGCTGTACCCGAATAAAATTTATGTTTTGTTTTTTTTTACCACACATACCACAAAAAAACGACTGACAATTTTGAATAGAAAACAATATTTTTTACTTTCTGCTATAAAACATATCCAATAATGTAAAAAATCTAATTCTGTCATCAATTTAGGCCAGCATGTATTCTGCTACATATTTTTGGTAAAAAATATCCCAATAGGCGTATATTGATTGTTTGCACAAAAGGTATCGTGTCTACAACTATGGGATAGATTTAGGGACTTTTTAATTTTTTTTTTATTGTTTTTACTAGTAATGGCGGCGATCACCAATTTTTAGCAGGACTGCAACATTGCGGCAAACAAATTGGACACTTAAGTAGGCCATACACAATGCGAATTTTGAGCGATCCGTCGAGCGATAAACGAAAGCGGTGCTCACAACAGCATGCAAGTGTACCATCAATTAGGTACGAAAATCGTATGTCAAAACACTATGTTTTCATGCCAATAGAGGAAGTGATGTAATGTTTTGTAACCTTTTAACCACACCCCCTACTGTACAAAATTGGGTCGCACCAATTACGAAAAGAGAAGTCGTTCCACACAGCGCACGTTCATTCGTTCTGAGAAAACGCCTTACAAGAGGTACAACAGAAAGCAGAAAATGGCAGCCATGGTAATTGCAATAATAGCCTTGGAGGAGGAGAAGAAAAAGAAGAAGAAACAGAAGGAAGAGCAGAGTGTGGACAAAAAACTGGCTCCTGCAGCGTGAGAAATTCTCACATGTAAATCTATTGACACACCTGAGCGAAAATAATCCTGAGGATTATCGAAATTATTTACGGATGACACAGGAGTCATTCGAGATGCTGTTATCGCATGTGCGGCCACATATCACCAGACAAGACTCCTGTATGAGAAAGGCTATCAGAGCAGAGGAGAGGCTCATGGCAACCCTCCGTTTCTTGGCTACAGGCAGGTCTTTTAAAGACATGACCGGAATTTCTGCCCGATCATTAGGTCTGATTATACCGGAGACATGTGAGGCCATAGTAAAGGTGGTCCAACCACATTATTTAAAGGTAAGAAAGCATGGTGAACTGTCTGATGTCTATTACATGACTATATATGAAATAGAGTTGAAATATGTAAAATACAGCAATGTGTCTAAAATTGGCAAAAATGCTATTTAAGCCAAGAAAATCCATATCAAGAAGTACACCATTTCCAAAAAGAGATGTGAAACAGAATATATTCTTTATTTAACAATAGTATTATTTAACAACGAGCGTTTCAAATTCAACAAGAACAGTAAAGAAAATGTATTGTTATAGTCACAGATTAGTATATTGTGGGTCACGAAACCAGGGACCTTGATGTGGTTCTTGGTGCATTGTCCAGCTTGTGGTTCCTTGTTGTTGGGACATATTACTCATCTGCCAGTTTGGGACAGATGGTACAGGTGGGTGAGATGTACATCCCTGATACCCCATAATATCAGTGTTTGCTGTAAGATGTCCCTTAAGTCCAATACCAATCATTTTATGTAGCAGAGATGCAAACAAGTCTCGCTGTTGCATGGACATCCTGCGTAACTTGTGTGCAACAAGGTAACCCACAGCATCACATTCATCATCCTTTTGTTGCATAATAGATGATGCATCCTTCTGTAAAGTGGAAGTATCATGATCTAAATTCCTCAGACCTGATGGCCCTGGTTGCTGTGGTACTGGGCTTGGAGTATCCTATAGAAAATTATTAAAACAGTAATTAATCATCAATTACTATCAATGCTACATATTCTTATGTCTTTTTTACCAACAGTTTCCCATATATTCTCAGGAATGGAAAGACCTTGAAGTTATTAGTTATGATCGTTATTCAATAAAGGCAATATTTTATTTTGAGTGCAGCTGTCCAGGACTTTCTCTAATTACTTCATTGTACAAGCTTTGCCAGCACGTGTTGCTTCCAGCATGGAGGAGCTCTTCGTTCATAATCGGCCTTCCTAGAAGCGGTGATATCTCTTTTTCTCTGCTAGGAATGGAAAGACCTTGCTCAAGAATTCCAGGATATGTGGAATTTCCCTAATTGTGGGGGTGCAATTGATGGGAAACATGTAAGGATCACCCCACCAGCCAATTCAGGATCCTACTTTTACAATTACAAAGGGTTCTTTAGCATAATAATAATGGCGATCGTCAATGCAAAATACGAATTCATATACCTGGACATAGGGAAAAATGGAAGAAACTCAGATGGAGGAGTAATACAGCGGAGTGAATTCCTGAACAGATTGAAGATTGAAAGGAGGTGTTTTGCATCTTCCATCTTCAAGTGAGGCTGTGGAAGGACTAAATTTCGTCTTTATTGGGGATGACGCGTTTGCTTTTCATGAACATCTTTTGAAACCTTATCCCTTACGTAATTTAACAGCTCAACAGAAGATATTCAATTATCGCCTGTCTAGGGCAAGACGGGTGGTTGAGAATGCGTTTGGCATTATGACCAGCAGATTCAGAATCTTCCACACCGCTATGAATGTAGCAGTGGAAAAAGTGGACATTATTGTGGAGTGCTGCTGTATGCTACACAATTTTTTTACGACGCACAACAGTGTCATACATGCCATCATCTGCAGTTGATATGGAAGACATTACCAGTGGGACAATTGTGCCAGGTGACTGGCGAAATGACAGTACTGGTTTGCAAAATTTAGCTCCTGCAAGGCCTAGACTACCAATTGCCAATGCACGTCAAAATTATACTGATTATTTTGTAGGCAGGGGGGCAGTTGCGTGGCAGGACTGTATATAGCTATATATAATATGGTTCATTGTATAATTATTGCTGGTAATGTGTAAAACATTTTAATTTGGTAACCCATGACTCTGCATTCAAAATACATTGCAATGAAATTGTTCTAGTTAATATATACTGTTAAATACTTTTTTCCATCAGCAGTACGTAACAGTCTTGTTACTTCTATTAGTGTCAGGTTAAACATTGGAGGAGGAGTTCTCATTCTACTTTGACTGTCCTATGAAGCTACAGGACCACTGACCCTCTGTCTGCACAGTGCTATTTAGCCCTATGCTGATCACATGCACTCAATATCCCCCCCCCCCCCAAAAAAAAAAATGAAAATCTCTATAGCAATACACATCAAACAGAGCATGTGCACCTTGTCCCCTAGCCTCTGTTCTATCAGGAGATGGATTGGGGACAGTGGAAGAAGGGAACAGAGAAGACAAGATTAAATGGCCATTGTAAACAATGCAGTGGATTAACCCTTGTTTCACAATGAGTGCAACAAGAATGCTTTACTGGATATAGATGACATCCTGATTTTAATACATTAATATACCTGTGTCTGTGTTTGGGACATAACCTCTGTTTCAGATAATGCACTGGAGTCTGATGCCCCACTTGCTTGAAGAGTACAATGGGACTCTCTGGGATCATCTGAATCGGCCAAAAACATCAGGTCTTTGAAGTACCACAAACGTGGCACATACACGTCCTGTACCAGATTTTTTGGAGGCTTGTATTTTTTTGTACTCCTTCTTAAAAACGGTGCACAAGTTAGCAATCCTGTTCTTCACATAGTATTCTGTGGGTTCAACACAAACCGCTTTACATAGTTCTTTTAATTCTTTTACAGCTTCATCACGCTTATAGTGATTGGAATAATCCCTTGACTTCACATCCCATAAGCAGGATAATCCTCTGTATTTGTCAATAAATTGCGGTAGGAAATCAGGAGATGTAAATTTAAAAGGCATTGTCCTTTAAATAAAAAAAAAAAAAAATTATATATATATATATATATATATATATATATATATATATATATATATATATATATATGTAGGAAGGCCAGTATGGTGGCCTGAATTTATGGGAGGAGCCCGGGGGGTATTTAAGCAGCCCGCTCACCTGTGGTGCTTGTCGGTTTCCTGTGCGCGATATACGTCACTGAGCCGACTATTCGATATACCAGCGTCCGCAAGTTCTTGCCTCGCAGTTCCCGTATTCGATACTCCGTACTCTAAACTTTCGAAGTCCGCGTTTTCGTTCATAGTTGTACCACGCGTCTGGCTTGGCTGTCGCAGGTAAGGTCCCGTCGGACTTTTCGTTTTTCATATCATGTCACTAAACCGTGAGTTCAAATTTCGTTTCACCCGCATCGCACAAACTGCAATGTATATCGCTCGTACTTTCGATATGTTACAATTCGATAGCACGGCGACGCTGACGTCGCATCATTTCTAGCATGTCGGTATTAGTAGACAGCCATAGCCAGTCGCAGCTTGTAAAATTATCAAATCAAGTTAGTTCGGTACCAATCATTTCTCATTTCTAAAAACATTTAAAAAAACTCATTTCGGACATTTCAAATCATTTCTCATTTCTGGAACAACATTTCTAAAAATCATTTCGGACATTTCAAATCATTTCTTATTTCTGAAAACTCATTTCTGACATTTCAAATCATTTCTCATTTCAGTCACCTACCGCGCTCCGATTCGAATCCAATCGCACCAAAGATGCGCCGATTCGTCCCGGTGTGCCCCAGTTATTACGGCCTCATTTCTATACATGCTCCAGAGTTACGTTATTGTCAGCCAATTGTACCTCTGCCATGGTTATCATTTCATTTCCATGTATCACGTTCCGACATGAATTCAGTCGCATTAAAATGCACCGATTCGTCTCGGCGTGCCCCAGGATTGGCCTCATTTCTATACATGCTCCAGAGTTACGTTTTATCAGTCATTTTGTACCTCTGTCATGGTTATCATTTCATTCCCATGTATCACGGCCCGACATGAATTCAGTCGCATAAAAAATGCACCGATTCGTCTCGGCGTGCCCCAGGATTGGCCTCATTTCTATACATGCTCCAGAGTTACGTTTATCAGTCAATTGTACCTCTGTCATGGTTATCATTTCATTTCCATGTATCACGTTCCGACATGAATTTAGTCGCATAAAAAATGCACCGATTCATCTCGGCGTGCCCCAGGATCGGCCTCATTTCTATACATGCTCCAGAGTTACCTTATCAGTCATTTGTACCTCTGTCATGGTTATCATTTCATTCCCACGTATCACGTTCCGACAGGAATTCAGTCGCATGAAAATGCACCGATTCGTCTCGGCGTGCCCCAGGATTGGCCACATTTCTGATACATGCTCCAGAAATCCGGATCATAGCTGAATCACAGACACCGGGGATTGACCCATATCTCTGTCACGCAATTTCTACCATGGTACTCTCACAACGTATCACCGTTTCGAAACCAGTCGCATCCAAGGCGCACCGATTCGGCACGGCATGCATCACAGGTTTCGATCTCATTTCATAACCACACCAGAGCTCGGTTGGTTGCCAGTCGCTAACACGGCACAACCAATACGAGCCTCGGTCAAAACAATCATTTCTCTCATTTATTCAATACCGCACTCCTATTCGAATCCAGATGCAGCAAACAAGCACCGATTCGACCCAGGAGCACCAGTATTCTAGTTGCCTCATTTCAATACATGCTCCAGAGCCCGGTCCACGGTCGAACAAATCATGACACGACCAGGCCGCACCTCTGTCATGCAGTTCATTCATTTCACAATCAAGGCAAACATTTCGAACCATTTCATTGTCACAAATTGCAAGCACCATACAAATCATTGCTTCAAGTTACTTAGCAATCCCTTCACGAATTGTCACCTTTCATCTTCCTCAGGTCAGTCAAAGTTCAGTAGGTCCACCCTGCACCAGGTTGGACGATATCCCCCCAGGTAAAAAAAAAAAAAAAAAAGAGGGAGAACAAGTCGGGTAAGTATGACGCAGCGGATCAAAGAAAAACTTGAAATCCATCTCACCCCCAATAGGTTACAGTCAACCAGGAGATAAAGCTCGAGAGATCCTCACCAGAGCAACCATGTCCCAGGCCGGCAGTGAAGACTTCACGGCCCCTCTATCACCTACTCCCGTCTCAGAAAGCGGCAGCGTGCAATCCCTCAGGGGATGGACTATCCCCAGACTGACGGCAGAGCTCAGACGCAGAGGTGTCCCCTTCCCCGCCACAGCGAGGAAAGGCGAGCTCTTCAAACTCCTCTTCCCCCCACCAGCAGCAGGACCCAGTACCCAACAGGCATCCCTCCAGTCCATATCATCGGCCATCTCGCAGTTACACACAATGGTATCATCTCTATCCACCTCAGTTGCAGACGTCCAAGCCAGGGTGGCACTTCTGGAGGCCCGACCGGCCACAGCTGTCCCCGACCCAACGGCAACTCAGACCTTGACACCTCTTCCTACAGGTACCTCAGGCTCAAGCGTCATTGTCTACCCCTCCCACCTGGTCCCAACCAGTATCAGGAAGGACATTTTGGACGGCAAGGACGTCAACCTGGCCTCTCTCCTTATCTCCGTGCATGATTTAGCAGAAAATAAAGCCTACTCCTGGGGCGACATATCGGTGGTCATTAAAGCCAAAGACCCCAGGCTGAACCGCAAGCTATCAGTCCCCGAATTTACCCTGGCCTTTGGCATGCTCAGAGATGTCCTGTGCTCAGCCACCCCCAGCAGGCGGGAAGAGCTGGACTTATACCTCCATACTGTGGTAGACTTGGGCCACAAGTATGGAGGTTTCGCTTTCTACGATTATCATCGTTCCTTCTCAGCCAAGGCCGCCGCTAGATTCGCACAATTCCAGATCGCGACAGATTGGAGTCTCATGGACACAGAGCTCTTCTGCCGCCACTTTGCCGGCTTACGCTCACCTCTGTGTGCAATTTGCCAGTCTTCCACCCACACTGCCACCTGGTGCGCCAATACGGCGATCAGACGGCCCTTTGAGTTCCCCTCTACCTCAGGTACAGTACAGGGCCAGTCACCCCCTGAACCAACGCCTCAGGTGGACAAACTCGGACGCCCAGTCCGAACCGTGGGAGGGGCAGCCATCTGTAATAACTACAACTATGGGTCCTGCAACTTCAGCCAATGCCGCCTACTTCACATCTGCACTTTATGCCAAAGAGCACACCCTAGGAATTTGTGTGAAGTCAAGCAAAACAAGAGGGCATGACTAAGCCGAATCAACATCTTATGGCTAGGACTGTATCTCACTTCACACCCCACCCCTTCCCTGGCCACCTACCTTATCCAAGGCTTCACAATAGGCTTTCACACCGGCCTCATTGCACTACCCCACAGTACTCACGAATGCGCCAATCTTCGTTCGGCAGCCATCGACGAACAGGCCATAGATCAGCTCTTACAGGCAGAGGTAGATCGAGACTATGTAATAGGCCCTTTCACTTGCCCCCCTTTCAGCACATGGAGAGTCAGCCCTATTGGGCTTGTCAAGGGCAAATTCTCTAATAAATTGCGTTTGGTGTACGACTTGTCTGCGTCTCATTCTTCGCACATACCCAGTCTCAATTCCCTGATCCCCTCCGAAGAGTTTTCCCTAAAATACTCCTCCGTGGACATGGCAATACAAGCGATCATCAAAGCAGGCACAGGTGCCTGGCTCTCCAAAGCCGACATCTCGGATGCCTTCAAGCTCCTGCCCATCCACCCATCCCTTTGGTGCTGGCATGGCATCAAGTGGAAGGAAGCGTATTATTTTGCTACGAAACTCACCTTCGGTTCGAAGAGTAGCCCGTGGCTCTTCGACACGTTCGCACAGTCCCTCGTTTGGATACTATTACACAAGGGCCAATGCCATGAAGTCATCCATTACCTGGATGACTTCCTACTGATAGAACCGCCCAACAAGCCCCCAGGAGATCTTGACAAACTGAGAGTAATTTTTGGAAACCTCAACGTTCCTATCGCCGAGCACAAAGTCGACGGTCCAGCAAACATCATCACCTTTCTCGGGGTCAGCTTGGATACCTGCGCAATGCAGGCCAGTCTCCCCCCCGACAAATTAACACGCATTAGGGCAGTCCTTCACGAGTTTTCACACACCAAGGGCTGTACCAAAAAACAGTTGCAGTCTCTCCTAGGTATGCTCAACTTCACTATGCGAATTATCCCACAAGGCCGCACATTCGTATCACGCCTACTTAGATTTCTGTCAGAAACTCAAGACCCTGATCAGATTTTGAAATTAGACTCCGCAGCTATAGCGGACCTATCAATGTGGGAGGAATTCTTGTCCGCCTGGAATGGCATATCTTTATTCATACCTATGGTTTCGATCCATTCACCCCAAGTAGTGACTGACGCTGCAGCCTCCACAGGTTTCGCGGCAATTTTTGGCCATCATTGGTTTTCAGGACCCTGGCCTCAACAGATACTATTGATACCCGGCTTTTCCCAAACATCTGCCCTGTTTGAGCTTTATCCCATAGTGGCAGCCGCACAACTCTGGGGCCACCACTGGACAGGACAAACCGTAGTCTTCACCACCGACAACCAGGCCACGGCAGACATCATCAACAGAGGCAGGTCCAAGTCCCTAGCAGTCATGTCCTTCCTGCGCAGGTTGGTCCAACTGTCTTTACAACATCAGTTCAACATACACTGTGAATTTATACCCGGCAGATACAACTCAGCAGCTGACGCACTATCACGTTTCAATTATCCCTCCTTTTTCAAACAGGTTCCCGATGCCGACCCAATGTCGGCCCCTATCCCCGTCTGGTCACAACTGACCCTGGATTAGTGCAACATCTACACGGAGCTACGCAACTCATAAATAATTCCCTCTCCCGCAACACACTCAAAGCCTACCAGACAGCTTGGAAGGCTTTCAACAAATTCCTCACGCCCTGCCGCAAAGAACCAACAGATATCAAACAGGTACTGGCCTTCACGGCACACTGCCACACGCAGCTGGCCTTATCCTACAACACCATCCGGTTATACCTAGCCGGCATTCAACATTTCATGGCGCTTGAAGACCCGACGAAGTCGTCACTGTTCTCATCCCACGCTATACGAGCCATCCTAAGGGGAATACAGAAACAACAACCAGCCATCAGCACTAAGCGTTTGCCCATTACGGGGCCCATCTTTAGGGACATGTCAAACATACTGGCTACTTCGCCATTCGGTCTGCTCCCCAGCACGGTCCTACAAGCAGCCATATATTTAGCTTACTACGGGTTCTTGCGGCCTGGCGAATTCACCACTAACAAACCCACAGACCTAGTACTATGCAGACGACACTTGCTTCGACACCAAGACCACTTTATCCTGCACCTCGAGGTCTCTAAAACCCAGCAAACTGGCTCGGGAGTGAACATCCACCTCTACAGAACCAACAACAGCTGGTGTCCAGTCGCTGTACTCAACCGACTCCTATCTCTCCTACCTGAACAACCAGACAGCAGTCCCCTTCTACCATTCCCAGTCAAACCCTTAAATGCCTCTCAGTTTGTGAGCCACATAAGAATACTTCTCCGCAATCTCCACCTTAACCCTAGTCAGTATTCCGGACACTCTTTCCGCATCGGAGCAGCCTCCGCGGCATCCCGCCACGGGGTGCCAGATCACATCATCAAAAGGTTAGGCAGGTGGAAATCAGCCTGCTTCGCCCGGTACATCCCCAATCCACAAACAGAGATGGCACAGGCATTCTCCAAATTGGCTCAATAAATAACTGAAAACCAATAAAAATTATAACCCTACCTGAATGTTTTTGCCCCCTTATTTTGGCATACCGGCCATTAGACCAAGGCACACTTTCAGGTCCATTTCATATGGTAAGTCCACACTTTCAGGTCTATTTCCGATGGTAAGTCTTATCTTTACTATAAGTGTTATCTATGTCCATATCGGACATAGGGCTCCGACCATAAGTAGGAAGGCCAGTATGGTGGCCTGAATTTATGGGAGGAGCCCGGGGGGTATTTAAGCAGCCCGCTCACCTGTGGTGCTTGTCGGTTTCCTGTGCGCGATACCCACCCTCCCATCCCCATTTCACAGCATTTCTCAACTATTCATTTCATTCATTTCTCTTACAGAATAATCATTTCTTAAACCAGGGTATGCCCCCTTATTTTGGCATACCGGCCATTAGACCAAGGCACACTTTCAGGTCTATTTCATATGGTAAGTCCACACTTTCAGGTCTATTTCCGATGGTAAGTCTTATCTTTACTATAAGTGTTATCTATGTCCATATCGGACATAGGGCTCCGACCATAAATATATATATATATATATATATATATATATATATATATATATATATATATATATGGCTTTTTTTCTCAGAAAATAAGTGCAGAAACTCAATAACGACCCTCCGAACCTCATCACATAGTGAGTTAATAGTGTGGTTAAATTTCACTAATGCCCTGTACACACGAATGGACTTTTCGACCAGACTGGTCCGACGGACCGAATCCGGCGGACAATTTGACCGTGTGTGGGCTTCATCGGACCTTCAGCGGACTGTTTCTGTCAAAAATCTGACAGACTTTAGATTTGGAACATGTTTCAAATCTTTACGTCGAAACTCCGCCGGACCCAGTTCCTATCGAAAAATCCGCTCGTCTGTATGCTAGTCCGACGGCCAAAAACCAACACTAGGGCAACTATTGGCTACTGGCTATGAACTTCCTTATTTTAGTCCGGTCGTACGTCATCACGTACGAATCTGTCAGACTTTGATGTGATCGTATGTAGGCCGTTCGTTCGAAAGTCCATCGGAAAGACTGTCGGACCTTTGTTGCTGAAAAGTCCGCCCGTGTGTACAGGGCATAACAGTGGGAGGGTCTTAAGGGGCATTAAACACCAGGAGCGCATTACATACAGAATGCAGAGTTTGGGGGTGCACTACAAAGAGTTCAGCCTTCTTCCACAGCCACTTACCTCTGCATCCTGCTTTCACCCATCTTCAGCTCTGACCTCTCTATGCAACCCCCTTTCCTTAAAAAATCCACCATTGTCCACATATCTTACTTTTGTTGCCCGGCCCTAGCACCTCTGGATAAACTTCTGTGTTTACAGGTGATAGTGGTAGGCAGAGAGCCTGAGCCAGAGGTGGTGGAACTGAGTTCCACCAAGTTCCAGCTAAAAAAAAGCCCTGTTATGGTACAAATGTACACATTTCAAAACTGCACAGCAGTTGTAGGCAATGTTTTGACTATATGTACAGTTTAGCACAATGAATACATATTGTGCATATGGACACTTGTTAAACTTTAATAGTTTTTGTAAACCTATGGTGTTTTTTGTATACGTGTACAGAGTAGTAGTATACTGCATCTAAAAAATAATGTCTTTACAAGAATTCCTTCTATTTGAATGCAGTTGTACACCTGCTATGTTTTGGTCCACCTGTACAGTCTTGTGTATTGCATACCTATTGTACATATGGACACTTTATATGCTTGTAGCTGTCTACCTCCGGTATTGTTGTCCACCTGTAGACACTAGCACACTGCATCCCTACTGTGATAATGTTCACTTTGTCATAATTGCACTACTCCTGTACAAAATGCATAGTGATTTTATATGAAGAGGTTATATTTTTGTATTTAGAAGTGTATGTTTTAATGCAGAAAATACTTTTACATGTTCATACATACGGGTACAAGCATGAAACCCCATTCCTGTTTTAGGTTTGGCACAATAAATCTGTGCTTGTTAGAATTTGGTGTGGAGTGTCTTTATTTAATCAGTATGGACATGATGTGATACCACCTGTATTCACCACACTTGATGCTGTACATGATTTGAAATGTCCAATACACATGCACAGACACTTTTGTGTTTATTCCACTTTGCTCGCAGACATGTCGGCACCTCCTGAATGAAGCCCTTTTTTTTTTTATAAGGAATGTGGTGTATAGCGAATACAATAGGTCGTTATCGCCTGCTTTCTTTATATTTTTTCCTGCCATGCCAAAGAAGGTGTGAAAGGACCATTATACATGCACAGGCATTTGTGTTTATTTCACTTTTCTTGCAGACTTGTCGGCACCTCATCAGACTTTGCTGTGGTCTATTGTTTTTGCTGTATTATTATCATTCATAGTTGTAGTAGAACATTTGTTTGTGTTTTTCTGTATGTTTTCCTTCCGGTTGGAACTTTCCGGGGATCATGCGCAGTTCTGTTTCTTATGCCGCGTACACACAAGCAGACTTTTTGACCGGACTGGTCTTACGGACCGAATCCGGCGGACAATCCGACCGTGTGTGGGCTTCATCGGACCTTCAACTGACTTTTTCTGTCGAAAATCTGACGGACTTTAGATTTGTAACATGTTTCAAATCTTTCTGATGGACTCGAGTCCGGTCGAAAAATCCGCTCGTCTGTATGCTAGTCCGACGGACTAAAACCGACACTAGGGCAGCTATTGGCTACTGGCTATGAACTTCCTTATTCTAGTCCGGTGTACGTCATCAGGTACGAATCCGTCGGATTTTGGTGTGATCGTGTGTAGGCAAGTCTGTTCGTTAGAAAGTCCGTTGAAAGTATGTAGAAAGTCCGTTGGAAAGACCGTCGGACCTTTGATGCCGAAAAGTCCGCCCGTGTGTACAGGGCATTAGGTCAAATTGTCCAACTCTGCCATTAATGATACGAAATTTGGACGATTTTTCTCAAAAAGACCAACATGTTGGATCTGTCAATTTGGGCTGTCGTACGAAAATCGCATGTCACACATACCACACTAACGATACAAAAAATGGTCAATTTTACTTTCGATTTGGATTTTAGTTCGAAATTCGCATCGTGTATGGCAGGCATAAGTGACACATTTTGGGGACCAGCGACACCAATACTGTGATCAGTGCTAAAAAAAATGCACTGTCACAGTATAAATGACACTGGCAGGGAAGGAGTTGGTGATCAAGGGATTAAGTGTGTCCCTAGGAGGGGTTTTCTAACTGTGTGGGGGACGGATACACTGGAGAAAAAGAGAGATCCGTGTTTCAGCTTGGCTGAAACACAAGATCTCTCTTTTGCTCCCTGACAAATCAGCGGTTTGCCTTGCCTGTCTCTCCACTGAACGATCGGCGGGTTGCGGCAGCCATCGCGGCCGCTGGACATGCTGATTGGTTTCTGCTGTATCTAATCACAGCAGGAGCAGCACTCCGGTGGTACGTGCGTGCGCCCTTCACCAGGTGCACAAAATCACGTACAGGTACGTGATTATGCACAGCTGGGCCGCCCTGCCGCAGTATATATGCGGTAGGCGGTCCAGAAGCGGTTAACGAATGTAAAGATATAGTAGCCAAATTTGAGTAGTCTCTACCTTTTTTGGATCGGTTCTCCCAACAGCAATACATAGAAACCTAAATATGAAACTGATTGGGGTTGATATACTTTACGTGTAACTAAGCCCTGGTTCACACTGGTGCGGCTTTGAAATCGCACTACTTCAGCGCAATTTCAAAGATGCAGATCAGTGCGATTTACACCTCCGATTTCATTGCGGTTTGTGACTTTATTTAATAGAAGTCTATGCAAGCCGCAATAAAATCAGCATAAAGTAGCACAGGAACCTTTTTCAAAGTCGCAGCAATTTGCACTGCTCCCTTGCTGGCACGCAATTTGGGACTGTCACGCAAGTTGGAACTGTGTAGTCACATGACAAATTGCACTGGTGTGAACGAGGGTTAAAGGGAAAACTTTTTTTTAGTTTTGGATAGATCGTAGGTGAATTAGAACACCTGTAATTTTTTTTGTGCTTTCTCTGCCCGATTAGGGAGATACACCGTCTCTATATTTGTCCTGTTTACCATTATCATTAAAAATAAAAGTGAAAGAAAATCCCAAATTTTGGTTATCCCCAGAAAAGTAATAGAGGGGAAATCTCCCAATGGGGACACAGATGGCAAAAAAAAATAAAAAAATGACAGGGGTTATAACCAGTGGCGACTGGGGGGTTTTTCTTTTAGGGAGGTGGCAAACAACCAAATTCAGAACGTCAAGAATGCGGTAACGTACAACACGTACGACAAGCCGAGAAAAATGAAGTTCAATAGCCATGCTTGATTCCGAGCATGCGTGGAACTTTGTGCGTCAGAATTGTGTACACATGATCGGAATTTACGAGAACAGATTTTGTTGTCGGAAAATTTGAGATCCAGATCCCAAATTTTGTTTGTCGGAAATTCCGACGGAAAATGTCCGATGGAGCCTACACACGGTCGGAATTTCCGACAACAAGCTCCCGTCGAACATTTCCAATCGGAAAATCCGACCGTGTGTACGCGCCATTACTGTGGAGGAGTGCGGGGTGTAGCAAGATGGCGGCGATGAAACGTCACTACCGTCAGATTACGCGACCCGTCAGAATGTGTAACGGAACACCGGCGCCACTGATATGTAGATCAGGGGGCCGGACGCATGGATAGGGAAGGCGGTGCCCGTGCGCCCTCTATGGACGGACCACCACTGGTTATAACCCTCCCTTACTCTATCCAAAATTTAAAAAAAAAAATAAAAAAGTTGTGTCTATAGTTCTATTTTAAGGCAAATAGACTGTGCAATTTGCAAGTTGTTTGCAGGACTTTTTTTTGTGAATATACAAGTTTATCCATCATGTGCTGCAAAAAAACTTCCAATCCAAACAGAATACAATGTCCATGCATATCACAATGGTCTAATCCCTTGTTAGTACATATGTCATATGTAGTGGGGATACTTTGATTTTTCACAATTATTTTTAGAGATATCTTCCCATTGAAACCATTGATCATTTAAGCTATCTGTAAAGGTGTAATTCTTCCCACCGACCATCACTAATCACTAATGTATCACGAGTCTAAGTATAACATGTTTGTTGTTTTAATAGAAAAAAAAAATGAGACTTTACAATCACTTTACGTAAATACAAAATGTCTTTTACTGAAAGAAAATAGTATCAAAAATCACACACATATATAAATACTCTTCTTCCACCAATAAAAAAAGACAACATTGTAGAAGGGTAGTCATATTTGTTTGGGATTTTTGATACTATTTTCATTCAGTATTTGATATTTTGTATTTACTGAATGTAACTTAGTTGTGTTTTGATGCACCACGTGTGTCCTGTGAAAGCAGCTTCCCTTTGCCTGGTATTCCAATCACCTTTTTCTATTGTATTAGCCTGGGTTCACGACTTCAAAGTTGTACGATTTTGAATCTGACATCCCTGTGCGACTTTATCGCGGCTTGCACGCGACTTCTTTAAAACCACTTGCCACCCAGGCCAATTCTGACATTTCTCTCCTACATGTAAGCTAGAAAAATTACATAGAACCCCCAAACATTATTTAGGTTTTTTTTTTTTTTTTAGCAAAGACCCTAGAGAATACAACGGCGGCCGTTGCAACTTTTTATCTCGCACGGTATTTGCGCAGCAACTTTTCGAACACTTTTTTTAAAATAAGAAAACGGTTTTGTGCTTAAAAAAAAAAAAACAGTAAGTTTAGCCCAATTTTTTTGCATAATGTGAAAGATGAAGTTACGCCGAGTAAATAGATATCTAACATGTCATGCTTCAAAATTGCGTGGAATGGCGCCAAACTTCAGTACTTAAAAATCCCCATAGGCGACACTTTAACATTTTTTACAGGTTACATGTTTTGAGGTATAGAGGAGGTCTAGGGCTAGAATTATTACTCTCGCTCTAATGCCCTGTACACACGACCGGTTTTGCAGTTGGAATAAACTCCGAAGGTTTCTCCGACGGAATTCCATTCAAGTGGTCTTGCCTACAGGGGTCAAACCAAAGTCCGACCGTCCAGAACGCGGTGACGTACAACACGTACGACGGGACTAGAAGAAGGAAGTTCAATAGCGAGTAGCCAATAGCTTCCGTCTTGTACCTGCTTCCGAGCATGCGTCGTTTTTGGTCCGTCTTAAAAGCATACAGACGATCGTTTTTAGGAATTGGTTCCGTCAGAAATATTTAGAACATGTTCCATTTCTAGGTCCGTCAGAATTTTCTAAAAAAAAAGTCCGATGAGGCATACACACGATCGGAATAGACGATAAAAAGCTTCCGTCTGACTTTTTCTGTCGGACATTCTGCTCATGTGTACGCAGCTTAACATTCGCGGCGATACCTCACATGTGTGGTTTGAACACCGTTTTCATATGTGGGCGGGACTTATGTATGCATTCGCTTCTGCACGCGAGCACACAGGAACAGGGGCGCTTTAAATTTTTAATTTTTTTTATTGTTAATTATACTTTTTTTTTTTAATTTATATTTACACTTTAAAAAAAAAAGTTTTGATCACTTTTATTCCTATTACAAGGAATATAAACATCCCTTGTAATAGGAATAGGGCATAATCGGTCCTCTTTACAGTGAGATATGGGGTCAATAAGACCCCACATCTCACCTCTAGGCTGGGAAGCCTGAAATAAAAAAAATAAATAAAAATAACGATCTCGGCTTCCCAGCCGAGGCGGCGCCGTTTGTTTGAATGCAGAGGCCGGGCGTGACGTCATAACATCGCGCCCGGCCTCCAAACAATCATAGAGACTCCGGCGACCATCTGGTTCACCGGAAATCTCTATGGTAAACATCCGGGGCTGGCGGATCCTGTCTCTGACTCACCGATGGAAGCAATGAGTCAGTAGAAGCACCGGAGGGCAGCGGGAGGTCGGCCCCTCTCGCCGCCCGTAAGAACGATCAAGCGGTGGAACCGCCGCTATGATCATCCTTATGGTGTAGGGAATCGCCGGCTAAAGAAAACAATATCTGAATGATGCCTGTAGCTGCACCCATCATTCTGATATACCCGCACAAAGTCAAGGACATCATATGACGTATGGCGGGCGGGACGTGGTTAACCACTGCCGACCGGCTCACGCACATTTACGTCGGCAAAGTGGTTTGTTACCGCAAAACAACGTACTGGTGTGGCCCCCCTTCGAGAGTCATAGCAGGCACGATCTCGCGAACAGTCATAGCTGTACGTTGGTCCCTTTAAGCGGGATAGCAGGCGCGTGCGTCCACTGCACTGCGGTGGGTGCCGATGCGCGTAGCCACGCGCGGGCACGAGAGCTAGAACGGGGATTTGTGTGTGTAAACACACAAATCCCTGTTCTGACAGGGGAGAGGAGACACATCTGCTGTTTGTAGTAATTACAAACCACGATCTGTCTCCTCCTCCAGTCAGTCTCCTCCCCCCACAGTTAGAAACACTCACGAGGGAACACACATTTAACCCCCTGATTGCCCCCTAGTGTTAACCCCTTCCCTGCCAGTGACATTTATACAGTAATCAGTGCATTTTTATAGCACTGATCGCTGTATATATGTCAATGGTCCCAAAAATGTGCCAAAAGTGTCCAATCTGTCCGCCGCAATGTCGCAGTACCGCTGAAAATTGCAGATCACCGCCATTACTATATATAAGAAAATAAATAAAAAACGGCATCAATTTTTCCCAGAGTTTGTAGGCGCTATAACTTTTGCGCAAACCAATCAATATACACTTATTACGATTTTTTTACCAAAAATATGTAGAAGAATACATATCGGCCTAAACTGATGAAGAAATTTGTTTTTTAAAAACATTTTTGGGGATATTTATTATAGTAAAAAATGTTTTTTTTAAAAAGAATGTCGCTCTTTTTGTGTTTATAGCGCAAAAAAATAAAAACCAAAAGAAAGCTCTATTTGTGGGAAAAAAGAATACATATGCTGCAGGGACAGCATATTTCTACGGTTTAAAGCATTTTACTTCTTTATTAGCACTAAAAAACAGACAGGGGTTCTAATTCTTCTCCACTCTACTCATCCCTCTGGATATCACCTCATCAGATTAATACCACATATTTTGGAAAACTACGGCATGCAGTATTTTAGAAGCATTTTTTCGTGAATGGCAACTTTTCTTTTTTTTAAAAAGGGGGAGCGGTATTTTACTGAATTTCTTAAAGTGGTGAATGGAGTCGTTTTGTGAATGGAGCACAAGATCACTAAATGGAAGTTGTGTTTGTCCTAAAAAAACAAAAATGTTTTCGTTCATCTTCAAAGGACACTAAACTCTGGTTTATAAATAATAAAAAAACAAATTCTATTCAAGACTCTTCTATTACTGTCAGCTACCTCCAAAAAGGAGATGTCCAGATATTGTACAATCTGATTGTATAGTGCAGGGGTCGGCAACCCGTGGACGTTTAATCTCCAGCCCCTCGGTCAGGGGCACCCAGCCCATGGACAAGTGGGTCTCTGTTTGATAATGTCATCTACAAAAGTGTCTGTGTTATATAATAAAAATGCAGTCATATACCATCGCCGCTCGGCGCTCAGGTGACTTACCGCCTCTCTCCTCCCCCCTCCTGACTGACGTCATTCTCAGCTCCGCCCGCTGCAATTGTCAGACGAGGAGAAGAGAGAGGCGGCGAGTCATGTGAGTGCAGAGTGGCGCTCAATGTGGTATATAGCTGCATTTTTATTATAGATAGACACAGACACTTTTGCAGATGACATTATTAAACGATGGGCAAGCATTTTCTTGCATACTCCATCACAGCCACTGCTGTATCCCCCCCCCCCAAAGCCACCACTGTACCCTGATGAGGTGGCACTGATGGGCACCGATGGGCACCTATAGGCTGCACTGGTGGGCACTGATGAGGTGGCACTGATAGGCTGCACTGATGGGCACCTGTAGGCTGCACTGGTGGGCACTGATGAGGTGGCACTGAAGAACACTGATAGCCACTGATAGGCTGCACTGGTGGGTACTGATGAGGTGCACTGATGGGCTGCACTGGTGGGCACTGATGAGGTGGCACTGATGGATACTTATAGGCTGCACTGGTGGGCACTGAAGGACACTGATAGCCACTGATAGGCTGCACTGGTGGGTACTGATGAGGTGGCACAGATGGACTGCACTGGTGTGCACTGATAGGCTGCACTGGTGGGTACTGATGAGGTGCACTGATGGACACTTATAGGCTGCACTGGTGGGCACTGATGAGGTGGCACTGAAGAAAACTGATAGCCACTGATAGGCTGCACTGGTGGGTACTGATGAGGTGGCACAGATGAGCTGTACTGGTGGGTAGTGGTGAGGTGCACTGATGGGCTGCACTGGTGGGCACTGATAGGCTGCACTGGTGGGCACTGATGGACACTGACAGGCTGCACTGATGGACACTGATGAGGTGGCACTGATGGACATTGATAGGCTGCACTGGTGGGTACTGATGAGGTGCACTGATGGGCTGCACTGGTGGGCACTGATAGGCTGCACTGGTGGGCACGGATGGACACTGACAGTCTGCACTGATGGACACTGATAGGCTGCACTGGTGGGCACGGATGGACACTGACAGTCTGCACTGATGGACATTGATAGGCTGCACTGGTGGGCACGGATGGACACTGACAGTCTGCACTGATGGACACTGATAGGCTGCACTGGTGGGCACGGATGGACACTGACAGTCTGCACTGATGGACATTGATAGGCTGCACTGGTGGGCACTGATGGATACTTATAGGCTGCACTGGTGGGCACTGAAGGACACTGATAGGCTGCACTGGTGGGTACTGATGAGGTGCACTGATGGGCTGCACTGGTGGGCACTGATAGCCTTTGTTTGTATGGCAGGAGCTGCCCAAATGCAAACTGCGTCGGCTGACCCCGCCCTCCTGTCACAATAGGACATGTTATGATGCCATCGCACCACGTTGTCTACAACAGGCTCATGACTGCCCATTGTGCTACAATATGAAATGTCTACCATAGCAACCGTTATGGCTGAAAAGTGAACTGGCATCACCCATAGCAACCGTATGACTCGAACGTGAACGGGTGTTTCCCATATCAACCGCTGACTAGAAAGTGGACTGGTGTTACCCATAGCAACCGCTATGACTGGAAAGTGAACTGGTGTTACCCATAGCAACCGCTATGACTGGAAAGTGAACTGGTGTTACCCATAGCAAACGCTATGACTGGAAAGTGAACTGGTGTTACCCATAGCAACCGCTATGACTGGAAAGTGAACTGGTATCACCCATAGTAACTGTATGACTGGAAAGCAAATTAGTGTCACCCATAGCAACCATTTGACTAGAAAGCTGACAGTTTTCTGTGACAATTTTTATTACTTTCCCTATAGCAACTAGGCTCATTCTTACATGACGTAAAAAAGGCTGTGGTGACGTAATGAGGATAAACATGGCGTGTCTGAGTCCGAGAGAGAGAAATGCCCGCCTAAGCCCTCGGACAGGGTCCAGGGACAGTGAACAGAGGGGGTAGGAGGCAGTAACGTGCCCCCAGTCACGTAAAAAGGTCATTTTTTTTTTTAAACCTAGGCCACTGGCTACGTGACGTCACGAAATAAAAGGAAGCGGCCGCCATTTTTGCGCCCGCCCCTTCCCATCGTGCACGAGCCCGGATCCCTCCCGCCTACCCACCCCCCCTTTTTTCTATCAGAACAGCCAGGTAGGCAAGCCTTAGCCCCGCCTTCCCGGCGCAATTGGTCGGCCTTATACGCGACCCTCCCTCCCGGCGCTCTGGTATTGGCTCGCTCACTCAGGCCAGGCCCCTCCCCGCCAGCTTGCCGCGCGCGCCGAAGGTGCACTAATAGCAAAGCGAAGGGTCAGCACCCACTCGCGAGCTTCTTCCTGGTGACGGATTGGTCGATCGACGTCCCGCCTCCCCCCGGCGAGTTCTGCTATTGGACGACCGGGTAGTCCCGTGCCCCGAGCGGCTCTCTGCCTGTCCACGCGCAGTGTGGCGGCGGTCGAGGTGAGACGCGCCGCTGTTGGATTCATTTGCTCTCTAGCCGCTATCACCGGAGCATCGCTGTCCTCTTCTGGAAGATGATCAAGCAGCAGCAGCCGGCCCCAGCGAACCGCAAACCCGCCTCGTCGGCCATGGCTGTCTCCTCCCCCGGGAGCCCCAACGGAAACCCCCTCCCCCCGGCGCGGAGCCAGGAGCGGGCAAGCACCGGCAGGTAAGACGCCTCTAGGGGCGGCGGGATCGGAGGGCGGGCGGCGTACGGTAACCTGTTTACCGGCAACGGGGGGAGAAAAAAAAAACCCTTTCAGCTGATTGACGGGCCGAGCGGCCAATAGAGCGGGCGATGCGGAGGGAGAGGGGCGTGTCCTGGCAGGTCACATGGTCCAGGCTCGGCTCGCGCTTCCCTCCTCCCATGTTGGCTGCACCGTTACCAGCACTGCGCATGCTCCGTACGCCGGCCGCAGGCCTCGACCAATCACCGGGCGGCCTACCCAGCAACCTGTACACGGGGCACCATTGTCAGCGCTCGGCCTACCCACCGTGCCTTGTGTGCTGTTACCTGTGCTGATCACTGAGCATTACAGGCTGATCACTGAGCAATGCAGGCCCATGTCTGTGCTGATCACTGAACATTACAGGCTGATCACTGAGCAATGCAGGCCCATGTCTGTGCTGATCACTGAGCAATGCAGGCCCATGTCTGTGCTGATCACTGAACGTTACAGGCCCATGTCTGTGCTGATCACTGAGCAATGCAGGCCCATGTCTGTGCTGATCACTGAGCAATATATTAATATTGAATAATACAGATCTGTGTATTTGCCACTGAGCATTACTGAACAGTGCATGCAGGGTGATTCTTGTACTGACCACTCAGGGCATATTTACACCTGTGGGGGGGAGAGAGAATCCTCAATGGAAGCAATGTCAGGTTCCCACAACTAATCAGTAGGGTACTTTTTTTTTAAGACTGAGTACCAGTACCGATCCTTTAAGTACTTGCTGGTACCGATACTATTAATGTCATGTGACAGTGGTAATAATATTCAGCACTGATGAGATGTGGATTGTGTCAGTAACATTTTTTATTTTTTTTTAAAGCGGGGGGGGGGGGGCAGTCTGTGTTTTTTAATATTTAACTTACTTTAGAATATGCATTAGAATTTTTTTTGTACCCTTGAGGGTAAGGGGGGCTTTGGTGAGATATTAGGGGTCATGAGACAGAGGGATTGAGGACACAGATTCCCCCAGTCCCCTTCTCTGCAGCCTCAGCTGCACTGATGATGGATGGACAGAAGACAGTCTCCCCTCCATTCATTCATAAATGGAAGCATAGTAAACAAAGTTTACAATGCTCAGTTATGAATGGACAGTCAGTAATCAGACTCTGTGCATTTGGAAAAGGAAGGAGCTGGTAAATTTTTAGATTTACCGGCTCCTTCCCTCTGCGCTCCCATCCTGAAAGATTTGGGACAGGGATGGGGACCGGAGGAGGAAGAGCACACAAAGAAACACAGGGGGGCTGGAGGAGGATACAGGGGACATTTGGGGTGGTGGGGGACGTTATGATCACCAATTTCCCTGTGTGCTTCTCCTCTCCGTGGCTTTCAGCTGCTTTATTGAAAGCCACACAGGGAGATCGGTGACTATAACTTCCCCACCGATTGTTCCTGAGTGTCCAGGTAAAGAACTAAGCATCAGGAGCATTTTCACGCATACAAGTACTTTTGCTAATACTCAGTACCGATACTGGTATCAGGACAACCCTAGTGTCCAGTGTGATCACTGTATTAGTTGGAGGGGTGCATTTATATATTGCCCAAAGTGATAGAGGCTCATCTCTTTTTACTGATGTTTGTCTCCTGGCTACTTGGTGAGCAATACAGCCTATTAGTGCCCCGGTGATTGCACAGCTCATCCTGTAGTCAGGAGCCCTCCTCCTCCTTCACACCATGTATGTGACCCAGGAGCAGCACCTACCAGACCTTCCCGCACTCCAAAATTATTTTTAATAAATCTCTAGAAATGAGATGACAGCCAACTCCCTTCAGGGGCCAGAATTCCTTCATCGGAGAGCGTGGGAGAGGGGTGCATGTGGAGAAAAGTCCTAGAAAAACATTCTTTATAATAAAGTCTACATATATTTAGAGGCACCGAAATTTCAGCCGCCAAAACATTTCAGCTGAAAATGGTGTTATCGGCGTTTGGCCGATAAGAGATAAAGGCGCTGATAATGGCATGAAAACGCATGCAATATATATTTTTTTTTTTGTTTTTTTTTTTTTGTTTTTTTTTTTTTGTTTTTTGTTTTTTTTTTACAGATTTTTAGAACAATTTTACTGTGCTTATGGTGTGTTTTTCATAGGTCATGTGACTCAAAAACAGCATTAAAAATGGATCCCGGGTGCATTAATGCATTCTTGCTGCGTTTTCAGTGCATTTCAACTGGGAGGGATTGGAATTGCTGCATTTTTGGAAAAAAAAATATATATATACATATTTAAAAAACTATATATATAATTATAATATAATTTATATATAATTTAATAATTATGTAAAATATTTATTATTATTATTATTATTATTATTATTATTATTATTATTATTCACATTTTTCTCCCTTTTAAATTCTATGTATGTCTTAACACTGGTTTGTTGCACAATCCTGCTTGCTGCATTTTTGGGGGGAAAAAAATCCTATATAAAAGTCATATAATACAATTTTATTTATAAAATAAGTGTTTTTTTAAAAACTAGTTTTCGGCCAAGTGGATCCCACATTTTTAGTTTCGGGCACCAAAATCTCCTTTTGGTGCACCTCCCGATATAAAATGTGTATATATGATTTATTATAATGGCCAATATTAAAATATAATTTATACATTTATGTATATAAAACTTGGATTTTATTTTTAGGTGTTTTTCATTTTACTCTAATCATCCACTCAGTGTTCCTATCATATGTACAGAGGTCCCCCCCCCCCCCCCCGCTCTTGTTTTCAGGTCTCTCTATTTACACTCGGTCTGGTTCTATTGATATGCTCCATTCACAATGCTCTCAGGGTGGGTGAGGTGTGATCCAAGTTGCGGACTTTTTCACTCCTCTATTCATTATCAGTAGAAATAATTAGCTTTGCAGGTGTGCGGTGGGCCCTGCTGGACTTGTAAATGGATTCATATAGAAATGTTAATGTGCTGCACTTGATTTGATTATCACTATTGTGTTCTCTTGGAATCCTGATGGTTCCTGGAGTCGCATTCCATTTTCCTGGCTATTGATATTTAATTCAATCACAGGTGACCAATAATCCAGGACAATTCCCCAAACAGACCTGATTAGCACTCAGAGGGGGGTGCAACTGCAAACCTTGCAGGACTTAAAGTGGAAGTAAAACTCAGTTACACCAATTGTACCTACAGGTAAGCCTTACATGTAGGTACTGTGAATATCTTTTAAAGTGGTTGTAAACCTTTACAGATCACTTTTTACTACAGGTAAGCCTATAATAAGACTTGCCTGTAGCTATCCCGGATATATCCTTAAGCTGCATGGTTTAGGAGATCTCCCCTGTATCATGTGCGGACGTCATCGGCACTGAAGCAATGGCACGATCGCGCCATTTCTTCAGTGAGTGTGCCGTTACCGGCGGCTCCTGCGTGCATGCACTGGAGTGACGACATTGTGGCTTCAGCCAATCCGGCTCCGGCCCGCGATACCCGGAAGTAACTCTGGGAATGATGTCGCTGGCTGGAGCTGTGTACAGGGACCGCTGCAGGGGCTTTGATCTAAGGTGAGTGTTTCGTAATGAGCTAGTATGCTGTGCATACTAGCTCATTATGTCTTTGTCTTGCAGTGTTTTTTTTTTTTTTTTTTTTGTGGGTTTACAACCATTTTAAAGCGTTATTCCACAGAAAAGTGGAACTTTCGCTTGTTCGTCTCTGTCGCCCCCCATATATTGGGCACCTTTTCAGGGGGGAGCAGGGACCTGTTTTTGACAGGTGTCCCCTTGCCCAATTCCGGGAGACGGGGCCGCAGCGCTGTCTCTTGGAAGTTCGGCCCTCCTTCCTCCGCTGCTGGGGCAATTAGAAAGCGAAGCGCGGTTCGCATAGTAGCGTTCCCTTACCGGCAATGGTGGCGGCACAGCTGATCCCAAGCTCCCTGGACAGGAAAGTGTCCTTATATTAAAAGTCAGCAGCTGCAGTATTTGTAGTTTCTGACTTAATTTTTTGTGGGGTGGGCAGACCTCCACTTTAAAACGTGGTTTAAGAGATATTCAGAGGGCATGCAGCTGATGACCTAATTGGCGCATGTGCTCTGAACGTCTGGTGTGCCATCAAATTACCGCTACCCGTCAGATCGTGTAATGGAAGTGACATTCCGACCACAAAATACCTACTGCGCTATGCGTTCCAAACGCGTCATGATCTGATGGGTAGCGGTTGGGTCTGTTGGCACACCAGACGTTCAGAGCACATGCGCCAATTGGGTCATCAGCTGCATGCCCTCTGAATATCTCCTAAACTACGTTTAAAGCAAAGCGGAGGTCTGCCCACCCCACAAAAAATTTAGTCAAACTACAAATACTGCAGCTGCTGACTTATAAGGACACTTCTATAAGAACACCCATGCGGACATCTTACTACACCCAGCAATAAAGTGAGCGTATATAAATATAATATATTGATATCTGTGAACCAAACGTTCATTTTGTATGGACTGGCAAGGATTAGAAACTAGGGGTGCGCATCTTCACTGGCCTCACGATTCGATTCGATTACGATTATCAGGTCCACGATTAACGATGCATCACGATTACTGCGCGCGGTTTTCATCCAAAAAATTTAAGTAGTCAGAAGAACTCCATTTTTTAAATTTTATCTGTTCTTAAAAAAAAGACAACACTCCTTGCATGTAGCAAAGTGTAAACAGTGCAGACAACTTAAAGAGGAGCTCCAGACTGCCCCCAAATGACTACAGGAGATGATCAGAGACTGCAGACATGCTACAGGAGATGATCAGAGACTGCGGACATGGCACAGGAGATGATCAGAGACTGCAGACATGCTACAGGAGATGATCAGAGACTGGGGACATGGCACAGGAGATGGTCACAGACTGGGGACATGGCACAGGAGATGGTCACAGACTGGGGACATGGCACAGGAGATGGTCACAGACTGGGGACATGGCACAGGAGATGGTCACAGACTGGGGACATGGCACAGGAGATGGTCACAGACTGGGGACATGGCACAGGAGATGGTCACAGACTGGGGACATGGCACAGGAGATGGTCACAGACTGGGGACATGGCACAGGAGTTGGTCACAGACTGGGGACATGGCACAGGAGATGGTCAGACACTGGGGACATGGCACAGGAGATGGTCAGACACTGGGGACATGGCACAGGAGATGGTCAGACACTGGGGACATGGCACAGGAGATGGTCAGACAATGGGGACATGGCACAGGAGATGGTCAGACACTTTGGACATGGCACAGGAGATGGTCAGACACTTTGGACATGGCACAGGAGATGACAATTCTATGATATGGACTTGTGTCACAGCGCCCCCCTCCCCCTCCCCACTTACATGCTGCTCTGCCGGTGGGCGATCTGCCTGCTCACCATCTCCCCCCCGATCTCTCCATTCGTGCGGCCGGTGTTCCCGGTCAGGTCAGGTTCTCAGGTCAGCATCTCCAGCAGTGAATTCTCCCGGGAGAGCGCTCGGTGCATAAAGTTGTTTTTAGTGTGTGTATATTCCAGTCATGTGACTCTCAGCCGTGCCTCCCTCCTCTCACGTCTCTCCTGATGTCAGCCCCGCCCGCCTCTCTTCTGACCTGATAGCTCCAGTCAGTGGGCGGAGCTGACACCAGGAGAGACTGAGAGGAGGGAGGCGCGGCTGAGAATCACATGACCGGATTATACACACACTAAAAACAGCTTTATGCACGGAGTGCTCTCCCGGGAGGGGGCGGGGCCAGACATCGATTTTTCGGGTCGCATGCATCGATGCCGCATCGGGGACACCCGATTTGCGATGCATCGATGCAGCGATTAATTTCAGCAGCCCTATTAGAAACCCTGTCAGGTTTTTACTGCTACTCGGATGTTAGTGAGATTTCCCCTCACTTCCTGTCCTTACAACAGATTCATCGGATGGGAAGTGAATTAAACTCTCCCAACAGAAATGCAGATAGAAGTCTTTTAGTGGATTTGGGAAGGCTGGAGCCTCTTTGGGGAGGTGCTTTTTTGGGGTGTTTTTGGTCAAAAAAGTGCAACAAGCAAGATTTTTATACAAAATATTGTTTTATAAAGATCGCAATTTCAGTTTTGGCCAAGTGCAGTGCATCCCGAGTTCTTTTGGTTTCGGGATCCTTTTTTTTTTTTTTTTTGCACCAACAAACGTAAATGGGTTTAACTTTCTGAATTGTGGGATCATTCTCCCTGCAGAGGTTTTAGAATGAACATGGTTCCACACACAGCTGCATCATCCATTCACACACACACCTGTGAATGGGATGACTTCACATCCTACCTGCCACTGCTGTAGACTGACTTGTGGATAGCTGGCCCAGGTGTGGTGAGATCTCTGCGCACGTAGTCCATTGTTTACTTCCTCCACCCCTATAACTGAAGGTTGCATTTGTTCTTTTCTGCAAGACTGAATGCAAAAATGTATTGGGTGCATATTTTATTAACCACTTGCTGACTGGGCCATAGCCGAATGACCGCTACAATGTGGTTGGCTAGTTCAGGGAGGACGTCCTCCTGTACTCGCTCCCCCTGGGGTACGCACTCGTAAGTGTCCGTGATGGCCGGGGCCTCAGGACCTGGTGCTTCACGGATCGGGGTAAAGGGACAATTACAGCGGCTCTTTACTGTGTGATCGCTCAGTCCAATTACAGAGCGATCACAACAAACTGGTGCATGTCTGGTTCAGCTCTCTCCTCACATGCAAAATCAAATGCAATCGATACAGTAGAGAGGAGGCAGCTGGTACAGCAGTGTTTGTGGGCTGGATATGAAGTGCCCAGAGTACTGATGTATGCCCCATCAGTGCCTCACAAGTGTAATGGGTAGTTGGGAAATTAGATTTAAAACTTATGTCTCTGGAACATCTGATGGTGCTCCCTGCTTGTTGGGCCCCTCTGTGGCCAGGCTGTGTAAAAGTCTCACATGTGGTATCGCCATATTCGGGAGTAGCAGAATGTATTTTGCGTGTAGTTTTTTTATTTTTATTTTTTTTATGCTATGTGTTAAATATCTTATACATGAACAACTTTGTGTTTCAAAAAACAAAGTGTGCATTTTTCTTTCTACATTTTCCAAAGACTTGTGAAAGAAAATGACATGTTCGAAAGACTCCCTGCATGTTGGGCCTCTGTATGTGGCCAGGCTGTAGAAAAGTCTCACACGTGTGGTATCGCCATACATGTATTTTGGGGTGTAGTTGCAAGTATGAATGTGCGAGCAATAACCTGTTAATGACAATTTTGTGTGGGAGGGGGAGAATCTTTATTTTGCTAAGAATTGTAGGGGGGGGGGGGGGGGATTCCAACAAAAAAACTCACCATGCCTCTTAGTAAATATCTTTTTGGAATGGCTACTTTCCAAAAAGGGGTCATTTGGGGGGTATTGGGCCTCAAGAAATGAGGCCGTCAGTACATCAGGTGTGATAAATTTTCATTGATTGGCACCATAGCTTGTAGACTCTAAAACAGTGACGGGGAACCTTGGCACCCCAGATGTTTTGGAACTACATTTCCCATGATGCTCAACACTGCAGAGTGCCTGAGCATCATGGGAAATGTAGTTCTAAAACATCTTGGGTTCCAAAGTTCGCCATCACTGGTCTATAACATTTACAAAAACCAAATATACGCTGATTTTTGGTTATCTTTACCAAAGGTATGTAGCAATATAAAATTTGGCTAAAATATGTTTATATATATATATAATTTTTATTTATTTTTCAAAATGTTCGGCCTTTTCATAGTGCAAACAAAACGGTGGGGATTGACTACCACCAAAAGAAAACACTATTTGTGTGGGGACAAGACAAAAATGTCATAGGGTTACAGCGTTGCACAACTGAGTAATTGTCATTCAAAATGTGAGTGCTGAAAATTGGTCTGGTTAGGAAGGCGGTATAAGTGCCCAGTGGTCTATGTGGGTGAATTTTTATGCTGGTTTGGCATAAAGTGGACTATGCCTTGACACTCTTAAAGGTTTTACCTGAAAGAAGACACTGCCGCATTCCTGCTGATGTCGTCAAACAAGTTTTCTCCTCTGTCATTGTTTATAGGCTACGGTTGTGTTCTCTCTAAACACCATTGACCATAAACGGTTTCACTTTGTCCTGACACCTAGTTTTTCCTAGTTGGGTGCCTCCATCTTGCATGTCAGCTCTTGTCGCCATCCTATCATTTTCTCTCTGGGGCATTGGTCAGTGGTGTGCTAGGAGGTGGGGAATGAGGACATTTTACTAAAAGTTGACTTTTTAGATTTGTAGCATGTCTAGCTTTTACTGGTATGTTAAATGGCTGGTTTTGGCCAAGCTTCCCATTTTCCCCACACTAAGATGTGCCCCCACTGGGTGTTCTGTATAACGTCAGCTATATCCAGTTTATATCGCTGTTGTAGGTGAGACAAACTTCCCATCCCACACCTGGAACAAAATAGAGTTGGGCTGAGCACGGTGCTCAGCCATTTATAGGCAGCTTTGTATTCTATCGGAACGCAAAGCCTCCACTTACTGAGACAGATGGTGACCTCATCAGCTTAGCCACTCAGAGGTAGCTTTGTTGATAGACTACAAAGCTACCTATGAATGACTGAGTGCTGCTCAGCCCCAATTTTATTTAGTTTTGTGAATGAGATTGGATTGGAAGGTCCTATCTAAAACCTGGAGCAGTGCTATATACTGGGAATTGCAGAGGCTACATGCAGGTTATACAGCGTGCACATCTTTGGGTAGGAAATGATTAATTTAAACCAAGAGCAAGCCTCTTGCTTTGGGTGCAGATGCGTGGGCTCACTCCCAAGCCAGGCTGTATGCATCTATGGACACACATTGTGGCTTGCCCTGACCCCCACTCCCTTCTCGCAGGATTTGATTGACAGCAGTAGGGGCCAATGGATTCCACTGCTGCCACTGTCTATTGAGGAAAGGAACAGAGCAGTGCCACTGGAGATGGGCACGTTACTGGGTTTTGAGAGATAAGTATATAGGGGGTGAGGGGGGAATATGAGTTGAGACTTTTTTTTTTTTTTTTTAATACCTTAATTCAGGGAATGCATTAAAGTGGTTGTAAACCTCAGACATGAAATCTTAACGTGGCACATATTTCTATAGTGTTTACTTGCCTCTCTCCAAAGCATTAAGTGCCACTTCTTTCTGCCGTCTAGTTTCTCCCATATCTAGTTTCTCCCATATCGGCATGAGTCACTTTTTTGACAAGCTATCCTGACACCAAGAGCTAAAAAGGTGTGACATGGGAGGGGCCTCCAGCAGAGTGACAGCCTCAGCTCTGTTCCTGCATGAAGGGGGAGTGTTCTTTCCCTCCAATCATCTCTCAGTGCCCCTGTACAGTGTTACTGCAGCTCTCCACCCCCAGCTTTTGTGAGCCTGAAAAATCCTTTTCATCTCAGTTTTACAAGGATGTGGAGGACTAATGACTACAAATAAACAGATTTTGTGTAGGAGGATTTCGTTTCATCTGTGTATCACCTGAGGCCAGTCACTGCACTGGTTATAGGTGGTTTACAACCACTTTAAGGTAGCCTTTAGAACTATTTTAAACTATTGTATGCAGGCTTGCCTGTGGAAGGATTATATTTACACTCTTGTTTAGCTTTACTTACTATTTGAGGACTACTTTTGACCTTCAGGGGTAGAGGTCAGGGGTCATCTGAGGTCTGACAGCTGCTGGGCTGCCCATTGCCTGACATAATGTGAACAGCCATCTCCTAAAGGGTGCTGAGGATTCTGTCACTGGGGTTTTGCTTGATTCGGCATCGCTTCTGTTCCATTCATACCTATGGGAATGCAGCTTTAGGAGTTTAAATGTAGGACAGGAGGTCATCTACAGGTCTAATGTACCTGTCCATGAATTCTGAAGGATCTTGGAAGCTTCTCAAAACTGATGCCTAAAGCCTGTCAACCCCGGGGATAACAATGGGATGGATTTACTAAAACTGGAGCATGCAAAATCTGGTGCTGCTGTGCAAAGAAACCAATCGGCAGTTTTTATTGTCAAAGCTTAATAGAACAAGCTGAAGTTAGAAGCGAATTGGTTTCTATGCAGAGCTGCACCAGGTTTTGCACACTCCAGTTTTAGTAAATCAACCCATAAGTCACATAACTGGGCCCTGTAGGTAAATTAGAACTAAAAGCGCTTTTTTTTTTTTTTTTTTTTTTTTTTTTTTTCTCCTGCTGTCATTGCCACCATTAAGGAGATTCATCCTCTGTCCCATGTATGGATTTTGCCAAAAGTAAAATGCCAATGGGGACCTTAGTTATGGTGGCAACCAGGGAATGCCTCACTTTGGAGGGATTTCCTATTGTGGCTATGGGACAGGAAGTGAAATATCTCCAGTGGGACATGGATGGCAAAAATAAACCCTCCCTTACTACATACAAAATGAAGCATGCCCCCCCCCCCCCCCCCCCTTAACAGAGACCTCATTCGATCCAGCGCTGTGCAGGTCTTCTCTCCCGTAACTTCCAGGTCTCGCTGGTTTTGCTGGGGCACCGGAAGCCATTATTTCCCACTGCTGTCAATCAAAGCCAGTGACGAGGGGGCAGGGCCGAGTCCCACTGTTTTTGTCAATGGAAACCACAGCGGGGGGCTCGGGTACAAGCATGCACGAGTGCCTCTATGGGAAGCGGCTTCCCATGGAGGACAGAGGGGAGGGGTCAGGAGTGCTGGTGGGGAATCTGAGAAGAGAAGGTTCGTGGCTGCTCTTTGCAGTTCAGTTGCACAGAGTAGGTAAAGTAGACATACTTGTTAAAAAAAAAAATTTACCTTGAGCCCCCGTTCACATCGATGCTGGCAATAGAAGTGTCCCAATCGGTGTAATGCAGACTTTGTGGTGCCACGCTGATTTCCAAAAGTAGTTCCTGCACTAACTTTGATGACCTTCACGGGGAGATTTCAATAGATATCTTTGCATGAACCCACATAGGTGTCTTTTGAGTCGCTAACCCCCCCCCCCTCCCCGAAGTCGGATTGAAATGCGCCTTTGAAATCATGCGATTTCAAAGCTGTGCCCCACACACAAAGTGAAGTCAAATGACTTTCAGTGTTCTTGCACTTGCCAGTATAGTTCTAATTAAATCTGGTTGAAAAGACACAAGTCCATCCAGTTCAACCAACCTGGTATCTGTGTACATTTCCTGGGATATACGATGGTGGTGTGCTCGGTAGAGCTGTCGGTGTATGACAAATGCATGAATACGGTAGAAGGGCTCGGCGGTGCTGATTAAGGCATGCTGGGAGTGGATAATAGGAAAGGAATGCATGAGATACCGAATGATTTAGTCCTGTATTGTGAACGTCTATGAAAAGACTTGTCCAGCATTCTAATGCGTTTCTGAGGACTTGAATGGAATGAGTAAAATGGAGCGTCACTCTTGTGTTGGTGATTGCTGTATATGATTTGCACCACTTTTCTAGCTGACGTTTTGTAGAGCAACGAGCGTACTACTCCCAGGTCATTTCCTGCAGTGTCTCCTCTTCCTGATTCATCCATTGAGTTGGTGTCTGTGAGTCTCTTCCGCTCTTTTCTTCTTTTGATAAGAGACGAGTATGTGACTCATTTCTATGCTTGGGCAGTCTTCGGTTAGTGGTGACGCTCCAGTTCTACTGTGCCTGCCTTTCAATTGGCTTCAGTCAATTGCAGTGCAAATCTACTACTTTGGCCAAAAAATATCTGGATGAAGAACAAATTTTCTAGATCCTAGAAAGGTCTCCAAACTGCAGCCTGTGGACTGAATGCAGCCCTTTGCTTATCTTATCTATCCCTCGGGGCGCGATTCCTTCCATTGATATAAGGCTTGAGCCCTGGTTCACACTGATGTGCGGGATTCGCAGCAATTTCTGTGCTTTTCCCGTACCTGTCACACTCCGTTTATGTGAACCGCTGCAGGGTGTCAATGTTAACGTGATCCTCCAAAAAACTGTTTTCTAAACCGGTGCGATTGGTAGAATCGAGTTGCATAGGTGTGAAGATTCCAGTGCGGCAAGAAAGTGCATGCACCTTTTTTGCGCAGTGCGAGCGATACAAAATGTATTCAAATTGTGCCACCCACAGACATGGCATGTTATGCGATGTGAATCGCATTCGGTGTAACGCATGCACTAGTGTGTGAACCCAGGCTGATTCCTCCCTCTATTGCCAGTTCTGGGGGTGGGGGAAGGTGAGAAGAGGAAGGTGCATGCACCTTTTTTGTGCAGTGAGAGCGATACAAAATGTATTCAAACTGCGCCGCACAGACACTCGCCCTCCCCAGTCGCCAAGCCTGAGACCTTCTTTATACTCCCAGTGGCCACCCTAAAGTCTGAAGGACCATTAAAATGGTTCTTGGCTTAAAGTGGATGTTAACCCAATTCATGAAGTTTGAGCTGGGCACATATACCTTCTAGTGTTTTGTTATCTCTCTTCAAAGCACTGTGTCTTGTGGCTTTGTCCTGCTCCTTTCATCTGTTATCAGCCTGAGAACTTTTGACCAGCTCTCCAAGGACCGGAGATAGTAGTTTGTGTTGTAGGAGGTTGCTATAAATTGGCACACTGATGAACTATACCCAGGCAACCTGTGTGTGTGGTGTTGTGCCTTTTCTCCAACCAGCTTTCTCAGTCTGTGTCTAGCGATGATCTCCTCCTACAGGGGAACCGGGAAGTGAAAAATCTAAGACCTCTTTCACACTGGGGTGCTTTGCAGGTGCTACAGCGCTAAAAATAGCGCCTGTAAAGTGCTCTGAAAGAGCTGCTCCTCACACTGCGTAGGATGCTAAAGTCCTGCTAGCAGCATCTTAGGAGCGGGTGTGTACACTGGTCCTTCACCGCTCCTGCCCATTGAAATGAATGGGGCAGCGCGGTTATACCGCCGGCATAGCACTGCTGCAGCAGCGCTTTGCTGTGGTTTTAACCCTTTCTTGGCTGCTAGCAGGGGGGTAAAACCACCCCACTAGCGGCCGAATATCGACAGTAAAGTGGCGCTAAAAATAGTCTCGTTTTACTGCTGGCGCCCGCATCGCCCCAGTTCTGACAGAACGAGCACTTTCTAAACGGTGTATAATGCTGAAGACAGCTATACAAGTAACACTTAGAGCCCTTTCACACTGGGGTGTTGCCGGCGGTAAAGCGGTGCTATTTTTAGCGCTGCTTTGGCAGCTGTTTTCAGCCGCTAGCGGGGGCGGGTTTACCCCCCCCCCTGCTGGCGGCCAAGAGAGGGTTAAAACCACTAGCGGTGGTATAGCCGTGCTGACCCATTCATTTCTATAGGAGCGGTGTATACACCGCTCCTTCACCGCACCAAAGATGCTGCTAGCAGGCCTTTTTTTTTTAGTGTCCTGCCAGCGCACCGCTCCAGTGTGAAAGCACTCAGACTTTCACACTGGAGTGTGAGGAGCGGCTCTTTCAGGGCGCTTTGCAGGCGCAATTTTTAGCGCTGTAGCTCTTGCAAAGCGCCCCAGTGTGAAGGGGGTCTTATGTAGGGAGATTTGTTTCCTCTCTGTGTATCATCTGAGGCTGTTCACTTCACTGGGTGTATGGGGGGTTTACATCCACTTTAAAAATTGGAGACCCCGTTCCGTAACTTTCCTTTTCTTAGCGTAAAGTTGCAAGATTTAAATTGAGACCAGAGAGGGACGTCCGCTGGCAGAACATGAAGGGCATGTTGACTTCTCTGTAATGCATGCAGTGCTCATTATCATGGCGTTTCGACATGCTATGCATTACCATGACGCCCCAATCAAAATCATCCCTAATGTAGGAACGTTTGGGGCAGATAATTGATAGAACTGAAACAGGACTCGGGTTCCTAAACTATAACCTCTTTGTCTCGGGTCATATTGCCTGTAATTTTGCTTCTGACAAACCTCAGGAGCCATGTTGTCTACGTTTAAAAATAAAGACGGACAAATACCCCAGACAGTTATAGCTGATGGTTATCTTCCAGAGTTCTGCTGTCAGATTTTGCCAGTTGAATATTATATAAGCCATTGCTGGGTAGATGACTGGAGCTCAGGGTTTGGATTCTTCATGCATTGCCCAGTGAAATGAAATGCACAATCTTTGCAGTGTTTTGCTGTACATGTAGATATCATCTTATGTGATTCTATATATGATGTGTCATTCTATTTCAAATTCACTCAGGTGCAGCATCTACTTTTCTGTGGTCACAATGGTTGTGCTTTTATTGCTGCTCAGTGTGGGTCTGTGTAGGCAAACTTCCTGAAAACCATGCACTCCGAGTGGCAGATATGTAATCTGAAATATTAGCTAGAGATCATTTGTTTACATCAGTTATTCCTTCCTTCCTTCCTTCCTTCCTTCCTTCCTTCCTTCCTTCCTTCCTTCCTTCCTTCCTTCCTTCCTTCCTTCCTTCCTTCCTTCCTTCCTTCCTTCCTTCCTTCCTTCCTTCCTTCCTTCCTTCCTTCCTTCCTTCCTTTTTTTTTATCATTTTGAGCTTGTCCCCTGAGTGTCTGTATTTATACAATGTTCTTTCTCTTACAGGGGCAGGAGCATTGTGAAAGGACTTCAGCCACCGGTAAGTGATTGTTGCTGACTTCTGACCACATTTAAACTGAATATTCAACCATAAAGGATTATACAAAGTAGGGCATAAAATACATCTTTTCCTCTAGTAAATGTTATTTGTGTACAGCGTTGCATGACCGTGCAATTGTCAGGTAAAGTAACGCAGTGCCGTATCATAAAAAAAAAAATGGCCTGGTCGTGAAGGGGGGGTGGAGAATCTTCCGGAGGTCAAGTGGTTAATTTGGTATGGTTGTGTTTAATGGTGTCAGTTTTCTAGCATCTTGAACCTAATAAGTGACCTCCTTTTTCACCTTTATCGTTTTTAGGTATTTGAAGGCGTGTATAATAATTCGCGAATGCTGCATTTTTTAACTGCTGTTGTGGTGAGTATTCAGGTTTTATTACAGCTGACCTCGGTGACCTTGCTGAAACGCTAATTTGGAATCATGTTTGATCACACCTATTGTCAAATCTTTCTGACTGACTTTCTGAGCAACCTTTTCAAGTTAGGCCCCTTTCACACTGGGGTGGCGTTGGCGGTAAAGCGCCGCTATTGTAAGCGGTGCTTTACCGTCGGTATTCGGACGCTAGCGGGGCGGCTTTACCCCCGCTAGCGGCCAAGTAAGGGTTAAAAACCACCGCAAAGCGCCTCTGCAGAGGCGCTTTGCCGGCGGTATAGCCGCGCTGTCCCATTGATTTCAATGGGTAGGAGTGGTGTATACACCGCTCCTTCTCCGCTCCAAAGATGCTGCTGGCAGGACTTTTTTTTTTTTTTTTTTTTTTTTTTTTTCACCGTCCTGCCAGCGCACCGCTCCAGTGTGGAAAGCCCGCGGGGCTTTCACACTGGAGACAAAGCTTCGGTACTTTCAGGTCGGTTTGCAGGCGCTATTATTAGCGCAATAGCGCCTTCAAACCGCCCCAGTGTGAAAGGGCCCTTAACCAGTTTTCTCTTATATTGGAAAACTAACACAAATATGTAGTAATGGGCAATCGTGCATAGTGGGAATCCAATAAATGCCTCACATCAATAGGTCCTAGACATGGGTTGTTTCCATTTATACTTCTTTGTACTATTGTAATGAGGTTAACTTGTCGCTTTGACTACTTTAGATGTAGAAGGAAAAAGAGCGGTAAAAAAAAGAATGGAATTGGTTGATTAAGGTGAAGCTTATTTTATTAAAATGCTTTAGTCAATAAAGGTGCACGATAAATCGTTATTGAAACAGATTGCGACCCCCCCCCCCCACCCGTAACAAAGCATTTTCCCGATTCTATGCAGAGTTCTCTGCTCTCAGCTGTCTATTAAAAAAAAAAAAAAAAAAAACAGCCTGCCAAGTTTGACAACCTTACTTGGAGAAACATTGTAACACTTTGTCCTTTTTAGATCAAAGGGATGAACTTCAGTCTGTAAATGAGGGAAGTTTAACCACTTAGTCTAAGCCGTTTTCTGACACTTGTTGATAGAGTATGTATGTATACTCATTTTAGTAGAGACCCTAGATAATAAAATGGCAGTTTTTGCAATATTTAATGTTGCACTATTTGCAGAGCGTTCTTTCAAACACAATATTTTTTTTTTTTTTTTTTGGTACGTCAAAGATGCGCCATGAGGATCGTTATTCTAAGCACAAAAAAAAAATCATGATTCTCATTTGGCCAGAATTCTGCAGCTCTAGTAGTCAATGTGTCAGTGTTTATAAAATCTCTCTCTTTAAATGCAATGAGAGAATAGAGTAGCTGCTGCCCGAGTATAGGAAATGTCACAAACTTTCATGGAGTAATTCAAGGGGAGGTTTAAAGTTAATTGGATCAATTTTTTTTTTTTTTAAATGATAAACATGTTATACTTGCTCCTGTGCAGTGGTTTTGCAAAGAACAGCTGTGATCCTGGTCTTCTGGGGTCCCCCTGCTGGTGCTCCTGGCTAGGCTACAACCCCCCCATGAGTGCCCGCCAAAGCAAGCAGCTTGGCCCCACTCTCTAACTGGCTATGCTTGACAGCAGCGGTAGCCAATGACTTGCTGCTGTGTCTGAGCCAATGAGGAGGGAGATAGAGCCTCTGTTTTCATGCACAGCTCTAGATTGAGCTTGTGTAAAGGGGGGGGGGGGCCTGATTTTTTTTTTTTTTTTTTTTTTTTTGGCTACCTTATTGCATAGAATGCATCGAGGTGAAAGACCTTCACCCTTTACAACCACTGGAGTTTAGACATCCCATCATCAGCTGGGAAAGAAAAGACAAAAGGGGTGGTTGGTTAGAGGAGAGAAGTAAAACGCACAGCATCATGTTGGCACTTTTTATTAGCTGGAAAATGCTCCTCTGTGCTTTTGTGAAAGTAGTTTTATTTTACTACCCATAACTTTTTTCCATCTGCCTGCCCAATGAGAGTCAAGTGTAAATCCATGACTTTTTTTTGGTTTTTCTTTTTTGTTTTGTTTTTTTGTTTTTTCTAATTCTGGAGATTTACTTTCCTGTCCTGGAGACACAGCAGGTAGAGAAATGCATTTTAAAGTGTCCTCCTTTTAGATTTCTCAAGTCCTCATCTAAGGCTGCATGCATAGGAGATGGCTCACCCGCCAGACAGGAAATGTAACCTACAAAACCCTTTATAAAGGAGAACTGCTTCCTGCACATCCACAGGCCCCCTCCCCACCCCTGTTTATTTTAAAGACCGTGTGAAGAACCTCCATCCTTGCTCATGGTCATGCAGAGGTTAGGGGAGTTCTACAGAACTGAGGCTGGATCAGATAATCCTTTGTTGGTTCCCTCCTGTATTAACATATTAGAAGCTGCACCCCCAGTGAGATTTTGGGAGGTGGGAAGAGACTCCCAGCAAGCACTTCCCTCTACTGGGAAAAAGACAGACCTTTCCTGAAGTTGAGGTTTGGCGCCGACTCCTGGTAGCTCGTTTCTCCCCACATGCAGGGTGTAGGAGTAGTGACTGGGTGATGACACCTAAATTTGTCACCACAAGTAGTGTACACCCAGTGGCACCAGCCTAAAGGAGGCTTGAAATGCATGACCTTATTCTACTAGTGGGGCATTGGAGACAGTTTTTATTAGTCTGTGTGGTGGGTTCTAATCCCTCACCACTCCAACTAAAGTTTTTTTTGTTTTTTGTTTTTTGTTTTTTTTGTTTTTTGTTTTATTTATTCTTTTTTTTAATTGATAAATATTTAGCGGTCAATAGGAGCACGGTTCATAGAGGTTGGGGCTGGGTCCTAAAGTCCATGGCTTATGAAATGAAGTGATTTTGGGCAATCGCACTAAAGCACCTCTGTTCAACAGGCATTGGCGGGCATCTTGTGTCTTAAAAAGGTCCCATGGAAGAACCATGTCTAAAATGGTTGTCACTTTAAGTAAAGGTGCTTGTGACCTTTGAAACCTTCATTCATTTTGCACTTCCACTTATCGCTTAGATACAGAAGTATTTGTCACGTGTGCGGAGAAGAAGCTGTTTGCTAAGCTGCTGGTACTGCTGTCATTGTAGCTTGTAAAGCTTGTTAGACCATAGACCAGGGATATGCAATTAGCGGACCTTCAGCTGTTGCAGAACTACAAGTCCCATGAGGCATAGCAAGACTCTGACAGCCACAAGCATGACACCCAGAGGCAGAGGCATGGTGGGATTTGTAGTTTTGCAACAGCTGGAGGTCTGCTAATTGCATATCCCTGCCATAGAAGATGGGCACATGCCTGAAAACCTATTCAGCCATAGAATATGTAACTGAAATAAAACATCAGGACTCTAACCGTTCAATAGTGATAGTGGCCACGTGTTTATAAATGTGTTTATTTTTTAATCTGATATGCAATTCAATCAAAGCAGTTGAATTTGCAAACAATCAAATTAGCCTTTTAACTTTCCTTCAGATTAATTTTAGTTTTTTGATCGGTAGCAGTGAGGTTTGTTCATTAATTTGTAATTCACACAATCATATTATGAGATTACAGGGTGGAAACGGATGTGATTGATAACTTTTGTATCGTAACTATATCCACTTCTCCATGTTTGGCATATTGGTCAAAATGGGTTGTCTACTATAGATCATTTATTCCAATGGGGAGAGATCAATCCTAAAAGAAAATGATCATTTATCAAAGTAAGTGTGTGTGGCCCCCCCATTGGATGCGTTTTTTCTTTATCTGGAGTGTTTTAGAATACGTTTTAAAGTCTACTGCCTAGCTCAACTGGACAGTTTATGGTGCGTTTTCACTACCAGTTTATCTGTTAATCATATGATAAAACATTGTGTTTTTAAAGGGCTCCACGTGTGATGTTAAGGTGAAAAATGGCAACACCTACCAAGGAGTCTTCAAGACCTTGAGCTCCAAGGTAAGCAATGGCAGGCGAAGGGCATCCATGTACTGGTTTAGTTGGCTGACCTCACAATTTTAAGGTCTTATGCACACTGGATGTTTTTGCAGCTGCTCCTAGGAGTGTGTTTTCCCCCATCCCCCTGCTTCTAAACCTCCCTGCATGTTGGCCTATGTGTCCATGCACATACATGTTTAGCAGCTTGTAGAGGCAGGAGATTTAAAAAACGAAAAAAAAAAGCCAGTGCTTCCAGGAGCAACTGAGTTTGGGCAGGGAAAAACGCTTGAGACTTGTCAAAGGTGCGCTTAGCGCCTTGAGCGGTAAATTTTTTTTTTTTTTTTTTTTTTTTTTTTTTTATGGCTAGAATAAATGATTGATTCTGATCAAGGAACGTAAACAACACCCAAGTGCTTGGCGCCTGTAAATGAGCAGAAATGCTTGTGAGAGCGTTTGACACTTTTACAAGCGTTGGGTCTTTTTTCTGTAAAAACATTGCTGACCTCTAGGAAAGAAAAAGCTGTGTGCATGAGGCCTATAGGGGAGGTCTACTTTTTTTTTTATTTATTTTTTGACCTCAGGATGTAATTTGAAGCCCAGTCATAACATTCCTAAAACTCAAACGGGGCAATCCAGGTACAGTGTGTAACTTGAATTTACGGCAGCACTGCTGCATCATAAAAGTCCTGGATCAGCCACTGAAAATTACTGCAAGTCCCGTGTTTTTTTTTTTTTTTTTTTTTTTTTTAACATTGCGCCAGAGAGACTTTGAGGAGCATGCTGAGGATTCCTCTTCAAGCTGTAGTTCAACTGTACGATCTTCAGCCCCATAAGAGGGGGTCTGTACCTCCCATGCAGACCTGAGGTTGAGGGAAAAACCTTGCAGGAACTATGCATTGCTCTTGCAACACACTGAAGCAGTGCAATGTTCTGCAGGCTTATTGCAAAAAAAAAAGGTAGCAAATGCACATTAGTCGTGAGATTGGTGTTGCTGCATGTACTACTTTTTGCGAAGGTTGAACTAAGCCATTTAAGTGTTCCTTTTGCCTGCAGTTTGAGCTGGCTGTTGATGCTGTGCACAAGAAGACGAACGATCAAGCCGTGGGGCCAAAGCGTGAAGACATTGTGGACACCATGGTATTCAAACACTCCGATGTTGTACTTGTGCACTTCCACAATGTGGACTTCAATTATGCCACGAAAGGTAGGCAGTGTACTGGCAATTTTACCAGCATATCCTTTTCCTTCACTGGTATTTCCCTCTTTGATGCACTGTTTTTTTTTTTTTTTTTTGTGTGCAGATAAGTTTACAGATTCTGCCATTGCCACGAACTCTAAAGTGAACGGGGAACACAAGGATAAAGTTCTTATGCGCTGGGATGCAGGAGAGGCTAACCCTGATGATTATGACCTGGAGTCAGACATGGTTAGTGTGGCATATATGGACGGCAAGGTTTAAGTTCTGCAAAAATCAGTTGCATAGTTGGTGAGGTTGAAAAAAGACACAAGTCCGTCAAGTCCAACCTATGTGTGATTATGTGTCCGTATTACATTACATATCCCTGTATGTTGCGGTCGTTCAGTTGCTTATCCAATAGTTTCTTGAAGCTATCAATGCTCCCCGCTGAGACCACCGCCTGTGGAAGGGAATTCCACATCCTTGCCACTCTTACAGTAAAGAACCCTCAACGTAGTTTAAGGTTAAACCTCTTTTCTTCTAATTTTAATGAGTGACCATGAGTCTTGTTAAACTCTCTTCAGCGAAAAGTTTTATCCCTATTGTGGGGTCACCAGTACGGTATTTATAAATTGAAATCATATCCCCTCTCAAGCGTCTCTTCTCCAGAGAGAATAAGTTCAGTGCTCGCAACCTTTCCTCATAACCAATATCCTCCAGACCCTTTATTAGCTTTTTGCCCTTCTTTGTACTCGCTCCATTTCCAGTACGTCCCTCCTGAGGACTGGTGCCCAGAACTGGACAGCATACTCTAGGTGCGGCCGGACCAGAGTCTTGTAGAGAGGGAGAATTATAATTTTATCTCTGTAGTTGATCCCCTTTTTAATGCCAATATTCTGTTAGCAGCAGCTTGGCATTGCATGCCAACAAGGCAATCTACTAGGACCCCCAGGTCCTTTTGCATCCTAGATTCCCCCAGAGGTTCTCCCCCCAGTGTATAGATTGCATTCATATTTTTGCCACCCAAATGCATTATTTTACATTTTTCTACATTGAACCTCATTTGCCATGTAGTTGCCCACCCCATTAATTTGTTCAGATCTTTTTGCAAGATTTCCACATCCTGCGGAGAAGTTATTGCCCTGCTTAGCTTAGTATCGTCTGCAAATACTGAGATTGAACTGTTTCCCATCCTCCAGGTCATTTAGGAACAAGTTAAATAGGATTGGTCCCAGCACAGAACAGTTGTAAATGTTCCATTGACAAAGTAGCTCAGTGTCTTTCGAGCTTACTTAATAATTAAACTTTGAAGATAAGACTATTGTCAGTAAAGAGTAAATCCTTTATCAACCCAGTGGGAAGTCTCCTATCGCTGCATCAATTTTTAGTCCTCTTCTGTGTTTGACTTTTTTTTTTTTCTTTTTTTTTCTTTTTTTGCAGTCCAATGGATGGGATGCCAACGATATGTTTAAATTTAATGAAGACAACTATGGAGTCAAGACAACTTATGACAGCAGCCTGTCCTCTTACACGTGAGTGTCCCATATGAGTGTTTTTTTCCTAATGTATTAATGTTTGATGTGGTGTGGTTACATCCTGTTTTTGTTTCAGGGTGCCTCTAGAAAAAGATAACTCAGATGAGTTCAGGCAGCGGGAGGCCAGGGCTACCCAGCTTGCCCGCGAGATTGAATCAAGCCCACAGTACAGAGCGCGGATCGCCATAGAAAACGACGATGGCAGGACGGAGGAGGAGAAGCACAGCAGTGTCCAGCGCCCTTCCTCTGACCGGGACAGCCCAAGCTTTGGATCCCGGTAAGGGAGATTTTGTCCTAGTGGCTGTAGATGGAGGCTGTGAAATGAAATAATGGAAGGGGGGCGGTTTACTGAAACCGGAGCACTCAGAACCTGGGGCAGCTGTGCATAGTAGCCAATCGGCTTCAAACATCAGCTTGTTCAATTAAGCATTCACAAAACCTGGAAGCTGATTGGTTTCTATGCAGAGCTGCAGATTTTGCACTCCAGTTTTAGTAAATCTCCCTCATAGCGTTAAGCTTTTATTGTATGGGTTTTTTTTGTTTTTTTTTTTTTTGTTTTTTTTTTTGGTATTGCAGAGCATTAAAGACGTTTGTTTGGCTTTATATAAAGGGATAGAATGTGTGTTTTGACTTGCTTTTTGTTATCTCAGGGATGCAAAGTACGTTCCTCTGCCTCAGCGGGTGAGGGACGGATCTCGTGGAGGACTCCGAACAAACTCTACTAGGGGTGGAAGATCAGGGATGGGCCCCTACCTTCTCGTAGTACTCCGCAGCATTATCCCGAAACCAGTTCCAGTCCTGTGTCTGAGCAAAGAGGCATCAATGGAGGTATTTGGGTCTTTGTCATACTAATTCACACATGAATACATAGACAGGAAAGGTGCCCCCCACCCTCTACTATGGGTAATGATGGCGTTCATCTACAGCGCACGCTAGCTGCCAGAGGCAAGCGTTTCACTCATTAAATATTTGTCTTCTGCTGAGCAATGTGGTGGAACAGTGCAATGTCAAGCTTCCTAGCGAAGCAAGCACAACATGGATCGGAACAGGATTGAGAGCTCCATGCACCTGGTCCTCTGAGTGATTTTGAAAGACTGAGGTCCTTATATGTTTATCTGTACAAAGTTGGCATGGAATGGTTTGTTCGGGAATTTCATCTTTATTCTCATAACAGGCTTTTTTATTCACTTTTTTTTTTTAAATTGAATCCT